>OZ014520.1:420784082-422282832 GCA_963966055.1 Lathyrus aphaca
TTAAAGTCTGTAACATAACAACGTTGGCCAAGAGTTTATGTTTCTAACATTTAATTGGTTTCATTTGTATGTTTTTGTTTTATGGAACGCGGGAGTTTGCACTGCCAATTTTATTACATGTTTTTATTATTTTATTATTGTATGTATGTTACTTAAAATACCTTTCATTATGTATACATGTTACATAAAACACATAATAAAAAGAAAAAATAATTCTAATGGTACTATTATCTAAAATAATTTGGAATATTATATATTCATTATGTGTGATATTTTAATGTACTTAAAATTGTCTCATTAATTTAATATTGCCTCATTAATTCAAAATAAAATAAACTATTTTTTAATAAAGTTTTTTATATATAATTAGCTGAAAATGAAAATTGCCTAATTAATTCAAAATAAAACAATCTATTTTTTCTATTTTAAAAAATGTAAATCTTTTTTATTATTCACTTTTTCTTATATTTCATAAGTTTTTTGAGTTTTTTTCCTATGAGTTTAAAATATAACAATCTGATAAAAAATATACTAATAAATAGAATATAATATTTATTCTATTTATGTTGAACACAATATATCAATTTGAATGAAAATTGCCTAATTAATTCAAAATAAAACAACAATCTATTTTTTCTATTTAAAAAAATTTAAAACTTTTTTATTATTCACTTTTTCTTATATTTCATAAGTTTTTTGAGTTTTTTATATGAGTTTAAAATATAACAATCTGATAAAAAAATAGACTTAGAAATAGAATATAATATGTATTTTATTTATGTTGAACACAATATAACAATCTGATTTTATTTTTACATTGTTCAACTATGGTTCTATATGGAACTACTTTTAAGTTAAATGGTTATGTTAGAAGCAATGAACATTTTATCCAATATGCAGCCGGTGTACTTGTGCCTTTTTGCCTTTTGACTTGCACTAACAGTTAACTGTTATGTACTACTATTTCAAACATAGTTGCTACTACTTCAACTAATTAGAAAACGTTACATAAATATGTAGATTTATAATTCAAATTAAACTAATTTAAAGGTAACAAGGTTCATGGTTATAAAATTCAAAAAACATTACATATGAAAACAACTAACTAAAATCTGAACTTAAAGACAACCAACTAACTAGCTAGCATTCCCTCTCTCCACTGAAACAACTATTTCTTCGGTCGGAGGATACCGAATCGATAAATGCAACCTATCACCATCTCTAATGTATCTATCCTTTGGAAAATTGGACCACTCGCCCAAAAAATAATTTTCCATCTTTTTTGGTGTCTTCTTGATGTTGCAATAATATGGGACGGATTTGTCCGAGTCCCACAGACAAATGATTTCGAAAGGTTCCCGAAAGCATTTCCTTACAATATGTGCTGGAATTTTTTGCACATTCACACAGACATTAACAATCCATTATACTACTTATCATACATAAAGACATTTTTGAAATGAAATTATGCATAGCTTACCAGGACATTTGTCTTCAATGTTTTTGCGTTGGTTACGACCTTAGTCCAACGCACTTGATGCTCTAACAATGGAGGAGTTTTCCTGCAAATGAAAGCCATAACTATCATTTATACTTCATTTTCATAAACATTGGTGTTAAATACCCACAACAGAAGCATTATATGTTGATTTTTATAATTGCAAATAGATTCTAATTATAATTGGAATTGTAACACAATTACCTTATTCTTTTTTCGGGCCACTGTCCTTTATCTTTAACAGATGTCGCAACCTTCTTTTTGCCCTTTTCACCAGTCCTGCAAACACAAAAGATACTTTTTGTAAGTACCAACAACATCATTACATATTTACCCAACCTACTTACCCAACCTACCAAGAGGGAACTTGTTATACCAGGCACACAAATGAAGCCAAAGAGTTCTTAAAACCAAAACACACCAACCACCCAAAATGACTACAGATCACACATATAAACTGCCACAAACTCAACGAAGGGCACTATATTTAACTACTCGAATTGAAGAATGCAAATAGCGACTAACATATAGAAATATACTAAAAGAACTTCAACCTTATATCCAGGCATAATAACAAAAAAAACACCAACACAAACTATCAAGAAAGTTCAATGTATTTCTCGCCTCCAAAAGTTGTTGCACCCTTAAAAGCCAACAATCCCAAACCGATCTGATGCACCAGAACACAAACCAGCCCCAAAACCCCAAATTTTGAAACACTTTCACACAAAATAACTACTACTATAGGTATTTGTGTTATGGAAATAAAGCATAAAATCCGTCAACTATGTGTGATATTGCTTCACTTGAAGAACAAAATATGGACGGACAACGGTGACCCCTCACAATGTCACCTCCCAAAATATTTACATCACAAGTCCTAAACGTTCATGTTGCAGACAACTGTAACGTTATTGTCTACCATCTACGATACAACATTGAAAACATTCATATGGACCGTTAAAGGCTAACTTTCAATAACTAATACAATTCTTCTCCTAAAATAACTTTTAATCTACTAATACAACTAGTAATCCCATTTGAAACTAACCTTTTTAGCAAGGTCCAACATAGTTCGACAATGCAAATCGATTATCCTAATTGTTTTCTAAACCACAAACAATGTAAGCACTAAGTACATAGCCATTCATTCGCACAGTAGGATATAACAGACCTAAGCATACAACCATTCATTCACTACAAAATGCTATTATAAGTCTTATTCTCTCAAGGAAATATATTTATCTTATTCCTTTATCAAGGTGACAATTAATCATGACAACAACTCTCTAATTGTTCATGAATGTGATTGAATTTTTTACTGGAACTATTTCATGGTATTCTTTTAGCTTTCCTAAATCTCAAGTAAATAACATAGAGTTAACTCTCCATAATCCTTTAATCTTTTATTATTTTTGTTGGGTTATATAGGGAAGAATATGAACTCCTAGAAACTGCACAAGCAAAAGTTGTAGGCCATTATTAGACTGCACCTATTCTTGGAAACAATCATAATGAGTTTCGGAGCCGCGAAAATCAAGTTAGAACTATAAATTAGGCATTCAACTCATTGTTTCTTAACCAATAGTTATAACACTTAATCCATACACAAGTAGCAGTTCATGAGCATTCACCTTTAAACTGCAGCAATATTTTAGTTCATCAATAACCTTTTGTCACTAACCAAGTTGTCTTAATAAGTTAACAAAATGTCATTAAAAAAATTGGCATGTTTCACATAAACCTCAAACATAGCATAGTCAGACTAAACCCAACAAACATATTCCATATCTTGAAGTTACAAATTTAGAAAACTACCTTATGCTGTTTTTGGAGCACTCTCTTGTTTCGGTAATGCACCTGGCAGCCTTTTCTTTCACGTTTCCATCAGAACTGCATAAACAAAAATGTTTATTCTTTCAGGGTAAAACAATAATGAAAAACACAATGGGAAAAATAGACAGGACTGAGTAATATCCATGTCTTGGAGTAAAAATTGAATACAAATTTCGTCGCAACCGATACGACCAGAAGCAAATACAATCTAACAACCTAAGAACACTGAACTAAATATGAACCAATTTCTTACAAACATGTCTAAATAACAGAACATCATTGTAGAAATTATCACCCAATAACAGAGCATAATGTTACCCAAAATTTAATATGTCAAAACAAAAACCCTAATTGTTACCAAATAGAGTCAAGACCATGGTTTACCTTGCTACGTTCACTTCGAATTCAAGCAGGTTGTTGTGCATCCCAACATTTGTTTCTTCATTAATCCTGGATAAAAAAACAAAAGAGCCAAAACATTATAAACCTGAGTATGATAGAGTTGCATGCATACCCGCAAAAATGAACATCAAATACATTTCAACATCTCTGAATCGTTTGAAGTATCTATCACTGATTGATACTTCGTCCTCTATCATCGTCAGAGGCCATGCTCTTGACGACACCGCCGGATCATGTTTTCGGTACAAAGTCTGTCCCATTGTGCCATTGCAAGTTATGAGCTTTCTTTCTCTTTTCCGTTAGTTTTTGAAACAAGTACATTGAGTTAACCCATTTTATGGACACTTCAACACGTTTGGTTAGCATTGCATCGTTTCAGTTATTTCTTTTGGATACATGCATACCTCTTCATATACTCTAAACTAACTATTTTCTTTTTAATTTAAATTATATTATGAATTCCACTAATTCTATTTTACCTTTTCTTTTTATTTATTTTTTAATGTTCGGAAGTATTTATATATTTATGTTTATATTGTTTAAACAACATCTTTAAAACATTATCATTTAAATTATTTTTATTATATGTTATCATTTTTTAAATATATATTTCATTTCATATATATTTAAATGTATATTCAAAATGTACATAAATTATGAAGTAAACAATTTATTAATAAAAAATATTATTTACATTATTTATTATATCCCACTTATTTATATCATTTACAACTAATTTAATTTCGGATCACCCTCTCTTCATATATAAATTACACTGATTTTTATTTCATCTAATAATATAATTTTGATTATATTATTTTTAATAGAGATTTCTTATATTATTTTTTAATATCATCTTTCTATATGAACTAATCAATCAACATTTTTTTCTTAGCTAATCATTATTGTTCTTTCTGAATTTTAAAGTATTTTAAAAAAATGTCGGTCTTGGTAACAAATGTGCGTCCCCCGACGGGTACCCGTGCGAAGGCATGGGTATCATACTAGTTTGACAATTAAAATTAATGAAAAAATTGTTTTAAAAGAAAAGGCTTAATTCATCTTTTTGTCCTTTAACTTAATTTGTTGTTTTTATTTAGTCCCACAATTCAAAAACGTTACATTGTAGTCCTTTTATTTCACTTCCGTTAGATTATTTGATCCTTTCTGTTAACTTTAGGTGAAAAACGTTAACAATGGTTGATGTTGCATGGTTTTAATATGATGTGACATTTGTTTTTATCATTTGATATATTTTTCAGTATACGCTGGATGACGTGGAATTGTTATAGTTTGTTGTTTTGTTTTAGTAATTGAAGCACTCTTTGTCTTCCATTTTCCCAGTTTTTCAGATGTTCATAGACTACGAAGAACAAAATCCAAAACCTTAGCTACGAAGAAGAACGATCTTGTGGTGAGTGAAGCTGCAAAGACGATAGAAGAAGAACGATCTTACGGTATGTGTATGTATGAGGTTATTATTTTCGTCCATCTTCATCTGCTCTCAACATGCATTGTCTCATTTCTTTTTTATTGGTTGTGTTTAGGTCATGAGTGATAGGTTTGAGTGTGTTGTCCATCACAGGGGTGTATTTCGTGAGTTTAACAGGTTAGGTTATGATGGGTTAGTGGAGACTTGGCAAGTGGACCCTGACTTTTGGAGTTATTTTGAGATTCTGGGTGGGTTAAAAGATCTAGGTTACCCAAAAGTAGAAAGCTTGTGGTATTATGATGCAATGGACGATAATGAATTAGTAATGTTGCAAGACGACAAAGGGACTTATAGAATGAGAAACATTGCACTTATCAATGGGAATGTGCATCTGTTTGTAATACATCTAGTGTTTGGGGAAGAAGAAATATTGCCTATTGAGAACAATGTAGGTCATACTGTGGTAGAAGAAGACAACTTGGAAGAAGAACATATAATAGTAACTTTTGATGATTTGGGGACCATAGAAGAATTGAATAATCTAGGTACGAAATTTGATGAAGGAGGTCCCACTGGTGTAGAAGATTCAGTTGGAGTTGACCATAAAGGTTATTTTGAGGAGATTAATGAGAATGAGACCACTGAGAATGTTAACTTTGAGGGGGACAATGTGGCTGAGGAACCACAAGTGGATATACCTTTAGGTGGGACCACTGCTATTATAGTAAGTGAACAAGATGACATAATTGATGGCACACCTTACTTGGTAAGTGTTCGAACTGATAATATTCCTGAGGGACTTATTTGTAACCAAGAAGGTGCTGAAGGACCTAACTGTAACTAGGGAGAAAAGGGATGTAACAAAAAAGGTTCTGAGAATAGTGAAGATGATAGTATTTTCAGACAGTTATTTGAGGATTCAGGTGATGATGGAATTTCTGTTGACCTAGATCAAGGTGATGTTGACATAGATGTAGGTGATGTTGACATAGATGTAGGTGATGTTGGAATTAATGAAGGTGTTGTTGACAAAGATGTAGGGGTTGTTGACAAAGATGTAGGGGTTATTGGCATAAATGAGGGTGTTGTTGACAAAGATGCAGGGGTTTTTGGCATAGATGAGGGTGTTGTTGACAAAGATGCATGGAAAGAAAAGGGGAAGGTAAAGGGTAAGGGCAAAAAATTTAAGGGGAGGGCAAGGGCAAGGGTAAAGAAAAAGTTAAGGGGAAGGGCAAGGTGAAAGCCAAGGCTGGGAGACCAAGGAAGAAGAAGGTGGTGAAAGAAACATGTGAATGCAGTGGTGTATTTGAAGATGAGGCTACAAAGGAAAAATGAAGAGGTTTGAGTGATGTTAAGAAGTGTGATACTAATGAGATTCCTCCTGATTATGATAGTGAAGATGATGAGATTATAAAAGATGATTTTCCAACTTTCAAGCTGCCAAAAAAGAATGGATGACTATAAGTGGGAATTAGGAACTTATTTTGGTTCTAAGGAGGAGTTTAAAGAGGGAATTAGAACTTATCCAATTCATGCTGGTAGAAACCTCCAATTTAAGAAAAATGACAACAAGAGAATGAGAGTAATTTGTAAGAAAGGTTGTCCATGGGAAACCTACTGTGCAGTACTACAAGATAAGAAAACATGGCAGAATGAGAGTAGTTTTGAATTATGTATTATGCATTTGTTGTAACTGGTGTTTACTTGATGTTTGTAGCAATTTACTTGATGTTTACTTGGTGTTTTGAATTATGTATTCTGCACTTGTTGTATCTGGTGTTTACTTGATGTTTAATTGGTGTTTTTTAGTCACTTGTATAACAATTTCAGGAAGAGGTTTCCTGGTGTCAAACTGAAAGAGTTGATGTGGAAGGCTGCTAATGCAAGTTATCCAAATGCTTGGGAAAAAATTATGCTTGAAATGAAAGAGGTTAATGAAGAAGCATTCAAGCACCTTTGGAAGATCCCACCTAGGTTTTGGAACAAATCAAGGTTTAATAATGGTCAAAGGTGTGACACTTTGGTTAACAATATGCCAGAAGCCTTTAACTCTATGTTTGTAGCTACAAGGGCCAAGCCCATTGTCACCATGCTTGAAGAGATTAGAATCTACCTCATGCAGAGGTGAGAGTCTAACAGACAGAAGATTGCTAAATATACAGACGCTATTCTACCAAATATAAGAAAGAAGTTGGAAAAAGAATCTCAAAGAACAAACCATTGGATTGTTAGGTAATGCTTGTTAAATATGAATTTAAATACTTGTTCAAAATGTTTGCTAAATGTGCATTTATATACATGATACAAGCGTGCAGTTGAGGTAGACTATGAGGTTATGCATACATCCCTCATTGAAGAAAAACATTTTGTAAACCTATCAAAGAAAGAGTGTTCTTGTAGAAGATGGATGTTGATTGGGCTACCATGTTGTCATGCACTTGCTTGTATGAAGGATCAACACTTATTGATTGATGAGTTTGTTCCTGAATATTACAAAAAGGAATGTTATGTAGAGTGCTACTCATCTGTCATCTACCCAGTCAATGGGGCAGTTCTTTGGACAAAAATAAATGCTATTGATTTGCAACCACCACCAATCAAAAGACAACCTGGTCGACCAAAGAAAAAGAGGAACAAAGAGGCTGGGAAAAAGTTAGAAATGAAACTCAGCTCAAAAGGGCCAAATTTGGCATCAAGTGCAGTAGGTGCCATAAGGATGGCCATAATAAGGCCACCTGCAAGCTACCTACACCAACACAACTACCTGCTGCTCCAACTCAAGAACTTGCTGTAACAGAAACTCAAGCACCAGCTCAAGCACCAACAACAACACAACAAGTTGCCAAAAAGAGAAAGAGGCTTCAGAAGGGACCAAAACAAGTTCTGAGCCAACCATGATGTTTTTATTTGTACTAGCTAATGTAATTTATGACTCAGGCATTTAATGCCCATTTTGTATAACATTTGACAATGTTTGCTTTCTAATGTAGTTTATGAACTACTTTTGTGAACAAATGCTGTTTAATGTTGTGATGTACTAATTATGTGTACTGCATTTGTATAATGCTCATTTTGAAAGAACAATTTGTGAAATGCTCATTTTGTATAATACTCATTTTGAAAGAACAATTATGTGTATAATGCTCATTTGTATAATGCTCATTTTGGATCAAAGCAAACAATGAAAGAACAATTATGTGTACTACATTTGTATAATGCTGGATTTGTACTGCTTTTGTTATAAACAACAGTAATATTGCATTTGTGCTGCATTTCAATGCCACGTGAAAGAACAATTTGTGACAATTACACTTTATGTGAAATAAACCACATTAATACACAATTTGTGTTATAAAGGTTTCACTTTTCATTCATAATCAAACTACAATTTGTGAATACAAATTTCATTCATAAACAAAGCAACATAAAACAAGTTTCTTACAATCCCTACTTCAACATGTCACCAACCTAACCTAAAACATGATTGTTACAAAAATAACATTAAACACTAGGCTAAATAATCCTATCATTACAACCAATTTCAACCATCCATTTGTCTTGATGATCTGATACTTCAATTTGTTTATCTTCTTCTTCTGCCTCAGAATCTTCACGTCCCTTTCATCAATAATGTCATCTTCAGACCATTTGAAGAAAATGCACCCCTTATTGATGTGATTTCTGAAATTTCGGCACCCCTAAAACTTTTTCCCGAAATTAACACTACTCGTGTCACCCACTATACGAAGCACACATTCTTCTTGGCAAAGACATTCCCTCCTTTTGTTTCTCCGAATAACCGATGCAGATGATCCAGTAGAAGCATTATTTGAAAATTGAGACATTGAGGAGAAGGGCTTGGTAGAGGTACGATGGAGAAGGAATGAGAAGAAAGAAAAATCTGGAGAGGTACGAAGGATTGGGAGGTATGATGAAACCCTAGACTAGAGGAGATGAAGATGACAATGTGAAAAGAAAATTTCGTGAAATATTGTTGAGTCATTGACAAAATCAAATACATAAAGCCATTTTGTACACATGTGATATAAACATGACCACATGGCACGCCACTGTGGCAGAAACAAACGGCAAAACCAAACAATCAACGGAATAGACTAACATTGTTAACGGAAGACATTTTATGGGACTAACGTGAAATGTTTTTTTTTATTGTGGGACTAAAACAAACTTAAAATTATTTTACGGGACCTGTGGACTAATTATACCTAAAAAAAAAAGCAAAAGATACATCCAACGGTACTTATATAAGGTATATAAGGTGCTTTTTATAAATAATTTTTTCATTGTAAATAATTTTTTCCAATGAAAAAATTATTTAAAAAAAATGCAAAAGATACATCCAACAGTACTTATATAAGGTGTTGATGTAATTTTAAGCGTCAAACTTAGCATTTCTTAAATAATAATGGTGAATACGATGCCATAGAAATGGAAAAAATTATTTAAAAAAAATGCAAAAGATACATCCAACAGTACTTATATAAGGTGTTGATGTAATTTTAAGCGTCAAACTTAGCATTTCTTAAATAATAATGGTGAATACGATGCCATAGAAATGCTTATAATTTGTTTATCTCTTTCGCATATGAGCAAGCTAGGGTTAACCAATTCCATACCCTCCCTCTCAATTCCTTCTCACGGATATGGATTCACCTTTTCCACCATAAACCTCACCTTCACACATCGAAAACCCCACCCAATTCCATTGTTTGCATCATCCAACAACAACAACAATAAAGAAGTAAAGGAAAAGGGGGAAAATTCACAAGCACCCTCTTCTTCCAATGGACAAGAGCAAAAACGATCCCTTTTTGGTTTCAATTGGAGTAACCTTCTAGACCCAGATCCTGACAATGTTCTTGCTCTTGGATTAACGGGTCTTCTCACATGGGCAAGTGTTCAAGTTCTCTGCCAACTTTTGTTTATCTCTTTTGCTATTATTGTTGCCGCTCTTAAATACTCTTTCATTGCTGCTCTTCTCATTTTCATCCTCATCGCACTTCTCTAGTTTATTACCTGTATTTCTCTGTTTATATCATACAATACTACAATACAATCTTTTATTTTTTTCCCAGGAATTTTTGTTTCGTTTTCTGAAACATTTATGTTGTTTTGTACACTGTCATGCTCATACATGTTATTAATATGAGAATTGAGTTGGATAAACCATTATTATTATTGTTGTTGTTAGGATAAATGTTACTGATAAAACCCTAGACCTCTTTTATAATACTCAATCGCTGCTCCAACTCGGGTGGTTTAGACTTGTTAGTTAGGTTATGTTTGGATTGATGGAATATGATGAAATAGAATGGAATAAGTTTATGTTCTATCGTATGGATCAATAAAAAGAGGATGGAGTATAGCGGAAATCCTATTCTATCACTTACCACTATTTTCTTACGGGCGGAATGAGAAAATGGCTTTGTTCTGTCTTGGAACATGTAGTCTGCTCCGTTCCATTCCGCTACTCTGCATTCTGTTCATTATAAAATAACAGAACATAGCCTTAGTTTTTATTATTTGTCTAGTTTTTTACGGATTCTAGCTGTTGTGGTTCTGTTGTCTTTTTTTCACTGGCCACACTTTTGTAGTTTTCATTTGAAATAATGTGAACTAGTTCAGTGTTGCTGGCATCACTCTAGTGGTTATGTGGTATTTTCCCCTCAATTATTGTCATGTAAGATTTCTCTGTATAGTGAAATATATAGGATTTTGGGCTTTTTGGAAAGAATGGCTTTTTAAAATTTTTGATGGGTTGTCTCTAAAACATCCTTTTAATGAGATTAAGATTTAGGAATTTTTGATGGGTTGTCTCTAAAACATCCTTATAATGAGATTAAGATTTAGGAATCTTCTAGAAGTCATATAGGTTTCAATTGATAAAACTTGTCTTTCATATTTCTACAGTTTGAACAAATTGTCATAGTTGAAGCAGAAAAACAGAATGGATTCTTATCGTCATAGTTGAAGCAGAAAAACAGAATGGATTCTTGTTGTCATAGTTGAAAGTGTGTCATCATTGTCTTATCTTTGCTTTGCTTTAACATACCCTAGACAAGTCTAAATCTTAAACGAGAGTAGCAGGGGTAGCAATGCCATGAAGGGTCAAGTATACGGCGTTGTGTTTGCAGATTCGATGAGTTTAATGAAAGTTGATTTAAGATTGGATCAACTAACAATGATGTTCCCAATTGATTGAAGCCCTGTTTAGTGAAAGGGAATTTAAACCAAAATACTCCCTTTATGATTTGTGCTTACTGATGTGGAGAAACATCAAAAATATTTTCATTGCCTCATTATTTGCTTTGCTAATTATGCACAAGTACTGTATTAGGACAAAAATCTAACAAAACCAAATGAGATTTAAGTTATATGTCGCAAAGGTTACAGATACTAAATAAATAGATGCAATGAGATAATAATGCCCGAAGGTATGTTAAGAAATGTGGTTGAGTCTAACTCAACCTTATAAAACCGGTTGATAGAGTGAGAATTGTCTCCACATTCATTGAAAAAGGCGATCGTGCTAAGTTTTTGAAAATAGTCGATATAAAACCTAATGGTCTATATTTCAAAATGGGTTGGGTCTTACACTCTAATAGAGGCCCATGAGTGTAAAATGAATTGAGTTTGAGGGTGTATGTTGAAAAATCCCAAATTCTATTTTTAAATGATTATTTTTTAATAAAAAAATGATTCAAAATTTCAAACAATAGAAAAAAACAAGTTATAAACTTGGATCAAGGTTTCAAAAATTATGTTTTATCCATGAAATAACTTGTAATTCATTTGTGTTTGAAAAATCAAGAAGAAAAATCATTTAAAAATGTTGAAAAACTAATAAAAATTAATTCTTTGTGAAAATTTGAAATATATTAAAAAAAAAAATTTTTTTTGTGATTTTTTCATGGAATAAAATAATAATTTTTTTTTTGAATTAATAAAAAAAGAATTATTCAAAAACTTCAAAAATTCTAAAAGTTATTAATTTTTGGAATCAATTAAAATAACTTAAAAATTCAAAAATTCAAATTTTGAAAAATGGCGCCAAAAACATATGAAGAACACGCGTGTGTTCTTCATCTGGCCCAGATTTTCAAAAACGACCATATCTCATGGAATAGGCATCCATTTGAGATGAAATAAAGACCAAAGTTGTGTGTTTTGATCCCACGAACATGGTGAAACACTTTATATTCATTTATTTTTAGTGCACAAAGAGATATATGTGTATGAGCATATAAACCCTAATTTTGGCCTAAGCCTCATGAAATTCTATACATGGATGATTTTAAGCAATTGATTAAGGAGAAACATTTAAAATATGTCCATAAACAATTAACAAAAAGATAGTGCGAGGAAATATATTTGTCAGAAAAAATTGGCTATATTTGTCAGAAAAAATTGCCCCTCCTTCACCTCCAGAGACACCTCAGATATATGAAGTTTATGACCATTATTTGTCAGATGTTGATTCACATACACCTGAGATACCAGTTGCCCCACCTTTTGACCACACGGCTAACATCACCGCATTAGAGACAAGACTTGCTAACATTGAAACTAGTATTAATGCTTTGCGGATGAATTTTTTCGGTTTTATGGATGTAGTAACTGAGTAGCTGGATCATTTTCATTAGCAATTATTTTATGTCGGTCTCGCTAACAACAATAATAACCGTGGCTAGAGTTTAATTTTTCATTTTCATTCTGACTCTTATGCTTGGTCAATGAGGACATTGTCCGATTTAAGTATGGGGGGAGGAAATTAATTAGGATTTCCAGTATTTCTAATTAGGATATTTTAATCACTTTGTACTTTACAATTTTTCCAGTATTTATTTCATTTCGGTATTTCATTTTAATATTATATTATTTCATTTAAATGTTATTCTCAGTATTTCATTTTATTTATTCGCTTCAGTATTCATTATTTGACTATCTCAGTATTTTTATTGTTCCAGTACTATTTTATTTATTATGCACTAAAACAGAAAAAAAAAATTAACAATAAAATGCAAACAACCAATTAAAAAATTGCATAAAATAAAAGAATACGCCCTCCCTTGTGTATGGCCTGCGCCACTCATAGAGAGTGGGAGGCATGGCCTGCGCCATGCACACCCCCATCTCCCTATGGTCTGCGACATACACTATCATGAGAGGGACCGCCCTTTTCTTTTATTTATTTATTCTACTTACTGCATATTCTTTACACTCACATGCATATCTCTTGTTTTTTTCTCTCACATGCACTAGTCTTTCTTACTTACACATTTAAGTACACATGCACACTAACACTTGCACAACATGCATCTTTCAAATTCATGCATCATGACAATTGTCATAAAATTTTCAAAATTCTTTGACCAAAATTCAAATTACCACCAAACAAATTTAATCCCTATAAATTATCAACTACCCCCATTTAATTCTCCACTCCTATAAAAACCCAACCAATACTACTTATTTTTTAACCTCAAATATTTCTACTACTACTATCATTATTTTTATAAGTTAGTGTTGGGAAGCAAGAAAAAATTATGGAGTCGGCTCAAGAGTCTCGTATTCGCTTTAGAAACCAATAACAGGCAAATTTATTCAGAAGTCTGCTCGAGCGGGGTATGGAACCCACCAGGTATGCCGATACAATTTGTTTAGAAACACTGGGCTTGAAAGATAGTGTATAACTTTTACTAGAGAGAATTCACTTGAAAAAAAATTATCATATAAAGATCCTGTCTTTACTCGGCTTACTGCGGAATTTTTAAGCTCCTTGACCATTGATTATAAAAAAGGAATAGCATGCTTTAGAATGTTTAACAATAATTATACCTACTCTTTTGATCAGTTAGTTGTTTTGTTAGAATTTCCAGTAGGAGAGGACGTGTGCTATAAAATGCCAACTGGGGAAGAATGGGTAAAATCTTATAAAATGTTTTGTAAAGGGATAACGGGCATATTTTTACAAAATATAGAAGGCTTCAGAGGTACCCTTATTCATAACCCGACTATTCGTTATTTTCGCCAGCTTTTGTCTACAACTATTTTTGATCGGTCTAATACGAGTAAGGTAAATGAAAGAGAACTAATGTATCTCATGGTTGCTTTCTCAACTTCTAAAATAAATCATGTCCCGTTCATTTTGCATCATATGACAAATGTAACCGCGAAAAAGGTCATATATCCTTTGGCGGTTTGATTACAACAATAGCTAAAGCCATAGGACTCGAAGCTAATTTTTTCGTCAATGGAACAACATCCCGTCGAAACAATTGATTTAAATACGACGAGGAGTATGAAACTAGTAAAACCTTGTAGAAATGGAAATCACAAGCTTTTGATTGACAATAAAGTGCTATCGGGTTTTATTTTACAGAACCCGAGTCACACTGACCTGAAAGATGAAAGAAATTTCCTCTACTTTGACATACGTCCCACGTACATTCCGATGAATGATGTTGCTGGCGGGGCGAATGATGAACCTAACCCACCCGCGCAAGATGCACCTTTTTCTTCTGATTATGTTGTAGGTACTTCTACCAGGCGAGTCCCTAGGAGAACAGAGGACGAGCCACACGAAGGTCTTGAAGGAGTTCTTCATGAGTTGATGCTACATGGAGAAGCAACCGCCTTGAGAGACCAAAGGATACAAACTATATCAACTCAACAAGTCGTGATGATGCAACAACAAAACCAGATGTTTGCTCAGCAGAGCGACATGCTGCAAATCCTAAACCGACTACAACAAGGACATAACCAGATGGCAGAGTTAATCCATGGAATGGTTGGCATGTCTTTTCAGATAGAAGAAGAAGATACAAAAGTGGGCACTTAGAGAAATGTCAGACGAACACGAGGCAGAGGCATTCGCCAGTATTTGACATCCTAGGTTCCACCTTCCTTTTTTTCGCCTTATGTTGACGCATTGGGGACAATGCTCGATTTAAGTGTGGGGGAAGATGTTTTATCGCTATTTATTTATCATTTTTATTTATGTTTTCTAGGTAGATTTAATATTTTTTATGCCTGTTATTTTCCCGTTTTAACAAATAAATAAATTCATGTATCTTCGAGCCATTTCACATGATTTCTGCTTTAATTCACTTTTACCCAATTTTCTTGAACCATAACAAAAAAAAATTGGTTTGAAAAATGACAACATGCTTGAAATAGGCTAAGTTAGAAAGACTTAGGAAAAGTGTTGATAATATCGGTACTGTTCTTTCACCTTGAACCCCTTAATTATGCAAATGAATTTGAATACTCATTATGCCAAGACCACCCTCTTTATTAGTTTATATTAGAAGTCAACACCATCCTAGAGCACAACCTAAGTAAAAAACCGATGCAAATATGTATATGATCTCGAAATAAAATAATTTAAATAAAATTAATGTCAAAAGCGAACTAAAGAAATGCCTCCTTCTAAGTTAGGTGGTCCTTACCCGACCATTTAGCCCAACGGACCAGATTCTTGAAATTCGAAAAATGAAAAGAAAAAGAAAGAATTGCGGAGATATTTGACGAATGAGATCAGCAAACACTAACAGGTTTACTTACCATGGAACTGCAGGGATAACGGGCTTAATGTGATTGCACTAGAATGAAAGAGAGTGTGTGGGTCAAGTTATGATAACATGATTCAAATCTGTTTGTATAGGATATGAGTTCTCGATTATCTTTCGAGATAAAAGTGTCATTACGGTATCCTTAGTGTTAACATCCAGTACTTATCATTTTGACTGATGTTTATAACGTATATACGATCACCCGTGACTTAATATAATTTAGACGTGATTTTTCCAGGGAACTTCCATAAAACATTTTTCAATTAATTTTTGAAAGTTGAAAATAATTTTAAAAAAGGATTTATTCAACCCCCCTTCTAGATATGCGTCATCGTCTAACATATTGTATATGATTGATGCTAAATATTTGTTCCTATGCTTTTAGGAAACCTTTGCGGGTCCTTGAATTTAAGCCCAAGAGGAGGCTAGGGTAGCTTTAGGAGGACCATGGGTCCTTGAACTAAGCCCAAGAGGAAGATGGGGGAGGCTGAGTAATTTATAAGTCTGAAAGAAGGCCCTTATAAGAGGCCTGGGGGTCCTTGAAGTAAGCCCAAGAGGAGGCTATGTTTTTCCCTAAGAGGGTTCTAAGTTATTCAAAGGTTTGGTCTGGTGATACTGACAATAACCCGACTACTTAGAGATTCTAGCAGAGATGCAAATATATACAGTAAAGATGCATGCATACAAATAAATGTGTTAGTGAATGTGTTGAACATTTTTTAGTATATTTTGCTATGGTTTGAGTATTCTTAAGTGATTTTTGAGAATGATGTTGGGAGTTACACTAGGAGGCAGAGGCCCAACATCCCGGGGGAGAGAGATTACATATAAGTTTTATTGTATCCTCTTTGATGATTAAGAAATGTTTTATTATTTTTGCTTTAGTATGAGATAAAGAAAGATAGTTTTGATTAAAAAATCCATTCTAACAAGCAAGCAACAATTTAAGAAAACAATGAGAAGTTAGAGAGAGAAAAGATGGCTCAGAAGCCAATAATAGGTCTTGTGCATAAGGATGACTATGGAAGTTTGTTTGTATTTTAATTATCTGATGATTTCATACATAGGGTAGGACTTGGCTTCTGAAAAGCTGCCTACCGCCTAGAAAGCAGTTCACCAGAGTGAAGCTCAGTCTAATAGCAGGTGTATTAGATCTTTAGTAATAAAGATGAAAAAAGTAAATGGAATGGGAGTTGTAAACAAGTGGGCCATGAATCTTATTTTAGGAGATTGAAAACTGTTTGTAAAAACAGTTGGGGGGGATCAGGAATTATACGGAAGCCTGACGGAGTTTTAAAATAGACCGAAGAAAGTTTAAAACAAAATAATGGGTCCTCAACACAAAGGATTACCCATGACACATTTTGACAATTAATTTTATAAAACAAAAGGTTATGTGTAAAAATTTCAAAGAAAGAAATTCACTGAGGAAATTTAATATTCATTGAAAAAGGCGATCACACTAAATTTTTGAAAATAATCGATATCAAACCTAATGGTCTATATTTCAAAATGGGTTGGGTCTTACACTCTAATAGAGGCCCATGAGTGTAAAAAGAAATGAGTTTGAGGGTGTATGTTGAAAAACCCCAAATTCTATTTTTAAATGATTATTTTTTAATAAAAAAAATGATTCAAAATTTCAAACAATAGAGAAAAACAAGTTATAAACTTGGATCAAGGTTTCAAAAATTATGTTTTATCCCTGAAATAACTTGTAATTCATTTGTCTTTGAAAAATCAAGAAGAAAAATCATTTAAAAATGTTGAAAAACAAATAAAAAATAATTCTTTGTGAAAATTTGAAATATATTAAAAAAATATTTTGTTTTTGTGATTTTTTCATGGAATAAAATAATAAAACTTTTTTTTTGAATTAATAAAAAAAGAATCATTCAAAAACTCCAAAAATTCTAAAAGTTATTAATTTTTTAAATCAATTAAACTAACTTAAAAATTCAAAAATTCAAATTTTGAAAAATGGCACCAAAAACATATGAAGAACACGCGTGTGTTCTTCATCTGGCCCAGATTTTCAAAAACGACCATATCTCATGGAATAGGCATCCATTTGAGATGAAATAAAGACCAAAGTTGTGTGTTTTGATCCCACGAACATGGTGAAACACTTTATATTCATTTATTTTTAGTGCATGGAGAGATATATGTGTATGAACATATAAACCCTAATTTTGGCCTAAGCCTCATGAAATTCTATACATGGATGATTTTAAGCAATTGATTAAGGAGAAACACTTAAAATATGTCCATAAACAATTAACAAAAAGATAGTGCGAGGAAATATACATGCATTATGAAATGACCAAGTTTAGGCATACTTGAATATGGTTAAAGCATAAGCAATTTGATTTTGATGAAGGAGGTGCTACAGATGTTGCTTGTTGATCTGGACAGCTTCTTTGGATGATGTTGAGTGGATTGCAAGCTTTAAACTCCTTTGAAAACTCTTGGATCAAGTTTTAGTATCCAAGTTGCAGAATGAATGCATAATGGCTTGGTTGAAGGGTGATTTTTGGCTAGAGGTGTTCCAGATGTGGTTTAAGTGTTTGAACACCTCATATACACTACAACAAAAATCACATTTAACAGCGCACCTTAGACAGCGCTTATGTGAAAAAGCACTGCTATAAGTTAAAAAATTTTAAAACACGGAGAATGTTCACAAAAATATTTTAAAAAACGTTGTTTAAGGTGCTCTTTAGACAGCGCTTTCAAAAAGCACTTTTAAAGGTATATCTTAGACAACACTTTTGATAAAGCGTTGTCTAAGGTCTTAAATTTAAAAATAAATAAAATATCAAAAGCGTTGTCTAAGGTCAAACTTAGACAGCGCTTTTAAAAAGCGCTTTTAGAGGTCACCCTTAGACAGCGCTTTCTCAAAAGCGTTGACTAAGGTCTAATTAAAATAAAATATTAGACTCAGTTTCTAGTTTCGTTCTTTCTGTTCTTTCATTTTTCCCTCCAGCAAAATGCGATAAACCTAAACAGCAGAACCTCCATAAACCTTGAATCCACTTCCTTTTTCGGTTTCGATCATTGAAGAATCAATCTCCGCGAACGGACATTTGGGAGTTGAGTGAGTTTTTGGTTTCTGGTGTTCTTCCCTTCTTGCGGTATGTTCTTCGTTTCATATTTTTTTTGTTGAATCTTGTAGAAAATGATTTTAGAAGTTGTTATTATTCGTTGAGAATATGCAGAAACTGAGTTTAGAAGTTGTTTAGTCTTGTTGAGAATGTGCAGAATCTTGTTGACTGAGTTTAGTGTCTTAGTCATGTTGAAGTTGTTTTGATTCATTCTAGTTTTTTTTTTGTAGAAACTGAGTTTAGAAGTTGAGTTTAGAACCCTTTTTGTAGAAACTGAGTTTTGACTCATAAGGTACATTGTTGTTGTTATGTTTGATAAGTAATAATGTTATAATAGAAAAATTATTAAAGTTAGTTATAGGTATATTGTCATAAAAAATTAACGTGTTAACATGTTATAGGTATAGTTATAGGTATATTGTAATAGAAAATTAAAGTTAGTTATAGAAAAATTAACGTGTTATAGGTATAGTTATAGGTATATTGTAACATAAGAATTATTAAAGTTAAGAGAAAAGTAATTGAAGAAAAAGTTTGATTCTTGTAATAGAAAAAATGAAAGTGATGAGGTAATTAAAGTTGAGGTATCAGTGGTGTATCGGTGTATCGGCGTATCGGATACGTATCGGATACGATACGACATAGATTTTAAAGTATCGGTGCTTCATTGGTTATAGGTATTGTCGGTGTATAGGTATTGTCGTTTGTATTAACATTGATTATGTATACGTTATTGAAGTTGATATTGATTGTTTACCTTAATAATTAGGAAAACCATGGATAAAACATGCTGTGTCGGTCGATTGACCAAAGAGTACGAGAATAGGGTTGCGGAATTCGTTAAGTTTATTGTTCAACACGCTAAAAACCCCAGACGAATGAAATGTCCTTGCTTGCATTGTTGTTATATTGGTAAGGTTGACGGAGATGGATTGAAATCTCATTTTCTGAGGTATGGAATTGATCGAAGTTATCAGTGTTGGAAATTTCATGGTGAGAAAATTAATGAGAATGTTGAACTGAGTGGGAAAAGTAATACGACCTATGCTTCAGACGACAAAGACACGGAAACATACGATTGTGATCGAGTTGAAGAGATTGTAGAAGCACTTGAAGAAGATCTTCATGATTGTCCTGAAATGTTTGAGAGGTTGGTAGGCGATGCAGAGAAACCGTTGTATAAAGGTTGCACTAAATTCTCAAGACTGTGTGCGATATTAAAGTTGTATAACTTAAAGGCGGGCAATGGATGGTTGGATAAAAGTTTCACAGAGTTGTTGGCCCTTATGAGAGAAATGCTACCGGAGGATAATGTTCTTCCTAATCGAACCTATGAGGCAAAAAAAATGTTGTGCTCTATTAGCAGGAGCTATGATAAAATACATGCTTGTCCTAACGATTGCGTTTTGTTTCGTAACGAATATGCATCGTTAACTGAGTGCCCTAAATGCGGTTTGTCTCGATATAAGAAAATATTGTCTCCAACAAAAGTCTTATGGTATTTTCCCATAATTCCGAGATTTAGGCGCATGTTTCATAGTGAAACTGATGCAAGACACCTGACTTGGCATGCAGATGAAAGAATTATTGATGGAAAGTATTGGCATCCGGCTGATTCACCATAGTGGTCGAAGATTGATAATGATTATCCCGAGTTTGGAGAAGAAGCAAGAAACCTTCGCTTGGAATTATCTACTAATGAAATGAACCCGCATGGTCTTCAAAGTATCTCACATACCACATGGCCTGTGATTCTTATGATTTATAACCTACCTCCATGGCTATGTATGAAGGGTAAGTACATGATGTTATTTATGTTAATCTCTGGGCCTAAACAACCAGGGAATGACATAGACGTATACTTGACACCTTTGATCGATGATTTGAAGATTTTGTGGAATAACGGTGTGGAGGTTTATGATGGATATAGGAAAGAAAGTTTCAATTTGAGGGTGATGTTGTTTGGCACAACTAATGATTTTCCAGCATACAGGAATCTATCTAGGTATAGCATTAAAGGTCAACGTGTGTGTCCTGTTTATGAAGACGGAACCAATACGATTCGATTGGAACTTTGTCAAAAGAATGTGTTTCTCGGTCATCGTAGATTCTTACATTATAAACATCACTACCGTGGGTGGAGAAAAGCATTCAATGGAGACACCGAACAACGTAAAGCTCCACCTGCATTGTCAGGTGAACAAGGTTTTGAAAAGGTGAAAGATACGCGTACTGAGTTTGGCAAGCCTTTTGAACATAGGTTGTCAAAGGTGGGTGGAAGAAGAGGTTGATATTTTTTGAATTGCCATATTGGAAGTCTTTGTACGTGAGACATTTTCTCGATGTTATGCATATTGAAAAAAATGTATTTTAAAGTGTTATCGGTACGTTACTTAATATAAAAGGAAAGTCTAAGGATGGCCTTAAAGCAAGGGAGGACATGTTAAAAATGGGAATGAGAACTGAATTAGCACCCGTGAAGAAAGGAAGACGGGCATATTTACTACCTGCTGCTTTTACTCTATCTAGAAAGGAGGAAAAAAATTGTGTAATTTTCTGAGTGAAGTTAAGGTTCCAGAAGGATACTCATCAGATATTAGAAGACTTGTGTCTATGAAATACCTTAAGTTGAAGAGTTTGAAGACACATGATTGTCATGTTATAATGGAACATTTTCTACCAATAGGTATACGTTCTATTTTTCGAGAAAAAGTAAGAAGTGCCATAACTAAATTGTGTTTTTTCTTTAGGTTAATCTGTAGTAAGGTGATCGATCCCGAGGTCTTACCAAGACTACAAAAAGAGATTGTAATTACCTTGTGTGAGCTTGAAATGTATTTTCCTCCCTCTTTTTTTGACATAATGGTTCATCTAGTTGTTCATCTTGTGAAAGAGACACAGTTGTGTGGACCAGCTTATATGAGATGGATGTACCCTGTTGAACGGTATATGAAAATATTAAAAGGGTACGTGAAATCCCGAAGTTGACCAGAGGGTTATATTGTTGAACGATACATTGTTGAAGAAGCTGTTGAGTTTTGTACTAAATATTTGTCCAACGTTCAATCAATTGGACTCCCCAAAGCTCAGATTTTCGGAAAAAAAGAAGGTAAAAAATTAATTGGAAATAAAATTGTGACAGTATCAAGGGATGAACGGGATCAAGTTCATTTGTATGTTCTACACAATGATAATGAGGTTGAGCTATATGTTGAAATGCACAAGGATGTACTCCGAAGGTTAAATCCGAACAGAAATGAAAATTGGATAGTAAGAGAGCACAATCAAAGTTTCATATAATGGTTAAAGGATCATATTTATTCGAAGCGCTCTTCAGATCCTGCTTCGGTAACAAAAAGGTTGAGATGTTTGGCATATGGTCCAAGTTTGCATGTGTTTTCTTATAGCGCATACGCAATTAATGGATACACATTTTATACCAAAGAACAAGATGATAAAAGTGCTATGCAAAATAATGGTGTCACCGTGCTAGCTGAAGCAATGCATATATCAAGTATGAAGGACTTAAACCCCAAATATGCAAATTTGTCATATTTTGGGGTTATTGAACACATTTGGGTGTTTGATTACGAGAAGTTTCAGATTCCCATCTTTAGTTGCAAGTGGGTAAATAGTAGTCGCATACGAATGAATAAGTCTAGATTTTTGCTAGTTGATCTTACTAGGGTGGGGTACAAAGATGAACCTTTTATTCTATCATCTCAAGCGAAATAGGTGTTCTATGTGAATGACCCGACGAGTACAAAATGGTCTATAGTGCTTTTCTCTAACAAAGTGGTTGATGAAAGTGGTGTCGATCAATGTGATATTGATGTTGAGAATGAGTCATGCATTAGACGGAATGAGTGGAATAGAAATGATCAAGATGAGGATCTTATAGCGGATGATTCATATATCATAAATGATCATAACATGGGAATTTGGGTCAATTCAACCGTCCACATTGCTAAGAAACAAGTGATTAATATTCCAACAAAGAAAATAAAGAGATGTCAGTGAAAGAGGTAAATTATATTTAATATCCTTGGTTTCTTTATTTTTCATTTCAATTACTTCCATTATAATTTATATTTGATATCTTTGGTTTCTTTATTTTTCGTTTTCAATTGCTTTCATTATAACTTATATTTGATATCCTTGGTTTCTTTATTTTTCGTTTTCAATTGCTTTCATTATAACTTATATGTGATATCCTTGGTTTCTTTATTTTTCATTTTCAATTGCTTTCATTATAATTTATATTTGATCATCCTTGGTTTCTTTCTTACAGGTTAGATATGGCCACTAATGATGATAACCCACATGATGATCATTCTACGCATGAAGGAGGTTGTAAAAAAGTATCTACGGAATATGAGATTAGAAGAGGTATAACGGTGATGAGCAGAGTGGTCCATGGTAGAGACCGAGGCATCATTCTAGATGTGCATTGGAGCCATCAGGGGCAGCTTATAGAACCTAATGGTCATACCTTGACTAGTTTCATTGGTGCACTAGTAAGGAATGAGATTCCCATTACTTGTGATGATTGGAGAAACAAAGAGTTGAATGAATCCAAAGAAAAAATTTGGACTGAGATAAATGTGCAATAATTATGTCTTTAATTATGCGAACTAATTATGTTCTTTAAATTACTTGTACTAACGCACAATCTGTATGAAGATGGTTTAGAACATTTTTATCATCCAATTTTCTTAGGGATGAAGATGGTAATCGTGTTGATGCAGAGATCCAAAGAAATATGAAAGTTTGATTTCACCAGAAGAATGGGAAGCATTCAAATCCAAACGAAAGGACCCAACATTTAAAAAATAAGTGCCACAAATCGGGAAAAAGCATCAAGTCCCGCGTATCCATACCGAAAAGGACGGGCCGGATATGGACGCTTAGAACAATCTATGGTAAGTATCTATAAATTGCAATAATATATATGTTCATCATATATGAGTTTTATTTGATCATATTGTATGACTTAATGTGTAGTTGCAGAAGGAGAAAAGTTCTAAAACATCTCTTCTTGCACATGTTTTGTGGAAGGAAACCCTTGTGGGCAAATCTGGAGTTGCTAAAGAAGATGTTCTACAAGTCTATGAGAAATGTGTAAGTATAACATTATTTCTTTAATTAAATAAAAACTTTATTAACAAATATTTGACAAGTATTTGATATTCATCTAATTTTCAGGAGGCGTTATCTCAGTCAGCTTTATCTCCAGATGATACTAGGAGCATACTTAGTCGGGCATTAGATGCCGTGAGTATTCGGGTCGGGTGAGGGGTAAGGGAATTGGGGTCACTCCGACCTCCTTGAGTATTAAAAAAGGAAGGGCTTATAGTAATCGAGAGCTTAATGCAAAATTGGAAGCAATGCAAGCTGAGCTTGATGCATTAAGGAAAGAAAGAGAGGCTAGCGCTTCAACATGTTTTAAAGATGGTTCGGACAAAGATAGTACCAACTGCAACTTTCAGCCGAACATTCTAGAGGTAATTATATATAATTGTCTTAAATTGAACTATTAGCTTAAATTATGTAATTGACATATACACATTAACAATTTCATTTTATTATTGGTTTTTGGGCATTTCCCATTGTCAGCTCTATTTATCGTCACCATATTATTGGATGGTTGGCAAGGGAAAAGGGCATAACAATAGCGGAGAATTACTTCACACTAGAGAGCTCCCTATTGGATGTTTAAAAGTCTCGGTTGATATTGTAGTTGAGCCGAATGTATTATTACCATATCCTGACGATTATTCAAATGCAACAACGGTGGTACAAGCAATAGGTTCGTTTGTTGCATGGCCGACAAGCCTCATTAGCGTAGGATATGAGGTATGCCTAAAACCTTTGTTAACCTTAATGTGTATATTCAAAGTTTTTACGCGCATTTTACGTACTTTTTTTACTTGGTTATGTTAATTAGACTCCAACAAAATCCAAATCAAAAGATAAGGCTATTCTGCGGCATACCGAGTCCGTTGTTTCAAAAAAACGGGTACATTACAATTATATGACATATATGCATGGAAGATGTTAAATTCTTGATTTTATACTTCATCTAACTATTTATATGATATGTAGCTTCAAGAAAAGGAGGTTAGCAACGTCTCCACACAACAAGAAAAGGTTGGTGCTAAGAAGACCACGGCTAGGAAAAAACCTACCTCCAAGTATAGGTCGTGCCTTCATACGTTTCTAGAGTTGACAGATATTCCGACTGGAGGTGTTCGTCTTATACATATGGAGGAAGGTATTTTTGGCTTTGATTACGAACAATTAATTGGTAATGAAGAATTTATGCAAGTTTTTGGTCGTGAAGAAATAGGCGTCAATGTTATCAATACATACGTGAGGTAAATTCGGTCTACTTTGTTATATTAATTGAACAACTTATGTACTTTATGTTTCAAATGAATAGTGTAATATTAATGATGTTTTTATTTAAGGTTTTTGTATGACAAAGTGATGCGACCAAATGGATTGGACTAAAGATTTGGATTCTTAGCACCCACGTCCGTCAACTTAGCTTTAATCTTAATGCAGAGAAGTTGTTATTTATGCCGTTTAATACCGGGTTATATTTTCATTCTAAATTCATCTATTATAATTATTTTGTATTTTGACGTCATGTAGAAAATTTACATCTAACATTTGCTTAATCATGCAGTGGACATTCGTTGTTGCTCGCAATCAATCCTATCAGAGAAATTGTTTATTATCTTGACTCGTTAGGAAATGATTGGACAACATACCCAGATATGAAGAACACGATTGACACGTAAGTGAGATTGTTCTAAATATTCTTGTGTGTATTTATTAATTTATGTGAATTGTTCTAATTATTCATTTATATTTTATTAGCATCATACAAGCTTTTCGATACCAAAGAGATATCCAAACATCAAAGAGGAGAGCCAACAACATTACATGGATAAAAGTGGTGGTATATTATTAATTATCACATTTTTTATTATATTAGTGATGATACTTGATAAAACTTAGGATTTATCCATATTTTCTTTTCATCTGTAGTGTCCTTAGCAACGTAATCAAATAGATTGTGGATATTTCATGTTGAGGTTTATGAGAGATACTCTTTCTGTGGGCCGATTAGAGATTCCCACCGATGTATGTATTTCTAACTTATGAGTTATTTTAATATTTAAACATATCCCTCATATAATTAAATAGTTGAAATTAAATCAAACTATGTTATATTATTATGTAGTAATTTGATGAATTCAAGTGTGCATATTATTCAAAAGATAAAGTGGACGAAATCAAAGAGGAATGGTGTCAATACATTATAGAGCTTGGTGTTTTATCAGGTATAATATTGTACTCTTACTTTAATTGATGAGAATTTAAATATGTGTAACATTGTAACTACAATATTGTATTCTTTTATTAATTGAATTACAATCTTTGTGTTGTTTCAGGACCTATGTAGATTTGAAGCAATGCTTTGGTTGGATAAGTAATATATAATTATAATATGTACATTTGTAGAAAAAAATAATGATTTGTAATTATAATTTTGGTGCATAAATTGGTATATATATTGGTACATTTAATAGGCCAAATTGGTTTGAATTGGTATATATATTGGTTTGAATTGCCAATTTTGGATATATAGTTTTGGTGCATAAATTGGTACATTTAAATAGGCCAAATTGGATTGATTTGAATCTCCAAATTGTGATATTTGTTTGGAAAAAAATTGGATGAAAAACAGGTCAAAATTCTGGTTGAAAAACCTGGTAAAAAAAGTGGTTTAAAAAAATTTATCTTAAAATTTTCGTATACCTTAGAGAGCGCTTTACACAAAAAACACTGTCTAAGGTGGGACTTAGAAAGCGCTTTTACCAAAAGTGTTGTCTAAGGGGGGCTTAGAAAGCGCTTTTACCAAAAGCGTTGTCTAAGGTATACCTAAAAAAATTAAAAATGGTGGGGCTTAGACAACGCTTTCACCAAAAGCACTGTCTAAGGTATACCTAAAAAAATTAAAAAAGGTAGGGCTTAGACAGTGCTTTTACCAAAAGCGTTGTCTAAGGTATTCCTAAAAAAGTTATAAAGCATTGTCTAATGGTACCATAGACAGCGCTTTTTATTAAATATACCACCCTTTAGACAATGCTTTTAAGATTTAAAAGAGCCCTGTCTAAACCTTTAGCAGCGGAGGTTTAGACAACGCTTTAAAGTGTTGTCTAAGGGAAAAAAAACGTTGTCTAAGGTCTTATTTGGCATAGTGATAGATCATATGTGATGTGTTTGAGAAATTGGTTTGAGTTGATGGTGGCCACAACTCAAAACCTGATGGTGTTTGCTCAAAATATCAAGTTTTGAGTCTTTTGAAGGGATGAAGAGAAAGCTGAGAATTGTAATGCTTTGGTGTAATTTTTATGATCAATGAGAGTCTCTATTTATAGAGAAAGAGACTTGATGAAGTGGTTTTCCCCTTGCTTAAGGGCTAAGGCTTGGGACCTTAGTCATTGTTATGCATCATTACTTGCTACTCAAGACACTCAATTTCTATCTCAAATAGATCAGTCTAGCCCTAGACAAATTCACATTCTGCAAACATTTTAATCTTTGTTTATGAAGAAAAATTGGCTGAAGTTCATAAGATTCTAGGATATGCCTTTTTGAAGCATTTTGGCCCTTGGATCAAGTGATAGGTGTTAAAATTCATGAATGCAAAATGGAAGCTTCTTGGTTGTGATCATGAATTTGCAGGATGGCTCAGGTTTGTAATGATGACTAAGATGCTTTTGATCAGCTAATAGTTATCTTTGACTCATCAAACCTCAATCTCAAGTTTTGACAAAAATCTATTTTTGCAAACCAGTTGTGATATGGTGTGTTTGACCAGAGATTTCTTCATGCTCGAGTGAGATCTTTTCATGCCAATTTGTTCTTTGAATTGTTGGTATGATTTGTGACAACATTGGTGTTTACATGAAGATCTAAATCAACTTGGAACTATGCGTAAAAATCCTCCAAGTTTTGGTGTTTTAATTGTTTTTTTAACTTAGACAGATTTTGTCTAAGTGTTGAAACATTAAACTTTTCTTAATTTTATTTTGATCATCCTCCAACTTAAAATCCATGAAGAATTGGAGTTTTATGCAGTTGAATCTTTTGTAGTATGTGATGAAATCTATCATTTGAGCTTTGTTTCACAAAAATATGATACCTGGATCACAAGTTATAATGCTTGGAAGTAAATTTTTTCTAAGTTAACCCTTTTTACAAGTTATCTTTAAATTCTTGATTTTTGTGATCAAATACATATATGGACCATATATTCTTGTAATATATTTAGGTCACGAGGATCATTTTAGGTCAAAAAGTCAAACTTTGACTTTTGGGTCTAGATGAAAATTACATTGGGTACCCTTGATTTTTGATTTTTTGATTGGGCATCCTCTGAGGTATTTCAAACTTGTGAATGGATTCCAAGGTGTATGTGAGCTATTTAAACCATTCCCTATGGTATTGGTTCATGTCCAGATGAAAAATTCAACTTTGGGTTCCCCGATCAGTCAAAACCCTAATTTGGGCACTGTGAAACCCTGATTTTGTGATTCCTGTGTTGAGATTATTCGATAGCATGTGGATGTCATGGCTCATTTTTCCATTAAAATAATCCTTAGGAGGGCACAGTTGACTAAAAACCCTAATTTGTGACACTGAGGCCTCGGGGCTCAGATCACTGAAAATTTGTGCAATATTTGCATGAATCTTCACCATTTGAGATTCCTTGATCATTTGAGGATGTTTTGAAAGGTTGAAAATCTTAGGAATTTATGATTGATCCTTTTCTTGAATCCTCTGAGGGACTCAGGAATCCCGATTCATTGCAGGGATGTGATCTGGTAAACTTCAACGCTGTTCATTAAGCTAATGGGTATGTGGGTATCTTATGGTCAAAAT
The DNA here is from genome assembly GCA_963966055.1 of Lathyrus aphaca. Lineage (NCBI taxonomy): Eukaryota > Viridiplantae > Streptophyta > Magnoliopsida > Fabales > Fabaceae > Lathyrus > Lathyrus aphaca. The sequence continues at coordinate 420,812,910 of OZ014520.1, forward strand.
TTAGAGTATGACAGGTAGAATGAGGTTGGGTGTCAATTACTAGCAGTTGAATAAAGTGACTATCAAGAATAAATATCCACTTCCGAGAATCGATGATTTGATGGATCAACTAGTAGGTGCTTGTGTGTTCTGCAAAATTGATTTAAGGTCTGGTTATCACCAGATTCGTGTTAAAGTAGCTGATATTAAGAAGACAACTTTCGGGACAAGGTATGGTCACTATGAGTACAATGTGTTGCTGTTTGGGGTATCTAATGCACCTGGTGTGTTCATGAATACATGAACCAAATCTTTCAAGAGTATCTAGATAAGTTTGGGGTGGTTTTTATTTATGATATTCTGATATATTCTAAATTGGAAGAAGAGCATGCAGAGCATTTGCAAATTTTATTGCAACTGTTGAGAGAGAGGAAGTTGTATGCAAAGTTATTAAAATGTGAGTTCTGGTTAAAGGAAGTGAGTTTCCTTAGCCACGTGATTTCAAGTGGTGGAATTTCTATGGATCCTTCTAAGATTGATGTGGTGTTACAATGGAAGACTCTGAAATCTGCTACTGAGATCTAAAATTTTCTTGGATTGGCAGGTTATTATCCCAAGTTTATCAAAGGCTTTTCTAAGTTGGCATTACCTTTGACGTATTTGACTCGAAAAGGTCAAGCCTATGTGTGGGATGTTGCATGTGAAGAGAGCTTTGTGGAATTAAAGAAGAAGTTAACGACCGTTCCGATGTTGATATTTCCAAACTCGAACGAACTTTTGTGGTTTATTGTGATGCACCAAAGATGGGTCTTGGTGGAGTGTTATTGCATAATGGTTAAGTGGTTGATTATGCTTCCAGACAGCTAAGAGTTCATGAGAGGAATTGTTGAATTTGTGTATGCGTGTTTGACTTGTCAGAAGTCAAAGATTGAGCATCAGAAGCCTTCAGGTATGATGCAACCGTTGAATGTTACTGAATGAAAATAGGATAGTATTTCCATGGAATTTATGTCAGGATTTCTGAGGACAATGAAAGGGAATAATTTGATATGGGTGATTGTGGATAGATTAACAAAATGGGCTCATTTCTTACCGATGGATATTAATCATTCCATGTAGAATTTAGCCGAGATCTATATTGAGGAAATTGTGAAGTTACATGGGATACCTTCGAGTATTGTGTCAGATAGAGATTTGAGGTTTACGTCAAGGTTATGGAAGAGTTTGCAAGATGCCTTGGGTACTAAGTTGAGGATGAGTTTTGCTTATTATCCATAGACGAACGGTCATACAGAAAGAACTATCCATTCTTTAGAGGATTTGCTGAGAGCTTGTGTGCTGGACCAAGGAGGGTCTTGGGACAACCATTTGTCGTTTATTGATTTACCTACAACCATAGCTTCCATGCTAGTATTGGGATGGCACTGTATGAAGCGTTGTATGATAGGAGGTGTCAGACTCCATTATGTTGGTATGAGTCAGGCGAGAGTGTTGTACTCGGGCCTGACATTGTACAAGAGACGAACAAAAAGATAAATATGATCCAAGAGAGGATGAAGACTTCGTAGAGTCATCAAAGGAGTTACCATGATAAGAGGAGAAAAACACTTGAGTTCCAAGAGGGAGATCACATGTTTTTGAGAGTTACTCTGATAACCAGCGTGGGTCTAACCTTGAAGTCTAGAAAGCTCACTACGTGTTTTATTGGTCCGTATCAGATTATGCAGACGATATGGGATTTAACATATCTCGGATTGCTTTACCACAGTCACTTACGAATTTGCATGATGTGTTTCACGTATCTTAGTTGAGGAAATACATTCTGGATCCGTCGCATGTGATTCAAATGTAAGATGTATAAGTGAGAGATAACCTGACTGTTGAAGCATTTCCCGTGAAGATAGATGTTGCAAAATGAAACAACTACGAGGTAAAGAGATTTCTTTGGTGAAAGTATTGTAGGGAGAACCAGCTGGTGAGTGTTGGACTTAGGAGCGTGAGGATCAGATGAAGGAGTCGTATCCGACTTTTTTTTCCTTCGGGTAATTTTCGAGGACGAAAATTCTTTTAGTAGGGGAGAGTTGTAACACCCCGAAAATCTAGATTAATTATTTAATTAGTTATTTAATTGATTTAGCGTGATTTTATGAGTTTATGTGATGATCTTGATTATATGTGATGTTGGATGGTTATGATGCATGATGATATAGTGATGTGTTATGGGATAGTGTTGGAGTAAGAATAAATTATGAGGATTGGTTCTAATTTATTATTAAATTGAGGTTATTTAGATTTAATAAGAATTATTGAGGATTAATCTAAATAATTAAATAAATAATAATATTAGAGATTGTTTTTGGTAAAGTGGTAAATTTAGATGGAATAAGTGAGGTTAAAGATGGAATAACATAATAAGGGTCTAAAGGGTAAGAGTGACAAAACATAAAATTGGAGTTTGGGAGAATCATTTTTATCAGTCGGTTACTATCGCTCCCGGAAAAGACACTAAGTCCTACGGTGCAGACGCGAACGGTCGGTGAAAGAGAAAGAGGGTTGAATTGAATAGAGTCGCCAACTAGGCATTTTTATCCCGAAGGAAAGGTAATGCTACAAAATCCTGGAAAGAGATGGATAAGACGATTGCGAACCAGAGAAACTGAGAAAGGGGGTTGGTTACGACCTGGGAAGGTATTAGCACCCAGATCGTCCGTCGTACTCGACGGAATCCACGCTTACAAGATTGTGTTTAAAAGGGGTAGGTGTATGTGATATCTGTGTGCAAAATCTAGGGAAAGAAAGTACAGGTGTCAGTGCAAAAGGTGAATTGCTCAGGAACTGAGGCTTAGAAAAGAATGCTGAAAGAGGGGGATGACAAAGATACATTTGTTCGATAACTGTTAAGTTATGACTACGTATCCTCTCGTGCAATGAAGAAGTCAGAACACCGTAGTTCTACTCAAAGAGACTGGAAAAGATTGACTGTGAACTGCTTGCTTGTCTATGCTCAAGTGTGTGACTCGTCTAGCTCGAGTGCTAACTGTATTGCATTAGACGGAAGAAGCAAGTTCTCGCTTATGAATGAGTGTGATGAGAAAAGAATCTCGGAGGAGACGATTATTGTTTGTTTTTGTGTTTTCAGCTTTTTATTGTTTTTGGTGTTTTGTATAGGATTATGAGCTTAAGCCTAAATCAAGGGCTTGTAAACTCATTATATCCTCTTTGATTAGGGATAATGAGCCTACTTAAGTATGAGATAAGCATCTCAACTTAATTACCATGATGATGTAGTATTAAGATCATTAACCTACTTGTGATTATTTAGATGTTTTTGGGTTTTTGTTTAATGTTAAGTAATGAGTTTAATCTCTAATCACAGATTAGTGAACTCATTACACCATCCTAATTGAAGGATGATAGATGAGAACACTTAAGCTGAGGAAGATACCTCAACTTAATCCATGGTTAGGGATTAAATTCATTATATAACAATCCTTTATTAAATGGATTTTAATTAAAGGGTGAGATTAAGAAGTGGATTTTATGGTTTGTAAGACAACTTGAGGGGGACTTGTCCATTAAACACTAGGGTTAGTCCCTCTTAACCATAAGAAAGAGATAGAACCCTAATGTAAGACCCAAGTTACAAGATAAAGTCTTAGTGATTATTAATGTGTTTTGATTAAGAGGTGTAAACAAATTAAAGGTTTAACACTAAGGATTAGAGTTATACGCTCCATCCTAAGATAAGGATGCAGACATAACCCTAATTCAAAGTCCTAAAGCTTTAAGAGTTTAGCCTCTGATTATTGAGATGGGAAGAGAGGCTCAAGGAGACTCAAAGATAAAAAGCTAGGGGGACTATATACAATCCTAAAAGTTATCATGCTTGGATATCCTATGGTTTGTGAGGCTTAAGAGAAAGGATCTTCAAGGCCACCAAGGAAGAAGCAAATGAAAAGAGAAGGAGGAAGAAGAATAAGTTACTTACTTCCTGAAGAAGATAAGTAACTTAAAAGAAAGAAAGGAGCAAGAAAGACATAAGTGAAACAAGTTCACTTCAAGGACAAATAAGAATGCATATGAAGAGATGAGAAGAGGTGGACAGTGAAGGCAAATCCACCTCCCAGATAACTTACCAAAAGTTCCTGAAATGTTAGTACAAGATGCATAAAATGCAAATGCAAAAGGAAACAAAGCATATGAAGGTGAAAAGACCACAACCATAAGTGTAAATTTAATTCAAATGGTGTATGAAATGATGCAAAGGCATAAACATGTCATGTATATGATCATACAAGAGAATGAGTGCAAATGGAGCATGTTAGGAGCATGAAAACACATAGAAGTTCATGAAACAAAATGAATGCAAAGCATGCCAAAATGATGCAAGAATGATCAAGCAATGTTTCAAACATGTCCTAAGATGTCTAATATGACATACAAAAGAATAGAATGGCATGAAAAATTCATAAGTTAATGATATGCAAAGAAGAATGCAAATGAAGATGCAAAATTAGGGTTTTAAGGCAACATGAGATGCATATGAATAAAATAGAAGCAAAAACCATGATAAAAATTGAAATTGAACTCAAACAAACCCTAATCCCATATAAGATCACACCCCAAAGGATAAAGTCAGAAGCCAATCCTAGTGAAAGTTATGAAATTCCTAAGTTAACTAGGGTTTTTGGGTGCTTCTAAAGGGAAAATGCAAATAAAATTGAAAATGCAAGATAGAAATATGAGATAAATAACCTAGAAACTATATGCTATATGTGAAACAATTCAAAAAGAATCAAGTTCAAAATCATCACGGTTAGGAAGAAATGAATTTTTCAAGTTAGGGTTAAAAAATGTGATTTTTAAGAACCCTAATTCAAAGAAAATTGTGAAAATGTAATCAAACCAAAAAAAGAAATTGTATGGTGAGTTTGAAAATGTTTCTAAATGTATTGGAATGCTTCATGAATTTTTTGGTGATTTTTAGAAACATAAATGCATATTTAATTAATTAAAATCAATTAATCAATTAAATAAAACATTTAAATGTTTTAAAAATACTTTTTAAATGAAAAAATTGAAATAAAAAATATTTTTAGGTTAAGAAAAATATTTGAAACAGAAATGCAAAGTTTGAGATTTTTTTCATGATTTTTGCTATTTGAAATAAAATGGACAAAAGAAATGAATAGAAAATGAAATAAAAACAAATAAAATGCAAAGTCAACTGATCTGGTGGTTGGGATTCAAATGGGAGAAGACCGTGCGCGTGATTCTAAGGCCCAGATTGAATCTGGCTAATTAAACTGATTAATTTAATTAATTATAATTAGGGTTTAAGTGAAATGATCTGAACCACTCAAACGCGCGCGAAGCAAGATCCAATGGCCTACATTTAAACTGAGCTGATTAACCCTAATCCTAACCTTGATCACTCTCAGGTGACCGGAGCAAGCTCCGGTCATCTTCTTCAGTCACTCTTCCACCCCAACTCCCTCAAAACCCTATAAAAATGCATCAAACTCTCCAGAAATGATCAATGAACAACATTAAACATGAATCCAGCAACAAACAACATTTATATTCCATCAAATTCATGGATCGAAGCAAAACGGAAAATTGCACAAAACTTTCAGAAGCTAAATTCATGCTTGTTTTCAACTCATTTTCAAAGCCAAACACATTACAATGATCAGTGAAACATGTAGATTGATATTGTAACTTAAAAGGCAAGTTCTGGAAAATTTGTTCTTGATGATACCTGAGATGAAGCTTTCTCAATCTAAGCTTTCTGGACCTTTCCTTGATGCAAAACCACCCCAATGAACTCCCTGAAGCTTCTGAAAGGCTTATAACAAGTTTAAATGGCTTGGTTTTAGTGTTTCATATCTGATAACTCAGAAATCGTGTTTCTGATTGAGGGTTTTTTAGGCCATGGAAAGGGGTGGGAAATGATCCTTATGATGTGTGGAGATGATTGGTGTGAAAGTTTTGAGTTTGAGTGGCTGAGGAGTGAGTTTCGAAAGCTTGAAGGTTTTGGGGATTTTTGAGCAATCTGAGTTGTGTGATGTTTCAGGCTTGTGTGTGTTATGAAATGAGCTGCATAAGGTTAGTATAGGCCAATGAGAGTGATCAGAAAGTGGGTGGTGGCATAATGTGATTGGTATGGGCCAAGTTGCAAAAATGTCAACATTGTGTACTTGAGGTATGGGCATGGTTCAAAGCTGTTTTTAGGGGTGTCCCTTGGATTGAATTTGCAGTTGGATCACTTGGATGAGAGATATCATGTGTTTTGCAAATTTCCAACTTTGAAAATATTGTGAAAATGGCTTAATGAAACTTGCAATCCAAGGCATAATTCTGATCAAGGTAAGTCATGTGATGTTGTTATGATGCTTAGAGGTCAATTAGAGGTCATGAAATGGCTTAGAACTTGAATTTGCAAAAATCCCTCTTTGGTGCAAACTTGAAAATTATAGGATTTTTGCCAACTTTGAAAGGCCATATCTTGAGTTCTAGGGTGAATCAAGACATGTTATTGTACTTTTTGAAAATGGGAAGACATAATATACAACTTTCATGCCCAAGAATTTTTCATTTGAAGCATTTTTTGTCATGAAAGAATAGGTTGAATATCTTTCCCAAAATGGAAAGTTTCCATTACAAGTCCTTTCCAAAAATAGCAAGTTTGTATTGGCTCAAAATTCTTCAACTTTGTGAACTTTAAACCACTTAAATGATCAAATAAAGATCATAGAGACTCAAAATGATGATGATGACCCTTTGGTACCATTGTTGGGGGCCTCAGATGCCCTGATTTTGACTTTACTTGCTCAAGAAGTTACCCAATGATCAGATGACTTCCACAGTGAATTTCTTCATCAAATTTGGTACACATGATCCTTATAACATATTAAGACCATTAGAAACAAGAATGACCAAAAAAATTGGGGTTAAGGCCTCTGAAACCAAAACCCTAATTTTAGGTCATCTGTGCAGGAAATATTCAGTCTGCCTCTATTCCTTTGCCATTCTTTGTGATCCCTTGACTTTTATGAACTTTGGGGAGCATATTATGATCATGGAACACACATGGACCCTATTGGAAAGCTTCAAGACCTTTGGGATGGCTCAAATCACTTCTTGGATTGCTCAGATCACAAACCCTAGATGCAGATGAAATGAACTATGCAGTGGGATGGTATGGTTATGTAATGCAAAAATGAAAGATCACAAGCCATGGTGTGAGAAAGAGTGAGGGAAAATTTGGGGTGTTTACAGCTTCCCATATTCAAGCATGAGTTAGCTGTGCAGGATGTAAGCGCCTGGCTTAACAGACAAACAAGATAACTTGTGGTTGAATACCAAAGACGGTCCGAAATTTGCACTCGCTGGGAGAAGAAGAAAAGGGATATAAATTGTAAAAGATAGTATAGTATGAGTATCAAATGAAAACGATGGAGAACGACCATCGAGCAGAGGACGACTGCTGGGGGTAAAACGACAAGCAAAGCAATGACGGGGACGACCATCATGCTAGGAAATAAAGAAACCGCGACGGGGACGACCATCAGGTAAAGGAATAAAATTCTCTGGGGATCAAAGGAATGAGGGAAGCACTGACGGGGATGGCCATCAGGTTGAATAGAAAAGATCAACGATGGGGACGGCCATCGGATAAGCATGATGAAGGACGATCATCAGGAAAAGGAAAAGAGGCCATGACGGGGATGTCCATCGGGTTAAAGAATAAATGAAATATTTGATGAGGGACGGTCATCAAAGGTGAAGGAAGATCACCTAGCAGGGGACGACCTTCACTTTATCACGACATAGGACGAATGTCGGATAGAAAAGGTCAACGATGGGGACAGCCATCAGATAAACATGATGAAGGATGATCATCAAGAGGTGAAGGACGATCACCTAGCAGGGTATGGCTGCTCTTGGGGATTATCGCGACATAGGACGAATTCCGGATAACAAGATCAACGATGGGGACGACCATCAGATAAATGATGAGGGACGATCATCATAAGGTGAATGACGATCACCTAGCAGGGGACGACTGCTGAAAATATCACGACATAGGAAGAATGTCGGATAGAAATTTCCAACAATGGGGACTCCACTGGGGAAAGGATGAGGGACGGTCATCCAAAGGTGAAGGATGATCACCTGGCAGGGGACGGCTGCCGAAAAGATATCACGACATAGGGCGAATGTCGGATAGAAAAAAGTTGTTTTATCTTTGTAGGGATGTAAACACGGACGAGTGCTTACGCTTAAAAATAGAAGGTATAAGTGTTTGACATTGTGTATAGACCAAAGATGCGGACGAGCATCCATAGAACCATGATACGGACGAGTATCGGTAGAAACAAATGCTGACATGTGTTTAAGGATGATAATACAGATGAGCATCAATCGGTTAAGCAAGGAACACATACGAGTGTTGATCTGCTGAGGATGTGATATATACAAGATACATACAAGTATCAAAGACTTATGTATAAGTATGCACAGGTATGATCTGTTGGGGAAATATGTGTAAGACACGGACGAGTGTCAAAAAGATTGAGCAAGGGACACAGACGGGTGTTTAGCTTGCCGGGGAAGTATGACATAGGCGAGTGTCAAAAAAGAATATGTGCAGGTATGGACAAGTGTTTGAGAATTCTGAAGGTTTTATGGCGACTTTACTGGGGAAAGATGACACAGACGAGTGTCGAAAAGAGCATGTATAAATATGAACAAGCATCTTTAGTGAGAATGCAAAGGGGATGCTTTGGCTTTTATCTGCATGGGAAATGAGTTTTATATATTGCTGGTGAAATGATTTTGATATTCGCAGGTGACGGGCTCGAACCTGGCTTATGATCATGCAAATGCTTGATTTTTGCCGTAATGCTCCATATTAGACGGAATGCTACGCTTAGTTTGGTGAATATGATGTGAATGCTATGTGTAACACCCCAAATTTTCCCTCTTCATTTTAAGCATCATATCACATCATATTCATCATGAACATATCATTTACTTAGCATCATATCATGGAAAGATGAAGCATCACATCCCTCATGTCCTAGCATCAAGCATATGGTCATCTGTGGAGGTTCTTGAGGCACCACAAGCCATGAAAAGGGTCCCAATGAGTTTGTACAAGTCTTATGGTGATTATACACTCCATTTACAAGTTCAAGTCCATTGGCAAAAGCTAAGAAGATGGCATGATCATCAGAGATCTCAGGACAAGGCAAAGCTCCTATACAAGGCACCCAAATTAGGGTTTGTGATTCAAGCACCAAGATCTCACAACTTTGGCCATTTCATATGGGAAAAGTCTTCTATATGTTAAGAGGATCCTAGGTGTCAATTTTCATGAGAAAATTCCATGTGGAAGTCAGACAATGCCTCAGTTGCTTGCAGATGAAGCAAAAAGTCAAATGTGCCCTTAAAAAGTCAACTGTGCAATTTCAAGGGGTCTAACCCAACTTTTTTTGGCCAAGAGGGGTCCTTACAATGTTATAAGAGGTTTGGAATGCCTAAAGTTCAAGAATCATGGAGATTTGAAGGGTTTTGCAAAAATGGTACAAAGTTGGTTTATGGAATTTTCCAAATTTGGCAACTTTTGCCCTAATTTTCAAATGGCCTTAACATGATCAAAAATTCTTCAAATGGACCAAAGTCAAGCATGAAAGTTGAAGAGTAAGGGCTCCCATTTTCAAAAAGTACAAGTACATTTTCATAGGATTCCTAGATCTCCCTATAGCCTCTTCGAAAATTCCTTGATTCTAGGGCAAAAATTCACTTTTCATGAAGGCACCAAATGCAAGAAGCTTCAAATCTTAATTGTGAGACTTGGTATGGGTTCAAACTTGTTTCAAACTTAAAATACATCACATTGTGACCAAGTTTCTCCAAAGAATTATTCATTTTCGTGCACAATGAGAAAGTTGCTTACAAAGAGGATATTTGGCAAAAGTCATGAAACAAGTGTGAGGGCTTGATCTAAGGGCCAGGAGTGATTGGATTTGAATCAAGGGTGGTAAATGCCTTGGACATGTGCTGAGAGGCCCAAAGAATCATGAGCATAGCATGCTTATCTCACATGTTGCAAATTATGCAAATTCAAAAAAATCACATGATTCACTCGTGCATTTCACCTCATTCTTTCAGCAAGGCTTTGTGATCACACATAAAAGCAATTAGGGTTTCATCAAGCATCAGATCTCTCTCATTCTATCATTCACAAACTTCTTGCAACTTTGAATTTTCTCTATTTTCTCTTCATCCAAGCAAGCAAACACAAAACCAATTGTGGATCTGTGATCTAGGCAAGCTCAGGATCCTTAAGCAGCCACTCATTGAAGCTTATTCTAAAGTTTGGCCAACTTACCATTTCAAGACAACTTGCTTTTAAATCTCAGATCCAGCTTGTTTCAAGACCTTAGATGCATTTATTTTTCATCTATGGAGTAAGTGGAGTGATTTGCATCCATTCTTTGGTCTTATAGCTCATTATACCAAGATCTACATCTCAGGTATGGGTCAAAATCTCATGATCTAAAAATGAAATTAATGATGCATTTTGTGATCCTTGATCTTCACTGATGATGCTGCACTCTTTAGATTTGAAAATGATGCTCTGTAGTGAAAGTTATGTGCATTTCAAGTTTCATGGTCAATATTGTTTCCTTTCGATCCGTTCAATTCATTGAGTTTTAGCTTTTTTTGATGTTATACTTGGATTCAGTGAGGTCTAATTAGTGGATCTGGAGGTCTTGATCTTGTTTTATGGTTGTTTGTGGTTCTAGTATGGTTTCCAGTGCCGGAGCCCTAGCTCCGGTCACCGGAATTTGTTTTCTGATCAGCTAGGGTTTGCTTCGGAGAAGATGAGCAGCAACCGTAGGATTTGTCCATCCAAGCGTCCTGGTTGCGCCACGTATCCCTCCAGCCATCTCCGTCTCATGTGTTTTCCTTTCATTTCGTTTAATCCAATGTGTTACGCAGCCTACCATAAGCTTGGTGTACCAACCACTCATATTTCACCTAACTGCCACCTCAATTAATGAGGTCTTCAATCCCACGCGCTGGATCAATCCAATGATCCTGTTTTTTTCCCAGCTTTTTCCTCATTAATTTCACAAAAATACCACCTTAATTTCCATGTACATGCGCCAGACTGGGCCCAAGCAGACGCTATTCTCACCCCCATCCCCTTGACCCATCTCATTTTCAACGCAGCCTCTTACTCTTCACACCTCCTCTCCAATTTCCTTTAATTTCTTTTTTTCTTTTATTTTCTTTTATTTCATTTTCAATTTCAATTATTTTAAAATAGTTTTATTCATATAAAAAATCCAAAAAAAATCATGAACAATTTTTTGTGTCTCTTTTATTTTCTCATATTTTTATTTTATTTTTTTTCCATGTCCACGTGTCCAAATTAATTCATTGTTTCACTTAGCTTATTTTTAAGTCCATTTTGACCACACTACCTTGTCCATTTTCCATACTCTTCAATATTTTGAATTTTGATCCCATTATTTTTGCTCTGGATTCCTAAGACATTGTACTTCTCATGTGATTTTTCTCTGGATTTTTAGAAACTTATTTCTTGAGTCTTGATCCTGTGACTTGTGATGTAAGTTTGTAACCCTAGCTTGTATTCTTTCCTCCTCTTGACCTAGTTTGCTTCTGAATTCTTTCAAATACTTTTTGCTAGTTGATATAACATGTTTGAAGGTCATTTGGTCTCAATTGTGGAATTTTTAGATGCTTGGTTGATTTGTTGTGGATTTTATCTTGAACCTTGTCCCATTTTGCTTCCTTGGAACCTTTAGGTCTCATATAAGCCAAGAAGGGCACTTGTGCCAACTTCTTCTTATCATTTGGGGTTCTTTTGGGGTGTGGGTACCTTCCTGGTCCTAGGATAGGGTTTGAGTCTTAATATTTTTTGTGTTTGCTTCTTCTTTAAGTTATTTGTTTCCTTAAATGCTTTCATTTCATCTCTTTGTTTCTTTTACTTCCATTTGGTATTGTTTGGTCTTGTACCTCTCTGATCTTCATCTTGTTGTCTTCTTAAGCCATTCTTCATATTGTTTTGGTTCTGATCTTGAGCTTTGAGTCCATGTTTATGCATTGTTGCTTTGCATTCTCCTTAAATGTGCATTTGTTTTCATATGTGTTTCATGTTGCATCTTTTGCTCATAAGCTTCATCTTCTCATTCTTTTAAGTTGCATTTGCATTGTGCATATGTTCATACCATTTCACTTCTGATTGTGTGATGTTATCATATTATCTTGCTCATTGTGTTTCATTTGTATGCTCTTTACTAGCCTTGCAGGGGCTATGGTAAGTGTGAGGTGAGGGAATTGAGTCCCACATCTCCAATTCTCATCTTCTCTTCTTATTTCTTTATTGAGCTAACCATTTGCTTGTTGGGCTTAGGCCTTTCTCATCCCTTCTTCTATCTTCTTCTTCTCTTCTTCTTTTCTTCTTCATTAGGATAGAAACCTCACTAACCCTTAGGACATCCATGCATGTTAACACTTAGGATTATTTTAGTCCCCCCTTTAGAATTTTTCCTTTGTGATCCTTTTGGTTCTTCTTCTCTTCTCATCTCATAACTCCATAAAAGACACTTAATAATGTTTTAAGTGATGTCTTGATCCATAGCCTTATCCCATGAGGTATGCTTGTAGTCTTTCCATCTTGGGATAGTACAAGTTTACCTTGTGATGCACAAGTCTGATCAAGGTATCTTCTTCATAAAGAAAAGCATAAAAAACACTTCTTCATCTGTAAATACCAAGACACTTAATAACTCAACAAGTTAGAGAGCTTAGGCCCTAATCTTTGGGTTCAAGTTTTGGGGATCTTCTCCTTACTTGAGTGTGCTTGTTCTATTATTCCATCTTGGAATGTAATGACAAGTGCACATTCCATGGAAAAGAGCTTGAGTTCACTTCCTTATGACACACTCATAAAAGCTTCATAAAAAACACAAACAAACAATAAGCGTCTTTCCTTCGGGAATTCTTTTCTCATCTCATTCACTCCTTACGTGAACTTGCTCCTACTTGTCATTTTGCAAGACGGTTACGCACTCGTCGTCCGAGTCTGCAACACCTGAGCAATGGCATAGGCAGTTCAAGCCTTAATTCACAAGCAATTTCCTTGCCACCCCTAGTTAGGGGAACTACGGCGTCTCTGATCCTCATTATCCCAATGAGGTACGTAGGCAGCGGGGTAGGGCCCGTTCAAGCACAATCTTTATTTTCCCTACATTTTTCTCTTTGTTTTCTTATTCAGTTCTTTTCTTAGTTTCTTTCCCAGTTCATTTTCATTTCTTTTGCTGCAGCTTTCATACCCCCACCCTTTGAAACATTTTCTTCTGCAAGCGTGGATCCCGTCGGGTACGGCGGACGATCTGGGTGCTAATACCTTCCCAGGTCGTAACCGACTCCCGAACTCAGTCTCTTTGGTTCGTAGGACATGTGTCCTTCCTCTTTCTTTCTTTTGGTTTGTGCAGCATTACCATTCCCTTTCTTCGGGATAAAAATGCCTGGCTGGCGACTCTATTCTTTTTCCGCGCCACTTTCTCGTTTGTACCAGGATGGAAATCCGGGGAGCGACAGCTGGCGACTCTGCTGGGGACAACCCAGAATCTCTGGTTCCCCTGTGAGTCTCTCCTAGCGCTTGTTTGTTTCTGTTTCATTGGGTGATGTTTGTTTGCTGTGGTTTGTTGTATGTTATTGTTGTTTATTTACAGCTTTATTTACAGCTTCCAGTCTTTACTTTCTGCATCATGTATATATACTGGACTGTCTGGACTGGTTTTCTTTTTGGTGGGATGGGTGTTACTTGTTCTTGAGAGATGAGCCAAGTACCCGGCTCGAGTGCACTTTAGGACTTAGAGTGGTTCCACTTTGGCCTCATGAGATCTTGTCATGGGGGTAGTAGTGAGTTCCACACCCAGCTTGCGATTGTCTTGGAAATGTCTTGATTTGGGGATCTTCCTCTCTCATTACATAATCTTGATAGTTATGTGCAGCTGGGGACCGATCATTGAGAACCTTGTGGAAACATCCCTCTTTAGTGATGATAGTGGCAGACCACATTTTATGGCAAACCCATTCGCATCCGAGGGCCCACTTGGGGATCACATAGGATGACCTTGTGTCCTTGACTCAGCTGAGGCCTCCCTGCGTAGTATATAATGCCAAACTGATTCCCTGATTTGGTCATGAGCCATTTCTCGGAGATGGTGACAGTATTATTGCTATTCGGCTTTGAGAGTCCATGATGTCTGACCCGAAGCCTATTACCAGTGAGATTGGGAGGGGTTTACAGGTGTGCAGGAACCCATGGCCTCAACATACACTCATTATTCAGTGGTCCTTGTTTTGATCAGAGGTCCTATGATTATGATCTTTGGTTCTATGGTCCTATGGTTATGGAGTTCTGGTTTTCTTGGTTCTGGATTTCTTGGTACTGTGGTTCTAAGATCTTCTTCAGAGAGTTGTGATTATCAGAGAGTGTGACTCAGAGGACTTTTGGTTTGCCAGTTGATCAGAGGGGCCCTTGTCAGTGTCCAGTTCAGATGGTCCCAGTTGATCATATGCCTGCATTGCATTGCATTTGCATCATTCTTTGCATTAACTGTTTATGTTTCCCATTTTTCAGGTCATTGTTCTTAATCTGCTCCCAGTTCTGGTAATCTTATCTCCATGGCAGAAATCAGAAGAGTTCCAAGAAAAAAGAATGTTCACTATACCTTTCTTCAGCCTGAAGTTAGAAGTGTTCAGAAGTTAGTAGGTCTAATGAATGACCAAGTCTTGGGCAATTTCAAGAAAAGATATGGCCAGATACTGAAGTTTGTGGACAAGCCCACTGCAGACCAGAAGGACAGTTTTCATACCTTGTTGCAATTTTATGATCCTCTGTTGCGATGCTTTGTTTTTCCAGGTTACATCTTAGCTCCAACATTGGAAGAGATCTCCAGCATGCTGAATGCTCCAATCAGAGAGACATTGCCATTCTATGGGTCTGAGGTTGTGCTTAAAGATGAAGACATAGCCAAGGTTTGTAGGTTGCCAGCTGCTACTGTCAGGAAGGCTCTGTAAGAGAGTGAAGGTAAAGGACTTCCTTGGAGTGTGATAATCCCAGAGGCAGAGAGATATGCTACAGAAGCTAAGTGGAATGACTTTGGAGCTTTGCTTGCATTGATGGTGTATGGGTCCAGCTTGTTCCCTGGAGAGAATGAATTTGTCAGCTTGGAGGTGATCTCAATCTTTGCAAAAGGCAATCCAGTGCCTACTCTATTGGGTGACTTCTACTACAGTGTTCATTACAGAAATGAGAAGGGTAGGGGTGGTCCAGTAGTCTGCTGTGCTCCTTTGTTTGCTGAGTGGTTTGCTAGACAGTTGCCTAAGTCAGGTGCCTTCAAGGAGATGAGGGATGAATGGAGATGGTCCAGAAGACTGATGGGGTTGACTGTTGAAGATATTGCCTGGGGATATGACAGAGATCTGTTAGGTAAAGAGTTGCTGGTCAGTTGCGGAAGATTTGCTGGAGTACCTTTGCTGGGAAGGAAAGGTGTCATCGGTTACCATCCATCACTAGCCATGAAACAATTTGGTTACCCTTTGAAAGATCCTCCTCAAATGGAAGAATTTCCTGAATCTTTGTTCTTTCTTGTTGAAGGAAACAAAGAGTTGGTACAACAAGCAGTCCAAGCCTCGGCTCACAGGATAAGAAAGGGTAAGAAAGACTTCGGCAGAGTTGATCCCAAGACGTATCCACCATATGCTGCATGGTTGCAAAGACATGTAGAAGCAGTTCTCATGCCTTTCTCAGTTAAGGCTCCACTTTATCCCAGAGAAGTGCCTAGTCAGAGCAGTACTGTCTCCCTTGAAGAGTACAAAAAGCTAGAAGCTCAGCTACATGAGGTTAGAGTGGAGAATGCTGAGATGGTAAGCCTGTACCATCAAGCCAACAGGGCCAAGAATGAAGCTGAAGACAATTTGCAGAAGCTCCAAGCCTCTCTAGAAGCAAAAGAGAAGGATTTTGCTGGAAGAGAAGTTCATTTCCACAGGTTGGGTCTAATGGAAGCCAAAAGAGAAGATGAACGCAGGAACACTTTAAAGACTCTCAAGGATGCTCGTCAATATATTGTTTGGTTGCAAGGCCAGAGGGAGGAAGAGCAGAAGAAATTCAGAGAGAAAGAAGAGTTCTTTGAAGTTCAGATGGCCTTCAAGAAGGAGGAAGTGGAGCAAGTCCACACCATCCGGAGGGAAAAGACCCAACGACTAGCACAAAGTCAGTTAGCTCTGGAGGAAGCAAGGAGAGAGATTTAAGAGCTCAAGCTGAGAGCAGGGGTCAAGAAGAGCAGAGCAGAGGTGGCAGCGCCTGGGTCCTTAGCTTAGTTTATTTTCAGACTACCTACAGGCTTGTTGTAGGAGTCTTGTTTTTATTTCTTTTGTCTTTCATTTATGTATTGGCTTGTAACCCTTTGGGGATTATTTCTGGTTGTATTATGACTTTTAGGCGGCAGTGGTTTGTTCATATATAGTATTAATGTGCAAGTTATCATTTCTGAATGTGCAAGACTCGTTTGTCTGATACTGCTAATGTCTGAACACTTATCAAAGAGAAAGTTTGAAAGCTAATACTGAAAGTGACTGTCTGAGAATAGATGCCAGAACTGGGGCACTGCAAATGCTTAAAATTGGGAACATGAGCAGTTACATTGCATTGCATATAACCTGTTTGTTTGTTTTGCAGGTAGTGTCTCAGTTGCTAACGTGTTTTGTGTTTCAGGCACTATAGCTCCCCGGAAAGTTCGGGAACAGCTAGTAGCACATAGATATCCAACAAAGATCAACAGAGAGAGAATCATGGACCAGATGCAAGCAGACTTAGCTGACCTGAGGCTAAGGATGGATAAATTTATGACATTAATGGCAGGCATGGGTCAGAACCAAGAGCGTCTGCGGGAGATGATAGAGAATAGTCAACCCAGGAATAACACTGCTGTTGCTGATAATCGTAACGGTGCGGGCGCACGACAAGTGGAAATCCCTATTGCTCAGCCAGGGGTGACTATAATCAATGATGGGTTGAATAATATTCAGATGGATAACCAGGACGAGCAGTTCACTCTGCTTGACGAAGCTGAGGGTCAAGGAGCTGGGATGAACAAGAGGTTTGAAGAAATGGCAGAACAAATCAGAGCCATTCAATCCCAGAGCTCTTTGGGATTTGACATAACAGACTTGGGCTTGGTTCCTGGGGTCAGGATCCCATACAAGTTCAAAGTTCCATCTTTTGAGAAATACAATGGCACTGCATGCCCGAAGACCCATCTTCAATCTTTCGTTGGGAGAATTGCTGCTCACACGGATGATGAAAAACTCTGGATGTATTATTTCCAAGACAGCTTGGTTGGAGCTTCTCTGGAATGGTATATGAAGCTTAGCAGAGTCAATATCAAGAGTTGGAAGGACCTAGCAGAAGCTTTTGTGAGACAATATAATATAATTTGGACATGGCTCCAAACCGCACGCAATTGCAGCACATGGCTCAGACTGCTAAGGAAGGATTCAAAGAATATGCTTAGAGGTGGCGCCAACTCGCTGCCAGAGTACAACCACCGCTGCTTGAGAACGAAATGGCTGACATGTTTATGGGTAATTTGCAGGGTGTGTTTCTTGAAAGATTGGCGTCCAGTTCTGCCACTAAATTCAACGATATTGTTATTGCTGGAGAGAGGGTTGAGACCTTGCTGAAGATGGGGAAGATCCAAGATACAAGTTCTAGCAGCTCAAACGGAGCGAGGAAAGCTTTCAGTGGACCTCCTAGGAGAAGAGAGGGCGAGACGAATGTTGTATTTGGCCGAGGCCGGGGCCGTGGTTATAGAAGACCGTATGAGCATGTGGCAGCAGTCACAATTCCTTTAGCTCCAGTGCAACAGATGCAACAATAACAACATCAACAACAACAACAACAACCCCGTACCAACTATCAGCAGAGATCGTATCAGCCAAGGCAAGCTCTCTCGGCTAATATGGTGATTGAGGCCATCCCTATGACTTATGCTGCTTTGCTTCCAAGACTGTTGGATTTGAACTTGATTCAACTGAGAACTTTGGCACCACCACTTCCTGGAGAGCTTCCAGTAGGTTATGATGTCAATGCGCGATGCGCTTTCCACTCTGGAGCACCCGGGCACTCGACTGAGAAGTGCAGGGCTTTGCATCACAAGGTTCAAGATCTTATAGACTCTAAAGCAATCAACTTCGCACCACCGCCGAATGTTAATTCGAACCCTATTCTGAACCATGGAGGGGCAAGAATCAATGCTGTTGAGGGTGGTGAAAAGTTGAGTCTTATGCTAAGTATTGAGGAAGTGAAGACTCCTTTGAGGGTAGTGAAAGAGAGACTGCTGAATGGTCAAGTGTTTCCAGGATGTTGTGCTGATTGTGAAGAATGTCTGAATGCTGAGAATGGGTGTGAGAAGTTGAAGAGAGGATTGCAAAGTTTGATTGATGATGGATCCTTGCAGTTTAGCAAAGTTGGTAATGATGAAGCTGATGATGTGTCAACCATTACCATTTTCTATGATGAAGCTGACATGCCTGTCAGAAGAGAGCCTGTTACAATCTATGCTCCTGAGATTAGTCCCGTGACTATCACCGTAACTGGGCCTATTCCATACACAGACGATAAAGCCATTCCCTGGCATTATGGCTCAGATGTATATGTAGCTGGACAGAAGATTGAGAGCAATTCTGTTGCTGTGGACCCGACTGTAGAGAATGTCGGAGGAGTTAGAGGCTTTACCCGAAGATGTCGTTTATTTGCTCCCCCTGTGCTGAGAGGGGATCCTGAGGCTGAGGCTTCATCCAAAGCCAAAGGAAAGCAAGTAGTATCTGATGAATCAACTACTCCTGTTGCTGGGCAGGGTACATTTGAAAAAGAGGTCGAGGAATTCATGCGGATTATCAAAAAGAGTGACTATAAGGTGGTCGATCAGCTGAACCAGACACCTTCCAAGATATCCATCTTATCACTGCTGATGTGTTCTCCCGCACACAGAGAGGCCTTATTGAAAGTGCTGCAAATGGCCTATGTTCCTCAGGAAATCACTGTCAACCAACTTGAAGCTGTTGTAGGAAGTGTTAATGCAAGCCATGGCCTAGGCTTTACAGACAGAGACCTCACATCAGAGGGCAGAAACCACAACAAAGCACTACATATCACTATGGAGTGCAAGGGTGCTGTGTTGTCGCATGTTCTTGTAGACACAGGCTCTTCCCTGAATGTGCTTCCGAAGAAGGCATTGATTAAGCTTAATGTTGATGGGATTGTCCTGAGACCAAGTGATTTGATTGTCAAAGCTTTTGATGGTTCGAGAAGATCAGTTTTTGGAGAGGTTGAGTTGCCAGTCAAGATAGGTTCTCAAGTCTTCAAAAGCATCTTCTACGTCATGGACATCCAGCCTGCGTACAGTTGCTTGTTGGGTCGCCCGTGGATCCATGCTGCTGGAGCTGTTACTTCAACCCTACATCAGAAGCTTAAATACGTGGTTGACGGCCAGGTTATCACAGTCTGCGGAGAGGAGGACATCTTCGTAAGCCACTTGTCAACATTCAAGTATGTAGAGATGGATGGAGAGACCCATGAAACTTTATGCCAAGCTTTCGAAGCAGTCAACGTCAGCATCTTGACTCCTGTGGAAAAGAGCAGCGAGAAAGAGGGCACATCCATCCACTCTTATAGAGAGGCAAAGGAGGTTGTTCAATCAGGAAGTGCCCAAGGCTGGGGCAAGCTGTTGGAGCTAGAAAAGAAAGATGATAAGTTTGGCTTAGGATATCAGTCTGGTGGATCTACTCCAAGTGGTAAAGCCATCACGTTTACAAGTGCTGGGTTGCTCGACCGCAACCAGATCTGTACAGCAAGCCAAGATGGGGACAATGAGGGTGACTGGGACAATTGGATTCACCCGTGTGCGCCCGGCGAGGAGCTAACAAATTGGTCTGCTGAAGACATTGTTCAAGTCACTTGGCTCTCAGAGTACTTATTTTGTTTCCTTTTATTAGCATACTGCATTGTCAAATCCAGCATTCTGCCCAAGATGCTAGGATCCATTGTATTGGGCCACCATGTTTTGTATTGCATCTTATTTTGCCATGAAATAAAAGGACATTTTCAGACAAATTGTGTTCCTTTTCTTTGTTTTAAAATTTTTCACAAAAATATAAAAATTGGCAATGTGTTTTCCTTTTGTTTTGTGTTAGCGTATTTTTTTTCAAAATAAGCAGATTCTGAACAAGCACATCATCTGTGCAATGTTGATCATCTGGATTCCACTGATAACGTTCCTGCTATGACTACGCATGACTTTGACAATCCAGTCTACCAAGCTGATGAAGGGGTTGAGGAAGACTGTGACCTTCCTGAAGAATTGGTCAGGTTGTTGAAACAAGAGGAACGGGTTATTCAGCCTCATCAAGAAGAAATTGAGATCATCAACATTGGCAGTGAAGATGTGAAGAAAGAGATTAAAATTGGGGCTAGTCTGCAGGCCGACGTCAAGAAAGAGCTGATCAGTATGCTGAAAGAGTATGTGGATATCTTTGCTTGGTCATATCAAGATATGCCAGGGTTGGATACCGACATAGTTGTGCATAAACTACCTCTGAGAGAGGACTGTCCTCCTGTGAAACAGAAATTGAGAAGAACTCGTCCTGACATGGCGATGAAGATTAAAGAGGAGGTTCAGAAGCAATGGGATGCCGGTTTCCTTGTTGTAACTAGTTACCCACCTTGGGTAGCTAACATTGTACCTGTACCAAAGAAGGACGGCAAGGTCCGGATGTGCGTTGACTACCGGGATTTGAACAGAGCGAGCCCAAAAGATAACTTTCCGTTGCCACACATTGATGTGTTGGTAGACAATACTGCTCAATTCTCAGTGTTTTCCTTCATGGATGGCTTCTCTGGATATAATCAGATAAAGATGGCGCCGAAAGACATGGAGAAAACAATGTTCATTACCCCATGGGGTACATTTTTCTATAAGGTCATGCCCTTTGGTTTGAAGAACGCCGGGGCAACTTATCAACGGGCGATGGTCACATTGTTCCATGACATGATACACAAGGAGATTGAGTGTTATGTGGACGATATGATTGCTAAGTCCCGAGATGAAGAGGATCATCTAGTCAACTTGAAGAAGCTATTTGATAGACTGATCAAATACAAGCTGAGGTTGAATCCAAACAAGTGCACTTTCGGAGTGCGTTCCGGGAAACTGCCGGGTTTCATTGTTAGTCAAAGAGGAATTGAGGTAGATCCTGCTAAAGTAAAATCTATTCAAGATATGCCTGCACCGAGAACAGAAAAAGAAATGTGCGGGTTTTTAGGGAGGTTGAACTACATTTCTCGGTTCATATCACATCTAACTGCCACGTGCGAGCCAATATTCAAATTGCTAAGAAAAGAGCAAACAGTCAGGTGGAACGATGACTGCCAAAGAGCTTTCGACAAAATAAAAGAATATTTGCAGGAGCCTCCAATTATAATGCCTCAAGTGGAAGGAAGACCTTTAATCATGTACTTGACCGTGCTAGAAGGGTCAATGGGGTGTGTTCTAGGCCAACATGACGAGTCTGGTCGAAAAGAGTACGCTATTTATTACCTTAGCAAAAAGTTTACCGATTGTGAATCCCGATACTCACTGCTCGAGAAAACTTGCTGCGCTTTGGTATGGGATGCTCGCCGACTGAGGCAGTACATGTTGACTCATACCACACTGCTCATTTCCAAAATGGATCCTGTCAAGTGCATCTTTGAGAAACCAGCGTTAACCGGAAGGGTTGCTAGGTGGCAGATGATTTTAACTGAATACGACATCCAGTATACTTCTCAGAAGGCCATTAAGGGAAGTGTATTGTCGGATTACCTTGCACATCAACCTCTTGAAGATGATTATCAACCAATGAAGTTTGACTTCCCTGATGAGGACATCATGTACCTCAAAGCAAATGATTATGAGGAACCACTTCCGGAGGAGGGGCCAGACCCTGAATCCAAATGGAAGTTGATGTTTGATGGGGCAGTCAATATCAATGGACGTGGAGTTGGTGTCGTTCTTATCACTCCCGAAGGTGTCCACTTACCCTTCGCGGCCAGAATCACTTTTGGCTGCACCAACAATGAAGCGGAATACGAGGCGTGCATTATGGGAATAGAGGAGGCTATTAATCTTCAGATTAAGAACCTCGATATATTCGGAGATTCAGCCCTCGTCATTAACCAAGTTACTGGCAATTGGTATACGCATCAAGAGCATCTAATTCCATACAGGGATTATGCTAGAAAACTGTTAACGTTCTTCATGACAGTTAAGCTTCAACACATACCACGTGATGAAAATCAGTTTGCCGACACATTGGCCACTCTCTCTTCGTCAATCAAAGTCTTGTGTTGGAATTATGTGCCCAGAATTGACATCTCCAGGCTTGACGCTCCAGCTCATGCCTTCTCTGTAGACGCCGTGTCTGACGAGAAACCTTGGTATTTTGATATCAAGTTATTCCTGGAAAAGCAAGAATACCCAACTGGGGCATCTTCCAATGACAAGAAGACCTTGAGGTGACTTGCTGCTAGCTTCTTCTTGAACACAGACGGGGTTTTGTACAAGAGAAACTTCGACATGGTCTTGCTCAGATGCGTGGATAGACACGAAGCAAGCCTGTTAATGCAGGAAGTCCACGAAGGATCTTTCGGTACCCATGCAGGAGGGCATGCTATGGCAAAGAAACTGCTGAGATCAGGGTATTACTGGATGACAATGGATGCAGACTGTTGTTCATTCGCTCGTAAGTGCCACAAGTGCCAAATATATGCAGACAAAGTGCATGTTCCTCCAAGCCCGCTCAACGTCATGTCATCTCCTTGGCTCTTTTCTATGTGGGGGCATTGACATGATCGGGAAGATAGAGCCAACTACTTCGAATGGTCATCGCTTCATCCTGGTCGCGATTGATTACTTCACCAAATGGGTAGAAGTAACATCTTATGCCAATATCACTCGTCAAGTGGTGGCAAGATTTCTAAAAAGAGATATCATATGTAGATACGGAGTGCCCAAAAGGATCATTACTGACAATGGTTCTAATCTCAACAACAAGATGATGGCAGACTTGTGTCGGGACTTCAAAATTCAGCATCACAATTCTTCTCCTTACCGACCAAAGATGAATGGTGCGGTTGAGGCAGCTAACAAGAATATCAAGAAGATTGTGCAGAAAATGGTTGTCACTTACAAGGATTGGCATGAGATGTTACCGTTTGCGTTGCATGGGTACCGAACGTCGGTCAGGACGTCAACAGGGGAAACTCCCTTCTCTCTGGTATATGGCATGGAAGCAGTCCTGCCTGTTGAAGTAGAGATTCCTTCATTGCGTGTGATGATGGATGTGAAGCTTGATGAGGCTGAATGGGTGCGTGCTCGTTATAATCAGCTATGTCTAATTGAGGAAAAGAGATTAGCGGCTATCTGTCATGGCCAACTTTATCAGAGGAGAATGAAGCATGCATTCGACCAACGAGTACGTACTCGAGAGTACCAAGTGGGAGAGCTTGTGTTGAAGAGGATCGTTCCTCCAGGTTCAGATCACATAGGCAAGTGGACCCCAAACTATGAAGGACCATTCATAGTGAAGAAAGTCTTCTCAGGAGGAGCACTGATGCTCACCACTATGGATGGAGATGACTTCCAGTCCCCTGTTAACTCGGACGCAGTTAAAAAATACTTCGCATAAGGAGACCCGCCGGACACAAAAACAGAATTATAGTCCAGCCAAAAAAAAGGGCATCCCGGCGAGCTAAAAACAGAATAAAAAGCTTGGGAAAAAGTTAGGGAAATAAAAAAAATGTACACCCGCTGAGTTGAAAAGCCACATTGGACAGCTCAGGCAAAAAAGGGTATCCCGGTGGATTTAAAACCCGAAAGGGCGATCCACACAAAACAAGGGAATAAGCGAACAACTGCGATCCGAGTAATCTGAACCACATCATCTTTTCGTACAACTTGAAAATATCAGAAGGATAGGAAACAATCCCCTCATCCTCTCAGAAAGCCAAAGCAAAATGGAGAGTCTCGAAGACATGCTGGTCATAGCAGAAATGGAACTCCTTGGAATGCCGTGTAAATTGCCATTAGGATAGTTTCTTTTCTCAATTTTTATGGTGGCTACCTCTTTCCAGGTGGTTGCTTCCTGATGTAAATATTTGCCTATTCAGAGGCCGTTCAATAAAAAGAATATTCAGTCAAAAAGCTGTGTGCGTTTAATTTTGTTTGCAAAATGTCCTGAATTTTCTAGCAAAAATAGCATTGCATTCTAAACATGGTGATAATTTTGAAAAGAAAATTGACATGCAGGGAAACTGTAACCCTCTCTGAGTGTCGGGTGACGATGGATGAACAGATCATACCATGCAAATCCCCGGGGCACACTTGTGTTTTCTGTTGTTGCAGGTTGCAAGATGGCGTCACATTCTCTCAAGCAATTTACTCTTCCCCAGTAGAGTATCTCCCCAAGCAGAGATTCCTTTCCCCAGCAGGTATCTGAAGGCCTGACATATCCAACAGAGTTTTTCTCCAGCTAAGCCTTGGCAGCATCCCAAGCCACTTCTTCTTCCCCAGTGAAGTAGCAGTCCATTCTTCCCCAGTGGAGTATGCTCAGCAGGTATCTGAAAGCCTGACATCACCAGAGTTGGAATTATCAGAATTCTATCCTCAGCAAGAGTCTTTCCCAGCCAGAGCTATGAATCAGCAGATGCTCTCCCCAGTTAGAGTATTGTTGATGCATCTTTCCATACCAAGGCTGAAGATGATCCTGTCCCCACAAAGTTCATATTTGATTTTCACTCCCGTCAGTGAAATATTCCCCAGCAAAGTTGCCATACTTTTGGGTAATTTGATGATACAGTCAAGTATTCATCATCTCAGTCAGAGTGAGGTATCCAGACCTCTTGACTTGTCTTCCCCTGCAGAGTTGTAACTCTTGTGGCCAATCAGGCATTTGTCTACCGCTCGTCTGTGTTTTTCAACACTCGTCTGTGTTATCCCTAAGCGGAGGTTTCACCAATAGTGATATATTATTGCTCTATTGCTGCTCGTCTGCAACTCCCCAACACTCGTCTGTGTTCTGATATGATATTTTCTATTGCTCGTCTGCAATTTCCAGCACTCGTCTGTGTTTGGTTATCTCTTTGTTGTTGCTCGTCTGCAATCCCCAACACTCGTCTATGTTGTGATGTCTATCGCTCCCACCAAATGACACCCGGGTCAGATGGGGTACAGACGCGAACGGTCGGCGAAAGGAGAGAGAACACACAAGGGTGAACTCAAAAGACAAGAGTCGCCAGCTAGGCATTTTTATCCCGGAGGAAAGTTAATGCTGCATAAACCTGAGAAAAGATATGGATAAGACGGTCGCGAACCAGAGAGATTGAGAAAGGGGGTTGGTTACAACCTGGGAAGGTATTAGCACCCAGATTGTCCGTCGTACTCGACGGGATCCACGCTTAAAAAGATTTGTGTTTCAAAGGGGTAGTGTCAGTGCAATTTGTGTAACAAAGCTGGAAAGAGTGCAAGTGTCAGTGTAAAATAACTATGAAGTGTATAAGAGAAGTGTCAGTGTAAGAACAGGAGTAAAATGCTTAAAATAATGAGGCTTAAAGAATAATGCTGAAAAGAGGGAATATACAGAGACTTTTTGTTCGATAACTGTTAAGTTATGCCTACGTATCCTCTCGTGCAATGAGGAAGTCAGAACACCGTAGTTCGACCCAAAGAGACTGAAAGATAAATTGACTTGTGAACTGCTTGCTTATCTATGCTCAAGTGTATGACCTGTCTGGCTCAGGTGCAAACTGTCTTGCATTAGACGGAAGAAGCGAGTTCTCGTTTGTGAGTGAATGAGATGAGAAAAGAATCCCGGAGGAGACGATTATTGTTTGTTTTTGTGTTTTCAGTCTTTTATTGCTTTTTGTGTTTGTCATAAGAAAATGAGCTTAAGCCTAAACCAAAGGTTAGTAAACTCATCACATCCTCCCTCTGATTAGGGGTAATGAGAATACCTTAAGTGTGAAGTAAACACCTCACACTTAAACACCATGATGTAGGATTAAGATCATTAACATACTTGTGATTATTTAGATGTTTTTGTTGTTTTTGTTTAGTGTTAAGTAATGAGTTTAAGCCATAATCAGGGATTTAATGAACTCATTACACCATCCTAATAGAAGGATAATAGATGAGAACATTTAAGCTGAGGAAGACTCCTCAACTTAATCCATGATTAGGGATTAACCTCATGACAAAACAAGGCCTTTATTAAATGGACTTTAGTTAATGGTAAGATTAAGAAGTGGATTTTAGGGTTTGTAAGACAACTTGAGGAGGACTTGTCCATTAACACTAGGGTTAGTCCTTCTTAACCAATTAAGGAAGAATTAGAACCCTAATGCAAGGCCCAAGTTACAAGCTTGATGTCTTAGTGATTATTAAGATGAATTGGTTATTGGATTTAAACACCTTAAGGGTTTAACACTTAGGATTAAAGTTATACACTCCATCCTAATAGAAGGATGCAGGCATAAGCTTGATCACAAAGCCTTAAAGCCTTTAGGGTTTAGTCCTTGATTATGAGGTGAGAAGAGAAGACTCAATGATGACACAAAGGTGAAACTAAATGGGGACTAATCAAACCCTAATTATTATCATGCTTGGTTGTTCCTAGGGTTAATGAGGTTTACAAGAAGATCTTCAGAGAAACCACCAGGAAGGAAGCAAATAAAAGGAGCAAGAAGCAAAGAGAAGCAAAACAACTTGCTTCACTTAAGAAGACAAGTTGCTTGAAGAAAGAAAGTAAGAGATGAACATGAATGAGCAAGCTCACTCTAAAACACATACAAAATTCAGCAAAGAAAGTATGAAAGAGATGAAAAGAGATTGTGAGGAGTGAAGGCAAATTCACTTCTCAAACAACTTACCACCTGAAAAGTTAGCACAAGAAAATGAATGCAATGCAAATGAGATGAAATGTCATGATGCAAGGCAAAGTCAGAAGCATAAACATGATGTTAATGATGCTAAGAGAATATGCAAACACAAGGCAAGACATGAGGATGATCATACAAGTATATGGATGCAGATGAAGCATGCTTGGAACCATGAAAGTTCATGAATATTTATGAAATGCAATGGACATACAACATGGCAAATGAAAGATGCAATGATCAAACATGATTCTAATATGTCCTAAGGTGTATTATGAATCATGTAGATGCACAAAATGTCATGGCAAGTTGTTGGATGCATGCAAATGAAAGATGGATGCAAGGGAAGGCACAAATTAGGGTTTATGATCAACACACAAAGCAAAATTCAAAATCAGAAGCAAATGACATGATAAAAAATTGAAAATGCAACCTAAGATACCCTAAACCTATACAAGTTCAGTGCCCAAAGGAGGGGATCTAACTCTTAACCTAGTGAAAGTTATGAATTTCTCAAGTTGGCTAAGGTTTTAAGGTACCTCATCAAGAAAAACACCAAACAAATTGAAAATGCAAGATCAAATCAAACCAATTTTATCCTATAAACTACATGCCATGAAGGATGCAATGCAAGAAGAACCATCATCAAACTCTCAATGGTTAGGCAGAATGGATTTTTCAAAGTTTGCACAAATATTTTGCCTTAAAATGAATTTAATTCCAATGAAAATGATCAAAAGGCATCAAGAACAAAAAAGAAATTTGGTTTGAGAGTTTGATAATGTGTCTAAATGTTTTAAAATGCAATGTAAATTTTTTGTGATTTTTAAATACCTAAATGTATTTTTAATTAATTAATTTTCATTAACTAATTAAAAATAAACATTTAAATAATTTAAAAATGATTTTTAATGCAAAAAATAAAAATAAAAATATTTTTGGGTTCTGAAAATTAATAAAAGATTTGATAAAAATTTTCAGAATTTTTAAATGTATTTTACTATTTTAAATAATTTGTGCAAATTAAATGAAAAGAAAATGAAATAAAAATTAAATAAAATGAAAATTATGCAAATCCTGAGGTTCAAATTCAAACTGGGAGATGGAGGGAAGACTGCGCGCGTCATCCAACGGCCTAGGTTCAAACTGACTCAATTAACATAAAACCCTAATTAATTAAACTAATGACGTGGATTAGGGCCTAATGGGGTGATCTGAGCCCTTCAAACACGCGGGAGTCAACGTAGGTCAACCAGATCATGGTCCAGATTCAAACTTTGCCCTAAACGTGATTAATGCCCTAATGACATTCATGTGGCCGGAAATGACCTCCGGTCATCTTCTCCGGCCACACCTCCCCTGAGAAATTGCTAACTTCTTCCCTGGGCTTCTAAAACTCAATCTCTCTGCCCAGAATCCAACCCCATACATCATACAACAAGAATCAACAATCAAAACACATTTATTTTTCGTATCAAAGCTGAATCGAATCAAAATGTTTTTAGGTCAAAAAATTTCAGAACACGAATACATACTCATTTCTCCACCATTTTCAAAACAAAACATATCAACATGATCAGTGAAGCATAGAGAATCATTTAGGAACTTAAAAACATGTTTCTGGAAAAAAGTTCTTGAGCTCACCTGAACTGGAGCTTTGATCTTTGGAACTTTCTGGCTGCCTCTTTGATCCAAAACGCCTCTAATGAACCTCCTGAGAAGCTTGCAATGCTTGGTTGAAGTTTCTTTTGGCTGGTTTGAGAGATTGGTAGAGTTCTGTTCAGGAAAGGTGAGAAATCGTGTTTCTGCTTGAGGTGGTTTCAGGGACAAATGAGGGTTGGGAAATGATCAGAGGAACATGTTGAGTGATTCTATGAAGTTTGTTTTGATGTTTGTGTCTTGTGTGATGAATTTCGAAACAAAATGCATAAGAGGTGAAATCTGTAAACTATGGCTTATGAGATGTTTCAGGCTTGTGTGTGTGTTGCTTTGAGTTGCTTTTTGTCCACTTATCACACTGTGATAGGTCTGTGGAGTTGGTGTGGCCTATGCTGATTGGTATGGGCCATTTTGCATAAAGTCAATTTTTGTGTAAGAGAGGTATGGGTCAATGGCAGGCCAAGGACAAAGGGGTGTCCTGCACAGCAAGGATTGAGGAGAGCCATAGAATCAGTCTTGAGGCCAATTAGCAAGTGGATTAGGGTTTGTGTGAGGTTTTGCAACTTTGTGATCTTTTGGCCCTTTTGTGATTACTTGAAGCATAAGTCATGAAAATGGGAGGTTCTTTTGTGCAATCTGATTTTTAGGTCATGATTCATGTTTGTGCAAAGGTTAGAAGTCACATTGAAGTCACATTTTGCCTTGGCAAAAGGTTTTGCAACTTTGCCTCTTTGGTACAAAACTTGAAATTATGTGATTTTGTCCAACTTTGACAAGCCATAACTTTTGATCCATGATGAATTAGGATGAGTTCTTGTACTTTTTAAAAAGGGAATGATCCATTCTACAACTTTCATGACCAAAGTTTTCTCATTTGAAGCATTTTTGAATCAATTTGAGGAGGTTGAAAAACTTTCCCAAAATGGCAAGTTTACATTACAAGTCACTTTCCCAAAAAGGCAATTTTGCAAATGGCTTGAAATTCTTCAATTTTGTGAACTTCTAACATCTTCTATGATCAAATAGAGATCATACATATTCAAAAATGATGAAGAACACCCTTTGGTTGGGTCATTGGGGGCCTCAGATGCCCTGATTTTGCACTGACTTGCTCAAGAAGTCAACCCTTGATCAGATGCCTTCCCCATGGAATTTCTTCATGAAAATTGATATACATGATCCGTATACCCTATAGAGACCAATAGAAACAAGAATGACCAAAAAATTTGGAGTTATGGCCTTTAAAACCAAAACCCTAATTTTAGGTCATCTGTGCAGTTAAGCCTGGCTCTGCTTCCATGCCTTTCTCAGTTCTTGTGATTCTTTGACTTCCTTGACTTTGTGGGGATATGATATGATGCTTGAACATACATAGACCCCTTTGAAGTTATTGTAGACCTTTGAAGTGGCTCAAATGGCTCAGGGATGGCTCAGATCATAAACCCTAGATGCAGATGACTTTGAACCAATGTAGTGAATTAAAAAAATGTGATATGAGATGCTATGATTGAACTTATGCACATGAAGAGATCACAAGCCATGGTGTGAATGGGTGAGGGAAAAATTGGGGTGTTTACAGCTGCCCCTATTCAAGCATGAGTTAGCTGTGCAGGATGTAAGCAACGGCTTAACAGGCAAACAAGATAACTTGTGGTTGAATACCAAAGACAATCCAATATTTGCGCTCACAGAATGAAGAAGAAAAGGGATATAGATTGTAAAAGAAAATAAAGTATAATTATAAAGTGCGGGCGACGGAGGGCGACCGTCGAGCAAAGGACGACTGCTGGGGATAAAGCAATGGCGGGGACGACCGACATGCTGGGGATATGAGAGATTGTGATGGGGACGGCCATCAAGTAAAGCTATAAGACTCTCTGGGAATTATAGGTAAATGAAGTAAATGATGAGGTACGGTCATCAAAGGTGAAGGGCGATCACCTAGCAGGGGACGGCTGCTCTGTTGGGGATAAGATGAGGGATGGTCATCTAAGGTGAAGGACAATCACCTGGCGAATGTCGGATAAAAAAGGTCGACGATGGGGACGGCCATCGGATAAGCATGATGAAGGACGATCATCAAGAGGTGAAGGACGATCACCTAGCAGGGTACGACTGCTCTCAGGGTTTATCATGACATAGGACGAATGTCAGATAACAAGATCAACGATGGGGACGACCATCGGATAAAATGATGAAGGACGATCATCAGGAGGTGAAGGACGATCACCTAGCAGGGTACGGCTGCTGAAAATATCACGACATATGACGAATGTCGGATAGGAAGGGGTTCTAATGAATAGAGACTCCGCTGGGAATGATGAAGGACGATCATCAAAAAGGTGAAGGACGATCACCTGGCAGGGTACGGCTGCCGAAAATACCGTGACATAGGACGAATACCGGATAGAAAAGAAGTTTCGCTGGGGACTTCGCTGGGGAATAGTAAACACGGACGAGTGTTTACATCCAAGAAATGAAAAGTAGAAGTGTTTGGCACTGTGTATAGATTAAAGATGCGGACGAGCATCCTTAAGACTATGATACGGACGAGTATCGGTAGAAACAAATGCTTGACGCATGTTCAGAGATGATGATACGGACGAGTACCAACTGGTTAACAGAGAACACAGACGAGTGTCGAATCTGAGGGGATATAAGTGGTGTATACAGGATACGGACGAGTATCTGTATGAGTAAAAAGATGATGGGTAACACAGACGAGTGTCGGAAAAAGTGTATTATAAACAAGGGTATGGTTTCCAAAGTGTTTGGGTAATTATGCTGGGGAAGGTGACACGGACGGGCGTCAGGGAATTGTGTATATATGTGTCTGTGAGTGCAAAGGGGACGCTTTGGCTTTCTACTGGGGAGTTTGGGAAGTATTTTGTATATTGATGATGGAGTGTCAGTATTTACAAGTGTTTGATTCGACACATAGCTTGTGATTATGCAATATGTTTGATTTTTGCCATAATGCTCCGTATTAGACGGAATGCTACACTCTGTGGGGGAAAGTATGATGTGAATGCTATGATTATGCAAAGATACCGATCCGGGATTCGGATCCCGTTGCTGTGAAGATCTCTGGCTGATCTGCTTGAAGTGGATATCCCAGCTGGGGATGAGATCATTGATAGATCTGACATGTATGACTCTGCATGGGGAAGTAGGTCACTGATAGACCTATCTCAGTAACGAGGGACCCAGCTGGGGTTTATAGAAGCTTTCGTCACTCTGTTGTGAGATCTTCAGGCGTTGTTCTTCTGGGTAGAGGCTGAAACTCTGTGGGAATATGGTTCCCGGTCTTTGCACTTGGTCGAGAAGGAATGATGATTGGCAACTCAGCTGGGGAGAAAGCACCTCCGGTGCTAATTGGGAGATAGACTGAGTAGATAATGATTTGCCAGCTTGCTGGGGAGAAGCCTTCACGCCCCATGTTGTGCTCTGAACACCTGTAATCCTGTAAGGACAAAGAAACGTACAAGCATCCCGAGATATTCCTTATTGGATTCCGTCATAGGAGTTTAGGCAATCCTAGGAGCAAACATATTTCCTGTAAGCATGTATTCTTTAGAAAGGAAACATCTGTATTTATGCAGATCAATATCTTAAAGACATCGGACATTTTTGCAAACGAAAAAATAAAATGTACGAGACGAGACATGACTGAAAATCTGATTTTATTAATTCGTGTGCCTTGAATTGGCGAGATACAGTCAAAGAAACAGATCCCTTGAAATGAGGAGATCGTTACAAATTGAAAGACAAAAAGGTGATGGCAATGTTGATGACGCTTCAAGGAGCTTCCCCTTTTGCTATGACTCGTATGACATCGACGTTCTTCTCATCTTACTTTCTGAAGAAGGCTGGTTCTGACTGACGCTCGAACCTTTCGGAGCTTGCCAGGTTGTAAGTGACACAGATGAATTCAAAATGCAGTTGTTCGCTTATTCCCTTATTTTGCGTGGATTGCCCTTTCGGGTTTTCAATCCACCAGGATACCCATTTTTGCCTGAGTCGTCCAATGTGGCTTTTCAACTCAGCAGGTGTACGTTTTTTTTTCTCCCTTATTTTTGCCCGAGTCTTTTATTCTGTTTTTGACTCGCAGGGATGCCCTATTTTTACCTGGACTTACATTCTGTTTTTATGTCCAGCGGGTCATTTTTTATGCGAAGTATTTTTTAACTGCATTTGAATTCACAGGGGACAGGAAGTCTTCGCCATCCATAGTACTGAGCATTAGAGCTCCACCTGAGAAAACTTTCTTTACTATGAATGGACCATCGTAATTCGGAGTCCACTTGCCCCTGTGGTCTGTATGAGGAGGGAGGAGTCTTTTCAGCACAAGATCTCCTACTTGGTACTCTCGGAGCCTGACTTTCTGATCGAAGGCTTTCTTCATTCTTTTCTGATATAACTGCCCGTGACAAATTGCAGCCAACCTCTTCTCTTCAATCAGATTCAGTTGTTCGTATCGGGATCGGACCCACTCTGCTTCACTTAGTTTAAAATCCATTAGTACCCGCAGGGAGGGTAATTCAACTTCAACAGGTAGGACTGCCTCCATACCATACACAAGCTGATACGGTGTTGCCCCAGTGGATGTTCTGATTGACGTTCGGTACCCATGCAAGGAAAATGGTAGCATTTCATGCCAATCTTTATAGGTAACCACCATCTTCTGCACAATCTTCTTGATATTCTTATTAGCTGCCTCGACAGCGCCATTCATCTTTGGCCTGTAAGGAGAAGAATTGTGGTGTTGGATCTTGAAGTCCCGGCATAGTTCTGCCATCATTTTGTTGTTCAAGTTAGAACCATTATCAATAATTATTCGCTCGGGTACTCCATACCGACATATGATATCTCTCTTCAGAAATCGGGCTACCACTTGCCTTGTAACATTTGCATAAGAAGCTGCTTCAACCCACTTGGTGAAATAGTCAATGGCAACCAGGATGAATCTGTGGCCATTCGAAGCGGTCGGTTCAATCTTGCCAATCATATCAATGCCCCACATGGCGAAGGGCCAGGGTGAAGACATCACATTCAGGGGATTGGGAGGCACATGCACTTTGTCCGCATAAATCTGGCATTTATGGCACTTCCTGGCATAAGCACAACAGTCGGCATCCATTGTGATCCAGTAATATCCTGATCTTAGCAAATTTTTAGCCATAGCATGCCCTCCTGCGTGGGTACCAAAGGATCCTTCGTGTACTTCGTGCATCAACAAGTCTGCTTCTGTCCTATCAACGCATCTGAGAAGTACCATATCAAAGTTTCTCTTATACAGGGAACCATCAGTATTCAGGAAGAAACTACCAGCTAGCCTTCTTAAAGTCTTCTTGTCATTGGATGATGCCCCCGGTGGGTATGTTTAATCCTCCAAGAAGCATTTGATATCATGGAACCAAGGCTTATCATCTTTAACAACATCTGCTGAGAACACATATGCTGGTATGTCAAGCCTGGACACTGAAATTCGAGGCACAAAGTTGGCAGCTTGAACTTTGATCATGGATGAAATGGTAGCAAGAGCATCTGCGAACTGATTCTCGTCTCGAGGGATATACTCAAGCTTGACTGTTGTGAAGAAAGGCAATAACCTCCTTGTATAGTCCCGATAAGGTATCAGATGGTCTTGGTGCATGTACCATTTGCCGTTGGTTTGATTAATTACCAGAGCTGAATCTCCGAACACAGTCAAAGTTTTGATCCTGAGGTCAATGGCTTCCTCAAGACCCATAATACAAGCTTCGTATTCAGCTTCATTGTTAGTGCAGTTAAAGGTGAGTTTTGCCGAGAAAGGCATGTGAACTCCTTTAGGTGTAATGAGTACTGCACCAACACCACGACCATTCATATTAACAGCCCCGTCAAACGTCATAGTCCATTCTTCTTCTGGGTCAGGCCCTTCAGTGTGAACAGGCTCTTCATGATCTTTTGCTTTTGTGAACATGATGTCTTCATCAGGGAAGTCAAATCTCATAGGCTGGTAATCATCAATAGGTTGCTCAGCAAGATAATCAGACAATACACTGCCCTTGATGGCCTTTTGAGATGTGTACTGAATGTCATATTCCGTGAGGATCATTTGCCATCTTGCAACCCGTCCGGTAAGTGCTGGCTTCTCAAAAATGTACTTAACTGGATCCATCTTTGAGATCAATAAGGTAGTGTGGGTCAACATATACTGCCTTAGTCGGCGAGCAGCCCACGCTAAAGCACAACAAGTTTTCTCGAGCAGTGAATAACGTTGTTCACAGTCGGTAAACTTTTTGCTTAGGTAGTATATTGCATACTCTTTTCGACCAGACTCGTCATGCTGGCCCAACACACACCCCATTGACTCTTCTAATACTGTCAAGTACATTATTAGAGGCCTTCCTTCAATTGGAGGCATAAGGATTGGAGGCTCTTGCAAGTATTCCTTGATTTTGTCAAATGCCCTCTGACAGTCTTCGTTCCACCTGACCGTTTGTTCTTTTCTTAACAGCTTGAACAAAGGCTCACAGGTTGCTGTAAGGTGAGATATGAACCTTGAAATGTAGTTCAATCTACCTAGAAACCCCCGAACTTCTTTTTCTGACTTCGGTGCAGGCATTTCTTGAATGGCTTTAACTTTATCAGGGTCAACTTCAATCCCTTTTTTACTTACAATAAATCCCAACAGCTTACCAGATCACACCCCAAATGTGCATTTGTTGGGGTTTAACTTCAATTGGTACTTCCTCAGACGCTTGAATAGCTTCAACAGATTCACCAGGTGGTCTTCTTCTGTGAGGGACTTGGCAATCATGTCATCCACATAACATTCAATTTCTTTATGGATCATGTCGTGGAATAATATCACCATAGCCCGTTGATAGGTGGCACCAGCATTCTTCAGTCCGAATGGCATTACCTTATAGCAGAATGTGCCCCACGGTGTGATGAAAGTTGTCTTCTCCATGTCTTCAGGTGACATCTTGATCTGATTGTATCCTGAAAACCCGTCCATGAAGGAGAATACCGAGAACTGAGCCGTATTATCAACCAATACATCAATGTGAGGTAAAAGGAAGTCATCTTTCGGGCTGGCCCTGTTCAGATCCCGGTAGTCCACACACATCCTCACCTTGCCGTCTTTCTTAGGCACAGGTACAATATTAGCAACCCACGGCGGATAGCTAGTTACAGCAAGGAAACCGGCGTCCCACTGTTTTTGCACCTCTTCTTTTATCTTCATTGCCATATCTGGGTGAGTACGGCGCAACTTCTGTTTTACTGGTGGGCAATCTTCTTTCAAAGGCAGCTTGTGCATGACGATATCGGTGTCCAACCCTGGCATATCCTGATAAGACCAAGCAAAGACATCCACATACTCCCGAAGCATATCAATCAGTTTCTCTTTCACTGAGTCTTGTAGGCAGGCCCCGATCTTAACTTCTTTCACGTCTTCTTCCGTACCAAGATTAACCGTTTCAACCTCCTCCTGATGAGGAGTGATAACCTTCTCCTCTTGCCTTAACAACCTGGCTAGCTCTTCAGGTTGCTCATAATCTTCTTCAACCCCTTCATCAGCTTGATTGATTGGATTGTCAAAGTCATACGAAGCCATAGCAGTGTTGTTGCCGGTGCAATCTGGAAGGCACTCTCTGCAAGGGTTTAGATTGTTCATTTTAGTGATCAATTTTAATCTTGTTTAAAAAAAGTGAAATGAAGTTATCATTTTGGAAAGCATTGCCATTTTTATTTTTGTACAAAAAGAAAAAAGAAAAAACAGTGAGCGGAAAAGGAAAAGACTCATTTGCAAAAGATGTCCGATATTCATTGATTAATCCATTTGCAAAAAATTACAAGATGGCCCGATTACAAAATGAGTCTTGACATCTTGGGCAAGATGCAAGACTTGATGCATGCTTAAAATACAGGAAATAATAATTACTCTGCATGAGTAACCCTTATAATTTCCTGGGAAGACCAGTTAAGGACTTGGCTCCCCGGGATCCTTGGACGTATCCAGCTCTCCAAGTTGCGGTCGCTTTCCTCCTCGTCTTCCAAGTTGTTCACTGCATCCGGGGTGAGCATTCCCCTGCTGACAAAATTGGGCTTCTTGGCAGCCTCTGATTGATCTTGTTGAGTTGGTCTGTAACCCAACCCAAATCTGTCTTCTTTCTTTTCCACGGGCAGCAGTTTGCCCCCGCCTTGGGCAATACCCTCTTCAACAACCTTCCGGGCTTGCTGATAAGATGTTATGGAGGTTCCTAGTACAACAGATGCTTCATTAATGTTCAGGGCCTCAAACCCCTGGCTCATGGTTTCATGGATCTCTCCATCCATTTCAATGTACTTATATATAGCCAGATGGCTAACAAAGATGTCTTCTTCCCCACAGATGGTGATGATCTGGCCTTCCCACTCGAATTTCAGCTTCTGGTGAAGGGTAGACGTAACAGCGCCAGTGGCATGAATCCAGGGTCTACCTGTCGCTCCCAAAAGATGAGACTGACTCAAATGAGGTACAGACGCGAACGGTCGGCGAAAGGATGGGTGTGAGAACACACAGGAGTGAACTCACAGGAAAAGAAAGAGTCGCCAGCTAGGCATTTTTATCCCGGAGGAAAGGTAATGTTGCATAAACCTAAGAAAAGATATGGATAAGACGGTTGCGAACCAGAGAGACTGAGAAAGGGGGTTGGTTACAACCTGGGAAGGTATTAGCACCCAGATTGTCCGTCGTACTCGACGGGATCCACGCTTAAAAGATTTGTGTTTTAAAGGGGTAGTGTCTGTGCAATCTGTGTATCAAGGCTGGAAAAGAGTGCAAGTGTCAGTGTAAAAGAAATGTGAAGTGTAATATGCACAGTGTCAGTGTAAGAACAAGAATGGAATGCTCAAGACCATGAGGCTTAAAGAACAATTGCTGGAAGGAGGGGGAATATACAGAGACTTTTGTTCGATAACCGTTAAGTTATGCCTACGTATCCTCTCGTGCAATGAGGAAGTCAGAACACCGTAGTTCGACCCAAAGAGACTGAAAGGTGAATTGACCTGTGAACTGCTTACTTGTCTATGCTCAAGTGTATGACCTGTCTGGCTCAGGTGCAAACTGTCTTGCATTAGACGGAAGAAGCGAGTTCTCGTTTGTGAGTGAAGATGATGAGAAAAGAATCCCGAAGGAGACGATTATTGTTTGTTTTGAGTTTTCAGTCTTTTATTGCTTTTTGAAGTTTGTCATAAGTTAATGAGCTTAAGCCTAAACCAATGGGTTAGTAAACTCATCACATCTTCCCTCTGATTAGGGGTAATGAGAATACCTTAAGTGTGAAGTCAGCATCTCACACTTAATTACCTTTGATGCAGGATTAAGATCATTAACCTAATTGTGATTATTTAGATGTTTTTGGTGTTTTTGTTTAGTGTTAAGTAATGAGGCTAAGCCACAATCAGGGATTAAACAGACTCATTACACCATCCTAATAGAAGGATAATAGATGAGAACATTTAAGTTGAGGAAGGCTCCTCAACTTAATCCATGATTAGGGATTAAACTCATGACAAAACAAAGCCTTTATTAAGTGGATTTTAATTAATGATAAGATGATGAAGTGATTTTTAGGGTTTGTAAGACAACTTGAGGGGGACTTGTCCATTAACACTAGGGTTAGTCCTTCTTAACCAATTAAGGAAGAATTAGAACCCTAATGCAAGGCCCAAGTTACAAGCTTGATGTCTTGATGATTATTAAGTGAATTGATTGAAGGATTTAAACACATTAAGGGTTTAACACTTAGGATTAAAGTTATACACTCCATCCTAATAGAAGGATGCAGGCATAAGCTTAATCACAAAGCCTTGAAGCCTTTAGGGTTTAGTCCTTGATTATGAGATGAGAAGAGAAGACTCAATGAGACACAAAGGTAAAAGCTAAATGGGGGGAACTAATCAAAACCCTAATCATTGTCATGCTTGGTTGTTCCTAAGGTTTGTGAGGTTTACAAGAAAGATCTTCAGAGGAACCACCAGGAAGCAGATGAAAGGAGCAAAGAGAAGCAAAGTAACTTGCTTCATTTAAGAAGACAAATCACTTGAAGAAAGAAAGTAAGGAGAAAAATAAAGAGCAAGCTCAATCTCAAACACAAAACAAAATGCAGCAATGATGCATAAGAGAGATGAAAAGAAATTGTGAGAAGTGAAAGCAAATTCACTTCTCAAAGTTACTTACCACCTGAAAAGTTAGTGAAAGGAATGTAATGCAATGCAAAATGAGATGAAATGGGATGATGCAAACCCAAAACCAGAAGCATATATGAGATGATAATGATGCTAGGAGATGATGCAAACATGAAACAAGGCATGGGGATGATCATACAAACATGTGGATGCAAGAGAAGCATGCTTAGAACCATGAACATACATGAAAAGTTATGAAATGCAAATGACATACAACATGGCAAATGCAAGATGCAATGATCAAACATGATTCTAATATGTCTTAAGATGTCCAATGAATCAAATGGATGCATAAAATGTCATGGCAAGTCATGGTATGCAAGCTAATGGAAGATGAATGAAAAAGGAAGCCCAAATTAGGGTTTATGATCAATGCACAAAACAAAAATCAAAACCAGAAGCAAACATTAAGATAAAAAATTGAAAATGCATCCAAGGGAAACCTAAACCTATACAAACTCACTGCCCAAAGGAGGGATTCTAACTCTTAACCTATTAAAAGTTATGAATTTCCTAAGATTTCTAGGGTTTTAGGGTACCTTGTCAAGAAAAATGCTAAACAAATTGAAAATGCACAATCAAATCATGCCAATTTAATCCTACAAACTACATGATATGCAAGACACAATGCAAAAAGAATCAAAGTCCAACTCTTAAAGACTAGGCAGAAATGGATTTTCAAAGATTGGATCAAAATAATGCCTTAAAATGAAATTAATTCCATGAAAAATTATCAAAAGACATCAAGATCAAAAAAGAAATTTGGTTTGAGGGTTGGACAATGTTTCTAAATTATTTTAAATGTTTCATGAATTTTTTGGTGATTTTTAAATACCTAAAAGTATTTTTAATTAATTAATTCTCATTAATTAATTAAAAATAATCTTTTAAATGATTTAAAAATATTTTAAAATGCAAAAAATAAAAATAAAAATAAAAATGTTTTTGGGTTCTGAAAATTAATAAAAGGTTTCATAAAAATTTTCAGAATTTTTAAAGATGTTTTGCTATTTTTAATAAAATGAAGAAAACAAATGCAATTAAATGAAAAATAAAATGAATTTAAACTGAAAATGGGAAAGTATGCGCATCCAAGGGCCAGGATTCAAATTCCAGGGGGCGGGATTAACTACGCGCGCGTTTGGACGGCTCACATTCAAACTTGGCTAACCCTAATTAATTAGCCCTAATTACTTTCAGGCGACCGGAACACTGTTCCGGTCGTCTTCTCCGGCAAGGTGTTCATGCTATCTCACTCCCCACGCATCAAAACTCCACTAAAATCTCCAGATTTCATCCTTAAACATCATTGAACCTAAACCCCACCCCAAAATCCATTTATTTTCACTGAATCATACGAATCAAAGCAAAAATCAATTCACGGGCAAAGTTTCAGAACAAGCATACAACCTCAAAACTCAATCATTTTCAAAAATAAAAGGCTCAGGGAACTCAGGGAAGCATGTAGATCATTTTAGAAACAAGAGATAAGAGTTCTGGAAAAATGAATTTCCATGGCTACCTGAATCGAAGCTTTGGTTTCTGGCACTTTCTGGCTGATGTCTTGCTTGCAATCAACTCCCCTGGACCTCCTGAGAAGCTTTCAAGACTTGTTTGAAGTTTGTAATGGTTGGTTTGAAAGATGGCTGAAGTTCTTCTCAATGAGGGGCAGAAATCGTATTTTGGTTTCTGAGGGTTTCAGGCTATGGTGATGGGTGCTTTGTGATCAGTGAAGCATATGGAGATTGTTTGTGAAGTTGGTTTATGTGTTTGAGGCTTGTGTGACGAGTTTCGAAGAGTTTTGCAAATGGAGCATAAACTTGAAAACTAGGGCTTTGGTGTGTTTCAGCATGAAGTGTTATGTGCTTTGGCTTGCTTTTGATTTGTATAAACAATTGTGATAGGTCAGAGAGTGGGTGCTGGCCTATTGTGATTGGTATGGGTCTTTGGCCAAAATGTCAACTTGATTTGTACTTGAGGTATGGGCAATGGTACAACTTGCTTTTTGGCATGCTTGGGCTCAGCTGAGTTTAGGGAGAGCCATGGAATTGTTTATGAGGTGATT
Source organism: Lathyrus aphaca (assembly GCA_963966055.1). NCBI lineage: Eukaryota > Viridiplantae > Streptophyta > Magnoliopsida > Fabales > Fabaceae > Lathyrus > Lathyrus aphaca. The sequence goes on from OZ014520.1 coordinate 420,853,916, forward strand.
CAGCAAGTGGTTTGTAACTTATGATAAGTTTTGCAAGTTGATTCAAGTTTGGTTCCTTTGAGATTTCTTGAAGTTCAAGGCATGAAATGAGATGATTCTTGGGCCAATTCTGATTTTTAGAGGTCATGTAATCATGTTGTGAAGAAATTGTACACATTTGAGGTCTTTAGAACACTTGATCAAGTCATTTTGCAAAATGCCTCTTTGGTGGAAAACTTCAAATTTTGTGATTTTAGCCAACTTTGACAAGCCATAACTTTTGATCCAAAATGAATTAGGTCATGTTCTTGTACTTTTTGAAAAGGGAATGATCCATTCTACAACTTTCATGACCAAAGTTTTTCCATTTGAAGCATTTTTGAATCAAAAAGCAAGGGTTGAAAAAGTTTCCCAAAATGGCAATTTCATTAAAAAGTCAACTCTCCCAAAAAGTCAACTTTGCAAAAGACTTGAAATTCTTCAATTTTGTGAACTTCCAACTTCTCCTATGATCAAATAAAGATCATATACAATCAAAATGATGAGGAACACCCTTTGGTTGGGTCATTGGGGGCCTCAGATGCCCTGATTTTACATTGACTTGCCCAGAAAGTCAACTCTTGATCAAATGACTTCCCCAAGGAATTTCTTCATGAAAATTGGTATGCATACTACCTATACCATATAGAGACCAATAGAAACAAGAATGACCAAAAAAATTGGAGTTATGGCCTCTGAAACCAAAACCCTAATTCTAGGTCATCTGTGTAGTCAAACCTGGCTCTGCTTCCATACCATTCTCAGTTCTTGTGATTTTTTGACATTCTTGACTTTGAGAGGATATAATATGATGCTTGAACATACATGGACCCCTTTGAAGTGATTGATGGCCTTTGGAGTGGCTCAAGAAGCTCTTGGATTGCTCAGATCACAAACCCTAGATGCAGATGACTTTGAACCAATGCAATGTGCCAAAAGAGTAATATGAGATGCTATGACTGAGTTTATGCATATGAAATGATCACAAGCCATGGAGTGAATGGGTGAGGGCAAATTTGGGGTGTTTACAGCTGCCCCTATTCAAACATGAGTTAGCTGTGCAGGATGTAAGCAGCGGCTTATCAGGCAAACAAGATAACTTGTGATTGAATATCAAAGACAATCCAAAATTTGCACTCACAGAATGAAGAAGAAAAGGGATATAGATTGTAAAGGAAAATAAAGTATATTATAAAGTGTGGGCGACGGAGGACGACCGTCGAGCAGAGGACGACTGCTGGGAAAGAGCAATGACGGGGACGACCGACATGCTGGGAAAAGTGCGGGAAATAAAGCAATGACGGGGACGTCCGACATGCTGGGGATAAAAGGGATTATGGTGGGGACGGCCATCAAGTAAAGCTATAAGATTCTCTGAGGATTAACGAACAAATGATGGGGACAGCCATCAAGTTCATAGAGTAATGTAAACAACGATGGGGACGGCCATCGGGCTAACTGATGAAGGACGATCATCAGGAAAAGGAAAAGGGACCACGACGGGGACGGCCATCGGGTTAAAGAATAAATGAAATAATGATGAGGGACGGTCATCAAAGGTGAAGGACGATCACCTGGCAGGGTACGGCTGCCGAAAATATCGCGACATAGGACGAATGCCGGATAAAAGGTCAACGATGGGGACGGCCATCGGACGAGCATGACGAAGGACGATCATCAAGAGGTGAAGGACGATCACCTAGCAGGGGACGACTGCTCTCAAGGTTTATCATGACATAGGACGAATGTCAGATAACAAGATCAACGATGGGGACGACCATCGGATAAAATGATGAAGGACGATCATCAAAGGGTGAAGGACGATCACCTAGCAGGGGACGGCTGCTAAATATCACGACACAGGACGAATGTCGGATAAAGGTCAACGATGGGGACGGCCATCGGTCGAGCATGATGAAGGACGATCATCAAGAGGTGAAGGACGATCACCTAGCAGGGTACGGCTGCTCTCAGGATTTATCATGACATAGGACGAATGTCAGATAGAAAAGAAAATCTTACTCTACTGGGGAATAGTAAACACGGACGAGTGTTTACATCCAAAAGAAAATAAGAGGTATAAGTGTTTTGACGCTGTGTATAGGTTAAAGATGCGGACGAGCATCCCTAAGACTACGATACGGACGAGTATCGGGTAGAAACAAACGCTTGACGCATGCTCTGAGATGATGGTACGGACGAGTACCAACTGGTTAACAAAGAACACAGACGAGTGTCGAATCTGTGGGGATATAAATGGTGTATACAAGATACAGACGAGTATCTGTATAAGTAAAATAAGTATGAGTAGTGTATATTTGAGTGTTCAACCTGCTGGGGAGAGTGACACAGACGAGTGTCAAAAGGGAAAGTAAAGTATAAACAAGTATCTGATATACAAAGTATTTTAGGTAAATATGTTGGGGAAAGTGACATGGACGGATGCCAAGAAAGTTATATATATAAGTATCTGTGAGTGCAAAGGGGACGCTCTGGCGTTCTACTGGGGATATGACACGGACGGATGCCACGAGGTGTATGTACTGGTGTTTGTGGGTGTAGGGCAACTGCTTTAGCTCTTTGTTGGGGGATCTTGGGAGTATTCTGTATATTATTGATATTCACAAGTGTTTGATTCAGAGAAAAGGCTTATGATTATGCAACATGTTTGATTTTTGCCGTAATGCTCCGTATTAGACGGAATGCTACGCTTTGCGGGGGTGAATATGATGCAAATGCCATGTTTATGCAAAAGATACCGATCCGGGATTCGGATCCCATTGCTGCAAAGATTTCTGGTCGATCTGTTTGAAATGGGCGTCCCAGCCGGGGATGAGATCATTGGTAGATCTGACAAAATGTATCTGCTTGGGGAGATGGGTCAATGATAGACCTTTTCCAGCAAATGAAGGACCCAGCTGGGGTTTATAGAAGCTTTCGTCACTCTGTTGTGATTCCTTCAGGCGTTGCTCTCCTGGATAGAGGCTGAAACTCTGTGGGGAATTGGTTCCCTGGCTTTTGTGCTTAGCTGAGGAAGAATTATTGGCACCTCGGCTGGGGAGAAAATAGCAAGTGGCAACTCAGCTAGGGAGAAAATACTTTGGGTGCTAGGACTGAGTGTTGATTTTCCAGCTTGCTAGGATGAAACTTTCATGCCTCATGTTGTGCTTTGAATGCCTGCAATCCTGAAAAGATAGAGAAACGTACAAGTAATCCCGAGGTATCCCTTACCGGATTCCATCATAGGGGTCTAAACACTCCCGGGAGTAAATATATTTCCTGCAAGCACGTATTCTTTAAAAGAAACATCTGTATTCATGCAACCAGTATCTTAAAGACATCGGACATTTTTGCAAATGAAGATAAAAATGTACGAGACGAGACATGACTAAAAATTTGATTTTATTAATTCGTATGCCCTGAATCGGCAAGATACAGTCAAAGAAACATGTCCCCTAAAATGAGGAGATTGTTACAAATTGAGAAACAAAATGTTGGCAATGTTGACGACGCTTCAAGGAGCTTCCCTTTTTGCTATGACTCGTATGACTTTTGACACTCTTCTCATCTTGCTTTCTGAAGAAGGCTGGTTCGGAGAGAAACTTGATCTTTTCGAAGTTCACCAAGTTGTAGGTGATATAGACGAATTCAGAGTGCAGTGGTTCGCTTATTCCCTTATTTTGCATGGATCGCCCTTTCGGGTTTTCAATCCATCGGGATACCCTTTTTTGCCTGAGTTGTCCAATGCGGCTTTTCAACTCAGCGGGTGTACATTTTTTATTATTTTCCCTTATTTTTGCCCGAGTCTTTTATTCTGTTTTTGACTCGCCGGGATGCCCTATTTTTGCCTGGACTTACATTCTGTTTTTATGTCCAGCGGGTCATTTTATGCGAAGTATTTTTTAACTGCATCTGAATTCACAGGGGACGGGAAGTCTTCACCATCCATAGTGCTGAGCATTAGTGCTCCACCGGAGAAAACTTTCTTTACTACGAATGGTCCTTCATAGTTTGGAGTCCACTTGCCCCTGCGGTCTGTATGAGGAGGGAGGATTCTTTTCAGCACAAGATCTCCTACTTGGTACTCTCGGAGCCTAACTTTCTGATCGAAGGCTTTCTTCATTCTCTTCTGATATAATTTCCCATGACAGATTGCAGCCAATCTTTTCTCTTCGATCAGACTCAGTTGTTTGTATCGGGATCGGACCCATTCTGCTTCGTTCAGCTTAACATCCATCAGTACCCGTAAGGAGGGTAATTCAACTTCAATAGGTAGGACTGCCTCCATACCATACACAAGCTGATACGGTGTTGCCCCAGTGGATGTTCTGATTGACGTGCGGTACCCATGCAAGGCAAACGGTAGCATTTCATGCCAGTCTTTGTATGTGACTACCATCTTCTGCACAATCTTCTTAATATTCTTATTAGCTGCCTCAACAACGCCGTTCATCTTTGGCCTGTAAGGAGAAGAATTGTGGTGTTGGATCTTGAAGTCCCGGCATAGCTCTTCCATCATTTTGTTGTTTAAGTTGGAGCCATTGTCAGTAATGATTCGCTCGGGGACTCCATACCGACAGATGATATCTCTCTTCAGAAATCTGGCTACCACTTGCCTTGTAACGTTTGCATATGAAGCTGCTTCGACCCACTTGGTGAAATAGTCAATGGCAACCAGGATGAATCTGTGGCCGTTTGAAGCAGTAGGTTCAATCTTGCCAATCATGTCAATGCCCCACATAGCAAAGGGCCAGGGTGACGACATCACATTCAAAGGATTGGGAGGCACATGCACCTTATCCGCATAAATCTGGCATTTATGGCATTTTCTGGCGTAGGCACAACAGTCAGCATCCATTGTGATCCAGTAGTATCCTGATCTTAGCAACTTCTTAGCCATGGCATGCCCTCCAGCATGGGTACCAAAAGATCCTTCGTGCACCTCGTGCATCAACAAGTCTGCTTCTGTTCTATCAACACATCTGAGGAGTACCATATCAAAGTTTCTCTTGTACAGGGAACCGTCAGTATTCAGAAAGAAACTACCAGTAAGCCTTCTTAGAGTTTTCTTATCATTGGAAGATGCCCCAGGTGGGTATGTCTGATCCTCCAAGAAACACTTAATGTCATGGAACCAAGGCTTATCATCTTTGACAATGTCTGCTGCAAATACATATGCTGGTCTGTCAAGTCTGGACACTGAAATCCGAGGTACAAAGTTGGCAGCTTGAACTTTGATCATGGATGAAATAGTAGCCAGAGCATCTGCAAATTGATTATCGTCCCGAGGGATATACTCAAGCTTGACTTTTGTGAAGAAAGTCAATAACCTTCTTGTATAGTCCCTGTAAGGTATCAGATGATCCTGGTGGGTGTACCACTTGCCGTTGGTTTGATTAACTACCAGAGCTGAATCTCCGAATACAGTCAATGTCTTGATCCTGAGGTCAATGGCTTCCTCAAGACCCATAATGCAAGCTTCGTATTCAGCTTCGTTGTTAGTGCAGTTGAAGGTGAGTTTTGCCGAGAAAGGCATGTGAACTCCTTTAGGTGTAATGAGTACTGCACCAACACCACGACCATTCATATTAACAGCCCCGTCAAACATCATAGTCCATTCTTTTTCCGGGTCAGGCCCTTCAGTGTGAATAGGCTCTTCATGATCTTTTGCTTTTATGAACATGATGTCTTCATCAGGGAAGTCAAATCTCATAGGCTGGTAATCATCAATAGGTTGCTCAGCAAGATATTCAGACAATACACTGCCCTTGATGGCTTTCTGAGAGGTGTACTGGATGTCATATTCTGTGAGGATCATTTGCCATCTTGCAACCCGTCCGGTAAGTGCTGGCTTCTCAAAAATGTACTTAACTGGATCCATCTTTGAGATCAATAAAGTGGGGTGGGTCAACATATACTGCCTCAGCCGGCGAGCAGCCCACGCTAAAGCACAACAAGTTTTCTCGAGCAGTGAATAACGTTGTTCATAGTCGGTAAACTTTTTGCTTAGGTAGTAAATTGCATACTCTTTTCGACCAGACTCGTCATGCTGGCCCAGCACACACCCCATTGACTCCTCTAATACTGTCAAGTACATTATCAGAGGTCTTCCTTCAACTGGAGGCATAAGGATGGGAGGTTCTTGCAAGTATTCCTTGATTTTGTCGAAAGCCTTCTGGCAGTCTTCGTTCCACCTGACCGTTTGTTCTTTTCTTAACAGCTTGAACAAGGGTTCACAGGTTGCTGTAAGGTGAGATATGAACCGTGAAATGTAGTTCAATCGTCCTAAGAACCCTCGAACTTCTTTTTCTGACTTTGGTGCAGGCATTTCTTGAATGGCCTTGACTTTATCAGGGTCAACTTCAATCCCTTTTTCACTTACGATAAATCCCAGCAGCTTACCGGATCGCACCCCGAATGTGCATTTGTTGGGGTTCAGCTTGAGTTGGTACTTCCTCAGATGCTTGAATAGTTTCAGCAGATTTACCAGGTGGTCTTCTTCCATGAGGGACTTGGCAATCATGTCATCCACATAACATTCGATTTCTTTATGGATCATATCGTGGAATAACGTCACCATAGCCCGTTGATATGTTGCACCAGCATTCTTCAGTCCGAATGGCATGACCTTGTAACAGAACGTGCCCCAGGGTGTGATGAAGGTTGTCTTCTCCATGTCTTCAGGTGACATCTTGATCTGATTGTATCCTGAAAATCCGTCCATGAAGGAGAATACCGAGAACTGAGCCGTGTTATCCACCAATACATCGATGTGAGGTAATGGGAAGTCATCTTTCGGGCTGGCTCTGTTCAGATCCCGGTAATCAACACACATTCTCACTTTGCCGTCTTTCTTAGGCACAGGTACTATATAAGCAACCCATGGTGGATAGCTAGTTACAGCAAGGAATCCGGCGTCCCACTGCTTTTGTACCTTTTCTTTGATCTTCATTGCCATGTCTGGGCGAGTACGACGCAGTTTCTGTTTAACTGGTGGGCAATCTTCTCTTAAAGGCAGCTTGTGCATGACGATATCGGTGTCCAACCCTGGCATATCTTGGTAAGTCCAAGCAAACACATCTGCATACTCCCGAAGCAAATCAATCAGTTGTTCCTTCACTGAGTCTTGTAGGCAGGCCCCGATCTTAACTTCTTTCACATTTTCAACTGTACCAAGATTAATCGTTTCGACCTCCTCCTGATGAGGAGTGATAACCTTTTCCTCTTGTCTCAACAATCTGGCTAGCTCTTCGGGAAGCTCATACTCTTCTTCAACCCCTTCATCAGCTTGATTGATTGGATTGTAAAAGTCATACGAAGTCATAGCCGTGCTGTTGTCGGTGCGGTCTGGAAGGCACTCTCTGCAAGGGTTCAGTTTGTTCATTTTAGTGATTGATTTTAATCTTGTTTAGAAAAGTGAAATAAAGTAGTCATTTTGAAAACAATGCCATTTATTTTTTGTACAAAAAGAAGAATGGAAAAACAGTGAACGGAAAAAGACTCATTTGCAAAAGATGTCTGATTATCATTGATTGATCTATTTGCACAAAATTACAGATGGCCCGATTACAAAATGAGTCTTGTCATCTTGGGCAAGATGCAAGACTTGATGCATGCTTAAAATATACAGGAAATAATAATTACTCTGCGGGAGTAACCCTTATAATTTCCTGGGAAGACCAGTTTGAGATACGGCTCCCCGGGATCCTTGGACGTATCCAGCTCTCCAGGTTGCGCTCATCTTCCGACTCATCTTCCAAGTTGTTTACTGCATCGGGGGTGAGCATTCCCCCACTGACAAAATTGGGCTTCTTAGCAGCCTCTGCTTGATCTTGTTGAGTTGGTTTGTAACCCAACCCAAATCTATCCTCCTTCTTCTCTACAGGCAACAACTTGCCCCAGCCTTGGGCAGTCCCTTCTTTAACAACCTTCCGGGCTTGCTGATAAGATGTCATTGAGGTTCCAGGTACAGCGGATGCTTCATTTATGTTCAAGGCCTCAAACCCTTAACTCATAGTTTCGTGGATCTCCTCATCCATCTCAATGTATTTGTATGTAGCCAGATGGCTAACAAAAATATCTTCTTCACCACAAATGGTGATGATCTGGCCCTCCCACTCGAATTTTAACTTCTGGTGAAGGGTAGACATAACTGCGCCAGCGGCATGAATCCAAGGTCTACCCAACAAACAGCTGTAGGCCGGCTGAATGTCCATCACATAGAAGGTTATTTTAAAAGTCTTTGGGCCAATCATCACTGGCAGATCAATCTCTCCTAGCACTGACCTCTTAGAGCCGTCAAATGCTCTCACTACCAAATTACTTGGACGCAATGCCAAGCCATCATATTCCAACTTCACCAAGGCTTTCTTTGGTAAGACATTGAGTGAAGACCCAGTGTCTACCAGTACATGTGATAGAACAGCACCCTTGCATTCCAGGGTGATGTGTAAAGCCTTATTGTGGTTACAACCCTCAGTCGTTAAATCAGCATTGGTAAAACCCAATCCATGGCTGGTATTGACATTTGCTACCACGGTCTCCAGCTGATTAACGGTGATCTCCTCTGGCACATATGCCGCGTGCAAGACTTTTAATAATGCATTCCGGTGAGCTTCGGAACACATCAGCAGGGATAGAATGGAGATTTTTGAGGGAGTTTGGTGAAGCTGATCCACCACTTTGTAGTCACTCCTCTTGATGATTCTCATAAACTCATCTACATCTTGTTCAAAAGATGTCTTCTGTGTTTCTTTGAGAATGGGCTCTTCAGCTATTACACTTTTTCCCTTCGCTTTGGCAGCAGCTTCTGCTTCGGCATTAGGTCTTTGTGATTGCGAGGCGAAAAGGCGTCCGCATCTGGTGAAGCCTCCGCCTCCCCCGACATTGTCAATCTGTGGAGAAGATGTTGAAGAGTCAAGAGTGATTTTCTCCCCATTGCAGTACAGGTCAGAGCCATAATGCCAAGGGATGGCATTAGTGCTTTCATATGGAACTGGCCCAGGTACCGTGATGGTAACCGGGCTGACTGCAGCAGAGGAGGGTGTTGGAATAGTATGTGGATCATAGTAGATAGTGACCGGTGATCTGACAGGAGATGCCACTGTTTGTTGTTGAAAACTATTGTTCGGAGGAATACTTGACGGATCATAATAAATAGTGACTGCTGAGATATTTGCTGGTGTTGTAGGAGAAGATTCTGAATAGAGGGGTGCTGATGTTGTAGAAGAGATGTTTGTTGGAATCTGACTTGTTGAAGTAATAAATGAAGCATTTGTTGATGAAACTGAAGAATTGTTTGGAATTATTGTTGTTGCAGTTGTAGGAGATTCTGGAACCGTTGTCGGAGAGATTGCTGGATTTGAAGGTATTGATGTTGTGATTTGAAGTAGACCATTCTGGATAAGACTGTCTATGCCGCTTCTCAGATTGTCACACCCATTTACCGAAATGTTGCAATAACCGCACCCGAGCTCACACCCAGGGAATATCTGGCATTCAAGAAGTTGAGCTTTAATCTCTACCAGGGGTGTCCGGATCTGCCCAACACTGGTTATCAAGAAAGACAGCTTATCTTCCTCAATAGCATTAATTCTGGGCCCTCCATGGTTGGGCATAGGGTTCTTGTTGACATTTGGCGGGGGTGCAAAGTTTAGAGCTTTGGAATATACCAGGTCTTGCACCTTCATCTGTAAAGCTCTGCACTTCTCTGTACTGTGGCCAGGTGCGTTGGAGTGAAAGGCACATCTGGCATTGGCGTCATAATTTCTTGGCAAACTGGAAGGATCTGGTGGCGCCAACGTCCTTAACTCAACCAAGTTGAGCTTCAGGAGCTGTGGCAGTAATGCGGCATAAGGCATAGGGATCGGATCAATCACCCTATTAGCCTGAGATGGTCTCTGTTGAAATGATCTTTGTTGATTGTTGTTGCTGTTGTTGTAGTTTCTCTGAGGAGGATACTGAGTTTGTTGCTGGTAATGGGGTTGTTGCTGTGGTTGATATGTTGGTTGCTGAGGAAGTGGAGAGGGAATGGTGACTGCTGCCACTGACCTATGAACATATTGTGGTCTGCCCCTGCTGGCTTGAATAGCATTGGTCTCACCGGTTCTTCTTGGACCTACAAAAGGTTTTCTGGGGTTGTTGGACGAGCTCGCACCATTGTCGGAAATCTTGCCCATCTTTAATAGGCTCTCAATTCTTTCTCCAGCTATGACTACATCAGCGAAGCTAGTGGAAGAAAAGGCAGCTAGCCTATCAATGTATGTCCCTTGGAGGGTGTTCATAAACATATCAGCCATCTCCCTCTCTGACATGGGTGGCTGGACAGCAGCAGCAAACTGTCTCCATCTCTGGGCGTACTCCCGGAAGCTTTCCCTGGATGATTGAGACATTCCCATCAGGAGGGTCCTGTTGGGAGCCATATCCAAGTTGTACTGGTATTGTCTAATGAAGGCCTCAGCCAGGTCCTTCCAGCACCTGATGGTTGCTCTAGTCAAATGAAAGTACCATTCCCTTGAAGCTCCTGTTAAACTATCCTCAAAATAAAACATCCATAGCTTTTCATCCATGGTATATGCCTTCAGCCTCCCCAGAAAGGATTGTAAATGGGTTCGGGGACAGGAAGTTCCGTTGTACTTCTCAAAGCACGGAGGTTTAAACTTGTGGGGAATCCTGACCCCGTCCACTAAGCCCATGTCCATGACATCAAAACCCAAGGAGTTTTGAGACTCCAGGGACCTTAATTTTTCAGCAATTTCATCTAGCCTTCTATCATAGGCTTCATCCCCAGCTCCCATCATAGTGAACTGATCTTCCTGGGGGTCTTCTTGCAGTACCCTACCTGTAGTAGCATTCCCTTGTACATTAGCAGGGATGTTGATCTCTGGGTGAAGGTGAGGGCCATACACAGGTGGGTTGACATGAGGCTGAACCCTCTCATTATTGCTTGTTCCCCCAGTCCCTAGATGGGGTTCCTCCTGAGTCTGCCTCTCTACCAATGCTCTTAATCTTTCTTGGCTCTGTGCCAATCCATTCATCACCTCCATAAACTGGGTCATCTGATTTCTCATTTCCAGTCTCTCATTGGCCATTTGAGTCCTGACCTCTGTAAGGTCCTGTTGTACCTGGTCCATCTGTATACCCGGAAGGTTGTTACGGGTAGGATATATGTGTGGACGGTTGAGTGGGAACACCCGACGCCGAGCAATAGTTCCTGAACCACAACAGAGTTAGTAACAAAAACAAAACAAAACCTACAAAACAAAACAAAGGTTAGTATGCAATGCAGTATGCTTATTTGTTTCCAAGGTATCCGGCTTGGCGTTTGGTTTTGACCTTTCCAGACCCCGAGGAGGATGCTTTTGATGCTGCTTAGGAGAGAGATATTCAAATGAAACAAACTAATGAATATATTACAAAAAAAGTGAATGATACATACTTTGTTTTTTACAATACATGCCCTCTGAGGGGTCAAAATACAACATAAGAAAGGAAAAGTACAATGAAATGAAAGCAACAACAAGCAAAAGTTAGACACCAAGACCAAACTCATCCTCCTGAACCTCCTTCAGAAGTGCTTCAGTCACAGGGTTAGCTGGCTGCTCTGTGAGATTCCTGATGAGAAGATTCCTGGTGGCAATAGCTGCAGTTAGCTTCTTGTGTCTGCCCTGGTCCTTTGACCTCTTCACACCAGCCCTAATTTTCAACTCTGAGATCTCTCTCTGGGCTGCTAGCAGGGCTTCCTGCTGCTCCTTTGCATTAGCCTCCAACTGCTCAATCTTGTCCTGAGTTCTCTTATCTTCCTGAGTGCGAGCTTCAGTGATCCTGACCCACCTAGCTTGACTCTCTTTCAGATATAAATCAGTCCTGGCCTTCTGAAACTGAGCCTCCTTACAGGCATTCTTCAGAATCTGCTCTCCAACCCTTGACTTCTTGATGTAGTCCTCTGACTTCTCAATCCTGGCTAGATGCTCCACCTTTAGCTTTTCTAACCTCTCAATGTCCAGACGACCATCACTCCTCTCCCAGAGGGTCTTCTGCAGAGCTTGAGTCAAATTCTCATTCCTCTCTTTTAGCTTCTCAAACTCTTCCAAGCTGACAGTGGCTGGTGGTGGTGCTGTGGATGGTCCAGGTGCATCCTCAATGGTGAAGGGCATCCCAAAAATTTGGGCCCTGGCATGAGACCACTCATAGTACTGAGCTGAGGCCACATTGTTGCATCTCCCAAGAATAGCCATCCCTTTGGTCTGGACATTGCCCCAAGCCCAGGATGCTTGCCTGACAACAGCTAGATTAGGCTTAACTTCACAATAAAGGGTTTCAGCTAGGTCTTGTGCTCTAGGAGGGTGGACCAATGCATAACCCAATTGTCTTTTGAATAACAGAGGATTGTAGTTGATGCAACCCTTCACTCCTATCAGGGGTACATTGGGGAACTGCCCACAACTAGTAATGATGTCTCTGCCTTTGGTGCTCTGAGTGCACCACCTGATGTCAGCTGAGGTTAAAGCAATGAGTCTTCTAGCCCAATTCTTTTGCTGGTGAGGATTTAAGAATGCATCAGTCTTGGGCAAGTGTTTGAGCAACCAGGTATGGAATAGGGGAGCACAACACCTCACCAACCTTCCTCTTTGCTTTTCATTCCTTTGGTGAACAGAGTAGTAGAAATCTCCCAGTAAGGTGGGCACTGGGTTCCTCAGAATGAAAAGATGGATTGCATTCTTGCTAATAAACTTAGGCTCATCTGCAAATAATATAACCCCATATATGCTAAGGGCTAATAATGCACAGACTGCCTTCCACTTCCCCAAGGAGGCCTTCAGAGTAGCCTGAGAGGTCAAGAAATCCAAGTGTAGACCAGAGATTCCAGCCTTTGCTGTCATGTTCTGCTCAATCAGAACTGGTTCTAGATATAATGCCCTTGCCACCTCTTCATTACTAGGAAAGGCCATCTCAGGGTTGAAGGGGACTCCACCCCTGATAGGTACACCAATCAGTGATGAATATTCTTCCAACAAAGGTCCCAACTGAAAATCCTGGAAGGTGAAACACCTCAGAGGGGGATCATAGAACTGCAGGCAAGTATGAATGAAGCTCCTCTGGGAAGGGTCCAAATCCATAACCACATCAAGGATGCCTCCATAATGTTCTCTGAATAGTGGTATATGGTCTGGAGTAATCAGGGCCTGGACCTTCCTGATGCCAGCCAGCTCAGGCTCAAAGAAATGGTAGGAGATGTTGCTCTTCTTGGGTGCCATGTTGCTGAAGAAAAGCTGAAACAGATGCTGATGATGACTGATACTAGAAGAAGGGCCACTGACAGGCTGAGACTGGTGATACAGGTGACTGAAGCAGGTAACTGATGAGGATAGCTGAAGCAGATACTGGTGAAGATAGGTCTATGCAGATGAAGGGGTCAAAACCAAGCCAAAAATACAGTATGGATACCCTGAAAAACAAATAAGCAAATGTTAAAATGATGCAATGATGATGTATGCAAATGATATGCAAGGGTTTGTGATCAAACTGGATCTGATTACTGCTTTGATATAAGTCCATGTGTGTTCAAGAAATCCAGATGGAGGTTCATAAGTCCAGTAACCAAGGTGGGGGACTCAAATAAAGAGTCACATGTCCAGGGTTAAAATCACAAGAACTGTTCCAAAATGGAGTACTCTTAATCAAAACAAAGTAACAGGGTATGCTGAGGTCAAGGGTACCTGCAAACCTGTAAACAGCCCAACCCCCTCACAGGTGGTGTTCTAAAACAAGGGTCCTCAGACTTGGATCAGTTATGAGAAGTGTAAACACTTCTAACCCGGAGGTACAGTGTTTACAATAACCATAAAAGATCCTCCTCTAATTCACCTCAGTTTCTGAAGGTCAATACTAAAGGTCATCCAGACTTAGCAGGCTTCCCAGATAGCCCTAGCACTACAGGAAATCTGTAGCACAGAGTTCTCAAGAAGAAACCCATATCTGAACCGTGTTTCATATTCCCGCACCAGACCGAAATGGAATGGGAAATAACATGAACCACTCTAGCCTAGGTGTCACTCAAGTCCCAGGTATAGGACCTCAACTCTCAATAGAACACCCACCCACCAAAGCAACAAAACCAGATCCAGTCAGAACAGTATGACAGTATGATGTATATAAAGCTGTAAAGAAAACAATAAACAAAATTGTACATGAAGCAATAAACAAAACAAATATACAAACACAGATAGCACATAACACCCCAGTAAACACAAATCAAACAAGCGCTAGGAGGAACCCACAAAAAGAACCAGAAGCCCTGGTTACAGTATAAGATTCCCCAGCAGAGTCGCCAAGCTGTTGCTCCCAAAAGATGAGACTGGCTCAAATGAGGTACAGACGCGAACGGTCGGCGAAAGGATGGGTGTGAGAACACACAGGAGTGAACTCACAGGAAAAGAAAGAGTCGCCAGCTAGGCATTTTTATCCCGGAGGAAAGGTAATGCTGCATAAACCTAAGAAAAGATATGGATAAGACGGCTGCGAACCAGAGAGACTGAGAAAGGGGGTTGGTTACAACCTGGGAAGGTATTAGCACCCAGATTGTCCGTCGTACTCGACGGGATCCACGCTTAAAATATTTGTGTTTTAAAGGGGTAGTGTATGTGCAATCTGTGTATCAAGGCTGGAAAAGAGTGCAAGTGTCAGTGTAAAAGAAATGTGAAGTGTAATATGCACAGTGTCAGTGTAAGAACAAGAATGGAATGCTCAAGACCATGAGGCTTAAAGAACAATTGCTGGAAGGAGGGGGAATATACAGAGACTTTTGTTCGATAACCGTTAAGTTATGCCTACGTATCCTCTCGTGCAATGAGGAAGTCAGAACACCGTAGTTCGACCCAAAGAGACTGAAAGGTGAATTGACCTGTGAACTGCTTACTTGTCTATGCTCAAGTGTATGACCTGTCTGGCTCAGGTGCAAACTGTCTTGCATTAGACGGAAGAAGCGAGTTCTCGTTTGTGAGTGAAGATGATGAGAAAAGAATCCCGAAGGAGACGATTATTGTTTGTTTTGAGTTTTCAGTCTTTTATTGCTTTTTGAAGTTTGTCATAAGTTAATGAGCTTAAGCCTAAACCAATGGGTTAGTAAACTCATCACATCTTCCCTCTGATTAGGGGTAATGAGAATACCTTAAGTGTGAAGTCAGCATCTCACACTTAATTACCTTTGATGCAGGATTAAGATCATTAACCTACTTGTGATTATTTAGATGTTTTTGGTGTTTTTTTTTAGTGTTAAGTAATGAGGTTAAGCCACAATCAGGGATTAAACAGACTCATTACACCATCCTAATAGAAGGATAATAGATGAGAACATTTAAGTTGAGGAAGGCTCCTCAACTTAATCCATGATTAGGGATTAAACTCATGACAAAACAAAGCCTTTATTAAGTGGATTTTAATTAATGATAAGATGATGAAGTGATTTTTAGGGTTTGTAAGACAACTTGAGGGGGACTTGTCCATTAACACTAGGGTTAGTCCTTCTTAACCAATTAAGGAAGAATTAGAACCCTAATGCAAGGCCCAAGTTACAAGCTTGATGTCTTGATGATTATTAAGTGAATTGATTGAAGGATTTAAACACATTAAGGGTTTAACACTTAGGATTAAAGTTATACACTCCATCCTAATAGAAGGATGCAGGCATAAGCTTAATCACAAAGCCTTGAAGCCTTTAGGGTTTAGTCCTTGATTATGAGATGAGAAGAGAAGACTCAATGAGACACAAAGGTAAAAGCTAAATGGGGGGAACTAATCAAAACCCTAATCATTGTCATGCTTGGTTGTTCCTAAGGTTTGTTAGGTTTACAAGAAAGATCTTCAGAGGAACCACCAGGAAGCAGATGAAAGGAGCAAAGAGAAGCAAAGTAACTTGCTTCATTTAAGAAGACAAATAACTTGAAGAAAGAAAGTAAGGAGAAAAAGAAAGAGCAAGCTCAATCTCAAACACAAAACAAAATGCAGCAATGATGCATAAGAGAGATGAAAAGAAATTGTGAGAAGTGAAAGCAAATTCACTTCTCAAAGTTACTTACCACCTGAAAAGTTAGTGAAAGGAATGTAATGCAATGCAAAATGAGATGAAATGGGATGATGCAAACCCAAAACCAGAAGCATATATGAGATGATAATGATGCTAGGAGATGATGCAAACATGAAACAAGGCATGGGGATGATCATACAAACATGTGGATGCAAGAGAAGCATGCTTAGAACCATGAACATACATGAAAAGTTATGAAATGCAAATGACATACAACATGGCAAATGCAAGATGCAATGATCAAACATGATTCTAATATGTCTTAAGATGTCCAATG
Organism: Lathyrus aphaca; assembly: GCA_963966055.1. Lineage (NCBI taxonomy): Eukaryota > Viridiplantae > Streptophyta > Magnoliopsida > Fabales > Fabaceae > Lathyrus > Lathyrus aphaca. Next base: position 420,870,295 of record OZ014520.1, read on the forward strand.
AATCAAATGGATGCATAAAATGTCATGGCAAGTCATGGTATGCAAGCTAATGGAAGATGAATGCAAAAGGAAGCCCAAATTAGGGTTTATGATCAATGCACAAAACAAAAATCAAAACCAGAAGCAAACATTAAGATAAAAAATTGAAAATGCATCCAAGGGAAACCTAAACCTATACAAACTCACTGCCCAAAGGAGGGATTCTAACTCTTAACCTATTAAAAGTTATGAATTTCCTAAGATTTCTAGGGTTTTAGGGTACCTTGTCAAGAAAAATGCTAAACAAATTGAAAATGCACAATCAAATCATGCCAATTTAATCCTACAAACTACATGATATGCAAGACACAATGCAAAAAGAATCAAAGTCCAACTCTTAAAGACTAGGCAGAAATGGATTTTCAAAGATTGGATCAAAATAATGCCTTAAAATGAAATTAATTCCATGAAAAATTATCAAAATACATCAAGATCAAAAAAGAAATTTGGTTTGAGGGTTGGACAATGTTTCTAAATTATTTTAAATGTTTCATGAATTTTTTGGTGATTTTTAAATACCTAAAAGTATTTTTAATTAATTAATTCTCATTAATTAATTAAAAATAATCTTTTAAATGATTTAAAAATATTTTAAAATGCAAAAAATAAAAATAAAAATAAAAATGTTTTTGGGTTCTGAAAATTAATAAAAGGTTTCATAAAAATTTTCAGAATTTTTAAAGATGTTTTGCTATTTTTAATAAAATGAAGAAAACAAATGCAATTAAATGAAAAATAAAATGAATTTAAACTGAAAATGGGAAAGTATGCACATCCAAGGGCCAGGATTCAAATTCCAGGGGGCGGGAGTTGACTACGCGCGCGTTTGGACGGCTCACATTCAAACTTGGCTAACCCTAATTAATTAGCCCTAATTACTTTCAGGCGACCGGAACACTGTTCCGGTCGTCTTCTCCGGCAAGGTGTTCATGCTATCTCACTCCCCACGCATCAAAACTCCACTAAAATCTCCAGATTTCATCCTTAAACATCATTGAACCTAAACCCCACCCCAAAATCCATTTATTTTCACTGAATCATACGAATCAAAGCAAAAATCAATTCACGGGCAAAGTTTCAGAACAAGCATACAACCTCAAAACTCAATCATTTTCAAAAATAAAAGGCTCAGGGAACTCAGGGAAGCATGTAGATCATTTTAGAAACAAGAGATAAGAGTTCTGGAAAAATGAATTTCCATGGCTACCTGAATCGAAGCTTTGGTTTCTGGCACTTTCTGGCTGATGTCTTGCTTGCAATCAACTCCCCTGGACCTCCTGAGAAGCTTTCAAGGCTTGTTTGAAGTTTGTAATGGTTGGTTTGAAAGATGGCTGAAGTTCTGCTCAATGAGGGGCAAAAATCGTATTTTGGTTTCTGAGGGTTTCAGGCTATGGTGATGGGTGCTTTGTGATCAGTGAAGCATATGGAGATTGTTTGTGAAGTTGGTTTATGTGTTTGAGGCTTGTGTGACGAGTTTCGAAGAGTTTTGCAAATGGAGCATAAACTTGAAAACTAGGGCTTTGGTGTGTTTCAGCATGAAGTGTTATGTGCTTTGGCTTGCTTTTGATTTGTATAAACAATTGTGATAGGTCAGAGAGTGGGTGCTGGCCTATTGTGATTGGTATGGGTCTTTGGCCAAAATGTCAACTTGATTTGTACTTGAGGTATGGGCAATGGTACAACTTGCTTTTTGGAATGCTTGGGCTCAGCTGAGTTTAGGGAGAGCCATGGAATTGTTTATGAGGTGATTCAGCAAGTGGTTTGTAACTTATGATAAGTTTTGCAAGTTGATTCAAGTTTGGTTCCTTTGAGATTTCTTGAAGTTCAAGGCATGAAATGAGATGATTCTTGGGCCAATTCTGATTTTTAGAGGTCATGTAATCATGTTGTGAAGAAATTGTACACATTTGAGGTCTTTAGAACACTTGATCAAGTCATTTTGCAAAATGCCTCTTTGGTGGAAAACTTCAAATTTTGTGATTTTAGCCAACTTTGACAAGCCATAACTTTTGATCCAAAATGAATTAGGTCATGTTCTTGTACTTTTTGAATCAAAGTTTTTCCATTTGAAGCATTTTTGAATCAAAAAGCAAGGGTTGAAAAAGTTTCCCAAAATGGCAATTTCATTAAAAAGTCAACTTTCCCAAAAAGTCAACTTTGCAAAAGACTTGAAATTCTTCAATTTTGTGAACTTCCAACTTCTCCTATGATAAAATAAAGATCATATACAATCAAAATGATGAGGAACACCCTTTGGTTGGGTCATTGGGGGCCTCAGATGCCCTGATTTTTACATTGACTTGCCCAGAAAGTCAACTCTTGATCAGATGACTTCCCCATGAAATTTCTTCATGAAAATTGGTATGCATACTCCCTATACCATATAGAGACCAATAGAAACAAGAATGACCAAAAAAATTGGAGTTATGGCCTCTGAAACCAAAACCCTAATTCTAGGTCATCTGTGCAGTCAAACCTGGCTCTGCTTCCATACCATTCTCAGTTCTTGTGATTTTTTGACATTCTTGACTTTGAGAGGATATAATATGATGCTTGAACATACATGGACCCCTTTGAAGTGATTGATGGCCTTTGGAGTGGCTCAAGAAGCTCTTGGATTGCTCAGATCACAAACCCTAGATGCAGATGACTTTGAACCAATGCAATGTGCCAAAAGAGTAATATGAGATGCTATGACTGAGTTTATGCATATGAAATGATCACAAGCCATGGAGTGAATGGGTGAGGGCAAATTTGGGGTGTTTACACTACCCAACAAATAGCTGTAGGCCGGCTGAATGTCCATCACATAGAAGGTAATCTTAAAAGTCTGCGGGCCAATCATCACAGGCAGATCAATCTCTCCAAGCACTGATCTCTTAGAGCCATCAAATGCTCTCACCACCAAATTACTCGGACGCAGTGCCAAGCCATCATACTCCAGCTTTACTAAGGTCTTCTTTGGTAGAACATTGAGTGATGACCCAGTGTCCACCAGTACATGAGATAGAACAGCACCCTTGCATTCCAAGGTGATATGTAAAGCCTTGTTGTGGTTACGTCCCTCAGTCATTAAGTCAGCATTGGTGAAGCCCAACCCATGGCTGGTATTGACATTTGCCACCACAGTTTCTAGCTGATTAACGGTGATCTCCTCTAGCACGTATGCTGCGTGCAGGACTTTCAGTAATGCATTCCTGTGAGCTTCAGAACACATCAACAGGGATAATATGGAGATTTTTGAGGGAGTTTGGTGAAGCTGATCCACCACCTTGTAATCACTTCCCTTTATGATTCTCATAAACTCATCTACATCTTGCTCAAAAGATGTCTTCTGAGTTTCCTTGGTAGCCGGCTCTTCAGGTACCACACTCTTTCCTTTTGCTTTGGTAGCAGCTTCTGCTTCAGCATTAGGTCTTTGCAATTGTAAAGCAAAAAGGCGTCCGCTTCTGGTGAAGCCTCCGCCTCCCCCAACATTATCAATTTGTGGAGAAGAGGTTGAAGAATCCAAAGTGATTTTCTCCCCGTTGCAGTAGATGTCAGAGCCATAATGCCAAGGTATGGCATTATTGCTTTCATAGGGAACTGGTCCAGGTACCGTGATGGTAACCGGACTGACTGCTGCAGAGAAGGGTACTACAATGGTGTGCGGATCGTAGTAGATTGTGACTGGTGACCTGGCAGGAGGTGCCACTGCTTGTTGTTGAAAGTTGTTATCTGGAGGAACAATTGATGGATCATAGTAGATGGTGACCGCTGAGATATCTTCATTAATTTCTGTTGATGTTGTAGAAGATTCGGCTGAATAAATGGATGCTGATGTTGTAGAAGAAAAGGTTGTTGACATTTGATTTGTTGAAGTGATGGATGGAGCCATTGTTGATGATATTGATGAATCAGTTGGAATGATTGTTGCTGCTGTTGTAGAAAAATAAGGAATTGTTGTCAAAGGAATTGCTGGATTTATAGGCGCCGTTGTTGAGATCTGAAGGATTCCATCCTTGATAAGACCATATATGCCGCTTCTCAAATTATCACACCCGTTGACCGCAATGTTGCAATACCCACAACCGAGCTCACACCCGGGAAACACCTGGCACTCTAGAAGCTGAGCTTTAATTTCGACCAGAGGTGTTCGAATTTGTGCAACACTGGTGATCAAAGTAGATGGTTTGTCTTCCTCAATGGCATTAATCCTCGGCCCACCATGATTAGGCATAGGATTTCTGTTGACATTTGGAGGAGGTGCGAAGTTGAGGGCTTTAGAATCCACCAGATCTTGGACTTTCATTTGCAATGCCCTGCATTTTTCCGTATTATGGCCTGGTGCATTGGAATGGAAAGCACACCTGGCGTTGACATCGTAATTCTTAGGGAGATTAGAGGGATCTGGTGGTGCCAATGTCCTTAACTCAACCAAGTTAAGCTTCAGGAGTTGTGGCAATAAGGCAGCATAAGGCATACGGATAGGATCAATCACCCTATTTGCCTGTGATGGTCTTTGCTGAAAAGGTCTTTGCTATTGATTGCTGTTGTTGTTGTTATAGGTTCTTTGTGGCGGATACTGGACTTGCTGTTGATAATGTGGTTGTTGTGGTTGTTGATACGCTGGTTGCTGAGGAATCGGAGCTGGAATAGTGACAGCTGCTATTGATCTGTGAACATACTGAGGTCTGCCCCTGCTGGCATGAATGACATTTGTCTCACCGGTCCTTCGAGGTCCCACAAAAGGCTTCCTGGGGTTACTGGACGAACTTGCACCATTATCAGAAATTTTGCCCATTTTTAGCAGACTCTCAATTCTTTCACCGGCTATAACTACGTCAGCAAAACTGGTGGAAGAAAAGGCAGCTAGCCTATCAATATATGTTCCTTGCAGCGTATTCATAAACATGTCGGCCATTTCTCTTTCCGACATGGGTGGCTGGACAGCAGCAGCAAGCTGTCTCCACCTTTGGGCATATTCCCTGAAGCTTTCTCTGGAGGATTGAGACATTCCCATCAAGAGGGTCCTGTTAGGAGCCATGTCCAGATTGTATTGGTACTGCCTGATGAAGGCTTCAGCTAGGTCCTTCCAGCATCTGATAGTAGCTTTGGTCAAGTGTGAAACCACTCTGTTGAAACCCCAGTCAAACTGTCTTCAAAATAGAACATCCACAGCTTTTCATCCATGGTATATGCTTTAAGTCTCCCCAGAAAAGACTGCAAGTGAGTTCGTGGACAGGAGGTTCCATTGTATTTCTCGAAGCACGGAGGTTTGAACTTGTGGGGAATTCTTACCCCATCCACTAACCCCATATCCATTACATCAAAACCTAAGGAATTTTGAGACTCCATAGACCTCAACGTCTCAGCAATTTCATCAAACCTCCTATCATAGACTTCATCCCCAGCTCCCATTACAGTAAACTGCTTCTCTTGGGGATCTTCCTGCAATATTCTCCCCCCAGTAGTATTTCCTTGCACATTAGCCGGGATGTTGACTTCCGGATCTAGATGAGGTCCAAATACAGGTGGGTTAACATGAGGCTGTCCCCTCTCATTGTTACTTGTTCCTCCAGTCCCAGGATGAGGTTCCTCGGGGGTTTGTCTTTCTACCAATGCCCTTAGCCTTTCCTGACTCTGGGCCAAGCCAGTCATCACAGTCATGAATTGGGCCATTTGGTTTCTCATCTCAACCCTTTCATTAGCCATCTGGGTTCTTACCTCAGTCAGGTCTTGCTGCACTTGCTCCATTAGGATACCCGGAAGGTTGTTGCGAGTAGGATACCGGTGTGCACGGTTGACGGGGAACACTCTTCTGTGAGCAATATTTCCTGAACCACAACAGAGTTAGAAACAACACAAAATAATAACAAAACCTACAAAACAAAACAAAAAGTTAGTATGCAATGCAGTATGCTTATTTGTTTTCCAAGGTATCCGGCTTGGCTCTTGGTTTTGACCTTTCCAGACCTCAAGGAAGATGCTTTAATGTTGTTGAGAAAAGAAAACCCAAATGGAAACAAACTAAAATATATTACAAAAGATGAATAATACATAGTCTGTTTTTTTTACAACATATGCCCCTGAAGGGTCAAAATACAACATAAAAATAAAAGTACATCAAATGAAAACAACAACAATCAAAGAGTCAGACATCTAGTCCAAACTCATCCTCCTTAACCTCCTTCAAAAGTGCTTCAGTCATCGGACTAGCTGGATGCTCTGTAATAGTCCTGATAAGAAGGTTTCTGGTGGCAATGGCAGTGGTCAGCTTTTTGTGCCTATCTTGGTCCTTTGACCTCTTCAAACCAGCCCTAAGCTTCAACTCTGAAATTGTAAACACCCCAAATTTGCCCTCACCCATTCACACCATGGCTTGTGATCTTTTCATATGCATAAGTTCAATCATAGCATCCCATATTGCAAATTTGCTTCATTGCATTGGTTCTAAGTCATCTGCATCTAGGGTTTGTGATCTGAGCAATCCAAGAGCCACTTGAGCCACTCCAAAGGTCATCAATCATTTCAAAGGGGTCCATGTATGTTCAAGCATCATATTATATCCTCTCAAAGTCAAGAATGTCAAAAAATCACAAGAACTGGGAATGGCATGGAAGCAGAGCCAGGTTTAACTGCACAGATGACCTAGAATTAGGGTTTTGGTTTCAAAGGCCATAACTCCAAATTTTTTTGTAATTCTTGTTTCTATTGGTCTCTATATGGTATAGGGATCATGCATATCAATTTTCATGAAGAAATTCAATGGGGAAGTCATCTGATCAAGAGTTGACTTTTTGAGCAAGTCAGTGCAAAATCAGGGCATCTGAGGCCCCCAATGACCCAACCAAGGGTTGTTCTTCATCATTTTGATTGTGTATGATCTTTATTTGATCATAGAAGGTGTTAAAAGTTCACAAAATTGAAGAATTTCAAGCCATTTGCAAAGTTGACTTTTTGGGAAAATGACTTGTAATGGAAAATTGCCATTTTGGGAAACTTTTTCAACCCTTGCTTTTTGATTCAAAAATGCTTCAAATGGGAAAACTTTGGTCATGAAAGTTGTAGAATGGATCATTCCCTTTTCAAAAAGTACAAGAACTTGACCTAATTCATTTTGGATCAAAAGTTATGGCCTTGCAAAGTTGGATAAAATCATTGAAATTTCACTTTTGCACAAAATGGAAAACTTGCAATTTCTCATGGCAAGCCTTTATGTGACTTCAATATGACCTCTAATCATCATACCAATGCAATGCATGACCTAAAATCAGAATTGGCCCAAGGGATTTCTCATTTATTTGCTTTGATTTTCACATAACCATAAACCATTCTTCATGAAAGTGTAAAGAGGGATTTTTGGCAAAATCATTCTCAAAGGAATTGTATGATCTCTAGCTGGTTTTAATACATTGTCATGACCTAATGAGGCATCCCACATCAGAAATTCAGCAAGGGTTCTTACATTCACATAGCCAAAAGTCATGAAATGTCACAAGTGGGCAAGTTGCAAAAACTCTCTCAACTCATGATCCAAATGCAACAGCCTCTCATGAACCATCTAAGGGTCATCCTTGACTCAAGTTGAGGCAGGACAAGCCTCTAGACTGCCTCTGCCATAGCCCATGCTTGAAGTACACCAACTATTGACTTTTTGGCCAATTGCTCCATACCATTCCCACAGTACATGTCAAGTCTTCTGACTCATTCCAATAGTTTAGGACTTGTATATGGATCATAAAACAAGCCTCACACAAGCCTGGAACACACACATTGCAGCACACTCCAAAAACTGTCAAAACTTTCCTCTCTTCGAATCTCCTTCTATAGCCATCAAACATTCATTTTCTCTTCACCAATCAACCAGAAATCATCCATAGAACAGATCCCACCCCTCACAATGGTCTGAAACAGCCCACACAAGAACCTCATTTTCTGATACACCAGAACTGAACCTCTCAAAATAGCCAATTTAAACTCCATTCAAGCTTGCCATTAGCACAAGGGGGACCATTGGAGGAGGTTTGCACAAAGGAAAGGCTCAGAAAGTTCATTTTTGAAGGTCTCCATCTCAGGTATAGTTCAAGAACTTTTTTCTCAGAACCTTGTTTTTAAGTTCTAAATCGAATCCTTATGATGTGCTGATGATTATGATGTGTTTACTTTTCAAAATGGTGGAGTATTGAGTATGTATGAGTTGTCTGAAAGTTCCTGACCTAAAATGTTTTTGTTTTGATTTGCCTTGTTGATGAATGAAAAATGGTTTTTGTTTGGGGATTTTGATTCAGTGATGTGTGGGGTTTAATTCTGGGCAGAGAGATGTTGTTTTAGATGCTTAGAGAGAGAGATAGGAAAATGGCTCGTCGGAGAAGACGACCGGAACCACTGTTCCGGCCGTCTGAGAGTCATTAACCCTAATTAGGGTTTAGGCCCAGTTTTGAATAAGGAGCGTTGGATGGTCTTTCCCGCGCGTGTACCAATGGCCCAGATGCATTCGTTTAAACCCTAATCAGAATTAGTATTAATTAATTAAGTTTAGGAAATTCAAATTTTCAGTTTCAATCCAAGCCGTCCTTTCGCGCGCGGGTCAACTCCCTCCAAAAATCTTTAAATCCAGGCCTTTGGATCTGTTTACTTTCCATTTAATCTGATTTTTATTTCATTTTATTTGTATTTTCTTTCTCATTTATTTTAAAATAGCAAATCATTTCTAAAAAATCTCTTTTTTTGCATGCTGACTTAAAATATTTTTCTCATTCTGAATATTTTTTTATTTTTTATTTTTTGCATTAAAAATTATTTTTAAATCATTTAAAAGATTATTTTTAATTAGTTAATGAAAATTAATTAATTAAAAATAGTTTTAGGTATTTAAAAATCACAAAAAAATTCATGTAACATTTAAAAACATTTAGAAACATTGTCCAACTCTCAAACCAAATTTCTTTTTTGATCTTGATGCCTTTTGATAATTTTCTTTGGAATTAATTTCATTTCAAGGCAATATTTTGTTTCAAACTTCAAAAATTCATTTCTGTCTAACCATTGAGGGTTGGACAATGACTCTTTTTGCATTGCATCTTGCATAGCATGTAGTTTATAGGATTAAAAGATGCATGAATTGATCTTGCATTTCCCATTTGTTTTGCACTTTTCTTGACAAGGTACCTTTAAAACCCTAACAATCTTAGGAAATTCATAACTCTCACTAAGTTAAGAGTTGGATCCCCTCCTTTGGGCAGTGAGTTTGTATAGGTTTAGGGTTCCTTTGATTGCATTTTCAAATTTTTATCATGTCATTTGCTTCTGGTTTTGGATTTTTGCTTTGTATGTTGCATATAACCCTAATTTGTGCCTTCTTTTGCATCCATCTTCCATTTGCTTGCATACCATGACTTGCCATGACATTTTGTGCATTCATTTGATTCATAACACATCTTAAGACATATTAGAAACACGTTTGATCATTGCATCTTTCATTTGCCATGTTGTATGTCATGTGCATTTCATAACTTTTCATGAACATCCATGTTTCAAAGCATGCTCCTCTTGCATCCATATGTTTGTATGATCATTCTAATGCCTTGCCTCATGTTTGCATCATCTCTTAGCATCATTAACATCATACTCATGCTTCTGGTTTTGGCTTGCATCATTGCATTGCATCTCATTTGCCTTGCATTTCATTTCTTTACTAACTTTTCAGGTGGTAAGTTGTATTGAGAAGAGAATTTGCCTTCACTTCTCACAATCTCTTTTCATCTCTCTTATGCATCATTGCTGCATTTTGTCTTGTGCTTAGGATTGAGCTTGCTCATTCTTGTTCATCTTACTTTCTTTCTTCAAGCAACTTGACTTCTTAAGTGAAGCAAGTTATTTTGCTTCTCTTTGCTCCTTTCATCTGCTTCCCTCCTTGGTGGTTCTTTGAAGATTCTTTCTCTTAAACCTCACAAACCCTAGGACTCCCAAGCATGATAACAATTAGGTTTGATTAGTCCCCCACTTAGCTTTTACCTTTGTGTCTCTTTGAGTCTTCTCTTCTCACCTCTTAATCAGGGACTAAACCCTAAAGGCTTTAAGGCTTTGTGATTAAGCTTATGCCTGCATCCTTCTATTAGGATGGAGTGTATAACTTTAATCCTAAGTGTTAAACCCTTAATGTGTTTAAATCCTTCAATCAATTCACTTAATAATCATCAAGACATCAAGCTTGTAACTTGGGCCTTGCATTAGGGTTCTAATTCTTCCTTAATTGGTTAAGAAGGACTAACCCTAGTGTTAATGGACAAGTCCCCCTCAAGTTGTCTTACAAACCCTAAAAATCACTTCTTCATTTTATCATTAACTAAAATCCATCTAATAAAGGCCTTATTTTGTCATGAGGTTAATCCCTAATCATGGATTAAGTTGAGGAGCTTTCCTCAGCTTAAACATTCTCATCTATTATCCTTCTATTAGGATGGTGTAATGAGTCTGTTTAATCCTTGATTATGGCTTAATCTCATTACTCAACACTAAACAAAAACAACAAAAACATATAATTAATCACAAGTAGGTTAATGATCTTAATCCTACACCATGGTGATTAAGTGTGAGATGCTGACTTCACACTTAAGGTATTCTCATTACCCCTAATCAGAGGGAGGATGTGATGAGTTTACTAACCCATTGGTTTAGGCTTAAGCTCATTAACTTATGACAAATTCAAAAAGCAATAAAAAACTGAAAACACAAAAAACAAACAATAATCGTCTCCTCCGGGATTCTTTTCTCATCTCATTCACTCACAAACGAGAACTCGCTTCTTCCGTATAATGCAAGACAGTTTGCACCTGAGCCAGACAGGTCATACACTTGAGCATAGGCAAGCAAGCAGTTCACAAGTCATTTCTTCTTTCAGTCTTTTTGGGTCGAACTACGGTGTTCTGACTTCCTCATTGCACGAGAGGATACGTAGGCATAACTTAACTGTTATCGAACAAAAGTCTCTGTATATTCCCCCTCTTCCAGCATTACTCTTTAAGCCTCATAATCATGAGCATTTCATTCTTGTTCTTGCACTGACACTTTCTCTTATACACTTCACACTCCTCTTACACTGACACCTGTACATCCTTTTCCAGCTTTGATACACAAATTGCACTGACACTACCCCTTTAAAACACAAATCTTTTAAGCGTGGATCCCGTCGAGTACGACGGACAATCTGGGTGCTAATACCTTCCCAGGTTGTAACCAACCCCCTTTCTCAGTCTCTCTGGTTCGCGACCGTCTTGTCCATATCTTTCTAGGTTTATGCAGCATTACCTTTCCTTCGGGATAAAAATGCCTAGCTGGCGACTCTTTTCTTCTGAGTTCACCCCTGTGTGTTCTCATCCCTTTCACCGACCATTCGCGTCTGTACCCCTTCTGACCCCGGTTGTCATTTGGCGGGAGCGACAGCTTGGCGACTCTGCTGGGGAACCTTATACTATAACCAGGGCTTCTGGTTCTTTTTGTGGGTTCCTCCTAGCGCTTGTTTGATTTGTGTTTACGGGGGTGTTATGTGCTAATTGTGTTTGTATATTTGCTTTATTTAGTGCTTTATGTACAGTTATTTATTGCTTTCTTTATAGCTTTATATATCATGCTGTCATACTGTTATCTGGCTGGATCTGGTTTTTGTTTTGGTGGGTGGGGGTTCCATTGAGAGTTTGAGGTCCTATACCTGGGACCTGAGTGACACCTAGGCTAGAATGGTTCATGTTCTTTCCCATTCCATTTCGGTCTGGTGCGGGAATATGAAACACGATTCAAATATGGGTTTCTTCTTGAGAACTCTGTGCTACAGATTTCCTGTAGTGCTAGGGCTATCTGGGAAGCCTGCTAAGTCTGGATGACCTTTACTATGACCTTCAGAAACTGAGGTGAATTAGAGGAGGATCTTTTATGGTTATTGTAAACACTGTATCTCCGGGTTAGAAGTGTTTACACTTCTCATAACTGATCCAAGTCTGAGGATCCTTGTTTTAGAACACCACCTGAGAGGGGGTTGGGCTGTTTACAGGTTTGCAGGTACCCTTGACCACAACATACCCTGTTACTTTGTTTTGATTAAGAGTACCTCATTTTGGGACAGTTCTTGTGATTTGAACCCTGGACATGTGACTCTTTATTTGAGTCCCCCACCTTGGTTACTGGACTTCTGAACCTTCATCTGGACTTCTTAAACATACATGGGCCTTTTATACCAGGGCAATTAATCAGATCCAGCTTGATCACAAACCCTTGCATATCATTTGCATACATCATCATTGCATCATTTAACATTTGCTTATTTGTTTTTCAGGGTATCCATATTACATTTGGCTTGGTTTTGACCCCTTCATCTGCATAGACCCCTGTTCATCAGCTATCTGCTTCAGCTGTCTTCATCAGTTGCCTGCTTCAGCTACCTCCATCATCATCCTTAGCCTATCAGTGGCTCATCTTCAGTATCAGTCTTCCTCATCAGCACTTGTTCTCAGCTCTTCATCAGTAGTCATGGCACCCAAGAAGAGCGACATTTCATACCATTTCTTTGAGCCTGTGCTGACTGGCATCAGACAGGTCCAGGCACTTATCACTCCAGACCATATCCCATTATTCAGAGAACATTATGGAGGCATCCTTGATATGGTTATGGACCTAGACCCTTCTCAGAGGAGCTTGATCCACACTTGCCTACAGTTCTATGATCCTCCTTTGAGATGCTTCACTTTCCAGAACTTTCAGCTAGGACCTCTGCTGGAGGAGTTTTCATCACTGATTGGAGTACCTGTCAGGGGTGGTTTCCCCTTCAACCCAGAGATGGCTTCTCCCAGCAATCAAGAAGTGGCAAAGGCACTGTACTTGGAACCTGTTTTGATTGAGCAGAACATGACTACAAAGGCTGGAATCCCTGGCCTACACTTGGACTTTCTCACTTCTCAGGTCATCCTGAAGGCCTCCTTGGGGGAATGGAAGGCAGTTTGTGCATTGTTAGCCCTCAGCATATATGGGGTTATACTTTTTGCAGATGAGCCCAAGTTTATCAGCAAGAATGCTATTCATCTCTTCCTTTTAAGGAACCCAGTGCCCACCTTGCTGGGAGATTTCTATTATTCTGTTCACCAAAGGAATGAGAAGCAGAGAGGGAGGTTGATAAGATGATGTGCTCCTCTATTTCACACTTGGATGCTCAAACACATACCCAAGACTGATGCTTTCCTGAATCCTCACCAACAGAAGAATTGGGCTAAGAGACTCATTGCTCTGACTTCAGATGACATCAGATGGTGTACCCAAAGCACCAAAGGCAGGGACATAATTACTAGTTGTGGGCAGTTCCCCAATGTACCTCTGATAGGAGTGAAGGGTTGCATCAACTACAATCCTTTACTGTTTAAGAGACAGTTGGGCTATGCTTTGGTTCACCCTCCTAGAGTGTAAGACTTGGATGAAACCCTGTATTGTGAGATAAAGCCTAATCTAGCTGTTGTCAGACAAGAATCCTGGGCTTGGGACAACATCCAGACCAAAGGGATGGCCATTCTTGGGAGATGCAATAATGTGGCTTCAGCTCAGTATTATGAATGGTCTCATGCTAGAGCTCAGATTTCTGGGATGCCCTTCACCATTGAGGATGCACCTGGACCATCCACAGCACCACCTCCAGCCACTGTCAGCTTGGAAGAATTTGATAAGTTGAAGGAGAGGAATGAGAATCTGTCTCAAGCTCTGAAGAAGACCCTCTGGGAGAGGAGTGATGGTCGTCTAGACATTGAGAGGTTAGAAAAGCTTAAGGTGGAACATCTATCCAGGATTGAGAAAGCAGAGGACTACATCAAGAAATCAAGAGCAGGAGAGCAGATTCTGAAGAATGCCTATAAAGAGGCCCAGTTTCAGAAGGCTAGAACTGATCTCTATCTAAAAGAAAGTCAAGCTAGGTGGGTCAGGATCACTGAAGCTCGCACTCAAGAGGATAAGAGAACTCAAGACAGGATTGAGCAGTTGGAGGCCAATGAGAAGAAGCAACAGGAGGCTTTGTTGGCAGCCCAGAAGGAAATCTCAGAATTGAAGCTTAGGGCTGGTGTGAAGAGGTCAAAGGACCAAGACAGACACAAGAAGTTGACCACTGCTATTACCACCAGGAACCTTCTTATCAGAAGCATTACAGAGCATCCGGCTGGTCCTGTAACTGAAGCACTTCTGAAAGAAGTTAAGGAGGATGAGTTTGGATTAGATGTTTGATCACTTTGCTTGTTGCTATTTCCATTTCGTGTACTTTTCTTTTTATGTTGTATTTTGACCCCTCAGGGGCATATGTTGTAAAAACAAACTATGTATTATTCACCATTTGTAATGTATTTGTTAGTTTTGTTTCATTAAGTCTCCCTCTCTCAAGCAACCTCAAAGCATCTGCCTCCGGGTCTGGAAAGGTCAAAACCAAGTACCAAGCCGGATACCTTGGAAACAAATAAGCATACTGCATTGCATGCTAACCTTTGTTTTGTTTTGTAGGTTTTGTTTTGATTGTTACAAACTCTGTTGTGATTCAGGAATTATTGCTCGCCGTCGGGTGTTCCCTCTCAACCGTCCACACAGATATCCTACTCGCAACAATCTTCCTGGTATCCAGATGGACCAAGTACAGCAAGATCTGACAGAGGTCAGAACCCAGATGGCTAACGAAAGGCTGGAAATGAGAAACCAAATGACCCAGTTCATGGAAGTAATGAACGGCTTGGCTCAAAGCCAAGAAATATTGAGGGCATTGGTAGAAAGGCAGACCCCAGAAGAACCCCATCTGGGAACTGGAGGAACAAGTAACAATGAGAGGGGTCAGCCTCATGTTAATCCACCAGTATATGGGCCTCATCTGCATCCGGAAGTCAACATCCTGGGTATTGTGAAAGGAAATACTACTGGGGGAAGAGTCTTACAAGAAGACCCCCAAGAAGAACAATTCACTGTAACGGGAGCTGGGGATGAAGTCTACGATAGGAGGCTTGACGAAATTGCTGAGAAATTGAGATCTCTGGAGTCTCAAAACTCCCTGGGTTTTGATGTCATGGATATGGGGTTAGTGGACGGGGTAAGGATTCCTCACAAGTTTAAACCCCCGTGCTTTGAGAAGTACAACGGAACTTCCTGTCCACGAACTCACCTACAGTCCTTTCTGGGGAGGCTTAAGGCATACACCATGGATGAAAAACTATGGATGTTTTACTTTGAAGATAGTTTGACTGGGGCTTCAAGGGAGTGGTACTCTCACTTGACCAGAGCTACTATCAGGTGATGGAAAGACCTAGCTGAAGCATTCATCAGGTAGTACCAATACAATCTGGACATGGCTCCTAACAGAACCCTTCTGATGGGAATGTCTCAGTCATCTAGAGAAAGCTTCAGGGAATATGCCCAGAGGTGGAGACAGCTTGCTGCTGCTGTCCAGCCACCCATGTCGGAAAGAGAAATGGCCGACATATTTATGAACACTCTGCAAGGAACATATATTGATAGGTTAGCTGCCTTTTCTTCCACCAGCTTCGCTGACGTAGTTATAGCTGGAGAAAGAATTGAAAGCCTTATGAAGATGGGTAAAATTACTGATAATGGTGCAAGCTCGTCAAGCAATCCCAGGAAGCCTTTTGTGGGACCTAGAAGAACCGGTGAGACTAATGCTATTCATGCCAACAGGGGCAGACCTCAGCATACCCACAGATCAGTAGCAGCTGTCACTATTCCAGCTCCGATTCCTCAGCAACTAGTTTATCAACCACAACAACAACCACATTATCAGCAACAAGTTCAGTATCCGCCACAAAGAAACTACAACAACAACAACAACAACAACAATCAACAACAAAGACCCTTTCAACAAAGACCATCACAGGCAGATAGGGTGATTGACCCTATCCCTATGCCTTACGCCGCTTTATTGCCACAACTCCTGAAACTCAACTTGGTTGAACTAAGGACATTGGCACCACCAGATCCCTCCAGTCTTCCAAGAAATTATGATGTCAACGCCAGATGTGCTTTCCACTCCAATGCACCTAGCCACAGTACGGAGAAATGCAGGGCTCTACAAATGAAAGTGCAAGATCTGGTGGACTCTAAAGCCCTCAACTTTGCACCCCCGCCAAATGTCAACAAGAACCCCATGCCCAATCATGGAGGGCCAAGAATTAATGCCATTGAGGAAGACAAGCCATCTTTCTTAATCACCAGTGTTGGGCAGATTCGGACACCTTTGGTAGAAATTAAAGCTCAGCTCTTAGAATGCCAGATGTTCCCCGGGTGCGAGCTCGGTTGTGGTTATTGCAACATTTCGGTCAACGGGTGTGATAATTTGAGAAACGGCATAGATGGTCTTATCAAAAGTGGTATACTTCAAATCACAACATCGGCGCCTACAAATCCAGCAATCCCTTTGACAACAATTCCTGATTCTTCTACAACTGCAACAACAATCATTCCAACCAATTCTTCAATATCATCAACAATGGCTTCGTCCATCACTTCAACAAATCAGATGTCAACAACCATTTCTTCTACAACATCAGCACCCATTTATTCAACAGAATCTTCTACAACGCCAACAGATATCTCAGCAGTCACCATTTATTATGATCCATCAAATTTTCCTCCAAACAACAATTTTCAACAACAAGCAGTGGCACCTCCTGCCAGGTCACCAGTCACCATTTACTACGATCCGCACACCATTTCAGTACCCTCCTCCGCAGCAGTCAGTCCAATTACCATCACGGTACCTGGACCAGTTCCATATGAAAGCAGTAATGCCATACCTTGGCATTATGGCTCTGACCTCTACTGCAACGGGGAGAAAATCACTTTGGACTCTTCAACTCCTTCTCCACAGATTGATAATGTTGGGGGAGGCGGAGGCTTCACCAGAAGCGGACGCCTTTTTGCCTCACAATTGCAAAGACCTAATACCGAAGCAGAAGCTGCTGCCAAAGCAAAAGGAAAGAGTGTGGTATTTGAAGAGCCGGCTATCAAAGAAAATCAGAAGACGTCTTTCGAACAAGATGTTGACGAGTTTATGAGGATTATAAAGAGAAGTGATTACAAGGTGGTGGATCAGCTTCACCAAACTCCCTCAAAGATCTCCATATTATCCCTGCTGATGTGTTCTGAAGCTCACAGGAATGCATTATTAAAAGTCTTGCACGCAGTATACGTGCCAGAGGAGATCACTGTTAATCAGCTAGAAACTGTGGTAGCAAATGTCAACACCAGTCATGGACTGGGCTTTACCAATGCTGATTTGACAACTGAGGGACGTAACCACAATAAGGCTTTACACATCACCCTAGAATGCAAGGGTGCTGTTCTATCCCATGTACTGGTGGACACCGGGTCCTCACTCAATGTTCTACCAAAGAAAGCCTTGGTGAAGCTGGAGTATGATGGCTTGGCACTGCGTCCAAGTAATTTGGTGGTGAGAGCATTTGATGGCTCTAAAAGATCAGTGCTAGGGGAGATTTATCTGCCTGTGATGATTGGCCCGCAAACCTTCAAAATTACCTTCTATGTGATGGACATTCAGCCGACCTACAACTGTTTGTTAGGTAGACCTTGGATCCATGCCGCTGGCGCAGTTACGTCTACCCTTCACCAGAAGCTGAAATTCGAGTGGGAAGGCCAGATCATCACCATCTGTGGTGAAGAGGACATCTTTGTTAGCCATCTGGCTACGTACAAGTATATTGAGATGGATGGAGAAATCCATGAAACCATGAGCCAGGGGTTTGAGGCCCTGAACATAAATGAAGCATCTGCTGTACTGGGGACTTCCATGACGTCTTATCAGCAAGCCAGGAAGGTTGTTGAAGAGGGGACTGCCCAAGGCTGGGGCAAGCTGCTACCTGTGGAGAAGAAGGAGGACAGATTTGGGTTGGGTTACAAACCAACTCAACAAGATCAATCAGAGGCTTCCAAGAAGCCCAACTTTGTCAACGGGGGAATGCTCACCCCGGATGCAGTGAACAACTTGGAAGATGAGTCAGAAGATGAACGCAACCTGGAGAGCTGAATACGTCCAAGGATCCTGGGGAGCCGTATCTCAAACTGGTCTTCCCAGGAAATTATAAGGGTTACTCCTGCAGAGTAATTATTATTTCCTGTATATTTTAAGCATGCATCAAGTCTTGCATCTTGCCTGAGATGACAAGACTCATTTTGTAATCGGGCCATCTTTGTAATTTTTGTGCAAACAGATCAATCAATGAATATCGGACATCTTTTGCAAATAAGTCTTTTTCTTTCCCGCTCACTGTTTTTCATTTTTCTTTTTGTACAAAAATAAAATGGCAATGTTTTCCAAAATGACAGCTTTATTTCACTTTTCTAAACAAGATTAAAATCAATCACTAAAATGAACAATCTAAACCCTTGCAGAGGGTGCCTTTCAGACTGCACCGACAGCAACACAGCTATGACTCTGTATGACTTTGACAATCCAATCAATCAAGCTGATGAAGGGGTTGAAGAAGATTATGAGCTTCCTGAAGAGCTAGCCAGGTTGTTAAGGCAAGAGGAGAAGGTTATCACTCCTCATCAGGAGGAGGTCGAAACGATTAATCTTGGTACGGATGAAAATGTGAAAGAGGTTAGGATCGGGGCCTGCTTACAGGACTCAATGAAAGAGCAACTGATTGACCTGCTTCGGGAATACGTGGATGTGTTTGCTTTGTCTTATCAGGATATGCCAGGGTTGGACACCGATATTGTCATGCACAAGCTGCCTTTAAGAGAAGATTTCCCACCGGTTAAACAGAAACTGCGCCGTACTCGCCCAGACATGGCAATGAAGATCAAAGAAGAGGTACAAAAGCAGTGGGACGCCGGGTTCCTTGCTGTGACTAGCTATCCGCCGTGGGTTGCTAATATTGTACCTGTACCTAAGAAAGATGGCAAGGTGAGAATGTGTGTGGATTACCGGGACCTGAACAGAGCCAGCCCGAAAGATGACTTCCCTTTACCTCACATTGATGTATTGGTTGATAATACGGCTCAGTTCTCAGTATTCTCCTTCATGGACGGATTTTCAGGATACAATCAGATCAAGATGTCACCTGAAGACATGGAGAAGACAACTTTCATCACACCCTGGGGCACATTCTGTTATAAGGTGATGCCATTCGGACTGAAGAATGCTGGTGCAACTTATCAACGGGCTATGGTAACATTATTCCATGACATGATCCATAAGGAAATTGAATGTTATGTGGATGACATGATTGCCAAGTCCCTTACAGAAGAAGACCACCTGGTGAATCTGTTAAAGTTATTCAAGCGTCTGAGGAAGTACCAACTGAAGTTAAACCCCAACAAGTGCACATTCGGGGTGCGATCCGGTAAGCTGCTGGGATTTATTGTAAGTGGAAAAGGGATTGAAGTTGACCCTGATAAAGTCAAAGCCATTCAAGAAATGCCTGCACCGAAAACCGAGAAATAAGTTTGAGGGTTTCTAGGTAGATTGAATTACATTTCACGGTTCATATCTCACCTTACTTCAACCTGTGAACCCTTGTTCAAGCTGTTAAGAAAGGAACAAACGGTTAGGTGGAACGAAGACTTCCAGAAGGCTTTTGACAAAATCAAGGAATACTTGCAAGAGCCTCCTATCCTTATGCCTCCAGTTGAAGGAAGACCTCTAATCATGTACTTGACAGTATTAGAAGAATCAATGGGGTGTGTGCTGGGCCAGCATGACGAGTCTGGTCGAAAAGAGTATGCAATTTACTACCTAAGCAAAAAGTTTACCGACTGTGAACAACGTTATTCACTGCTCGAGAAAACTTGTTGTGCTTTAGCGTGGGCTGCTCGCCGACTGAGACAGTATATGTTGACCCACACTACTTTGTTGATATCAAAGATGGACCCAGTCAAGTACATTTTTGAGAAGCCAGCACTTACCGGACGGGTTGCAAGATGGCAAATAATCCTAACAGAATATGACATCCAGTACACATCTCAGAAAGCCATCAAGGGCAGTGTATTGTCTGATTATCTTGTTGAGCAACCTATTGATGATTACCAGCCTATGAGATTTGACTTCCCTGATGAAGACATCATGTTCATAAAAGCAAAAGATCATGAAGAGCCTATTCACACTGAAGGGCCTGACCCGGAAGAAGAATGGACTATGATGTTTGATGGGGCTGTTAATATGAATGGTCGTGGTGTTGGTGCAGTACTCATTACGCCTAAGGGAGTTCACATGCCTTTCTCGGCAAAACTCACTTTCAACTGCACTAACAACGAAGCTGAATACGAAGCTTGTATTATGGGTCTTGAAGAAGACATTGACCTCAGGATCAAGACTTTGACTGTGTTCAGAGATTCAGCTCTGGTAGTTAATCAAACCAACGGCAAATGGTACACACACCAGGATCACCTGATACCTTACAGGGATTATACAAGGAGGTTATTGACTTTCTTCACAACGGTCAAGCTTGAGTATATCCCTCGAGACGAGAATCAGTTTGCAGATGCTCTGGCTACCATTTCATCCATGATCAAAGTTCAAGCTGCCAACTTTATACCTCGGATCTCAGTATCCAGACTTGACAGACCAGCATATGTATTTGCAGCAGATGTTGCCAAAGATGATAAGCCTTGGTTCCATGATATCAAATGCTTCTTGGAGGATCAAACATACCCGCCTGGGGCATCTTCCAATGATAAGAAGAAATTAAGAAGGCTTGCTGGTAGTTTCTTCCTGAATACTGACGGCTCCCTGTACAAAAGAAACTTTGATATGGTACTCCTCAAATGCGTTGATAGGACAGAAGCAAACTTATTGATGCACGAGGTGCATGAAGGATCCTTTGGTACCCATGCAGGAGGGCATGCAATGGCTAAAAAGTTGTTAAGGTCAGGCTATTACTGGATCACAATGGATGCAGACTGTTGTGCCTACGCCAGAAAATGTCATAAATGCCAGATTTATGCGGATAAGGTGCATGTGCCTCCGAATCCTCTGAATGTGATGTCCTCACCCTGGCCCTTTGCCATGTGGGGCATTGACATGATTGGCAAGATTGAACCGACTGCTTCAAATGGCCACAGATTCATCCTAGTTGCTATTGACTATTTTACCAAGTGGGTTGAAGCAGCTTCATATGCAAATGTTACAAGGCAAGTGGTAGCCCGATTTCTGAAGAAAGATATCATCTGTCGGTATGGAGTGCCCGAGCGAATCATTACTGATAATGGTTCTAACTTAAACAACAAAATGATGGCAGAACTGTGCCGGGACTTCAAGATCCAACACCACAATTCTTCTCCTTACAGGCCAAAGATGAATGGCGCTGTCGAGGCAGCTAATAAGAATATCAAGAAGATTGTGCAAAAGATGGTGGTCACCTACAAAGACTGGCATGAAATGCTACCGTTTGCCTTGCATGGGTACCGTACGTCAATCAGAACATCCACTGGGGCAACACCGTATCAACTTGTGTATGGTATGGAAGCAGTCCTACCTGTTGAAGTTGAGTTACCCTCCCTACGGGTATTAATGGATGTTAAGCTAAACGAAGCAGAGTGGGTCCGGTCCGATATGAACAACTGAGTCTGATTGAAGAAAAGAGATTAGCTGCAATCTGTCATGGGCAGTTATATCAGAAAAGAATGAAGAAAGCCTTCGATCAGAAAGTCAGGCTCCGAGAATACCAAGTAGGAGATCTTGTACTGAAAAGACTCCTCCCTCCTCATACAGACCACAGGGGCAAGTGGACTCCGAACTATGAGGGACCATTCGTAGTAAAGAAAGTTTTCTCCGGTGGAGCACTCATGCTCAGTACTATGGATGGTGAAGACTTCCCGTCCCCTATGAATTCAGATGCAGTTAAAAAATACTTCGCATAAAATGACCCGCTGGACATAAAAACAAAATGTAAGTCCAGGCAAAAATAGGGCATCCCGGCGAGTCAAAAACAGAATAAAAGACTCGGGCAAAAATAAGGGAGAATAAACAAAAAAATGTACACCCGCTGAGTTGAAAAGCCACATCGGACAACTCAGGCAAAAAAGGGTATCCCGATGGATTGAAAACCCGAAAGGGCGATCCATGCAAGATAAGGGAATAAGCGAACAACTGCATTCTGAATTCGTCTGTATCACTTACAACTTGGTAAGCTTCAAAAGGTTCAAACGCCGGTCAGAATCAGCCTTCTTCAGAAAGCAAGACGAGAAGAGTGTCAAAAGTCATACAAGTCATAGCAAAGGGAAAGCTCCTTGAAGCGTCATCAACATTGCCAACATCTTTTGTTTCTCAATTTGTGACAATCTCCTCATTTTAGGGGATTTGTTTCTTTGACTGTATCTTGCCAATTCAGGGCACACGAATTAATAAAATCAGATTTCCAGTCATGTTTTCGTCTCGTACATTTTATTTTCATTTGCAAAATGTCCGATGTCCTTAAGATATTGCTCGCATAAATACAGATGCTTTCTCTTCTAAAAATGTGTGCTTGCAGGAAATATGTTTACTCCCGGGAAGGTCTAAATTCCTATGACGGAATCCAGTAAGGGATACCTCGGGATACTTGTGCGTTTCTCTGTTTTTCAGGATTGCAGGTATCCAAAGTGCGGCATGGGGCACGAAAGCTTCACCCCAGCAAGCTAGCAAATCAGTAGCTACTCAAGCTTAGCACCATAAGTGCCTTCTCCCCAGCCGAGTTGCCATTTGTTATTTCCTCTTCAGCCAAGTACAAAAGTCGGGGGACCATCTCCCCACAGAGTCCAGCCTCTATTCAGAAGAGCAATACCTGAAGATCTCACGACAGGGTGAAGGAAGCTTCTGCAAACCCCAGCTGGGATGTCCACTTCAAGCAGATCAACCAGAGATCTTCGCGGCAACGGGATCCGAATTCCGGATCGGTATCTTTGCATAATCATAGCATTCGCATCATATTCTTCCCACAGAGCGTATCATTCAGTCTAATACGGAGCATTACGGCAAAAATCAAACATATTGCATAATCATATGCCGTGGTCTGAATCCAACACTTGTGAATATTGGCAATCCATCGACAATATACAGAAAACTCCCCAGATTCCCCGGTAGAGAGCTAAGGCACTTTCCCTAAAGATACGGATACATCCTGACACCCGTCCGTGTCATATCCCCAGCGGAGAGCTAAAGCTAAAGCATCGGCCTTATACTCACAAATACAAATACACCCTCCTTTTGGCACTCGTCCGTGTCATCATTCCCCAGTAAAATCGCCCGAGCATTCTTTACAAACAAACACTTATATATATTACAGATACTTTTTGACACCCGTCCGTGTCATATTCCCAGTAGAAAGCCAAAGCGTCCTCTTTGGACTCACAAATACATCGTTATACAAATTCCCTGACACCCGTCCGTGTCGTTTTCCCCAGCGCAGTTGCCTAAACACTTTGTAAAGCATATACTTGTTTATATTACACCTTTCTCTTTTGAACACTCGTCCGTGTCACCCTCCTCAGCAAGTTAAACACTCTCCTGTACACCACTCATACTTATTTCACTCATACAGATACTCGTCCGTATCTTGTATATACCACTCAAATCCCCTCAGATCCAACACTCGTCCGTGTTCTTTGTTAACCAGTTGATACTCGTCCGTATCATCATCTCAGAACACACGTCAAGCGTTTGTTTCTAACTGATACTCGTCCGTATCATAGTCTTAAGGATGCTCGTCCACATTTTTAATCCATACACATGTCAAACACTTATTTCTTCTTGAATTAGACACTCGTCTGTGTCTACTATTCCCCAGAAGAGTCCCCTCAGAATCAACACTCGTCCGTGTTCTTTGTTAACCAGTTGGTACTCGTCTATATCATCATCTCTGAACATGCGTCAGCGTTTGTTTCTACTGATACTCGTCCGTATCACGGTCTTAGGGATGCTCGCCCGCATCTTTAATCTATACACAACGTCAAAACACTTATACCTTTTATTTCTTGGATGTAAACACTCGTCCGTGTTTACTATTCCCCAGTAGGTCGCCAGCAAAGCAACCTTTTTCTATCCGACATTCGTCCTATGTCGTGACACCTTTCGGCAGCCGTACCCTGCCAGGTGATCGTCCTACACCTTTGGATGACCGTCCCTCATCCTTTCCCCAGTGGAGTCTCCATTATTGGAACCCTTTTCTATCCGACATTCGTCCTATGTCGTGATATTTTTAGCAGCCGTCCCCTGCTAGGTGATCGTCCTTCACCTCCTGATGATCGTCCTTCATCATTTTATCTGATGGTCGTCCCCATCGTTGATCTTGTTATCTGACATTCGTCCTATGTCATGATAAACCTTGAGAGCAACCATCCCCTGCTAGGTGATCGTCCTTCACCTTTTGATGATCGTCCTTCATCATTTTATCTGATGGCCGTCCCCATCGTCGATCTTGTTATCTGACATTCGTCCTATGTTATGATAAACCTTGAGAGCAGCCGTCCCCTGCTAGGTGATCGTCCTTCACCTTTTTATGATCGTCCTTCATCATTTTATCCGATGGCCGTCCCCATCGTTGATCTTGTTATCCGACATTCGTCCTATGTCATGATAAACCTTGAGAGCATCCGTCCCCTGCTAGGTGATCGTCCTTCACCTCTTGATGATCGTCCTTCATCATGCTCATCCGATGGCCGTCCCCATCGTTGACCTTTTATCCGGCATTCGTCCTATGTCGTGATACTTTCGGCAGCCGTACCCTGCCAGGTGATCGTCCTTCACCTTAGATGACCGTCCCTCATCTTATCCCCAACAGAGCAGCCGTCACCTGCTAGGTGATCGTCCTTCACCTTTTGATGACCGTCCCTCATCATTATTTCATTTATTCTTTAACCCGATGGCCGTCCCCGTCGTGGTCCCTTTTCCTTTTCCTGATGATCGTCCTTCATCAGCTTAGCCCGATGGTCGTCCCCATCGTTGTTTGCATTACTTTATGAACCTGATGACCATACCTCATCATTTATTTTTACTTATAATCCCCAGAGAGTCTTATATCTTTGCTTGGTGGCCGTCCCCATCATAATCTCTTATATCCCCAGCATGTCGTCCGTCCCCGTCATTGCTTTATTTCCCGCATTTTCCCCAGCATGTCGGTCGTCCCCGTCATTGCCCTTTCCCCAGCAGTCGTCCTCTGCTCGACGGTCGTCCTCCGTCGCCCGCACCTTATAATATACTTTATTTTTCTTTTACAATCTATATCCCTTTTCTTCTTCATTCTGTGAGTGCAAATTTTGGACTGTCTTTGGTATTCAACCACAAGTTATCTTGTTTGCCTGTTAAGCCGTTGCTTACATCCTGCACAGCTAACTCATGTTTGAATAGGGGCAGCTGTAAACACCCAAAATTTTCCCTCACCCATTCACACCATGGCTTGTGATCTTTTCATATGCATAAGTTCAATCATAGCATCCCATATTGCAAATTTGCTTCATTGCATTGGTTCTAAGTCATCTGCATCTAGGGTTTGTGATCTGAGCAATCCAAGAGCCACTTGAGCCACTCCAAAGGTCATCAATCATTTCAAAGGGGTCCATGTATGTTCAAGCATCATATTATATCCTCTCAAAGTCAAGAATGTCAAAAAATCACAAGAACTGGGAATGGCATGGAAGCAGAGCCAGGTTTAACTACACAGATGACCTAGAATTAGGGTTTTGGTTTCAAAGGCCATAACTCCAAAAAATTTGGTCATTCTTGTTTCTATTGGTCTCTATATGGTATAGGGATCATGCATATCAATTTTCATGAAGAAATTCAATGGGGAAGTCATCTGATCAAGAGTTGACTTTTTGAGCAAGTCAGTGCAAAATCAGGGCATCTGAGGCCCCCAATGACCCAACCAAGGGTTGTTCTTCATCATTTTGATTGTGTATGATCTTTATTTGATCATATAAGGTGTTAAAAGTTCACAAAATTGAAGAATTTCAAGCCATTTGCAAAGTTGACTTTTTGGGAAAATGACTTGTAATGGAAAATTGCCATTTTGGGAAACTTTTTCAACCCTTGCTTTTTGATTCAAAAATGCTTCAAATGGGAAAACTTTGGTCATGAAAGTTGTAGAATGGATCATTCCCTTTTCAAAAAGTAACAAAACTTGACCTAATTCATTTTGGATCAAAAGTTATGGCCTTGCAAAGTTGGATAAAATCATTGAAATTTCACTTTTGCACAAAATGGAAAACTTGCAATTTCTCATGGCAAGCCTTTATGTGACTTCAATATGACCTCTAATCATCATACCAATGCAATGCATGACCTAAAATCAGAATTGGCCCAAGGGATTTCTCATTTATTTGCTTTGATTTTCACATAACCATAAACCATTCTTCATGAAAGTGTAAAGAGGGATTTTTGGCAAAATCATTCTCAAAGAATTGTATGATCTCTAGCTGGTTTTAATACATTGTCATGACCTAATGAGGCATCCCACATCAGAAATTCAGCAAGGGTTCTCACATTCACATAGCCAAAAGTCATGAAATGTCACAAGTGGGCAAGTTGCAAAAACTCTCTGAACTCATGATCCAAATGCAGCAGCCTCTCATGAACCATCTAAGGGTCATCCTTGACTCAAGCTGAGGCAGGACAAGCCTCTAGACTGCCTCTGCCATAGCCCATGCTTGAAGTACACCAACTATTGACTTTTTGGCCAATTGCTCCATACCATTCCCATAGTACATGTCAAGTCTTCTGACTCATTCCAATAGTTTAGGACTTGTATATGGATCATAAAACAAGCCTCACACAAGCCTGGAACACACACATTGCAGCACACTCCAAAAACTATCAAAACTTTCCTCTCTTTGAATCTCCTTCCACAGCCATCAAACATTCATTTTCTCTTCACCAATCAACCAGAAATCATCCATAGAACAGATCCCACCCCTCACAATGGTCTGAAACAGCCCACACAAGAACCTCATTTTCTGATACACCAGAACTGAACCTCTCAAAATAGCCAATTTAAACTCCATTCAAGCTTGCCATTAGCACAAGGGGGACCATTGGAGGAGGTTTGCACAAAGGAAAGGCTCAGAAAGTTCATTTTTGAAGGTCTCCATCTCAGGTATAGTTCAAGAACTTTTTTCTCAGAACCTTGTTTTTAAGTTCTAAATCGAATCCTTATGATGTGCTGATGATTATGATGTGTTTACTTTTCAAAATGGTGGAGTATTGAGTATGTATGAGTTGTCTGAAAGTTCCTGACCTAAAATGTTTTTGTTTCGATTTGCCTTGTTGATGAATGAAAAATGGTTTTTGTTTGGGGATTTTGATTCAGTGATGTGTGGGGTTTGATTCTGGGCAGAGAGATGTTGTTTTAGATGCTTAGAGAGAGAGAGGAAAATGGCTCGTCGGAGAAGACGACCGGAACCACTGTTCCGGCCGTCTGAGAGTCATTAACCCTAATTAGGGTTTAGGCCCAGTTTTGAATAAGGAGCGTTGGATGATCTTTCCCGCGCGTGTACCAATGGCACAGATGCATTCGTTTAAACCCTAATCAGAATTAGTATTGATTAATTAAGTTTAGGAAATTCAAATTTTCAGTTTCAATCCCAGCCGTCCTTTCGCACGCGGGTCAACTTCCTCCAAAAATCTTTAAATCCAGGCCTTTGGATCTGTTTACTTTCCATTTAATCTGATTTTTATTTCATTTTATTTGCATTTTCTTTCTCATTTATTTTAAAATAGCAAATCATTTCTAAAAAATCTCTTTTTTTGCATGCTGACTTAAAATATTTTTCTCATTCTGAATATTTTTTTATTTTTTATTTTTTGCATTAAAAATTATTTTTAAATCATTTAAAAGATTATTTTTAATTAGTTAATGAAAATTAATTAATTAAAAATATTTTTAGGTATTTAAAAATCACAAAAAAATTCATGTAACATTTAAAAACATTTAGAAACATTGTCCAACTCTCAAACCAAATTTCTTTTTTGATCTTGATGCCTTTTGATAATTTTCTTTGGAATTAATTTCATTTCAAGGCAATATTTTGTTTCAAACTTCAAAAATTCA
The DNA here is from genome assembly GCA_963966055.1 of Lathyrus aphaca. Classification (NCBI taxonomy): domain Eukaryota; kingdom Viridiplantae; phylum Streptophyta; class Magnoliopsida; order Fabales; family Fabaceae; genus Lathyrus; species Lathyrus aphaca. The sequence continues at coordinate 420,898,377 of OZ014520.1, forward strand.
TTTCTGCCTAACCATTGAGGGTTGGACAATGACTCTTTTTGCATTGCATCTTGCATAGCATGTAGTTTATAGGATTCAATTGGCATGAATTGATCTTGCATTTCCCATTTGTTTTGCACTTTTCTTGACAAGGTACCTTTAAAACCCTAGCAATCTTAGGAAATTCATAACTCTCACTAAGTTAAGAGTTGGATCCCCTCCTTTGGGAAGTGAGTTTGTATAGTTTTAGGGTTCCTTTGATTGCATTTTCAAATTTTTATCATGTCATTTGCTTCTGGTTTTGGATTTTTGCTTTGTATGTTGCATATAACCCTAATTCGTGCCTTCTTTTGCATCCATCTTCCATTTGCTTGCATACCATGACTTGCCATGACATTTTGTGCATTCATTTGATTCATAACACATCTTAAGACATATTAGAAACACGTTTGATCATTGCATCTTTCATTTTCCATGTTGTATGTCATGTGCATTTCATAACTTTTCATGAACATCCATGTTTCAAAGCATGCTCCTCTTGCATCCATATGTTTGTATGATCATTCTAATGCCTTGCCTCATGTTTGCATCATCTCTTAGCATCATTAGCATCATACTCATGCTTCTGGTTTTGGCTTGCATCATTGCATTGCATCTCATTTGCCTTGCATTTCATTTCTTTACTAACTTTTTAGGTGGTAAGTTGTATTGAGAAGTGAATTTGCCTTCACTTCTCACAATCTCTTTTCATCTCTCTTATGCATCATTGCTGCATTTTGTCTTGTGCTTGGGATTGAGCTTGCTCATTCTTGTTCATCTTACTTTCTTTCTTCAAGCAACTTGACTTCTTAAGTGAAGCAAGTTGTTTTGCTTCTCTTTGCTCCTTTCATCTGCATCCCTCCTTGGTGGTTCTTTGAAGATTCTTTCTCTTAAACCTCACAAAGCCTAGGACTCCCAAGCATGATAACAATTAGGTTTGATTAGTCCCCCACTTAGCTTTTACCTTTGTGTCTCTTTGAGTCTTCTTTTCTCACCTCTTAATCAGGGACTAAACCCTAAAGGCTTTAAGGCTTTGTGATTAAGCGTATGCCTGCATCCTTCTATTAGGATGGAGTGTATAACTTTAATCCTAAGTGTTAAACCCTTAATGTGTTTAAATCCTTCAATCAATTCACTTAATAATCATCAAGACATCAAGCTTGTAACTTGGGCCTTGCATTAGGGTTCTAATTCTTCCTTAATTGGTTAAGAAGGACTAACCCTAGTGTTAATGGACAAGTCCCCCTCAAGTTGTCTTACAAACCCTAAAAATCACTTCTTCATTTTATCATTAACTAAAATCCATCTAATAAAGGCCTTGTTTTGTCATGAGGTTAATCCCTAATCATGGGAAAGGACAGCACCTTTGCATTCCATGGTTATGTGCAAGGCTTTGTTATGGTTGCGGCCTTCCGTTGTCAAATCAGTATTGGTGAACCCTAGTCCGTGACTAGCATTAACATTCCCCACTACGGCTTCTAGCTGATTGACAGTGATCTCTTCAGGCACGTAAGCTGCGTGCAAGACTTTGAGTAGTGCATTCCGATGGGCTTCGAAGCACATAAGCAATGATAGGATTGAGATCTTGGAAGGCGTCTGATGAAGCTGATCCACTATTTTATAATCACTCTTTTTGATGATTCGCATGAACTCATCAACCTCTTGATCGAATGGTGTCTTCAAAGCTTCTTTAACAACTTGCTCATCCTGCACCAAGCTTTTTCCTTTTGCCTTGGCAGCAGCTTCTGCTTCGGCAGTGGGTCTCTGAATTTGTGGAGCGAAAAGACGTCCGCTTCGAGTGAAGCCTCCGCCTCCGCCCACATTGTCTATTTGTGGTGCAGGGGTTAATGATTCAAAAGTGATTCTTTGTCCCTCACAGTACAAGTCAGAGCCGTAATGCCAGGGGATGGCATTACTGCTTTCATAAGGTACTGGTCCCGGTACCGTGATGGTGACTGGACTGATTGCAGCTGTTGAAGGAACTGTGATAGTCTGCGGATCATAATAGATTGTAACTGGTGCTCTAATGGGAGCAGCACCCTCTGAATTGTAGGCAGAGTTGCATTCAGGATCATAGAATATGGTGACAGTTGAGACATCTTCATGATTTGTTGCTGGTGTTGTAGGAGATATTGTCGGAAGAAAGGATGCTGTTGTTGTAGGAGTCTCAAAATGGAGTGAAGCTGAAGTTGTAGAAGAAAAACTTGCTGATAACTGATCAGTTGAGACGATAGATGGAGTACTTGTTGATGAAACCGAAGAATTGTCAGGAACAATGGTTGCTGCAGTTGTAGGAGGTTCTGAAACCGTTGCTGGTGAGGTTGCTGGATTTGTTGGAAATGATGTGGTGATCTGAAGTTGGCCACTCTGAATAAGACCGTCTATGCCATTCCTCAAATTATCGCACCCGTTTACTGAAATATTACAGTAAGCACAACCCAACTCACACCCCGGGAACATTTGACATTCCAAGAGCTGAGCTTTGATTTCTACCAACGGTGTCCTGATCTGGCCCACACTGGTTATTAAATAAGACGGCTTGTCTTCTTCAATAGCGTTAATTCTGGGACCACCGTGGTTTGGCATCGGGTTCTTATTGACATTGGGTGGTGGTGCGAAATTCAAAGCCTTCGAGTCTACCAGGTCTTGTACCTTCATATGCAGAGCTCTGCACTTTTCTGTACTGTGGCCAGGTGCATTTGAATGGAAAGCACACCTAGCATTGGAGTCATAGTTCCTGGGTAGACTGTTGGGATCTGGAGGTGCCAGCGTCCTTAGCTCAACTAGGTTGAGTTTCAGGAGTTGTGGCAGCAAGGTAGCATACGGCATAGGGATCGGATCGATCACCCTGTTAGCTTGAGAAGGCCTCTGTTGAAATGGCCTTTGCTGACTGTTGTTGTTGTTATTGTTGTTGTAATTTCTTGGAGGATACTAAGATTGCTGGTGGTACTGAGGTTGTTGCTGGTAGTTCTGCTGCGGAGGTTGATAAGCCGGCTGAGGATGAGCCGGGGCAGGAATGGTGACTGCTGCCACTGATCTGTGAACATATTGGGGCCTGCCCCTGTTGGTGTGGATGGTATTGGTCTCGCCAGTTCTTCTTGGGCCTGCAAAAGGTTTTCTTGTACCACTGGACGAGCTTGCACCGCTGTCTGAGATCTTACCCATCTTCAATAAGCTTTCAATTCTCTCCCCAGCTATGACAACATCCGCAAAGCTAGTGGAAGAGAAAGCAGCCAGCCTGTCAATGTAAGTCCCCTGAAGGGTGTTCATAAACATATCTGCCATCTCCCTTTCAGACATAGGTGGTTGAACAGCAGCAGCCAATTGCCTCCATCTCTGTGCATATTCTCGGAAACTCTCCCTTGACGACTGTGACATTCCCATTAGGAGAGTCCTGTTGGGTGCCATGTCTAAGTTGTACTGATACTGTCTGATGAAGGCTTCTGCCAAGTCCTTCCAGCATCTAATAGTTGCCCTTGTCAAGTGAGAGTACCATTCTCTCGACGCTCCAGTCAAGCTGTCTTCGAAATAGAACATCCAGAGCTTCTCGTCCATAGTATAGGCCTTCAGCCTTCCCAGAAATGATTGCAAATGAGTCCGGGGGCATGAAGTCCCATTGTATTTTTCAAAACATGGAGGCTTAAACTTATGGGGGATCCTGACCCCGTCTACCAAGCCCATGTCCATGACGTCGAATCCCAAAGAGTTTTGAGACTCTAAGGATCTCAACTTCTCAGCTATCTCATCCAACCTTCTATCATAAGCTTCCTCCCCAGCACCCATTACGGTGAATTGGTCCTCCTGAGGATCTTCTTGTAGTACCCTGGCTGCAGTGGCAGTCCCTTGAACATTTGCAGGAATATTGACCTCAGGATGGAGGTGTGGTCCAAATACAGGGGGATTTACATGAGGTTGGACCCTTTCATTGTTGCTGGTGCCGGCAGTCCCTATATGTGGATCTTCTTGATTCTGCCTTTCCACCATGGCCCTCAATCTTTCCTGGCTCTGAGCCATGTTGTTCATCACTTCCATAAACTGAGTCATTTGATTCCTCATCTCTAACCTTTCATTTGCCATTTGATTTCTGACCTCAGTAAGGTCCTGCTGCATCTGATCCATTTGAATGCCCGGAAGATTGTTACGGGTCGGATAACGGTGCGGACGGTTGAGGGGAAATACCCGGCGCCGAGCAATAATTCCTGAACATCACAACAGAGTTAGTGGCAATAAAACAAAAACCTACAAAACAAACAAAGGGTTAGCATGCAATGCAATATGCTTATTTGCTCTCAAGGTATCCGGCTTGGTATTCAGTTTTGACCCTTCCAGACCCTTGAAGATGCTGTTGAAGTTGCTTGAAGAAAACTCAGATGAAGCAAACCAGCACAAACATATATTACAAAAAGCAATGGTACATAGTTTGTTTACAAATACAAGCCCTCAGAGGGGTCAAAATACATTACAAGAAAATAAAAGTACATGGAAAGAAAGCAACAACAAACAAATGGTCAAACACCAAGACCAAACTCATCCTCACGAACTTCCTTGAGAAGTGCTTCGGTCACAGGATCAGCCGGACGCTCCGTGAGATTCCTGATGAGGAGATTCCGGGTTGTAACAGCTGTAGTTAGCTTCTTGTGCTGAGCTTGGTCCTTTGACCTCTTCACTCCTGCTTTGATCTTCAGCTCTGATATCTCCCTCTGGGCTGCTGCCAGGGCTTCTTGCTGCTCTTTTGCATTAGCTTCCAGTTGCTCCATCTTGTCTTGAACCCTCTTGTCTTCCAAAGTACGGGCTTCGGTGATCCTGACCCACCTAGCCTGACTCTCCTTCAGATACAAGTCTGTCCTTGCTCTCTGGAACTGGGCTTCTTTGCAAGCATTCTTCAAGATTTGTTCTCCAGCTTTAGACTTTTTGATATAATCCCCAGACTTCTCAATCTTAACCAGATGCTCCACTCTCAACTTCTCCAATCTCTCAACCTCCCTCATACCATCACTCCTCTCCCGGAGGGTCTTCTGCAAAGCTTGAGTTAACTTCTCATTCCTTTCCTTCAAGCTCTCAAACTCTTCCAAACTGATAGTGGCAGGGGGTGGTGCTGAAGATGACTCAGGCATGTCTTCTATGGTAAAGGGCATCCCAGAGAATTGGGCCCTGGCACGGGACCATTCATAATATTGTGCTGATGCCACATTGTTGCACTTCCCCAAAATGGTCACTCCTTTGGTTTGAACATTATCCCAGGCCCAGGCCGCCTGCCTAACAATAGCCAGATTAATCTTGTTCTCACAATAAAGAGTTTCAACTAAGTCCTGTGCCCTAGGAGTGTGGACCAGTGCATAGCCCAGTTGTCGTCTAAACAGCAGAGGGTTGTAATTGATACTACCCTTAACTCCTATCAAAGGCACATTGGGAAAATGCCCACAGCTGGTGATGATATCCCTGCCCTTGGTGCTTTGAGTGCACCATCTGATATCTGCTGAAGTTAGAGCAGTGAGTCTCTTAGCCCAGTTGCTCTGCTGATGAGGGTTCAGAAATGCATCTGTCCTAGGCAAATGCCTGAGAAGCCAAGTGTGGAACAATGGAGCACAACACCTCACTAATCTTCCCCTCTGCTTTTCATTCCTCTGATGCACTGAATAGTAGAGATCCCCCAGTAAAGTAGGCACTGGGTTCTTCAGGATGAAAAGGTGGATTGCATTCTTGCTAATGAATCGAGGCTCATCTGCAAACAATACAATTCCATATATGCTCAGGGCCAGCAAAGCACAAACTGCTTTCTAGTCTCCTAAAGAAGCTTTCAGGGTAGCTTGAGAGATCAAGAAATCCAGATGGAAGCCAGGGATTCCAGCTTTAGAAGTCATATGCTGCTCAATCAAAACAGGTTCCAGATGCAAAGCTTTTGCTACTTCTCCATTAGCAGGAAAGACCATCTCAGGGTTGAAAGGGATTCCACCCCTGATAGGCATACCAACTAATGAAGAGTACTCTTCCAATAAGGGGCCTAACTGAAAGTCTTGAAAGGTGAAACATCTCAGTGGGGGATCATAGAACTGAATGCAAGTGTGGATCAGGCTTCTCTGTGATGGGTCCAGATCCATAACCAAATCAAGTATATCTCCATAGTTTTCCCTGAACAAGGATATGTGATCTGGAGTGATCAGGGTCTGAATCCTCCTGATGTCAGATAGCTCTGGCTGGAAGAAGTGGTAGGTGATGTTACTCTTTTTAGGAGCCATGGTGCTGAAGATGAGCAGATGCTGATGATAATACTGAAGAACTGGCCACTGATTGGTTGGTGCAGGTGATAACTGAAGCAGATGCTGATAACTGATGCAGGTGCTGATGAAGATAGGTCAATACTGAAGATGGGGCCAAAACCAAAACCAAATGAAGATGGATACCCTGAAACACAAATAAGCAAATGTCAATATGATGCAATGGTTTATGTATGCACATGATATGCAAGGGTTTGTGACTGAGCTGGATCTGATCAAAACTCTGATATAGGTCCAAGTGTGTTCAAGAATTCCAGTTGGAGGTCTATAAATCCAGTAACCAAGGTGGGGGACTCAAATAAAGAGCCACATGTCCAGGGTTTTAGAATCACAAGAACTGTCCCAAGATGAAGTACTCTTACACAAAGTAACAGGGTATTCTGAGGTCAAGGTACCTGCAAACCTGTAAACAGCCCAAACCCCTCACAGGTGGTGTTCTAGAACAAGGATCCTCAGACTTGGATCAGTTATGAGAAGTGTAAACACTTCTAACCCGGAGGTACAGTGTTTACAATAACCATAAAAATCCTCCTCTAATTCTCCTCAGTTTCTGAAGGTCAATACTAAAAGGTCATCCAGACTTAGCAGGCTTCCCAGATAGCCCTAGCATTGCAGGAAATCTGCAACACAGAGTTCTCAAGAAGAAACCCATATCTGAACCGTGTTTCATATTCTCGCACCAGACCGAAATGGAATGAGAAAGAATATGATTCACTCTAGCCTAGGTGTCACTCAGGTCCCAGGTATAGGACCTTAACTCTCAATGGAACACCCACCCACCAAAGCAAACAACAGATCCAGCCAGCAGCACAGTATGACAATATGATATAATGCAAAAGCAATAAAGAAAGCAGTAAAGCAAGCTGTACATAAAGCAAAATAAGTACAAATATACAAGCACAAATAAGCACATAACACCCCAGTAAACACAAACCAAACAAGCGCTAGGAGGAACCCACAAAAAGAACCAGGAGCCCTGGTTGCAGCACAAGGGTCCCCAGCAGAGTCGCCAAGCTGTCGCTCCCAAAGATTTGCATCCTGGTACAAGCGCGAACGGTCGGCGAAAGGGACAATGAGAACACACAGCCGTGAACTCACTGGAGATGAATAGAGTCGCCAGCTAGGCATTTTTATCCCGGAGGAAAGGCAATGCTGCATAGACCTAGAAAAAGAATGGATAAGACGGTTGCGAACCAGAGAGACTGAGAAAGGGGGTTGGTTACAACCTGGGAAGGTATTAGCATCCAGATTGTCCGCCGTACTCGACGGGATCCACTCTTAAAAGATTTGTGTTTTAAAAGGGGTAGTGTCAGTGCAATCTGTGTGTAAAGGGGCTGGAAAAGGATGTACAGGTGTCAGTGTAAAAGAAGTGAAGTGTGATATATACAGTGTCAGTGTAAGGACAAGAGTATGCTCAAGATCATGAGGCTAAAAGAATAAAGCTGGAAGGAGGGGGAATATACAGAGACTTTTGTTCGATAACTGTTAAGTTATGCCTACGTATCCTCTCGTGCAATGAGGAAGTCAGAACACCGTAGTTCGACCCAAAGAGACTGAAAGATGAATTGACTTGTGAACTGCTTACTTGCCTATGCTCAAGTGTATGACCTGTCTGGCTCAGGTGCAAACTGTCTTGCATTAGACGGAAGAAGCAAGTTCTCGTTTGTGAGTGAATGAGATGAGAAAAGAATCCCGGAGGAGACGATTATTGTTTGTTTTTGTGTTTTCAGTTTTTTATTGTTTTTGGATTTTGTCATAAGTTAATGAGCTTAAGTCTAAACCAACGGATTTAGTAAACTCATCACATCTTCCCTCTGATTAGGGGTAATGAGAATACCTTAAGTGTGAAGTCAACTTCTCACACTTAAACACCTTTGGTGTAGGATTAAGATCATTAACCTATTTGTGATTATTTAGATGTTTTTGTTGTTTTTGTTTAGTGTTAAGTAATGAGGTTAAGCCATAATCAAGGATTAAACAGACTCATTACACCATCCTAATAGAAGGATAATAGATGAGAATGTTTAAGCTGAGGAAAGCTCCCCAACTTAATCCATGATTAGGGATTAAGCTCATGACAAAACAAGCCTTTGATTAAGTGGATTTTATTCAATGATGTGATGATGAAATGGGTTTTATGATTTGTAAGACAACTTGAGGGGGACTTGTCCATTAACACTAGGGTTAGTCCTTCTTAACCAATTAAGGAAGAATTAGAACCCTAATGCAAGGCCCAAGTTACAAGTGTGATGTCTTGATGATTATTATGTGAATTAATTAGAGGATTTAAACACATTAAGGGTTTAACACTTAGGATTAAAGTTATACACTCCATCCTAATAGAAGGATGCAGGCATAAGCTTAATCACAAAGCCATAAAGCCTTTAGGGTTTAGTCCCTGATTATGAGGTGAGAAGAGAAGACTCAATGAGACACAAAGGTAAAACTAAGTGGGGGACTAATCAAAATCCTAACCATTGTCATGCTTGGTTGTTCCTAAGGTTTGTGAGGTTGACAAGAAAGATCTTCAAAGGAACCACCAGGAAGCAGATGAAAGGATCAGGAGAAGCAAAGTAACTTGCTTCATTCAAGAAGTCAAGTCACTTGAAGAAAGAAAGTGGGAAGAAGAAGAATGAGCAAGCTCAAACTCAAACACATATAAAAATGCAGCATGGATGCTAGAGAGATGAAAAGAAAAGTTATGAGAAGTGAAGGCAAATTCACTTCTCAAAGCCACTTACCACCTGAAAAGTTAGAAAAGAAAGTGCAATGCAATGCAAAATGAGATGAAATGGTATGATGTAAACCAAAACCAGAAGCATGTTTATGATGATAATGATGCTATGAAGTGATACAAACATGAGACAACAAATGGAGATGATCATACAAGCTCATGAATGCAAATGAAGCAAACAATGAACCATGAACATACATGAAAAGTTATGAAGTACACATGGCATACAACATGGCAAATACATGATGCAATGATCAAACATGCTTTCAATATGTCTTATGATGTCAAATGAATCAAATGGATGCTTGAAATGTCATGGCAAGTCATGTTATGCAAGAGAATGCAAGATGGATGCATATGGAAGCCCAAATTAGGGTTTATGAACCAAACATCAAACAAAAGTCAAAATCAGAAGCAAACCCTAAGATAAAAAATGGAAAATGCCACACAAAGGACCCCTAATCCTATACTAAACCAATTTCCAAAGGGGAGGTCTCAACTCTTAACCAATCTCAAGTTATGATTTTTACAAGTTATTAGGGTTTTTAGGGTTCCTAAACAAAAGAAATGCCAAACAAATGAAAAATGCAAGATCAAATCATGGCCATTTTATCTCAAAAACTACATGTTAAACACAATGCAATGCAAGAAGAATCAATGTCCAACTCTTCATAGATAGGCAGAAATGGTTTTTTGAACTTAGGATCAAAATAATGCACAAAAATGGTTTTAATTCAAAAGAAAATTCTCAAAAAGTATCAAGATCAAAAAAGAAATTTGGTTTGAAGGTTGGACAATGTTTCTAAATGTCTTAGAACATTTCATGAATTTTTTGGTGATTTTTAAATACCTAAAATTATTTTTAATAAATTAATCTCCATTAATCAATTAAAAATAATCTTTTAAATATTTAAAAATGCTTTTTTAATGATAAAAATAAAAACAAAAATATTTTTGTGTCATAAAAATTATTAAAACTCATGAGAAAAAGTTTCATAATTTTTAGACATTTTTTACTATTTTAAATAAAATATGCAAGTTAAATGAAAAGAAATGAAATAAAAAAGAAAATAAATGGAAAGTAAGCATAATGAAGCGTCCAGATTGAATCTGGGCTTGGGAAGTTTGACCTGGCGCGCATCTGGACGGCCCAGGTTCAAACTTCCCTAAACTCAATTAATCAAATAATTAACATTTAATTAAATACGGATTAGGGCTAATGGTCAGATCTCAACCACTCAATGCACGCGGGAAAGGAAGATCGCACGACCTAAATTCAAACTTGCCACTAAACCCTAATTAACTCATTAATGACCCTCAGGCGGCCGGAGAAGACTTCCGGTCGTCTTCTCCGGCCAGCATCTTCCCTGAAAAATGCCAACTCTCATCCTAGCTCACTAAAACCTAATTTTCTTGCCCAGAAACCATCCCCACACATCATAGAACAAGAATCCACAGCCAAAACAAATTTATTTTACACAACAAAGCCGAATCGAAGCAAAAGGGGTTTAGGTCAAAAAATTTCAGGAACATCATGCATGCTCAAAACTCAATGATTTTCGAAACCAAGCATACCATCATGATCAGTGGAACACAGAGAACCAATTAAGAACTTAAAATCAAGCTCCTGGGAAAAATGTTCATGAAGCTCACCTGAACTGAAGCTCTGGTCTCTGGCACTTTCTGGCTAGTTCTTTGGCTCAAACAGGTCCCAATGACCCCCCTCTGAAGCTTTGGATACTTGGTTGGAGTTTAAACAACCTCCTGAGTGATTTTTGCAGAAGTTCTGACCAAGGGAGTGTGAAAATCGTGTTTGTGATATGGAGGGTCTCAGGCCAAAACAATGGTTGGTTTCTGGTCAATGAAGCAAGGTGAGTTGATGTGTGTAATTTGTTTGAGTGTTTATGGCTTGTGTAGACAGATTCGAAAGCTTTTGCTTTATGGAGTGAAAATGGAGAAGTGAAGCTATGGCTGGTTTCAGGCCTGGGTCTTGTTGGTTTGGGGTCTATGAGGCATGGTGAATTGATTAGTGGAAGTTGTTCTTGTGTTTGTTAGCTGTGGAGAGTGATTCGAAGAGTTTTGCTTGAGAGGGTGATTTTGTGAATGGTCTCCTTTTGCTTGTTTCAGCTTGGCCTCTTCATATGTTTGGCTTGCCAAAGGATAGTATATTTTAATCCCATAGGTCAGATGATGTGACCTGGCCCCTATTGATTGGTAAGTTTGCTTTTGCAAAAAAGTCCACTTTGTGTAAGGAAGGCATGGCTTGAGCTATAGCTTGGTACAAGAAGCATGGGTTGCGCAGCATGATGTGTGTGTGATGCTAGGAAGGTTCAGCAGCCAATGCATCAAGTGGTGAGAAGCATCATGATGGTTTTGCAAGTTGTTACTTTTTGGAACTTCATGAAAAAAAAAGTCTTGTTGCATGAACCATGAACATGTGATCTTTGGTTTAATTCTGATTTTTGGGACATATGGAATGTTTGTGTCATGGTTTGATGTGAATTAGAAGTTACAAAAACCATTGGTTCATGATTTTGCAAAATTCACATTTGAAGCATGTCTTGAAAATCAATGATTTTTGCCAACTTTGTCACACCATAACTTTTGATCCAAGAAGAATTAGATCATGTTCTTGTACTTTTTGAAAAGGGAAAGATGTATTCTACAACTTTCATGACCAAAGTTTTTTCCATTTGAAGCATTTTTGGATCAAGAATCAAGGCTTGAAAAGTGACCTAAAATGGCATTTTCATTAAAAGTCAAACTTGCCCAAAAAGTCAACTTTGCAAAAGACTTGAAATTCTTGAATTTTGTGAACTTACAACATCTTCCATGATCAAATAAATATCATATACAATCAAAATGATTAAGAATGCCCTTTGGTTGGGTCATTGGGGGCCTCAGATGCCCTGATTTTACACTGACTTGCTTGAAAAGTCAACTCTTGATCAGATGACTTCCCCATGGAATTTCTTCATGAAAATTGATATGCATACTCCCTATACCATATAGAGACCAATAGAAACAAGAATGACCAAAAAATTTGGAGTTATGGCCTCTGAAACCAAAACCCTAATTTTAGGTCATCTGTGCAGTTAAACCTGGCTCTGCATCCACACCATTTCCAGTTCTTGTGATTCTTTGACATTCTTGACTTTGAGAGGATATAATATGATGCTTGAACACACATGGACCCCCTTGAAGTGATTGATGACCCTTGGAGTGGCTCAAAAGGCTCTTGGATTGTTCAGATCACAAACCCTAGATGCAGATGACTTTGAATCTATGCAGTGAATCAAAACTGCGATATGAGATGCTATGATTGAGTTTATGCATATGAAATGATCACAAGCCATGGTGTGAATGGGTGAGGGCAAATTTGGGGTGTTTACATCTGCCCCTATTCAAACATGAGTTAGCTGTGCAGGATGTAAGCAACGGCTTAACAGGCAAGCGAGATAACTTGTGGTTGAATACCAAAGACAGTCCAAAATTTGCACTCACAAAATGAAGAAGAAAAGGGATATAGATTGTAAAAGAAAGTAAAGTATATTATAAAGTGTGGGCGATGGAGGACGACCGTCGAGCAGAGGACGACTGCTGGGTAGAGTGCAATGACGGGGACGGCCGACATGCTGGGGATAAAAGGTAAAGCCAAGACGGGGACGGCCGACTAGCTGGGAAGGTAAGAAATTATGATGGGGACGGCCATCAAGATAAAGTCGTAGAATTCTATGGGGATTGATGAAACATGACGGGGACGGCCATCAAGTTCACAAAGCAAGGTAACCGACGATGGGGACGGCCATCGGGCTAAAAGAAAAGGAAAAGGGACCACGACGGGGACGGCCATCGGGTTAAAGAATAAATGAAATAAACAGGTGATGAGGTACGGTCATCTAGCAGGGGACGGCTGCTCTGTTGGGTTAAGATGAGGGACGGTCATCAAAGGTGGAGGACGACCACCTGGCAGGGTACGGCTGCTAAAAATATCAACGATGGGGACGGCCATCGGGTAAAAGGTCAACGATGGGGACGGCCATCGGACGAGCATGATGGAGGACGACCATCAAGAGGTGGAGGAAGACCACCTAGCAGGGGACGGCTGCTCTCAAGGTTTATCATGACATAGGACGAATGCCAGATAACCAAAATCAACAATGGGGACGGCCATTGGATAAGATGATGAAGGAAGATCATCAAGAGGTGGAGGACGACCACCTAGCAGGGGACGACTGCTAAAATCAACGATGGGGACGGCCATCGGATGAGCATAATGGAGGACGACCATCAAGAGGTGGAGGACGACCACCTAGCAGGGTACGGCTGCTCTCAGGTTTATCATGACACAGGACGGGTGTCAGATAAAAAAGGAAAATTTGTTTGCGATCTACTGGGGAATGGTAAACACGGACGAGTGTTCACATCCAAGAAACAAAGGGTATGAGTGTTTAGATGTTGTGTATAGATTAAAGATGCGGACGAGCATCCTTAAGACTACGATACGGACGAGTATCATGTAGAAACAAACTGACACATGTTCAGAGATGATGATACGGGCGAGTATCAACGGGTTAACAAAGAACACGGACGAGTGTTGAATCTGAAGGAACTCTTCTGGGGATAGTAGACACAGACGAGTATCTATATTCAAGAAGATACAAGTGTTTGACACGGTGTATGAATTAAAGATGCGGACGAGCATCCTTAAGACTATGATACGGACGAGTATCATGTAGAAACAAACACTAGACGCAATGTTCTGAGATGATGGTACGGACGAGTACCAACTGATTAACAAAGAACAAGGACTATTGTTGAATCTGTGGGGATATAAACAGTGTATATGAGATACGGACGAGTATCTGTATAAGTAAAACAAGTATGAGTGGTGTATAGATGGGTGTTTATCTGCTGGGGATGGTGACACGGACGAGTGTCGAAAGGAGAGGAGTATAGTATTAACAAGTGTATTGGTTGTAAAAGTGTAAGCGACTACGCTGGGGATGTGACACGGACGGGTGTCGAGAAGGTGTATATACAAGTATATGTGAGTGCAAAAATGATGTCTTTGGCTTTCTGCTGAGAGTTATGACACGGACGGGCGCCAGAAAGTACGGGTGATCTTGTTTATAAAGAGTGTTCAGGTGACTTACTGGGGAGTGATGACACGGACGGGTGTCAGAAGGTGTATACTGGTGTTTGTGATTTGCGAGGCAACTGCTTTTGCTGGGGACTCTGGGGGATTTTTGGGGAAAGTATTCCGTATTCTGATGAATGGTTATTATTCACAAGTGTTTGATTCATATCATGGCTTAAGATTATGCTATATGTTTGATTTTTGCCGTAATGCTCCGTATTAGACGGAATGCTACGCTCTGAGGGGATAATATGATGCAAATGCTATGATTATGCAAAGAGGTACAGATCCTGAATTCGGATCCCGTTACTGCGAAGATCTCTGGCCGATCCGTTTGAAATGGACATCCCAGCTGGGGATGAGATCATTGATAGATCTGGAGAGATGTATCTGCTTGGGGATATAGGTCACTGATTGACATATCCTTGTAATATGGGACCCAGCTGGGGTTTGTAGAAGCCTTCTGTACTCTGTTGTGACTCCTTCATGCGTTGCTCTTCTGAATAGAGGCTGAGGATTCTGTGGGGCGATGATTCCCTGACTTCTGCCTTCTGCTGAGGAAGAAAAAATGGTACTACAGCTGGGGAATGTTGTTGGCCACTCAGCTGGGGAGAGTAATGAGAGGCAACTTAGCTGGGGAGAGAGCATTTCGGATGCTGAGATTATTTGTTGATTTGCCAGCTCGCTGAGATGTAACTTGCATGCCCCAAGTTGCGTTCTGGATACCTGCAATCCTGCAAAGATAAGGAAACGCACAAATGGTCCCGAGGTATCCTTTACTGGATTCCGCCATAGGAGTTAGGATACTTCTGAGAGTAAGCATATTTCCTGCAAGCATGTTTTTACTTTTGAAGATAGCATCTGTATTCTTATGCAATCAGTTTTTTTTTTGAGACATCAGACATTTTTGCAAATAAAATGTACAAGACATGACTGAAAATCTGGTTTTATTAATTCATATGCCCTGAATTGGCGAGATACAGTCAAAGAAACAAATCCCCTGAAATGAGGAGGTTGTTACAAATGGAGAAACAAAACGCTGGCATTGTTGACGACGCTTTCAAAGAGCTTCCTCTTCTGCTATGACTCGTATGACAATGACGTTCTTCTCGTCCTGCTTTCTGAAGAAAGTTGATTCTGATTGAAGCTTGATCCTTTAGAGCTTACCGAGTTGATAATACAGACGAATTCAGAATGCAGTTGTTCGCTTATTCCCTTATTTTGCATGGATCGCCCTTTCGGGTTTTCAATCCATCGGGATACCCATTTTTGCCTGAGCTGTCCAATGCGGCTTTTCAACTCAGCGGGTGTACATTTTTTTTTTATTTCCCTTATTTTTGCCCGAGTTTTATATTCTGTTTTTGACTCGCCGGGATGCCCTATTTTTTGCCTGGACTTACATTCTGTTTTTATGTCCAGCGGGTCATTTTATGCGAAGTATTTTTTAACTGCATCTGAATTCACAGGGGATGGGAAATCTTCACCATCCATGGTGCTGAGCATCAGTGCTCCACCCGAGAAAACTTTCTTTACTACAAATGGTCCTTCATAGTTCGGAGTCCATTTGCCCCTGTGGTCTGTATGAGGAGGGAGGATTCTTTTCAGCACAAGATCTCCTACTTGATACTCTCGGTGCCTGACTTTCTGATCGAAGGCCTTCTTCATTCTTTTCTGATACAACTGCCCATGACAGATTGCAGCCAATCTCTTCTCTTCAATCAAACTCAGTTGCTCGTACCGGGACCTAACCCATTCTGCTTCGTTCAGCTTAACATCCATTAGTACCCGGAGAGAGGGTAATTCAACCTCGATAGGTAGGACTGCTTCCATACCATATACAAGCTGATACGGTGTTGCCCCAGTGGATGTTCTGATTGACGTGCGGTACCCATGCAAGGCAAACGGTAGCATCTCATGCCAGTCTTTATAGGTGACTACCATCTTCTGCACAATCTTCTTGATGTTCTTATTTGCTGCCTCAACAGCGCCATTCATCTTTGGCCTGTAAGGAGAAGAATTGTGATGTTGAACCTTGAAGTCCCGGCATAGCTCTGCCATCATTTTGTTGTTTAGATTGGAACCATTATCAGTAATGATTCGCTCGGGCACTCCATATCGACAGATGATATCTCTCTTCAGAAATCTGGCTACCACTTGTCTTGTGACGTTTGCATATGAGGCTGCTTCGACCCACTTAGTGAAATAGTCAATGGCGACCAGGATGAATCTGTGGCCATTTGAAGCAGTCGGCTCAATCTTGCCAATCATATCAATGCCCCAGATGGCAAAGGGCCATGGTGAAGACATGATGTTCAGAGGATTGGGAGGCACATGCACCTTATCTGCATAAATCTGGCATTTGTGGCATTTTCTGGCATAGGCACAACAGTCTGCATCCATTGTGATCCAGTAATAACCTGACCTTAGCAACTTCTTAGCCATGGCATGCCCTCCTGCATGGGTACCAAAAGATCCTTCGTGCACTTCATGCATTAACAACTCTGCTCCTGACTTATCAACACATCTGAGGAGTACCATATCAAAGTTCCTTTTGTATAAAGACCCATCAGTGTTCAAGAAGAAACTACCAGCAAGCCTTCTCAAAGTCTTCTTATCGTTGGAAGATGCCCCAGGTGGGTATGTCTGATCCTCCAAGAAGCACTTAATGTCATGGAACCAAGGCTTATTATCTTTAACAACATCTGCTGCGAACACATATGCTGGTCTGTCGAGTCTGGACACTGAAATCTGAGGTACAAAGTTGGCAGCTTGAACTTTGATCATGGACGAAATGGTTGCCAGAGCATCTGCAAACTGATTCTCGTCCCGAGGGATATACTCAAGCTTGACTGTTGTGAAGAAAGTCAATAACCTCCTTGTATAATCCCTGTAAGGTATCAGATGATCTTGGTGGGTGTACCATTTGCCGTTGGTTTGATTGACTACCAAAGCTGAATCTCCGAATACGGTCAATGTCTTGATCCTGAGGTCAATGGCTTCCTCAAGACCCATAATGCAAGCTTCGTATTCAGCTTCGTTGTTAGTGCAGTTGAAAGTGAGTTTCGCCGAGAAAGGTATGTGAACTCCTTTAGGTGTAATGAGTATTGCACCAACACCACGACCATTCATGTTAACAGCCCCATCAAACATCATAGTCCATTCTTCTTCCGGGTCAGGCCCTTCAGTGTGAACAGGCTCTTCATGATCTTTTGATTTTATGAACATGATGTCTTCATCAGGGAAGTCAAATCTCATAGGTTGGTAGTCATCCATAGGTTGCTCAGCAAGATATTCAGATAGTACACTGCCCTTGATGGCTTTCTGAGATGTGTACTGGATGTCATATTCAGTAAGGATCATTTGCCATCTTGCAACCCGTCCGGTAAGAGCTGGCTTCTCGAAAATGTACTTGACTGGGTCCATCTTTGAGATCAATAAGGTAGTGTGGGTCAACATATACTGTCTCAGTCGGCGAGCAGCCCACGCTAAAGCACAGCAAGTTTTCTCGAGCAGTGAATAACGTTGTTCACAGTCGGTAAACTTTTTGCTTAGGTAGTATATTGCATACTCTTTTCGACCAGACTCGTCACGCTGGCCCAGCACACACCCCATTGACTCTTCTAATACTGTCAAGTACATTATCAGAGGTCTTCCTTCAACTGGAGGCATAAGGATTGGAGGTTCTTGCAGATATTCTTTGATCTTGTCAAAAGCCTTCTGACAGTCTTCGTTCCACCTGACCGTCTGTTCTTTCCTTAACAGCTTGAACAAAGGTTCACAGGTTGCAGTAAGGTGAGATATGAACCGTGAGATGTAGTTCAATCGACCTAGGAACCCTCGAACTTCTTTCTCAGTTTTCGGTGCAGGCATTTCTTGAATAGCTTTGACTTTATCAGGGTCAACTTCAATCCCTTTCTCGCTTACAATAAATCCCAGCAGCTTACCAGATCGCACCCCGAATGTGCATTTGTTGGGGTTCAACTTCAGTTGGTACTTCCTCAGACGCTTGAACAATTTGAGCAGATTTACCAGATGGTCTTCTTCAGTGAGGGACTTGGCAATCATATCATCCACATAGCATTCTATTTCTTTATGAATCATATCGTGGAATAATGTTACCATAGCCCGTTGATATGTTGCACCAGCATTCTTGAGCCCAAATGGCATTACCTTGTAACAGAACGTGCCCCAGGGTGTGATGAATGTTGTCTTCTCCATGTCTTCAGGTGACATCTTAATCTGATTGTATCCTGAAAATCCGTCCATGAAGGAGAATACCGAGAACTGAGCCGTATTATCAACCAATACATCAATGTGAGGTAAAGGGAAATCATCTTTCGGGCTGGCTCTGTTCAGATCCCGGTAATCAACACACATTCTTACTTTGCCGTCCTTTTTAGGCACAGGTACTATATTAGCCACCCACGGCGGATAGCTAGTCACGGCAAGGAACCCGGCGTCCCATTGCTTTTGTACCTCTTCTTTGATCTTCATTGCCATGTCTGGACGAGTACGGCGCAGTTTCTGTTTAACCAGTGGGCACTCTTCTCTCAAAGGCAGCTTGTGCACAACAATGTCGGTATCCAACCCTGGCATATCTTGGTAAGACCAAGCAAACACATCTACATACTCTTGAAGCAGGTCGACCAGTTGTCTCTTCACTGAGTCTTGCAGGCAGGCCCCGATTTTAACTTCTTTCACGTCTTCATCTGTACCAAGATTGATCACTTCAACCTCCTCCTGGTGAGGAGTAATAACCTTTTCCTCTTGTCTTAACAACCTGGCTAGCTCTTCAGGAAGCTCATATTCTTCTTCAACCCCTTCATCAGCTTGATTGATTGGATTGTCAAAGTCATACGAAGTCACAACCGTGCTGTTGTCGGTGCTGTCTGGAAGGCATCCTCTGCAAGGGTTAAGTTTGTTCATTTTAGTGATCTGATTTTAATCTTGCTTTAGAAAAGTGAAATAAAAGTTGTCATTTTGAAAACACTGCCATTTATTTTTTGTACAAAAAGAAAAAATAGAAAAACAGTGAACGGAAAAGAAAAGGACTCGTTTGCAAAAAGATGTCTGATATTTCATTAATTAATCTTGTTTGCACAAAAAGTACAGATGGCCCTGATTACAAAATGAGTCTTGTCATCTTGGGCAAGATGCAAGACTTTGATGCATGCTATAAAAATACAGGAAATAATAATTACTCTGCATGAGTAACTCTTATAATTTCCTGGGAAGACCAGTTCGAGATACTGCTCCCCGGGATCTTTGGACGAATCCAATTCTCCAGATTGCGCTCCTCTTCCAGCTCGTCTTCCAGACAGTTGATAGCATCAGGGGTAAGCATCCCCCCACTCACAAAATTGGGCTCTTTTGCAGCCGCTGCTTGATCTTGTTGAGTTGGTTTGTAACCCAACCCAAATCTGTCTTCTTTCTTCTCCACCGGTAGTAGCTTGCCCCAGCCTTGGGCAGTTCCTTCCTCAACAACCTTCCGGGCTTGTTGGTATGATGATATTGAAGTACCAGGCACAGCAGACGTTTCATTGATGTTCAAGGCCTCGAAACCTTGGCTCATTGTTTCATGGATCTCCCCATCCATCTCAATGTACTTATAGGTAGCCAGGTGGCTGACAAAAATATCCTCTTCTCCACAGATTGTAACGATTTGACCCTCCCACTCATATTTTAACTTCTGGTGAAGGGTAGAGGTCACGGCGCCAGCGGCGTGAATCCATGGCCTACCCAATAGACAGCTGTAGGTAGGCTGTATATCCATCACGTAGAAGGTCGTTTTAAAGGTCTGCGGGCCAATCGTTACAGGTAACTCAATCTCTCCCAGAACCGATCTCTTTGAACCATCAAAGGCTCTCACCACCAGGTTGCTGGGTCTCAACGCCAATCCATCATATTCTAGCTTCACCAGGGCCTTCTTAGGTAAGACATTGAGGGATGACCCCGTGTCTACCAGCACATGGGAAAGGACAGCACCTTTGCATTCCATGGTTATGTGCAAGGCTTTGTTATGGTTGCGGCCTTCCGTTGTCAAATCAGTATTGGTGAACCCTAGTCCGTGACTAGCATTAACATTCCCCACTACGGCTTCTAGCTGATTGACAGTGATCTCTTCAGGCACGTAAGCTGCGTGCAAGACTTTGAGTAGTGCATTCCGATGGGCTTCGAAGCACATAAGCAATGATAGGATTGAGATCTTGGAAGGCGTCTGATGAAGCTGATCCACTATTTTATAATCACTCTTTTTGATGATTCGCATGAACTCATCAACCTCTTGATCGAATGGTGTCTTCAAAGCTTCTTTAACAACTTGCTCATCCTGCACCAAGCTTTTTCCTTTTGCCTTGGCAGCAGCTTCTGCTTCGGCAGTGGGTCTCTGAATTTGTGGAGCGAAAAGACGTCCGCTTCGAGTGAAGCCTCCGCCTCCGCCCACATTGTCTATTTGTGGTGCAGGGGTTGATGATTCAAAAGTGATTCTTTGTCCCTCACAGTACAAGTCAGAGCCGTAATGCCAGGGGATGGCATTACTGCTTTCATAAGGTACTGGTCCCGGTACCGTGATGGTGACTGGACTGATTGCAGCTGTTGAAGGAACTGTGATAGTCTGCGGATCATAATAGATTGTAACTGGTGCTCTAATGGGAGCAGCACCCTCTGAATTGTAGGCAGAGTTGCTTTCAGGATCATAGAATATGGTGACAGTTGAGACATCTTCATGATTTGTTGCTGGTGTTGTAGGAGATATTGTCGGAAGAAAGGATGTTGTTGTTGTAGGAGTCTCAAAATGGAGTGAAGCTGAAGTTGTAGAAGAAAAACTTGCTGATAACTGATCAGTTGAGACGATAGATGGAGTACTTGTTGATGAAACCGAAGAATTGTCAGGAACAATGGTTGATGCAGTTGTAGGAGGTTCTGAAACCGTTGCTGGTGAGGTTGTTGGATTTGTTGGAAATGATGTGGTGATCTGAAGTTGGCCACTCTGAATAAGACCGTCTATGCCATTCCTCAAATTATCGCACCCGTTTACTGAAATATTACAGTAAGCACAACCTAACTCACACCCCGGGAACATTTGACATTCCAAGAGCTGAGCTTTGATTTCTACCAACGGTGTCCTGATCTGGCCCACACTGGTTATTAAATAAGACGGCTTGTCTTCTTCAATAGCGTTAATTCTGGGACCACCGTGGTTTGGCATCGGGTTCTTATTGACATTGGGTGGTGGTGCGAAATTCAAAGCCTTCGAGTCTACCAGGTCTTGTACCTTCATATGCAGAGCTCTGCACTTTTCTGTACTGTGGCCAGGTGCATTTGAATGGAAAGCACACCTAGCATTGGAGTCATAGTTCCTGGGTAGACTGTTGGGATCTGGAGGTGCCAGCGTCCTTAGCTCAACTAGGTTGAGTTTCAGGAGTTGTGGCAGCAAGGTAGCATACGGCATAGGGATCGGATCGATCACCCTGTTAGCTTGAGAAGGCCTCTGTTGAAATGGCCTTTGCTGACTGTTGTTGCTGTTATTGTTGTTGTAATTTCTTGGAGGATACTGAGATTGCTGGTGGTACTGAGGTTGTTGCTGGTAGTTCTGCTGCGGAGGTTGATAAGCCGGCTGAGGATGAGCCGGGGCAGGAATGGTGACTGCTGCCACTGATCTGTGAACATATTGGGGCCTGCCCCTGTTGGTGTGGATGGTATTGGTCTCGCCAGTTCTTCTTGGGCCTGCAAAAGGTTTTCTTGTACCACTGGACGAGCTTGCACCGCTGTCTGAGATCTTACCCATCTTCAATAAGCTTTCAATTCTCTCCCCAGCTATGACAACATCCGCAAAGCTAGTGGAAGAGAAAGCAGCCAGCCTGTCAATGTAAGTCCCCTGAAGGGTGTTCATAAACATATCTGCCATCTCCCTTTCAGACATAGGTGGTTGAACAGCAGCAGCCAATTGCCTCCATCTCTGTGCATATTCTCGGAAACTCTCCCTTGACGACTGTGACATTCCCATTAGGAGAGTCCTGTTGGGTGCCATGTCTAAGTTGTACTGATACTGTCTGATGAAGGCTTCTGCCAAGTCCTTCCAGCATCTAATAGTTGCCCTTGTCAAGTGAGAGTACCATTCTCTCGACGCTCCAGTCAAGCTGTCTTCGAAATAGAACATCCAGAGCTTCTCGTCCATAGTATAGGCCTTCAGCCTTCCCAGAAATGATTGCAAATGAGTCCGGGGGCATGAAGTCCCATTGTATTTTTCAAAACATGGAGGCTTAAACTTATGGGGGATCCTGACCCCGTCTACCAAGCCCATGTCCATGACGTCGAATCCCAAAGAGTTTTGAGACTCTAAGGATCTCAACTTCTCAGCTATCTCATCCAACCTTCTATCATAAGCTTCCTCCCCAGCACCCATTACGGTGAATTGGTCCTCCTGAGGATCTTCTTGTAGTACCCTGGCTGCAGTGGCAGTCCCTTGAACATTTGCAGGAATATTGACCTCAGGATGGAGGTGTGGTCCAAATACAGGGGGATTTACATGAGGTTGGACCCTTTCATTGTTTCTGGTGCCGGCAGTCCCTATATGTGGATCTTCTTGATTCTGCCTTTCCACCATGGCCCTCAATCTTTCCTGGCTCTGAGCCATGTTGTTCATCACTTCCATAAACTGAGTCATTTGATTCCTCATCTCTAGCCTTTCATTTGCCATTTGATTTCTGACCTCAGTAAGGTCCTGCTGCATCTGATCCATTTGAATGCCCGGAAGATTGTTACGGGTCGGATAACGGTGCGGACGGTTGAGGGGAAATACCCGGCGCCGAGCAATAATTCCTGAACATCACAACAGAGTTAGTGGCAATAAAACAAAAACCTACAAAACAAACAAAGGGTTAGCATGCAATGCAATATGCTTATTTGCTCTCAAGGTATCTGGCTTGGTATTCAGTTTTGACCCTTCCAGACCCTTGAAGATGCTGTTGAAGTTGCTTGAAGAAAACTCAGATGAAGCAAACCAGCACAAACATATATTACAAAAAGCAATGGTACATAGTTTGTTTACAAATACAAGCCCTCAGAGGGGTCAAAATACATTACAAGAAAATAAAAGTACATGGAAAGAAAGCAACAACAAACAAATGGTCAAACACCAAGACCAAACTCATCCTCACGAACTTCCTTGAGAAGTGCTTCGGTCACAGGATCAGCCGGACGCTCCGTGAGATTCCTGATGAGGAGATTCCGGGTTGTAACAGCTGTAGTTAGCTTCTTGTGCTGAGCTTGGTCCTTTGACCTCTTCACTCCTGCTTTGATCTTCAGCTCTGATATCTCCCTCTGGGCTGCTGCCAGGGCTTCTTGCTGCTCTTTTGCATTAGCTTCCAGTTGCTCCATCTTGTCTTGAACCCTCTTGTCTTCCAAAGTACGGGCTTCGGTGATCCTGACCCACCTAGCCTGACTCTCCTTCAGATACAAGTCTGTCCTTGCTCTCTGGAACTGGGCTTCTTTGCAAGCATTCTTCAAGATTTGTTCTCCAGCTTTAGACTTTTTGATATAATCCCCAGACTTCTCAATCTTAACCAGATGCTCCACTCTCAACTTCTCCAATCTCTCAACCTCCCTCATACCATCACCCCTCTCCCGGAGGGTCTTCTGCAAAGCTTGAGTTAACTTCTCATTCCTTTCCTTCAAGCTCTCAAACTCTTCCAAACTGATAGTGGCAGGGGGTGGTGCTGAAGATGACTCAGGCATGTCTTCTATGGTAAAGGGCATCCCAGAGAATTGGGCCCTGGCACGGGACCATTCATAATATTGTGCTGATGCCACATTGTTGCACTTCCCCAAAATGGTCACTCCTTTGGTTTGAACATTATCCCAGGCCCAGGCCGCCTGCCTAACAATAGCCAGATTAATCTTGTTCTCACAATAAAGAGTTTCAACTAAGTCCTGTGCCCTAGGAGTGTGGACCAGTGCATAGCCCAGTTGTCGTCTAAACAGCAGGGGGTTGTAATTGATACTACCCTTAACTCCTATCAAAGGCACATTGGGAAAATGCCCACAGCTGGTGATGATATCCCTGCCCTTGGTGCTTTGAGTGCACCATCTGATATCTGCTGAAGTTAGAGCAGTGAGTCTCTTAGCCCAGTTGCTCTGCTGATGAGGGTTCAGAAATGCATCTGTCCTGGGCAAATGCCTGAGAAGCCAAGTGTGGAACAATGGAGCACAACACCTCACTAATCTTCCCCTCTGCTTTTCATTCCTCTGATGCACTGAATAGTAGAGATCCCCCAGTAAAGTAGGCACTGGGTTCTTCAGGATGAAAAGGTGGATTGCATTCTTGCTAATGAATCGAGGCTCATCTGCAAACAATACAATTCCATATATGCTCAGGGCCAGCAAAGCACAGACTGCTTTCCAGTCTCCTAAAGAAGCTTTCAGGGTAGCTTGAGAGATCAAGAAATCCAGATGGAAGCCAGGGATTCCAGCTTTAGAAGTCATATGCTGCTCAATCAAAACAGGTTCCAGATGCAAAGCTTTTGCTACTTCTCCATTAGCAGGAAAGACCATCTCAGGGTTGAAAGGGATTCCACCCCTGATAGGCATACCAACTAATGAAGAGTACTCTTCCAATAAGGGGCCCAACTGAAAGTCTTGAAAGGTGAAACATCTCAGTGGGGGATCATAGAACTGAATGCAAGTGTGGATCAGGCTTCTCTGTGATGGGTCCAGATCCATAACCAAATCAAGTATATCTCCATAGTTTTCCCTGAACAAGGATATGTGATCTGGAGTGATCAGGGTCTGAATCCTCCTGATGTCAGATAGCTCTGGCTGGAAGAAGTGGTAGGTGATGTTACTCTTTTTAGGAGCCATGGTGCTGAAGATGAGCAGATGCTGATGATAATACTGAAGAACTGGCCACTGATTGGTTGGTGCAGGTGATAACTGAAGCAGATGCTGATAACTGATGCAGGTGCTGATGAAGATAGGTCAATACTGAAGATGGGGCCAAAACCAAAACCAAATGAAGATGGATACCCTGAAACACAAATAAGCAAATGTCAATATGATGCAATGGTTTATGTATGCACATGATATGCAAGGGTTTGTGACTGAGCTGGATCTGATCAAAACTCTGATATAGGTCCAAGTGTGTTCAAGAATTCCAGTTGGAGGTCTATAAATCCAGTAACCAAGGTGGGGGACTCAAATAAAGAGCCACATGTCCAGGGTTTTAGAATCACAAGAACTGTCCCAAGATGAAGTACTCTTAAACAAAGTAACAGGGTATTCTGAGGTCAAGGTACCTGCAAACCTGTAAACAGCCCAAACCCCTCACAGGTGGTGTTCTAGAACAAGGATCCTCAGACTTGGATCAGTTATGAGAAGTGTAAACACTTCTAACCCGGAGGTACAGTGTTTACAATAACCATAAAAATCCTCCTCTAATTCTCCTCAGTTTCTGAAGGTCAATACTAAAAGGTCATCCAGACTTAGCAGGCTTCCCAGATAGCCCTAGCATTGCAGGAAATCTGCAACACAGAGTTCTCAAGAAGAAACCCATATCTGAACCGTGTTTCATATTCTCGCACCAGACCGAAATGGAATGGGAAAGAATATGATTCACTCTAGCCTAGGTGTCACTCAGGTCCCAGGTATAGGACCTTAACTCTCAATGGAACACCCACCCACCAAAGCAAACAACAGATCCAGCCAGCAGCACAGTATGACAATATGATATAATGCAAAAGCAATAAAGAAAGCAGTAAAGCAAGCTGTACATAAAGCAAAATAAGTACAAATATACAAGCACAAATAAGCACATAACACCCCAGTAAACACAAACCAAACAAGCGCTAGGAGGAACCCACAAAAAGAACCAGGAGCCCTGGTTGCAGCACAAGGGTCCCCAGCAGAGTCGCCAAGCTGTCGCTCCCAAAGATTTGCATCCTGGTACAAGCGCGAACGGTCGGCGAAAGGGACAATGAGAACACACAGCCGTGAACTCACTGGAGATGAATAGAGTCGCCAGCTAGGCATTTTTATCCCGGAGGAAAGGCAATGCTGCATAGACCTAGAAAAAGAATGGATAAGACGGTTGCGAACCAGAGAGACTGAGAAAGGGGGTTGGTTACAACCTGGGAAGGTATTAGCATCCAGATTGTCCGCCGTACTCGACGGGATCCACGCTTAAAAGATTTGTGTTTTAAAAGGGGTAGTGTCAGTGCAATCTGTGTGTAAAGGGGCTGGAAAAGGATGTACAGGTGTCAGTGTAAAAGAAGTGAAGTGTGATATATACAGTGTCAGTGTAAGGACAAGAGTATGCTCAAGATCATGAGGCTAAAAGAATAAAGCTGGAAGGAGGGGGAATATACAGAGACTTTTGTTCGATAACTGTTAAGTTATGCCTACGTATCCTCTCGTGCAATGAGGAAGTCAGAACACCGTAGTTCGACCCAAAGAGACTGAAAGATGAATTGACTTGTGAACTGCTTACTTGCCTATGATCAAGTGTATGACCTGTCTGGCTCAGGTGCAAACTGTCTTGCATTAGACGGAAGAAGCAAGTTCTCGTTTGTGAGTGAATGAGATGAGAAAAGAATCCCGGAGGAGACGATTATTGTTTGTTTTTGTGTTTTCAGTTTTTTATTATTTTTGGATTTTGTCATAAGTTAATGAGCTTAAGTCTAAACCAACGGATTTAGTAAACTCATCACATCTTCCCTCTGATTAGGGGTAATGAGAATACCTTAAGTGTGAAGTCAGCTTCTCACACTTAAACACCTTTGGTGTAGGATTAAGATCATTAACCTATTTGTGATTATTTAGATGTTTTTGTCGTTTTTGTTTAGTGTTAAGTAATGAGGTTAAGCCACAATCAAGGATTAAACAGACTCATTACACCATCCTAATAGAAGGATAATAGATGAGAATGTTTAAGCTGAGGAAAGCTCCCCAACTTAATCCATGATTAGGGATTAAGCTCATGACAAAACAAGCCTTTGATTAAGTGGATTTTATTCAATGATGTGATGATGAAATGGGTTTTATGATTTGTAAGACAACTTGAGGGGGACTTGTCCATTAACACTAGGGTTAGTCCTTCTTAACCAATTAAGGAAGAATTAGAACCCTAATGCAAGGCCCAAGTTACAAGTGTGATGTCTTGATGATTATTATGTGAATTAATTAGAGGATTTAAACACATTAAGGGTTTAACACTTAGGATTAAAGTTATACACTCCATCCTAATAGAAGGATGCAGGCATAAGCTTAATCACAAAGCCATAAAGCCTTTAGGGTTTAGTCCCTGATTATGAGGTGAGAAGAGAAGACTCAATGAGACACAAAGGTAAAACTAAGTGGGGGACTAATCAAAATCCTAACCATTGTCATGCTTGGTTGTTCCTAAGGTTTGTGAGGTTGACAAGAAAGATCTTCAAAGGAACCACCAGGAAGCAGATGAAAGGATCAGGAGAAGCAAAGTAACTTGCTTCATTCAAGAAGTCAAGTCACTTGAAGAAAGAAAGTGGGAAGAAGAAGAATGAGCAAGCTCAAACTCAAACACATATAAAAATGCAGCATGGATGCTAGAGAGATGAAAAGAAAAGTTATGAGAAGTGAAGGCAAATTCACTTCTCAAAGCCACTTACCACCTGAAAAGTTAGAAAAGAAAGTGCAATGCAATGCAAAATGAGATGAAATGGTATGATGTAAACCAAAACCAGAAGCATGTTTATGATGATAATGATGCTATGAAGTGATACAAACATGAGACAACAAATGGAGATGATCATACAAGCTCATGAATGCAAATGAAGCAAACTAGGAACCATGAACATACATGAAAAGTTATGAAGTACACATGGCATACAACATGGCAAATACATGATGCAATGATCAAACATGCTTTCAATATGTCTTATGATGTCAAATGAATCAAATGGATGCTTGAAATGTCATGGCAAGTCATGTTATGCAAGAGAATGCAAGATGGATGCATATGGAAGCCCAAATTAGGGTTTATGAACCAAACATCAAACAAAAGTCAAAATCAGAAGAAAACCCTAAGATAAAAAATGGAAAATGCCACACAAAGGACCCCTAATCCTATACTAAACCAATGTCCAAAGGGGAGGTCTCAACTCTTAACCAATCTCAAGTTATGATTTTTACAAGTTATTAGGGTTCCTAAACAAAAGAAATGCCAAACAAATGAAAAATGCAAGATCAAATCATGGCCATTTTATCTCAAAAACTACATGTTAAACACAATGCAATGCAAGAAGAATCAATGTCCAACTCTTCATAGATAGGCAGAAATAGTTTTTTGAACTTAGGATCAAAATAATGCACAAAAATGGTTTTAATTCAAAAGAAAATTCTCAAAAAGTATCAAGATCAAAAAAGAAATTTGGTTTGAAGGTTGGACAATGTTTCTAAATGTCTTAGAACATTTCATGAATTTTTTGGTGATTTTTAAATACCTAAAAGTATTTTTAATAAATTAATCTCCATTAATCAATTAAAAATAATCTTTTAAATATTTAAAAATGCTTTTTTAATGATAAAAATAAAAAAAAAATATTTTTGTGTCATAAAAATTATTAAAACTCATGAGAAAAAGTTTCATAATTTTTAGACATTTTTTACTATTTTAAATAAAATATGCAAGTTAAATGAAAAGAAATGAAATAAAAAAGAAAATAAATGGAAAGTAAGCATAATGAAGCGTCCAGATTGAATCTGGGCTTGGGAAGTTTGACCTGGCGCGCATCTGGACGGCCCAGGTTCAAACTTCCCTAAACTCAATTAATCAAATAATTAACATTTAATTAAATACGGATTAGGGCTAATGGTCAGATCTCAACCACTCAATGCACGCGGGAAAGGAAGATCGCACAGCCTAAATTCAAACTTGCCACTAAACCCTAATTAACTCATTAATGACCCTCAGGCGGCCGGAGAAGACTTCCGGTCGTCTTCTCCGGCCAGCATCTTCCCTGAAAAATGCCAACTCTCATCCTAGCTCACTAAAACCTAATTTTCTTGCCCAGAAACCATCCCCACACATCATAGAACAAGAATCCACAGCCAAAACAAATTTATTTTACACAACAAAGCCGAATCGAAGCAAAAGGGGTTTAGGTCAAAAAATTTCAGGAACATCATGCATGCTCAAAACTCAATGATTTTCGAAACCAAGCATACCATCATGATCAGTGGAACACAGAGAACCAATTAAGAACTTAAAATCAAGCTCCTGGGAAAAATGTTCATGAAGCTCACCTGAACTGAAGCTCTGGTCTCTGGCACTTTCTGGCTAGTTCTTTGGCTCAAACAGGTCCCAATGACCCCCCTCTGAAGCTTTGGATACTTGGTTGGAGTTTAAACAACCTCCTGAGTGATTTTTGCAGAAGTTCTGACCAAGGGAGTGTGAAAATCGTGTTTGTGATATGGAGGGTCTCAGGCCAAAACAATGGTTGGTTTCTGGTCAATGAAGCAAGGTGAGTTGATGTGTGTAATTTGTTTGAGTGTTTATGGCTTGTGTAGACAGATTCGAAAGCTTTTGCTTTATGGAGTGAAAATGGAGAAGTGAAGCTATGGCTGGTTTCAGGCCTGGGTCTTGTTGGTTTGGGGTCTATGAGGCATGGTGAATTGATTAGTGGAAGTTGTTCTTGTGTTTGTTAGCTGTGGAGAGTGATTCGAAGAGTTTTGCTTGAGAGGGTGATTTTGTGAATGGTCTCCTTTTGCTTGTTTCAGCTTGGCCTCTTCATATGTTCGGCTTGCCAAAGGATAGTATATTTTAATCCCATAGGTCAGATGATGTGACCTGGCCCCTATTGATTGGTAAGTTTGCTTTTGCAAAAAAGTCCACTTTGTGTAAGGAAGGCATGGCTTGAGCTATAGCTTGGTACAAGAAGCATGGGCTGCGCAG
The DNA here is from genome assembly GCA_963966055.1 of Lathyrus aphaca. Lineage (NCBI taxonomy): Eukaryota > Viridiplantae > Streptophyta > Magnoliopsida > Fabales > Fabaceae > Lathyrus > Lathyrus aphaca. The sequence continues at coordinate 420,928,466 of OZ014520.1, forward strand.
CATGATGTGTGTGTGATGCTAGGAAGGTTCAGCAGCCAATGCATCAAGTGGTGAGAAGCATCATGATGGTTTTGCAAGTTGTTACTTTTTGGAACTTCATGAAAAAAAGTCTTGTTGCATGAACCATGAACATGTGATCTTTGGTTCAATTCTGATTTTTGGGACATATGGAATGTTTGTGTCATGGTTTGATGTGAATTAGAAGTTACAAAAACCCTTGGTTCATGATTTTGCAAAATTCACATTTGAAGCATGTCTTGAAAATCAATGATTTTTGCCAACTTTGTCACACCATAACTTTTGATCCAAGAAGAATTAGATCATGTTCTTGTACTTTTTGAAAAGGGAAAGATGTATTCTACAACTTTCATGACCAAAGTTTTTTCCATTTGAAGCATTTTTGGATCAAGAATCAAGGCTTGAAAAGTGACCTAAAATGGCATTTTCATTAAAAGTCAAACTTGCCCAAAAAGTCAACTTTGCAAAAGACTTGAAATTATTGAATTTTGTGAACTTCAAACATCTTCCATGATCAAATAAAGATCATATACAATCAAAATGATGAAGAATGCCCTTTGGTTGGGTCATTGGGGGCCTCAGATGCCCTGATTTTACACTGACTTGCTTGAAAAGTCAACTCTTGATCAGATGACTTCCCCATGGAATTTCTTCATGAAAATTGATATGCATACTCCCTATACCATATAGAGACCAATAGAAACAAGAATGACCAAAAAATTTGGAGTTATGGCCTCTGAAACCAAAACCCTAATTTTAGGTCATCTGTGTAGTTAAACCTGGCTCTGCATCCACACCATTTCCAGTTCTTGTGATTCTTTGACATTCTTGACTTTGAGAGGATATAATATGATGCTTGAACACACATGGACCCCCTTGAAGTTATTGATGACCCTTGGAGTGGCTCAAAAGGCTCTTGGATTGTTCAGATCACAAACCCTAGATGCAGATGACTTTGAATCTATGCAGTGAATCAAAACTGCGATATGAGATGCTATGATTGAGTTTATGCATATGAAATGATCACAAGCCATGGTGTGAATGGGTGAGGGCAAATTTGGGGTGTTTACACCCATCATAATCTCTTATATCCCCAGCATGTCGGCCGTCCCCGTCATTGCTTTATTTCCCGCATTTTCCCCAGCATGTCGGCCGTCCCCGTCATTGCCCTTTCCCCAGCAGTCATCCTCTGCTCGACGGTCGTCCTCCGTCGCCCGCACCTTATAATATACTTTATTTTTCTTTTACAATCTATATCCCTTTTCTTCTTCATTCTGTGAGTGCAAATTTTGGACTGTCTTTGGTATTCAACCACAAGTTATCTTGTTTGCCTGTTAAGCCGTTGCTTACATCCTGCACAGCTAACTCATGTTTGAATAGGGGCAGCTGTAAACACCCAAAATTTTCCCTCACCCATTCACACCATGGCTTGTGATCTTTTCATATGCATAAGTTCAATCATAGCATCCCATATTGCAAATTTGCTTCATTGCATTGGTTCTAAGTCATCTGCATCTAGGGTTTGTGATCTGAGCAATCCAAGAGCCACTTGAGCCACTCCAAAGGTCATCAATCATTTAAAAGGGGTCCATGTATGTTCAAGCATCATATTATATCCTCTCAAAGTCAAGAATGTCAAAAAATCACAAGAACTGGGAATGGCATGGAAGCAGAGCCAGGTTTAACTACACAGATGACCTAGAATTAGGGTTTTGGTTTCAAAGGCCATAACTCCAAAAAATTTGGTCATTCTTGTTTCTATTGGTCTCTATATGGTATAGGGATCATGCATATCAATTTTCATGAAGAAATTCAATGGGGAAGTCATCTGATCAAGAGTTGACTTTTTGAGCAAGTCAGTGCAAAATCAGGGCATCTGAGGCCCCCAATGACCCAACCAAGGGTTGTTCTTCATCATTTTGATTGTGTATGATCTTTATTTGATCATATAAGGTGTTAAAAGTTCACAAAATTGAAGAATTTCAAGCCATTTGCAAAGTTGACTTTTTGGGAAAATGACTTGTAATGGAAAATTGCCATTTTGGGAAACTTTTTCAACCCTTGCTTTTTGATTCAAAAATGCTTCAAATGGGAAAACTTTGGTCATGAAAGTTGTAGAATGGATCATTCCCTTTTCAAAAAGTAACAAAACTTGACCTAATTCATTTTGGATCAAAAGTTATGGCCTTGCAAAGTTGGATAAAATCATTGAAATTTCACTTTTGCACAAAATGGAAAACTTGCAATTTCTCATGGCAAGCCTTTATGTGACTTCAATATGACCTTTAATCATCATACCAATGCAATGCATGACCTAAAATCAGAATTGGCCCAAGGGATTTCTCATTTATTTGCTTTGATTTTCACATAACCATAAACCATTCTTCATGAAAGTGTAAAGAGGGATTTTTGGCAAAATCATTCTCAAAGAATTGTATGATCTCTAGCTGGTTTTAATACATTGTCATGACCTAATGAGGCATCCCACATCAGAAATTCAGCAAGGGTTCTCACATTCACATAGCCAAAAGTCATGAAATGTCACAAGTGGGCAAGTTGCAAAAACTCTCTCAACTCATGATCCAAATGCAGCAGCCTCTCATGAACCATCTAAGGGTCATCCTTGACTCAAGCTGAGGCAGGACAAGCCTCTAGACTGCCTCTGCCATAGCCCATGCTTGAAGTACACCAACTATTGACTTTTTGGCCAATTGCTCCATACCATTCCCACAGTACATGTCAAGTCTTCTGACTCATTCCAATAGTTTAGGACTTGTATATGGATCATAAAACAAGCCTCACACAAGCCTGGAACACACACATTGCAGCACACTCCAAAAACTGTCAAAACTTTCCTCTCTTTGAATCTCCTTCCACAGCCATCAAACATTCATTTTCTCTTCACCAATCAACCAGAAATCATCCATAGAACAGATCCCACCCCTCACAATGGTCTGAAACAGCCCACACAAGAACCTCATTTTTTGATACACCAGAACTGAACCTCTCAAAATAGCCAATTTAAACTCCATTCAAGCTTGCCATTAGCACAAGGGGGACCATTGGAGGAGGTTTGCACAAAGGAAAGGCTCAGAAAGTTCATTTTTGAAGGTCTCCATCTCAGGTATAGTTCAAGAACTTTTTTCTCAGAACCTTGTTTTTAAGTTCTAAATCGAATCCTTATGATGTGCTGATGATTATGATGTGTTTACTTTTCAAAATGGTGGAGTATTGAGTATGTATGAGTTGTCTGAAAGTTCCTGACCTAAAATGTTTTTGTTTCGATTTGCCTTGTTGATGAATGAAAAATGGTTTTTGTTTGGGGATTTTGATTCAGTGATGTGTGGGGTTTGATTCTGGGCAGAGAGATGTTGTTTTAGATGCTTAGAGAGAGAGAGGAAAATGGCTCGTCGGAGAAGACGACCGGAACCACTGTTCCGGCCGTCTGAGAGTCATTAACCCTAATTAGGGTTTAGGCCCAGTTTTGAATAAGGAGCGTTGGATGATCTTTCCCGCGCGTGTACCAATGGCACAGATGCATTCGTTTAAACCCTATTCAGAATTAGTATTGATTAATTAAGTTTAGGAAATTCAAATTTTCAGTTTCAATCCCAGCCGTCCTTTCGCACGCGGGTCAACTTCCTCCAAAAATCTTTAAATCCAGGCCTTTGGATCTGTTTACTTTCCATTTAATCTGATTTTTATTTCATTTTATTTGCATTTTCTTTCTCATTTATTTTAAAATAGCAAATCATTTCTAAAAAATCTCTTTTTTTGCATGCTGACTTAAAATATTTTTCTCATTCTGAATATTTTTTTATTTTTTATTTTTTGCATTAAAAATTATTTTTAAATCATTTAAAAGATTATTTTTAATTAGTTAATGAAAATTAATTAATTAAAAATATTTTTAGGTATTTAAAAATCACAAAAAAATTCATGTAACATTTAAAAACATTTAGAAACATTGTCCAACTCTCAAACCAAATTTCTTTTTTGATCTTGATGCCTTTTGATAATTTTCTTTGGAATTAATTTCATTTCAAGGCAATATTTTGTTTCAAACTTCAAAAATTCATTTCTGCCTAACCATTGAGGGTTGGACAATGACTCTTTTTGCATTGCATCTTGCATAGCATGTAGTTTATAGGATTCAATTGGCATGAATTGATCTTGCATTTCCCATTTGTTTTGCACTTTTCTTGACAAGGTACCTTTAAAACCCTAGCAATCTTAGGAAATTCATAACTCTCACTAAGTTAAGAGTTGGATCCCCTCCTTTGGGAAGTGAGTTTGTATAGTTTTAGGGTTCCTTTGATTGCATTTTCAAATTTTTATCATGTCATTTGCTTCTGGTTTTGGATTTTTGCTTTGTATGTTGCATATAACCCTAATTCGTGCCTTCTTTTGCATCCATCTTCCATTTGCTTGCATACCATGACTTGCCATGACATTTTGTGCATTCATTTGATTCATAACACATCTTAAGACATATTAGAAACACGTTTGATCATTGCATCTTTCATTTTCCATGTTGTATGTCATGTGCATTTCATAACTTTTCATGAACATCCATGTTTCAAAGCATGCTCCTCTTGCATCCATATGTTTGTATGATCATTCTAATGCCTTGCCTCATGTTTGCATCATCTCTTAGCATCATTAACATCATACTCATGCTTCTGGTTTTGGCTTGCATCATTGCATTGCATCTCATTTGCCTTGCATTTCATTTCTTTACTAACTTTTTAGGTGGTAAGTTGTATTGAGAAGTGAATTTGCCTTCACTTCTCACAATCTCTTTTCATCTCTCTTATGCATCATTGCTGCATTTTGTCTTGTGCTTGGGATTGAGCTTGCTCATTCTTGTTCATCTTACTTTCTTTCTTCAAGCAACTTGACTTCTTAAGTGAAGCAAGTTGTTTTGCTTCTCTTTGCTCCTTTCATCTGCATCCCTCCTTGGTGGTTCTTTGAAGATTCTTTCTCTTAAACCTCACAAAGCCTAGGACTCCCAAGCATGATAACAATTAGGTTTGATTAGTCCCCCACTTAGCTTTTACCTTTGTGTCTCTTTGAGTCTTCTCTTCTCACCTCTTAATCAGGGACTAAACCCTAAAGGCTTTAAGGCTTTGTGATTAAGCTTATGCCTGCATCCTTCTATTAGGATGGAGTGTATAACTTTAATCCTAAGTGTTAAACCCTTAATGTGTTTAAATCCTTCAATCAATTCACTTAATAATCATCAAGACATCAAGCTTGTAACTTGGGCCTTGCATTAGGGTTCTAATTCTTCCTTAATTGGTTAAGAAGGACTAACCCTAGTGTTAATGGACAAGTCCCCCTCAAGTTGTCTTACAAACCCTAAAAATCACTTCTTCATTTTATCATTAACTAAAATCCATCTAATAAAGGCCTTGTTTTGTCATGAGGTTAATCCCTAATCATGGATTAAGTTGAGGAGCTTTCCTCAGCTTAAACATTCTCATCTATTATCCTTCTATTAGGATGGTGTAATGAGTCTGTTTAATCCTTGATTATGGCTTAATCTCATTACACAACACTAAACAAAAACAACAAAAACATATAATTAATCACAAGTAGGTTAATGATCTTAATCCTACACCATGGTGATTAAGTGTGAGATGCTGACTTCACACTTAAGGTATTCTCATTACCCCTAATCAGAGGGAGGATGTGATGAATTTACTAACCCTTTGGTTTAGGCTTAAGCTCATTAACTTATGACAAATTCAAAAAGCAATAAAAAACTGAAAACACAAAAAACAAACAATAATCGTCTCCTCCAGGATTCTTTTCTCATCTCATTCACTCACAAACGAGAACTCGCTTCTTCCGTATAATGCAAGACAGTTTGCACCTGAGCCAGACAGGTCATACACTTGAGCATAGGCAAGCAAGCAGTTCACAAGTCATTTCTTCTTTCAGTCTTTTTGGGTCGAACTACGGTGTTCTGACTTCCTCATTGCACGAGAGGATACGTAGGCATAACTTAACTGTTATCGAACAAAAGTCTCTGTATATTCCCCCTCTTCCAGCATTACTCTTTAAGCCTCATAATCATGAGCATTTCATTCTTGTTCTTGCACTGACACTTTCTCTTATACACTTCACACTCCTCTTACACTGACACCTGTACATCCTTTTCCAGCTTTGATACACAAATTGCACTGACACTACCCCTTTAAAACACAAATCTTTTAAGCGTGGATCCCGTCGAGTACGACGGACAATCTGGGTGCTAATACCTTCCCAGGTTGTAACCAACCCCCTTTCTCAGTCTCTCTGGTTCGCGACCGTCTTGTCCATATCTTTCTAGGTTTATGCAGCATTACCTTTCCTTCGGGATAAAAATGCCTAGCTGGCGACTCTTTTCTTCTGAGTTCACCCCTGTGTGTTCTCATCCCTTTCGCCGACCGTTCGCGTCTGTACCCCTTCTGACCCCGGTTGTCATTTGGCGGGAGCGACAGAAATCTCCTTCTGGGCTGCCACCAAAGCTTCCTGTTGCTTCTTTTCAATGGTCTCTAACTGCTCAATCCTGGCTTGAGTTCTCTAATCTTCTTGAGTACGGGATTCAGTGATTCTGACCCACCTAGCCTGACTTTCTTGCAGATAGAGATCAGTCCTAGCCTTCTGAAGCTTGGCCTCTTTACAGGTATTCTTCAATATTTTCTCCCCAGCTCTTGCTTTCTTGATGTAGTTCTCCGTTTTCTCAATCTTGGCCAGATGTTCCACCTTAAGCTTCTCTAACCTCTCAATGTCAAGACGACCATCACTCCTCTCCCAGAGGGTCTTCTTCAAAGCTTGAGACAGATTCTCATTCCTCTCCTTTAACTTCTCAAACTCCTCCAGGCTGACAGTGGTTGCTGGTTGTACTGTGGATGGTCCAGGTATATCTTCAATGGTGAAGGGCATCCCAGAAATCTGAGCTCTAGCATGAGACCATTCATAATACTAAGCTGAAGCAACATTATTGCACCTTCCAAGAATAGCCATCCCCTTGGTCTGGATGTTGTCCCAAGCCCAAGATGCTTGTCTGACAACAGCTAGATTAGGTTTTATCTCACAATATAGAGTCTCAGCTAAGTCTTGCATTCTAGGAGGGTGGACCAAAGCATAGCCCAGTTGTCTCTTAAACAGCAAAGGATTGTAGTTGATGCAACCCTTCACTCCTATTAGAGGTACATTTGGGTACTGCCCACAGCTAGTTATTATGTCCCTGCCTTTGGTGCTCTGGGTGCACCATCTGATGTCATCTGAAGTCAGAGCAATAAGTCTCTTAGCCCAATTCTTCTGTTGGTGGGGATTCAGGAAGGCATCAGTCTTAGGTAGGTGTCTAAGCAGCCAAGTGTGAAATAGAGGAGCACGACATCTTACCAACTTTCCTCTTTGCTTCTCATTCCTCTGATGGATGGAGTAGTAGAAATCTCCCAGCAGGGTGGGTACTGGGTTCCTCAGAAGGAAAAGGTGAATAGGATTCTTGCTAATAAACCTGGGCTCATCTACAAATAGTATAACCCCATATATACTGAGGGCTAACAATGCACAAACTGCCCTCCATTCTCCCAAGGAGGCCTTCAGGATGGCCTGAGAAGTCAAAAAGTCTAAGTGCAAACCAGGGATCCCAGCCTTTGTTGTCATGTTTTGCTCGATCAAAATAGACTCCAGGTATAGTGCTTTTGCCACTTCTCCATTGCTGGGAGAAGTCATCTCTGGGTTGAAGGGGACACCACCCATGACAGGTACTCCAATCAATGATGAAAACTCCTCCAGCAGAGGTCCTAGCTGAAAGTTTTGGAAAGTGAAGCATCTCAGAGGAGGGTCATAAAACTGTAGGCAGGTGTGGATCATGCTCCTCTGAGAAGGGTCCAGGTCCATAACCATGTCAAGGATGCCTCCATAATGCTCTCTGAATAATGGGATGTGGTCTGGAGTGATAAGTGCCTGGACCTGCCTGATACCAGTCAACACAGGCTCAAAGAAATGGTATGAAATGTTGCTTTTCCTGGGAGGAGCCATGACTGCTGATGAAGAGCTGAAGACAAGTGCTGATGAAGATCAAGACTGGTACTGGAGATGAGCCACTGATAAGCTGATAATGATGAAGATAACTGAAGCAAACAACTGATGAAGATAACTGAAGTAGATAACTGATGAAACAGAGGTCTATGCAGATGAAGGGGTCAAAACCAAGCCAAATAAAATGTGGATACCCTGAAAAACAAATAAACAAATGTTAAATGATGCAAATGATGAGTATGCAAATGATATGCGAGGGTTTGTGATCAAGCTGGATCTGATTTATCTGTCTTGATATATATGAATGTTCAAGAAGTCAAGATGGAGGTTCAGAAATCCAGTAACCAAGGTGGGGGACTCAAATAAAGAGTCACATGTCCAGGGTTAAATCACAAGAACTGTCCAAAATGAGGTACTCTTAATCAAAACAAGGTAACAGGGTATGATGTGGCCAATGGTACCTGCAAACCTGTAAACAGCCCAACCCCCTCACAGGTAGTGTTCTAAAACAAAGATCCTCAGACTTGGATCAGTTATGAGAAGTGTAAACACTTCTAACCCGGAAGTACAGTGTTTACAATAAACATAAAAGATCCTCCTCTAATTCACCTCAGTTTCTGAAGGTCATAATAAAGGTCATCCAGACTTAGCAGGCTTCCCAGATAGCCCTAGCACTACAGGAAATCTGTAGCACAGAGTTCTCAAGAAGAAACCCACATCTGAACCGTGTTTCATATTCCCGCACCAGACCGAAATGGAATGGGAAAGAACATGAACCACTCTAGCCTAGGTGTCACTCAGGTCCCAGGTATAGGACCTTAAACTCTCAATGGAACCCCACCCACCAAAACAGAAGAACAGATCCAGCAATGATAATGACAGTATGAAATATGAAAAACTGTAAGGAAAGCAATAAATAAAGCTGTACATAAAGCAATAAATAAAGCAGCTATATAAACACAATTAGCACATAACACCCCAGTAAACACAAATCAAACAAGCGCTAGGAGGAACCCACAAAAAGAACCAGAAGCCCTGGTTACAGTATAAGGGTCCCCAGCAGAGTCGCCAAGCTGTCGCTCCCACCAAATGACACCCGGGTCAGATGGGGTACAGACGCGAACGGTCGGCAAAAGGAGAGAGAACACACAAGGGTGAACTCAAAAGACAAGAGTCGCCAGCTAGGCATTTTTATCCCGAAGGAAAGGTAATGCTGCATAAACCTGAGAAAAGATATGGATAAGACGGTCGTGAACCAGAGAGACTGAGAAAGGGGGTTGGTTACAACCTGGGAAGGTATTAGCACCCAGATTGTCCGTTGTACTCGACGGGATCCACGCTTAAAAAGATTTGTGTTTCAAAGGGGTAGTGTCAGTGCAATTTGTGTAACAAATCTGGAAAGAATGCAAGTGTCAGTGTAAAATAACTATGAAGTGTATAAGAGAAGTGTCAGTGTAAGAACAGGAGTAAAATGCTCAAAATAATGAGGCTTAAAGAATAATGCTGAAAAGAGGGAATATACAGAGACTTTTTGTTCGATAACTGTTAAGTTATGCCTACGTATCCTCTCGTGCAATGAGGAAGTCAGAACACCGTAGTTCGACCCAAAGAGACTGAAAGATAAATTGACTTGTGAACTGCTTGCTTATCTATGCTCAAGTGTATGACCTGTCTGGCTCAGGTGCAAACTGTCTTGCATTAGACGGAAGAAGCGAGTTCTCGTTTGTGAGTGAATGAGATGAGAAAAGAATCCCGGAGGAGACGATTATTGTTTGTTTTTGTGTTTTCAGTCTTTTATTGCTTTTTGTGTTTGTCATAAGAAAATGAGCTTAAGCCTAAACCAAAGGTTAGTAAACTCATCACATCCTCCCTCTGATTAGGGGTAATGAGAATACCTTAAGTGTGAAGTAAACACCTCACACTTAAACACCATGATGTAGGATTAAGATCATTAACCTACTTGTGATTATTTAGATGTTTTTGTTGTTTTTTTTTAGTGTTAAGTAATGAGTTTAAGCCATAATCAGGGATTTAATGAACTCATTACACCATCCTAATAGAAGGATAATAGATGAGAACATTTAAGCTGAGGAAGACTCCTCAACTTAATCCATGATTAGGGATTAACCTCATGACAAAACAAGGCCTTTATTAAATGGACTTTAGTTAATGGTAAGATTAAGAAGTGGATTTTAGGGTTTGTAAGACAACTTGAGGAGGACTTGTCCATTAACACTAGGGTTAGTCCTTCTTAACCAATTAAGGAAGAATTAGAACCCTAATGCAAGGCCCAAGTTACAAGCTTGATGTCTTAATGATTATTAAGATGAATTGGTTAATGGATTTAAACACCTTAAGGGTTTAACACTTAGGATTAAAGTTATACACTCCATCCTAATAGAAGGATGCAGGCATAAGCTTGATCACAAAGCCTTAAAGCCTTTAGGGTTTAGTCCTTGATTATGAGGTGAGAAGAGAAGACTCAATGATGACACAAAGGTGAAACTAAATGGGGACTAATCAAACCCTAATTATTATCATGCTTGGTTGTTCCTAGGGTTAATGAGGTTTACAAGAAGATCTTCAGAGAAACCACCAGGAAGGAAGCAGATAAAAGGAGCAAGAAACAAAGAGAAGCAAAACAACTTGCTTCACTTAAGAAGACAAGTTGCTTGAAGAAAGAAAGTAAGAGATGAACATGAATGAGCAAGCTCACTCTAAAACACATACAAAATGCAGCAAAGAAAGTATGAAATAGATGAAAAGAGATTGTGAGGAGTGAAGGCAAATTCACTTCTCAAACAACTTACCACCTGAAAAGTTAGCACAAGAAAATGAATGCAATGCAAATGAGATGAAATGTCATGATGCAAGGCAAAGTCAGAAGCATAAACATGATGTTAATGATGCTAAGAGAAGATGCAAACACGAGGCAAGACATGAGGATGATCATACAAGTATATGGATGCAGATGAAGCATGCTTGGAACCATGAAAGTTCATGAATATTTATGAAATGCAATGGACATACAACATGGCAAATGAAAGATGCAATGATCAAACATGATTCTAATATGTCCTAAGGTGTATTATGAATCATGTAGATGCACAAAATGTCATGGCAAGTTGTTGGATGCATGCAAATGAAAGATGGATACAAGGGAAGGCACAAATTAGGGTTTATGATCAACACACAAAGCAAAATTCAAAATCAGAAGCAAATGACATGATAAAAAATTGAAACCGCAACCAAAGATACCCTAAACCTATACAAGTTCACTGCCCAAAGGAGGGGATCTAACTCTTAACCTAATGAAAGTTATGAATTTCTCAAGTTGGCTAGGGTTTTAAGGTACCTCATCAAGAAAAACACCAAACAAATTGAAAATGCAAGATCAAATCAAACCAATTTTTATAAACTACATGCCATGAAGGATGCAATGCAAGAAGAACCATCATCAAACTCTCAATGGTTAGGCAGAATGGATTTTTCAAAGTTTGCACAAAATTTTTTCCTTAAAATGAATTTAATTCCAATGAAAATGATCAAAAGGCATCAAGAACAAAAAAGAAATTTGGTTTGAGAGTTTGATAATGTGTCTAAATGTTTTAAAATGCAATGTAAATTTTTTTGTGATTTTTAAATACCTAAATGTATTTTTAATTAATTAATTTTCATTAACTAATTAAAAATAAACATTTAAATAATTTAAAAATGATTTTTAATGCAAAAAATAAAAATAAAAATATTTTTGGGTTCTGAAAATTAATAAAAGATTTGATAAAAATTTTCAGAATTTTTAAATGTATTTTACTATTTTAAATAATTCGTGCAAATTAAATGAAAAGAAAATGAAATAAAAATGAAATAAAATGAAAAGTATGCAAATCCTGAGGTTCAAATTCAAACTGGGAGATGGAGGGAAGACTGCGCGCGTCATCCAACGGCCTAGGTTCAAACTGACTCAATTAACATAAAACCCTAATTAATTAAACTAATGACGTGGATTAGGGCCTAATGGGGTGATCTGAGCCCTTCAAACACGCGGGAGTCAACATAGGTCAACCAGATCCATGGTCCAGATTCAAACTTTGCCCTAAACGTGATTAATGCCCTAATGACATTCAGGTGGCCGGAAATGACCTTCGGTCATCTTTTCCGGCCACACCTCCCCTGAGAAATTGCTAACTTCTTCCCTGGGCTTCTAAAACTCAATCTCTCTGCCCAGAATCCAACCCCATACATCATACAACAAGAATCAACAATCAAAACACATTTATTTTTCGTATCAAAGCTGAATCGAATCAAAATGTTTTTAGGTCAAAAAATTTCAGAACACGAATACATACTCATTTCTCCACCATTTTCAAAACAAAACATATCAACATGATCAGTGAAGCATAGAGAATCATTTAGGAACTTAAAAACATGTTTCTGGAAAAAAAGTTCTTGAGCTCACCTGAACTAGAGCTTTGATCTTTGGAACTTTCTGGCTGCCTCTTTGATCCAAAACGCCTCTAATGAACCTCCTGAGAAGCTTGCAATGCTTGGTTGAAGTTTCTTTTGTCTGGTTTGAGAGATTGGTAGAGTTTTGTTCAGGAAAGGTGAGAAATCGTGTTTCTGCTTGAGGTGGTTTCAGGGACAAATGAGGGTTGGGAAATGACCAGAGGAACATGTTGAGTGATTCTATGAAGTTTGTTTTGATGTTTGTGTCTTGTGTGATGAATTTCGAAACAAAATGCATAAGAGGTGAAATCTTGAAACTATGGCTTATGAGATGTTTCAGGCTTGTGTGTGTGTTGCTTTGAGTTGCTTTTTGTCCACTTATCACACTGTGATAGGTCTGTGGAGTTGGTGTGGCCTATGTTGATTGGTATGGGCCATTTTGCATAAAGTCAACTTTTGTGTAAGAGAGGTATGGGTCAATGACAAGCCAAGGACAAAGGGGTGTCCTGCGCAGCAAGGATTGAGGAGAGCCATAGAATCAGTCTTGAGGCCAATTAGCAAGTGGATTAGGGTTTGTGTGAGGTTTTGCAACTTTGTGATCTTTTGGCCCTTTTGTGATTACTTGAAGCATAAGTCATGAAAATGGGAGGTTCTTTTGTGCAATCTGATTTTTAGGTCATGATTCATGTTTGTGCAAAGGTTAGAAGTCACATTGAAGTCACATTTTGCCTTGGCAAAAGGTTTTGCAACTTTGCCTCTTTGGTACAAAACTTGAAATTATGTGATTTTGTCCAACTTTGACAAGCCATAACTTTTGATCCATGATGAATTAGGATGAGTTCTTGTACTTTTTGAAAAGGGAATGATCCATTCTACAACTTTCATGACCAAAGTTTTCTCATTTGAAGCATTTTTGAATCAATTTGAGGAGGTTGAAAAACTTTCCCAAAATGGCAAGTTTACATTACAAGTCACTTTCCCAAAAAGGCAATTTTGCAAATGGCTTGAAATTCTTCAATTTTGTGAACTTTTAACATCTTATATGATCAAATAGAGATCATACATATTCAACAATGATGAAGAACACCCTTTGGTTGGGTCATTGGGGGCCTCAGATGCCCTGATTTTGCATTGACTTGCTCAAGAAGTCAACCCTTGATCAGATGCCTTCCCCATGGAATTTCTTCATGAAAATTGATATGCATGATCCCTATACCCTATAGAGACCAATAGAAACAAGAATGACCAAAAAATTTGGAGTTATGGCCTTTAAAACCAAAACCCTAATTTTAGGTCATCTGTGCAGTTAAGCCTGGCTCTGCTTCCATGCCTTTCTCAGTTCTTGTGATTCTTTGACTTCCTTGACTTTGTGGGGATATGATATGATGCTTGAACATATATAGACCCCTTTAAAGTGATTGTAGACCTTTGAAGTGGCTCAAATGGCTCAGGGATGGCTCAGATCACAAACCCTAGATGCAGATGACTTTGAACCAATGTAGTGAATTAAAAAAAATGTGATATGAGATGCTATGATTGAACTTATGCACATGAAGAGATCACAAGCCATGGTGTGAATGGGTGAGGGAAAATTTGGGGTGTTTAAAATGTCTAATATGTTGTTGTTCGTCTGCAACTCCCAACACCCGTCTGTGTTTGGTATTGGATCCTTTGCTACACTCATCTGTGCCTTGATAGGTATGTTCAGCTGTTGCTCGTCTGCAACTTTCCAGCACTCGTCTGTGTTGATCACCTTTTGAAGCTCGTCTGCTTTGCTTGGATACTCGTCTGTATCATCCTGGCACTCGTATGTGTTAGCTTATATCTATATGTGTGGATTTGTTGTTTATCCTGGTATTTTTGTATGACTACTTCAAATGCTCGTCTGTGTTTGAATTTCTGGTATTCGTCTATACCAGTGGTGGATACTCGTCTGTATCATTGCCTGAAGCGCTCGTCTGTGTTTCTCAGATCATCGTCTGATACTCGTCTGTATCATTGACTTTTGGCACTCGTCTGTGTTTATCTTGATGATCATCCAATACTCGTCTGTATTGAAGAGGTTTCAAATCCTGACTGTGGGAATTAATGTCAAAATGGTTACCGGTCCTGGCGTAACAGGTAAATCCGAAGGAGGCTCGTCTGTCTCAAGCACTTATTGTTGCTGCACCTAGCGTCACAGGTTTGCTCAAAGAAGACTCGGCTGTCTTATACCATATATCCATGGATAATATATGAAGAAGGTTCGTCTACCTTGTTTGCATGTCTATCCCACAGACTTTAGTGCATTACCGGTCCTGGCGTAACAGGTAAATCCGAAGGAGACTCGTCTGTCTCAGGTCATATGCAATGTTTGAGGACTCATCTGTCTAGCTCCTGGCGTCACAGGATTGTTTGAAGACTTGTCTGTCTCAGATTATGTTCTTGCAGTGTTTGAGGACTCGTATGTCCAGCTCCTGGCGTCACAGGATTGTTTGAAGACTCGCCTGTCAAAGTGTTCTTATTCCAGATATCAGTTTCAACTTGGAAGAAGCTCGTCTGCTTTTCCTCTCCTTCTCATCCCCAGAGCGTCATCTGGTTGGGTTTATTTCCCAGTGTTGCATTCTTCGTCAGAGTGCAAATTTCTGGTCTTCTTGGTATTCAACCACAGTTTATCTTGAATGGTCGATAGCTCGTGCTATCGTCCTTTTCAGATTAACTGATGATTGAATAGGGGCAGCTGTAACACCCCAAATTTGCCCTCTTCATTTTAAGCATCATATCACATCATATTCATCATGAACATATCATTTACTTAGCATCATATCATGGAAAGATGAAGCATCACATCCCTCATGTCCTAGCATCAAGCATATGGTCATCTGTGGAGGTTCTTGAGGCACCACAAGCCATGAAAAGGGTCCCAATGAGTTTGTACAAGTCTTATGGTGAGTCTACACTCCATTTACAAGTTCAAGTCCATTTTCAAAAGCTAAGAAGATGGCATGATCATCAGAGATCTCAGGACAAGGCAAAGCTCTTATACAAGGCACCCAAATTAGGGTTTGTGATTCAAGCACCAAGATCTCACAACTTTGGCCATTTCATTTGGGCAAAGTCTTCTATATGTTAATAGGATCCTAGGTGTCAATTTTCATGAGAAAATTCCATGTGGAAGTCAGACAATGCCTCAGTTGCTTGCAGATGAAGCAAAAAGTCAATTGTGCCCTTAAAAAGTCAACTATGCAATTTCAAGGGGTCTAACCCAAATTTTTTGGCCAAGAGGGGTCCTTACAATGTTATAAGAGGTTTGGAATGCCTAAAGTTCAAGAATCATGGAGATTTGAAGGGTTTTGCAAAAATGGTACAAAGTTGGTTTATGGAATTTTCCAAATTTGGCAACTTTTGCCCTAATTTTCAAATGGCCTTAACATGATCAAAAAATCTTCAAATGGACCAAAGTCAAGCATGAAAGTTGAAGAGTAAGGGCTCCCATTGTCGCTCCCCGGATTTCCATCCTGGTACAAACGCGAAAGTGGCGCGGAAAAAGAATAGAGTCGCCAGCCAGGCATTTTTATCCCGAAGAAAGGGAATGGTAATGCTGCACAAACCAGAAGAAAGAAGAGGAAGGACACAGGTCCTGCGAACCAAAGAGACTGAGTTCGGGATTCGGTTACGACCTGGGAAGGTATTAGTACCCAGATCGTCCGCCGTACCCGACGGGATCCACGCTTGCAAAAGAAACTATTTCAAAGGGTGAGGGCATGAAAGCTGCAGCAAAGGAATGAAAATGAAAAGAAATTGGAACTGGAAAAGAACTGAATAAGAGAACAAAGAGAAAAAAATGTAGGGAAAATAAAGATTATGCTCGAACGGTCCCTACCCCGCTGCCTACGTACCTCATCAGGATAATGAGGATCAGAGACGCCGTAGTTCCCCTAACTAGGGGTACTAAAAGGAAATTGCTTGTGAATTAAAGCTTTAACTGCCTATGCCATTGCTCAGGTGTTGCTGACTCGAACGACGAGTGCGTAACCGTCTTGCAAAGTGAAAAGTAGGAGCAAGTTCGCGTACGGAGCGAATGAGATGAGAAAAGAATTCCCGAAGGAGAGACGCTTATTGTTTGTTTGGTGTTTTTTAGAAGCTTTTATGAGTGAAAGTTTGCATAGGTAAATGTACCTAAGTCTTACTCAATGGGATGTGTACATCTCACATCATCCTGAAATGGAATGCGCAAGAGGCACACCTATCTATGAAGGAAATCTCCAAAGCTAGTCCCACAAGTGAAGGCTCAGACACACTGACCTACTAACATTTATTAAGTGTTTTTGTGGTTTTTTGATTAAGAAGTATTTTTTAGCTTTTCTTTGTGAAGTAATCTCATGCTAAGACCTATCCACCACGAGGGATAACTTACACCTCGCCCCGAAACGGAACACGTGCAAGTATCTCATAGCAAAGTCCCATGTCACATGAAAGTACTCAACATTTATTAAGTGAATTAGAATCAAGTTTGAAGATGAGAAGAGAAAAGAAACCAAAAGGATCATAAAGGTAAAAGCTAACGGGAAAAGTATAATCCTAATATTCACATGCTCGGATGGTCCTAGGTTAGTGAGGCTCACTATCCTAATGAAGGAGAAAGAAGAAGATGAAAGAAGAAAGGAGAAGCTCCATGGTGGCCTAAGCACACCTCAAGTCGAGAAAGAATAAGAGAAGATGAGGAAGAAGAGATGAGATAAGAATGAGAGATGAGAACGCAATGGAGTAATCGAACAATGCACAAACAGAGCCTACACCAGTAGGACTTCCAGATGCAGCAGCATGCAATAAGTAAAGTCGGTCCTCAGTGTTACCTAACGGAGAAGGTTCGTTGCCTCTTCAATACGTGCAAAAGAAATATCAAGAGAGAAGTCGAATACTCAAAGCAGGCAAGTGAAATCAATAATCAAGCTAAAATGTCAACCACCCGGGTTCCAAACATATCAGAATATCCACTGTGAGCAAAGAAAATTAGCAATGAGAGATGGTTCAGACGAACCAAGGGCTGAGTGTAACCTGCATCAAGAGATCTCATCAGTCCATGCAAGATTATAAGTCACAAGATATGGACTAACCAACAAGTAATCATAAATCTAAACCAAAAGCTTTTAAATGTAATTCTATTCTAATTAACCAAAATTCTTTATAGAAAAATAATAAGAAAACAAAATTATATTAAAACACAATAATTAAGACTAAAGAAATAAAACTATTCTAAGATTTATAAACAAAAAATTAGCCAAAAAAATTCTACAAAATACAAATATATTTACTACATAAGCCTCTCTTTTTTAAAATAGAACAAAAGAAATTCTGAAATTAAAAAGAAAACATATATAAACAAAAGAAATAGAAATTGAATAAAGAAATAATAAAGAGACAGAGGGGGGTAGGCCGCGCTGGAATGGGGTCCGAAAATACACCCAGCGGGCTTTAGCCCATCAGCAAAAACAACCTAAAAAATAAAGACATAGAAAGTGATAATAAAAAGAACTAAAGTGGTATAACAATCAGTAAGCAACAGATGAGGTCAAAACGAGGAAACACGAGCCCCCTTTTTCTCTTTCACGCCGAAAAACTCGCCGGACATGGCCGTCATCAGCGCCAACGTTTCTCTTCTTCTCTGAACAAAAACACTAGCTACCACACTCCGGCCAATTGAATCGCACAATCAATGTCGTGATGGCTTTATCTCCCTCGCGGTAGCTCTCTCTTCTTCTTCTTCTATTTTCCTAGTTCTGCTTCTATTTTTCGGTGGAGTTGTGTTGCGTGATGGGGGCTGATTTGGTTTTGGTTTGTTGTGGTATGATGAAGGGATGAAGCTGTTTCGGATTTATGGAGGAGGATGGTGGTAGAATGGTGTTGTTGAAGGGGGTTGAATGAGGTTGTTGTTCAGAAATAAAGAGTGATGAAGGTTATTTGGTGTTGGTGTTTCTGCGAAAAAAAGTTGAAGATGAGTGGATTTTGGTGAGGATGCAGAAACAAAGGGTGGTTTCGGTTTTAGAGGGTCTGAGGTTTGAATGATGAGAACTGAAGATTTTTGTGAAGGGAATGCCTACGGTGATGATGAAGAAAGGGGTTTGTGGTGATGGTTGGAGAGATTGGTTTGAGGACTTGGAGGTTGTTGGTGTTAATTCGTTTTGCTTTTTACAGAAAAGGTTTGAGTTTCTGTTGTTTGTATCAAATGTGTATTTTTCTATCAGAGAGGGATCCGTTATGTTGTGCGAAAAGCTGGTGTGTGAGGTGGTGTAATGCGTCGTGAATGCTGAGTGTAAGAGCTGGCAAAATATTGTGTGGGGAAAGTATATTGGGGTGGGTCCATGGCAATTTCGTGAATGAATTTGGTGTGGTGTGAATGCGTGAATTCTGTTAGAGTGCATAAGCTGTGGTGAGGTGAGATGAAGCGTGAATATAAAAAAATGCGAGTGGGGCCGAGTGTGAAATGCGTGTGTGTTGTGCGTGTAGTTTTGTGGAGTGGTGAAAAATGAAATGGTGTGATTGTGGGACCCGATTGTGAGTGGCTGGGGATGAATTATGTGGGGTGGCAATGCATTGGTTCTACTGTATTTCTAAACTTCTAGAAAAAAAAGATAATGGTACAAAAGATAAATATAATGAAATGATTAGAAGATAAATGAACATTTAGTCATAAAAATGAAAGGTGAATTTGGAGAAAATGCTAATTATAATATGGATGGGGAGAATGGAATTAAGATGGATAAAAAATATTAAAATGTGGATTTGAATTCTAACATAACTGGAATATAGAATATATAAAAAAAGAATAAGGATAATAATAATGGATATTTAATATGGGTAGATTATGTAAATGGGATCAATAAAAATGAAAGATAAAGGAATTTAGGAATTGAAATGAATAAATGAAATAAAAATGAGAAAAATAAATAAAATGAAATGTGGACTTTAATTCAAAAATATATGGACAAATTGTTAAAAAAAATGGGCTTTGGATTTTGATATGAATTTGGAAATTAGAAATGGATAAGGACAACGGGTATGAATTGATCTTTTATGGAATGGACCGACAACCACCAATAGGCACACAACCATGAAACAACTTGCACCATCCCACACATTTCTGATAAAACATGAAATACCACCATCATTGCAATTGAAACAAATCCCTTGAACCGATCAAACTTTGAGCTTTTAATCCAATGGACCTTCAATCCTTTTCAAATCCGTCTGAATCGTTCTCTTGGGAAAACAAAATCCACAAAGGAGCACAATCTTTGATCTTGGACGCACGATGCCTGAGATATTGAGAAAAAAAGAGGAATAGTCCGATAACTTGATGAAGAAGATAATAGCCTGACGATGGGTCAGATGCATCGGTGAATAGTTTTCAGACGTGAAATCCTTGAAGACACTGTTTCAGGGAGATAAGCCTTAATCCAGCAACATGAGGAGAATGATACCACAGATGGCTGCATAGCTGAAACTTTGAATTCTCTGGTAATCCGCAGATATAGATGTGAAACCCAAATTCTTCAGAAAATATGACCCCATGTCTTAGGAGCTTATGCAAATGGTATGCAAAATGCGCATGAATGCAAAACAAAAAAAAAAGCTGACAAAGATAGAAAAACAGAGGGCAAATTTAGGGTGTTACAGCTGCCCCTATTCAATCATCAGTTAATCTGAAAAGGACGATAGTACGGGCTATCGACCATTCAAGATAAATTGTGATTGAATACCAAGAAGACCAGAAATTTGCACTCTGACGAAGAATGCAACACCGGGAAATAAACCCAACCAGATGATGCTCTGGGAATATGAAAGGGAGGAAAAGTAGACGAGCTTCTTCCAAGTTGAAACTAATATCTGGAATAAGAACACTTTGACAGATGAGTCTTCAAACAATCCTGTGACGCTAGGAGCTGGACATACGAGTCCTCAAAACACTTCAAGAACATAAACTGAGACAGACGAGTCTTCAAACAATCTTGTGACGCCAGGAGCTGGACATACGAGTCCTCAAACACTTCAAGAACATAAAACTTGAGACGGACGAGTCTCCTTCGGATTTACCTGTTACGCCAGGACCGGTAATGCACTAAAGTCTGTGGGATAGACATGCAATCAAGGTAGACGAACCTTCTTCATATATTATCTGTGGATATATGGTATAAGACAAACGAGTCTTCTTTGAGCAAACCTGTGACGCCAGGTGCAGCAACAATAATTGGTGCCTGAGACAGATGAGCCTCCTTCGGATTTACCTGTTACGCCAGGACCGGTAATCATTTTGACATTAATTCCCACAGTCAGGATTTTAAACCTCTTCAATACGGACGAGTATTGGATGATCATCACGATAACACAGACGAGTGCCAACAGTCAATGATACAGACGAGTATCAGACGATGATCTAAAAAACACAGACGAGCGTTTCAGGCAATGATACAGACAAGTATCTGCAACTGGTATAGACGAATACCAGAAATTCAAACACAGACGAGCATTTGGAGTAACAACAGAAGAATATCAGGATAATCAGCAAATCCTCACATACAGATGTAAGCTAGCACATACGAGTGTCGGGGATGATATAGACGAGCATCCAAACAAAGCAGACGAGCTTCAGAACACAGACGACCTCTGGGGATAAAAAGCAGACGAGCTTCAAACAAACACAGACGAGTGCCAGAGAATGCAGACGAGCAAACATCAAAGATTATCACCCATCCAACACAGACGAGTGTTGGGAAGTTGCAGACGAGCAAAGATCAAACATCAAATATCAAACACAGACGAGTGTTGGCGACTTCACTGGGGGAAAGCAGCAAATATGGATACCCAACACATACGAGTATTAAAATTTGCAGACGGGAAACAACAGAAATCATATACCAAACACAAACGAGTGTTGGAAATTGCAGACGAGCAACAGCAAACATCAGGACCTCAAAACACAGACAAGTGTTTGAAATTGCATACGAGCAATATCAAGGTAATCATGGACCACTGCTGGGGAAAGCAAACGAGCAAGTCGGAGTGATAACACAGACGAGTGTTGAGAAATGCAGACGAGCATCAATAAAGTAAGAACACAGACGAGCGTTGGAAATTGCAGACAAGCAACAAACAAATGCCTGATTGGCCACAAAAGTTACGACTCTGCAGGGGAATACAAGTCAAGAGGCCTGGACACCTAACTCTGACTGGAGTGATGAATACCTGACTATATCATCAAATTGACCAACAGAATGGCGCTTTGCTGGGGAATATTTCAATGATGAAAGTGAATCCCAAACATAAAACTCTGTGGGGAAATGACCATCTTCAGACTTGGCTGGGGAAGACGCTAGATTAAATAACCCTTGCTGAGGAGGGAATCCTGACAATTCTAACTCTGTGGGGAAACAGGGCCTTCAGCTGCCTGCTGGGAATACTTCACTGAGGAAAGATAAATTCGCCTGGGGATGAGCACAGTTCCATTAGCCTTGAAGTTCTGCTAGGGATATCAACGACTTTAGCTCAGCTAGGGATGTCAACCTTCTGGCCTGGCTGAGAAACATATTTGGCAATGCTCTGCTGAGGAGAGACCTTGCTGGAGGATCAAATAAGTCACAATATGCCCCGGGTATAGCATGATGATTGTGTTGGAAAGATATGCTAATGAAAATTGGACTTTGACTGAATGAGAATGAACAACACCTCATGAAGAAATCTTATCGGCCGAAAGAAGATCTTATGCTCGGGGAAGAAATAAACTTCCAATGCCCTGCTGGTAAAATAAATACCAGACATTCCCTGAGAATTAACACAATGCTTCAAGCCTCTGAACTCAACAGTTGCATACTGATTATCATGAGTGCATGAGCATTCCTCACTCCTGAAACTATGCCTCAGACTGCATCGCCTATGAAAAGATCGCTTCTAGAGGATTTTACAGAAGACCTAGCATCCAGAATTGCCCCAGTGTCTTCAAACTCTCGCAGAAATTCAACATATCTTGAGATAACTGCCCCAGATTGCGTCTTGTAACAATTCTGATCCACACAAAGAGAAGACAGAAACCATGCGGTATGAAGTTACAATGCAAATGATGCAAGATGCAGACGTATGCTCGGATATGAATATGCAAGCTACGGGAGCTAAAAACAAGGATGGTTGGGCTCTAGGGCTAAGTTGATAGAGGTATTTTTGGTTGTCAAGCAATTGGACTTTAAAGGTGGGATACCAGACGAGAACTGGTTTATTAAAGGTAGGCCAACAGACGAGAACTGATGGGCAAAGAAATAAGTCGTCAGACGAGAACTGACTCCTTAGGTTCATTGTCAAACGAGAATTGACTCAGAAAAAGAATGACTACCAGACGAGAACTGGCGTTCAACAGGTTAAAAGAAAAGGGGACCAGATGAGAACTGGTTAAAAGATTCGCCTACCAGACGAGAACTGGTATTTGAAGTTGGTTTGTCAGACGAGAACTGGACTTTGGGATGGTTTGCCAGACGATAACTGGACTTTGGAAAGGCTTGCCAGACGAGAACTGGACTTTGAATGTCAAGACGTTGGGTTACGAGGCCCTCTGAATTGAGATTGATGATTGCGGGGTTATGCTCAATGCAATTATGATGCATATGCTCTATATGCTCGAGCGACATGAGTAACGCATGCAAATGATTTATGCAATGCTTATGAAAAGCTAGAAAAGCTCCCAAGGATGGGAAGAAAGGTCTTAGTGACAAGGCTTCTATGTTGAGAAGGGTGACAAAGGCGAGGGTGGGTAGCATGATTTCCCGACACTCATCTTGAACTTTGAGATTGTTGATATAACTTGCTCTGTATAGCTAAAGTTGCCCCTGGTTGGGTGAGTCTCTGAATAGACTGCCTCTGATTATCCAATTCCTGGCATGGCAGACTTGGGTGCTCTCTCGAGGAGAGTTGCACTTAGTGAACTCTGGAAGTGTCCTGCCCCGGGATGAGCGTGGAAGCGACTTGACTCATTCTGACTGAGCATTGGAAGAATTCATCCTTGGTCAATAGAAAATTTGGGTGGCCTGCCCCTGTTTTGTAGATTCAGCTCCGTACAACTGATTTTTGAACGATGTTCCTCAATCAACAGATGTTTGGGAACTTGCTTTACCCTGACCGATTCTTTGGTCGACAAAACCACTGGATAACATGCCCCTGATTCATAGGCTAACAAGATGCTTTTGATTTTGGTCATCTTTGTTGAATGATCAAGTTCCCTCTTGATTGCCTTTTGTAGGAACTTTCCTGAAGACACAGACTGACTTGCAATTAAAACTGTTCATTCACAAATGGTAATTTTAACGCAGTGCACATGCAAGTTTTGAAAATTTATTTATTTGAATGATGTGATAGTGTGCGACGAGTGGACCATTAGTCCAAACGTAATGCTGAGTTAGCAAATCGTTAGGAGTCAGTTTACGCAACCTTGTCGTAGTATGCTTTCAGAATTGAACCTTATTCAATTAGGACTTTCAAGGGTTATGACGTGGTCTGGTTCACGGTTTTTAGAAAGAAGGATTTATGGCTCAAAGTTTATCTGTGCCCACCCATTCTCCTTGATGTTCTCCAGTCCTACGTTCAGCTAATTTTACCTAAGCGCTCGCCTCTCGAAAGGGTCTTGTAATGGTTGAGGAACCAATGACGTTGACGGTTTAAGTACCAATGAGGCTTCTTGGAATAACAATCATCCCTTCTGACTTTGTGTCTGGTCACACGATTTTGTTCTTATGGAACATTTTTCTTTTGATTTTTTCTGATTTTACTCCCTAATTTTTGCCTGGACTGAATCTTTTTTTTTTCAATTTTGAAGTCCAGTGGGATGCCCTAACTTTTGCCTAAGTCATCTGTTTTCACCCTTTTTTTTTCGACTTAGCGGGCTTTATTTCTCTTCTTTTTTTTGCTTTGATTTTTTTGAACAAATCGTGTGACACTGGTTGTCTGACTTGCTTTAAAGGGTAATGACTGCCTCATTCCTTTGTTGTTGAGGGGTAACCATTGTGGTTTCACGTCCCTTGACCTCTTGAGGTGTACTGAAGAAAAGGTAATGGATCCTCGGATGCTCACTCCTTTGGAAATTTGAACGCTCGGTCAAATTAACTGATAACTACCTTGCCCCGGGTTAAATGTAAGGTTTTTTTCGTTCAGAAAAGAAACTCCTACTTCAAGGCTCAAAGGGGTTGACGAGGATCTATCTCCCTTATATCTCCGGTGTTTGGGAATTGAAACAATGCATGTACATCGTCAACAGGTTCTATCCTGAAAGCATACCTTCAACAATTATGGGTATTCATTTGTCATCATCCTCCCTCAAACCTGCTAAACAGCAGTGAAATAAATGGGAGTTAAATGGATGCAAATTTTTTTTGTTTTTTCCAATGCAAGTAAAGAAAAATGAACGAATGCGACATAATTGATTCAAAAAGTGCAAGATCACTACATTAACATTACCATTCAAAATAACAATGCTTAAAAAGACAAATAGCTGCTAACAGGAAAGAAACTACAATGCAAATGATAAAAGGATACAGTGATCACCAATTCTGATGACATCTTCTTGTATGGACCACTGAAATCAGGAGACACTCCTTCGAAGTCCTGGAACTCAAACAAGCGAGAGGTTGACGTGTACAACCAAGCTTCCTTCTGGAAAGGAAATGTAGCCCTTGTCGATCAACTGTTGTACCTTGGCTTGAAAAGCTTTGCAATCTTCAGTTGAATGCCCCATTGATCCACCATGATACCCACATTGCTCATGAGGATTATACTCTGGAGGGTACGGCTCTGACAACGGCTTGAGAGGCTTAGGAGCCACCAATGATCTTTGAATTAGATGTGGCAAGAGTTCACTGTACGCTATGGGAACTGGATGAAGAGGTGCATTCCTTCTTTCCGGATTGTTGCGAGGCCTAGGCTGGCTCTGAAGTTGATTCTGAGGTCTTCGATTATGAGCTTGCAGATTTGGACGAGGAGGAGTCCAGGGTTTCTGATACGATGCTTTGAGCATTGCTGAATGCCCATAAGAGTAACCGGACTTAGGAACGGATGACCTCTGAGAAGATGTTGGTCCAGAATATTCGATATTGGCCATGACTGCATTGGTATCATACCATTCTTCCTCTTGAGAGCTAACAACAGACTCACTTTCACTAGCTGGGATGTTCGAGAAGTCTTGGATCTTTCCACTTTTGAGCAGGCTCTCGATGCGTACTCCAACTATCATCAAATCAGAGAAACTTGATGTCCCAATGCTACTCATTCTTTCCAAGTACGGACCTTGTAACGTGCCCACGAACAAGTCCACTAATTCTCTATCTGAAAGTGGTGGCTGTACTTGGGATGCCAATTCCCTCCACCGCTGTGCATATTCTCTGAAAGATTCACCATTCCTCTGAGATAGGCTCTGCAAGTGCGTGCGACAGGGCACCATGTCCACATTGTATTGGTATTGCTTTACGAAAGCTCTGGATAAATCATTCCAAGATTGAATACAACTACTTTTCAAATCCATATACCAACTTAAGGATGCCCCGCTTAAACTGTCCTGAAAACAGTGAATCATCAGCTCGTCGTTGCGGGCATGAGAAGTCATTTTTCTGCAGAACATCGCCAAATGACGCTTCGGGCAACTGACACCAGTGTACTTCTCGAACTTCGGAGTCTTGAAATCTGGAGGTATGACAAGACCAGGCACCAAACACAGGTTTAAAGCATCAAAACCAAAGGCATCAGGATCCGCTAAGGCTTTGAGTTGCTCATCCAACACACGAAACCTTTCAGCAGGATCAACAGTTTGAGGATCCTTGGTTTTCATAAGAGGGATTTCCCCTTGGAAGCTCGGCATAGGGAAAGCAAAGCTTTGATAATATGTAGAATCAGAAGAAGATGAAGGTCCACCTCAGACAACAGATGGTTCAGGTACACTCTGATTCACGATCGGGATCTGTACAGGCTGAGCTTTAGTAAGGTTATTCACTTGTGGAAGATCCTCATCAAGAGAAAGACCATACAAAGGATTGGTCATCGACGTGAAACCAGGTGGAAACTCAACATTCTGACGGTTGTTCTCTGACATAGCTACTGACGGCTTCCAAATCTGACCTTTTCTTCTTGACACTGCTCAGTCTAGCTTCAAACGCTTTGTCGTCTTCCAACGGTTACCACTTGTTCAAACTGAGTACCGAGAAATCAGCTGGTTGGTCATGGACAAAAGAGGAGGGATGAGCTCTCTGGAAGAAGAAATGCAATGCAGATGCAAATGCAAAATACAACATGATGATGCAAAAGATGCAAAGACATGGGATCACAGCCGGAAACTGCCTGGAATCTGGAATACTGCCAAGAATCGAGTGTCTGTAACCACAAGATCTCTGTATAATAACCCAAAATAGTAACCGAGAACCAAAGGTCAAGAACTCCAGGATCATAGTGACCTGGTCAATACAATAAGACTGCACTAGTAATGAGGGTATGTTGAGGTCAAGGGTTCCTACAAACCTGTAAACCCCTCCCAATATCACGGGTGTGCTCCGGGTCAAACATCACGAACCCTCAAAGCCGAATAGCAATAATACTTTCACCATTTCCGAGAAATGGCTCATGACCACATCAAGGAATCGGTTTGGCATTATATACTACGCAGGGAGGCCTCAGCTGAGTCCGGGAAAAACAAGCATCCCTTATAAGTCCCCAGCTTCGAGCGCTGAAATCGAGAAACAATAGTACATTCAGCCCGTAGGATACATTACTATTGTCATACGACCAGATGCTTTGACTGAGTTCCTATAAGAGAACCAGGCCATCCTATGTGAGTTCCCAGTGGACCCTCGGGTGCGAATGGGTTTGCCACAAAATGTGGTCTGCCACTGCCACCACTGGAGAGGGTTGTTTCCACAAAGGTTCTCAATGATCGGTCCCCAGATGCACATAACTATCAAGGTCCTATCCTGAAGTGGAGGAAATCCCCACACAAGATATTTTCAAGACGGTCGCAATCTGGGCGTGAAACACATCCCACTCATCATGCCACATGTGAGTACAATATGTCCACTCTAATCCTATAGTGCGCTCAAGCGGGGTACTTGGCTTATCTCTTAGAACAGTATCTCCCAAGTCCACCAAGCAGAAAACCAGTCCAGACAGTCCAGTATGATATATATGATGCGGAAAATAAATACTGAAAAACTGTAAATAAAGCTGTAAATAAAGCTGTAAATAAACAACAATAAAATACAACAAGCCGCAACAAACAAACAACACCCAATGAAACAGAAACACGCATGCGCTAGGAGAGACTCTCAAGGGAACCAGAGACTCTGGGTTCGGTCTCCAGCAGAGTCGCCAGCTGTCGCTCCCCGGATTTCCATCCTGGTACAAACGCGAAAGTGGCGCGGAAAAAGAATAGAGTCGCCAGCCAGGCATTTTTATCCCGAAGAAAGGGAATGGTAATGCTGCACAAACCAAAAGAAAGAAGAGGAAGGATACAGGTCCTGCGAACCAAAGAGACTCAGTTCGGGAGTCGATTACGACCTTGGAAGGTATTAGCACCCAGATCGTCCGTCGTACCCGACGGGATCCACGCTTGCAAAAGAAACTATTTCAAAGGGTGAGGGCCTGAAAGCTGCATCAAAGGAATGAAAATGAAAAGAAATTGGAACTGGAAAAGAATTGAATAAGAGAACAAAGAGAAAAAAGTGTAGGGAAAATAAAGATTGTGCTCGAACGGGCCCTACCCCGCTGCCTACGTACCTCATCAGGATAATGAGGATCAGAGACGCCGTAGTTCCCCTAACTAGGGGTACTAAAAGGAAATTGCTTGTGAATTAAAGCATGAACTGCCTATGCCATTGCTCAGGTGTTGCAGACTCGGACGACGAGTGTGTAACCGTCTTGCAAAGTGACAAGTAGGAGCAAGTTCGCGTACGGAGCGAATGAGATGAGAAAAGAATTCCCGAAGGAGAGACGCTTATTGTTTCTTTGATGGTTTTTTTAGAAGCTTTTATGAGTGAAAGTT
This sequence comes from Lathyrus aphaca, assembly GCA_963966055.1. Lineage (NCBI taxonomy): Eukaryota > Viridiplantae > Streptophyta > Magnoliopsida > Fabales > Fabaceae > Lathyrus > Lathyrus aphaca. Next base: position 420,957,000 of record OZ014520.1, read on the forward strand.
TGCATAGGTAAATGTACCTAAGTCTTACTCAATGGGATGTGTACATCTCACATCATCCCGAAATGGAATACGCAAGAGGCACACCTATCTATGGAGGAAATCCCCAAAGCTAGTCCCACAAGTGAAGGCTCAGACACACTGACCTACTAACATTTATTAAGTGTTTTTGTGGTTTTTTTGATTAAGAAGTATTTTTTAGCTTTTCTTTGTGAAGTAATCTCATGCTAAGACCTATCCACCACGAGGGATAACTTACACCTCTCCCCGAAACGGAACGCGTGCAAGTATCTCATAGCAAAGTCCCATGTCACATGAAAGTACTCAACATTTATTAAGTGAATTAGAATCAAGTTTGAAGATGAGAAGAGAAAAGAAACCAAAAGGATCATAAAGGTAAAAGCTAACGGGAAAAGTCTAATCCTAATATTCACATGCTCGGATGGTCCTAGGTTAGTGAGGCTCACTATCCTAATGAAGGAGAAAGAAGAAGATGAAAGAAGAAAGGAGAAGCTCCATGGTGGCCTAAGCACACCTCAAGTCGAGAAAGAATAAGAGAAGATGAGGAAGAAGAGATGAGATAAGAATGAGAGATGAGAACGCAATGGAGTAATCGAACAATGCACAAACAGAGCCTACACCAGTAGGACTTCCAGATGCAGCAGCATGCAATAAGTAAAGTCGGTCCTCAGTGTTACCTTACGGAGAAGGTCTGTTTCCTCTTCAATACGTGCAAAAGAAATATCAAGAGAGAAGTCGAATACTCAAAGCAGGCAAGTGAAATCAATAATCAAGCTAAAATGTCAACCACCCGGGTTCCAAACATATCAGAATATCCACTATGAGCAAAGAAAATTAGCAATGAGAGATGGTTCAGACGAACCAAGGGCTGAGTGTAACCTGCATCAAGAGATCTCATCAGTCCACGCAAGATTATAAGTCACAAGATATGGACTAACCAACAAGTAATCATAAATCTAAACCAAAAGCTTTTAAATGTAATTCTATTCTAATTAACCAAAATTCTTTATAGAAAAATAATAAGAAAACAAAATTATATTAAAACACAATAATTAAGACTAAAGAAATAAAACTATTCTAAGATTTATAAACAAAAAATTAGCCAAACAAATTCTACAAAATACAAATATATTTACTACATAAGCCTCTTTTTTTTAAAAAAATAGAACAAAAGAAATTATGAAATTAAAAAGAAAACATATATAAACAAAAGAAATAGAAATTGAATAAATAAATAATAAAGAGACAGAGGGGGGTAGGCCGCGCTGGAATGGGGTCCAAAAATACACCCAGCGGGCTTTAGCCCATCAGCAAAAACAACCTAAAAAATAAAGACATAGAAAGTGATAATAAAAAGAAAAGAACTAAAGTAGTATAACAATCAGTAAGCAACAAATGAGGTCAAAACGAGGAAACACAAGCCCCCTTTTTCTCTTTCACGCCGAAAAACTCGTCGGACATGGCCGTCATCAGCGCCAACATTTCTCTTCTTCTCTGAACAAAAACACTGGCTACCACACTCCGGCCAATTGAATCACACAATCAATGTCGTGATGGATTTATCTCCCTCGCGGTAGCTCTCTCTTCTTCTTCTATTTTCCTAGTTCTGCTTCTGTTTTTCGGTGGAGTTGTGTTGCGTGATGGGGGCTGATTTGGTTTTGGTTTGTTGTGGTATGATGAAGGGATGAAGCTGTTTCGGATTTATGGAGGAGGATGGTGGTAGAATGGTGTTGTTGAAGGGGGTTGAATGAGGTTGTTGTTCAGAAATGAAGAGTGATTAAGGTTATTTGCTGTTGGTGTTTCTGCGAAAAAAAGTTGAAGATGAGTGGATTTTGGTGAGGATGCAGAAACAAGGGGTGGTTTCGATTTTAGAGTGTCTGAGGTTTGAATGATGAGAACTGAAGATTTTTGTGAAGGGAAGGCCTACGGTGATGATGAAGAAAGGGGTTTGTGGTGATGGTTGGAGAGATTGGTTTGAGGCCTTGGAGGTTGTTGGTGTTAATTCGTTTTGCTTTTTACAGAAAAGGTTTGTGTTGTGGTTCAGATTTGTGGTGTTGACGCGTTGAGAGCGGCAAGGTTGAAGAAGGAATGCTCGTGTTTTGTGTATCTGTATGGATGATGGCTGAGCGATGAAGAAGAGTGATTATGTGTGAGTTGGTGAGCAAAATCGAAGAAGGGAGGAGATGTATTGTTATGTATGCTGAAAAATGTGATTGTCTTTCTGCTGTTTGTATCAAATGTGTATTTTTCTATCAGAGAGGGATCCGTTATGTTGTGCGAAAAGCTGGTGTGTGAGGTGGTGTAGTGCGTCGTGAATGCTGAGTGTAAGAGCTGGCAAAATATTGTGTGGGGAAAGTATATTGGGGTGGGTCCATGGCAATTTCGTGAATGAATTTGGTGTGGTGTGAATGCGTGAATTCTGTTAGAGTGCATAAGCTGTGGTGAGGTGAGATGAAGCGTGAATATAAAAAAATGCGAGTGGGGTCGAGTGTGAAATGCGTGTGTGTTGTGCGTGTTGTTTTGTGGAGTGGTGAAAAATGAAATGGTGTGATTGTGGGACCCGATTGTGAGTGGCTGGGGATGAATTATGTGGGGTGGCAATGCATTGGTTCTACTGTATTTCTAAACTTCTAGAAAAAAAGATAATGGTACAAAAGATAAATATAATGAAATGATTAGAAGATAAATGAACATTTAGTCATAAAAATGAAAGGTGAATTTGGAGAAAATGCTAATTATAATATGGATGGGGAGAATGGAATAAGATGGATAAAAAATATTAAAATGTGGATTTGAATTCTAACATAACTGGAATATAGAATATATAAAAAAAGAATAAGGATAATAATAATGGATATTTAATATGGGTAGATTATGTAAATGGGATCAATAAAAATGAAAGATAAAGGAATTTAGGAATTGAAATGAATAAATGAAATAAAAATGAGAAAAATGAATAAAATGAAATGTGGACTTTAATTCAAAAATATATGGACAAATTGTTTAAAAAAAATGGGCTTTGGATTTTGATATGAATTTGGAAATTAGAAATGGATAAGGACAACGGGTATGAATTGATCTTTTATGGAATGGACCGACAACCACCAATAGGCACACAACCATGAAACAACTTGCACCATCCTACACATTTCTGATAAAACATGAAATACCACCATCATTGCAATTGAAACAAATCCCTTGAACCGATCAAACTCTGAGCTTTTAATCCAATGGACCCTCAATCCTTTTCAAATCCGTCTGAATCGTTCTCTTGGGAAAACAAAATCCACAAAGGAGCACAATCTTTGATCTTGGATGCACGATGCCTGAGATATTGAGAAAAAAAGAGGAATAGTCCGATAACTTGATGAAGAAGATAATAGCCTGACGATGGGTCAGATGCATCAGTGAATAGTTTTCAGACGTGAAATCCTTGAAGATCATTGTTTCAGGGAGATAAGCCTTAATCCAGCAACATGAGGAGAATGATACCACAGATGGTTGCATAGCTGAAACTTTGAATTCTCTGGTAATCCGCAGATAAAGATGTGAAACCCAAATTCTTCAGAAAATATGATCCCATGTCTTAGGAGCTTATGCAAATGGTATGCAAAATGCGCATGAATGCAAAACAAAAAAAAAAGCTGACAAAGATAGAAAAACAGAGGGCAAATTTAGGGTGTTACACCCATTTTCAAAAAGTACAAGTACATTTTCATAGGATTCCTAGATCTCCCTATAGCCTCATCGAAAATTCCTTGATTCTAGGGCAAAAATTCACTTTTCATGAAGGCACCAAATGCAAGAAGCTTCAAATCTTAATTGTGAGACTTGGTATGGGTTCAAACTTGTTTCAAACTTAAACAATGAGAAAGTTGCTTACAAAGAGGATATTTGGCAAAAGTCATTAAACAAGTGTGAGGGCTTGATCTAAGGGCCAGGAGTGATTGGATTTGAATCAAGGGTGGTAAATGCCTTGCACATGTGCTGAGAGGCCCAAAAAAGCATGAGCATAGCATGCTTATCTCACATGTTGCAAATTATGCAAATTCAAAAAAATCACATGATTCACTCGTGCATTTCACCTCATTCTTTCAGCAAGGCTTTGTGATCACCCATAAAAGCAATTAGGGTTTCATCAAGCATCAGATCTCTCTCATTATCTCATTCACAAACTTCATGAAACTTTGCATTTTCTCTCTTTTCTCTTCATCCAAGCAAGCAAACACAAAACCAATTGTGGATCTGTGATCTAGGCAAGCTCAGGATCCTTAAGCAGCCACTCATTGAAGCTTATTCTCAAGTTTGGCCAACTTACCATTTCAAGACAACTTGCTTTGAAATCTCAGATCCATCTTGTTTCAAGACCTTAGATGCATTTATTTTGCATCTAAGGAGTAAGTGGAGTGATTTGCATCCATTCTTTGGTCTTATAGCTCATTATACAAAGATCTACATCTCAGGTATGGCTCAAAATCTCATGATCTAAAAATGAAATTAATGATGCATTTTGTGATCCTTGATCTTCACTGATGATGCTGCACTCTTTAGATTTGAAAATGATGCTCTGTAGTGAAAGTTATGTGCATTTCAAGTTTCATGGTCAATGTTGTTTCCTTTCGATCCGTTCAATTCATTGAGTTTTAGCTTTTTTTGATGTTATACTTGGATTCAGTGAGGTCTAATTAGTGGATCTAGAGGTCTTGATCTTGTTTTATGGTTGTTTGTGGTTCTGGTATGGTTTCCGGTGCCGGAGCCCTAGCTCCGGTCACCGGAATTTGTTTTCTGATCAGCTAGGGTTTGCTTTGGAGAAGATGAGCAGCAACCGTAGGATTTGTCCATCCAAGCGTCCTGGTTGCGCCACGTATCCCTCCAGCCCTCTCCGTCTCATGTGTTTTCCTTTCATTTTGTTTAATCCAATGTGTTACGCAGCCTACCATAAGCTTGGTGTACCAACCACTCATATTGCACCTAACTGCCACCTCAATTAAGGAGGTCTTCAATCCCACGCGCTGGATCAATCCAATGATCCTGTTTTTTTCCAGCTTTTTCCTCATTAATTTCACAAAAATACCACCTTAATTTCCATGTACATGCGCCAGACTGGGCCCAAGCATACGCTATTCGCACCCCCATCCCCTTGGCCCATTTCATTTTCAACGCAGCCTCTTACTCTTCACACCTCCTCTCCAATTTCCTTTAATTTCTTTTTTTCTTTTATTTTCTTTTATTTCAGTTTCAATTTCAATTATTTTAAAATAGTTCTAGTCATATAATAAATCCAAAAAAAAATCATGAACATTATTTTGTGTCTCTTTTATTTTCTCATATTTTTATTTTATTTTTTTTCCATGTCCATGTGTCCAAATTAATTCATTGTTTCACTTAGCTTCTTTTTAAGTCCATTTTGACCACACTTCCTTGTCCATTTTCCATACTCTTCAATATTTTGAATTTTGATCCCAATCGTTTTGCTCTGGATTCCTAAGACATTGTACTTCTCATGTGATTTTTCTCTTGATTTTTAGAAACTTATTTCTTGAGTCTTGATCCTGTGACTTGTGATGTAAGTTTGTAACCCTAGCTTGTGTTCTTGCCTCCTCTTGACCTAGTTTTCTTCTGAATTCTTTCAAATCCTTTTGGCTAGTTGATATAACATGTTTGAAGGTCATTTGGTCTCAATTGTGGAATTTTTAGATGCTTGGTTGATTTGTTGTGGATTTTATCTTGAACCTTGTCCCATTTTGCTTCCTTGGAACCTTTAGGTCTCATATAAGCCAAGAAGGGCACTTGTGCCAACTTCTTCTTCTCATTTGGGGTTCTTTTGGGGTGTGGGTACCTCCCTGGTCCTAGGATAGGGTTTGAGTCTTAAGATTTTTTGTGTTTGCTTCTTCTTTAAGTCATTTGTTTCCTTAAGTGCTTTCATTTCATCTCTTTGTTTCTTTTACTTCCATTTGGTATTGTTTGGTCTTGTACCTATCTTCTCTTCATCTTGTTGGCTTCTTAAGCCATTCTTCATCTTGTTTTGGTTCTGATCTTGAGCTTTGAGTCCATGTTTATGCATTGTTGCTTTGCATTCTCCTTAAATGTGCATTTGTTTTCATATGTGTTTCATGTTGCATCTTTTGCTCATAAGCTTCATCTTCTCATTATTTTAAGTTGCATTTGCATTGTGCATATGTTCATACCATTTCACTTCTGATTGTGTGATGTTAGCATGTTATCTTGCTCATTGTGTTTCATTTGTATGCTCTTTACTAACCTTGCAGGGGCTATGGTAAGTGTGAGGTGAGGGAATTGAGTCCCACATCTCCAATTCTCATCTTCTCTTATTATTTCTTCATTGAGCTAACCATTTGCTTGTTGGGCTTAGGCCTTTCTCATCCCTTCTTCTATCTTCTTCTTCTCTTCTTCTTTTCTTCTTCATTAGGATAGAAACCTCACTAACCCTTAGGACATCCATGCATGTTAACACTTAGGATTATTTTAGTCCCCCCTTTAGAATTTTTCCTTTGTGATCCTTTTGGTTCTTCTTCTCTTCTCATCTCATAACTCCATAAAAGACACTTAATAATGTTTGAAGTGATGTCTTGATCCATAACCTTATCCCATGAGGTATGCTTGTAGTCTTCCCATCTTGGGATAGTACAAGTTTACCTTGTGATGCACAAGTCTGATCAAGGTATCTTCTTCATAAAGAAAAGCATAAAAAACACTTCTTAATCTGTAAATACCAATACACTTAATAACTCAACAAGTTAGTGAGCTTAGGCCCTAATCTTTGGGTTCAAGTTTTGGGGATCTTCTCCTTACTTGAGTGTGCTTGTTCTATTATTCCATCTTGGAATGTAGTGACAAGTGCACATTCCATGGAAAAGAGCTTGAGTTCACTTCCTTGTGACACACTCATAAAAGCTTCATAAAAAACACAAACAAACAATAAGCGTCTTTCCTTCGGGAATTCTTTTCTCATTTCATTCACTCCTTACGTGAACTTGCTCCTACTTGTCATTTTGCAAGACGGTTACGCACTCATCGTCCGAGTCTGCAACACATGAGCAATGGCATAGGCAGTTCAAGCCTTAATTCACAAGCAATTTCCTTCCACCCCTAGTTAGGGGAACTACGGCGTCTCTGATCCTCATTATCCCGATGAGGTACGTAGGCAGCGGGGTAGGGCCCGTTCGAGCACAATCTTTATTTTCCCTACATTTTTCTCTTTGTTTTCTTATTCAGTTCTTTTCTTAGTTTCTTTCCCAGTTCATTTTCATTTCTTTTGCTGCAGCTTTCATACCCTCACCCTTTGAAACATTTTCTTCTGCAAGCGTGGATCCCGTCGGGTACGGCGGACGATCTGGGTGCTAATACCTTCCCAGGTTGTAACCGACTCCCGAACTCAGTCTCTTTGGTTCGTAGGACCTGTGTCCTTCCTCTTTCTTTCTTTTGGTTTGTGCAGCATTACCATTCCCTTTCTTCGGGATAAAAATGCTTGGCTGGCGACTTTATTCTTTTTCCGCGCCACTTTCGCGTTTGTACCAGGATGGAAATCCGGGGAGCGACACTATGATTATGCAAATGAGAAACCCGGTCCGAAATCTGGATCCTGCGGGGATAAAGATCTCTGGTCTATCTGTCCGGAGGGAGAACTCCGTTGGGGACGAGGAAGTTTCAGCAACTCCTCTTGGAGAAGTATTTCATGTATTGCTCTATTGGGGAGAGAATGGCAACTCTGTGGGGAAGCAAATCCACCGACTCTGTTGAGGATGAGAAAATCCTGGCAACTCTGATGGGGAATAGAAAGTTCCTGACCACTTTGCTGGGAAAAAGCCGTCAGGCATTGCTCGGGAGATCCCGCTTGGGGAGGAGATAACTTCTGGGAAGTAATACGCTGGGGATTGATGAATTCCTAAAGGGGAAATACTTCTCGTCAATGAGTCCTGCTGATGATGTGATAGCTGGCTTGGCTGGGGATACTACTTGATATGCCTCATGCTGTGAAAGATTGTCTGCCTTGAGTACTTGCAACCTGTTAAAGAGAAACGCACAAATGTCCCGAGGTATCCTCAACTCGATTCCGTCATAGGAGTTAGATTTGTCTGAGAGTAGCACATTTCCTGCAAGCATTTATTAAAATGGCTCATATGTTTTCATGCAAGTATTGTGTTATGAACTTTGGACATTTTGCAAACGAAACAAAAATGTACAAAACAAAGTGTGACTGAAAATTTTGATTTTATTGATTTGTGCGCCCTGAATAGGCAGGTACAGTCAAAGAAGCGAATCCCCTGAAAGGAGAAGATTGCTGTAAATTGAGAAAATAAAAGTGTTGGCAATGTTTGAATTTGACGCTCCAGTGAGCTTCCTTTGCTATTACCCGTATGACTTTGTCGTTCTTCTTATCTTGCTTTCTGAAGAAGGTTGATTATGACCAACGCTTTATCCTTTAGAAGCTTTCCATGTTGTGAATGATACAGACGAATTCAGAATGCAGTTGTTCACTTATTCCCTGATTTTGCACGGATCGCCCTTTCGGGTTTTCAATCCACCAGGATACCCATTTTTGCCTGAGCTATCCGATGTGGCTTTTCAACTCAGCGGGTGTATATATTTTTTTATTTTTCCCTTATTTTTGCCCGAGTCTTTTATTCTATTTTTGACTCGACGGGATGCCCTATTTTTGCCTGGACTTAGATTCTGTTTTTATGTCCAGCGGGTCTTTTATGCAAAGTATTTTTTAACTGCATCTGAATTCACAGGAGACGGGAAGTCTTCACCATCCATGGTTGCGAGCATCAGTGCTCCACCCAAGAAGACTTTAGTTATCACATAGGGACCTTAATAGTTTGGTGTCCACTTTCCCCTGTGGTCTGTATGAGGAGGAAGGATCCTTTTCAGTACAAGCTCTCCCACTTGGTATTCCCGAGGTCTGACTTTCTGATCGAAGGATTTCTTTATTCGTTTCTGATACAACTGCCCATGACAGATAGCTGCTAATCTTTTCTCTTCAATCAGGTTAAGTTGATTGTACCGAGATCGGACCCATTCTGCTTCATCCAGTTTCACATCCATCCTTACCCTTAAGGAGGGTAGTTCAACTTCAACAGGTAGGACAACTTCCATACCATATACAAGCTGATATGGTGTTGCCCTAGTAGATGTTCTGATAGAGGTTCGGTACCCATGCAAGGCAAATGGTAACATTTCGTTCCAATCTTTGTAGGTGACTACCATCTTTTGCATAATCTTCTTGATATTCTTGTTGGCTGCCTCAACAGCGCCATTCATCTTTGGCCAGTAAGGAGAAGAGTTGTGATGTTGGATTTTGAAGTCGCGACAAAGTTCTGCCATCATCTTGTTGTTCAAATTGGAACTATTATTAGTAATGATTCGCTTGGGAACTCCATATCGACAGATTATATCTCTTTTCAGAAATCTAGCTACCACTTGTCTGGTGACGTTTGCATATGAAGCTGCTTCAACCCATTTGGTGAAGTAATCAATGGCCACCAGGATGAATCTGTGACCATTTGAAGTAGTCAGTTCAATCTTTCCAATCATATCAATGCCCCACATGGCGAAGGGCCGAGGTGAAGACATTACAGTCAAAGGATTCGGAGGCACATGCACTTTATCTGCGTAGATCTGGCATTTATGGCATTTTCTGGCATAAGCACAACAGTCTGCATCCATTGTGATCCAGTAGTAACCTGATCTCAATAACTTCTTTGCCATCGCATGTCTTCCAGCATGGGTATCGAAAGAACCTTCATGTACTTCGTGAATCAGTAGGTCTACTTCCTTCTTGTCAACACATCTGAGCAAGACCATGTCGAAGTTTCACTTATATAAGGAGCCATCAGTATTGAGGAAGAAACTGTCGGCCAGCCTTCTTAATGTCTTCTTATCATTTGATGATGCCCCATGTGGGTATGTCTGAGTTTCCAAGAAGAATTTGATGTCATGGTACCAAGGCTTGTTATCAGTGACAGTGTCCACAGAGAATACATATGTCGGTCTGTCCAGTCTGGATACCAAAATCCGAGGTACATAATTAGCAGCATGTACTTTGATCATGGATGAAATGGTAGCCAAAGCGTCTTCAAACTGATTCTCATCTCGAGGGATGTATTCAAGCTTAACTATTGTGAAGAAGGTCAACAATCTCCTCGTATAGTCACGGTAGGGAACCAGATACTCCTTATCAGTGTACAACTTGTCGTTGGTCTGGTTAATTACCAAAGCTGAATCTCCGAATACATTTAAGGTTTTGATCCTGAGGTCAATGGCTTCCTCAAGACCCATGATACAAGCTTCGTATTCTATTTCGTTGTTAGTACAAGCAAAGGTGATTTTTGCTGAGAATGGCATATGGACTCCCTTGGGTGTGATAAATACTGCACCAACCCCACGACCGTTGCAATTAACTTCCCCATCAAACATCATAGTCCATGCTTCTTCCGGGTCAGGCCCTTCAGTATGAACTGGCTCTTCATAATCTTTTGCTTTTAAGAACATGATGTCTTCATCAGGGAAGTCAAATCTCATAGGCTGGTAATCATCAATGGGGGTCTCAGCCAGATAGTCAGACAATACACTGCCCTTGATGGCTTTTTGAGAGGTGTACTGAATGTCATATTCTGTTAGAATCATTTTCCATCTTGCAACCCTTCCGATAAGTGTTGGCTTCTCAAATATGTACTTGAATGGATCCATATTTGAGATCAATAAGGTAATATGAGTCAACATATACTGTCTTAGTCGGCGAGCAGCCCACGCTAAAGCACAACAAGTTTTCTCGAGCAGTGAATAACGTTGTTCACAGTCGGTAAATTTTTTGCTTAGGTAGTATATTGCATACTCTTTTCGACCAGACTCGTCATGTTGGCCCAACACACACCCCATTGACTCTTCTAAAACTTTCAGATACACGATTAGAGGTCTTCCTTCGATTGGAGGCATGAGAATTGGAGGTTCTTGCAGATATTCTTTGATCTTGTCAAAAGCTCTCTGACATTCATCGTTTCACCTGACTGTTTGTTCTTTTCTTAACAGCTTGAACAAAGGTTCGCAGGTTGCAGTGAGATGAGATATGAACCTTGAGATGTAGTTCAATCTACCTAAGAACCCTCAAACTTCTTTCTCAATCTTAGGTGCAGGCATCTCCTGAATAACTTTGACTTTATCGGGATCGACCTCAATTCCTTTTTCACTTACAATAAAACCCAACAACTTACCAAAACGTACCCCGAATTTGCACTTATTGGGGGTTCAACTTCAACTGATACTTCCTCAGGCGCTTGAATAGATTCAACAGATTTACCAAATAATCTTCCTCTGTGAGGGACTTGGCAATCATATCATCCACATAGCACTCGATCTCTTTGTGGATCATATCGTGGAATAATGTTACCATAGCCCATTGATATGTTGCACCGACGTTCTTCTGACCTAACGGCATTACTTTGTAACAGAAAGTGCTCCAGGGGGTGATGAAAGTTATCTTCTCCATGTCTTCAGGTGACATCTTAATCTGATTGTATCCAGAAAATTCGTCCATGAAAGAAAATACCGAGAACTGAGCTGTGTTATCCACCAATACATCAATGTGAGGTAATGGGAAATCATCCTTCGGGCTAGCTCTATTCAGGTCCCGGTAATCCACACACATACGTACCTTGCCATCCTTCTTAGGTACGGGTACAATGTTAGCAACCCACGGCGGGTAACTAGTTACAACAAGAAAACCGGCGTCCCACTGCTTTTGTACTTCTTCTTTGATTTTCATGGCCATATCTGGGCGAGTACGGCGTAGCTTTTGTTTGACTGGTGGAAAATCTTCTTTCAGTGGCAACCTGTGCATGACAATATCCGTATCCAGAACCGACATATCTTGATAGGACCAAGCAAATACGTTAACATATTCCTGAAGCATACTGATGAGTTGTTCTTTCACTAGAGCTTGCAGACTGGCCCCGATCTTTACTTCTTTCACTTTTTCCTCGGTACCAAGATTGACAGTTTCAACTTCCTCGTGATGAGGAGCAATCACTTTTTCATCTTGTTTCAACAACCTGGCCAACTCTTCAAGCAAATCATAATCTTCATCAACCCCTTCACCTGCTTGATTAATTGGATTGTCGAAGTCATACAAGGTCATAGCAGTGTCGTTGTCGGTGCAATCTGGAGGATTATCTCTGCAAGGGTTGAGATTTGTTCATTTTAGTGATTGATTTTATCTTGTTTAGGAAAACGTGAATGAAGTTATTATTGAAAAACATTGCCATTTATTGTTTTGTGCGAAAATAACAAAAATGAAAGAAAGTGAGCGACAAAAAAGATCGTTTGCAAAAGATGTCCATTTGTTCATTAATCATTCATTTGCACAAAATACAAATATGGCCCTATTACAAAATGAGTCCTGACACCTTGGGCAAGATGCATGACTTAATGCATGCTTAAACAAGAAATAATAATTACTCTGCAGAAGTAATCCTTATAATTTCCTGGGAAGACCAGTTGAGGAATTGCTGGCCTAGGACCCTTGGACGAATCCAACTTTCCAGGTTGAAGTCACTTTCAGCCCCGTCTTCCACATTGTTGATTACATCCGGGGTCAGCATTCCCCCACTGATAAATTTGGGAGCTTCAGCAGCCTCCTCTTGGACCTGTCGGGATGGTTTGTAACCCAACCAGAACTTGTATTCCTTGACTTGAACTTGCAGCAGCTTGCCCCAACCTTGGGCATTCCCGTCTTCAACAACCTTCCGAGCTTGCTTATAAGAGGAGATCGAAGTACCAGACACTTCAGCTATTGCTTCATTGACATTGAGGGCCTCAAACCCTTGGCTCATTGTCTCATGGATCTCTCTGTCCATCTCAATATACTTGTAAGTAGCTAGATGACTGACGAAGATATCATCCTCCCCACAGATTGTGATAACTTAACCCTCCCATTCGTATTTTAACTTCTGGTGAAGGGTCGACGTTACAGCACCAACGACATGAATCCATGGCCGACCCAACAAACAGCTATAGGCAGGCTGAATGTCCATCATGTAGAAGAAAGTTTTGAAGATTTGTGGGCCAATCACCACAGGCAACTCAATTTCCCCAAGAACCGATCTTTTAGAACCGTCAAAGGCTCTCATCACCAGGTTACTTGGATGCAGTGCAAGACCATCATATTCCATCTTGACCAAGGCTTTCTTTGGAAGAACATTGAGAGAAGACCCAATGTCAACCAAGACATGAGAGAGAACAACACCTTTACACTCCAAGATGATATGCAAAGCCTTATTATGGTTACGGCCCTCCGTAGTTAGATCAACATCGGTGAACCCTAGTTCATGAATAATATTGACATTAGAAACCACCGTCTCTAGCTGATTAACTGTAATCTCTTCTAGCACGTAAGTTGCGTGCAGGACTTTGAGAAGTGCATTCCTGTGAGCTTCAGAACACATTGCTACGAAAGAAGGAATTGAGACAGTCTGAGGTTCATAATAAATTGTAACAGGAGGTCTTCCCGGAGAGGGTGCTGGTGATGAAGGTTGCTGATGTTTATGGAGATGTTGATGTGAGTTGTTGAAAGAATCTAGAACGTGGATTATTGTCGGATCATAGTAAATGGTAACAGTGGAAATGTCTTCATTGATGGTTGTTGTTGCTGTAGAAGGATGTGTTGGGCTGATGTCTGTTGAAGTTGAAGCAGGGATGCTTGTTGATATTGTAGAAGAATCTGTTGGAATAATTGTTGTTGAAGTTGTAGGAGTGATACTTGTTACATCTGATGGAATGACATGTGCTGGAGTTGTAGGAGGAATGGTTGTTGATGTTGTAGGAGTTGGGACTGTTGAAGTGATCTGTAAAATGCCTTCTTTGATAAGATTGTTGATACCAGTCTTCAAATTTGCACAACCGTTGGTAGAAATCTTGCAAGCTTCGCAATAGGCTTCACAACCCGGGAACACTTGGTATTTCAAAAGTTGGGCTTTAACCTCGGCCAGAGGTGTTTGAATACTTGCAACATTGTTAATTTGGTTCATTGGTTGATCCTCCTCAATGGCATTTATCCTAGGCCCACCATGGCTAGGCATAGGATTCTTGGTAACACTTGGAGGGGGTGCAAAGTTGACTGCCTTAGAATCAATCAAATCTTGAACCTTCATGTGTAAGGCTCTGCACTTTTCTGTTGTATGGCCATGTGCATTGGAGTGGAAGGCACATCTGGCATTAACATCATAGTTTCTTAGAAGGTTTTGGGGATCTGGTGGAGCCAGAGTCCTCAATTCAATCAGATTTAGCTTTAATAACTGTGGAAGTAAGGCAACATAGGGCATCGGAATGGGATCGATAACCCTGTTAATTTGTGAAGTCCTTTGTTGAAACTGATGTTGTTGCTGATTGTTATTGTTGTAAGATCTTTGTTGAGGAAATTGTTGTTGCTGTGGGAAGTGTTGTGGTTGTGGAGGATACTGTTGTTGAGGTGCTGAAGCTGGAATGGTAACAACAACTACTGATCTTGGCATGTATTGAGGCCTACATATGTACTGAGTTGGTCTCACCTGTCCTACGAGGTCCTGAGAAAGGTTTCCGGGCATTGCTGGAACTGGCACCATTGTCAGAGATTTTGCCCATCTTCAATAGACTCTCAATTCTCTCACCAGCTATAACTACATCAGCAAAACTGGTGGATGAGAAAGCAGCAAGTCTGTCAATGTAAGTTCCTTGTAGGGTGTTCATAAACATGTCAACCATTTCTCTCTCAGACATCGGAGGCTGGACAGCAGCAGCAAGCTGTCTCCATCTTTGGACATATTCCTTGAAGCTTTCTCTTGAAGATTGTGACATACCCATTAGGAGAGTCCTTTTGGGAGCCATGTCTAAGTTATATTGATACTGGCGTATGAAAGCTTCGGCCAAATCCTTCTAGTTTCTGACTGTTGCTCAATTTGTGCTCCATACGCGTACTGCGCTGTCCCATACGCGTACTGCCTAGTAGGAAACGCGTATTGGACGTAACACAGCATCTGGTACGCGTATTGGCCAGCCTGTTACGCGTATTGCCCAAATTGTTACGCGTATCACCAAGTTGTTACGCGTATCACCAGAAGCTTGTATTTTGGCTGAATTTTCCTTCCCTCTGGTCATTTGCGTATGGTACGCGTACTGGAAGGTCCATACGCGTATCAAGTAAGGTCATACGCGTATGGACAGCAGGTTCTCCAAAAATTGACTTTTTCTTCCGTTTTCTTGCTCGGGCTCGATTTCTCATCTGACGTTTGATCCCCTGAGCTTCCAAACTAGCTTTTTACCTGCTGACATACCAAAAAGTGTAAAATATCCTCAAGAAACTCATCAGTAACAACACACTTACTATCATGGAATTGAGCTTATTTCTAACGAAAAATGCTTCAGTTTACACAGTTTACCTGATTTATTTACGGTTAAATAGTGGAATGTCTAGCATAAATGGTGACTGATCACAACCCCAAACTTAGCTTGTTGCTTGTCCTCAAGTAACATCTTATTACCTTCAAAAATCATGTCACCCCAAACTTACTGTAAAACAGTTCTTACCACAATACTGCTGAAATCTTTCGCACTGGACCTCTTGATGTTTTTCAGGTTTTCTGATTCTTCCACATAGCCAACGAGCTAGAAACTCTTTCCCTCAGATATATGACTTCACCTGTCAGCTTATATCACACTCTCACCAAGTCTCTCTGGGTTAAAGTTTTATCACTCTCAAATCACAATATGCAATATCAAATCAACAGTTTGAATAAATTCTCTCATCCTATCAACATGTACAATCACACACACTTTTTGAGGTCTTTTAGGGTTGTAACTGGGCTTGGGTTTAGGTAGGCTATGAAGGTGGAACCTAAGGTTTATGTTTATTATATTTTTTTATTTTTTTATTTTTTTTATTTTTTTTATTTTATTTTTTTTTGGTTCAGAGTACATGAAATCATTCTCTTACTACGTTTCTTTGTTATTATTCCTGTAGGGTTATGCAATCCTCTTTTCCTTTTATTTCTAGTGAATGTAGCATCTTTCAAAAGCTGTTCTTCGCTTTTCTCTTTCTTTCTTTTGGTTATTATTACTTTTTTTTTTCTTTTTTTTTTTTTTTTATACGACATTCACTTACTATTCATTGACTGCAAAGCTACCCCAAACTTAAAGGTTGCTATACCAACAGCAACCCCAAACTTAGATAGAAACGTAGATATGAAATCACTTCTCACATACTCTGAACAGGGTAAGATAGGTCCAGGGTCATGGGTTTAGAAAAAAAACGGGTATATCAACAATAAATGATTAAAGGCTCAACGGGGTAAAACAATGGATAATAATGATAATAATGGGATGGCTAGAAAGGCTCTAGGTGATAACAAAAACATGCCTCAGTGTGTGTATTCGTACAGCTAATAATAACAAAAGAACGTACGCAAACCAAGATTGATAAAGACATACCTGATATCGCTCATATGATAATAAGTGTTTGGCTTTTTATGAACTCACCAGGACGGGTTAAGCTGACTTGTTCTATCATACCTCTGAGTTCAAAGCTCATGCTCGTGGTTCTGATGTTAATCTTAACCAGTGCGTCCAATCATAAACAACAGTATCTAACGTCAGGGGACTGAAAGGGAGGATGCCCAAGTAGTTGGTGTAAGTGATCGCGAAACCAATAGCCAGACATAGTCACGTATCTAAGGAAATAAACAGGAAAATTGAGATAAACCAAATCACATTCATTAGAATTCGCCAACCCATAATAGGTGGTTACATCAAAGCAACAGAAATTAAACTGCATAACTAAAAAAAAAACAAAAATTAAACAAATAAAACCAAAAGTACAGAAACAACAATCAAACGAAAGAAAGAATCAAACCTCCCTTGGGTTGCCTCCCAAGCAGCGCTTCGTTTAACGTCGCATGGCTCGACGGGACACCTCATACTCAGAGGAATTTAACGGATTCAATTGGCCCCCCTTCACCGGGATTGTATGGGTTTAACCTCCTCTGTGGTTGCACTACCGGTTTCTGATTATCCTCCATCAGTATCTTATGCATGCATACTGTGGGGCTAATACCTTTTAAATCCTCAATAGTCCACCCAATAGCACTCCTATGCTTCTTTAGTACCTTTTCATTTTCTAATTCTGGTGAAGATCTCAGGTCCTCCCACCGACGTGGTTTGGATTTCATCCAAAGAGGTTGTGTATCCAGCATGGCAAGCACTTCTTTTTCTTTTTCATCATCATTCTCTTCAATCTCTCTAACTGACAGACTCAGAACTCTTTCCAATGGTGATTCAGGAAACTTTCTTTGCATTGTGCTAGTCACTATTTGATCAATTACATCAACAAAGTGGTTTGTACACATTTCCTCTTTATGTTTCATAGTATCCCGGACATCAATTCTGAGCTCTTCATCATATACCTTTAGGGTCAAGGTACCTCCCTCAATGTCTATCATGCATCTACCTGTTTCTAAGAACGGTCTTCCCAGAATCAGAGGTATCTCTTCATCTTCTGGCATTTCCAAAATTACAAAATCAACAGGAAAAACAAATTTATCAACTTTGACCAGAACATCCTCAACCACCCCAAAAGGTCTCTTCACTGAGTGGTCAGCAAACTGAAGTGTCATTCTGGTATCCTGAACATTGCCAATTCCCAGCTTCCTGTAAATAGACAAAGGCATAAGGCTAACACTAGCACCCAAATCAATCAGCGCCCTTTTAAAAGACCTATCTCCAATGGTACACGGGATGGTCACAGACCCTCTATCTGGCTTCTTTACTGGAATCTTCATACCCTGCAAAATAGCACTACAAGTTTCAGTTAATATAATAGGGTCAGCGTCAGTGGTGCGCTTCTTGGAGATGATGTCTTTCATGAACTTCGCATAGATAGGCATCTGCTCGAGTGCCTCAGAGAATGGAATATTGATTTCTAATTTCTTGAACAATTCCATGAATTTCTGAAAAATTTTCTCATCTTGCTTCTTCTTTTTGTTTCTTTGTGGGAAAGGAAGCTTAATGATGGGTTTTGGTTCAGGTAGCTTTTCTTGTACCACTGGCATTTTCACACTTTCTTCCTCAGGTGGTGTCTTATTCTCTAAGATTTCCAGGTCCACTTCACACAATGTATCTTCTTCTTCATCCTTCTTCTTAAGATCTTCAACAGATTTTCCGCTTCTTGTTGTTACCGCACTCACATTATTGTGCTCCCTTGGATTTGTCACTGTTGCACTAGGTAATGCGCCTGGTATTTGGGAATTTGTTATCTGTTGTGCTATCTGACCCAATTGAATCTCCAGATTTTTAATTGATGCATTGGTGCTTTTCTGATTATTTCTGGTTTCCTCCTGAAATTGCATATTATGAGTTGCCATCTTCTCTATAGCAATCTCCCAATCTGCTTTCTTCGGTACCTGTTGCTGATAAGGTTGCTGTTGGTACGGTGGTTGTTGTTGTGGAGGTCCTTGAATATTACCTTGCTGATCTTTCCAAGAGAAATTAGGATGATTTTTCCACCCCGGATTATAAGTATTTGAGTAGGGATTATTCTGTCTCAGGTAATTTATAGCTTGCACTTGTTCTGCGGTTGCAACACAATGCATGGTAAAATGTGGTCCACTACAAATCTCACAAATCATGGTCGGAACCGGTTGCACTTGAGCAACAGTCTGGGTACCTATATTCATAGCTTTCAATCTTCTTTCAACCTCAGCTGCAATTTGGTCTTCCATTTTCACTACCTGATTTGCTAATTTCAAGTCAATTTTTCCTTCCGGCTGATTCACAGTGCGGTCATATAATTCCAAATGCTCATTTGCTGCAATAGCTTCGATGATCTTTTTGATACCGGTTGCTGTTGAAAAATTAGATGAACCACCAGCAGCTGTATCAATGAGTTGCTTAGTTTTCATTTTCAGCCCGTTTACAAAATTCTGCATTTGTTCAGTTTCATCCAAATTATGTGTAGGACATGCAACTAAACATCTCTTGAATCTTTTGTATGCATCTCCAAGTGTCTCTCCGTCTTTCTGTTTAAAATTCACAATGTCATACCTCTTACGGATATACACAGAAGCAGGAAAATACTCGTTCAAGAATGTTGTTTCCATTTGTTGCCAAGTAGTAATGCTTCCTGCGGGTAGGGAATAGAACCATTCCTCAGCGTCCTCAGATAAGGTGAATGGGAACATGACCAATCTCTTTGCCTCTTCAGAATGCCCATCAATTTTTAATGATGTGGTCATAGTCAGAAACCTCTGCAGATGCTTGTTTGCATCCTCATTGATTTTTCCTGCAAAAGGTTTACTTTCTAACTGGCGGATGGTTGAGGGATGTAACTGGAAGTGAGCAACATTAACAGGTTGGTTAACAATGGTCAACCGCACTGCTGGGTTATTCTGTCTGCCATAATCACCTAAAAGTCTCTCTGCTGGAGGTGGGTCTGCAGCCATGTTTTCGGAGTGAACAGAAACTGGAGTGACAGGTGTGGCCGGTTCTTCGGTGTCAGAATTGGCTAGTTTCTTTCTTCTTGGTTCTCTGAGCTTTTTGCGCAGTGTTCTCTCTGGTTCTGCGTCAAAATGAAAATGAGCTGAGGCCTTACCTCGCATACACTGATTAGAAGAAGTTAGTTATTATAATAATATAAATAAAATTAACAATAAATAAAATTTTGGATGCAGAGCAACAAAATTCTAATTGAAAATAAATTAATAAACTCTACTATCTTTGGCAGTCCCCGGCAACGGCGCCAAAAACTTGATGTGAAAATAGCAAGTGTACTATTTTTCTCACTGTAGTAATAAAAGGGAAATTCCCCGTTTGTCGATCTCAAGGACTGCTTGACGATACAGAGTTTATAGATTGTTTCAATTAGACAAAAGCCTTTGGTTTTTGCATTGTGGTGTAATTATACTACCAATTGCGAATAAATAAAACAAGTAAAAAGGTTGAACGAGATACAAATGAGAGAAGATTGCTAGGGTTCGGTGAATGAAACTTCTTGTAACAGATATAATTTATGACGGCGTAGAGCTATTCCTGTCAAATTAATTCCGGTCCTCAAGGGTATCTATTCTTAAGTCCTTAGTAATAGACCTTTGATTATGTAACCTAATTACTATGTCCATAGACAATTAAGTTCATACTCAAGCATTCACATATCAAGAATTACCGGTCAGATAGAAAATCCCTAGTCCTAGGTTATTTTTACTATCCAAAGTTCTTATCCAGGTCAATGAATAATTGCTGTCCCGCTTACACTATTCATAAGAATCATCATTCGTTGGTCCGACAAATAACGCATAAAGAACGGCGATAAGAACAAATTAATGGAAAAGAAGAAATAAGCAATACTTTCATAAACATCAATACTGTCACATTCAGAATCAGGGTCACCCCCTAGCAATGGGGGTTTAGCTACTCATAATAAAAGTAGAAACAAAGATTAATATTGTTGTCATTACAGAATTTCGTGAGGAATCAATCTTCAATAGTTGGAAAACTCTTGAACATATGAATCCCGTGATCTTCCTTGAGTCTCCAGCTCTCAAAACGCGTATATTTTCTCTCAAAAATGTCCAACCCCCGGAAAATTGTGGTCTGGCCTTTTAATAGCTATTCAGTTGGATTTTTCCTGAATTTGTGCTCCATACGCGTACTGCACTGTCCCATACGTGTACTGCCTAGTAGGAAACGCGTATTGGACGTAACACAGCATCTGGTACGCGTATTGGCCAGCCTGTTACGCGTATTGCCCAAATTGTTACGCGTATCACCAAGTTGTTACGCGTATCACCAGAAGCTTGTATTTTGGCTGAATTTTCCTTCCCTC
The DNA here is from genome assembly GCA_963966055.1 of Lathyrus aphaca. NCBI lineage: Eukaryota > Viridiplantae > Streptophyta > Magnoliopsida > Fabales > Fabaceae > Lathyrus > Lathyrus aphaca. Next base: position 420,977,881 of record OZ014520.1, read on the forward strand.
TGGTCATTTGCGTATGGTACGCGTACTGGAAGGTCCATACGCGTATCAAGTAAGGTCATACGCGTATGGACAGCAGGTTCTCCAAAAATTGACTTTTTCTTCCGTTTTCTTGCTCGGGCTCGATTTCTCATCTGACGTTTGATCCCCTGAGCTTCCAAACTAGCTTTTTACCTGCTGACATACCAAAATGTGTAAAATATCCTCAAGAAACTCATCAGTAACAACACACTTACTATCATGGAATTGAGCTTATTTCTAACGAAAAATGCTTCAGTTTACGCAGTTTACCTGATTTATTTACGGTTAAATAGTGGAATGTCTAGCATAAATGGTGACTGATCAGGTGTTCATAAACATGTCAACCATTTCTCTCTCAGACATCGGAGGCTGGACAGCAGCAGCAAGCTGTCTCCATCTTTGGACATATTCCTTGAAGCTTTCTCTTGAAGATTGTGACATACCCATTAGGAGAGTCCTTTTGGGAGCCATGTCTAAGTTATATTGATACTGGCGTATGAAAGCTTCGGCCAAATCCTTCTAGTTTCTGACTGTTGCTCTGGACAGGTGAGAATACCATTCACGGGATGCCCCCGTCAGACTGTCTTCGAAGTAGAACATCCACAACTTTTCGTCCATGGTATAAGCTTTCAGTCTCCCCAGAAAGGACTGCAGGTGAGTACGTGGACAAGAGGTACCATTATATTTCTCAAATCAAGGAGGCTTGAATTTGTGAGGAATCCTGACTCCCTCAACTAAACCCATGTCCATTACATCAAATCCCAAAGAGTTTTGGGACTTCAAAGATCTCAGCTTCTCCGCTATTTCGTCCAAACGACGATCATAGGCTTCATCCCCATTACCAATTACTGTAAATTGTTCCTCTTGGGGGTCCTCTTGCAAGGAACGACCTCTAGTGTTTCCTTGAGTATTTCTGATAGCATTGACTTCAGGATTGAGGTGAGGCCCAAACTCTGGCGCATCTGTTCGTGGCTTCCCGTGATCATTGTTGCTAGTACCTCCTGTACCTGGATGGTTCTCTTCTGGAGTTTGCCGCTCGACTAACTCTCTTAATCTTTCTTGGCTTTAGGCCATCCCAGTCATCACTGCCATGAACTGGTTCATCTGAGCCCTCATCTCAGTTCTCTCATTAGCCATCTGAGTTCTCACGTCAGTCAAATCTTGTTGAACTTGGTCCATCTATAAGCTTGGAAGGTTGTTTCTGGTCGGATACCGGTGAACTCTGTTGATGGGGAAAACCCTCCTACGAGCAATGTTTCCTGAAACAACAGCAAAATGGGAAAACCACAATAAAAAACACCTACAAAACAAAGAATGAGGTTAGTATACAATGCAGTATGTCTATTTGTCCTCCAAGGGTATCCGATTTGGTTCTTTGGTTTTGACCTTCCAGACCTCTGGGAATGAAGATGTTTGAAGAGAAATGAAGCCCAAGAGAAAATCCCAAGTGATACATAAACCATATATTACAAACGCAAAAGATACATAGTTTATGATTACAACAAGTTCCCATGGTGGGTCAAAATACAATCAATCCAAGAAATACAACAGAATCACCATGAGAAATAAAGTACAACCAAAATAAAATACAAGTACAAAGAAATCAAACATCCAACCCAAAGTCGTCCTCCTTGACTTTCTTCAGGAGAGCATCAGTCACTGGTCCAACTGGATGCTCTGTGATGGTCCTGATAAGAAGGTTCCTGGTGGCAATGGCACTTGTCAACTTCTGGTACTTGTCTTGGTCCTTTGATCTCTTCAACCCCACCCGGAGTTTCAACTCGGAGATTTCTTTTTGTGCTGCTAACAAGGCTTCCTGACTCTTCTTCTCATTAGCTTCCAACTGTTTTATCCTAGCCTGTGTCTTCTGATCCTCTTGCAAACGCGCTTCAGTAATCCTGATCCACCTAGCCTGACTCTCCTCTAGGTAATGCTCAGCTATGGCTTTCTGAATCTTAGCTTCTTTGCAAGCATTATTCAGTACCAATTCCCCTGCTCGGGCTTTTCTGATGTAATCGTCGATCTTCTCAATCTTAGTCACATGCTCGATACGGAGCTTCTCTAACCTCTCATTGTCCAGACGACTATCATTCCTCTCCCAAAGGGTCTTCTTTAGAGCTTCAGAAAGCTGAGCATTCCTCTCTTTCAACTTCTCAAACTCATCTAAACTGACTTTAGCCACATGATATACTGCTGATGGTCATGGCACATCCTCCAGGGTGAATGGCATGCAGGTGATTTGTCCTTTGATGCGAGACCAATCAATGTACTGAGCTGAAGCTATGTTGTTGCACTTGCCAAGAATAACAGTCCCTTTTGTCTGTATGTTATCCCAAGCCCATGCTACTTGTCGAATGATGGCATGATTATTCTGAACATCACAGTAAAGGGTCTCTGTTAAATCCTGCTCTCTTGGTGGATGTACTAAGGCATACCCTAATTTCCTTTTGAAAAGCAAAGGATTGTAGTTGATGCAACCCTTTACTCTAATAAGAGGTACATTGGGATAATGCCCACAGCTTGTAATCATGTCCCTGCCCTTAGTGCTCTGAGTACACCACCTGATGTCTTATGAAGTGAGAGCAATCATTCTCTTAGCCCAATTTCTTGACTGATGAGGATTCAGGAAAGCTTCTGTCTTTGGCAGGTGTCTCAATAACCAACAGTAGAAGAGAGGTGCACAACATCTGACTAATCTTCCCCTCTGCGTCTCATTTCTCTGATGCACTGAGTAGTAAAAATCTCCTATCAAGGTAGGAACTGGATTCTTCAGCAGGAAGATATGAATAGCATTCTTGCTTACAAACTTAGGCTCGTCTGCAAACAAGATGATTCCATATACACTAAGAGCCAGGAGAGCACAAACAGTTTCCCATTTCCCAACTGCAGCATGACTGATGACCTGAGTGATCAAGAAGTCCAAATGGAGGCCTAGGATTCCAGCCTTGGTGGTCATATGCTAATCAATGATGGTGGTTTCCAAATACAGAGCCTTAGCTATTTCTTCATTCCTAGGAGCTGTCACCTCAGGGTTGAAAGGAATTCCTCTTCTGATAGGGACACCTAACAACATGGAAAACTCTTCCAGCAAAGGACCCATCTGAAAGTCTCGGAAAGTGAAACATCTGAGAGGAGGGTCATAAAACTTCAGGAAAGTGTGAATCATGCTCCTCTGTGATGCATCCAAGTCCATGATCATGTCCATAATACCACCATAATGTTCCCTGAATAAAGGGACATGATCAGGAGTGATAAATGCCTGAATCTGCCTGATGCCTGCTAGGGAGGGCTCAAAGAAATGGAAAGGAATATTGCTCTTCCTGGATGAGTCCATACTGACAATGGATGATGATGAAGATAACTGAGGAGAAATAACTGATGAAGACAACTAGAGAAGATATCAGCTGAAGAAGATCTCTGAGGAAGATAACTGATGATGATGGCTGAGCAGAAGAACAGTCAAAACCAAACCAAAGATGATGAGGATACCCTGTAAAACAAATAGACAAATGTTAAAATGATGCAAAATGATGTATGCAAAATGATATACAAGGGTTTGTGATCAGGTTTTGGATTTGCCATTTGCTTTGATAGGGTCCATGAGTGTTCAAAAATCCAGATGAAGGCTAGAGAACCAGTAACCAAGTGGGGGACTCAAATAAAGAGTCACAAGTCCAGGGTTTCATAGAATCAGTCCAAAATAGTGTAACCTTAAAAACAATATCCAGTAACAGGGTATGTTGAGGCCAAGGGTTCCTGCAAACCTGTAAACATCCCAACCCACTCACATGTATTGTTCTAGAACAAGGATTCTCAGACTTGGATCTATTATGAGAAGTGTAAACACTTCTAACCCAGAGGTACAATGTTTAAATTAATCATAAAGGACCCTCCTCTTATTCACCTCAGATGCTGAAGGTCATCTAAAAATATCATCCAGACTTAGCAGGCTTCCCAGATAGCCCTAGCACTACAGGAAATCCGTAGCACAGAGTTCTCAAGAAGAAACCCATTTCTGAACCGTGTTTCATATTCCTGCACCAGACCGAAATGGAATGGGAAAGAATATGAAGTCACTCTAATCCTATATTTCACTTAGGCTCCCGGTGTGGAGCCTTTCTCACTGAGATACCCCTCCCACCAAGGCAAACCAACAAATCCAGCACATGATATGATGACAATAATATGAAATGCATAAACAGTAAATGAAAGCGATAAATAAATGCAGTAAATAAAGTTGTACAGAAAGCAATAAACAAAAAGCACACATAACACCCTCATAAACACAAATCAAACAAGCGCTAGGAGAAACCCACAAAAAGAACCAGAAGCCCTGGTTGCAAGATATTCCCCAGCAGAGTTGCCAAGCTATCGCTCCCGGAAAAGACACTAAGTCCCACGGTGCAGACGCGAATGATCGGAGAAAGAGAAATAGGGTTGAATTGAATAGAGTCTACATCTAGGAATTTTTATCCCGAAGGAAAGGTAATGTTGCATAAACCTGGAAAGAGATGGATAAGACGGTTGCGAACCAGAGAAACTGAGAAAGGGGGTTGGTTACGACCTGGGAAGGTATTAGCACCCAGATCGTCCGTCGTACTCGACGGGATCCACGCTTACAAGATTATGTTTAAAAGGGGTAGGTGTATGTGCTATCTGTGTGCAAAAGCTAGGGAAAGAAAGTACATGTGTCAGTGCAAAAGGTGAATTGCTCATGAACTGAGGCTTAGAAAATAATGCTGAAAGAGAGGGATGACAAAGAGACTTTTGTTCGATAATTTTTAAGTTATTCCTACGTATCCTCTCGTGCAATGAGGAAGTCAGAACACCGTAGTTCGACTCAAAGAGACTGGAAAAAGATTGACTGTGAACTGCTTGCTTGTCTATGCTCAAGTGTGTGACTCGTCTGGCTCGAGTGCTAACTGTCTTGCATTAGACGGAAGAAGCAAGTTCTCGCTTATGAATGAGTGTGATGAGAAAAGAATCCCGGAGGAGACGATTATTGTTTGTTTTTGTGTTTTCATCTTTTTATTATTTTTGGTGTTTTGCATAGGATTATGAGCTTAAGCCTAAATCAAGGGTTTGTAAACTCATTATATCCTCCCTGATCAGGGATAATGAGCCTACTTAAGTATGAGATAAGCATCTCAACTTAATTACCATGATGATGTAGGATTAAGATCATTAACCTACTTGTGATTATTTAGATGTTTTTGGGTTTTGTTTAGTGTTAAGTAATGAGTTTAATCTCTAATCACAAATTAGTGAACTCATTACACCATTCTAATAGAAGGATGATATATGAGAACACTTAAGCTAAGGAAGATACCTCAACTTAATCCATGGTTAGGGATTAAATTCATTATATAACAAGCCTTTATTAAATGGATTTTAATTAAAGGGTGAGATTAAGAAGTGGATTTTATAGTTTGTAAGACAACTTGAGGGGGACTTGTCCATTAAACACTAGGGTTAGTCCCTCTTAACCATAAGGAAGAGATATAACCCTAATGTAAGGCCCAAGTTACAAGATAAAGTCTTATTGATTATTAATGTGTTTTGATTAAGAGGTGTAAACAAATTAAAGGTTTAACACTAAGGATTAGATTTATACACTCCATCCTAAGATAAGGATGCAGGCATAACCCTAATTCAAAGTCCTAAAGCTTTAAAAGTTTAGCCTCTGATTATTGAGATGAGAAGAGAGGCTCAAGGAGAATCAAAGATAAAAAGCTAGGGGGGACTATATACAATCCTAAAAGTTATCATGCTTGGATATCCTATGGTTTGTGAGGCTTAAGAGAAAGGATCTTCAAGGCCACCAAGGAAGAAGCAAATGAAAAGAGAAGGAGGAAGAAGAATAAGTTACTTACTTCCTGAAGAAGATAAGTAACTTAAAAGAAAGAAAGGAGCAAGAGAGACATAAGTGAAACAAGTTCACTTCAAGGACAAATATTAATTCATATGAAGATATGAGAAGAGGTGGGACGTGAAGGAAAATCCACCTCCCAGATAACTTACCAAAAGTTCCTGAAATGTTAGTACAAGATGCATAAAATGCAAATGCAAAAGGAAACAAAGAATATGAAGGTGCAAAGACCACAACAATAAGTGTAAATGCAATGAAAATGGTGTATTAAATGATGCAAAGGCATAAACATGTCATGTATATGATCATACAAGAGAATGAGTGCAAATGGAGCATGTTAGGAGCATGAAAACACATAGAAGTTCATGAAACAAAATGAATGCAAAGCATGCCAAAATGATGCAACAATGATCAAACAATGTTTCAAACATGTCCTAAGATGTCTAAGATGACATACAAAAGAATGGAATGGCATGATAAATTCATAAGTTCATGATATGGAAAGAAGAATGGAAATGAAGATGCAAAATTAGGATTTTAAGGCAACATGAGATGCATATGAACCAAACAGAAGCAAACACCATGATAAAAAATTGAAATTGAACTCAAACAAACCCTAATCTCATATAAGATCACACCCCAAAGGATAAAGTCAGAAGCCATTCCTAGTGAAAGTTATGAAATTCCTAAGTTAACTAGGGTTTTTGGGTGCTTCTAAAGGGAAAATGCAAATCAAATTGAAACTGCAAGATAAAAATATGAGATAAATAACCTAGAAACTATATGAAATATTTGAAACAATGCAAAAAGAATAAAGTTCAAACTCATCATGGTTAGGCATAAATGAATTTTTCAAGTTAGGGTTAAAAAATGTGATTTTTAAGAACCCTAATTCAAAGAAAATTGTGAAAATGTAATCAAACCAAAAAAAGAAATTTGTATGGTGAGTTTTAAAATGTTTCTAAATGTATTGGAATACTTCATGAATTTTTTGGTGATTTTTAGAAACCTAAATGCATATTTAATTAATTAAAATCAATTAATCAATTAAATAAAACACTTAAATGTTTTAAAAATATTTTTTAAATGAAAAAATAAAAATAATAAATGTTTTTAGGTTAAGAAAAATATTTGAAACAGAAATGCAAAGTTTGAGATTTTTTTCATGATTTTTGCTATTTTAAATAAAATGGACAAAAGAAATGAAAAGAAAATGAAATAAAAACAAATAAAACGCAAAGTCAACTGATCTGGTGGTTGGGATTCAAATGGGAGAAGACTGTGCGCGTGATTCTAAGGCCCAAATTGAATCTGGCTAATTAAACTGATTAATTTAATTAATTATAATTAGGGTTTAAGTGAAATGATCTGAACCACTCAAACGCGCGCGAAGCAAGATCCAATGGCCTACATTTAAACTGAGCTGATTAACCATAATCCTAAGCCTAATCACTCTCAGGTGACCGGAGCAAGCTCCGGTCATCTTCTCCGGTCACTCTTCCACCCCAACTCCCTCAAAACCCTATAAAAATGCATCAAACTCTCCAGAAATGATCAATGAACAACATTAAATATGAATCCAGCAACAAACAACATTTATATTCCATTAAATTCATGAATCGAAGCAAAACAGAAAATTGCACAAAACTTTCAGAAGCTAAATTCATGCTTGTTTTCAAATCATTTTCAAAGCCAAACACATTACAATGATCAGTGAAACATGTAGATTGATATTGTAACTTAAAAGGCAAGTTCTGAAAAATTTGTTCTTGATGATACCTGAGATGAAGCTTTCTCAATTTGAGCTTTCTGGACCTTTCCTTGATGCAAAACCACCCCAATTAACTCCCTGAAGCTTCTAAAAGGCTTAGAACAAGTTTAAATGGCTTGGTTTTAGTCTTTTAGTTCTGATAACTCAGAAATCGTGTTTCTGATTGAGGGTTTTTTAGGCCATGGAAAGGGGTGGGAAATGATCCTTATGATGTGTGGAGATGATTGGTGGTGAAAGTTTTGAGTTTGAGTGGCTGAGGAGTGAGTTTCGAAAGCTTGAAGGTTTTGGGGATTTTTGAGCAATCTGAGTTGTGTGATGTTTCAGGCTTGTGTGTGTTATGAAATGAGCTGCATAAGGTTAGTATATGCCAATGAGAGTGATCAGAAAGTGGGTGGTGGCATAATGTGATTGGTATGAGCCAAGTTGCAAAAATGTCAACATTGTGTACTTGAGGTATGGGCATGGTTCAGAGCTGTTTTTAAGGGTGTCTTTGCCTCAGCTGAGTTCATGGATGGCCCTTGGATTGAATTTGTGCAGCTGGATCACTTGGATGAAGAGATATCATGTGTTTTGCAAATTTCCAACTTTGAAGATTTTGTGAAAATGGCTTAATGAAACTTGCAATCCAAGGCATAATTCTGATCAAGGTAAGTCATATGATGTTGTTATGATGCTTAGAGGTCAATTAGAGGTCATGAAATGGCTTAGAACTTGAATTTGCAAAAATCCCTCTTTGGTGCACACTTGAAAAGTATAATATTTTTGCCAACTTTGAAAGGCCATATCTTGAGTTCTAGGATGAATCAAGACACGTTCTTGTACTTTTTGAAAATGGGAAGACATAATCTACAACTTTCATGCCCAAGAATTTTTTATTTGAAGCATTTTTGGTCATGAAAGAATAGGTTGAATATCTTTCCCAAAATGGAAAGTTTCCATTACAAGTCCTTTCCAAAAATAACAAGTTTGCATTTGGCTCAAAATTCTTCAACTTTGTGAACTTCCAACCACTTAAATGATCAAATAAAGATCATAGAGACTCAAAATGATGATGATGACCCTTTGTTACCATTGTTGGGGGCCTCAGATGCCTTGATTTTGACTTTACTTGCTCAAGAAGTTACCCAATGATCAGATGACTTACACAATGAATTTCTTCATCAAATTTGGTACACATGATCCTTATAACATATTAAGACCATTAGAAACAAGAATGACCAAAAAAATTGGGGTTAAGGCCTCTAAAACCAAAACCCTAATTTTAGGTCATCTGTGCAGGAAATCTTCAGTCTGCCTCTATGCCTTTGCCATTCTTTGTGATCCCTTGACTTTTATGAACTTTGAGGAGCATATTATGATCATGGAACACACATGGACCCTCTTGGAAAGCTTCAAGACCTTTGGGATGGCTCAGATCACTTCTTGGATTGCTCAGATCACAAACCCTAGATGTAGATGAAATGAACTATGCAGTGGGATGGTATGGTTATGTAATGCAAAAATGAAAGATCACAAGCCATGGTGTGAGAAAGAGTGAGGGAAAATTTGGGGTGTTTACAGTTACCAATGAAACAAACTGTTTTTGAAAACTTTGAAAATTCTTAACTTTTGATACATAAGTCCAATTTTGGTGTCGTTCGAAGTGTCAAAAAGCTGACATTATGAAATTTATTTTGATAAAATAAAATGAGAAATATGAAGTATTTTTCCATTTCCTAATTTAAGAAAACGTCGAATTAATTTTTGGGAAAATTACAGGGTTGGTTTGTCGCTCCCGGGATTTTCATCCTAGTACAAACGCGAAAGTGGCGCGGAAAAGGTAGAGTCGCCAGCCAGACATTTTTATCCCGAATGAATGGGAAAGGTAATGTTGCACAAACCTGAGGAAGAAGGAAAGGACGAGGCCTTGCGAACCAAAGATCTGGATTCGGGAGTCGGTTACGAATTGAGAAGGTATTAGCACCCCAATCCGTCCGCCGTACTCGACGGGATCCACGCTTAAAAGACTGTTTTCAAAGGGTGAGAAATAATATGCTGTTTGAGTAAAGGAATAGCTATCTGGAATGAAATGGAAATGAGAAAAGAAATGGATTTGAAAAAAGGAAATAAAATGGGAAAATGTAGGGAAAAAGAAAGATTGTGCTCGAATGGGCCCTACCCCACTGCCTACGTACCTCATCAGGATAAATGAGGATCAGAGACGCCGTAGTTCGTCTAACTAAGGCTTACACTCGTTTGTGATTTTTAGGATGACGTTGCCATAGCTCTAGCTCAGGTGTTACCGGCTCTGACTCGAGGGTGTTTACCGTATCGCTGTTTGAACTGTCGAGACAAGTCATGTTCGTCCGCAAAGAGTATGAGATGAGAAGAGAAGACGTGACTTCTTGGTTTGTTGTCTTTTATAAGAAATGTTTTGAGATTGTGTTTTTTTGAATGTACAACACTAAAGACTATGACACAGGAGCGAATACTTTCCAAGATCGCCCCTAATGGAACGTTTGTAAAGCATCCTAGAAGAGTGAAGGAGACCTCCACTAATCATTTCCCGTATAGCTTAAGGCTCGTGACGCATTGTACACCTTTCCTTTATTAAGTGTTTTTGATTTTATTTTAAGATGAAAAGAGAAACTCAAGTTATAAAAGGTAAACATTCTAAGGGAAACTAGACTTGCCCTAAATCAGTTGAATTCATGGATAACCTATGGTTAGTGAGGTTTACAATTACAATCTACCTAAGAGATATAAGAGATATAAGACTAAACATGCAAGTAAAAGAAGTTAATAATGAGCAACAGGGTCCTCCTAGGTCATGGTAGGTAAAAACGTATATGAAATGTAAACGGGATGGAACAATGGTTCGGGTGGGTCGGTTGCGTGGTGCTAAGACGCACGACTTATGGTATGAAACATGCAAGGTTTGCCTTTGGTTGAATGGAGTGGAACGAAGGTGATCGAGGAACCCTATAGTTACATGCAACTTTATTTATTTATTTGAAAATATACTCGACGTTGGATCGAATACTTTATTTGTTTTTGAAGATTCGGTTTTCTATCGATTCATTTTATCTTTTCTATCCTATTTATGGAAACTATAAAAGCATACAAGTTCTAAGCTATTACATCACAAAATACACAAAGTATAAAACACAATTGAAGCATAAAATATCCAAGTCCATAAGCCAAACCTTGCAAAACACCTTGCACAAAAAAACAAGTAGTTAGTGAATGATATGAATCATGAATATGTACAATATGATGGAAATGAATTAAAATGACAAAAAATATTAAAAGTCATAAAAATAATATGAAATTAAATTCCTAAGGTCTTCAACCTGATTATATTATTGTGTTAAAAAAATCTCTAAAAAATTCTTATTTTAACTAAGGCAAATGCTCACCTAAATCTAACTAAAGTTCAATCACAAATTTACACAAATTATACTACCAAAACAATAGAAAAATGTCCTAAAAATTCACCAAAAAATATTCTAGGTACTTTAACTTGTCCTTTAATCATAGCAAAAAGAATGGGCAGAAAATATTATGGGAAGTGGTAGAAATAAATTGCACAAAATTGTGTGTCCAAGTGGAAATTCAATATAAGTCCATTAAATTAAATAAATCGAAATTAAATCGAAAAAATGGTTAAAATTAGAAAATAAAACTTGGACATGGTTCTAAAATGTCTTAATATCCTACCATAATTTTTTTAGAATTTTAATATGCTTTTTAATATTTTTTGGAATTAAGTTTGAAACCACAAAAAATAGAAATATTAAAAGAAATAAGAAATTGGAGGGGGTGAGAACAGCAATTATTTTCAGCTATAATAACAACTGGGCCTCAAATGGGGGTGGGAATAGTAATTCTTATGGGCCCAATTCGCATAGGAGCCTGGGGGGTGCGAATAGAAACATTTCTTTATGTTAAAATGAGTTGGGCTCAGCATGGGGGTGCAACTATCAGATTCGCCTAAGCCCAATCAGCATAAAATCAAAAATGGCAGTGGAAGATTAATGTAATTGACATACTTATCCCTAATAATTCATATTAATTCACTATAACTCTCATTAAATCCTAATCATTACTATTAATTAATCTTATCAAAATAAACTTATGAAAATAGAAAAGACAAGAACAAAGGGGCGGCCAACAAAAACCCGAAACCCTAGCCCCCCTTTCGAATTCTCCTCCTCTTCAATCTGTCATCTTCTTCACCAAACCAAACCCTATTGGCGGCGGAAAAACCATCGGAGCAAACAACCATGACCACCACCGAATCATTCTTAACACACATCCCTATCTCTAACACCCTAACATCAAACTGATTTGCAAAAACCCTAACCCGAATTACTCTCCAAATCGAACTTCCAAAGTTACCATTCGGAATCAAAGGGGCTTGTTCATATAATCTCAGCCTACATACCCAAGATGAAGTATTCTACGAACGAGAAGGAACCAGGCACATACCGTTGACGCGACGTCGAGAAACGTTGATGAAGTGTCTTTGATGACGGCGCGGAAATCCTCTCAGGTGATTTCGAAACTTCCTTTTCTTTCTGTGAATTTGACTCTGGGCTATAGATGTAATTGATTCCTGAATTTTTTTGCAGATTTAGCTTTGAACAAGCTTTCCTTGATGTGTGCTTTCGGACCGAAAATGATGATGGGGATAGAAGAGGTACTGGCGGATGATTCTGATGGTTATGAGTGTTTTGCCGACGAGTCAAGAACAGTATAAGGAGAGTGGCGGCAACGAATGACGAATGAAGCGAGGTTCAGGTATGCATACGATTTCTCCTGTTGTTCTTCTTATTCAGCTTCTCTGTGTTATTGTCGCGATTTTAATGCTGTTACTTGTTGAATCATTATTGAGAAATCTTGTTGTAACAGTTGCGTATCCATGATTGAACTTGTATTTGGAATATGAATCTCTGCAGGATTTTGATGCACGAAGACGTTGGGATCTTGATCAGGTTGTAACCATGTTTTTGTGATGCGATTTCCGGCTCTCGTGGATTGATGGTGATAGCTGAAGTTGGTGATGATAGTGAAGACACAATGCAGCTAGAACCAGGAGAAGTTGATGGGTGAAGGTGATGAAGAAGTTGAGAGGAGAAGGGAGAATCAAGTGAAGAAGAGTGAATGAGAGCCAAAGAAAAAACCAGCCCCAAAAACTCCTCCCAATCCTGGTTTTATGGAACTCTATCAAGGTGAGGTTTTTTTCTCAACAATTTCAGTGAATTTTAGCTCAGAAATCTGTTATAACCATTAGGAATTCTGTTATAGGTTAGTTATAGTTGGTTGTAACCGACTTTTTTTCTTTCTTAAATGAATTCTATCTGTTATATCTCTTGGTAACTGACTCTGGTGCATTTCGGTTATGCTGCCGTTTGGTTGAAGTCTGAAAATTAATTATATTTCGTTAGGATTCCTTATAACCGAAATTATTTATATTGAACTTTTTCCATCTCCTGAGATTTTTCCTTTATTTCTTTTTAACATTTCGGTGCCTATTGTCGCGGTGTCTGCGTTTTTTAGAACTATAGCCTCGCGTCCAGCCTTACAATCTTGTGCGTATGTTTTGCAGGTACTGGCTTTTGGGTTTAGCTGTGTTTCTTTTCTCAGAGCTGATGGAGAGGTGGGATTCAAAGATTAATACGGCTGAAATCGGTGGTGGATGAAGCCTTAGATTCATAGACGCATTTCTTTCTCTTTTTCCTTTATGTAAAATTCGTTTCTTTTGTCATGGGCTTGGCTGGAATTTTGTGTTTTTGTTAACAGTTATGAACTGTTTGAAAATGACCTGCTTTTTTTTCATTCTATAAGGAAATTGAATAAAATTATACCATAACTTTGAGCAACAATTGTGTTGTGAACTCACTGAACTTACACAGACTGAATATGTTGATCCAATGCTGACTGAACATGTTGACCCAATGCTTTGGCAACTATAGAATTTGAATAGCATAGACAACTTAATCGCTCCTCGGTTCATCTCTCTTGATTCATTAATTATGTACCATTTTCTCTCATATACTCCTGCTTGTGACTATAACCTCTGTATTGAAATTACTTTTGTCTTTGCATGCGAAATTCCTTTATTTTATTGTATCTCGGAACTTTTAGGAATATAACATAGACAGCCTAAAAACAATTCTTCAATCCATCGAGTTAGTCACTAAATTATTACGTTTCTCTTTCGCGAATCCTTTCACAGACGACAATGCCATTACTAGCGTGCACATTTCCTTTAATATTTGGACAAAAGCAAAAATGATTCCTTAAGACCGTGAGATGCACCCTTTAAACAAAAAAAAAAGATATAGAAGAACTGAAAGACTTGCAACCCATATAGACCGATAATGACTCTAACCTTGTTTCTCGGCGCGAACTTCCAAAGGTTTTAGGATTAAGCTCACTATTCTGTTGAAGTAATTGCAGAATCGATACCGTGATATTAGACTATTTACGCACAACATTTCCTCTCACAGATATGAGAAAAGTTTCCACTGTGATGTAGTATAATGGATCTTGGATGCCTTGCATTTGGTCGTGGCTAAGTGAATGAATATGCCTCATTTTTGCACTCACAACTTGTCCGCTGTCTTCCGCATAGATGAACCTTTAAAGAACAAAGGATTATGTTTCAAGACTTCGATTCAAATCCTTAACTCGATGCAACCCAACTTCGATTCAAATCCTCGGTGCAAATCAAACTCGTACCCAATAGAAAATAAATAATAGTCTTAACCAAACCGAATTCTTAAGTCATATCTTATATCATAACTCAAAATTTTACAACACATCAAACCACCAGAATTCCCAACCCTGAATCTGATGATCAAGTGGAAATGATATGAATGACTGCAAACATGACTTACTGCCATCCATATGAAAGATTGTGAAAATTCTCAATGCCATGACTGTGAGGCATAACATTAACTAGTAATAATAAGAGGGCAAATTTTGGGGTGTTACAGCTGCCCCTATTCAATCACTGTAGACTTGAATGGATGATAGCAGTAGCTTTCAGACGTTTGAAGTATGCAGGGATTGAATACCAGAAACAACCAGAAAATTTGCACTCTGTGGCGGAGAATCAGGGAAATAAACTCAACTGAATGTCCTCTGCCTGGATATAATTATGATGGGAAGGATAGTAAACGGGGGCTGCCTTTTGAGTGATGCCAGAAGGCTACTGGCCTGTCACACTGTGGGTGGACTTGTAATATGATGTCACCCTGAGGATGGACTTTCGCCAATCTGCGGTTGGACTTCAAAATACATTGCCACACTGCGGGTGGACTTTAGAAATTGCCACGATGTGGGTGGACTTGTGATATGATGCCACCCTGTGGATGGACTTTCGCCAATCTGCGGTTGGACTTCGAAATATTTTGCCACACTGCGGGTGGACTTTAAAGAGTTGCCACACTGCGGGTGGACTTTTGATATGATGCCACCCTGAGGATGGACTTTCGCCAATCTGCGGTTGGACTTCAAAATACTTTGCCACACTGCGGGTGGACTTTGGAAATTGCCACGCTGTGGGTGGACTTGTGATATGATGCCACCCTGTGGATGGACTTTCGCCAATCTGCGGTTGGACTTCGAAATACTTTGCCACACTGCGGGTGGACTTTAAAGAGTTGCCACACTGCGGGTGGACTTTTGCTCGCTGTGGGAGATTTTTGAAACTTGCCACGCTGCGGGTGGACTTTTTGGAACTTGCCACCCGAAGATGGACTTTGGCCAGTCTGCGGCTGGACTTTTGCTCACTACGGGAGACTTTTGCTCACTACGGGAGACCTTTTGCTCACTACGGGAGACTTTTGCTCACTACGGGAGACTTTTGCTCACTACGGGAGACTTTTGCCCACTGCGGGGGACTTTAGAGATTTGCCACACTGCGGGTGGTCTTTTGCTCACTACGGGAGACTTTTGCTCACTACGGGAGACTTTTGCTCACTACGGGAGACCTTTTGCTCACTACGGGAGACTTTTGCTCACTACGGGAGACTTTAGAGATTTGCCACACTGCGGGTGGACTTTTGCTCACTACGGGAGACTTTTGCTCACTACGGGAGACTTTTGCCCACTGCGGGGGACTTTAGAGATTTGCCACACTGCGGGTGGACTTTTGCTCACTACGGGAGACTTTTGCCCACTGCGGGGGACTTTAGAGATTTGCCACACTGCGGGTGGTCTTTTTCTCACTACGGGAGACTTTTGCTCACTACGGGAGACTTTTGCTCACTACGGGAGACTTTTGCTCACTACGGGAGACTTTAGAGATTTGCCACACTGCGGGTGGACTTTTGCTCACTACGGGAGACTTTTGCTCACTACGGGAGACTTTTGCTCACTACGGGAGAGTTTTGAGATTTGCCACACTGCGGGTGGACTTTTGCTCACTACGGGAGACTTTTGCTCACTACGGGAGACTTTTGCCCACTGCGGGGGACTTTAGAGATTTGTCACACTGCGGGTGGACTTTTGCTCACTACGGGAGACTTTTGCTCACTACGGGAGACTTTTGCCCACTGCGGGGGACTTTAGAGATTTGCCACACTGCGGGTGGTCTTTTGCTCACTACGGGAGACTTTTGCTCACTACGGGAGACTTTTGCTCACTACGGGAGACTTTTGCTCACTACGGGAGACTTTTGAGATTTGCCACACTGCGGGTGGACTTTTGAAATTTGCCACCCGAAGATGGACTTTGGCCAGTCTGCGGCTGGACTTTCGCAGCTTGCCACCCGAAGATGGACTTTGGCCAGTCTGCGGCTGGACTTTGAAATTCGCCACCCGAAGATGGACTTTGGCCAGTCTACGGCTGGACTTTGAAATCTGCCACCCGAAGATGGACTTTGGCCAGTCTGCGGCTGGACTTTACATATGCTGAGTTTGCACGGCATGTTGCCCCATGACACTGGGGATATTATGTCTTGAGTATTGTTAATGAACTGGTGTGAATGTAAAAGAAATTCCTGACACATAAGTAATAAGTCCCTGCTAACTCTGTGGGGAAACACAATGATCGCGAATTCGATATCAAGAAGCCCTGTGGGGATAACATCTCTGTCAGAGAGGAGCGTGAATAATTCATCTGTCCGAATCATCACCTTTGCCAAAAATAAATTGGACTTTTAGATTTGAGGGTCGTGCCCGAGGATACCTTGATTATTGAGGAATATCCACTCTTATGGACCTGCTGGGGAGGAGAATGATTTATCTGAAATCTTCTAGGGGAATAAGAATTGCCTTGGATCTGATGAGGAATCAAGATCAAGGAAACCAACTGAAAGAAAAAAGTGCTGACTTTAGTGAGGACAACTTCCATTTGCCTGTTGGAGATGACAACACCGAGACACGTCCTGCTGGGGAGGAAAGATTTCAAATTGTCCCGGGCTGGGGATCAGCTGCTTCCGTATGGATTTTACCTCAAGAGGATTTTACAAAAAGACTTGGCGTCTTTAAACTCTTAGGTATTGTAACGACTGCATGAATCAATGTAATAACCTTGCTGGGGAGGTAACCATTGCCAATGCGGATGAGTTTGTATCTGTCAGAAGTGTTGAACGAGATAGTTGGCTTGACAAGTGACCACGGTATTCTAAACTCCGGGTAAATGCTTTCGATCGTCTATCTTCGGGAAAGAAAGAACTTTTGTACTGTTGGAGTGGCCTGCCCCAGTATGAGTATTTGACTAGCTTTGCGCCTGACTGACTGATCTTCGCTCTTTGGAGAGATCTGAATCTCGAGGTGATTGCCCCAGTTTGACTGAATTTTGAAGAGATTGCTCCACGTAACTGCCCCAGATTGGCTCAGTACTCTAATTTTGAAGAGATTGCTCGACGTGACTGCCCCAGATTGGTTGGATCTTGTCATGACTAATTGGGAAAGTCCCTGCTCAAAGAAGCTTTTTCGGAAAAGTGTACCTCGACGTGACAGTCTTTCAGAAGTTTTAGACTTCTCAACCTGGCAAGCTTGAGCTTCTGGATTGAATTTCCGCATGTGAACCATTTATGATGCTCAACAAATGTATGCAAGTGAGAAAATGTTTATTCTTAGAATGAAAATCCTAATTCAACAAACATGTTAATCTTGAAGTTTTGAAAATGGATCGTTAACCTTCGTGAGCGAATCACTGGTTAAAATACGACCTTTATTTGAATGAAAGTATGTACATGCAATACCAACAACTGTCTTTTAGCATAACTCGTAGGAGTCAGGAACGCGGTCTCGTGGTAGTATGCTCTCAAATTAACCCTGCTTTAGTTAGGACTTTTGAGGGTTGTATCGTGGCCTGGTTCCCGGTTATAGAAACAAAGGATATAGGCTCGAAGTTTATTTGTGCCCACCCGCTCTTCGTGATGTTCTCCATTTCTATGTTCAGCTAGTTTTCACAAGCATTCACCTTTCATAAGGGTTTCGAGTTGATTGAAGAACCATTGCTGCTATTAGTTCAAGCACCAATCAAGTTATTGTTGAGAGTCAGTCACTCCTCTATCTTTCGTGTCTGTGCCACACGACTTTGTTCTCATTTGAGGATCTTTCTTGTGTAATCCTTTTTGTCTTTCGCTTTTGCGTTATTTTGCTTTATCCCTAACTTTTTCCTGGACTGATTCTTGTGAATCCTTGATTGTGAAGTCCAGCGGGATGCCCTAACTTTTGCCTAAGTCGCTTGTTTTCAAGTTTCGACTTAGCGGGCCTTTTCTTTTCTTTTTCTTTTTGTACTCTGAACAAGTCGCGTGACACTGTTTGTCTTGATTGCTTCGCGAGGGTTGTGACTGCCTCATTCTTTGGTCGACGAAGGATAACCATTGTGGTTTTCAATCTTTGGACCTTTTGACTTGGATAACCATTGTGGTTTCAGGTCTTTGGACCTCTTGATTAGCATAATAGAATGCAACGGATCTCCAAATACACTTTTTTTATGAAATTCTGAACGCTTGGTCTGACTAGCTGACATCTACCCTGCCCCTGGGTTACATGTGAGGGTTTTTTCATTTGAAAAGAAACTCCTACTTCAAGGCTCGAAGGGGTTGGCAAGGGTTTATCTTCCTTATATCTCCAGTGTTTAGGATTTGAAAAAAATGCTTGTACATCGTCAACAAGGTCTTACTTGAGAGCACACAATTAGAGATTTTGCGTTTTTGTTTCGTCATTCTCCTTTCATAGAATTTAAGCATGACAATTGGTATTGCGATGTACAGATGCAAAATTATAAGGGAAGGCAAATGAAATTACTTCAAGAAAAACATGTGAGTTTTATTATTGCTAACATTCAAAAGCAAACAAATTTCATACATGTAGACAAATGTTTAACATATAAAAGAAACTACAAATGGAAATGCAGTAAAGAAACTGAATATTGCCGTAGTTGAGGAGGCTTGGCTCCGTCTGGACCTGTCAGTCTTGGATACTTTCAACGATCAATAGCTCTTTTCACATACTTGTAATCTTCAATTTGTAGTTGCATGCTCAACCATGGCAGTAATACTTCCTCTTCTAGCTATTCTGACTCTGACGCGAGACATCTGAAGGAAAGAGTGAAGCTGGGGAGTAAAGTTGCCCCAAAAGGTTGCTCGGAAAGACCTGACGATCTTCTGCCTACGTATCTCCATTGACTGATGACCAATGAAGAATCAGAGCGACGTAGTTCCCCTCAATAGGGATGAAAAATGAACAATGAAGAAAGACAAACACATAAATGCCATCACTGAGAGTATTTGAATACTGCTGGCTCAATTTGCTTCATGAATACCCTGGTGTCCTGGGTAATTAACTTGAAGACTTCAGCTTAACATGTACCATCTGGTAGAATAACCGTGACACTGGTTCCGTCGTGATTAAGCATCAGATTCTGGAGTGCCTTTGGGATGAGGAGAAAAAATGATTGCCTTGGACTCAACTAAGTCTTGTACCTTGTTTCGAAAAGCCCAACATTTCTCAATACTGTGCCCCTGGGCACCTGAATGGAATTCGCACATGGAGTGTGGATCAAAATTTGGTGGTAGATTATCAGCAGAAGGAGCTCTCATGGTACGGAGCTCAACCAGGTTCAACTTCAGAAGTTCTGGAAGCAATACAGCATATGGACATGGGATAGGATCAAGATTGCGGTTCCTCGCTCTTGTTCTTTCCTGAAACGGTCTCTGTACCTGTTGTTGCTGACCCTGTGGTCGTGATTGAAAACTTCGTTGTTGACACTGCGTTGGATGCCTGACATGTCCCTGTACTTTCTTACTCGTACTTAGCCGAGGAGTGAATGAAGATTGTTAATGCAACCCCTTTGAAGACTTAACCTGAGCAATGATTCTAGAAGAAGGAAAGTTGGCCACTTCTTTTGTATTCATACATGCTGAAGGAGGAGTTAGCTCGTGACACTCAATCAATCCCATTTTGAGCAGTGGTGGACATAATTCAGCATAAGACATGTGTATTGGATCAATAACCCTTTCTTGAACCTGTTGATGACGGGTTGCTAGCAATGGAGGAGCTATAGCCGAAACCTGTTGAAGTATTTCTCCTGGAAACCAAGGCGTAGCAGCTGAGGAGGATCCCTGATGGGGAAAGAAAGTGCTCACTTCTTTGGTGACGATTGGTGTAGGATCATTTAGTTCACATGTGGAGTTGATTCCTATCTGATGTTCTTCCTGACTGCTGAGCGGCGATTGCTGGTGAAGAGATTCGAACTGTAGAGGAAATCCATCTAAAGAAACCTGATTTATTGGACATCCCAAAGAGATGGGAGAAACCTGACCTTCTGTTTGAAAAGCAGACACACAGCTACTTTCCTTTTTCGACATAGCATTCATGATTCCTGTAAGCAGCTTTATCTGAGTCTTCATCAAGTTGAATTCTTCTCTCAGCAATTTCTGATCCTGGGAAAACGCTCGAATGTCCACTACAACATGCCCTAGTTGGGCCTTCATCTCAGTCACCTCCGCTCGGAGTCGTTCCATGTCTAAACCTTGACAGTCGTGATTCAAATTGACCATTCTGGAGATAAACCAGATCAGGATAAGAATTTGTCTCTGAACACCTGTAAAAATGCAAGGATGTATGCAAATGCCATGTTCGGTTATTTCCAAGGAATCCAACTGTTTTGATCCAAGTTTTAATGCAGAAGAAAATCCGACATAGTTCAGATATGGGATCCTTAGAAGTAACTGAACATGTATGCTAAAATGCTATGATGTCATGTATGCAACTGGCATGTGGTCAGCGGTCTGACGCTGGTGTGGATCAGATAACCAAGTGTTGGTGAAGATCATGATATCAGTATCTCTGTGCAGAAGTTCCAGAATTCTCAACCAAGTATCATATAGGACCGGATCATAATACGGAGTAATACTGGCAAAAAGCGGGTATGTTGGAAGTTTTTGGGTTCCTGCAAACCTGTAAACCCCTCCCAATCTCACGGGTGTGCTACTACGGGTCAACATCACGGACTCTCAAAGCCGAATAGCAATAATACGTTCACCATTTCCGAGAAATGGCTCATGACCAAATCAGGGAATCGGTTTGGCATTATGTACTACTCAGGGAGGCCTCAGCTGAATTCCGGAAAAACAAGCATCCCTCATAAGTTCCCAGCTTCAAGCACTGAAGTCGAGAAACAATAGTACATTCATCCCGAAGGGTACAATACTACCGTCATACGACCAGTTGCTTTAACCAGGTTCCTACGAGAGAACAAGGTCATCCTATGCGATTTCCTAGTGGGCCCTCGGGTGCGAATGGGTTTGCCACGAAATGTGGTCTGCCACTGTCACCACTGGAGAGGGTTGTTTCCACTAAGGTCCTCGATGATCGGTTCCCAGTGTTAGCAGCTCAGGTGGGAACATACTATGGTCTGCCTAGGCAGTATAGAACATATCCCAAGAGAGCCTGATCTGGGTGTGGGACTCGTGAAAACTACACGTGCTCAAGACCACGCAAGCCACACGACTGCCCACTCTAAATCCTATGTGTATACTCAAGCCGGGTATTTGGCTTATCTCACAATAATCCCATCCCGCCAAGGAAAACCAGAACAGCCAGTACAGTATATGCCAATATATGCAACAGTAAAATAAAGTGCAGAAAGCTGTAAATAAAGCTGTAAAGGAAAGCGATAAACTGTAATCAAAACAGTAAAGCTAAACTTAAAGCATAACAGTGAATGAAAAAGCACCCAAAGAAAACAGAAACAGACAAGCGCTAGGATTGACTCTCGAAGGGGAATTTAGAATTTCTAAAAGTCCCCAGCAGAGTCGCCAGCTGTCGCTCCCGGGATTTTCATCCTAGTACAAACGCGAAAGTGGCGCGGAAAAGGTAGAGTCGCCAGCCAGACATTTTTATCCCGAATGAATGGGAAAGGTAATGTTGCACAAACCTGAGGAAGAAGGAAAGGACGAGGCCTTGCGAACCAAAGATCTGGATTCGGGAGTCGGTTACGAATTGAGAAGGTATTAGCACCCCAATCCGTCCGCCGTACTCGACGGGATCCACGCTTAAAAGACTGTTTTCAAAGGGTGAGAAATAATATGTTGTTTGAGTAAAGGAATAGCTATCTGGAATGAAATGGAAATGAGAAAAGAAATGGATTTGAAAAAAGGAAATAAAATGGGAAAATGTAGGGAAAAAGAAAGATTGTGCTCGAATGGGCCCTACCCCACTGCCTACGTACCTCATCGGGATAAATGAGGATCAGAGACGCCGTAGTTCGTCTAACTAAGGCTTACACTCGTTTGTGATTTTTAGGATGACGTTGCCATAGCTCTAGCTCAGGTGTTACCGGCTCTGACTCGAGGGTGTTTACCGTATCGCTGTTTGAACTGTCGAGACAAGTCATGTTCGTCCGCAAAGAGTATGAGATGAGAAGAGAAGACGTGACTTCTTGGTTTGTTGTCTTTTATAAGAAATGTTTTGAGATTGTGTTTTTTTGAATGTACAACACTAAAGACTATGACACAGGAGCGAATACTTTCCAAGATCGCCCCCAATGGAACGTTTGTAAAGCATCCTAGAAGAGTGAAGGAGACCTCCACTAATCATTTCCCGTATAGCTTAAGGCTCGTGACGCATTGTACACCTTTCCTTTATTAAGTGTTTTTGATTTTATTTTAAGATGAAAAGAGAAACTCAAGTTATAAAAGGTAAACATTCTAAGGGAAACTAGACTTGCCCTAAATCAGTTGAATTCATGGATAACCTATGGTTAGTGAGGTTTACAATTACAATCTACCTAAGAGATATAAGAGATATAAGACTAAACATGCAAGTAAAAGAAGTTAATAATGAGCAACAGGGTCCTCCTAGGTCATGGTAGGTAAAAACGTATATGAAATGTAAACGGGATGGAACAATGGTTCGGGTGGGTCGGTTGCGTGGTGCTAAGACGCACGACTTATGGTATGAAACATGCAAGGTTTGCCTTTGGTTGAATGGAGTGGAACGAAGGTGATCGAGGAACCCTATAGTTACATGCAACTTTATTTATTTATTTGAAAATATACTCGACGTTGGATCGAATACTTTATTTGTTTTTGAAGATTCGGTTTTCTATCGATTCATTTTATCTTTTCTATCCTATTTATGGAAACTATAAAAGCATACAAGTTCTAAGCTATTACATCACAAAATACACAAAGTATAAAACACAATTGAAGCATAAAATATCCAAGTCCATAAGCCAAACCTTGCAAAACACCTTGCACAAAAAAACAAGTAGTTAGTGAATGATATGAATCATGAATATGTACAATATGATGGAAATGAATTAAAATGACAAAAAATATTAAAAGTCATAAAAATAATATGAAATTAAATTCCTAAGGTCTTCAACCTGATTATATTATTGTGTTAAAAAAATCTCTAAAAAATTCTTATTTTAACTAAGGCAAATGCTCACCTAAATCTAACTAAAGTTCAATCACAAATTTACACAAATTATACTACCAAAACAATAGAAAAATGTCCTAAAAATTCACCAAAAAATATTCTAGGTACTTTAACTTGTCCTTTAATCATAGCAAAAAGAATGGGCAGAAAATATTATGGGAAGTGGTAGAAATAAATTGCACAAAATTGTGTGTCCAAGTGGAAATTCAATATAAGTCCATTAAATTAAATAAATCGAAATTAAATCGAAAAAATGGTTAAAATTAGAAAATAAAACTTGGACATGGTTCTAAAATGTCTTAATATCCTACCATAATTTTTTTAGAATTTTAATATGCTTTTTAATATTTTTTGGAATTAAGTTTGAAACCACAAAAAATAGAAATATTAAAAGAAATAAGAAATTGGAGGGGGTGAGAACAGCAATTATTTTCAGCTATAATAACAACTGGGCCTCAAATGGGGGTGGGAATAGTAATTCTTATGGGCCCAATTCGCATAGGAGCCTGGGGGGTGCGAATAGAAACATTTCTTTATGTTAAAATGAGTTGGGCTCAGCATGGGGGTGCAACTATCAGATTCGCCTAAGCCCAATCAGCATAAAATCAAAAATGGCAGTGGAAGATTAATGTAATTGACATACTTATCCCTAATAATTCATATTAATTCACTATAACTCTCATTAAATCCTAATCATTACTATTAATTAATCTTATCAAAATAAACTTATGAAAATAGAAAAGACAAGAACAAAGGGGCGGCCAACAAAAACCCGAAACCCTAGCCCCCCTTTCGAATTCTCCTCCTCTTCAATCTGTCATCTTCTTCACCAAACCAAACCCTATTGGCGGCGGAAAAACCATCGGAGCAAACAACCATGACCACCACCGAATCATTCTTAACACACATCCCTATCTCTAACACCCTAACATCAAACTGATTTGCAAAAACCCTAACCCGAATTACTCTCCAAATCGAACTTCCAAAGTTACCATTCGGAATCAAAGGGGCTTGTTCATATAATCTCAGCCTACATACCCAAGATGAAGTATTCTACGAACGAGAAGGAACCAGGCACATACCGTTGACGCGACGTCGAGAAACGTTGATGAAGTGTCTTTGATGACGGCGCGGAAATCCTCTCAGGTGATTTCGAAACTTCCTTTTCTTTCTGTGAATTTGACTCTGGGCTATAGATGTAATTGATTCCTGAATTTTTTTTGCAGATTTAGCTTTGAACAAGCTTTCCTTGATGTGTGCTTTCGGACCGAAAATGATGATGGGGATAGAAGAGGTACTGGCGGATGATTCTGATGGTTATGAGTGTTTTGCCGACGAGTCAAGAACAGTATAAGGAGAGTGGCGGCAACGAATGACGAATGAAGCGAGGTTCAGGTATGCATACGATTTCTCCTGTTGTTCTTCTTATTCAGCTTCTCTGTGTTATTGTCGCGATTTTAATGCTGTTACTTGTTGAATCATTCTTGAGAAATCTTGTTGTAACAGTTGCGTATCCATGATTGAACTTGTATTTGGAATATGAATCTCTGCAGGATTTTGATGCACGAAGACGTTGGGATCTTGATCAGGTTGTAACCATGTTTTTGTGATGCGATTTCCGGCTCTCGTGGATTGATGGTGATAGCTGAAGTTGGTGATGATAGTGAAGACACAATGCAGCTAGAACCAGGAGAAGTTGATGGGTGAAGGTGATGAAGAAGTTGAGAGGAGAAGGGAGAATCAAGTGAAGAAGAGTGAATGAGAGCCAAAGAAAAAACCAGCCCCAAAAACTCCTCCCAATCCTGGTTTTATGGAACTCTATCAAGGTGAGGTTTTTTTCTCAACAATTTCAGTGAATTTTAGCTCAGAAATATGTTATAACCATTAGGAATTCTGTTATAGGTTAGTTATAGTTGGTTGTAACCGACTTTTTTTCTTTCTTAAATGAATTCTATCTGTTATATCTCTTGGTAACTGACTCTGGTGCATTTCGGTTATGCTGCCGTTTGGTTGAAGTCTGAAAATTAATTATATTTCGTTAGGATTCCTTATAACCGAAATTATTTATATTGAACTTTTTCCATCTCCTGAGATTTTTCCTTTATTTCTTTTTAACATTTCGGTGCCTATTGCCGCGGTGTCTGCGTTTTTTAGAACTATAGCCTCGCGTCCAGCCTTACAATCTTGTGCGTATGTTTTGCAGGTACTGGCTTTTGGGTTTAGCTGTGTTTCTTTTCTCAGAGCTGATGGAGAGGTGGGATTCAAAGATTAATACGGCTGAAATCGGTGGTGGATGAAGCCTTAGATTCATAGACGCATTTCTTTCTCTTTTTCCTTTATGTAAAATTCGTTTCTTTTGTCATGGGCTTGGCTGGAATTTTGTGTTTTTGTTAACAGTTATGAACTGTTTGAAAATGACCTGCTTTTTTTTCATTCTATAAGGAAATTGAATAAAATTATACCATAACTTTGAGCAACAATTGTGTTGTGAACTCACTGAACTTACACAGACTGAATATGTTGATCCAATGCTGACTGAACATGTTGACCCAATGCTTTGGCAACTATAGAATTTGAATAGCATAGACAACTTAATCGCTCCTCGGTTCATCTCTCTTGATTCATTAATTATGTACCATTTTCTCTCATATACTCCTGCTTGTGACTATAACCTCTGTATTGAAATTACTTTTGTCTTTGCATGCGAAATTCCTTTATTTTATTGTATCTCGGAACTTTTAGGAATATAACATAGACAGCCTAAAAACAATTCTTCAATCCATCGAGTTAGTCACTAAATTATTACGTTTCTCTTTCGCGAATCCTTTCACATACGACAATGCCATTACTAGCGTGCACATTTCCTTTAATATTTGGACAAAAGCAAAAATGATTCCTTAAGACCGTGAGATGCACCCTTGAAACAAAAAAAAAAGATATAGAAGAACTGAAAGACTTGCAACCCATATAGACCGATAATGACTCTAACCTTGTTTCTCGGCGCGAACTTCCAAAGGTTTTAGGATTAAGCTCACTATTCTGTTGAAGTAATTGCAGAATCAATACCGTGATATTAGGCTATTTACGCACAACATTTCCTCTCACAGATATGAGAAAAGTTTCCACTGTGATGTAGTATAATGGATCTTGGATGCCTTGCATTTGGTCGTGGCTAAGTGAATGAATATGCCTCATTTTTGCACTCACAACTTGTCCGCTGTCTTCCGCATAGATGAACCTTTAAAGAACAAAGGATTATGTTTCAAGACTTCGATTCAAATCCTTAACTCGATGCAACCCAACTTCGATTCAAATCCTCGGTGCAAATCAAACTCGTACCCAATAGCAAATAAATAATAGTCTTAACCAAACCGAATTCTTAAGTCATATCTTATATCATAACTCAAAATTTTACAACACATCAAACCACCAGAATTCCCAACCCTGAATCTGATGATCAAGTGGAAATGATATGAATGACTGCAAACATGACTTACTGCCATCCATATGAAAGATTGTGAAAATTCTCAATGCCATGACTGTGAGGCATAACATTAACTAGTAATAATAAGAGGGCAAATTTTGGGGTGTTACATGGTTATATGTTGATATTTTGATGATGTGATGACTTTTCCAATGCGATTATGTTGTGTATACTTCTATCACAATAGTATTGTGTTGTTATGATGTGTTTAGTCAATGTATGTATGTTATAGGGTGATTAATATGGATTAATACATGAATGATGATGCAAGCTTGATGACTTATGTTGATAATTATGTCGATGTTGATGCATACATTCATGGTATATTATGTTGGGCCTTCGGTCTGATGTTGGCTTTAATCCCATTGTGTGGATTATAGTGATTATGTTGTGCTCCCTAGTGGAGGGTTAATGGACCAGTGTCCATTTATGTTGATTGATACCACATGCATGTTTCGATGATGTTGAATTTCATAATAAGTGGCATTGCATATGAATGAGTGAATTATTAAATGATGTGTGTTTTTTCTTGACGATGTTATGATGATGTTGATGTTGTCATATTGATATGTTTGTCTTTATACCTTTTATAATGAATTGTGAGTACTCACCCTACCTATTTGAATGTTGCCTCCACGTGGATAACGTGCAGATAATCAGGATTATCTCCTAGTGCATGAAGATTTAGCTTTGGAGTTAGTTATTCCTTTTCGTTTGTTTAGAGGGTGTCTTGCTCTGATAATGTAACATCGTGTCGGGAACGTTGTGAACCTTCGAGTTCTATTTCTTTTGTTGAATTAATATTGTTATTATTTTATTTGAGATGTTTTTGAGTTTTGATTTTGTTGAAATAAAGTTTTTCTGCTGCGATTGTTTTGAGTAAAATTATGATGAAGGTACCGTGTTACGGAGTAGGATTATAAACATGATGTTTTATTGAAGAAAATGTGACACCTTTTTGTGTTGTACTCTGACATAAATTATTATTTAATCGCGTATTTTATATGGGATTAGAAGGGTGTTACAATGAACGTATCCCCGGTCTCGGTGAGGTCGACGATAAACCTGTTCTTATTGCATTTTCTTTTGAATGGGTTTTCCTATTCAACGGGCGACTGAGTTCCATGAGGAGTATGAGGATGCGGAGTTGAAGAGCCACCTATCTCTTGCCCGACGATCTGGTCGACGCGTCCCTTGGGCCCTTCTTCTGATCCTTAGCATTTTCCAGCTTCATCATGCGCTCCTGAAGGGTAGACATTACACCTGCATGTAAAGAACAAACACGATCAGATGATTGCATAAAATATTGGGCTGAGACACTATTAACCACACTTGCCTAAGAGCCTAAGCGTCTCATTGTCATCGCGATATTCGAGCAGCGCCTTGGTATTAATCAGCTAAAGACCATGGTATTGTCCCCGGTCTCCGTATAGATGAAATTGTTGTTCTTGTCCATGCACTTTTCCAGAGTGAAACTATCAACGAAGGTCACAAGCTTCTTATAGGCGAGTATGTCCTTGACTCCCCAAGTTTTCAGGCTTTACAAGGATTTGATCCGTCAAATGGTCAAAGTGACCCTTCTGCCACTCATGGGGGATCTAGAGTGAAGCTGCATCTCGCCTCCAACATCCCGCTTTGCCACATAGAGAAAGTATGCCGCCTTGGGAGTAAGGGGCTTCACCATGAACCACTTGTCCTTAAAAGACCAAACAAAACTAGTGTATGTCTTAAACAGCCTCTTCGGCTGTTTGAAAGAGACCCATCTACGCTTCTTGTTCACAAATGACCGTTGGAGGTGGAAGACACAAAAAATAGCGGTATAGTAGCATCGATTTGAAGTTGTTGGCACACGAGCTCGAATAACCACACAAATGTTGATGGGGCTAAGTCCAACCAACATATGGGGTGAAGTTGAGAAGGGGCAAAGTCCAACCAACAGAAAACTCTTGCCTAAAAATTGCTGAAAGGAAGTCGGAGTCTAGCTTCCCTGAAGGCAATCTCGTACATCGGAAAACACGTCCTTGAGAATACCGAGCAGATTCATTGACATTTCTTAGGAGCGTAGGATTCCCAGTTTGCAAGGGATCCTTGTTCTAGCTCCTCGAGGACGCTGAAGGCATGCTCAGATTTGTCGGTAATACGTGAAAACGTCTCCAAAGGTTCATCCCCGACCAAGTCTAGTCGGGCATAAGATAAGCAGCAGTTACTTGATCTACTGTAGTGACGCCGGGCATGTCCTTGTCAACTTCACGCTGATCCATTTTACCTGAAAAGTAGAGGAAAACAATGAATTCGACTTCAACATCAAATCCACCCGTCCACCGCAGATCAAGTGAAAGGGCTAGGAGAAGCCCGAGAACTCACCCTCAGCGGAACCCATTGTCGGGGACAACGAGTTCACGAACGAAAACAAGAAACGCTACCCTCCGGGGAGGGGCATCCCCGATTCCACTAAAAAGATGTGGTTCGCTTGGAGGCCCCTCCTCGATACAAACCCAAGGAATATTCAACATAAAATTTGTGAGGAGGGTCCTCCTCGGCATGAATCCGATGAATGTTCATCAATAACTTCATAGAAGTACCGAAAAATTCATCGAAAAAACCATAGTCACCGAGAACTTCATGCATTCCCAGAGTGACGTTCATCACAAAAACAAAACTTAGGGCTACCCATATCAAAGGTGAAAAACTTACTTTAGATACGACGATAGACAACATAATAGGTGACGACGGAGGAGACTTCTAAAAGCGGCGGCGGTGAGAGCAAGAAGGGATCAAAAGTTGAGGACGAAGTGAGAAAGTATGGAATGAACTCTCCCCTGCCCCCTTTTATAGCCAACTCATTACGCGAGGACGCGTACCCTATGCCATCATTGCCTAGACCCTAGATCCCTCTAGGAAATGATGGCACATTTAGTGCATTGTCACGCCTAAAACGAAGAGACATCATGTGTAAAACGAAGAGACGCAACATTGGACTTCCCAATAAGTTCCAGACTCTTTGTATCCCAAGATGTTGAGCATACGACCCACCTTGCCTCGAGCATTTGTCGCTCTTTGCACAAATGAAGACAAGACTTCCTCCTTGGGCACCCCCTTCTTCGAGCTAATAAAGGCAATTCACCCTCCTCAACATGCTCACTTAACTTCAAGAGGATATCCCCGTGATTTCTCCCAAAAGGAGACCTCATCGGTAAAGCTAACGACGACCGTTAGCAGGATACTGTGCCTTTTCATCCCGATACGTGGGCCAATTCTTAAGTCATCACTCCACCTTGGAGCAAATACTTGGGGGGCTCCTGTTCTGGACTGGGTCTGGGGCTACCCTACCGCGGTGCAAGGCTCAGTCCTTCGCCACCATATAAGGCCCAATAATGTGGCTCAAACCAGAGTAACCGTTGGGAAGTCTCCCCCATGTGATCCTCGTGGACACATGGCCAACTGCTCCCGTGCAAATTGATCTTCCACTACTCCGAAGATCATGGGACGGTTGAACCAGGACGAATACCACATGCTAGGTCTTCCCCTACTCCTACGCAGATCTTGGCAATCCTTATTGTGAGCTTGAGAATTCAACCCATAATGAGGACATTGGCCCAACGCTGAGGGCACTTTATAAATACTCTCTTTCACTAGAAGGTCAGATATTCTGAACACTTTCTACTATTTTCTTCTGTATTTGTTCTTCCTTCGTTCTTATTCTTACGTTGACATCGTAGTACCTTGCTGATACACCCCCTCCTCTCTTTCAACCACCTGAGTTTGTTTTAGCCATGAATGTCTATTCTGATAAGATGAGTTCAGAAATTAAGGGATAAAATTTACTGTCAAATTAAATTTTAATATTTGATTTCGACAAATTCTAACTAACTAATTAACATACAAACAAATTAAACTCATTTAATTATTGAATGAATAATTAGGTTAATAAAAGTCAATTATATTAAAAATTGTTTTACGTGATCAAATATGATGCCAATAAAAATATATTTAACACATGAATGGTTGATTGGGTTAATAAAATCATAAGATTAAATATTATTTAATGAATAAATATATAAAATAAACTACTCATATAAACATAAAAAATATTTTCAAATTAACTACTAAACTTTATTATTATTATTATTATTATTATTATTATTATTATTATTATTATTATTATTATTATTATTATTTGACACACGTATTTGGATAGGCTGATGAAATTCTCAAATGAACTAATAAATCATAATTTTGGTGAAAACTCTATATATATTAGGGATGACAATGACCATATATGGGTAGAATACTATACCTGTTCCCATATCTGCAGTTTAAAAAAATTCCCGTACCCGAACACATACTTACGTGAGTATTAATATTTGTACTCGTATTCATATCTTATAAATATATAAATATCCGAATTCATACCCGTTTATACATATTTTTAATAAAAATAATTGATCAACTATTATTTATCATGTAATTTTATATTTTTAATAACACGAAAAAAATTCAATAACATTGAATTAAGAAATAAACAAACATTTATATAAAAATGCATATAAGTTTAATAATCTTGTATTTAATAAAATTGATAAATTAATTTATATAAATAATTATTAAAATAAAAAAAAATACATAAATATATTGTGTGGGTATGAGGCAGTAAGGGTACTAAGGTACCCGTATCTGTGCCCATACTCGCTTATATTAATGGATAATTGTCTTGCCCGAGTCCGTATCCATTTTGCGGATTTTTATCATATCTGTTATATGTCAATTTTGAGGGTATCTGTTGAGGATGAGTCCAATTGTCATCTCTAATACGAATTTATGTCTTGGTGTTCCAATCCAAATTCAAAGACAATGTACCTACAAATATTACGAGACTTAATTCAGATATTAGTTTTTTTTAAAATATTATATATATATATATATATATATATATATATATATATATATATATATATTTTTTTTTCTTTTTTCTTTTTTCTTTTTTAATATTTAATTATGAAAATATAGTGGGTATGAAATTTCTTAAATTAAAATAATTTAGATGCAAAGAACCGTTATAAATAGTTAAATAAGTTGGTTTTGAAGAAGACATAAATCAGCATACACTAGGGCGACAGTTGGGGGTGCATTAATCAACAATGGCGGCAACATCCTTTTCTCGCTTTTCACTTCTTCAACCAAACCCATCTCTTTCTCTCAACCCCAATCAGTCTCAATCTCCTCAGCCTCTCATAAACCACAAACAACTTCCCCCAAGTACTCTTTTATTCATACTTTTTATTTATTTATTTTTTATTTATTTATTTTTTATAATCATGAATTATGTTTTTTATCTGTTAATTGTTTTTGATGTAAAGTTTGATTTTTTTGGCAGATTTGCGTTTTGAGGCTAAGAGGGCAAAATGGGTTGTGCTGAAAGCGTCTTCCTCAGGTGTATTGGAAGTCAATCCGAAGCAAAGTCTTTCAGTTGAAAATTCCAATGATCCAATTGTTGTTATTGATAACTATGATAGCTTTACCTATAATCTTTGCCAGGTTTGTGTAATTTTTTTCTTTGATTTAATTCTTCTGTGTTTTTCTGTTGAAAATTAAAATTTATGCTTGATGAGTGATGAGTCTGTTGTTTGTGTCAGTTTTTGTGTAAAAAATTGCAATGTAGTTACTATTATGTCATGGCATGGTTGTAAAAACCCTAAAAAAACTTCATGTTATAGCCACAATTGCGATAATAAATTGCGGAATTTGCAGGAAATTGAAATTTCTATTTTCAAGTAGTTGTGCTTTTTGCATCTGAAAATGTTACCCTTCAAAAGAATCAAGTTTATTTGCTGGTGGTTATGAAATAAGCTTTAGCTGTGGCTTTTTTTCTTCAATTTCCACCTGAACATGATGAATGGGAACAAGTAGTTTAACCAATTTTCCTAGATCTAATGTAAGAGAGTCCCGAAGTTTTTATAAAATGTAGCAGAAGATTCGTAACATGTTTGAGATTCTTCGCGTGTTTTTCAAGAGAAGTGCTATTAAGAATAAGAGCTAAGGGGTTTGGATGTAATCTTTTATTGTAGTTGATGTTCTTCTTCCTTTAACGAAATTGGTTATTCTAATATTGTTTCATTTACTTTTGAAGTATATGGGCGAGTTAGGATTTCACTTTGAAGTCTACCGAAACGACGAGTTAACGGTGGAGGAGTTGAAAAGGTAAATCGTTTTTCTATTTATGCATGTCTAATATTTTCTTATTGATGAAGCTGTTTTTGGTATGATACATGTTCTATAAAGTTTCTGATGCAATAAGTGATTGTGTGTTTTATTTATTTCGAATAGGAAAAATCCAAGAGGAGTGCTGATTTCACCGGGGCCAGGTAAAGATTGCCTTCTTCAAATTTCCTGTTATATTGCGACAACAAAGATTTCTAATGTACATTGTTTCCTCCTTAAAGGAACACCTCAAGATTCAGGCATATCTTTGCAAACAGTTTTGGAACTTGGACCAACTGTACCTGTGTTTGGTGTATGCATGGGATTGCAGTGTATGGGAGAGGCTTTTGGCGGTGAGTCATACTAATTCCTTGAAATCTCAGTGAAAACTTCCAACGATCAGGCTCGTAATTCAATGTAAAATTTTCTTGACGTGTATTTGTGTGTAGTTTCAATTGGATAAATACTAGTTCTTTTGTCTCGTACAGGGAAAATTGTCCGTTCTCCTTATGGTGTGATGCATGGAAAAAGTTCTCCGGTTTATTATGACGAAAAAGGAGAAGATGGAATACTTGCTGGACTACCAAAGTTGGTTTTAAATTTTATTACTTTTGTATGAAATCTTCGGGAAGCATTATCTGTTGTTACCTTTTCTTTCATACACTATAATAGAGTTTTGGGCTGGTTTATGGTTTTAAACTGCGATTGGGGTCGCAGTTGCAGTTATGTCGTGAAACTTTATGTTGAGGTAAAATGCAGTCAATGTGGCCATAATTGCGACTGTGATATCGTTGCGGAAATCTCAAAAACCATTATATTGTGATTGCAATTGCATTTGCGTACCGCAATTTAGGACTATAATTGTTTAAGTATTCAGAAGCTACTTTCTGTTCACTGATAAATGCTTTTGAACTCTTTGGCTTCATTAACTTCAATATAATTTTCAGTCCTTTCTTGGCTGGAAGATATCACAGCCTTGTAATTGAAAAGGAGAGCTTTCCTCATGATGAACTTGAGGTAACTGCATGGACTGAAGACGGTCTCATAATGGCTGCTCGCCACAAGAAACATCGGTATTTGCAGGTAACAACTTATTCTTCCTTTTGTCCGGTCTGTCATCGCAGGGTCCAATAAAGGGTTGGATCCATTTTTTTATTTACAATAATTAGTATTAACTTGTATTTGTTAGAGCCTCTTCCACGAATTTAATCTGTAACTTTCACGTAGCATCGATACTTCAGATCGAATGCGTGTCTAGTGTTTGATATGTGTTGGTGTGAGACACTAACGTGACTCTGATAGCGGCGCTTGTTGTAGAATGGGTTTAATCTCCTGTTTTGTCAAATTGAATCACATACATTAAAAGCAATTTATTCTTCTATTAATAAGCGATTATTATGGAGTTGTGCAACCTTTGTATCCTGCCATCTATCCCTCACACTGTTTTGTTTATAATTAATAGCCATATTTTCAAAACCAGATTCGAGATTAAATCTGTTGATTTTAATTTCTCTTTGAACTTGTAATTTCTCTCCCTTATTCACTCATTTATTTTACATTTCTTTGCAACTGTAGGGTGTTCAGTTTCATCCAGAGAGCATTATAACCCCTGAGGGCAAGACGATCGTCCGCAACTTTGTGAAGCTTATAGAGAAAAAGGAGGCTAGTAGTTCTTGAGCCAATACTTCATCAATGCGGAATTTAGTTTGAAGTTCTGTAAACCAGAATAGAATTAATAATAATAAAAATGAATAAATCATAGATAACTTATTTGTCAAGTAGTTTACAATTCTGAAGCATGTCCTGGAAAAGAAACTTGGCTGATATTTAGGATTTCCTTGAAATTCTTAGAAATGGTTTAGTTGAAACAAGTGTATCTTTCCTCACATGTTTGTGATTTTCTTTTACTAGTGCATCAAGCATTTCAAAGGAATGTTAGCAATGATTTGTATATTTTCAGTACTTTCTATAAAACACTTTATTTTAGTCCATTTTTATATAAAATATAAAAAACTAAATTATTTTATTAATTTATACTTCCATCATACTCATAGGAATGGGTATGTGATCTGTATTGTGAAAAATTGTTTGGCTCAATATCCTTGTTTTGATAGTTTAGACTTCCATCATACTCATAAGAATGGGAAAAATTAGTTCACATTAGCTATCCAACATGGATGGAATTTGGCTGGATGAGGCCCCCTTTTCTTATTTCTTTTTTCTTAGATTTTGGCAGTTGTGGTTTTAGTTTGAAATAGAGAATTTCTTATTGCATCCTATATACTACTTACGTACCGTGTAAATTTTTAGATATATTTTTTGATTTCAGAGATATATCTTCGGATACATCCAACACTCATTCAACAAAGGTTATTCTGAGATACGTTTTATACATTAAGTTAGTTTTATTCTGAAGATATATCTTCGGAACATTTTAAGGAAATATTTGTTTAGTTCAATAGACATTCTTGAGATATATCTTCGAAACATTTTTAAAAATACATTTTAATTGTTCAGTTCAGTTGATATTCAGGAGATGCATCTCAGGAATTATGGATGGCATTTTGAAATTTTATGTCACCTTTGCATGTAAGATATTTTCGGAGATGATTCAACTGCATGATCACTCCTCCATTATTAAAATACAAAGTTTTCCACCAAACCTTTCACCCTAAAAACCATTCATTCTCAATTCATTTTTCCACTCCAAATCTCCATCCATTTGGTTCAACATATCATAGGGAGAAAAATAATATATAATTTCAAGTAAAGATTGTTCTTTTCCATCTGCATTGTTTGAAGGGAAATCATGATCCAAATTGTAGTGAAAATTAAGATTTTCCCTTTAGTGATCCTTACTAATGGGCATGATCAGTGATAGAAACAATTACATCTTGTGGCGATAAAACCTTTGATGTTGAACCGAATGAGTGATCACGAGCGTTGAATGAGTGATCACTTTGTTTTAAGTCATCATTAGGATGATTACACAAAATTCGATTATTTAGGTAGGAACTCCTTCCAATTGTATCTTATATAATTCTCGAATATTTTCAGTTGTGTGAATAACTCCTTATTCAAATTCATCATATGGACCATTTCCAACTCTTGCTTCTAAACATATATAATCTTATTATAATTTGTTTAGTTATGTTTGACCGATTGATTTAGAAATTGGATATTACATATATCCCATCATACCTTACTAATATAGAACATGCACCTCGCGTTAGGCGAAACCTACATTATTCGATATTAGTCTTGATGAGTGCTAAAACGTGGAAACTATAAACTTAATATTCAATTTTGAGGGGATTTTCAATTAGTTTGATATCACCGACTTATTTATCATATAAATCGACTCTCACATGCATCATCATACATTCACATGCATAAACATAAATACAAAATGAAACAGTTATGACCCCTAGCACAATTGTTCTCTCAAGCCAATGAGAGAGCCTAAGCTAAACCTAATAACAATTTACGCTTCTCAAAGCAAGATCTCCAAGGTTATCCTCCTTTGATCTTGTATTTTTCTCTTTCTTCATAACATTACATTACATCAAAGAATAATTTTTTTATATACGGGGAAGTGAGATGAGAAAAGAAGTTACATCAAGAGATTAAAAGAGAGACACGACACGCAGGTCGTATTTTAAAATTCCAAAACAAAATAAAAGGAAAACTAAGGCCATAACTGATCACCATGAAAGAACAATAATAAATACATTTTTATTAGTATTAATTTAAATTATGTTAATTAAATAAATCAAATTAAATTTTGGTAATTGATCACACTACGCAGAGTAGCCGGGGATTCCGCTGCCTGATGAGCGGACAGTGGTTCCGCTGACCGTTCAAATGCAGGGGTTCAAGGGGCAGCGCCCCTGCGAGGTTGTTAAAGCACAACTTTTGTGCTGTCATAACCCTAATCACATACCTCTTTGACAACACAACCCTTATGCCATCATGAACCCTAATGCAACAACTTCATAGCGTCAAAACACCATGATGAATAATTCAGTATGATTGATCGACATGCCATTGCTTCACTATACTAACGTCGGATTCCGAAGCAAATGAACATATATCGCTCAAAAGAATAACAATCATTACGTGATTAAATGGATGAAATAGAAACAATTTATCCAATATAATATCTTTTCACAAAGTTACTTATATCACATATAAAATTTGATCAATCATATTTGTGTAACTTAAGGACGATCAATGTAGCATTGCTTCACCATACTTAGGGGTGGTAAAATGGGTCGTCAGCCCCTCCCTGCCTAAAACCCACTAAAAAAACACGGGACGGGCAAGCCCGTCAAGTTGAAATGGGCATAAAAATTTAACTCGCCCCGTCAAAGTGGCGGGTTAGCGGGCTGGCGAGCGCCGGGCTTGCACGCCTACTTATTTATTTATTTTTCGTATTTTAATAGTTTAATAGGCTTGTTTTTACATTTCAATTAGATTTTTCACTTAATTTTTAGAACAATTTTTATACAGTATCTTCTTAATAAATTTTACTTCAAAAAATATTGCATATATTCTCAAATAAATGTATAAAATAAAAGCATCAAGAATTAGAATTATTAGAATTTAACTTTAAAAAGGCAGGTTTAAGGTGGGATAAGTTGAACGAATAGGTGCGGCGGAATTTCGCGGGCAGCTGTTTTTGGCAGGTGGCGGCCTTTAGCGGGACAAACTTTGGTGGACAACAAACCCAAAATACCAACCCAACCCGTCATTTTGTGGAGGGTGCGCGGGCTATAACACCCCAAAATTCATATTTAATTATTTATGAATTTTTGTGAATTACATGATGCATTGTGTTGTTTTACTTTTGTGTGTTGTGGAGTATTAGTGAGAGGTAGATATAATTAGAGTTATTTAGATTTAAATAATTTTAGTTATATTTTGTTTGGAATAATAATAATAATAATAATGTATATTACATTATTTAGAGTTTATTAATTAAATAAGGGAGTAGAAACAATAAGGGCAAAGTGGTCATTTGTAAGGGATTAAGTGAGGACAAGAATGATATAACATATTAGAGGTCCAAGGAGTAACTTAGACAAAAAAAGAGAAAAGAGAAAATCATATTTTTGTACGATCGTGAAAGTGAGAGAAACGGTGGAAAATGCTAGAGCTCTGAAGAACTCATTGTAGAACGAGAAATAAGAGAGATTATGCTGGTAGGAATTAAGGTACGAGGGGTATTTCATGGTTTATCATGATTGGGATGATGAATGGGTAAAGGTAGTTTTGTTGTATAGTTGTGTACAATCGCGTGTCAGAATCGAAACTGAGTTATGTGCATTTTTTGTGAAAATAATTTGGGGGGTTTTTGAAACATTGAAAGACGATTTTCGTATTAAAACATGTTCTAAACGATTTGGGGGGAAAATGACGTTTTGGGTGATAAGAAAGGTGATTTTTGTGTAAAAATATAGCAGAAAAGTGCTTTTGTAGCATGTGTAATCGATTACCCTAAATGTGGTAATCGGTTACCGTAGGGACAACTTAAAAATGTGAAAATTGGAATTTTGAGGGGGTGTAATCGACTAACAATTTTGTGGAAATCGATTACACTGGGACTGATTTTTTTGGAAAACTTCAAAAATTCATAAGTTGAGTTTTGGGTTTCCGATTTTCACGCCGCTTGAAGCTGCGTAAAGCTGAGATAATGTACTTTCATTTAAAAATAGTTTCATGTTTATAGAAATAGTTTAAATGATATATATTGATGTTGAAAGGTGTGAAATGGTATGTTGAGCTAATGATGTTTTGTTACAAATGATAAAACTTTCATGTTGTTGTTATGATGCTGTTGTGATGTTATTAATGAGGCTAATGTAACATTATTGATGGTGTTGTAACAACATTTTTAATGATATGCATGTTTATAATTATACATATATGTTATGTGATGTTGGTTTTGTGATGAATATGTGAATGATGATGCAATTGACTAGCCGTGATCGAATTATTATTGTTGTTGTGCATTATGCATTCATAGCATTCTGGACACTGGTCCACCTGTGACATTCAGATGTTGGTACGCTTATGATGAGCTTCAATCCCATTGCACGGATTGTATGCTTTCGTGTTGTGCTCTGATTCCCAGACGGAATCGATCCTATGGTGGGGGATCTTTGGAGGGTGATGAACCAGGTGTTCATAATGAATTGATACCACATGCATTTGAGTCGAAATGTTGTTACATTATATATGACATTGCATGAACTTTTGCTGATGAGTTGTGACATGATGATTCTTGTGTGTTATGTGAATGTATAATGACTTTGATGATGACCGATGTGATATTATATTGAAGTTGTGTTGGTGTGAGTGATAAGTATTGATGTATAATATGTGTTACTCCTTCTGTCTCATAAAACGTGTCTCATTTGCACTTTTTCTTTGTCTCAAAATAATTGTCCATTTACATTATCAATACAACATTTATTATTATTTTTCCACTACTATACCCCTATTCATTAACTTTCTCTTTATTCAATTACTTTTTTACCTACATTTAATAGGGGTATTCTAGTAAATGACATTAGTTTTTTTCATCAAAATCAACACATCTAATCATTTTCTTAAGAACCGCGCATTGCTCAAATAGGACATTTTTTATGAGACGGAGGGAGTATTTATAATGATGTTTTCACCTACTAATGATTTTATTATATCTTTTATAATGAATTGCGATTACTCACCCTACCTGATTGAATGTTACCTCCACGTGGGTAATGTGAAGATACTCAGAGTAGCTTATAGGAGCTTTGACGATCGTTTTGGAGTATTCATCTAGTTTTCGTTTATTTAGAGGTGTCTTGCTCTGATGTGTAACATCGAGACAAGAACACTATTTATCTTAATTTTCCGTTTCTTTGATTAATTTGTTCCATGAGGATTTTTGATGACGTGGAACTGTTTTTAATTCCAATTTTTTATGAGACTAAACTATTATGAGTTGCTTTATAAAGAAGATTATTATGGCAATGATTCCGTTGCGATGTTTGTTTTCCTTTCTTTTAAGGATGTGTTGATCCTAAATAAGTTATTATTTCTATATGTTGTAAACCGTGTTACGGAGCAGGATGATGATTATGATATTTTTATGAAGTGTGACACCCTTGAGTGGTGATTTTATTTCCATACATTTTGTGAAATTCTTGTTGGGTTAGAAGGGTGTTACATAAGTGGTATCAGAGTAGGCTGTTCTGTCCGACCAAATTTTTATATGAAAACAATTCCCTATCAGTCGATGAATTTGTGTACACTATCGATGCTTTATTTCTTCTAACATTTATTGATGGTGTGGAGAATGACTGAGAGAAACGATCGCACTATTGCTGACACGTTAGAATCACTTGCTCAAGTGATGGCACATAATGCATAGAACAATCAGAATGGAGGAGCTCCTGATGAGTTTCGTGCTTTGGGGAAGTTTCAGAGGAATAACCCACCAAATTTCAAGGGTAGTCATGATCCAAATAGTGCACAGACGTGGCTCAAGGTAAATGAGAAAATCTTTCAAGTAATGACATGCACTGATGCTCGGAAGGTTCAGTTTGGTACTCATATATGGTCAGAGGAAGCTGCGGATTGGTGGGATAATATACATCAGAGGCTGGAAGATGCTGGGACGGAGATAACTTGGGTTGTCTTTAGGAATGATTCTTAGAAAAGTATTTTCCCAAATAATTTTGTGGCAAGAAAGAGATAGAATTACTTGAATTGAAGAAAGGGAACATGATTTTGGCAGAGTATGCTACGAAGTTTGAGGCATTGGTGAAGTTTTGTCCCCATTACAACCGTTTTGATGTTGAGATGTCAAAATGTCTCAAGTTTGAGAATGGGATAAGACCAGTGATCAAACAAGGGATTGGATACCAAAAGATTCGTAAGTATACTGAACTGGTGGATAATAGTAAGATCTATGATGAGGATAATAGAGCTAATATGCTCACTACAAGAGTCTTAGTGAGAAGAAAGGGAAAGGACAATTTCGAGAAAAAACCTTATGTGACTCCAGTTGACAAGGGGAAACAAAATGCTTCAGATAGGAAGAAGACAAGTGGGCGAGGGAATCCCGCTTCTATGAAGTGTTTCAGGTTTGGAAAGCAAGGTCACCTTGTTAATAGTTGCAACAATAATGTGCTGAGATGTTAATAATGTGGTAAGACAGGTCATCGAGATACTGATTGCAAGAATGAAGGCCCGACTTGTTTCAATTGTGGTGAACAGGGTCACATCAGTACCCAAGTCAAAAACTGAAGAAGAATACGACTGCTTCTCAGACGAATGGCATAGTGTTTTCTTTGTAAGGTTCATAAGTCCCTAATAAGTATAACTTGATTCGAGGTACTTATTTTATTAACAATGTTGATTTGGTTGCTATTATTCATACTGGTGCTACTCTTGCACCAAATTAATTCGAGGTACTTATAAGTCCCTAATAAGTCAATTGTGAAGTTACATGTGTTGAATTACCTATTGTCTGTGAGATTCCATAGGTATTTCCAGATGA
Organism: Lathyrus aphaca; assembly: GCA_963966055.1. Taxonomy (NCBI): domain Eukaryota; kingdom Viridiplantae; phylum Streptophyta; class Magnoliopsida; order Fabales; family Fabaceae; genus Lathyrus; species Lathyrus aphaca. The sequence goes on from OZ014520.1 coordinate 421,019,668, forward strand.
TATAAGTGATTTGCCTCCAGAGCATGAAGTAGAGTTTGTAATGGAATTGGTACCAGGTATGATTCTGGTGTCAATGGTTCCTTATAGGATGTAAGCTTTTGAGTTAAGTGAATTGAAGAAACAAATAGAAAAATTTCTTGAAAAGAAGTTTGTTCGGCCGAGTGTTTCTTCGTAGGGTGCTCCTGTGTTGTTAGTTAGGAAGAAGGACGACATATGAGGTTGTATATTAATTACATGCAGCTGAATATAATGACAATCAAGAATAAATATCCACTTTCGAGAATTGCCAATTTTATGGATCAATTAATAGGTGTTTGTGTGTTCAACAAGATTTATTTGAAGTCTGGTTACCATCAATTTCGTGTTAAACCAGATGATATTTCGAAGAGAACTTTCAAAATGAGGTATGGTCACTATGAATACACTGTGATGTCGTTTGGCGTATCCAATGCACCAAGTGTGTTCATGGAGTAAATGAATCATATTTTTCATGTGTATTTGGATAAGTTTGTCATATTCTTCATTGATGATATTCTGATATACTCTAAATCAGAAGAAGAGCATGCATAACATTTGCGATCTGTGTTGCAAGTGTTGAAAGAAAGGAAGTTTTATGCAAAACTGTCCAAATGTGAGTTTTGGTTGATGGAAGTGAGATTCTTTGTCCATGTGATTTTGAGTGGCAGGATTGATGTTGATCCTTCTAAGATCGATGTTGTATTACAATGGGAGACTCGGAAGTCTGCTATTGAAGTACGAAGTAGGATAACAAGTTATTATCACAAGTTTATTGAGGGCTTTTCTAAGTTGACATTGCCTTTGACTCAGTTGACTCGAATAAAGGCTAAGGTCTCCAATCCATAATAATTCAAGAATAGGGAATGTAGCCTAGAATCTAAGTCCAAAAATCCATGTCCAATGCAAATAATAGTAACCATAGTCCAAGATTAGGAGCACATGTTTTTAGAGGTGTAAGCCTTTATTAATGTTTTTGGTCCAAATGGACAAAGAGAAAATAGCGGAAGCATAAACATGTGTCCCACAGACAAAGAAAAAATTACATAAGCATAAACATAATAATGAATGATATAATGACATAAGGAAATAAAAGTAAAGAGAGACAGGGAGTAATAAATAAACATAAACAATACAGTAATATAGTATAATAGTAAAGTTAGAAGTTAGTGATTAGTTGTTAGCACAAATGATCAATAATGATTGAATTATGCACTACGGTCAAAGTTGATGAAAACTTATTAGAGGATTGATAAAATCAAAGCCTCCTAACAATAAGATTCAAAGGTGTTGAACCAAAGACATTTAATCAACCATCCTTGGGCTTACAAACATAAGTGGGGCCACAAATAATCATTTTTTTCTTCCAATTTTTGAGGGTCAAATGTAGCGCTATGTTAAGCAATCGCGAACGAACTTATATAGAAGTCACGAAACTACGAGGATGGTCAAAATGATGTCAGTGCTAATGCATGCTAGATGAAAGATATGTAGATCGTTATCCAAAAGCAATAACGCATGAAAAGAAAATATGTAGTGATCTCGTCTTGATCAAGAACTCAATAAGAAGTTCAAGATGTATACAACTTTCATTGATCAAAATAAAAAGAGAAATAGATGAAGAGAAATCCAAAATGAATTTCACTTCAAGATTCTTTCATATTCAAGTTCAATCACTCTTAATCTACCATATAAGAAAATATGAGGCTCTGGAAATCACCCTTCTACCCTTACTCTAAAATATGCCACATAAGCACTTTTGGGTAAAATTTGGTCATTTCATAGCCCAAACCAAACTAAACTTCATACTCTTTGGACTTTGACTATTTAGTTACTCTTAAAAATACACCATTTCTACATGGATTTTCTGATTTTCGGTCAACTAAACTATGTTACACTTCCATTGTAACCATTATGTCTCCATCAGAACAAAGCCCATGCTACAATCTATCTCTGCAAACACACTTCTCAATACATTAAAACCCTAAATCTATTCCAATTCTACAACATAAATTTGTATTTTTCTCAAACCCTCTTTCTCTTCTCCTTATGATTTTTGCTTAATGCTCTTGCATTATTCATATCTAACGTCTTCTGTTTTCAGGAACTTCCACCTCCGTTTTCACTGCATTTTTTAGATATGGACAGACCTTTCAAGCTAATAACCAATATCAACGACCGAAAGGAGTTATGGAAGATTTTTGTTAAGATACATCACAAGTGGAGGGTTACCACAATGAGAAAAAAGCATTTTGAAATGGTGGTTGGCGACAAAAACATGAGTTAAGCATATTATGAACTAAACCTCTCTGACTGTGTATTTTTTTATGTTTCAAATAGTTTGATATTTGATTGTGTTTCTTACAAAATAGTTAAGTTATGCTTTCATTTTGTTGAACTGATGTTGTTTAATGTTGATTTGAACCTCATGGATACATTTCAGGGCCATGAAATTCATGTGGTTGTTCCTACTATCTACAAACATGCTTTTGATTCAGTGTTTTTGGTTAACATGACCTGCATCATGTCAAACTTCTAGGTTCACCCTAATTATTTTCTCTTCAAACCAACGATTCACAAATATCTGCTGAAGTTCACAGGAGGAACTACCATTGGAGACATCAACAAACACGACATCTCTGAGAGGAACCTAAACTTGACACCATTTGCTGATATCATCTCAGGAAAATGGAAAAAGAATATTCTATGTGGTAATGTAGCTAATATTGTTATCAAAACATGTGTTGTTTACCTTTCATTCATGCCCCCCTTACTACCTTTTGTATTGTATTTTGTATAGATGTTATGGTATAGTTGATGAAGTAGGATATTCGCAATCAAAAACAGGGGGAAAAAGTCTCATATCAACTTGGTGCTACCGGATTCAAGATATATTGTACCCCATTTACTCGGTTCAATTAAACTTCTAAAACTATTTTCTGACTATCTTCCACTTAGTTATAACATGTTGCATTGTACCCTTTGGGAAAACTATGATAATGAGTTCTTTGAGTACAAGAATAAAAACAATGATCTGACCATTCCCACTGTAATTCTTTTGAAGTTTTCAAAGATTAAGGAAGAAGGTTGTCACCTGTAACACCCTTCTACCCCAAAATAAAATATTCAAATAATATCAGAGTAATCATCGAGAAAGGGTATCACATTTCATCAGAAAATCAAACACACAGTGTCCTGTCCCGTAACACGGGTTAAACAACATCAAGAATAACATAAAGCATTTCGCAGCGGAATTTAAACTTCAAAACTCAAAACTTCATTAGTTTACTTCATAAACATAATTTTCACCATCCTGAATTTAACATCATAAAATGGGAAAACATTTATCCAAATAATAACATAACTGAAAACATTTTAGCAAAAGAAAACCCATCCCAGTGTTACATGACACAGAGCAGGACACATAAACCAGAACCACTAATAAGGAACACTAAAGATGCTCCGAGACTCGTGAAACTCCTATTGCACTGCAAGTCTACTCTTCGACATCTGCAAGTTACCCACGAAGGAGGCAACATTTCCAAGCAGGCAGGGTGAGTAATCATAATTTATCATAAATATATTAAAATATGGAATATATATAAATTAGCATAAGCATGTCATAACATCTTCAACCATATAGTTCAGCAACAACAACTCAATCATGAACACCTTATAAAAATTCAGCAATAACAACTCAATCGTGAACACCTTATAAAAATTCAGCAACAACAACTCAATCGTGAATTCATCCAGACATATGCAATACAACCTATCATGATATGCAATTATGCATGTGGTACCAATTTCATCGTGAGATGGATACATGACCATCAACCCTCCACAAAGGAGCACATCGTAAATCATCGAGACACTTCAATCCACACAATGGGATTGAAGCAAATAAATAGGCCGAAGCCCCATCGTGAATATCATGAAATGCAATGATGCGTTACACCGTAAAATTCATCGAGAAATCAATTGCGCATCATTCATTTCATATCAACAACTCAACATCAATTAATCATATATTTCCATCGTAATAACACGTCAAAACCTCATTTCATTAGCTACCTCAACTCATCAAGACATAACCCATCATTTATATGTTCAACAGATAATCATCATAAAATCATGTATTTCATCACGACAACACATCAACCATACTTCTTTTATCAATCATACCACAAAACAATTATTCGAATCAACGAGACAACCAAACAAATCCCCTCATCAACAACAACAAAACGCCAATTCACAATAACATCATGTTTATAATCATAAAACCAATTTTTAACAGCAAAGCAAACGACTTCCTTCATCAACAACAACAAATCGTCAACTTACAATAGAATCTTATTTATAATCATAAAACCAACTCAACTTTTTCTAAATATTCATCATTTAAAAATGTATCATTTCACTCATTTTATTTCATCAAATTAAAGTTCGTCTCGTTAGCTTTCCGACGCTTCAAACGGGACCTAAATCGGAGTTACGGATCAAAAGTTATGAATTTTTCAAAGTAAAAGTGCCACTGTTACAGTGTTAACCGGTTAACCAAAGCGTTAACCGGTTAACGTCTCATTTTTTCGCCCAAAACGCATATTTTTCACTGGTTAACCGGTTAACCAAAGCGTTAACCGGTTAACACCTGTACATAAGCAATTTTCTGCTGTTTTTACGAATTCTACACCAAAATACCTCAATTTTTCATACTAATTCATTCTAATGCAACCCAAAACTTCTTACCAATCAAAATTAATCATATACAACAACAATATATCAATTCAAACATCAAACACACCATTCTAAATCATCTTATCAATCCTAATTCACCAATTCATACTCTTATAACTCAATATATGTCATCAAACCTAAAAATCGTCAAAATCATACAAACCTAATCTATTCATAAACCAATTCCTATATAATTATAATAAATTATGAAAACTCCCCATATCTTAGAGAATTTCGTCGATTGATACACCTCTCCAAGGTTCTTTGTAACTTCCTGACTCTGAGCTTCTTCTCCTTCCTTTCTTCAGAGCTCTTTTCCAAAACACGATAGATCCAATTTTGATTGTATACTCACTTTTACAAAAGCTATCCCAGTTTATGTTTTTCCCAACTTAACCTTACTCTTTCTTCATAAAGACCATCTTGCCCTTTTCCTCAATATTTTTATTAAATAATACAAATATAATAATACACTAATTGTTCATATTATATAAAAGTACTCCTCATATTCCCAATTGACCAACATAACCTCCATACCCCCACTTTTATTATTATCTAATAATAAACAATAATTTCAAATAATACTACATGATTATTCTTATTATTAATATTATTAAAATAATATCACCACAATGCATCGGGCCACATAACCACCTATTTTCCAAAATTATCATATATCCTCAAATAAGTAACAATTACTCATAATCGAATTTGGGGTGTTACAACTCTCCCCCACTTACAGAATTTTCGTCCTTGAAAATTACCAGGAGTAGACACAGTCAGATACAACTCCCTTATCTGATATTCTCGCTTGGAACTCAAGTGTTTTTCTCCTATCATCATGATAACTCTTCTGACGACTATGCGACGTGTTCATGCTTTCCCAAATTATTTTTATCTTCCGTTGTCTTCTGGACAACCTCTGACCCAAGCACCAAACTCTCTCCTGACTCATACCAACACAATGGAGTGCGACAATGTCCACCATACAACGCCTCATATGTAGCCATTCTAATACTAGCATGAAATTGTTGTTGTATGTAAACTCAACCAATGATAAATGACTATCCCAAGATCCTCCTTGATCCAAAACACAAGCTCTCAGCAGATCTTTTAAAGATTGGAATGTCATTTCCGTCTGACCATCTGTCTGTGGATGATAAGCAGAATTCATCCTCAATTTAGTACCCAAAGCATCTTGCAAACTCTTCCAAAACTTTGACGTAAACCGCAGATCTCTATCTGATACTATACTCAAAGGTACACCGTGCAACTTCACAATTTCCTCAATATTAATCTCAACTAGCCTCTACATAGAATAATTAATCTTCTTTGACAAGAAATGCGCCGACTTAGTTAATCAGTCAATAATTACCCACATCAAATCATTACCTCTTGTAGTCTTAGGTAACCCAGTCACAAAATCCATGAAAATGCTATCCCATTTCCACTCAGGAACATTCAATGGTTGCATCATGCCTGAAGGTCTCTGATGTTCAATCTTCGACTTCTAGCATGTCAAACAAACATATACAAATTCAGCAATACTCTTTTTCATACCCGGTCACCAAAATAACCTACGTAAATCCTGATATATCTTCGTAGCGCCATGATGAATACTCAGTCGGCTTTTATATCCCTCTAACAAAACACTTTGTTAATTCCCGAAATGTCTAGAACACACAGTTTAAATCCAACATCAAAACAATCGGCTATCAACATCGTCTTCATTCGCAAACAACAACTACACCGCACCATGCATTTGCTGCACACTCTGATTACTCTGCAAAGTTCCAGGATTACCAAGTTTATTTCCAACTTCTTCAATCACCAAACCAACACATCAATAACACCTTCGACTTAACTCTTCTGAATTTCGTTTCAATAGGTATTCTACTCTTGTAGTTAGCGAATACATCCAACTTAAATTCATCAGGTAACACCTTCAAACGTTCAATCATAAATACAACCGCGACAACTTCCAAATTTTTGGTCAAAAATTTACATACTTCATGAATTTCCATTTATCCTCAACACAACTACCACTTTACCATCTTAAATAATACCTCCTTCGAAAATTACCTTAAACACACTATATCATTATGACAATATAAGGTACATCGATACAACAGTTTCCACAAGATAACTCATATTTCTTTGCTTCTAATTAATCCAACGTATCGAATCCTCGATTCTTACTCATACTAACACACCTTTCATAAATTCCTATCCGAACCAACGCAACCAAAACAATTATCCATGTTCTAATCAAAATCACACTTTAATAAATCCACTAATAATCTTACTTCGTCAGATTCTTTCAACTCAATTCAATCCTATACTCTTGAAAATCTTGGTCTTACTTTTCCATATACTTTAACCTCGAATCATCTCAAGAAACTCCAAGCCTCATGCCACTTAATTTATCATCAAACAATAATTTTATTATCCAGAGTTTAACTACAAATTTTCACAATACTATTTACTCCCAACGTAACTTCATACCATCATTCTTAAATCTGACTAACATTCTTATATATGATTCTTCCTCGATAATTCAAACAATGCTCAAATGCCCAGCTCGACTTCAATTGATTTAACTCATATACTATATTAGTTAGCATGACGCATCTATTCCTCAATTATGATTTCGTTTATTATCAATAATAGATTAAGGGTGATCAGTTCCTCAATTTGTCAATAAATATCCGACAACCATAATAGTGGCATAAATAGTCGTTACCCAACATAATAGCGTACTTCAACTTATGTATAAAGTCCGTAGGCATAATTCTCTGCCAACTCTATAAGACTTATCAACATCTTCTTAGTTTCCTTAATTCTGACTTAGTCGATTTCACCAAGACATCCAAAATCCAATACATAATCCATCATACACGCCCTTGTATAACACTGCTTCAAATATTCTTATAACACCGGAGTCACTACGACATTAAGCACAATCCAATTTGGTTCTCTTCCATTCATGACTTTCATTCGAATTATAATTCTTAACAACACAATTCAAACATCATCTTCCTCTCAACATTACTATCATCTAACATCAGAATTTTAATCATCCTCATTACACATTCATGCATTCTCTAAATACTTATGCATTCCCTCTAATACCGACATCTTATTATTTTTCAATATTTCATCTACCTAAAATTTCCAGCAAAACATTCCCCACTTTGAACGCAATTATCTTCTCCAATAAAGACCTCCAAATAAAAAATATATATTCTAACATGAAGAGAATTTTGTGCATATTTCAGAACTTCAAGAATCACTCAAATCCGGCTTACGAGTAAAAAGTTATTCCCATTGCAATGGGACTGGTCAAGAATTCTCGTATGCAGAATTTTCCAAAATCAACAGCAGACCCGACTAGTAAAACACACTTATCTTCCTGATCACAAACATCCCAAATTCAAATCTTATATGTAAACTGTAGGGAATTCTGTAAGCTTTCCAACAAGTCTAGAACCGCTTCATTTCAAGTCACGAGCAAAAAGTTATGCCACTTCTCGTGATAGCTGCTCCAAGATTTCAACAACCAGAATTTGAGATTGATGAATATAAGTTCAATCTCTCTCCTTATTTTCTTCCAAACTCTACCAAGGATTTTACTCTAACTCCAGCTTCAAAAATAACTCAGCTTAATCCAACTACACTCAAAGCGAAATAATCTAGCGACTTGATCTGTCAACTTATCATTTCAATCAAAATAAATATTCCTTCTCAAATAATTCCCACCTAAATTATACACACTTCTCTACTCCGACCAATACGAATTCAGGAGTCCAAACTCCTGCCGGTCCACAACAACATCGTCTTCATAACCTTGCACTCTCATAACCAACATCAACTCGAACCAACTTCTTCATACCAATAACATTTCGGAAGCAAGCTTCTCCCCCACTTACTTCCAAACTAATCTATGCAAACAACAATTAGAAACCAACAAACAAGTGCCGACAGTGATTCACACACATATCACGCACTAGGGAAATAAACGACATTAACGACACTGGCCGGACAGACCGACCTGCTCTGATACCACTAATGTAACACCCTTCTACCCCAAAATAAAATATTTAAATAATATCAGAGTAATCATCGAGAAAGGGTATCACATTTCATCAGAAAATCAAACACACAATGTCCTATCCCGTAACACGGGTTAAACAACATCAAGAATAACATAAAGCATTTCGCAGCGGAATTTAAACTTCAAAATTCAAAACTTCATTAATTTACTTCATAAACATAATTTTCACCATCCTGAATTTAACATCATAAAATGGGAAAACATTTATCCAAATAATAACATAACTGAAAACATTTTAGCAAAAGAAAACCCATCCCAGTGTTACATGACATAGAGCAGGACACATAAACCAGAACCACTAATAAGGAACACTAAAGATGCTCCGAGACTCGTGAAACTCCTATTGCACTACAAGTCTACTCTTCGACATCTGCAAGTTACCCACGAAGGAGGCAACATTTTAAAACAGGCAGGGTGAGTAATCATAATTTATCATAAATATATTAAAATATGGAATATAAATAAATTAGCATAAGCATGTCATAACATCTTCAACCATATAGTTCAGCAACAACAACTCAATCATGAACACCTTATAAAAATTCAGCAATAACAACTCAATCGTGAACACCTTATAAAAATTCAGCAACAACAACTCAATCGTGAATTCATCCAGACATATGCAATTCCAACTATCATGATATGCAATTATGCATGTGGTACCAATTTCATCGTGAGATGGATACATGACCATCAACCCTCCACAAAGGAGCACATCGTAAATCATCGAGACACTTCAATCCACACAATGAGATTGAAGCAAATAAATAGGCCGAAGCCCCATCGTGAATATCATGAAATGCAATGATGCATTACACCGTAAAATTCATCGAGAAATCAATTACGCATCATTCATTTCATATCAACAACTCAACATCAATTAATCATATATTTCCATCGTAATAACACGTCAAAACCTCATTTCATTAGCTACCTCAACTCATCAAGACATAACCCATCATTTATATGTTCAACAGATAATCATCATAAAATCATCATAAAATCATGTATTTCATCACGACAACACATCAACCATACTTCTTTTATCAATCATACCATAAAATAATTATTCGAATCAACGAGACAACCAAACAAATCCCCTCATCAACAACAACAAAACGCCAATTCACAATAACGTCATGTTTATAATCATAAAACCAATTTTTAACAGCAAAGCAAACGACTTCCTTCATCAACAACAACAAATCGTCAACTTACAATAGAATCTTATTTATAATCATAAAACCAACTCAACTTTTTCTAAATATTAATCATTTAAAAATGTATCATTTCACTCATTTTATTTCATCAAATTAAAGTTCGTCTCGTTAGCTTTCCGACGCTTCAAACGGGACCTAAATCGGAGTTACGGATCAAAAGTTATGAATTTTTCAAAGTAAAAGTGCCACTGTTACAGTGTTAACCGGTTAACCAAAGCGCTAACCGGTTAACGCCTCATTTTTTCGCCCAAAACGCATATTTTTCACTGGTTAACCGGTTAACCAAAGCGTTAACCGGTTAACACCTGTACATAAGCAATTTTCTGCTGTTTTTACGAATTCTACACCAAAATACCTCAATTTTTCATACTAATTCATTCTAATGCAACCCAAAACTTCTTACCAATCAAAATTAATCATATACAACAACAATATATCAATTCAAACATCAAACATACCATTCTAAATCATCTTATCAATCCTAATTCACCAATTCATACTCTTATAACTCAATATATGTCATCAAACCTAAAAATCCTCAAAATCATACAAACCTAATCTATTCATAAATCAATTCCTATATAATTATAATAGATTATGAAAACTCCCCATACCTTAGAGAATTTCGCCGATTGATACACCTCTCCAAGGTTCTTCGTAACTTCCTGACTCTGAGCTTCTTCTCCTTCCTTTCTTCAGAGCTCTTTTCCAAAAACACGATAGATCCAATTTTGATCGTATACTCACTTTTACAAAAGCTATCCCAGTTTATGTTTTTCCCAACTTAACCTTACTCTTTCTTCATAAAGACCATCTTGCCCTTTTCCTCAATATTTTTATTAAATAATACTAATATAATAATACACTAATTGTTCATATTATATAAAAGTACTCCTCATATTCCCAATTGACCAACATAACCTCCATACCCCCACTTTTATTATTATCTAATAATAAACAATAATTTCGAATAATACTACATGATTATTCTTATTATTAATATTATTAAAATAATATCACCACAATGCGTCGGGCCACATAACCACCTATTTTCCAAAATTATCATATATCCTCAAATAAGTAACAATTACTCATAATCGAATTTGGGGTGTTACATCACCTACCTTACTTTAGTTTCCTAACGTTTTGTTTCATTCACGTTTGAATCTGTGTTTTTTGGTTTTCAAGGTAAATTCCCCCTTGCTGTTACAAACACTTATAATGTCACAAAGATACATATCAATGATGATTTTCCTGAAATAAATGACTTTTTAAAGAGGAGAACAACTCAAACTAAATGTATCATATAGTTGTTAATTTTCTTTGTGGTACTAAAAATTGATTTTAATTAATCCTTTCAACCTATAACTTGCCCAAAGGTGCTATGAATGGAAAATCATGTAGCACCACTAGCAACCACACCCGTAATTCTTCACAACTGTCATATGGCTCTCAACTATCTACGAATGAAAAGTTTTTGTCAAAATCTACCTAGATGGGACTTGAAGAAATCATCCAATTGTTGCTACCACTAACATTAACGTTGAATGATTTTCTGTTCTTTTACAACTAACTGTCTGCACAACTGTTTCTACCACTGAAAAATGATTGCCTCGCCTAATGGATGGTTCTACAGAGCATGCCACCAGTGTCCTCAAGTAGCTAAAGGAGACATAACACGACTTGTCTGCAGAGATGGCCACCAAACTGAGGCGGAGATTTGGAGGTTAACTCTTTTTTCCTGTCAATTATACGATAAGTTGGTATCCAGTTTAAGTTTCAACTATATTATTTCCCTTAAATTTGTAGGTACAAAATAGAGATTGCAGTTGTTCAGGAAAGTTCTTCGGCAGTCTTTGTATTCTGGGTCGAAGTCGCTGCAGAACTCTTTGACACATCTGCTGCACGGTTATGTGCCATAATGATTGATGTAAGTCCATTGATCGTTCTAGTTGAATTATATTTGTTTCTTTTATTGAATTATAATTATGTACATTCTATTTAAGAGGTCTAAATACATCATGCGTCTGTAGGCTGATATCACTGACCCGCTTGAGTTCCCGCTTGCACTCGATGGAATGTTGGGGCTGAAGTTAGCCTTCAAAGTTAAGTGGTATTTTCGCTGGAAGAGTTGCTTCGTCGTTCAATTTATTTAGGATGATGAGCTGATCAAGAAACTTGAAGGGCCGCTTGCAAGTGAAAAGGTGATTATTTTGAAATATATTTTCTTCAATCATTTCCAACCTAACATGACTTGGGGCGTTACAATTCTATAAATGTTATGGCAGGCTTATGAAATGATTGAAGGGAGAAACTAACACATTTAAGCTTCTACCAATTCAATGCAGGTATGAAAAGTTATTTTGGACCATTTTTTGTTATCCTTGAACGATTATGCTTCAACTCATTTTCCATAATGCTTTTTGTACCTATTATATTCTTGATATATTTTTGTTAGAACTAAAGACTCTTACTTCCTCACTCTTTCCTTCTGCTTGCAACAGATATTGGAGAGTGTTGGTGAGGACGCACTATTTGAAAAACTCACTCCATTTACGGTAGTTTCTTTATATGTGTTATACATATCATTTATTTTTGCATACCACAACAAACTACGATTATAATGCAATCTTTCCTAATACTGCATTCAGGAAGGTGTGATCACATCTAGCCACATCCCTGATCCTACAACCCCTACAGCTAATATTTAGAGGATGTCTCCGGAAGCTTTAGTAGATAAAAATATCAAAAATGAAGCTGAGGGGGACCTATCATCCACAAAACCTAAGAAAGTGACCAAGTGATAAAAGGGAATGCAACAATTTCTACCAAATTTAGGGTTACACCATTGAATAACATAAAACTAAGAAAATAATAAAATTCTGAATTGTTTCTTGTCATTCTCATTTCCAAAATAGTTTAAATACAACATCACAAGACTGGGTCATTCAACTAATGGGCCTGGCCCAAGACAAAATTAAAACTAAAACTGAATTTAAATAAAATAAAAGACAATTATTTGAGAATGTAATCATTCAGCATTTTGGGCTTTCTTGTGGATCTCTTGGGCCTGCTATCACTGCTATGCTTCCCAACAACAACCTTGTCCTCAAGGTTGGTGGTTATAGTTGATTGGGTGGGTCGAAAAGAAGAGGCCCAATTGAAAGGGGCAGGTGGCGCTTCAGTAGGAATAGGCGGTATAACCGTTGGGGAAGTGATTTTAGGGTTTGAAATGTTAGCTGCATGCGGTCCAATTGTCTTCAACTTGTAGCTGGAAATGTCAAGTGGTGCAGGCTGGAGGAGAGAGGGTGGCTTGGGAACTATAGCAGCACGTGATGACATTAAAGGGGAGTGCAGGTTGTTAGACAGATGAGATGAAAAAGAAGTGGAATCCAATAAATCTGATGGTGAGGAATTAGGAGTAGGTGCGGCAAGTACAATACTAGGGTATGGTCCCAAGATTTCCTTGTTAAGTGTTATGACTTTAGGATTCAGACTTCTAGATTCATTTGTCATCTGCGATGCATTCTCACTCTTCTCTAAACCATGTTCTCCTCTCTCTTCTTTTTCTGAAAAAAACTCATCAGTTTCGGTTTGTTTAGTTTCATTTGAAACGGTAGAAGCTGTTGCATATGGAAGAAGAGTGGATGAAGGCGGATCATTGTCGATATCCAAAAGTTGTTGCGGAATCGGAGTGAAGTGCGTGGATGGAGCTGAACCGTGGTAAGCTCGAAGTTGAGAGACATGGATTATGGGATGGATTCGTGACGACGAAGGAAGATCCAAGTGATACGCAACTTTGCCGATCCTTCGAAGGACCTTGAAAGGACCAAAATACCTTTTCGAAAGCTTCTGAGAAACACGACGATTTATAGATGTCTGGTGGTATGGTTGAAGGTAGACAAGAACGAGGGCACCTTCCTCAAAGGTACAGTCAACCCTTTTTTTGTTACTCTGAGATTCCATCCTCTGTTTGCTTCTGTTAAGATTGTGTTTGAGTTGTTGTAACAGTTGCTCTCTTTATTGTAGAGACACTTCCAAAGGTACGATGGTGGTAGATCCACGTTGATAAGTAGGAAAAGAGGGTGGAGGTCGTCCATAGAGTTCCTCAAATGGCGTCATGTTAATGGAAGAGTGATGGGCGGAGTTATGCCAAAACTCAGCCAAGTGTAAGTAGCTGAACCATTTTTTTTTATTTTCACTTGTAAAACATCTCAAATACGTTTCCAAACACTTGTTAATCACCTCTGTTTGGCCGTCAGTTTCAGGATGGTAGACTGAGCTAAATTTGAGTGTTGTTCCTTGTGCTCAAAAAAGTTTTCTCCAAAAGGTGATGACAAATAAGGGATCACGATCTGAGACGATGGAAGAAGGAATCCCATGCAAGTGACATATCTCAACTGAGAACCGAAGAGCGAGGTCTTTGGCTGAAAATTTTGATGGAAGGGCAATGAAGTGACAAAATTTTGTTAATCTTTCGCAGACAACCCAAATCACAGTGTGTCCGAACGAATTAAGGAGATGTGTGATGAAATCCATGCTTAAATCGTCCCAGACACGCACCGGTGTAGGTAAGGGTTGTAAAAGGCCATGCTTCTTCTTAGTCATATATTTATTCTGTTGGAAAACCTGACAAGTTTTTACAAACTCTTTTATGTCTTTGTAGATCCCAAGCCAGAGAAATGAATCTGAGATCCGAGCGAGGGTTGGTAGAAGACTAGAGTGTCCCGCTGTTGGTGTTGAATGGTATTCGTGGAGCAAAGTTTGACGAAGATCTTGAGTGGAAGGTATAAAAAATTTGTCTTTGTAATACAATAGGCCCTCTTTAGCATGGAATAGCTGCTGCATCTGAGTATCATGTTGAAGTTTTTGTAAAAGTGTTTTGCCTTCAGATGTGGACTCATAGAATTTTTTTAACTGAGCCAGGAGCATGGGGACTGGTGAAGAGATGGATAAGAACATAGCAGTTTCATCACTCTGTTTACGACTGAGAGCATCAACAACAAGATTGGCCTTCCCAGGTTTGTAAAAAATCTCAAAGTAAAAACCTTGTAATTTTGCAGCCCATTTTTGTTGTTCTGGGGTTTGAATTGTCTAGACCAATAAATTCTTTAAACTCTTCTGATTAGTGTAGATATGAAATTTTCTTCCAATCAAATATTGACGCCACTTTTTGACAGATTCAGTTATGGCGTACATCTCCCTCACATAGACAGAAGAAGCTTGCAACCGACGACAAAGTTTCTTGTTGAAAAAGGCTAAGGGATGACCATTCTGAGATAACACAGCTCCTACTGCAACTGCGGATGCATCAGTTTCTAAGATAAAGACTTGGGAGAAATCAGGAAGGCGCAAGACCGAAGTTTCAGTCATTTTTGCTTTTAAGATTGTAAAAGCTGTATCAGCTGCTGTATTCTAATGTAACTTAGTGGAACTCAATAAATTCGTGAGTGGAGCGGCGAGAGAGGCGTAGTGACGATAAAATCATCGATAAAAGCCGGTGAGGCCTAAAAAACCCCTGAGATTCGTGAGAGAACGTGGCGTCGGCCAATCAAGTATAACTTGAATCTTATTCGGATATGGGGTTACACAATCACTTGAAATGATATGACCTAGATAATCCATATTAGGAACAGCAAAAACACATTTGGATAGTTTGACATAAAACTGATGGGATAAAAGCAAGTCTAAAATCAACTTTAAATGTGCAACATGATCTGAAATGCAAGAACTATAGATAAGAATGTCATAAAAAAAAACTAAAACAAACCACCGTAGGAAAGGATGAAGTAAGTCGTTCATCGCTGATTGAAACGAACTAGGAGCGTTAGTAAGGTCAAAAGGCATAACTAAGAACTCGTAGTGTCCATCAAAAGTTCTGAAATCAGTTTTATGAGTATCCTCCGGTGTGACCCTGATTTGGTGATATCCAGATCGAAGATCGATCTTAGAAAAAATTGTTGCTGATCCCAATTCATCGAAAATTTCATCAATTGTTGGTATAGGAAAACGGTCTCGTACTGTGACAGTGTTAAGGGTGCGGTAATCTACACAAAACGCCAACTCCCATCTTTTTTTCGAACTAATAGGACCGAGGAAGAATATGGGCTATTGCTGGGTTTAATAATCCCTTCATGAAGCATATCTTGAATTATGGTTGTCGTCGCATCTTTTTGGGAGTGGGGGTATCTATATGGTTGTGTTTAGACCTTTAAAACAACTTGAGAGGGCCTGCAACCAAGAAATCGAAATTGAGATTTTTTTACAAAATTTGAAGTTAGAACCAGCTCCTCTAGCCTCTGAATTTTCGTGCCTAGTGTTTGTGTATGTTGTATACTTATAGGTGAAGGAGATTAGGTCAAAAACTTGAGGATTTTATGGGCTTTTGGATGACTTGATGGTGAAGGAAGAATCAACCAAAAAATATTTAAAAAAATCAAATATATCCTTGCTATTTTGATCTAGAATGAAATTGGAGAGTTTCAATCAGTCTTAAATGTTTTTTAAGAGCTTCTAGAACAAGAATCACATCCAAATATTGAGTTTTATAGTTTATTTTGATTTAAATTGAATTTTAATGAATAAAATCCAAATAAATAATAAATAAATTATAAAAATCAGAAATAATTGGAATTGGGTCGTGCTTGATGTTATTTTGAAGATTGGATTGCAATTTCATAAGCCCATTTGGAAAAAATTGGATTTTAGACCTTATTTGCTTCATACACCCCTTGAAAATTTCCCAACTTTGACAAGGCACAACTCCCTCAATTTTAAGGCCATGAATATGATCTTGGACATTTTGGAAAGCTTAAAGAGTACTCTAACAAACCTCTTTTGTCTCATGTCCAAATCTTTTACCATTTTCAAATTATGCTCTTTGGAAAAAGTTGACTTTTGAAATGACCTGTAATGTTTTAGCTCATACCTTCCAAATGAAGCATTTTTAGGCTTAGCTTGTGAGACACAAAGTTGTAAAGAATTATATTTCCTTCAAAATGAGATTTTGTCGCTCCCACTAAAAGACACCAAGGTCAGATAAGGTACAGACGCGAACGGTCGACGAAAGGAGAAGATGAGGGTGAACTGAATAGAGTCGCCAACTAGGCATTTTTATCCCGAAGGAAAGGTAATGCTGCATAAACCTAAGAAAAGATATGGATAAGACGGTCGCGAACCAAAGAAACTGAGAAAGGGGGTTGGTTACAACCTGGGAAGGTATTAGCACCCAGATTGTCCGTCGTACTCGACGGGATCCACGCTTAAAAGATTGTGTTTAAAGGGGTAGTGTCCGTGCTATCTGTGTGCAAAAGCTGGAAAAGAATGTACAAGTGTTGCAAGAAAGTGAAGTGAAATGCTCAAGAATGAGGCTTAAAAGAATACTGAAAGAGGGGGGAAGACACAAAGACTTTTGTTCGATAACAGTTAAGTTATGCCTACGTATCCTCTCGTGCAATGAGGAAGTAAGAACACCGTAGTTCGACTCAAAGAGACTGAAAGATAAATTGACTGATGAACTGCTTGCTTGTCTATGTTCAAGTGTATGACTCGTCTGGCTCGAGTGCTAACTGTCTTGCATTAGATGGAAGAAGCGAGTTCTCGTTTGTGAGTGAAGATGATGAGAAAAGAATCCCTAAGGAGACGATTATTGTTTGTTTTTGTGTTTTCAATCTTTTTATTGTTTTTTGTGTTTTTGCATAAGTTAATGAGCTTAAGCCTAAACCAAGGGTTAGTAAACTCATCATATCCTCCCTTTGATTATGGATAATGAGAATACCTTAAGTATGAGATAAGCATCCCAACTAAATTACCATGATGATGTAGGATTAAGATCATTAACCTACTTGTGATTATTTAGATGTTTTTTGAGTTTTGTTTAGTGTTAAGTAATGAGTTTAAGCCATAATCAAGGATTAGTGAACCCATTACACCATCATATATAGAAGGATAATAGATGAGCACACTTAAACTGAGGAAGATACCTCGACTTAATCCATGATTAGGGATTAACCTCATGACAAAACAAGCCTTTATTAAAGTGGATTTTAATTAAGGATGAGATTAAGAAGTGAATTTTATGATTGGTAAGACAACTTGAGGGGGACTTGTCCATTAACACTAGGGTTAGTCCTTCTTAACCAATTAAAGGAAGAATTAGAACCCTAATGCAAGGCCCAAGTTACAAGCTATTGTATTAGTGATTATTAATATGGATTGATTAAGAGGTTTAAACAAATTAAGGGTTTAACACTTAGGGTTAAAGTTATACACTCCATCCTAAGAGAAGGATGCAGGCATAACCCTAATCACAAAGTCTTAAGACCTTAAAGGTTTAGTCTCTAATGATGAGGTGAGAAGAGAGACACAAAGAAGACACAAAGGTAAAAGATAAAGGGGGGACTAATAAAAACCCTAGTTATTGTCATGCTTGGGTGTTCCAATGGTTTGTAAGGCTTGCAAGAGATCTTCATAGAAGCCACCAATGGAAGAAGCAGATGAGAGGAGGAGAAGCAGAAGAAACAAGTTATAAGTAACTTGGAGAAAGAAAGTGAATGATGAACATAAACGAGCAAGCTCACTCTAAAGCAAAGAAAAATGCAGCAATGATGCACAAGAAGAATGAGAAGAGAAATGAGAAGTGAAGGCAAATTCACTTCTCAAGTTACTTACCACCTGAAAAGGTTAGCATGAGGAAAGAAATGAAATGAAATGAAGCATATAAATGGGCAAAGATTAAAACCAGAAGCATAAACATGATGCAAATTATACTATGACATGATGCAAAAGAAAATAAAGTGCAATGGATGTTCATATGAAGAGAAAGAATGCAAATGAAGCATGTAGGAAGCATGAAAACACATGTATGCTTATGAAATGAAATGGATGCAAAGCAAGAAAAATGTATGAATAAATGACCAAGCAATGTTCAAGAAATGTCTTAAGATGTCTAAGATGGCATAAAAAAGCTTAGAATGTCATGGAAAGTTCATATGTTCATGCAATGCAATGTAAGATGCAAGCATGGAGGCAAGATTAGGGTTACATGAAAGGATGAGATGAAAAAGTCAAAAACAGAAGCAAATCATAAGATAAAAAAATGCAAATGAACTCAAAGGAACCATAACCCTATATGATATCACACCCCAAAGGAGGAGGTCTAACTCTTAACCTAAAGAAAGTTGTGATTTTTCTAAGTTAACTAGGGTTTTTGGGTACCTTAAGAGGAAAAATGCAAATCAAATGGAAAATGCAAGATAAATTTGTGAAAAAAATATGCTAGACACTACATGCTACATGAAGAACAATGCAAAAAGAACCAATGTCAAACCCTTCATGGTTAGGCAGAAAAGAGTTTTCAAAGTTAGGGTTCCAAAAAGGGATTTTTATGAACCCTAAATTCAAGAAAAATGTCAAAGTTGGATCAAAACCAAAAATAAATTTGTATGAATGGTTTGACAATGTTTCTATATGTCCTAAGATGCAATGCGAATTTTCTTGGGATTTTTGGAAACATAAATGGTATTTTAATTAATTAATTTCCATTCATTAATTAAAATAAACATTTAAATATTTTTAAATGCAAAAAATAAAAATAAAAATGTTTTTAGGTGAAGAAAAATATTTCAAGTCAAAATGCTGAAGAAAAATATTTTTGGAATTTTCTAAGTATTTTAAATAAATTGTACAAAATAAATGCAATATAATGAAATAAAAATGAATTAAGAGGGCTGGTCAACTGATCCAATGGATCAGATTCAAACTGGGGTTTGGATGGAAGATCACGTGCGCTATCCAATCGTCACAATTCAAACTGACTAAATTCTAATTAATTAATTAATCACAATTAAAACTTAATGAGCTAATCTGAGCCATCCACTGCCTAACCCTAATCCTCATCCAACGGTCCAAATTCAAACTTAGCCCTAAACACGTCATTAACCCTAATCAGTTTCAGGTGGCCGGAGAAGACTTCCGGTCGTCTTCTCCGGCGAGACCAAATTGTCAACTTCTTCCCCAGGTCATTTCCATAGCTCTAAAGCTCCAGATCACTTCCCCACACCTCCCCAAACATGAATAAAGCATCAAAACACATTTCTCATTCACCATTTTCAAGATTCGAAGAAAACAAGTTTTACGGGCAAAATTTCAGAGCAAGCATACATGGTCATTTCTCACTCATTTTCAAAACAAATTAGATCATGATGATCAACAAAGCATAGGGAACAATTTAGAAACTTAAAATCATGCTTCTGGAAAAAATGTTCTTGAGGTTACCTGAGCTTGAGCTTTCTCAGTTTGGGGCTTTTGGACCTCCTCTCTTGTGCAAAATGACTCCAATGATCCTCCTGGTGATGCTTTGATGCTTGAAAAGAGTTTAGAATGGCTGGAATGGAAGCTTGCAACTCAACTGGCCAGAAATCGTGTTTTTGTTTGGCTGGCTTTGAGGCTGTAATGAAGGGTGGGAAATGATCCTTTAGTGAAGCTGAGTTGATTGATGAAAAAAGTTTGAAGTTTGAGTGTGTGTGCTATGAGTTTCGAAAGATTTTGCTTTTGAGGTGATTTTGAGGAACTTGGTGATTCTGAGGTTTCAGCCTTGTGTGATGTATGTTATGAGTTGCTTTTGATCCACATAACAAGCTTTGATAGGTCAGAGGAGTTGTTGTGGCCTATGGTGATTGGTATGGGCAAGTTGCCAAAATGCCAACATAACTTCTACTTGAGGTATGGGCTGGTTCAGTGGCTGTTTCAAGGCATGGCTCGAGTCAGATTGGTTCAAGGATAGCCATGGAAGTCATATTTTTCAGCTGGCACAAGTGGAAGCATGGTTGTATGAGTTTTTGCAAGTTTTGTACATTTTGGCCCCTTTGTAATTTCTTGATGTGCAAGGCATAGAAACTTGAGATTCTTGGGCCAATTCTGATTCTTAGGAAATACACTATGTTTGTATGATGCCTTGAAGTGTATTAGAGGTCATAAAATGGCTTGGTATGTGAATTTGCAAAAAATCCTCTTTGGTGTGAAAGTGAAAATTATGTGATTTTGGCCAACTTTGCCAAGCCATAACTTGAGTTCCATAATGAATTAGAACTTGTTCTTGTACTTTTTGAAAAGGGAATGGTACAATCTACAACTTTCATGACAAAGAATTTTTCATTTGAAGCATTTTTGGTTGAGAAAGAGGAGGTTGAAATACTTTCCCAAAATGGAAAGTTTCCATTACAAGTCATTTCCATTTTTGGCAACTTTTGGTTTAGCTCAATTTTATTCAATTTTGTGGACTTCCAAGAACTTCAATGATCAAATAAAGGTCATATAACTTCAATTTGATGAAAAATCCACTTTGGTTCCATTGTTGGGGGCCTCAGATGCCCTGATTTTGCTCTGACTTGCTCAAGAAGTTACCCAGTGAACAAATGACTTCCACAATGAATTTCTTCATCAAACTTGGTACACATGATCCTTATAACATATCGAGACTATTAGAAACAAGAATGACCAAAAAATTTGGAGTTATGGCCTCTGAAACCAAAACCCTAATTTCAGGTCATCTGTGCAATGAAACCCTAACTCTGCTTCCATGCTTTGCCAGTTCTTGTGATTTCTTGACTTCCTTGATCTTTTAGGGATATAATATGATGATAGAACACACATGGACCCTCTTGGAATGATTGGATACCTTTGGAGGGGCTCAGATGGATCTTTGGATTGCCCAGATCACAAATCCTAGATACAGATGAACTTGAACTAATGCAGTGAAACAAAAATGCAATATCAGATGGTATGCTTAAACTAATGCAAATATGAAAGATCACAAGCCATGGTGTTAAATTAGTGAGGGAAAATTTGGGGTGTTTACATATTTGGATGGGAAATTTTTGATGAAACATGTGAAAGTTATGGCTGGTCAAAGTTCAGTTGACATTTCCTATGAAAACCCTAATTTAGAAACTCCTTATTCTTGATGATCTAAAATCTACTTGATGAATCATGATCAACCCTTGATCAAATGATGAATTTTACTTAATAACCTTAATGTTAGCAAAAAAATCTTGAAGTTTGACTTTAATTTGACCACAGTTGACCTCAATTTGACTTTTTAACCACTTGACTGATTTTTGAACATCTGATCATCTGATTGGTCAAACTTATTGGGAAAGCCCTACAACTTGACATGGGGATTCTTGAATACATGTGGGATGTTATGAAGCTCAATTGAGGTCTTGGAAGTACATTTTTCTTGGAGAAAACCAAAACCCTAGTTCTGGATCCTCTGCTTAGGAAGAGGCTTTGTTTGAGGAAACTCTCAAACTTTCTGACCAATTGGGGACCTTGAGAACCTTATGATCATTGAGAAATATTGAGAGACGTTGCCTTGATTGTGGGAGGGAAAATTTTGGGGTACAACACCTTCTAACCTCTCCTTTCAAAATAAATGCAAGAGAGAGCTTGAAATCCTCTAGATCTTGGAATTCGAATGCAACTGCACCAAAATTGCAATGTATGAAATCCTTGGTTTCAGCTTGAATTGATGGTGGATTTGTGATCCTTATGCTCCAAGGATGAAGAATATATGAATAGTTTAAACAATGAGTGTGTGAGGAGATAGTTTCGAATGAGTTTGCAAGAGTGCAAGAAAGTTTAGAGTGTGAGAATGAAGGAGAGTTAGGCTGCATTCAAAGCATGTTTGGATTTTATATCATGTGTCTACTACACTGATTAGGGGTTTTGAAGCAAATGTGGCAAGAGAAATGTGATCAGCAGTGAAATGTAATTTTGCATGAATGTTGTGACTGAATGATTCCCTCGTGCATTCCCTCTCCCATGTGCATAATCACATCCCATTTCACTCCATATTTCCATCTGAATCAATCTTGGCCCTTGGATATAAATTAGTCATGCATTTCTTGTGATTTTACAAATTCGCATTTTGTAAAATATCTCTCACTCCATGCATGTGTTCTTGGAATTTCTTGGGAAAAATGAATCTTATGCAATGCCTTGGAGTATTATGACCTCACTTGATCCATAAAAAGGCTTGAAAACAAATTACATGCCCTTTTGCAACTTAGTGGAAACTTAAAAATAATGTAAAACCCTAAAAAATGCTCAAATTCAAATAATCATATCTTGAGTTCTACACATGCTATGGAGATGATCTTGTACTTTTTGAAAATGGGAGAAACTACCCTACAACTTTCATGTTTGAGAAAATTTCATTTGGAGCCCTCTTGATCATGAAAGAATCCTTTGAAGTTTAGGGCAAAACATGCCAAAAATAGTAACTTTCATTACAAGTCACTTGTCAAAAATGGAAACTTCTTCATAACCTCTTGATTCTTGATCCTTGAGACCACCAAAGCTTTTATTTGACCCTAAGAAGGTCCCTTGACTTGAAAAACATGATTGGAGACCTTGAAATCCAACAGTTGACTTTTCAGATGCACAGTTGACCAGTTTCTTCATTTATAAGTAACTGAAGAATTAGCTGACTTCCTCAAGGATTTTTCTTACCAAATTTCATACATAGGCTTCATATATCATATAAAAGCATTTTACCATAAGAATTGGTAAAATATGTGAGAATTCCTTGCTCAGAGGCAAAACCCTAATTAAGGGTTTAATTGTGTAGGAGAATGTTGTTTCCTTGATCTTCTGATGATCTCTCACCCTTCTTGACGTTTGTGGATGACTTTGAGCTTGTATACGATATGAAGAAACCTTGTAAGTCTCTTTCACTGTCACTTGGCCTTTTTTCTTGACTTGTAGAACCATAAATCTCCAGATGATTGATCATATGCCTTATGTTAGAACATGTGAGTATTATGCTTCATTTTTCTATTCCAAATGCTAGGATATGGTATGCTTATGATATGCTTATGATGTGAAAATGATGTTAAAGAGGAGAGGGAAAATTTTGGGTGTTACAGTTGCCCATATTCAAGCAACCGTTAATCTGAAAAGGACGAAAGCATCGGTTGTCAGCCGTTCGAGATGAACTGTGGTTGAATACCAAGAATAACCAGAAATTTACACTATGCTGGAGAAATAAAAGAAATGGGAAATAAACCCAACCCATAAGAACTCATGCTTGGAAACCCTGATGTGGTGAAAAGTAACTCAGAAGAAAACCAATATCTTGCGTAGATACATGACAAATAGAGCAGACGAGCTCCTTTCAGACAAAACCTGTTACGCCATGTGAATGATATCCAGGACAGACGAGCTCTTCTCATATATCTTGCGTAGATATATGGTGCTTAAAATAGACGAGTCTTCTTCGAATGA
This sequence comes from Lathyrus aphaca, assembly GCA_963966055.1. Lineage (NCBI taxonomy): Eukaryota > Viridiplantae > Streptophyta > Magnoliopsida > Fabales > Fabaceae > Lathyrus > Lathyrus aphaca. The sequence continues at coordinate 421,044,043 of OZ014520.1, forward strand.
CCTGTACGTCAGGAAAACGACAGTGCACTTGAGTCTATGGGGTATACATGCACAATTAGGATAAACGAACCCTCTTCATATATCTTGCGTAGACATATGGCTCTAGAATCGACGAGTCCTCTTCACATATCTTGCATAGATATATGGTGCTTAAGATAGACGAGTCTTCTTCGGATGACCTGTACACCAGGAAACCGGTGAATATGCATATGTTCTACTGAACTGCAACATTTTGACGTGTAATCCCACCGTCAGGACTTCAAACCTCTTCAATACAGACGAATATTGGATGATCATCAAGGAAACACAAACGAGTGCCCTAAGTCAATAATACAGGCGAATATCAGACGATGATCTAAGAAACACAGACAAATGCTTCATATGACGATACAGACGAGTACCAACCAGTGATATGGACAAGTACCAGACAATGATACAGACGAGTATCCGAAAAGTATAGGAATCCACCACAGACGAGTGATTGAAATATGATACAGACGAGCATCAAAAGAATATCAAATACAGATGAGTACTTGCCAAAAGATAACACAAACGAGCGTTAAAGACGATAAAAACGAGTATCAAAAGGTATTAATCCAAACACAGATGAGTGCTGAAAGCTGGAGAGCTAACACAGACGAGTGTTAAAAATCAGAGAACTAACACATACGAGTGTTAAAAACTAGAGAACTAACACAGAGGAGTGTTAAAAACTAGAGAACTAACACAAAAGGGTGTTGAAAACTGGAGAAATAACACAGATAAGTGTTGAAAACTGGAGAACTAACACAAGTGAGTGTTGAAAACTAGAGAACTAACACAGACGAGTGTTGAAAACTTGAGAACTAAAACAGACGAGTGTTAGGGGTGATACAAACGAGTATCAATAAAAAAACTTGATTTGCAAGGAGAGTAACAACTCTATAGGGGAGAATACCAATTGTAACTCCGTTAGGCACGAGAATGCTCTGACTGACATTCTACTGAGGCACGAGATCAAAATACCTTGACAATACTTGACTCTGGCTGGGGAAATGAACAACTGGCCAAAAATAAATTGGCAACTTCCTGGGGGATTTCCCAGTGATGAGAGTGGGTCCCAATCATGAACTCTGGGGGAAATGGCAATCTTCAGACTTGGCTGGAGAAAATAAATGTCTGGTCAAATAATCTCTTGCTGGAAGAAGAATTCTAACATTTATAAGCTATGTGGGGAAGTGCAAGGTATTCAGCTGCCTGCTAGGAACATTGTTATGACAACTCCGCTTGGGGATTGAGAACTATTCAACTGATCTTGAAGTTCTGTTGGGGATAACATTTGTTCTAACTCAGTTGGGGAGTGCTTCTTCTCTATTCTGCTGAGAATGTTGGGACTTAACTTGCTCTGTCGGGGGATAAAACTGAAGAGTAATGTCTTGCTGGGGAAGGAGTACCCTGCTTGGGGAATGCTGTCTGGGAACAGCCCCCTGTTACCTGCAAACCTGCAACAACAAAAGTATATCCATATGCCCCGGGAAATCGCGTGGTCCGAGGTAATCATCCCATGTCGCTCGACATTTAAAATGATTTTAGATGTTTCCTTTTTGCACGTCAATCATAAAACCACCAAGTTTAAATGCAATGTTCTTTTACCAAAAATTCAGGATATTTTTGCAAACAAAACAAATAAAATATGAATCAAGGATGAAGCTTTTGGACTGAATATTCTTTTATTGATGAGCCTTTGAACGGGCGAGAATTTACATCAGGAAGCAACTACCTTGAAAGAGGTAATCACCATAAAATTGAGAAAAAAATAAACTATCTTAATGACAATGTGCACGACATTCCAAATGAGTTTCTTGTCTGCTATGGCCAATATATCTTCAAGATTTTATGTTCTTGCATTCGCCTTCTGAAGAAGAAAATTAGACTGATTCCTACTCTTCGGATATTTCCAGATTAACTGAGACGATGATGTGGTACAAATTACCCGGATCGTAGTCATTCACTTATTCCCTTATTTTGCATGGATTGCTGTCGCTCCCCGGATTTTCATCTCGGTGTAAACGCGAACCGTCGGCAATGTTGGAGGTTGAGGTTGAATAGAGTCGCCAACTAGGAATTTTTATCCCGAAGGAAAGGTAATACTGCATTAACCTAGAAAGATAAACTGGGAGGAGGAGAGGGGGAGACAAAGAGACTTTTGTTCGATAACTATTAAGTTATGCCTACATATCCTCTCGTGCAATAAGAAAGTCAGAACACCGTAGTTCGACTCAAAGAGACTGGGATTCTTTTATTGTGAACTGCTTGCTTGTCTATGCTCAAGTGTATGACTCGTTTGGCTCGAGTGCTAACTGTCTTGCATTAGACGGAAGAAGCAAATTCTCATTTTCAGAGTGAATGTGATGAGAAAAGAATTCCGGAGGAGACGTTTATTATTTGTTTTTTGTGTTTTCAGTTTTTTTATTGTTTTTGGTGTTTTGCATAAGATAATGAGCTTAAGCCTTAATCATGGGTCGTAAACTCATTATATCACCCCTGATTAGGGATAATGAGTCTACTTAAGCATGAGATGAAAATCTCAACTTAATTACCCTAATGATGCGGGATTAAGATCATTAACCTACTTTTGATTATTAAGTGTTTTTGGATTTTTGTTTTGTGTTAAGTAATGAGTTTAACCTCTAATAAGGGATTAGTGAACTCATTGCACCATCCTAAGAGAAGGATAATAGATGAGAACACTGAAGATGAAGAAGACTCCTCAACGTAATCCATGGTTAGGGATTAAAATCATTATATAACAAGCCTTTATTAAAGTGGATTTTAATTAAAGGTGGGATTAAGAAATAGATTTTATGTTTGTAAGACTAAACCTGAGGGGGACTTGTCCATTAAACACTAGGGTTAGTCCCTCTGAACCAACAGGCAGGGATGTAACCCTAATATAAGGCCCAAGTTACAAGCTTAAGTCTTAATGATTATTAGGTGTTTTGATTAGGAGGTGTAAACAACTTAAAGGTTTAACAATAAGTATTAAAGTCATACACTCCATCCTAAGATAAGGATACATGCATAACCCTAATTCAGAGTCTTAAAAGTTTAACTGTTTAGCCTTCATTATGAGATGAGAAGCAGAGACTCAAGGAGACTCAAAGGTAAAACACTAGGGGAGACTGTAACACGGTGGGAGAACTGACTTTTAGTCATGTTGCGGATAACAAGAGTTGCCACCGACTTTTATTTTATCCATAAGGAAGGGACATAAAAGAACAAGAAAGACCGTTTTGAAAAGACTTGGGTTCGGGGGGTAGGTTATATAAAGGGAAGGTGTTAGCATCCTTTATATCCATGGTTATCCATGGGCTCTTAGTTACTTAGCTCACTTAAATTTTTTTGAAAAGTGTAGTGTGTGATTATAAATTTTCTAAGTACTTTGTAATGATCCTCGTATGGATGTATACAAAGCCTTATTTTGAAAAACATTTAAGAAAATGAGGTGTAAAAAAGTAATTTTAAGATATGAGCAAGTAACTAGGAGGTACCTACCATAGACTAAGTCATTCATGTTCTTATATGTTCTTTCAAGGGTAAGACTGTCCCTATTATTAAGGAATAGGTAGTCATTACCTTGGATGTGTTAAGGGACGAGCGTAGGGTCATCATATGGTCAATGAAGGCAACTTAAGGGGTGTCTTTAACAATTCGTAGGGACTATCATCATTTTATTCGAAGGGACAAGATCATTATTCCGTAGGCAACCTCGAAGGGACTTGATATTTTAATCTGAAGGGACTATGATGATTTATACTTGAAGGGACTTTGCTTAAGACACCCCTACATTCGAGAGACTTGACCATATAAAGAAGGAAACCAAGAGGAATACCCTAGGAAGTGCAGATGGCGATCAAAGATCGACTTACGTGTGTGTTGCACCCCAAAATTTGCCCTCTATTTTTAACTCTAACCAATTTTTTTATTTCACATTCATTTGCATCATCTTCATAGCATAACATTTTTTTCTGTCTTAATATTAGCCGAAATAATTTCTCGGAATTTACAAACAGACTGGTCAAATTAACTTTTTAACTGTGCCTAAAATTAGTCAACGAAAAAAGGTCAAGTTTAAGTTTGCAAATGTCGGTAACATTAATTTGCGGTTCACGTGGTTTAATTTAACATGCTAAAAATATTTTTACGACTATTTTTGGTCATATGTTGATCAGTCTGAGCAATTTATACGGTCATAATTTTTATTTCAAAATCCGACCAAACGTTGTATTTTTCCGAGTCATTTATTTCGCGCTGATTATTTTGACGTGTTCATTTTATTTTTTCGAGCATTTTGGTGCCCAACTTTTACTTTTTTGAATCTATTTATTTTTATACAGGGTCTATAATAAATAAATAGGATTATTAGTTATTATTTTTATTTTAACTATTTTAATTATTAAATTTTATTTAGTTGGGTCTAGAATAAATAAATAGGATTATTAGTTATTATTTTTATTTTAACTATTTTAATTATTAAACTTTATTTAGTTTTAAATTGCATTTTATTGGGTCTAGAATAAATAAATAAATTTGTTAGTTTTTATTTTAATTTTAACTATTTTTATTAAACTTTATTTAATTATTTATATTAAAATTTTATTGGGTTCCAAAATAAATATTTAGGCCCATTATGCTAACCCTAATTGGTTCCTATATATATAACTTATGTTGATGTTGCTAAAAGAAAAAAAAAACCTCCTTTTTATTCTTTGTACTGTATATGGTCCGTTTGTTTATCATTGGTTCTATCATCATGTTCTTCCTAACACACGTCTCAAACATATGTTTCAAATTTATGTATATATCACCGTTTTTTTTGTTGCTATATACATATAATAAACTCTTGATTTGTTTTATTGTATATGTTTTTTTTGGTGATAAACCATGTTATGATTTATATAAGTGCGTACATCTCACTTTGTTATTTATATGGTTAAGTTATTCATGTATAGATATATAAATTTATTTTGTGACACCTTTTTTATTATTATGTTCTTAATACGAGTTTTTATATTTATTATATATATATATATATATATATATATATATATATATATATATATATATATATATATATATATATATATATATATATATATATATATATTTAGATTATTCGGATCGGATCGTGTCGATACGCTATTTTCACATCTGGGTGTATGATGCGTGACATTTGTGTTGATCCGATATAGTTGCGATGATCGCAATTTTGCGTTAGCAACATCTTTGTTCCTTTTTTAATTCATATCATTTTTATGTTATTCATACACATATATTTAGATCTGCACATTTTTTTTCATAACTAACTACCCTAATTTTTTCCTAAACCTTGACGATTTTGCCTCAACCATTTTTTTATACGTTTTGTTTTATTATATAATAACTATTTTCCAGGTACATTCACATGTGCGCGCGTGTCAAGAAGGCAAAGCTGGTAATTTTGAGGGCATTTTTACAAAGAAACAAGTTTATTATATAATAACTATTTTCCAGGTACATTCACATGTGCGCGCGTGTCTTAGTGTCAAGAAGGCAAAACTGGTAATTTTGTGGGCATTTTGACAAAGAAACATGGGTTTATCTTCTCTTTCCTAATTTCTCCTAATTTCCTCTATTGTTTTTAATTCTCTAATTTTTTTTAATCACTTATCTTCATAATCCTTTCATAATGTTAATTAATTATTTATTTTATTAAATTAATAATTCAATATAGTTTTTTTTTTAACAACAAAACTTTTTTTTTATATATTTTCATAAACCTTAATTTTCCATGTAAACCTTAAAACTTTCTCATAAATTTTAACCGTGTTATTTCCTCTAAACCATAAATATTTTCTCAAACCTTAACAAACCTTTATTATTTCTTATTTTCGCTCATGTTTATGTTATTCATGCACTGTAATTGCTTCGCCCTTGTAATATTTTAAGTTTTAACTTGTAATATTTTCAGTTTTATTTTTCGCCATGTTTATTATGTAATCGTCCCAAAGCATTGTAATAGTTAGGATTTTATTTTCTGCCATTTATTTTCTGCCATTTTATTTTTCTGCCATTTAAATTTCTGCCATTGATCCTATATTAACTGTGTGGTTTAGTAATGTAGGGCGTGAAAACCTACTAAATTAATTATTTAATATTTTTCTATAATCTTTATATTTTTTTTTGTAAATAAATGCTAATTATTTTTATAAACTTATTTTATTACTTATTTATAACAATAAATCTTTATTTTGTAAATACTAACTCTTTTATTATTTTGTACATATTAAATTAATTTTTTCTCTCTAAAAATTTCTCAATAACTTTTTCTCAATAATATTTTATATATTAATAGTATTTTATTATAATAGTAATAATCATATAGTGTAAATAATTAAAAGTTTTCTCAATAATCTTTAATTGTTTTTCTCTAAACTTAATTCCCTTTTTTTTCCCATCAATTCTAATAACTTCAAAAAAATCTAACTTGTCTAACCTAAACTTTTTCTTTTTAATTAAATATTTTAATTGTTATTTCTTTAATTTATTTTAACTTTATTATTATTATAACTACTTTATTATTATTATTATTATTATTATTATTATTATTATTATTATTGCTTTATTGTTATTATTGCTTTATTATTTTTGCTTCATTATTATTATTATTATTATTATTATTATTATTATTGCTTATTTATTATTTTATTATATCTATTATTCTTGCTTTATAATTTATTTTTTATCCTACTATTATGTATCTGCCAAAGCCTTGTAATAGCTTATAGATTTATTTTTCCGTCTTTATTTTCTTTGTAAATATTTTACTATATGGTTAGTAACCTTAGGGTGTGTATAACTTATATGTAATTAAATTGAACTTAGATAATTAAAATAAGATAAATACCTGAATATAAACACTCACACACGTAAGTCGATCTTTGATCGCCATCTTGCACTTCCTAAGTTACCCCTCTCAGTTGCCTTAAACATGGTCAAGTCCCTCGAATATAGGGGTGTCTTAAGCAAAGTCCCTTCGAATATAAATCATCATAGTCCCTACGGTTTAAAAGATCAAGTCTCTTCGAGGTTGCCTACGGAATAATGATCTTGTCCCTTTGAATAAATGATGATAGTCCCTACGAATTGCTAAAGACATCCTTTAAGTTGCCTTCATTGACCATACGATGACCCTACGTTTGTCCCTTAATACATCCAAGGTAATGACTACCTATTCCTTAATAATAGGGATAGTCTTACCATTGAAAGAACATTTAAGAACAGTAAAGATTTAACTTAGGGTAGGTTCCTCTTAAGTACTTGCTCACTTTTTTCATCAAATTACTTCATTACACTTTACATTTTAAACAATTTTCAAAACAAAGTCTTTATATATATCCGTACAAGGGTCATTATAAAGTACTTAAGAAAATTTTTAATCACACACTACACTTCTCAAAACAATTTAAAGTGAGCTAAGTAACTAAGAGCCCATGGATAACCATGGATGTAAAGGGTGCTAACACCTTCCCTTTACATAACCTACCCCCCGAACTCAAAATCTTTTTAAGGTCTTTCATGTTCTTTTATGCCCTTTCCTTTTGGATAAAATAAAATTCGGTGGCGACTCTTGCTATCCAAAGTTATTCAATCATCTCAAGAGGGTCCATGTATGTTCAATCATCATATTGTATCCTCACAAGATCAAAGAAGTCAAAGAATCACAAGAACTGAGAAGGGCATGGAAGCAGAGCCAGGTTTAACTGCACAGATGACCTAAAATTAGGGTTTTGGTTTCAGGGGCCATAACTCCAATTTTTTTGGTCATTCTTGTTTCTATTGGTCTCTATATGTTATGAGGATCATTCATATCAAGTTTCAAGAAGAAATTCAATGGGGAAGGCATCTGATCAAGGGATGACCTCTTGAGCAAGTCAGTGGAAAATCAGGGCATCTGAGGCCCCAATGACCCAACCAAAGGGATTTCTCCATCATTTTGAATGTATGATCTTTATTTGATCATATAAGATGTTAGAAGTTCACAAAATTGAAGAATTTCAAGTCATTTGCAAGATTGCCTTTTTGGGAAAATGACTTATAATGTAAACTTGCCATTTTGGGAAAGTTTTTCAATCTTCTCTTTTTGATTCAAAAATGCTTCAAATGAGAAAACTTTGGTCATGAAAGTTGTAGAATGGATCCTCCCATTTTCAAAAAGTACAAGAACACCTTCTAATGCATTTTGGATCAAAAGTTATGGCTTGTCAAAGTTGGCAAAAATCACATAATTTCATGTTTTGCACCAAAGAGGGAAAGTTGCAAAACCTCATGCCAAGGCAAAATGTGACTTCAAATGGACTTCTATGCATTACACAAACATAAACCATGACCTAAAAATCAGAATGCACCAAAGATTTGTTCATTTTCATGCCTTGATCTTTAAGAAATTTCAAAAGGGCCAAAAGATCACAAAATTGCAAAACCTCACATAAACTCAAATCCACTTGCTGCATTGCCTCAAATTCATTTCCATGGTTCTCCTTGATCACAGCTGAGCCAAGCCATGCCTCTAAACCAGTCTGCAATGACCCATACCTCAAAGGACACATAACATTGACTTTTGGCAAAATGGCCCATACCAATCAAGCTAGGCCAGCAACAACTCTCTGACCTATCCAAACTTGATACATGGACAAAATGGAACTCAACACATAACACAACACAACCTAATCTCTCCCACAAGTCAGCATTCTCCAAAAACCTTCCTTTATGCATTTTTCTTCGAATCTCAATACCCAAGCCACAAACCTCAAAACAAATTTCATAGAACCACTCACCATGATCCTCTGATCATTTCCCAACCATCATTTGATCCTGAAACCCTCCCAAACAGAAACATGATTTTTCACTTCCCTTGAACAGAACTTCCTCAATCTCTTAAACCAGCCATAAGAAATTCCAAACAAGCATTGCAAGCTTCTCAGGGGGTTCATTAAAGGCATCTTGGACCAAAGAAGCAGCCAGAAAGTTCCAAAGATCAAAGCTCCAGTTCAAGTGAGCTCAAGAACATTTTTTCCAGAAATGCATTTTTAAGTTCCTAAATTATTCTTTATGCTTCACTGATCATGCTGATGTGTTTTGTTTTGAAAATGGTGGAGAAATGAGTATGTATTCATGTTCTGAAATTTTTTGACCTAAAACTGTTTTGATTTGATTCTCACTTTTGATGTGTTTTTAAATGTATTTTGTTTATTGATTCTTAATGTATGGTGTATGGGGATCATTTCTGGGCGGAAAAATTAGGTTTTAGAAGCTTAGGGAGAGAGATAGCAAAATCTCAGGGGAGGTGTGGCCGGAGAAGATGACCGGAGGTCATTTCCGGCCACCTGAAAGTCATTAGTGCATTAATGGTGATTAGGGCTCAGTTTGAATGTGAGCCATAGATCTTGTTGACTAGGGTTGACCCGCGTGCAAACGAATGGACCAGATTCACCATTAAAACCCTAATCCTAATTTATTAAATTAATTAATCAGGTTTAATTCAAATCCAGCCAGTTTGAATCTCAGCCATCAGATCACGCGCCAGTCAACTCCCGCGCATCCCATTTGAATCCTGACTCTTGGATCTGTGTACTTTTCATTTATTTTCATTTTATTTTCTTTTTTATTCATTTGTTTTGTCCATTTTATTAAAAATAGTAAAACACATTGAAAAATTTTGAAAATTTTTGTCAAGCATTTAATTAATTTTCAGAACCCAAAAGTATTTTTATTTTTATTTTTTGCATTAAAAATTATTTTTAAATCATTTAAATGTTTATTTTTAATTGGTTAATGGAAATTAATTAATTAAAAATGCATTTAAGTATTTAAAAATCACAAAAAAATTCACATTGCATTTTAAAACATTTAGAAACATTATCAAACTCTCAAAACAAATTTATTTTTGGTCCTTGATGCATGTTGACAATTTTCATTGGAATTAAATTCATTTAAAGGCAATATTTTTTATCAAACTTAGAAAAATTCATTCTGCCTAGCCATAAGGAGTTTGATGATGGTTCTTCTTGCATTGCATCCTCCATATCATGTAGTTTTTAGGGTTAAATTGGTTTGAATTTATCTTGCATTTTCAATTTAATGAGCATTTTTTCTTGTGAGGTATCCCAAAACCCTAATTGACTTGAGAAATTCATAACTTGCACTAGGTTAAGAGTTAGGTCCCTTCCTTTGGACAGTCAACTTGTGTAGGGTTAGGGTTCCTTTGATCCCATTCTCAATTTTTTGTCATGTCATTTGCTTCTGGTTTTGAATTTTTGCATTGCATGTTGTATGTAAACCCTAATTTGTGCCTTCCTTTGCATCCATCTCTTATTTGCTTGCATACATGAACTTACCATGACATTTTGTGCATCCACATGATTCATAAGACATCTTAGGACATATTAGAACCATGATTTATCATTGCATCATTCCTTTGCCATGTTATATGTTCATTTCATTTCATAAACATTCATGAATCTTTATGGTTCAAAGCATGCCTCATTTGCATCCTTATGCTTGTTTGATCACTCTCATCTCTTGTCATGTGTTTGCATCATCTCTTAGCATCATTAACATCATGTGCATGCTTCTGACTTTGGTTTGTATCATGGCAATTCATCTCATTCTCATTGCATTTCATTTCTTTTGCTAACTTTTCAGGTGGTAAGTTGTTTTGAGAAGTGAATTTGCCTTCACTTCTCACAATCTCTTCTTATCCCTCTCTTGCATCATTGCTGCATTTTATCTTGTCTTTGAGTGAACTTGCTCATTCATGCTCTCTCTTGCCCTCTTTCTTCAAGCAACTTATCTTCTTAAGTGAAGTAAGTTGACTTGCTTCTTCTGTTTCCTTCTTCTTTCTATCTTGTTCCTCCTTGGTGGCCTTTGAAGATTCTTTCTCTCTTAAGCCTCACAAACCTTAGGATCTCCAAGTATGATAACAATTAGGGCTTGACTAGTTCCCCATTTAGTTTTGCCTTTGTGTCATCTTTGGGTCTTCTCTTCTCATCTCATAATCAAGGACTAAACCCTAAAGGTTTTAAGGCTTTGTGATTAAGTTTATGCCTGCATCCTTCTATTAGGATGGAGTGTATAACTTTAATCCTAAGTGTTAAACCCTTAATGTGTTTAACTCCTTTAATCAATCCATCTAATAAATCACTAAGACATCAAGCTTGTAACTTGGGCCTTGCATTAGGGTTCTAATTCTTTCATTAATTGGTTAAGAAGGACTAACCCTAGTGTTAATGGACAAGTCCCCCTCAAGTTGTCTTACCAACCATAAAACTCACTTCTTAATCTTACCATTAACTAAAATCCACTTGAATAAAGGCTTTTTTTTGTCATGAGGTTAATCCCTAATCATGGATTAAGTTGAGGAGCCTTCCTCAGCTTAAATGTTCTCATCTATTATCCTTCTATTAGTATGGTGTAATGAGCCCATTTAATCCCTGATTATGGCTTAGACTCATTACTTAACACTAAACAGAATACCAAAAACATCTAAATAATTACAAGTAGGTTAATGATCTTAATCCTACATCATGGTGATTAAGTGTGAGGTGCTTACTTCATGCTTAAGGTATTCTCATTACCCCTAATCAGAGGGAGGATGTGATGAGTTTACTAACCCTTGGTTTAGGATTAAGCTCATTATCTTATGACAAATCCAAAAAACAGTAAAAGACTGAAAACACAAAAACAAACAATAATCGTCTCCTCCGGGATTCTTTTCTCATCTCATTCACTCACAAACGAGAACTTGCTTCTTCCGTCTAATGCAAGACAGTTTGCACCTGAGCCAGACAGGTCATACACTTGAGCATAGACAAGTAAGCAGTTCACAAGTCAATTTACCTTTCAGTCTCTTTGAGTCGAACTATGGTGTTCTGACTTCCTCATTGTACGAGAGGATACGTAGGCATAACTTAACAGTTATCGAACAAAAGTCTCTGTATATTCCCCCTCTTCCAGCATTATTCTTTAAGCCTCATAATCTTGAGCTTCCCATTCTTTCTTACACTGACACTTCACATATTTCATTTCACACTTCTTCTACACTGACACTTGTATTCTTTTCCAGCTTTGATGCACAAATTGCACTGACACTACCCCTTTAAAACACAAATCTCCTAAGCGTGGATCCCGTCGAGTACGACGGACAATCTGGGTGCTAATACCTTCCCAGGTTGTAACCAACCCCCTTTCTCAGTTTCTCTGGTTCGCAACCGTCTTATCCATCCTTTCTTAGGTCTATGCAGCATTACCTTTCCTCCGGGATAAAAAATGCCTAGCTGGCGACTCTTGTCTTTTGAGTTCACCCTTGTGTGTTCTCTCTCCTTTCGTCGACCGTTCGCGTCTGTACCCCATTTGACCTGGCCTCATTTAGTGGGAGCGACAGCTTGGCGACTCTGCTGGGGACCCTTATACTGTAACCAGGGCTTCTGGTTCTTTTTGTGGGTTCCTCCTAGTGCTTGTTTGATTTGTGTTTACTGGGGTGTTATGTGCTATTTGTGTTTATATATTTGCTTTATTTATTGCTTTGTGTACAGGCTTATTTACTGCTTTACTTTACAGTTTTTCATACTTCATATTGTCATTATCATTGCTGGATCTGGTTTGTTGTCTTGATGGGTGGGGGTTTCATTGAGAGTTTAAGGTCCTATACCTGGGACCTGAGTGACACCTAGGCTAGAGTGGTTCATGTTCTTTCCCATTCCATTTTGGTCTGGTGCGGGAATATGAAACACGGTTCAGATGTGGGTTTCTTCTTGAGAACTCTGTGCTACAGATTTCATGTAGTGCTAGGGCTATCTGGGAAGCCTGCTAAGTCTGGATGACCTTTATTATGACCTTCAGAAACTGAGGTGAATTAGAGGAGGATCTTTTATGGTTATTGTAAACACTGTACCTCCAGGTTAGAAGTGTTTACACTTCTCATAACTGATCCAAGTCTGAGGATCCTTGTTTTAGAACACAACATGTGAGGGGGTTGGGCTGTTTACAGGTTTGCAGGTACCCTTGACCACATCATACCTTGTTACTGGTTTTGTTTAAGTGTACTCCACTTTGGACAGTTCTTGTGATTTAACCCTGGACATGTGACTCTTTATTTGAGTCCCCCACCTTGGTTACTGGATTTCTGAACCTCCATCTGGACTTCTTGAACATACATGGACCTTACATATCAAGACAGATAATCAGATACAACTTGATCACAAACCCTTGCATATCATTTGCATACATCATCTTTGCATCATTTAACATTTGTTTATTTGTCTTTCAGGGTATCCACATTATATCTGGTTTGGTTTTGACCCATTCTCTTGCATAGACCTCTGTTTCATCAGTTATCTGCTTCAGCTATCCTCCTCATCACCAGCATCAGCCTATCAGTGGCTCATCTCCAGTATCAGTCTTGATCCTCATCAGCACTTGTCTTTAGCTCTTCATCAGCATCCATGGCTACACCCAGGAAGAGCAACATATCTTACCATTTCTTTGAGCCTGTATTGGCTGGTATCAGGCAGGTCCAGTCACTTATCACTCCAGACCACACCCCTTTGTTCAGAGAGCATTATGGAGGTATCCTTGATATGGTTATGGACCTGGACCCTTCTCAGAGGAGCATGATCCACACCTGCCTACAGTTTTATGACCCTCCTTTGAGATGTTTCACTTTCCCAGAATTTCAGCTAGGACCTCTGCTGGAGGAGTTTTCATCATTGATTGGAGTACCTGTCAGGGGTGGAGTCCCCTTCAACCCAGAGATGACTTCTCCCAGCAATGGAGAAGTGGCAAAGGCACTGCACCTGGAGCCTGCCTTGATTGAGCAAAGCATGACAACAAAAGCTGGGATCCCTGGTTTACACTTAGACTTCTTGATTTCTCAGGCCATCCTGAAGGCCTCCTTGGGAGAATGGAAGGCAGTTTGTGCATTATTAGCCCTCTGCATATATGGGGTTGTACTGTTTGCAGATGAGCCCAAATTTATCAGCAAGAATGCCATTCATATTTACCTTCTGAGGAACCCAGTACCCACATTGCTGGGAGATTTCTATTACTCCATTCATCAGAGGAATGAGAAGCAAAGAGGGAAGTTGGTGAGATGTTGTGCTCCTTTGTTTCACACTTGGCTGCTCAAACACCTACCTAAGACAGATGCCTTCCTGAATCCCCACCAACAGAAGAATTAGGCTAAGAGACTTATTTCTTTGACTTCAGATGATATCAGATGGTGCACCCAGAGCACCAAAGGCAAGGACATAATCACTAGCTGTGGGCAGTACCCAAATGTACCTCTGATAGGAGTAAAGGGTTGCATCAACTACAATCCTTTGTTGTTTAAGAGACAACTGGGCTATGCTTTGGTCCACCCTCCTAGAGTGCAAGATTTAGCTGAGACCCTGTATTGTGAAATAAAGCCTAATCTAGCTGCTGTCAGACAAGCATCTTGGGCCTGGGACAACATCCAGACAAAAGGGATGGCTATTCTTGGGAGGTGCAATAATGTTGCTTCAGCTCAGTACTATGACTGGTCTCATGCTAGAGCTCAGCTTACTGGAATGCCCTTCACCATTGAGGATATACCTGGACCATCCACAGTACAGCCAGCAGCAACTGTCAGCCTAGAAGAATTTGAGAAGCTGAAGGAAAGGAATGAGAATCTGTCTCAAGCTCTGAAGAAGACCCTCTGGGAGAGGAGTGATGGTCGTCTGGACATTGAGAGGTTGGAGAAGCTTAAGGTGGAGCATCTGGCCAAGATCGAGAAAACAGAGGACTACATCAGAAAAGCATGAGCTGGGGAGCAAATATTGAAGAATGCCTGTAAAGAAGCCAAGCTTCATAAGGCTAGGACTGAGCTCTATCTGCAGGAGAGTCAGGCTAGGTGGGTCAGGATCACTGAAGCCTGGACACAAGAAGATAAGAGAACTCAAGCCAGGGTTGAGCAGTTAGAGGCCAATGAAAAGAAGCAACAGGAAGCTTTGCTGGCAGCCCAGAAGGAGATTTCAGAGTTGAAGCTTAGGGCTGGTTTGAAGAGGTCAAAGGACCAAGACAGGCACAAGAAGCTGACCACTGCCATTGCCACCAGAAACCTCCTCATCAGGACTATTACAGAGCATCCAGCTGGTCCAGTGACTGAGGCACTTTTGAAGGAGGTTAAGGAGGATGAGTTTGGACTAGATGTCTGACTTTTTGATTGTTGTTATTTTCATTTGATGTACTTTTCTTTTGTGTTGTATTTTGACCCTTCAGGGGCATGTGATGTAAAAAACAGACTATGTATGATTCACCATTTGTAATATATTTGTTAGTTTGTTTCCATTTGAGTTTCTTTTCTCAACAACATCAAAGCATCTTCCTCGAGGTCTGGAAAGGTCAAAACCAAGAACCAAGCCGGATACCTTGGAAAACAAATAAGCATACTGCATTGCATACTAACTTTTGTTTTGGTTTTGTAGGTTTTGTTATTATTTTGTTTGTTTCTAACTATGTTTTGGTTCAGGAAATATTGCTCGCAGGAGAGTGTTCCCTGTCAACCGTGCACACCGGTATCCTACTCGCAACAACCTTCCGGGTATCCTAATGGAGCAAGTACAGCAAGACCTGACTGAGGTCAGAACCCAGATGGCTAATGAAAGAGTGGAGATGAGGAACCAAATGACCCAATTCATGAATGTAATGACTGGCTTGGCCCAGAGTCAAGAAAGGCTAAGGGCATTGGTAGAAAGACAAACTCCCGAGGAACCTCATCCTGGAACTGGAGGAACAAGTAATAATGAGAGGGGCCAGCCCCATGTTAATCCACCAGTATTTGGACCTCATCTAGATCCGGAAGTCCACATCCTGGGAAATGTGCAAGGAAATACTGCTGGGGGAAGAATTTTACAGGAAGATCCCCAAGAAGAGCAATTCACTGTTATGGGAGTAGGAGATGAAGTCTATGACCGGAGATTAGATGAAATTGCTGAGAAGTTGAGGTCTTTGGAGTCTCAAAATTCCTTAGGCTTCGATGTAATGGATATGGGGCTAGTGGATGGGGTAAGAATTCCCCACAAGTTCAAACCCCCGTACTTTGAGAAATACAATGGAACCTCCTGTCCACGAACTCACCTGCAGTCTTTTCTAGGGAGACTTAAAGCATATACCATGGACGAAAAGCTGTGGATGTTCTACTTTGAAGACAGCTTGACTGGGGCTTCAAGAGAGTGGTATTCACACCTGACCAGAGCTACTATTAGATGCTGGAAGGACCTGGCTGAAGCTTTCATCAGGCAGTATCAATACAATCTGGACATGGCTCCTAACAAGACCCTTCTGATGGGAATGTCTTGGTCTTCCAAAGAAAGCTTCAGGGAATATGGCCAAAGGTGGAGACAGCTTGCTGCTGCTGTCCAGCCACCCATGTCGGAAAGAGAAATGGCCGACATGTTCATGAATACTTTGCAAGGAACATATATTGACAGACTGGCTGCCTTTTCTTCCACTAGTTTTGCTGACGTGGTTATAGCCGGTGAAAGAATTGAAAGTCTATTAAAATTGGGCAAAATTTCTGATAATGGTGCAAGTTCGTCCAGTAATCCCAGGAAGCCTTTTGTGGGACCTCGAAGGACCGGTGAGACAAATGCCATTCATGCCAGCAGGGGCAGACCTCAGTATGTCCACAGGTCAGTAGCAACTGTCACTATTCCAGCTCCGATTCCTCAGCAA
Source organism: Lathyrus aphaca (assembly GCA_963966055.1). Taxonomy (NCBI): domain Eukaryota; kingdom Viridiplantae; phylum Streptophyta; class Magnoliopsida; order Fabales; family Fabaceae; genus Lathyrus; species Lathyrus aphaca. The sequence continues at coordinate 421,060,813 of OZ014520.1, forward strand.
TCAGCATATCAACAACCACAACAACCACACTATCAACAGCAAGTTCAGTATCCACCACAGAGAACTTATAACAACAACAATAGCAATCAACAACAAAGACCCTTTCAGCAAAGACCATCACAGGCAAACAGGGTGATTGACCATATCCCTATTCCTTATGCTGCCTTATTGCCACAACTCCTGAAGCTTAACTTGGTTGAGTTAAGGACATTGGCACCTCCAGATCCTTCCAATCTCCCAAAGAATTATGATGTCAATGCCAGGTGTGCTTTCCATTCCAATGCACCAGGCCACAATACGGAAAAATGCAGGGCATTGCAAATGAAAGTTCAAGATCTGGTGGATTCTAAAGCCCTCAACTTCGCACCGCCTCCGAATGTCAACAGAAATCCTATGCCTAATCATGGTGGGCCAAGGATTAATGCCATTGATGATGACAAACCATCTACTCTGATCACCAGTGTTGCACAAATTCGAACACCTCTGGTCGAAATTAAAGCTCAGCTTCTAGAGTGCCAGGTGTTCCCCGGGTGTGAGCTCGGTTGTGGGTATTGCAACATTGCAGTCAACGGGTGTGATAATTTGAGAAGCGGCATAGATGGTCTTATCAAGGATGGAATCCTTCAAATCTCAACAACGGCGCCTACAAATCCAGCAATTCCTTTGACGACAATTCCTGATTCTTCTACAATAGCAACAACAATCATTCCAAACGATTCATCAATATCATCAGCAATGGCTTCATCAATCACTTCAACAAGTCAGATTTCAACAACCATCCCCTCTACAACATCAGCATCCATTTTATTAGCAGAATCTTCTACAACGCCAGCAGAAATTAATGAAGATGTCTCAGCAGTCACCATCTACTATGATCCATCAAATGTTCCTCCAAACAACAATTTTCAGCAACCAACAGTGGCACCCCTTGCCAGGTCACCAGTCACAATTTACTACGATCCGCACACCATTACGGTACCATCCTCTGCAGCAATCAGTCCAGTTACTATTACGGTGCCTGGACCCGTTCCATATGAAAGCAGTAATGCCATACCTTGGCATTATGGCTCTGATCTCTACTGCAACAGGGAGAAAATCACTCTGGATTCATCAACCTCTTCTCCACAAGTTGATAATGTTGGGGGAGGCGGAGGCTTCACCAGAAGCGGACGCCTTTTTGCCTCACAAACTCAAAAACCTAATGTTGAAGCAGAAGCTGCTGCCAAAGCAAAAGGAAAGAGTGTGGTATTTGAAGAGCCAGCTGTCAAAGAAACTCAGAAGACATCTTTTGAACAAGATGTAGACGAGTTCATGAGAATCATAAAGAGAAATGATTACAAAGTGGTGGATCAGCTTCACCAAACTCCCTCAAAAATCTCCATATTATCACTGTTGATGTGTTCTGAAGCTCACAGGAATGCATTATTGAAAGTCCTGCACGTAACATACGTACCAGAGGAGATCACTGTTAATCAGCTGGAAACTGTGGTTGCAAATGTCAATACTAGTCACGGACTGGGCTTTACTAATGTTGACTTAACAACTGAGGGACGTAACCACAACAAGGCTTTACATATCACCTTGGAATGCAAGGGTGCTGTTCTATCTCATGTACTGGTGGACACTGGGTCGTCACTCAATGTTCTACCAAAGAAAGCCTTAGTGAAGCTGGAGTATGATGGCTTGGCACTGCGTCCGAGTAATTTGGTGGTGAGAGCATTTGATGGCTCTAAAAGATCAATGCTTGGAGAGATTGATCTGCCTGTGATGATTGGCCCGCAAACTTTTAAAATTACCTTCTATGTGATGGACATTCAGCCGGCCTACAGCTGTTTGTTGGGTAGACCCTGGATCCACGCCGCTGGCGCTGTTATGTCTACCTTTCACCAGAAGCTGAAATTCAAATGGGAAGGTCAGATCATCACCATCTGTGGGGAAGAAGACATCTTTGTCAGCCATCTGGCTACGTATAAGTACATAGAAATGGATGGTGAAATCCATGAAACCATGAGCCAGGGGTTTGAGGCCCTGAACATTAATGAAACATCTGCTGTACTGGGAACCTCCATAACGTCATATCAGCAAGCCCGGAAGGTTGTTGAAGAGGGTACTGCCCAAGGCGGGGGCAAGTTGTTGCCCGTGGAAAAGAAAGAAGACAGATTTGGGTTGGGTTACAAACCAACTCAACAAGATCAATCAGAGGCTGCAAAAGAGCCCAATTTTGTCAGCGGGGGAATTCTCACCCCGGATGCTGTGAACAATTTGGAAGACGAGGAGGAAAGCGACCGCAACCTGGAGAGCTGGATACGTCTAAGGATCCTGGGGAGCCAAGTCCTTAACTGGTCTTCCCAGGAAATTATAAGGGTTACTCCTGCAGAGTAATTATTATTTCCTGTATTTTTAAAGCATGCATCAAGTCTTGCATCTTGCCCAAGATGACAAGACTCATTTTGTAATCGGGCCATCTTGTAATTTTGTGCAAATGGATTAATCAATGAATATCAGACATCTTTTGCAAACGAGTCTCTTTTTTGCTCACTGTCTTTTCATTTTTCTTTTTGTACAAAAATAAAATGGCAATGTTTTCAAAATAAATAACTTCATTTTCACTTTTTCTAAACAAGATTAAAATTGATCACTAAAATAAACAATCTAAACCCTTGCAGAGAGTACCTTTCAGACTGCACCGACAACAACATAGCTATGACTTCGTATGACTTTGACAATCCAATCAATCAAGCTGACGAAGGGGTTGAAGAAGATTATGAGCTACCTGAAGAGCTAGCCAGGTTGTTGATACAAGAGGAGAAGGTTATCACTCCTCATCAGGAGGAGATCGAAACGGTTAATCTTGGTTCAGAAGAAGACGTGAAAGAAGTTAAGATCGGGGCCTGCTTACAAGATTCAGTAAAAGAACAACTGATTGATATGCTTCGGGAATATGTGGATGTTTTCGCTTGGTCTTATCAGGATATGCCAGGGTTGGACACCGATATTGTCATGCACAAGCTACCTCTGAAAGAAGACTGCCCACCAGTAAAACAGAAGTTGCGCCATACTCGCCCAGATATGGCAATGAAGATAAAAGAAGAAGTACAAAAGCAGTGGGACGCCAGTTTCCTTGCTGTGACTAGCTATCCGCCGTGGGTTGCTAATATTGTACCTGTGCCTAACAAAGACGGCAAGGTAAGGATGTGTGTGGATTACCGGGATCTGAACAGAGCCAGCCCGAAAGATGATTTCCCTTTACCTCACATTGATGTATTGGTTGATAATACGGCTCAGTTCTCGGTGTTCTCCTTCATGGATGGATTTTCAGGATACAATCAGATCAAGATGTCACCTGAAGACATGGAGAAGACAACCTTCATCACACCCTGGGGCATGTTCTGTTATAAGGTGATGCCATTCGGACTGAAGAATGCGGGTGCCACTTATCAACGGGCTATGGTAACATTATTCCATGACATGATCCATAAAGAAATTGAATGTTATGTGGATGACATGATTGCCAAGTCCCTCACAGAAGAAGACCACCTGGTGAATCTGCTGAAGTTATTCAAGCGTTTGAGGAAATACCAACTGAAGTTAAACCCCAACAAGTGCACGTTCGGGGTGCGATCCGGTAAACTGCTGGGATTCATTGTAAGTGAAAAAGGGATTGAAGTTGACCCTGACAAAGTCAAAGCCATTCAAAAAATGCCTGCACCAAAGTCAGAAAAAGAAGTTCGGGAGTTTCTAGGTAGATTGAACTACATTTCAAGGTTCATATCTCACCTTACAGCAACATGTGAGCCTTTGTTCAAGCTGTTAAGAAAAGAACAAACGGTCAGGTGGAACGAAGATTGCCAGAGGGCTTTTGACAAAATCAAGGAATACTTACAAGAGCCTCCAATCCTTATGCCTCCAGTTGAAGGAAGACCTCTAATCATGTACTTGACAGTTTTAGAAGAGTCAATGGGGTATGTGCTGGGCCAGCATGACGATTCTGGTCGAAAAGAGTATGCAATATACTACCTAAGCAAAAAGTTTACCGACTGTGAACAACGTTATTCACTGCTCGAGAAAACTTGTTGTGCTTTAGCGTGGGCTGCTCGCCGACTAAGACAGTATATGTTGACCCACACTACTTTGTTGATCTCAAAGATGGATCCAGTTAAGTACATTTTTGAGAAGCCAACACTTACCGGACGGGTTGCAAGATGGAAAATGATCCTCACAGAATATGACATTCAGTACACATCTCAAAAAGCCATCAAGGGAAGTGTATTGTCTGATTATCTTGCTGAGCAACCCATTGATGATTACCAGCCTATGAGATTTGACTTCCCTGATGAAGACATCATGTTCATAAAAGCAAAAGATCATGAGGAGCCTGTTCACACTGAAGGGCCTGACCTGGAAGAAGAATGGACTATGATGTTTGATGGGGCTGTTAACATGAATGGTCGTGGTGTGGGTGCAGTACTCATTACACCCAAAGGAGTTCACATGCCTTTCTCGGCAAAACTCACTTTCAACTGCACTAACAACGAAGCTGAATACGAAGCTTGTATTATGGGTCTTGAGGAAGCCATTGACCTCAAGATCAAGACTTTGACTGTATTCGAAGATTCAGCTCTGGTAGTCAATCAAACCAACGGCAAATGGTACACACACCAAGATCATCTGATACCTTATCGGGACTATACAAGGAGATTGTTGACTTTCTTTACAACAGTCAAACTTGAGTATATCCCTCGAGACGAGAATCACTTTGCAGACGCCCTGGCTACCATTTCATCCATGATCAAAGTTCAAGCTGCCAACTTTGTACCTCGGATCTCAGTATCCAGACTTGACAGACCAGCATATATGTTCTCAGCAGATGTTGTTAAAGATGATAAGCCTTGGTTCCATGACATTAAGTGCTTCTTGGAGGATCAAACATACCCACCTGGGGCATCTTCCAATGATAAGAAGACACTAAGAAGGCTAGCTGGTAGTTTCTTCCTGAATGCTGACGGTTCCTTGTACAAGAGAAACTTTGATATGGTACTCCTCAGATGTGTTGATAAGACAGAAGCAGACTCGTTGATGCACGAGGTGCACGAAGGATCCTTTGGTACCCATGCTGGAGGGCATGCAATGGCTAAAAAGTTGCTAAGATCGGGCTATTACTAGATCACAATGGATGCAGACTGTTGTGCATATGCCAGAAAATGCCATAAATGCCAGATTTATGCGGATAAAGTGCATGTACCTCCCAATCCTTTGAATATGATGTCTTCACCCTGTCCCTTTGCCATGTGGGGCATTGATATGATTGGCAAGATTGAACCAACTGCTTCAAACGGCCACAGATTCATCCTGGTTGCCATAGACTATTTTAACAAGTGGGTTGAAGCAGCTTCTTATGCAAATGATACTAGGCAAGTGGTAGCCCGATTTCTGAAGAGAGATATCATCTGTCGGTATGGAGTGCCCGAGCGAATCATTACTGATAATGGTTCCAACTTGAACAATAAAATGATGGCAGAGCTATGCCGGGACTTCAAGATCCAACACCACAATTCTTCTCCTTACAGGCCAAAGATGAATAGCGCTGTAGAGGCAGCTAACAAGAATATCAAGAAGATTGTACAGAAGATGGTGGTTACCTACAAAGATTGGCATGAAATGCTACCGTTTGCCTTGCATGGGTACCGTACATCAATCAGAACATCCACTGGGGCAACACCGTATCAACTTGTGTATGGTATGGAGGCAGTCCTACCCGTTGAAGTTGAATTACCCTCCCTACGGGTACTGATGGATGTTAAGTTGAATGAAGCAGAATGGGTCTGATCCCGATACGAACAACTGAATCTGATTGAAGAGAAGAGATTGGCTGCAATCTGTCATGGGCAGCTGTATCAGAAAAGAATGAAGAAAGCCTTCGATCAGAAAGTCAGGCTCCGAGAATACCAAGTAGGAGATCTTGTGCTGAAGAGACTCCTCCCTCCTCATACAGACCACAGGGGCAAGTGGACTCCGAATTATGATGGGCCATTCATAGTAAAGAAAGTTTTCTCCGGTGGAGCACTGATGCTCAGTACTATGGATGGTGAAGATTTCCTGTCCCCTGTGAATTCAGATGCAGTTAAAAAATACTTCGCATGAAAATGACCCGGTGGACATAAAAACAGAATGTAAGTCCAGGCAAAAATAGGGCATCCCGGCGAGTCAAAAACAGAATAAAAGACTCGGGCAAAAATAAGGGAAAATGAAAAAAATATACACCCGCTGAGTTGAAAAGCCGCGTTGGACAACTCAGGCAAAAATGGGCATCCCGGTGGATTGAAAACCATAAAGGGCGATCCACGTAAAATAAGGGAAATAAGCGAACGACTGCATTCTGAATTCATCTGTATCACTTACAACATGGCAAGCTTCGAAGGGTTCGAGCTTCGGTCAGAATCAGTCTTCTTCAGAAAGCAGGATGAGAAGAACGTCAATGTCATACGAGTCATAGCCCAAGGGAAGCTCCTTGAAGCGTCATCAACATTGCCAGCATCTTTTTGTCTTTCAATTTGTAACGATCTCCTCATTTCAGGGGATCCGTTTCTTTGACTGTATCTTGCCAATTCAGGGCACACAAATTAATAAAAGCAGATTTCCAGTCACATTTCGTCTCGTACATTTTATTTTTTATTTACAAAAATGTCCGATGTCATTAATATATTGATTGCATAAATACAGATGCGTCCCTTCTAAAAATACGTGCTTACAGGAAATATACTCACTCCCGGGAGTGTCAAAAATCCTATGATGGAATCCAGTAAGGGATACCTCGGGGTACTTGTGCGTTTCTCTGTCTTTACAGGATTGCAGGTGTTCAGAGCACAACATGGGGCATGAAAGTTTCTCCCCAGCAGGCTGTCAAATCATTATCTACTCAGTCTATCTTCCGATTAGCACTGGAGGTGTTTTCTCCCCAGCTAAGTTGCCAGTCATCATTCCTCCTCAGCCAAGCGCAAAGACAGGGAACCATCTCCCCACAGAGTTTCAGCCTCTATCCAGAAGAGCAACGCCTGAAGATCTCACAACAGAGTGACGAAAGCTTCTACAAACCCCAGCTGGGTCTCTCATTACCAAGATAGGTTTATCAATGACCTACTTCCCCATACAGAGTCATAAAAGTCAGATCTATTAAAGATCTTATCCCCAGCTGGGATATCCACTTCAAGCGGATCAGCCAGAGATCTTCACAGCAACGGGATCCGAATCCTGGATCGTTATCTTTGCATAATCATAGCATTCACATCATATTTTCCCCACAGAGCGTAGCATTCCGTCTAATGCGGAGCATTACGGCAAAAATCAAACATATTGCATAATCATAAGCCATGTGTCGAACTGAACACTTGTAAATACTGACAACCCATCAACAATATACATAATATTTCCCAATTCTCCACCAGAGAGCCAAAGCATTTCCCTTACAAATACAGAAACACACTTCTCGACACCCGTCCGTGTCATATCCCCAGCAGAAAGCCAAAGCGTCCCCTTTGCACTCACAAATACGTATATATACAATTCCTCGACACCCGTCCGTGTCACCCTCCCCAGCATAGTTACCTGGACACTTTGTAAATCAAATACTTGTTTATAATACACCTTTTCCGACACTCGTCCGTGTCGTGCTCTCCACAGCAAGTTAAACACTCGTCTGTGTCTCACTCATCACTTTCTACTCATACAGATACTCGTCCGTATCTTGTATATACCACTTATATCCCCTCAGATTCGACACTCGTCCGTGTTCTTTGTTAACTAGTTGGTACTCGTCCGTATCATCATCTCTGAACATGCGTCAAGCGTTTGTTTCTACTGATACTCGTCCGTATCATAGTCTTAAGGATGCTCGTCCGCATCTTTAATCTATACACCGTGTCAAACACTTATGTCCTCTTAAAATTAGACACTCGTCTGTGTCTACCCTTCCCCATAAGAATCCCCAACAAATCTTGTTGATTTATTTCTTGTCTATCTGACATTCGTCCTATGTCATGATACCTTCCAGCAGCCGTATCCTGCCAGGTGATCGTCCTTCACCTCTTTGATGATCGTCCTTCATCACCCCCAGTGGAGTCTCTATTCATTAGAACCCCTTCCTATCCGACATTCGTCCTATGTCGTGATATTTTCAGCAGCCGTCCCCTGCTAGATGATCGTCCTTCATCATTTTATTCGATGGTCGTCCCCATCGTTGATCTTGTTATCTGACATTCGTCCTATGTCATGATAAACCCCGAGAGCAGCCGTACCCTGCTAGGTGATCGTCCTTCACCTCTTGATGACCGTCCTTCATCATGCTTATCCGATGGCCGTCCCCATCGTTGACTTTTTCTATCCGACATTCGTCCTATGTCGTGATACTTTTGGCAACCATACCCCGCCAGGTGATCGTCCTTCACCTTAAGTGACCGTCCCTCATCTTATCCCCAACAGAGCAGCCGTCCCCTGCTAGGTGATCGTCCTTCACCTTTGATGACCATACCTCATCATCTGTTTCATCCATTTCCTCAACCCGATGGCCGTCCCCATCATTTATTTTTAATCCCCAGAGAGTCCTATTTCTGAACTCGATGGCCGTCCCCATCAAAATCTCTTATATCCCCAGCTTGTCGGCCGTCCCCGTCATTGCTTTATTTCCCACATTTTCCCCAGCATGTCGGTCGTCCCTGTCATTGCTTCATCCCCAGCAGTCGTCCTTTGCTTGACAGTCGTCCTCCGTCGCCCGCACTTTATAATCATACTTTATTTCCTTTTACAATCTATATCCCTTTTCTTCTTCATCCTGTGAGTGCAAATTTTGGACTGTCTTTGGTATTCAACTACAAGTTATCTTGTTTGCCTGTTAAGCCGTTGCTTACATCCTACACAGCTAACTCATGCTTGAATAGGGGCAGCTGTAAACACCCCAAATTTTCCCTCACCCATTTCACCATGGCTTGTGATCTTTTCATGTGCATAAGTTCAATCATAGCATCTCATATTACACTTTTGCTTCACTGCATTGTTTTTAAGTCATCTGCATTTAGGGTTTGTGATCTGACCCATCCCTGAGCCATCCCTGAGCCATTTGAGCCACTCCAAAGGTCTTCAATCATCTCAAGAGGGTCCATGTATGTTCAATCATCATATTGTATCCTCACAAGATCAAAGAAGTCAAAGAATCACAAGAACTGAGAAGGGCATGGAAGCAGAGCCAGGTTTAACTGCACAGATGACCTAAAATTAGGGTTTTGGTTTCAGGGGCCATAACTCCAATTTTTTTGGTCATTCTTGTTTCTATTGGTCTCTATATGTTATGAGGATCATGCATATCAAGTTTCAAGAAGAAATTCAATGGGGAAGGCATCTAATCAAGGGATGACCTCTTGAGCAAGTCAGTGGAAAATCAGGGCATCTGAGGCCCCAATGACCCAACCAAAGGGATTTCTCCATCATTTTGAATGTATGATCTTTATTTGATCATAGAAGATGTTAGAAGTTCACAAAATTGAAGAATTTCAAGTCATTTGCAAGATTGCCTTTTTGGGAAAATGACTTATAATGTAAACTTGCCATTTTGGGAAAGTTTTTCAATCTTCTCTTTTTGATTCAAAAATGCTTCAAATGAGAAAACTTTGGTCATGAAAGTTGTAGAATGGATCCTCCCATTTTCAAAAAGTACAAGAACACCTTCTAATGCATTTTGGATCAAAAGTTATGGCTTGTCAAAGTTGGCAAAAATCACATAATTTCATGTTTTGCACCAAAGAGGGAAAGTTGCAAAACCTCATGCCAAGGCAAAATGTGACTTCAAATGGACTTCTATGCATTACACAAACATAAACCATGACCTAAAAATCAGAATGCACCAAAGATTTGTTCATTTTCATGCCTTGATCTTTAAGAAATTTCAAAAGGGCCAAAAGATCACAAAATTGCAAAACCTAACATAAACTCAAATCCACTTGCTGCATTGCCTCAAATTCATTTCCATGGTTCTCCTTGATCACAGCTGAGCCAAGCCATGCCTCTAAACCAGCCTGCAATGACCCATACCTCAAAGGACACCTAACATTGACTTTTGGCAAAATGGCCCATACCAATCAAGCTAGGCCAGCAACAACTCTCTGACCTATCCAAACTTGATACATGGACAAAATGGAACTCAACACATAACACAACACATCCTAATCTCTCCCACAAGTCAGCATTCTCCAAAAAACTCCCTTTATGCATTTTTCTTCGAATCTCAATACCCAAGCCACAAACCTCAAAACAAATTTCATAGAACCACTCACCATGATCCTCTGATCATTTCCCAACCATCATTTGATCCTGAAACCCTCCCAAACAGAAACACGATTTTTCACTTCCCTTGAACAGAACTTCCTCAATCTCTTAAACCAGCCATAAGAAACTCCAAACAAGCATTGCAAGCTTCTCAGGGGGTTCATTAAAGGCATCTTGGACCAAAGAAGCAGCCAGAAAGTTCCAAAGATCAAAGCTCCAGTTCAGGTGAGCTCAAGAACATTTTTTCCAGAAATGCATTTTTAAGTTCCTAAATGATTCTTTATGCTTCACTGATCATGCTGATGTGTTTTGTTTTGAAAATGGTGGAGAAATGAGTATGTATTCATGTTCTGAAATTTTTTGACCTAGAACTGTTTTGATTCGATTCTCACTTTTGATGTGTTTTTAAATGTTGTTTGTTTGTTGATTCTTAATATATGGTGTATGGGGATCATTTCTGGGCAGAAAAATTAGGTTTTAGAAGCTTAGGGAGAGAGATAGCAAAATCTCAGGGGAGGTGTGGCCGGAGAAGATGACTGGAGGTCATTTCCGGCCACCTAAAAGTCATTAGTGCATTAATGGTGATTAGGGCTCAGTTTGAATGTGAGCCATAGATCTTGTTGACTAGGGTTGACCCGCGCGCAAACGAATGGACCATATTCACCATTAAAACCCTAATCCTAATTTATTAAATTAATTAATCAGGTTTAATTCAAATCCATCCAGTTTGAATCTCAGCCATCAGATCACGCGCCAGTCAACTCCCGCGCATCCCATTTGAATCCTGACTCTTGGATCTGTGTACTTTTCAATTAATTTCATTTTATTTTCTTTTTTATTCATTTTTTTTGTCCATTTTATTAAAAATAGTAAAACACATTGAAAAATTTTGAAAATTTTTGTCAAGCATTTCATTAATTTTCAGAACCCAAAAGTATTTTTATTTTTATTTTTTGCATTAAAAATTATTTTTAAATCATTTAAATGTTTATTTTTAATTGGTTAATGGAAATTAATTAATTAAAAATGCATTTAAGTATTTAAAAATCACAAAAAAATTCACATTGTATTTTAAAACATTTAGAAACATTATCAAACTCTCAAAACAAATTTCTTTTTGGTCCTTGATGCATGTTGACAATTTTCATTGGAATTAAATTCATTTAAAGGCAATATTTTTTATCAAACTTAGAAAAATTCATTCTGCCTAGCCATAAGGAGTTTGATGATGGTTCTTCTTGCATTGCATCCTCCATATCATGTAGTTTTAGGGTTAAATTGGTTTGAATTTATCTTGCATTTTCAATTTAATGAGCATTTTTTCTTGTGAGGTATCCCAAAACCCTAATTGACTTGAGAAATTCATAACTTGCACTAGGTTAAGAGTTAGGTCCCCTCCTTTGGACAGTGAACTTGTGTAGGGTTAGGGTTCCTTTGATCCCATTCTCAATTTTTTGTCATGTCATTTGCTTCTGGTTTTGAATTTTTGCATTGCATGTTGTATGTAAACCCTAATTTGTGCCTTCCTTTGCATCCATCTCTTATTTGCTTGCATACATGAACTTACCATGATATTTTGTGCATCCACATGATTCATAAGACATCTTAGGACATATTAGAACCATGATTGATCATTGCATCATTCCTTTGCCATGTTATATGTTCATTTCATTTCATAAACATTCATGAATCTTTATGGTTCAAAGCATGCCTCATTTGCATCCTTATGCTTGTTTGATCACTCTCATCTCTTGTCATGTGTTTGCATCATCTCTTAGCATCATTAACATCATGTGCATGCTTCTGACTTTGGTTTGTATCATGGCAATTCATCTCATTCTCATTGCATTTCATTTCTTTTGCTAACTTTTCAGGTGGTAAGTTGTTTTGAGAAGTGAACTTGCCTTCACTTCTCACAATCTCTTCTTATCCCTCTCTTGTATCATTGCTGCATTTTATCGTGTCTTTGAGTGAGCTTTCTCATTCATGCTCTCTCTTGCCCTCTTTCTTCAAGCAACTTATCTTCTTAAGTGAAGTAAGTTGACTTGCTTCTTCTGTTTCCTTCTTCTTTCTATCTTGTTCCTCCTTGGTGGCCTTTTAAGATTCTTTCTCTCTTAAGCCTCACAAACCTTAGGATATCCAAGTATGATAACAATTAGGGCTTGACTAGTTCCCCATTTAGTTTTGCCTTTGTGTCATCTTTGTGTCTTCTCTTCTCATCTCATAATCAAGGACTAAACCCTAAAGGTTTTAAGGCTTTGTGATTAAGTTTATGCCTGCATCCTTCTATTAGGATGGAGTGTATAACTTTAATCCTAAGTGTTAAACCCTTAATGTGTTTAACTCCTTTAATCAATCCATCTAATAAATCACTAAGACATCAAGCTTGTAACTTGGGCCTTGCATTAGGGTTCTAATTCTTTCCTTAATTGGTTAAGAAGGACTAACCCTAGTGTTAATGGACAAGTCCCCCTCAAGTTGTCTTACCAAGCATAAAACTCACTTCTTAATCTTACCATTAACTAAAATCCACTTGAATAAAGGCTTTTTTTTGTCATGAGGTTAATCCCTAATCATGGATTAAGTTGAGGAGCCTTCCTCAGCTTAAATGTTCTCATCTATTATCCTTCTATTAGGATGGTGTAATGAGCCCATTTAATCCCTGATTATGGCTTAGACTCATTACTTAACACTAAACAGAATACAAAAAAACATCTAAATAATTACAAGTAGGTTAATGATCTTAATCCTACATCATGGTGATTAAGTGTGAGGTGCTTACTTCATGCTTAAGGTATTCTCATTACCCCTAATCAGAGGGAGGATGTGATGAGTTTAGTAACCCTTGGTTTAGGCTTAAGCTCATTATCTTATGACAAATCCAAAAAACAGTAAAAGACTGAAAACACAAAAACAAACAATAATCGTCTCCTCCGGGATTCTTTTCTCATCTCATTCACTCACAAACGAGAACTTGCTTCTTCCGTCTAATGCAAGACAGTTTGCACCTGAGCCAGACAGGTCATACACTTGAGCATAGACAAGTAAGCAGTTCACAAGTCAATTTACCTTTCAGTCTCTTTGAGTCGAACTACAGTGTTCTGACTTCCTCATTGTATGGGAGGATACGTAGGCATAACTTAACAGTTATCGAACAAAAGTCTCTGTATATTCCCCCTCTTCCAGCATTATTCTTTAAGCCTCATAATCTTGAGCTTCCCATTCTTTCTTACACTGACACTTCACATATTTCATTTCACACTTCTTCTACACTGACACTTGTATTCTTTTCCAGCTTTGATACACAAATTGCACTGACACTACCCCTTTAAAACACAAATCTCCTAAGAGTGGATCCCGTCGAGTACGACGGACAATCTGGGTGCTAATACCTTCCCAGGTTGTAACCAACCCCCTTTCTCAATTTCTCTGGTTCGCAACCGTCTTATCCATCCTTTCTTAGGTCTATGCAACATTACCTTTCCTCTGGGATAAAAAATGCCTAGCTGGCGACTCTTGTCTTTTGAGTTCACCCTTGTGTGCTCTCTCTCCTTTCGCCGACCGTTCACGTCTGTACCCCATTTGACCTGGCCTCATTTGGTGGGAGCGACACCGTGTTACAGAACTGGCGACTCTGCTGGGGATTTAATAAAAGAGGGGTACCCTTAGGAATTAGATCACTTTAATCTTGTTTGCTTTGTTTGCTTTACTTTACTTGTTAGGTGCTCTTATGTGTGAAAGATCCTAACCCGGATCTAGTGTACCTTAGGTAAATGGCAATAGACCAAGGAAATTGTACGGCGTATACCGATATGATTGATCTGGTGGCCATAGTTAGTGTGACTTCTTGGTTGGTGCTTATGTTCCTTAAGTAAAGTTGAGGATAATATGAGGCTGCCATAGGTTGTCAATACACTAACTGACTTTTAGAACCTTAGTCATCCCATCTTGGCCTTTAGAAAGTAGTGAGATAACCGGCTTTGGTGAAGACTGAAGTTGGTTGATACTCGATACTACACTCATTGAGATCTTAAACTTGGAGGGTTTTGGTTGGCAAGTAAGTTGCCTACTGAACAACCACCCTTGTGAAGGATCAATGATATTGAGATCCCTTAGAACCTGGTTACTTTTGTAGGACAGGATGAACCAACTAAACTTTAGGGGAGGGTACTTACCTTTAAACCTCATGCAAGCCTTCAAACCTAGGGCTATTGTGTGATTTGTTTGTGTGTGCCACATGTTTGTGATTGAACATAACATCATAACATCATCATGCATCATAAGCATAGCATTTTCACTAACCATTTCAAGGACCAAAGGATTTATCTTTGTTCTTTGTTGCAGGTCATGGCTTCTGCTCGTAGGAACACTATCCGGATCAACTTTGTAGGAATACCTCCTAAGCTTAAGGAATTGGTCTCTCAAGTTTCTGAAAATTCCCAATTCATCAAAAGGAAAGGTCACCTACTGGATTTAGTCACTTCAGGGTTCAATGAAGACATGATGAGTGTTCTGTTTCAGTTCTTTGATCCTAAACATCACTGTTTCACATTCCCCGACTATCAGTTGGTTCCTACAATGGAAGAGTTCTCCAAGCTTCTGGGTATACCTATTCTTGATCAGAAACCTTTCACAGGCTTGGAAAAAGAGCTTAAACCTGAAGTCATTGCTGCAGCCCTACATTTGAGGAAATCAGACATTGTCCTAGAAACAAGCAGTGGAGTTAAGGGTATTCTTGCTAAGGTATTGATGGAGAAAGCTCAAGTGTTCCTGAAGGCTATGATTTATGATGCTTTTGAGGAGATCTTGGCCTTATTAATCTATGGCTTAGTGTTGTTCCCCAATCCAGATCAGTTCATAGACGAACACGCCATCAACATATTCCTGACTCATAACCCAGTGCCTACATTGCTTGGAGACATCCTACATTCTCTTCATACCCGTACTACGAAGGCACGAGGAACTCTGATATGCTGCATACCTTTGCTATCTAGGTGGTTTATTTCTCACCTTCCTCGCTCAGTGATGAAGAATGAACAAGGGTTCAGGTGGTCCAAGAGGATGATGTCACTCTCTCATTCAGATATCCATTGGTGCTCCAGATCTATGGAGAATGTTACTATCATTGACCATTGTGGGGAGTTTCCTAATGTGCCACTCCTAGGCATAAGAGGAGGCATTACTTACAACCCTTCCTTAGCTTTACGACAGTTTGGTTACGCTCGGAGTGATGGTCCTCATGACATGTTGATTCAGGGTATTGTGTTTGACTATGACAACGATCTTCAAGGTTTCCGACAAAAGTTTATACGAGCATGGGGGAAAGTGAACAAGGTTGACAGCAAGACTCTGGAGCCCAAAGTACTCCATTCCTATGGAACCTTACCTCATATGGGTGCGATCTCGTGCTCAGACTCTTATGATGCCATATCCTGCCATCCTACCAGTTACTATGGAGCCCGTTGATGAAGGAGATACTTCCTATATCATTCTTCATCCAGACATGCCCACTGACATGGAAGAGTTACAGAGGTCCTGGATCCATTTGAAGGAGCAAAGGGATACTTTTGAGACTCATTACAAAGCAAGTCAAGAAAGAATCCTGGAGCTAACAAAGCAACTTCACGAGGAGCGGAATCTCAACTCATACCTCAACACAAAGAGGAAACGTCCATGGGAGACTTAAAACCCCATTTTTTGTATTCATCTCATTTTTATTGTAAGCCCAAGGGGCAAACAAGTTTATTGATTACTAATAAAAGTTTACTTTCTGGTTGTTTAAACAAATTTAAATCCTGCGGTCCTTGAAAACATTACATATGCATTTACATACCATGTCATTGCATCACAGGTTTCTTATGAACAGGTATCTTATCTTCTCGTTGTTTATTTCAGAAGAAATGGCTCTCGAACAATCTGTCAAAGATCTTCAAGCTCGGAATGCTCAGTTTCAAGAAGTGATTCTGAGTTTGTCCAAGGGGCAAGAAGAGTTGAAAGCACTCCTCTCTAAGGACATGAAGAAGAAGAATCATGAGGACAACAAAGATGATCAGCTGAAACAACTACAAGTTGAGATAGCAGAGATGAGGATTCAGATGAATGGCCAAATGGCTCTTATCTAGAGTTTGGCCCAGGGGCAAGAAGAGCTAAGAACCTTTGTCAATAAGCTTCAGCATAACAAAGTTGGGAATCTAATCATCAGTCAACCTCCGTTGAAACAAGCTGACTTGGCTGAAAGGAAAGTAAGGATAAGAGAAGGAAATAGACAGGCTACTACTGACCATCATTCAATGGAAGAAAGAAGGACTTGTAAGGTTAATCCACTTCTATACAAGGAATGTAGAAGACAGTTCATCCGGTTCAGCACACCAATGTCACAAGTTTTGCAATGCCTGTTGGAGATGAAGTTGATTTCCTTGGAAAATTCTCCTAAAAATCCTAACACCTCTTCTCCTCGCTATAATCCCAAAGCAAGGTGTATGTACCAACCCGACAGTCCCGGACACGACACAAATAACTGTTGGGAATTGAAGAATAAGATTCAAGACCTAATTGACGAAGGAATACTCGAGGTTACTCCAGAAGGCCAGGTTGAGTTCTTCTATCGTCCATCAAGCATCAAAGTTTCCAGATAACTGGAGTGACGGGTTTAGAGGAAGAGGCTTTGAGAACATTTGAATTTTTATTTGTAATTTCTTTTGTTTGTTTAAACACTTACTATTATGTTAAACTATTTTTTTCATTAATGCATTGCATATGTTTGTCTTGAATTAATCCATTCGTTTCACTATATTTAAAACTATGCTTCTTATTTCTATCTTGTGATATTTAACTCCTGATAAAGCTATAAGCCTGTAGAGGGAGGATGACGAAAACAATACCATAATATTAGGCAGTATGCTTTTGAACAGACTATGCTGACGATGTACATGCATTGTTTCAATTCCTAAACAGTGGAGATATAAGGAAGTTAATCCCTAGTCAACCCTTTTGAGCCTATGAAGTAGGAGTTTTCATTCTCTCACAAATTAAAACCCTTATTCATAACCTGGGGCAGGGTAGTTACTCGGTTAACTCAACTATGCCAATTGTTTGTGTTGTACACAACTAATGATGTTTCCCTATAATCACTAAAGTTTGCAAGTCAATATCTAGCAAAAGAAAATCTCACTAAGTCAAAACCTATGAAGGAGACTTAGTAAAAAATCAAAACATCCCGCTGACTGTAACCTTGAAATAAACAGTTCAGGCAAAAAGAAGGGATAACAAAGTCAAAAGAAAAAAAGGAGGTCACTATAGATCCTAAATAAAGAAAGATGACTGAATTTTCAAATAAATTTTTTTGATTCCTGAATCATCACAAATGTCAGTGTTACAATTCCAAACTACTTTGGAACCTCAATGCATAAGTTAACTGAGCATAGGACTGAAGAACATCATGGAGATTGGGTTGGGTACAAATAAAATTTTAGCCTTTATCCTTTGTTTCTTAAACCGTGAACCAGACCACGTTACAACCCTTTAAAAGTCCTAACTGAAGCATGGTTAGTTCGAAAGCGTACTGCTACAAAAGGTATCCTGACTCCTTTAGGGCTTATTATAAAACTTGAGTTAATATCACAGTTTTCATAAAAATTGTTTTTTCTAAAATAACTCTTTTTCAAAAAACTTCAAGACAGACATAAGCATTGCATTTTTGAATATATTTGTTTGCATATACCCGAGTGTTTGATAAACAGAGAAACTTACAGGATGAATGTTCAATAAACCAAAGTCTTTCTGATAAACAAAGTTGCTTCCTGGATCAAAGCCCATGTATACAAAGGGGCATATTCATTATCTCCCAATCAAGGGGGCAGGCCATGATACTACCTAACTCATTTGAGGCAATCAGGACAGGATTCAACTATGTTTAAGTAGCTAGAGGCGGATCTCCTCATCTATCTAAATTACCAAGGGTAATATTACAGAGTTCATAATTCCAGGGGCATAGTCACTGTTTCCCAATCAAGGGGGCATACCAAGTTATTGTTAAATTCATTCGGGGCAATCAGGTCCAGATTCAACAATGCTTAATAGCCAGGGGGAACTCTCCTTGTATATTTTAATTACCAAGGGTAACATTACAAAGTTCATGATGTCAAGGGCATATTATTGTGGGGCATTCTGCTTATTTCTCTTGAGGTAACTACATTCAGATACTTCCATTATGGGACAATTCATCCTCAACCAAGGGGCAATGCTTTCTTTTCAAATCTAATACCCGGAGCGTATATGGTCCATCACAATTGGAAGACGCGTTCCTCTCATTGTATTACCTTGATATTGGATTCTCAGTAGAAGCCATTGTGGAAATTAATTGTCTACGCCATTAGTATCAGATGGTGTCAGTATCATGTCTTCAGATCCAGCTATGAGGATTTCTGGGAAGGTATTCAGGAAAGTTAAGAATCTCAGGAGCTCTAAATCCAATTGGTTATACACTCTCAAAGTTGAAACGATTCTGTTTTCGAGTTCAGCTTTACTTTTCCCTCTTTATTCAGGATTACTTTTCCTCTTTTACTAAAGCGAAAAACGTCCATTGGTTGTGTTTGAATGTATGTATGCTTTTGAATATGATTGATGTTTACCAGAAATGCATAAAAATGCAGTAATAGTATTTACTAAGGACGAACAAGGGAAGGAATTCAACGAAGCTTCGCCGGTTCATCCCCACAAGACAACTACAAATCTCCAGTAGAGCAAATCTATCTTTATAGATACTTCGAGTTACATCTCCCCTTGAATTTATGTCCATCTCTTTTATCCTCATTCGGGATACTCAGGAACTTATTCCTTCAATAGAAGTACGACAAACGAAGACGAGAGGTTATAAATATTATACTATCAAACAAGACGGAAACGAGGTTCTCATATTCTTCAGCAACGAATCGGGATTTATTTTCCCTAGCCAGCAGTTGTTATACAGAGATATCCAGACGCTTCAGGCCGCATGATGCATACATACATCATTTACATCATACCATAACATACACATCCATAAGTACATAATACATTTACTTAGGTGCATCATACTATGCATGCATATATAATGCATAAACTAATATTTCCCTTGTAGGATAGTTATATGCAGGTAAAATAATATCAACAACTTACAACGGGTCAGAAATGATCCATACACTACTCAAGATGTCCTCGAATAGCAGGCAAACGGTTCGTAAAAAGATCCATTCCCTGGTTCAAGACATCTTTCAGAAGAACAAATCCTGACGTTCTTTTGACCCTTAAGAGCAAATCCTGACGCTCTTTTGGCCCCTTGTTCAAGACTTTTTTAGAAGAACAAATCCTGACGTTCTTTTGACCCTTAAGAGCAAATCCTGACGCTCTTTTGGCCCCTTGTTCAAGACTTTTTCAGAAGAACAAATCCTGACGTTCTTTTGACCCTTAAGAGCAAATCCTGACGCTCTTTTGGCCCCTTGTTCAAGACTTTTTCAGAAGAACAAATCCTGACGTTCTTTTGACCCTTAAGAGCAAATCCTGACGCTCTTTTGGCCCCTTGTTCGAGACTTTTTCAGAAGAACAAATCCTGACGTTCTTTTGACCCTTAAGAGCAAATCTTGACGCTCTTTTGGGCCCTTGTTCAAGACTTTTTCAGAAGAACAAATCCTGGCGTTCTTTTGACCCTTAAGAACAAATCCTGACGTTCTTTTGGCCCTCGAATAGCAGGCAAACGGTCTGTAAAAATATCCATTCCCTGGTTCAAGATATTTTTCAGAAGAACTAATCCTGGCGTTCTTTTGACCTTGGAGAGTAGGCAAACGGTCTGTACAAAGATCCATTCCCTGATCCAAGATACCTCCAGAAGAGATAATCATCACAAGATTTATTTCTACTGGTCCATTCAACAACTCAAATCATGTTGCATAAATAATTCAGAGATGGTTTATACAAAGACCTAGTACTGATATCCAGCATCTCTAAGCCCATCTCCAGTTCTTCCAAGTGGCATCTTCAAGCCCACTCAAACATATACAGCTAATCATCAGTATTACTCTACGCACCAGTGAGTGCAAATTTTTGGGCTTTTGTGTTCAATCCCCTTCAACCTTCCAGGTCACGAATGACACATATACCAATCTAACCCCTCAGGTTTCAGAAAATTGAACAGGGGCAGCTGTTGCACCCCAAAATTTGCCCTCTATTTTTAACAATAACCATTTTTTTTATTTCACATTCATTTGCATCATCTTCATAGCATAACATTTTTTTCTGTCTTAATATTAGCCGGAATAATTTCTCGGAATTTACAAACAGACTGGTCAAATTAACTTTTTAACTGTGCCTAAAATTAGTCAACGAAAAAAGGTCAAGTTTAAGTTTGCAAATGTCGGTAACATTAATCTGCGGTTCACGTGGTTTAATTTAACATGCTAAAAATATTTTTACGACTATTTTTGGTCATATGTTGATCAGTCTGAGCAATTTATACGGTCATAATTTTTATTTCAAAATCCGACCAAACACTGTATTTTTACTTTTTTGAATCTATTTATTTTTATACAGGGTCTATAATAAATAAATAGGATTATTAGTTATTATTTTTATTTTAACTATTTTAATTATTAAATTTTATTTAGTTGGGTCTAGAATAAATAAATAGGATTATTAGTTATTATTTTTATTTTAACTATTTTAATTATTAAACTTTATTTAGTTTTAAATTGCATTTTATTGGGTCTAGAATAAATAAATAAATTTGTTAGTTTTTATTTTAATTTTAACTATTTTTATTAAACTTTATTTAATTATTTATATTAAAATTTTATTGGGTTCCAAAATAAATATTTAGGCCCATTATGCTAACCCTAATTGGTTCCTATATATATAACTTATGTTTATGTTGCTAAAAGAAAAAAAACCTCCTTTTTATTCTTTGTACTGTATATGGTCCGTTTGTTTATCATTGGTTCTATCATCATGTTCTTCCTAACACACGTCTCAAACATATGTTTCAAATTTATGTATATATCACCGTTTTTTTTGTTGCTATATACATATAATAAACTCTTGATTTGTTTTATTGTATATGTTTTTTTGGTGATAAACCATGTTATGATTTATATAAGTGCGTACATCTCACTTTGTTATTTATATGGTTAAGTTATTCATGTATAGATATATAAATTTATTTTGTGACACCTTTTTTATTATTATGTTCTTAATACGAGTTTTTATATTTATTATATATATATATATATATATATATATATATATATATATATATATATATATATATATTAGATTATTCAGATCGGATCGTGTCGATACGCTATTTTCACATCTGGGTGTATGATGCGTGACATTTGTGTTGATCCGATATAGTTGCGATGATCGCAATTTTGCGTTAGCAACATCTTTGTTCCTTTTTTAATTCATATCATTTTTATGTTATTCATACACATATATTTAGATCTGCACATTTTTTTCATAACTAACTACCCTGATTTTTTCCTAAACCTTGACGATTTTGCCTCAACCATTTTTTTATACGTTTTGTTTTATTATATAATAACTATTTTCCAGGTACATTCACATGTGCGCGCATGTGCGCGCGTGTCTTAGTGTCAAGAAGGCAAAGCTGGTAATTTTGAGGGCATTTTGACAAAGAAACAAGTTTATTATATAATAACTATTTTCCAGGTACATTCACATGTGCGCGCGTGTCTTAGTGTCAAGAAGGCAAAACTGGTAATTTTGAGGGCATTTTGACAAAGAAACATGGGTTTATCTTCTCTTTCCTAATTTCTCCTAATTTCCTCTATTGTTTTTAATTCTCTAATTTCTTAAATTAACTAACCTTAAATATTTAGATTAATTTTATTTGTTTATTTTCTAAAAAAAACTCTTAACTTTTTTTTTAATCACTTATCTTCATAATCCATTCATAATATTAATTAATTATTTATTTTATTAAATTAATAATTCAATATAGTTTTTTTTTTAACAACAAAACTTTTTTTTTATATATTTTCATAAACCTTAATTTTTCATGTAAACCTTAAAACTTTCTCATAAATTTTAACCGTGTTATTTCCTCTAAACCATAAACATTTTCTCAAACCTTAACAAACCTTTATTATTTCTTATTTTCGCTCATGTTTATGTTATTCATGCACTGTAATTGCTTCGCCCTTGTAATATTTTAAGTTTTAACTTGTAATATTTTCAGTTTTATTTTTCGCCATGTTTATTATGTAATCGTCCCAAAGCATTGTAATAGTTAGGATTTTATTTTCTTCCATTTATTTTCTTCCATTTTATTTTTCTGCCATTTATTTTCTGCCATTTTATTTTTCTGCCATTTAAATTTCTGCCATTAATCCTATATTAACTGCGTGGTTTAGTAATGTAGGGCGTGAAAACCTACTAAATTAATTATTTAATATTTTTCTATAATCTTTATATTTTTTTTTGTAAATAAATGCTAATTATTTTTATAAACTTATTTTATTACTTATTTATAACAATAAATCTTTATTTTGTAAATACTAACTCTTTTATTATTTTGTACATATTAAATTAATTTTTTCTCTCTAAAAATTTCTCAATAACTTTTTGTCAATAATATTTTATATATTAATAGTATTTTATTATAATAGTAATAATCATATAGTGTAAATAATTAAAAGTTTTCTCAATAATCTTTAATTGTTTTTCTCTAAACTTAATTCCCTTTTTTTTCCATCAATTCTAATAACTTCAAAAAAATCTAACTTGTCTAACCTAAACTTTTTCTTTTTAATTAAATATTTTAATTGTTATTTCTTTAATTTATTTTAACTTTATTATTATTATAACTACTTTATTATTATTATTATTATTATTGCTTTATTGTTATTATTGCTTTATTATTTTTGCTTAATTATTATTATTGTTATTATTGCTTATTTATTATTTTATTATATCTATTATTCTTGCTTTATAATTTATTTTTTATCCTACTATTATGTATCTGCCAAAGCCTTGTAATAGCTTATAGATTTATTTTTCCGTCTTTATTTTCTTTGTAAATATTTTACTATATGGTTAGTAACCTTAGGGTGTGTATAACTTATAGGTAATTAAATTGAACTTAGATAATTAAAATAAGATAAATACCTGAATATAAACACTCACACACGTAAGTTGATCTTTGATCGCCATCTTGCACTTCCTAAGTTACCCCTCTCAGTTGCCTTAAACATGGTCAAGTCCCTCGAATATAGGGGTGTCTTAAGCAAAGTCCCTTCGAATATAAATCATCATAGTCCCTACGGTTTAAAAGATCAAGTCTCTTCGAGGTTGCCTACGGAATAATGATCTTGTCCCTTTGAATAAATGATGATAGTTCCTACGAATTGCTAAAGACATCCTTTAAGTTGCCTTCATTGACCATACGATGACCCTACGTTTGTCCCTTAATACATCCAAGGTAATGACTACCTATTCCTTAATAATAGGGATAGTCTTACCATTGAAAGAACATTTAAGAACAGTAAAGATTTAACTTAGGGTAGGTTCCTCTTAAGTACTTGCTCACTTTTTTCATCAAATTACTTCATTACACTTTACATTTTAAACAATTTTCAAAACAAAGTCTTTATATATATCCGTACAAGGGTCATTATAAAGTACTTAAGAAAATTTTTAATCACACACTACACTTCTCAAAACAATTTAAAGTGAGCTAAGTAACTAAGAGCCCATGGATAACCATGGATGTAAAGGGTGCTAACACCTTCCCTTTACATAACCTACCCCCCGAACTCAAAATCTTTTTAAGGTCTTTCCTGTTCTTTTATGCCCTTTCCTTTTGGATAAAATAAAAGTCGGTGGCGACTCTTGCTATCCGCAACATTTAACTAAAGTCAGTTCTCCCACCGTGTTACAGTGTGTGAGTGTTATTTTTCAGATATTTGTCATGAATTTAATTTTCTAAGTTCAATTATTTACAGTTAGTTTTGCACTCCCTAAATTACTAACCACACAGTTAAATATTTACAAAGAAAATAAAGACGGAAAAAAAAAAGTACAAGCTATTACAAGGCTTTGGGAGAGATACAACATAACTGTCATACCACAGTAAATAAATAAAGCAATAATAATATAAGTATAAATTAGCAAAACAATAATAATAAGGAAATTAAGAATTTATTTAAGGGTTAATTAGAATTTATTAAGAAAATAAGTATAATTAATTATAATAAGAAAATAAGGTTTGAAAAGAAATAAATATAAAGAAATTAGGGTTTTGAAAAAATAGGTATAAAGAAATTAGTAAGAAAATTGAAGTTATTATGAAAATATTTTAAGTGAAATTACATCAAGATTTAATTATATACAACATTTAGAATTTTAAAATAGAAAAAGATTATAGAAAAATAGTTATACAATTTATTTATAAAAATAAGAAATTTAATTAGATATTTACAAAAATCATATAAGTGTTTAAATAAATAATTAAATAGTTAACATTTATTGACAAAAATATTTTAGAATAATATTATATGCAAAAAATAAAATTTGAGTCATAGTTACATATAGAAAATAATTAAATTTTTATTTGTTTAAAAAGAGTCATAGTTAATATTAATTTGATATAATAATAATAATGATAATAAAATATATAAAAATTGTAAATTAATAAAAAAAGGTAGAATACTTACTTGCTGGAGCCTGGGGTCGAACCCAGGACTCCCAGCTCCCACAACAAGCATGCCAACCATCTGAGCTAATGCGCGTGTGTGTCATTATACTGGGCAACAATGATTATATATTAAACATGTTCAAATCAATAAATAACAAAAAAAGAATTGGTTCCAGCCAGACTCGAACCCAGGTCCTTGTATTCATACGCGTACATCCTGGCCACTAGGCTAACAAGCGTTTGCTGAAATAAAATAGAAACAAAAACAAAAAATATTATGTTGAAAATTTGAATTTTCAGATGGCACCAAGCAGTTTCATCTCCTTCCTTGTGACCTGCGAATTTTGCTATGAAAATTGCTTTGATATTACCTGCAAATTAACATTCATAGGAAAACCTATGTTTCCTCAAACGCCATGAAAACTGTAAAATTTTATCAAATTGATCACAACATTATGATCCTCATACCATATACAGTTCATTGATGTTATTAGAAATTGTTTAAGTTATTTAAATCAAGAAACCCTCATTGTGAGGTCGAAACCCTATCCATGGTGTTTTGCTATTGGGATCACGATTCTTCAATCTAACGGCCCAGAAACATTCCTTGCTTCATTACAAACATCATCAAACAATCAAAAACATATTAGAATGAGCAAATAAATAAAATCGAAAAAAACAAGAATGAACATGATAATGTGATTCGGTTCAGATGATTGGTGGTGTTTTGAATGATGTAAAAGACTTAGATACGTTCAATGATCATTGGAGAATGTATTGCAACCTTGAGAATGATCTGAAATCGCATCTAACTCCAATATCGAATCTCACTTTTTTGTTAAAATTTTGAATATGAACAATGCCTCTCCAAGTCTCAATTTTCGTCCCTTAATGCTGTCCCAGCTTCATGTTTTTGTAGTGAATGAATTAGGTCAGAAAAAACCATGGGCTTTGTTCAAAATTGGATTGCTTGATCATGAAGAAATACCTATATCAAATATTCAAAAAAATCTTATAAAACCTTTCCAATTTTGATCAATCCGACTTCAATTGACTTCCAATCATTCTAAATATAATTTTAATTGATTTCCAATCAAATATCTTGACCATTATTTGATTTTTCATATTTAATTTATATTTAAATTGAATTTTAATGAATAAAATCCAAATAAATAATAAATAAATAATAAAAATCAGAAATTTTTTGTTTTGGGTCGTGCTTGATGTCATCATAAAGATTGGATTGCAAAATGATAGGCCCATTTGGAAAAATTTGGTTTTAAGGTCTTATTTTCTTCATACACCCCTAAAAAATCTCCCAACTTTGACAAGGCACAAATCCTTCAATTTTAAGGCTATGAAGGTGTTCTTGTACATTTTGGAAAGCTTAAAGAGTCCTATAACAAACCTCTTTGGTCTCATGTCTATATCTTATACCATTTTCAAATTATGCCCTTTGGAAGATGTTGACTTTTTGTTAACTTTTGAAATGACCTGTAATGTTTTAGCTCATACCTTCCAAATGAAGCATTTTTAGGCTTAGCTTATGAGACACAAAGTTGTAGAGAATTAAATTTCCTTCAAAATGAGATTTGGATGGGAAATATTTGATGAAGCATGTGAAAGTTATAGCTGGTCAAAGTTCAGTTGACTTTTCTTAAGAAAACCCTAATTTAGAAACTCCTGATTCTTGATGATCTGAAACTTCCTTGATGAATCATGATCAACCCTTGATCAAATGATGAATTTTAATTCATAAACTTGATGTTGGCAAAAACTCTTGAAGTTTGACTTTGATTTGACCATAGTTGACCTCAGTTTAACTTTTTAACTATATTGATTTTTGCATATCTGATCATCTGACTGGGAAAACTTATTGGGAAAGGATTGAAACTTGACATGGGGATTCTTGAATACATGTGGGATGTTATGAAGCTCACTTGAGGCCTTGAAAATCATTTTAACCTGAGGAAACACAAAACCCTAGTTTTGGACACTTTGTCTAGGAGGAGGCATTGTCTGGGGAAACTTTCACACTTCTTGATCAATTGAGAATCTTGAGAAGCTTATGATCATTTAGAAGTCTTGAGAGATATTGTATTGATTATGGGAGGGCAAATTTTGGGGTTCAACAACTGCCCCTGTTCAATTTTCTGAAATCTGAGGAGTTAGATTGGCATGTACGCCATTCGTGACTTGCAGGTTGAAGAGGATTGAACACAAAAGCCCAAAAATTTGCACTCGCCGGTGCACAGAATGATACTGTTGATTGGTTGTGATGCTTGAATGGGCTTAAAGATGCCATTTGGAGAAAAAGTCTTCAGATATGTTTTTTTGAGAGAGAAGCAATCCCAAATATTAAGATAGCTTTTGGGGAAGAATAAACGATGGCCCAAAAATGAGATAACCTTCGGGAAGATTAAACGACAGTCTGAGGTAACAAGATAAACTTTGGGAAGAATAGACGACGGCCCAAGGTATCAATATGGCTTTTGGGAAGATAAACGACGACCCAAAATGAGATAACCTTCGGGAAGAATAAACGACGGCCCGAGGTAACAAGATAACCTTTGGGAAGAATAAACGACGACCCAAGGTATCAGTGTGGCTTTTGGGAAGAATAAACGACGGCCCAAAATGAGATAACCTTCGAGAAGAATAAACGACGGCCCGAGGTAACAAGATAACCTTTGGAAAGAATAAACGACGACCCAAGGTATCAATATGGCTTTTGGGAAGAATAAATGACGGCCCAAAATAAGATAACCTTCGGGAAGAATAAATGACGGCCCAAGGTAACAAGATAACCTTTGGGAAGAATAAACGACGGCCCAAGGTATCAATATGGCTTTTGGGAAGAATAAACGATGACCCAAAATGAGATAACATTCGGGAAGAATAAACGACGGTCCGAGGTAACAAGATAACCTTTGGGAAGAATAAACGACGACCCAAGGTAAGTTGTTGATGAAGTTTGACTGCTGGAGAATTAACCTGAAAAACAAGGTTAGTTCGGTGCCAATATAATGATATATATAACATTCTGCAAGATAATATTTTATGAGAATACGTATAATTGGATATGATATGATGTATGTATGAATTATGTAGTTGAAGTGTATAAGTAGCTTCATAGAACAACTGCCGACTGGGGAAAATAAATCCCGATTCATTGCTGAAGAGTATGAAGACTTCGTTCCTGTCTTGTTTTAAGAATATCGTACTTAGGAACTCCCGTTTCATTCGTCGTACTTCTTTTTGAAGGATTAGGTTCATGAATATCCTGACTGGGGATAAAAGAGATGGACATAGATTCGGGAGACCTATGTAGTCAAGTATCAATTCTTCGGAAGATATGGAACCGCTTGGAGATTTGATAAAGCTAGAAGTGTAAGCTATTACTTGAGGTATTCCGTAAGGATATCCGTAAAGATTACTCCGTGGGGATGAACCGGCGAAGCTTCGTGGAATTCCTACCTCCCTTCGTTTTTAGTAAATGCTATTATTGTATTTTATGCATTTCTGGTAAACATCAATCATATTCAAAGACATATATACATTCAAACATAATCAATGGAAGTTTTTCGCTTTAGTAAAAAGGGGAAAAGTAAAGCTGAATAAAGAGGGAAAAGTAAAGCTGAATACGAAAAATGGAGTTTTATTTATTTTAGAAATAGGCCTATAAATAGGCAGGTTTTAACACGGAGATGGAAATCCTAGTAAGAGGAATTCGTCAAAGAAATTTTTTACAAGGAAAAATAGTTATGTGTAAATAATCCTATTGAGTTTCAACTTTGCTATTGCCATTATCTTCAATTATCTCATCTTCAGCTATCGGAGAAGAAACGATTGGACTGATCGGTATCTGTTGAACTTGACATAGATAACACAACTAGTAGAGGTTGCATGGGTGATCCAACGAGACATAGTCATACGCTTTAATCCCTAACTTTTGCCTGGATTGCCCTTTCAGGTTTTCAATCCATCGGGATACCCTTTTTTGCCCAAGCCGCCTTTTCAGGTTTTCGACTTGCCGGGTGTACATTATATATATATATATATATATATATATATATATATATATCCCTAATTTTTGCTCGAACCCTTTTGGTTCTCCGAGATGCCCTTATTTTTGCCTAGGCCAGTCAACCTAGCGGGTCTCTTTTCATGCGTAGTATTTTTTTAACTATGTCTGTGTTCACAGGCTGCGGGAAATATTCACCATCCATAGTGGTAAGCATCATGGAACCTCCAAAAAATACTCTCTTAACAACAAATGGCCCTTCATAGGTGGAGGTCCATTTGCCCCTGGGATCACCCTGTGGTAATATAATACGCTTGATTAACAAATCACCAGCCTGATACATCTGCTGCCTAACTTTCTTATTGAAGGCTTTAATCATACGTTTCTGATACATCTGACCATGACAAACAACTGCTAATCTCTTCTCATCAATCAAGTTTATCTGGTCAAGTCGAGTCTAAATCCATTCATCTTCATCCAAGCCTGCATCCTTCATAATTCTCAAAGAAGGAATCTGAACTTCAATTGGTAAAACGGCTTCCATCCCATAAACAAGGGAAAATGGGGTTGCCCCTGTTGAAGTACGTATGGTGGTACGATAACCATGAAGAGCAAATGGAAACATCTCACGCCAATCCTTATATGTAACTGTCATCTTTTGCAAGATCTTCTTAATATTCTTGTTGGCGGCTTACACTGTGCCATTCATCTTTGGACGATATGGAGAAGAATTGTGATGTTTAATCTTGAATTGCATGCAGAGATCAGTAATCATAGTGTTGTTCAAATTAGTACCATTTTCTGTGATAATCCTTTCAGGGATGCCATATCTGCATACAAGATTATACTTGATGAACTGAGCCACAACATTCTTAGTAACAGAAGCAAATGAAGTTGCCTCTACCCATTTTGTGAAGTAATCAATAGCCACAAGGATGAAACGATGTCCATTGGAGGCAGTAGGTTTGATCTCACCAATCATATCAATGCCCCACATGGCAAAAGGCCATGGAGCAGTTAGAACATTCAACGGAACTGGAGGCACATGAACTTTATCAGCATAAATCTGGCATTTGTGACAAGTTTTGGAAGGTTGATAGCAATCAGTTTCCATGGTAGACCAATAATAACCTGCTCTCAGAATCTTCTTAGCCATAGTATTCCCACTAGAATGAGTACCAAAGATCCCATCATGCATGTCTTCCATAATCTCTACTGCTTCTTTCTTATCCACATAGCGAAGAAAAGTTGAATTGTGGTTGCGCTTGTACAAAATTCCATTACTCAGGAAGAATTTAGCAGAAAACCTCCTTAGAAACTTCTTGTCATTGACAGATGCCCCTTCAGGGAACTCATGAGCTTCAAGATACCTTTTCACTTCATGGAACCAAGGCTTTTCTTCTACTCCTTCAGTACACACTTCATTGCAGTATGCAGGTTTGTCAAATCGATCAATAGTAATTCTCAGAGTTTCATCATCCCAACTAATTTCAAACATAGATGTCATGGTAGCTAATGCATCTGCCAACTGATTCTCTTCTCGTGGAATATGTCCAAAGGTAATCTCTTCAAAGTACGGGATAAAAGACAACACATCTTCTCTGTAAGGGATGAGATTAGGATGCCTGGTATCCCAATCTCCTTTAACTTGACTAACTACCAGAGCTGAGTCTCCATATACATTCAAAAACTGGATCTTCATCTCAATAGCAACCTTGATACCCATGATGCACGCTTAATACTCATCCATATTGTTGGTACATTTAAAACAAAGTTTTGCAGTAACTGGTGTAAAACAACCTTTAGGAGAGATAATCACCACACCAACTCCATTACCAAGCGCATTATAAGCTCCATTAAAAACCATAGTCCATCGGGATCCTTGTCCAGGTCCTTCATATTTTCTAGGTTCTTTAGTAACAATCATAATATCCTCATCTGGAAACTCAAAATTCATAGATTGATAATTATCCACTGCTTGATGAGCCAAATGGTTAGCTACTACACTTCCTTTGATTTCTTTCTGAGTAGTATACTGTATGTCATATTCTGTCAAGATCATTTGCCATCTTGCTATTCGTCCGGAGAGAGCAGGTTTCTCAAATATATACTTGATTGGATCCATTTTTGAAATCAATAAGGTGGTATGAGTTAACATATATTGTCTTAGTCGGCGAGCAGCCCATGCCAAAGTGCAACAAGTTTTCTCGAGCAGTGAGTATCTTGCTTCACAGTCGGTAAACTTTTTGCTAAGGTAATATATTGCCTGCTCTTTTCGACCAAATTCGTCATGTTGCCCCAACACACACCCCATTGAGTTATCCAATACTGTTAAGTACATAATCAAGGGTCTTCCTTCAACTGGTGGCATCAATATAGGAGGTTCCTGTAGGTACCTTTTGATCTCATCAAAAGCTACCTGGCATTCATCATTCCATTCCAATACTTGATCTTTCTTCAACAACTTGAAGATTGGTTCACAAGTAGCAGTCAACTGGAAAATAAATCTTGCAATGTAATTTAGTCGTCCCAGGAAACCTCTAACTTCTTTCTCAGTACGAGGAGTAGGCATTTCTTTTATAGCTTTTACCTTTGCAGGATCCACTTCAATACCTTTACTACTGACAATAAAACCCAGAAATTTACCAGATCTAACTCCAAAAGTACACTTGTTTGGATTTAACCTTAACTTGTATTTCTTCAACCTCTCAAACAACTTGTGCAGGTGATCAAGATGCTCTTCTTCATTATGAGATCTGGCTATCATATCATCCACATATACCTCTATCTCATGGTGAATCATATCATGGAACAAAGCTACCATAGCACGCTGATATGTTGCCCCAACATTCTTCAAACCAAATGGCATTACCTTATAGCAGAAAGTGCCCCATTGTGTAACAAATGTAGTCTTCTCCATATCTTCAGGTGCCATCTTAATCTGATTATATCCAGAGAAACCATCCATAAAAGAGAAAACCTTATGTTGAGCAGTGTTGTCTACCAAAACATAAATATGTGGAAGCGGAAAGTCATCTTTGGGGCTGGCTCTGTTGAAATCCCTGTAATCTACACACATGCTTACTTTACCATATTTCTTAGGCACCGACACCAAGTTTGCAACCCATTGAGGATAAGAAGTAACAGCTAAAACCCTGCATTGAATTGTTTCATCACCTCTGCCTTAATCTTTCCTGACATATCAGGACGCATACGATGAACTTTCTATTTTATTGGGCGACAATCTTCTTTTACTAGTAGACGGTGAACCACAATATCTGTATCCAACCCTGGCATATCTTTATAAGACCAAGCAAAAATTTCCACATAGTCACATAACATCTAAATCAACCTGTTCTTAACATCATCTTCCAACTCAGCACCTATCTTGATCTCTTTCCTGTTTTCCTCGGTTCCCAAGTTCACAACTTCAATTGGTTCCTCATGTGGTTATATAGTTTTCTCTTCTTGTTGTAGTAATCTAGCCAACTCTACAGGTACTTCATAATCTTCTTCCTTTCCATCCTCAGCTTGATAGATCGGATTCTCGAAGTCATAATTGGAAATAG
Organism: Lathyrus aphaca; assembly: GCA_963966055.1. NCBI lineage: Eukaryota > Viridiplantae > Streptophyta > Magnoliopsida > Fabales > Fabaceae > Lathyrus > Lathyrus aphaca. The sequence goes on from OZ014520.1 coordinate 421,093,403, forward strand.
CATAATTGTTATCAATAGGATCCAAAGTGGATGAAGATCTGCATTTTAGTGACGTGGGTGTGTGTAAGAACACATAGCTTTTTTTTATAAAAGGAAAAAGTAAAAGAAAGACAAAGAGCGTAATATTTACGAAAGCGAGAAACGTCCATTGATTTTATTGAATGAAAATATGCAAATGAAATGACAACCCTAACAAGCATACCATTGTGCCCCGGGCAAGGCACAAGGCTTAAAAGTATTTAATTGTTCAAAGTTACAAAAAATAAATTTAGAAAAATGAAATAGCATTTACTTCTGACTAAAGGAGATAGGAATAACGTCTTCAGCCTTCCAATTGTTGAGTCCATCACCCATGGTAGGAAAGATCCAATCATCCAGGTTGTAACCTTCATCATAATCTTCTACAACATTGACTTGGTCCTTTATGATTCCTTTATGAGTGATACGAGCAACACGAGCACTACGAACAACCTTCTGTGATTCTGCAGTAAAACCCAAACCAAACTTGTCAGACTTGTAAGGAATGTCAGGAAGTTTACCCCAAATAGTACAACCACCTTCTTCAACCACAGCTCTAGCATCTTTGAGGGAGGCCATTGTATGAGGCACTCTGGTAATCACAAGAACTCTTTTAACAACAGGGAGAGCTTCAGTAGTAGGAGCGACTTGAGGAACCACTTCAAATATCTGGCAAGGAGTCTCAACAAATTCACCCTCCATCTCAACATATTTAAAAGCATTCACATGACTGACCATGTATTCTTCTTCACCATAAACAGTGACAATTTTTCCTTTCACCAGATATTTCAACTTCTGATGTAAAGTGGAAGTCACAACACCTGCCCCATGGATCCAGGGGCACCCAAGCAAACATGAGTACGCATGATGAATATCCATCACATAGAAGGTGGAATCAAAGATTTGAGAGCCTACTTTGATTGGAAGATCCACCTCTCCATGCACCATCCTTCTTGAACCATCAAAGGCCCTCACCACCACATTACTAGGTCTTAACACTACATCCTTCAAGTTGAGTTTGTCTAGAACCTCCTTAGGTAATACATTCAACGAAGAACCATTATCCACCAATACATGAGACAAAGTAGTGCTCCTACACTCAATGGAGACATGCAGAGCTCTATTATGGTTTCTTTTAGCAGGAGTCAAATCAACATCAGTAAAACCCAAACCATTATTACTAGTTAGATGAGCAACACAATTTTCAAACTGGTCTACAGAGATTTCATATGGCACATGAGCAGTCTTCAGGAATTTGATTAAAGCCTTGGCATGGGCTTAAGAACACAATAGCAGAGATAACATGGAGATTTTGGAGGGAGTATGCCCCAACTGGTCAACAACATCATAATCAATCTTGTGGATGATCTTCAGTACTTCTTCCATTTGCTTAGAGAGGTCTTCACTAACTGGTGCTTCAGCTTGAACAGGTTCAATGACTGGTCCTTTGCCCCGAGCCTCAGTACTTGGCCCAGAGTTAGAGATATGAATTGGAGTAGCAACAGTCTTTGAGGTGTCTTCCGGAGAGAAAATTCTTCCACTCCTGGTAACCTTACTGGATCCATCAATATTGTCCACATCAAGATTAACATCAGTAACAGGTGCATCTGTCAAAGGATCTTGTTTGATACCATGGATATAAACATCAGAACCATAATTCCAAGGTATAACCTTGTCAGAAGTGAATGGGATAGGACCAGGAGTAGTAATAATTATTGGAGCCACCTTTGGCTCAGCAGTAATCTTCACAGGACCCTCAGAAGTGATCCTCACTGGACCATTGGAAGTAATCTTCACAGGAATCTTGTTAACCATAGCCACATCTTCAACTTTCAAATATTGATCCAAACCTCCATACAGACTTTCTATAGAAGGGATCCTCTCAAATAGTATAGTATAATTATCTATCAGGCGTTGAATACCTGACCTCAACCTCCAACAACTATCAGGCTTATAGGCACAGTAAAAACAATCTTCCCTGCAACCCGGAAATAAACCAGCTTGCACAAGTTTCTTCTTGACAATAGCTAAAGGAGTAGTTATTTCAGCCACAATACGAACATAAACAACATCATCAACAACATTAACAGTCTTCTCATGTTTAGGCATAGGAGCAGTAATCACATTAGGAGTTTCTGGAGGCTCAAACTCAATTTCTCCATTCTCAATCATATCCTGGATTTTGTTCTTCAATGACCAGCAACTGTTAGTATCATGGCTAGGGCTATTAGAATGATATGCACACCTTGCATTGGGATTGTAACGAGAAGAATAAGTATTGATATTCTGTGGTGGGTCCTTCAAAGTAATCAATTCTCCTTTCAACATATGCTGCAAAGCCTGAGCCAATGACATATTGAGCTTGGTAAATTGCCTCCTAGGCTTGGGATGACTATTATGTTGCTGCTCTTGTGGTGGAGGTGTAGTATTAGAAATCAAAACAGCTCCCACAGATTGGTTACGATCCTTACGACCATGCTGGCCATACACAACATTGGATTCCTTCTTCCCATAAGGGGGCTTCTTGGTGATACTTGAAGAGGCAACTATCTGAATTTTTCCACTTCGTATCCCACTTTCCACATGTTCTCCAGTCATTATCAGCTCAGTGAAGCCAGATGATGAGCATCCAATGAGATGACTATAGAAAGGACCAGTCAACGTACTCATGAACATATCAACTAATTCCCTGTCAGTCAAAGGGGGTTGAACTCTACTTTCCAAATCTCTCCATTTCTGAGCATACTCCTTGAAACTTTCTTTGGCATCCATGGACATGCTTTGGAGCTGCATGCGAGTTGGTGCTAAATCAGAATTGTATTGGTACTGCTTATAGAAAGCCTCAACAAGATCATTCCAGTTGCGAATGTTGGTACTCTCCAATTGATAATACCATTCTAGTTGGGATCCAGACAAACTCTCTTGAAAGAAATGTATCCATAACTTCTTATCAGGAGTATGGGGTTGAATTCTTCTGACATAAGACCTTAAATGCAATTTTGGGCAAGACATACCATCATACACCACAAAAGTAGGAACCTTAAAACCCATAGGGATGGAGACTCCAGAAATCAAACTCAAATCTTCAAAGTCAAACCCAGAATTCTTTTGTAGTTCCATAGCATTCATTCTGTCCACCAGCATCTTATACTTCTCTTCACTAGTAGGATCATGATAATAGTTCTCCTCAGAATCAGAATCTTCCACAGTATCATGGAGAATGCCTCCTTCTCTCTCAGAATTTTCAAACTCAAGATTCTCAACCTCTTCCTCTATCTTGACGGGACCTCTGAATCTTCTACCCAGGTAGATGAAGCCCACTGACTTTCTAGTCTTCTTCTTTTTCTTGGTCAAAAGTGCTTTCAGCTCATCTTGTCCCCTGGACAAGTTTAGAATCATTTCTTGAAATTGTGCATTCTGAGTCTGGAGATCCTTAACAGTTTGTTCGAGAGCCAATTCTGCTGAAATAAACAACGAGAATATAAGATACCTATTTATAAGAAACATGTGATGTAATGATATGGTATGTATATGTTTATGCAATGTTTTCAAGGACCGCAGGATTTAAATTTGCTTAAAGAAAACAAAAACAAAATTTTATTAGTAAATATTTAATATAAGTTTTTCCCCTTGGGCTTACAAAGAAATAACCATAAAGTACAAAAGATAAATATATGGGGTTCTAAGTCTCCCATGGACGCTTCCTCTTTGTGTGAAGGTACTTGTTGAGGTTTTGCTCCTCGTGAAGTTGCCTTGTTAGCTCCAAAATTCTTTCTTGACCAGCTCTGAAATGAGTCTCAAAAGTATCCCTTTGCTCCTTCAACTGAATCCAGGACTTCTGCAATTCTTCCAAATCAGTAGGCATGTCTGGATGAAGGATGGTATAAGGAACATCTCCTTCAGCAACAGGCTCCATAGTGACTGGTAGAATAGAAGGATATGGCATCATAAGATTCTGAGCACGAGATCGAACCCATCTGAGATAAGGCTCCATAGGAATAGAATACTTTGGCTCCAAAGTGTTGCTGTCAATCCTCTTCACCTTGTTCCAAGCTCGTATAAACCTTTGATGGTAACCCTGAAGATCGTTGTCGTAGTCGAACACAATATCCTGAATAAGCATGTCATGAGGACCATTACTCTGAGCATAACCAAACTGATGTAGTGATAAATAAGGGTTGTAGGTAATGCCCCCTCTTATGCCAAGGAGTGGCACATTAGGGAATTCCCCACAACAGTCAATGATAGTAATATTCTCCATAGATCGAGAGCACCAATGAATGTCTGAATGAGAAAGTGACATGTTCCTCTTAAACCACCTGAACCCTTGTTCATTCTTCATCAATGATCGAGGAAGGTGAAAAATAAACCACCTAGACAATAAATGTATGCAGCACATCAGAGTCCCTCTCGCCTTTGTAGTACGAGTGTGAAGAGAATGTAAGATGTCTCCAAGTAAAGTAGGCACTGGGTTGTGAGTCAGAAATATGTTGATGGCATGTACGTCTATGAACTGGTCTGGATTAGGGAACAACACTAAGCCATATATCAATAGGGCTAGGATCTCCTCAAAAGCATCATAGCTCATAGCCTTCAAGAACACTTGAGCTTTCTCCATCAATACCTTAGCAAGAATTGTAACATCCCGATTTTAGTAATTATTTATTTATTTATATTAATTACATAATTGTGTGATTGTGTGCCTAATTGAATTATTTGACTTGTTTGATCTAATTGACTTATTGAGTTCATTTGAAATAATTAATTTAATTGAATAATGTGATTTAATTTAATTAATTGAATTAGTTATTTTATTTGAAATAATTGATATAATTAAATTAATTGATTTATTTGATTTATTGGAATTAATTGATTTAATTAATTTATGTTATTGGGTGGAATTAAATAAAATTAGTAAGAATATTGATTGGACCAATAGTGGGTGTGTGATTAGTAAATGAATGAGTGAATTGGAAGCCCAATAAGAGAATAAAATGGTTATGAGAAAAGTTAGGTTAGGGTTTAATAAAAGAGGGAAAGAATAGAAAGAGTAGAAAATAGAGAAGAGGCTAGGAGAGGAAGAAGGGAAGAAAGCTCAAGAACAAGTTAGAGAGCTCAAGAAAATCCAAGGTAAGGGTGAGTTTTCATTAAATTATTTGGAATTATTTGATAATATATAATGGGTAGAAATGTGGTTAGGGTAAACTCCCAATTTTTATGAATTTAGAATTTATAAGTTTTACTAATAATCTTTGATTTATGAAGATTGATTGTGTTTGGAATTAATATGTTGGAATAATTTAGAGACTCATTATGAATTGATAATGAAATAGGATATTGGTGTATTACTGTAGTAGAAAAATAAGACGACACACTTTTCCCCTGGTTTGGTTCCTATTCCTGTAGTCTTGCAAAAATGCATTAAACCCATGTAGTGTTATTGGTAATGCCTTGTTATAAGTATTTAATATTTGGTTAAGTTACTGACTTATGACAAAAGCAAAATTGAAGTATTTAAAAATATTAACTATACTGAGGTAGTTTGACACTTTATTATATTAAGTATATAGATAGGAAATCATCACTTATATATAATGTTATTTTTATATAAACTTCAGTTGTCAAGGTTGAAATGAAGTTTGATGTGCCTAAAATATGCACCTAATAAATTTTACTTATTATTTCTGTTGATTCATAATTGGACAAAGTAGTCTTAGAGAAGTGGGGGTGGATGGCCCTTGAATTTTGATTTTGATATATATTTTAAATTTCTATTGTACAATAAGACATTCAAAAGTGACAATCTCCTAATTGAATGAGATATACTTGTCATGTCTAATAGAAACTTTGGTAATCTTACTTAAATACAATACTGTCTTATTGAAAGATAATAGATTATGAGTAAATTCTTAGCACCCTTTTTCTAATCCATATTGGCGCAGGAAACTAGGAGTTAATTAATATGGTAGTAGTATTTTTCACTTATCTAATTGATGTTGTACCCAGTAACAATTGATATGGTGAAATCCTATTAAACAATTTAAATTTAAATTATTAAGTATCAGGCACATTTGTATTTATTACTTAATAAAATTATATGATACATATTTTAACATCATTACTTTAAGTATTTAATCAATGATTTTAAGATCCTATAAAACTACTTGTAAAAGTAATTTGGTGATTAATTTTAGTGGTTCTTTTAATGATTAAATTAGAGATTATTTTAGTGATTAATTTAGTGTTAATTTGATGATTATTTTAATAATTAATTTTATGATTAATATGATGATTAATTTGGTGATTAATTTAGAGATTAATTTTATGATTAATATGATGATTAATTTGGTGATTAATTTAGAGATTAATTTTATGATTAATATGATGATTAATTTGGTGATTAATTTAGAGATTAATTTTATGATTAATATGATGATTATTTTGGTGATTGATTTGGTAATTAACGTGGTGATTATTTTGGTGATTATTTTGATGGACCAATTATTCTAGATGTTATCGGTATTATGTGGTTTTACGATTGAGATTGGAGTGGGTTGATACTTGTATGTGTACTTGTGTGAGTATATCTTGGTATGTGACAACATGAAATACATGATAGTTATTACTTGTTGTGAGATAATGTCGTTGAAATTGTATTGTAAATTGTGCTTATACCGTTTGAAAATGACTTGTGTGTGGATGATGCATAAATATGTGTAGTTGTGTGATAATTCAAATGTGATGAATTATTGAAGATATGCATGAATATTAAGATTAGGGAACGATCTTAATTGCATATGGTGATTGTGTTTGCACTTGCATCATTTGTGTCAAGAGGCAATGTTTGCTAGTTCCGTGGGAGCTAGTGACTTGTCCCAAACCTAGAGGACGAGTTTGAAAGCTTAGAGAACAGGCTTTTGAGAGTTATCGGTCTAGAGGACGGACCCGGTTTAAATGTAAAAACCGAAAAATGATAATAAGAGATTGGTACCACATGCATGAGTTGCATTTGAGTCTTGCATTGAGTCTTATTGTGTCTATGTTTATAAAGTGAGATTATATGTGTTATGTGAATTGTTGAATTGGTGAATTATGGATTGGTGAGTATATACTTGTTAATAGTATGACTACTTGAGTGATATTATGTTGATGAAACTTTTGAAGTGTGAGAATAATTGTGATTATGCTTGTACACCTAAAATTATATATTATCTTATGATTTCAGTAATTATGTGAATTCTCACCCTTCTGTTGGAATGATGTTTTATACGACATCGCTCAGGTACTGAAGATTAGAGTTGCTTCTAGCAAGAGAGTAGCTGATGGAGTAACCTATTTTAGTTTCATATTTATTTTGGGTCGAGTCGTGCTCTGATCATGTAACACTGGGAATGTTTGATTCATGTCTTAAGAGATACAATTGTATACTCTATCTAATATATTAATTGAATTTGAATTTTATGGTGAAGTGGCTTTTATGCCCAAGTTGATTTAATGAATGAAGTTTATTTGAGACTTGAATGTCATGAGATTCTTAATGAAAGTGATCCGCTGCTACATGCTAATGTGAAAGTATATGAAAGCATGGATTTATTTCAAGTGTTATTGAGCATGACAGGTGTATGTGTAATATTTTGAATTATGTGTGACATCCTTCTTTGATATGCATGATAATTACTCTGATTATTTATATATTTTCCGCGGGGTTTAGAAGGGTGTTACATTAGTGGTATCAGAGCAAAGTCGGTCAGTTGACCAAGTTGTCTGTGTGTTTATTTTGTGTTTTAGTATCGGTATTGTTGTTCTAATGAGGATTTTATTATTGGAATCCAAGAACAATGGCTGCAGGTAGGAATGATAGAGCACTTGCTGAAGCTTTGACATTGTTGGCTGGAGCGATTGGGCAGATTCCTCAAGTCAATGTGAATGCTGTGAACAACAATGATGATGAGTTTCGTGCTTTGGGAAAGTTTCAGAGGAACAACCCACCAAAGTTCATGGGAAGGCATGAACCCGACAAAGCACAAGAATGGTTGGATGCAATTGAAAATATATTTCGAGTTATGAGTTGTTCAGATGCGCAGAAGGTGCAGTTTGGCACCCACATGCTTGAGAAGGAAGCTGAGCACTGGTGGGGTAACACTCGTCGAAGATTTGAAGAAGACGAAGTTGAAATTACTTGGGCTATTTTTAGAGAGTCATTTCTGGAGAAGTACTTTCCGGAAGATGTACGTGGAAAGAAGGAAATTGAGTTTCTTGAATTGAAGCAAGGTAACTTAACTGTGGCTGAGTATGCAACAAGATTTGAAGAGTTGATTCAGTTTTGTCCTCACTACAATACTACTAATGCTGAGAGATCTAAATGTCTTAAGTATGTGAATGGTTTGAGACCTGAAATCAAGCAAGCCATTGGTTATCAAGAGATTAGGCGATATTCTGAGTTGGTGAACAAAAGTAGGATCTATGATGAAGATAGTAGGGCTCGATCAGCTCACTACAAAAGTATGGGTGATAAGAAAGGAAAAGGCCAATTCAGAGGGAAACCGTATGTGACATCTGGTGACAAAGGGAAGCAAAAATCTAGTTATGGGAAGAAGTTGAGTGGGGGAGGAGCTTCCACTCCAATGAGGTGTTATCAATGTGGTCTTGAAGGACATCATGCTTCTGAATGCACAAGTGTTGAGAAGAAATGTTTCAAGTGTGGCAAGCCTGGCCACAAGGCTTTAGAGTGCAGGAGTGGTGCGAGTGTGACTTGCTACAATTGTGGTGAGCAAGGGCACATTAGTACCAAGTGTGACAAACCAAAGAAGGCTCAAACGAAAGGGAAAGTGTTTGCTCTGTCTGGATCTGAGACGACTAGTGAAGATCGATTGATCAGAGGTACGTGCTTCATTAATGGTATACCTTTGATAGCTATAATTGATACTGGAGCTACACATTCTTTTATTTCTTTGGATTGTGTTAAAAGATTGAATCTTGAGTTGTCTGTTATGGGTGGTGTAAACACCCCAAATTTGCCCTCACCCATTCACACCATGGCTTGTGATCATTTCATATGCATAAACACAACCACATCATCTCATATCTCATTTTTGATTCACTGGATAGTTTCTAAGGCATCTGCACCTAGGGTTTGTGATCTGAGCAATCCCAAAGCATCTTGAGCCATTCCAAAGGCCACCAATCAACTTAAAGGGGTCCATGTGTGTTCCTACATCATATTCTATCTCCTCAAAGTCAAAATTGCAGAGGAATCACAAGAACTAGGGTTTGAGTGGATGCAGGGCCAGCTTGAACTACACAGTTGACTGAAAATTAGGGTTTTGGTTTCAGAGGCCATAACCCCAATTTTTTTGGTCATTCTTGTTTCCATTGGTCTCTATATGGTATAGGGAGTATGCATATCAATTTTCATGAAGAAATTCCATGGGGAAGTCATCTGATCAAGGGTTGACTTTTCAGACAAGTCAGTGCAAAATCAGGGCATCTGAGGCCCCCAATGACCCAACCAATGGGTGATCTTCATCATTTTGAGTGTATGTGATCTTTATTTGATCATGGAAGAAGGTTGAAGTTCTTAGAAATCAAGAATTTAGGGTTTTTGCAAAGGTTGACTTTTTGGGCATAGTTGACTTTTCAAGAATGCATCATTTTAGGTCAATTTTCAAGCCTTGATTCATGATCCAAAAAGGCTTCAAATGGAAAAACTTTGGTCATGAAAGTTGTAGATCTCATCTTTCCCTTTTCAAAAAGTACAAGAACATGATAAAACTCTTCTTGGATCAAAAGTTATGGCAATGCAAAGTTGGATAAAATCATTGATTTTCAAGGCATGCCCTAGGTGAGAATTTTGCAAAATCATGGATCAATGACTCTTGCAGCCTCAAATTCATTTCAAACCATTACACAAACTTTCTACAAGTCATAAAGTTCAGATTGGACTAGGTATTGCTCATGTTTTATGGTTCATACAACAAGATTTCTCACATGTGAACAAAGGAGCAACAACTTGCAAAATCATCATTTCACCTCCTACCACTTGTTGCCTTGGGTGCTGAACCAAGCTAGCCTTTCCCCTCACCATGCTGCGCCAGCCCACACACTTGTACTAGCCTAGAACACAACCCATGCCTCTCTTACACAAAGGTTGACAATTTGCAAAAGTGGCCATACCAATCAATAAAGGGCAGGTCACATCATCTGACCAATGAGATTAGTTTATGTGGATCAAATGCTGGCTAAACATAAGAAGAGGCAAGGCTGAAACTCTCTCCACCATCACATACACCAAAACACTCCATTTTGCATATTCATTCGAATTTGTTTTCTCAGCTTACAAACACAAAAGCCAAGTTCATAGATCAAATCACCATGCTTCATTGACCCCAAACCCACAAGACCCAGGCCTGAAACAAGCCACAACCCCATTTCACCATTTTCACTCCATAAAGCAAAAGCATTCGAATCTGCTTCTACAAGCCAAGAACACTCAAACAAACTCCACACATCAACTCATCTTGCTCCACTGACCAGAAACCACCCACTACCTTGACCTGAAACCCTCCATAACTCAAATACGATTTTCACATGCCCTTGGTCAGAACTTCTGCAAATTCACTCAAGAGACTTTTTAAACTCCAACTAAGCATCCAAAGCTTCAAAGGGGGATCATTGGAACCTGTTTGAGCCAAAGAACTAGCCAGAGAGTGCCAGGAGTCAAAGCTTCGATTCAGGTAGCCTTGGAATTTCATTTTTCCAGAACTCCCTTTTCTTGTTTCTAAAATGATCCTTATGTTCCCCTGAGTGCATTGAACCTTTTACTTTTGAAAATGATTGAGTTTTGAGGCTGTATGCTTGATCTGAAAGTTTGCCCGAAAATTTGTTCTTGCTTGTTTCTCTTGATTTAGTGGAAATAAATGGGGTTTAAGTTAGGGGTTAGGTTTAATGATGTTCAGGGATGAAATCTGGAGAGTTCGGTGGTGATTTGATGCGTATTCAGTGAGATAGTAGTTTTGACTTGCCGGAGAAGACGACCGGAACAGTGTTCCGGTCGCCTGAAAGTCATTAGGGTTTGTTTAATTAGGGTTAAGTGTAATTAAGCCAGTTTGAATGTGAGCCGTTCATTCCCGCGCCAAGTCAATTCCCGCCCTGGCAACTTTGAATCTCACGCGTTGGATTTGAATACTTTTCATTAAATCAGATTTAATTCATTTATTTTCTTTTATTTGTCTTTTGTTTTGCATAATTATTTAAAAATAGCAAAAATATCTTAAAAATTATGAAACTTTTTCTCATGAGTTTCAATAATTTTTAAGACCCAAAAATATTTTTTATTTTATTTTTATCATCAAAAAAGTATTTTTAAATATTTAAAAGATTATTTTTAATTGATTAATGAGAATTAATTAATTAAAAATACTTTTAGGTATTTAAAAATTACAAAAAAATTCATGGAATGTTCTAAGACATTTAGAAACATTGTCCAACCTTCAAACCAAATTTATTTTTTGATCTTGATGCATTTTAAGAATTTTTCATTGAATTAAATCATTCTTTATGCATTATTTTGATCACATGTTTGAAAATTCATTTCTGCCTTTTGAAGAAGGTTGAGACATTGGTTCTTCTTGCATTGTTTTGTGTTTAGCATGTATTTTCAAGGATAAAAAGGCCATGAATTGTTCTTGCATTTTCAAATTGTTTGGCATTTCCTTTGTTAAGAACCCTAAAAAACCCTAATAACTTAGAAAATTCATATCTTGAGTTTGGTTGAGAGTTGAGAGCTCCCCTTTGGGAAGTGGTTTATTATAGGTCTAGGGTTTCCTTGGGTACCATTTTCCATTTTTACTTTAGGGTTTTGCTTCTGTTTTTGGTTAGTGTTTGATGTTTGATCCATAAACCCTAATTTGGGTTTTCTTTTGCATCCTTCTTGCATTCTCTTGCATAACATGACTTATCATTGCATTTTGTGCATTCTTGTGATCCATTTGACATCTTAAGACATGTATAAAGCATCTTTGATCATTGCATTGCATATTTGCCATGTCATTTGTCTTGTATGATTCATAACTTTTCATGTTCCTTAGCTTGCATCATTTGCATTCATGATCTTGTATGAACATCCCCATTGTCTTGCCTCATGTTTGCAGCACTTCATAACATCATAATCATCATCAACATGCTTCTGGTTTTGCTTAGCATCATATCATTTCATCTCATCTTGCATTGCATTGCATTTTCTTTCTAACATTGCAGGTGGTAAGTAAACTTGAGAAGTGGATTTGCCTTCACTTCTCATACCTTTTCTTTTCATCTCTCTTGCATCCATTGCTGCATTCTTATTTGTGTTTGAGTTTGAGCTTGCTCATTCTTCTCCTCCCCACTTTCTTTCTTCAAGTGACTTGACTTCTTGAATGAAGCAAGTCACTTTGCTTCTCTTGATCCTGTTCATCTGCTTCCTGGTGGCTCCTTTGAAGATTGTTCTTGAAAACCTCACAAACCTTAGGATCATCCAAGCATGACAATGAATTAGGGTTTTGATTAGTCCCCCCATAGTTTTACCTTTGTGTCTCTCTTTGAGTCTCCTCTTCTCACCTCATAATCAGGGACTAAACCCTAAAGGCTTTAAGACTTTGTGATTAAGCTTATGCCTGCATCCTTCTCTTAGGATGGAGTGTATAACTTTAATCCTAAGTCTTGAACCCTTAAGGTGTTTAAATCTCTTAATCAATTCATCTAATAATCATCAAGACATCACTTGTAACTTGGGCCTTGCATTAGGGTTCTAATTCTTCCTTAAGTGGTTAAGAAGGACTAACCCTAGTGTTAATGGACAAGTCCCCCTCAAGTTGTCTTACAAACCATAAAATTCACTTCATCATCATACCATTAAATAAAATCCACTTAATCAAAGGCTTGTTTTGTCATGGGTTTAATCCCTAATCATGGATTAAGTTGAGGAGTTTTTCTCAACTTAAACATTCTCATCTATTATCCTTCTTTTAGGATGGTGTAATGGGTCTGTTTAATCCTTGATTATGGCTTAACCTCATTACTCAACACTAAACAAAAACACCAAAAACATCTAAATAATCACAAATAGGTTAATGATCTTAATCCTACACCGAAGGTGATTAAGTGTGAGAATCTGACTTCACACTTAAGGTATTCTCATTACCCCTAATCAGAGGGAGGATGTGATGAGTTTACTAACCCATTGGTTTAGGCTTAAGCTCATTATCCTATGACAAACTTCAAAAAGAAATAAAAGACTGAAAACTCAAAAACAAACAATAATCGTCTCCTCCGGGATTCTTTTCTCATCATCTTCACTCACAATCGAGAACTTGCTTCTTCCGTCTAATGCAAGACAGTAAGCACCTGAGCCAGACAGGTCATACACTTGAGCATAGACAAGTAAGCAGTTCACAAGTCAATTCACCTTTCAGTCTCTTTGGGTCGAACTACGGTGTTCTGACTTCCTCATTGCACGAGAGGATACGTAGGCATAACTTAACAGTTATCGAACAAAAGTCTCTGTACATTCCCCCTCTTTCCAGCTTCATTCTTTAGCCTCATTATCATGAGCATCTCATCTTTGTTCCTACACTGACACTTCATATTACACTTCACTTCTTTACACTGACACCTGTACATTCTTTTCCAGCTATTTTACACACAGATTGCACTACACTACCCCTTTAAAACACAAATCTTTTTAAGCGTGGATCCCGTCGAGTACGACGGACAATCTGGGTGCTAATACCTTCCCAGGTTGTAACCAACCCCCTTTCTCAGTCTCTCTGGTTCGCAACCGTCTTATCCATCCTTTTCTAGGTCTATGCAGCATTGCCTTTCCTCCGGGATAAAAATGCCTAGCTGGCGACTCTATTCATTCTCCAGTGAGTTCACGGCTGTGTGTTCTCACTGTTCCCTTCGCCGACCGTTCGCGTTTGTACCTTCATATGATCCATTGTCACGGCTGGCGACTCTATTCATTCTCCAGTGAGTTCACGGCTGTGTGTTCTCACTGTTCCCTTCGCCGACCGTTCGCGTCTGTACCTTCATACCGTTCGCGTCTGTACCTTCATGAAGATGTCTCTACTGTTACCATATTCTACGATCCTGAAAATAATTCCGCCTACCATTCAGAAGGTGCTGCTCCCGCCAGAGCACCAGTTACAATCTTTTATGATCCACAAACAATAACAGTCCCTTCAGCAGCAGCAATCAGTCCGGTCACTGTCACGGTGCCTGGACCAGTACCATATGAAAGCAATAGGGCCATCCCCTGGCACTATGGCTCTGACGTGTACTGCGAAGGAAAAAGAATCACTCTGGGAACATCAGCACCTGCACCACAAGTAGATAATGTGGGGGGAGGCGGAGGCTTCACTCGAAGCGGACGTCTCTTTGCTTCACAAGTTCAAAAACCTACTGCCGAAGCAGAAGCTGCTGCCAAGGCAAAGGGTAAAGGCCCGGTGCAGGAAGATCCAGCTGCCAAAGAAGCCCTGAAAACTCCATTTGATCAGGAAGTTGATGAGTTTATGAGAATCATCAAAAAGAGTGATTACAAAATTGTGGATCAACTTCACCAGACGCCATCCAAAATCTCCATCCTCTCACTGCTTATGTGCTCCGAAGCCCATCGGAATGCACTACTTAAAGTCCTGCACGCAGCTTACGTGCCTGAGGAGATAACTGTCAACCAGTTGGAAACCGTGGTTGGAAATGTTACTGCTAGCAATGGGCTAGGGTTTACCAATTCTGACTTGACAGCGGATGGCCGCAACCACAACAAAGCCTTGCACATAACCCTGGAATGCAAAGGAGCTGTCCTTTCTCATGTGCTGGTGGACACAGGTTCTTCCCTGAATGTCTTACCAAAGAAGGCTCTGGTGAAGCTTGAATATGATGGACTGGCATTGAGACCCAGCAACCTGGTAGTAAGAGCCTTTGATGGTTCTAAGAGATCGGTTCTGGGAGAGATTGAGCTGCCTGTGACAATTGGCCCACAGACCTTTAAAACTATCTTTTATGTGATGGACATTCAGCCCGCCTACAGCTGTTTGTTGGGCAGACCCTGGATTCACGCCGCCGGCGCAATAACGTCTACCCTTCACCAAAAGTTAAAATTTGAGTGGGAAGGTCAAGTTGTCACAATCTGTGGAGAGGAGGACATTTTTGTCAGCCACCTGGCAACCTACAAGTACATTGAAATGGATGGAGAGATCCATGAAACAATGAGCCAGGGGTTTGAAGCGCTGAATGTGAATGAAGCATCTGCTGTATCTGGTACCCCAATGTCGTCTTACCAACAAGCCCGGAAGGTTGTTGAAGAAGGAACTGCCCTAGGCTGGGGCAAGGTCTTAGCTGTGGAGGAGAAGAAGGACAAATTTGGGTTGGGTTACAGACCAACTCAACATCAAGCAAAGGCTGCTGTAGAGCCTGGTTTTGTCAGTGGGGGAATGCTCACCCCCGATGCTATCAACTGCCTGGAAGACGAGCTGGAAGAGGAGCGCAATCTGGAGAATTGGATTCGTCCAAAGATCCCGGGGAGCAGTGTCTCGAACTGGTCTTCCCAGGAAATTATAAGTGTTACTCGAGCAGAGTAATTATTATTTCCTGTATTTTTATATAGCATGCATCCAAGTCTTGCATCTTGCCCAAGATGACAAGACTCATTTTGTAACCAGGGCCATCTGTACTTTTGTGCAAACAAGATTAAATTAATGAAATATCAGACATCTTTTTGCAAACGAGTCTTTTTCTTTTATGCTCACTGTTTTTCCATTTTTCTTTTTGTACAAAAATAAATGGCGGTGTTTTCAAAATGACAACTTCATTTCACTTTTTCTAAAAGCAAGATTAAAATCAATCACTAAAAGGAACCAACTTAACCCTTGCAGAGAGTGCCTTCCTGACAGCACCGACAACAGCACGGCTATGACATCGTATGACTTTGACAATCCAATCAATCAAGCTGATGAAGGGGTTGATGAAGAATATGAGCTTCCTGAAGAGCTAGCCAGGTTGTTGAGACAGGAGGAAAAGGTTATTACTCCTCACCAGGAGGAGATTGAAGTGATTAATCTTGGTACGGAAGAAAACGTGAAAGAAGTAAAAATCGGGGCCTGCCTGCAAGACTCAGTGAAGAGACAACTGATAGATCTGCTTCAAGAGTATGTTGATGTGTTTGCTTGGTCGTATCAAGATATGCCAGGGTTGGATACCGACATTGTTGTGCACAAGCTGCCTTTGAGGGAAGAATGCCCGCCAGTTAAACAGAAGTTGCGCCGGACTCGCCCAGACATGGCTATGAAAATCAAGGAAGAGGTACAAAAGCAATGGGACGCCGGGTTCCTTGCTGTAACTAGCTACCCGCCGTGGGTTGCTAACATAGTACCTGTGCCTAAGAAAGATGGCAAAGTAAGAATGTGTGTTGACTACCGGGACCTGAACAGAGCCAGCCCGAAAGATGACTTCCCATTACCTCACATTGACGTATTGGTGGATAACACGGCTCAATTCTCGGTATTCTCCTTCATAGATGGATTTTCAGGATATAATCAGATCAAGATGTCACCTGAAGACATGGAGAAGACAACATTCATTACACCCTGGGGCACGTTCTGTTACAAAGTGATGCCATTCGGACTGAAGAATGCTGGTGCAACATATCAACGGGCTATGGTGACATTATTCCACGATATGATCCACAAGGAAATAGAATGCTATGTGGATGATATGATCGCCAAGTCCCTTACAGAGGAAGATCACCTGGTAAATCTGCTCAAGTTATTCAAGCGTCTGAGGAAATACCAATTGAAGCTGAACCCCAACAAATGCACATTCGGGGTGCGATCCGGTAAGCTGCTGGGCTTTATTGTAAGCGAGAAAGGGATTGAAGTTGACCCTGATAAAGTCAAGGCTATTCAAGAAATGCCTGCACCTAAAACTGAGAAAGAAGTTCGAGGGTTCTTAGGTTGATTGAACTACATCTCCCGGTTCATATCTCACCTCACAGCAACCTGTGAACCCTTGTTCAAGCTGTTAAGAAAGGAGCAAACGGTCAGGTGGAACGAAGATTGCCAGAAGGCTTTTGACAAGATCAAGGAATATCTGCAAGAACCTCCAATCCTTATGCCTCCAGTTGAAGGAAGACCTCTGATAATGTACTTGACAGTATTAGAAGAGTCGATGGGGTGTGTGCTGGGCCAGCATGACGAGTCTGGTCGAAAAGAGTATGCAATATACTACCTAAGCAAAAAGTTTACCGACTGTGAACAGCGTTATTCACTGCTCGAGAAAACTTGCTGTGCTTTAGCGTGGGCTGCTCGCCGACTGAGACAGTATATGCTGACCCACACCACCTTATTAATCTCAAAAATGGATCCAGTTAAATACATTTTCGAGAAGCCAGCTCTTACCGGACGGGTTGCAAGATGGCAGATGATTCTCACAGAATACGACATACAGTACACCTCTCAGAAAGCCATCAAGGGCAGTGTACTATCTGAATATCTTGCTGAGCAACCCATTGATGACTACCAGCCTATGAGGTTTGACTTCCCTGATGAAGACATCATGTTCATTAAAGCAAAAGATCACGAAGAGCCTATTCACACTGAAGGGCCTGACCCGGAGGAAGAATGGACTATGATGTTTGATGGGGCTGTTAACATGAATGGCCGTGGTGTTGGTGCAGTACTCATTACACCAAAAGGAGTTCACATGCCTTTCTCGGCAAAACTCACTTTCAACTGCACTAACAACGAAGCTGAGTACGAAGCTTGCATTATGGGTCTTGAGGAAGCCATTGACCTCAGGATCAAAACATTGATCGTGTTCGGAGATTCAGCTTTGGTAGTCAATCAGACCAACGGGAAATGGTACACCCACCAAGATCATCTGATACCTTACAGGGATTATACAAGAAGGTTACTGACTTTCTTTACAACAGTCAAGCTTGAGTATATCCCTCGAGACGAGAATCAGTTTGCAGATGCTCTTGCTACCATTTCATCCATGATCAAAGTTCAAACGGCCAACTTTGTACCTCAGATTTCAGTGTCTAGACTTGACAGACCAGCATATGTATTTGCAGCGGATGTTGTAAAAGATGATAAACCTTGGTTCCATGACATTAAGTGCTTCTTGGAGGATCAAACATACCCACCTGGGGCATCTTCCAATGATAAGAAGACTTTGAGAAGGCTTGCTGGTAGTTTCTTTCTGAACACTGATGGGTCTTTATACAAAAGGAACTTTGACATGGTACTCCTCAGATGTGTTGACAAGACGGAAGCAGATTTGCTAATGCATGAAGTGCACGAAGGATCTTTCGGTACCCATGCTGGAGGACATGCAATGGCTAAGAAGTTGTTAAGATCAGGCTATTACTGGATCACAATGGATGCAGACTGTTGTGCCTACGCCAGAAAATGCCATAAATGCCAGATCTACGCAGATAAGGTGCATGTGCCTCCCAATCCTTTGAACATCATGTCTTCACCATGGCCTTTTGCCATGTGGGGCATTGATATGATTGGCAAGATTGAGCCAACTGCTTCAAATGGTCACAGATTCATCCTGGTTGCCATTGATTATTTCACTAAGTGGGTTGAAGCAGCCTCATATGCAAATGTTACGAGGCAAGTGGTAGCCCGATTTCTGAAAAGAGATATCATCTGTCGATATGGAGTTCCCGAGCGAATCATTACTGATAATGGTTCCAATTTAAACAACAAAATGATGGCAGAGCTGTGCCGGGACTTCAAGATCCAACATCACAATTCTTCTCCTTACAGGCCAAAGATGAATGGCGCTGTTGAGGCAGCGAATAAGAATATCAAGAAGATTGTGCAGAAGATGGTAGTCACCTACAAAGACTGGCATGAAATGCTACCGTTTGCCTTGCATGGGTACCGCACATCAATCAGAACGTCCACTGGGGTGACGCCGTATCAGCTTGTATATGGTATGGAAGCAGTCCTACCTGTTGAAGTTGAACTACCCTCGTTACGGGTATTGATGGATGTTAAACTGAGTGAAGCAGAATGGGTTCGGTCCCGACTTGAACAACTGAGTCTGATCGAAGAGAAAAGATTAGCTGCAATCTGTCATGGGCAGTTATATCAGAAGAGAATGAAGAAGGCCTTCGATCAGAAAGTCAGGCACCGAGAGTACCAAGTGGGAGATCTTGTGCTAAAAAGAATCCTCCCTCCTCATACAGACCACAGGGGCAAATGGACTCCAAATTATGAAGGACCATTCGTGGTAAAGAAAGTTTTCTCTGGTGGAGCACTGATGCTCAGTACCATGGATGGTGAAGACTTCCCGTCCCCTGTGAATTCAGATGCAGTTAAAAAATACTTCGCATAAAACGACCCGCTGGACATAAAAACAGAATGTAAGTCCAGGCAAAAATAGGGCATCCCGGCGAGTCAAAAACAGAATAAAAGACTCGGGCAAAAGTAAGGGAAAATAAACAAAAATGTACACCCGCTGAGTTGAAAAGCCGCATTGGACAGCTCAGGCAAAAATAGGTATCCCGATGGATTGAAAACCCGAAAGGGCGATCCATGCAAAACAAGGGAATAAGCGAACAACTGCATTCTGAATTCGTCTGTATCACCTACAACTTGGTAAGCTTCAAAGGATCAAGCTTCAATCAGAATCAACTCTCTCCAGAAAGCAAGACGAGAAGAACGTCATTGTCATACGAGTCGTAGCAGGAGAGGAAGCTCCTCAAAGCGTCGTCAACACCGCCAGCACTTTATTTCTCAATTTGTAACAATCTCCTCATTTCAGGAGATATGTTTCTTTGACTGTATCTTGCCAATTCAGGGCACATGAATTAATAAAATCAGATTTTCAGTCATGTTTCGTCTTTTACATTTATGTTTTGCAAAGAGTTGTCTGATATCTCTAAAATACAATTGCATAAGTACAGATGCCTTTCTCTAAAAATGAAAACACATGCTTACAGGGAATGTGATTATTCTCGAAAGTACTTAACTCCTATGACGGAATCCAGTAAGGGATACCTCGGGACCTTTTGTACGTTTCCTTACCTTTGCAGGAGTGCAGGTATCCAGAACACAACCTGGGGCATGCAAGCTACGTCTCAGCAAGTGGGCGAATCATTATCAACTCGGCCTATCTTCAACATACAGATTCGAAGGTGCCCATTTCCCCAGCGGAGCTGCCAAATCAGCATACACTCAATCTCAGCATCCGAAATGCTCTATCCCCAGCTGAGTTGCCTCTTGTTGCTCTCCCAGCTGAGCTGCCTCTCACATTTCCCCAGCCGAGTTGCTATTCTTCCTCAGCAGAATGCAGAAATCAGGGAATCATCTCCCCACAGAGCTTCAGCCTCTATCCAGAAGAGCAATGCACGAGGAAGTCACAACAGAGTACAGAAAGCTTCTGCAAACCCCAGCTGGGCCCCGTTTTATCAAGGTTATGTCAACCAGTGACATATATCCCCAAGCAGATACCTCATTAGATCTACCAGTGATCTCATCCCCAGCTGGGACGTCCACTTCAAGCAGATTAACCCGAGATCTTCGCAGCAACGGGATCCAAATCCCGGATCTGTGCCCCTTTGCATAATCATGGCATCCGCATCATATTCACCCCCCAGAGCGTAGCATTCCGTCTAATACGGAGCATTACGGCAAAAATCAAATACATAGCATAATCATAAGTCATGTTGTGAATTGAACACTTGTGATTAGTAACCATTCATCAGAATACAGATTACTTTCCCCAGAATCCCCATCAGAGTCCCAGCAAAAGCAGTTGCCCCACAATCACAAACACCAGTGTATACACTTTTTGGCACCCACCCGTGTCATCTTTCCCACAGGTCGCCTGAATACACTCTACAAACAAAATCACCCTCATTACAGATACTTCCTGACACCCGTCCGTGTCAAATCACCAGCAGAAAGCCAAAGACATCCTCTTTGCACTCACATATACCTTATATACACTTTCTTGACACCCGTCCGTGTCATATCCCCAGCGCAGTCGCCTAGACTTTGTATAGCAGATACTTGTTAATATTACACTTTTCTCTCTTGACACCCGTCCGTGTCACTCTCCCCAGCAGATAAACACTCATCATCAATACAATACTCACCACTCATGGTACACTTATACAGATACTCGTCCGTATCTTGTATACATCATCACTCATATCCCCACAGATCCGACAGTAGTCCTTGTTCTTTGTTAACCAGTTGGTACTCGTCCGTACCGTCATCTCAGAACATTGCGTCTAGCGTTTGTTTCTACATGATACTCGTCCATATCATAGTCATAAGGATGCTCGTCCGCATCTTTAATCCATACACCGTGTCAAACACTTTTGTCTTCTTGAATCTAGACACTCGTATGTGTCTACTTTTCCCCAGAAGAGTCCCCTCAGAATCAACACTCGTCCGTGTTCTCTGGTAACCAGTTGATACTCGTCCGTATCATCATCTCCAAACATGTGTCAGTATTTGTTTCTACCCGATACTCGTCCGTATCATAGTCTTAGGGATGCTCGTCCGCATCTTTAATCTATACACAGTGTCAAAACACTTATACCTTTTTGTTTCTTGGTTGTAAACGCTCGTCCGTGTTTACATTATCCCCAGTAGATCGCCAACAAAACAATTTTCTTTTTATCTAACACTCGTCCTGTGTTATGATAAACCTTGAGAGCAGTCGTACCCTGCTGAGTGGTCGTCCTCCACTTCTTGATGGTCGTCCTCCATCATGCTCATCCGATGGCCGTCCCCATCGTTGATTTTAGCAGCCGTCCCCTGCTAGGTGGTCGTCCTCCACCTTTTGATGATCGTCCTTCATCACTTTATCCAATGGCCGTCCCCATTGTTGATTTTGGTTATCTAACACTCGTCCTGTGTTATGATAAACCTCGAGAGCAGCCGTCCCCTGCTGAGTGGTCGTCCTCCACTTCTTGATGGTCGTCCTCCATCTTGCTCGTCCGATGGCCGTCCCCATCGTTGACCTTTTCTATCCGATGGCCGTCCCCATCGTTGATATTTTCGGCAGCCGTACCCTGCCAGGTGGTCGTCCTCCACCTTTGATGGCCGTCCCCATCATATTTCTTTTATACCCAACAGAGCAGCCGTCCCCTGCTAGGTGATCGTCCTTCACCTTTGATGGCCGTACCCCATCATCTGTTTATTTCATTCATTCTTTAACCCGATGGCCGTCCCCGTCGTGGTCCCTTTTCCTTTTTAGCCCGATGGCCGTCCCCATCGTTGGTTACTTTACCTTTATGAACTTGATGGCCGTCCCCGTCATGTTTCATTAATCCTCAGAATTTTGCAGCTTTATCTTGATGGCCGTCCCCATCATGATATTTTATTTTCCCCAGCTAGTCGGCCGTCCCCGTCTTAGCTTTACCTTTTATCCCCAGCATGTCGGCCGTCCCCGTCATTGCTTTATACACTTTACCAGCATGTCGGCCGTCCCCGTCATCGCTTTGCTTCACATACCACCTTACCCAGCAGTCGTCCTCTGCTCGACGGTCGTCCTCCGTCGCCCATACTTTACGATATACTTTGTTTTGCTCTTACAATCTATATCCCTTTTCTTTTTCATTCTGTGAGTGCAAATTTTGGACTGTCTTTGGTATTCAACCACAAGTTATCTTGTTCGCCTGTTAAGCCGTTGCTTACATCCTGCACAGCTAACTCATGTTTGAATAGGGGCAGCTGTAAACACCCCAAATTTGCCCTCACCCATTCACACCATGGCTTGTGATCATTTCATATGCATAAACACAACCACATCATCTCATATCTCATTTTTGATTCACTGGATAGTTTCTAAGGCATCTGCACCTAGGGTTTGTGATCTGAGCAATCCCAAAGCATCTTGAGCCATTCCAAAGGCCACCAATCAACTTAAAGGGGTCCATGTGTGTTCCTACATCATATTCTATCTCCTCAAAGTCAAAATTGCAGAGGAATCACAAGAACTAGGGTTTGAGTGGATGCAGGGCCAGCTTGAACTACACAGTTGACTGAAAATTAGGGTTTTGGTTTCAGAGGCCATAACCCCAATTTTTTTGGTCATTCTTGTTTCCATTGGTCTCTATATGGTATAGGGAGTATGCATATCAATTTTCATGAATAAATTCCATGGGGAAGTCATCTGATCAAGGGTTGACTTTTCAGACAAGTCAGTGCAAAATCAGGGCATCTGAGGCCCCCAATGACCCAACCAATGGGTGATCTTCATCATTTTGAGTGTATGTGATCTTTATTTGATCATGGAAGAAGGTTGAAGTTCTTAGAAATCAAGAATTTAGGGTTTTTGCAAAGGTTGACTTTTTGGGCATAGTTGACTTTTCAAGAATGCATCATTTTAGGTCAATTTTCAAGCCTTGATTCATGATCCAAAAAGGCTTCAAATGGAAAAACTTTGGTCATGAAAGTTGTAGATCTCATCTTTCCCTTTTCAAAAAGTACAAGAACATGATAAAACTCTTCTTGGATCAAAAGTTATGGCAATGCAAAGTTGGATAAAATCATTGATTTTCAAGGCATGCCCTAGGTGAGAATTTTGCAAAATCATGGATCAATGACTCTTGCAGCCTCAAATTCATTTCAAACCATTACACAAACTTTCTACAAGTCATAAAGTTCAGATTGGACTAGGTATTGCTCATGTTTTATGGTTCATACAACAAGATTTCTCACATGTGAACAAAGGAGCAACAACTTGCAAAATCATCATTTCACCTCCTACCACTTGTTGCCTTGGGTGCTGAACCAAGCTAGCCTTTCCCCTCACCATGCTGCGCCAGCCCACACACTTGTACTAGCCTAGAACACAACCCATGCCTCTCTTACACAAAGGTTGACAATTTGCAAAAGTGGCCATACCAATCAATAAAGGGCAGGTCACATCATCTGACCAATGAGATTAGTTTATGTGGATCAAATGCTGGCTAAACATAAGAAGAGGCAAGGCTGAAACTCTCTCCACCATCACATACACCAAAACACTCCATTTTGCATATTCATTCGAATTTGTTTTCTCAGCTTACAAACACAAAAGCCAAGTCCATAGATCAAATCACCATGCTTCATTGACCCCAAACCCACAAGACCCAGGCCTGAAACAAGCCACAACCCCATTTCACCATTTTCACTCCATAAAGCAAAAGCATTCGAATCTGCTTCTACAAGCCAAGAACACTCAAACAAACTCCACACATCAACTCATCTTGCTCCACTGACCAGAAACCACCCACTACCTTGACCTGAAACCCTCCATAACTCAAATACGATTTTCACATGCCCTTGGTCAGAACTTCTGCAAATTCACTCAAGAGACTTTTTAAACTCCAACTAAGCATCCAAAGCTTCAAAGGGGGATCATTGGAACCTGTTTGAGCCAAAGAACTAGCCAGAGAGTGCCAGGAGTCAAAGCTTCGATTCAGGTAGCCTTGGAATTTCATTTTTCCAGAACTCCCTTTTCTTGTTTCTAAAATGATCCTTATGTTCCCCTGAGTGCATTGAACCTTTTACTTTTGAAAATGATTGAGTTTTGAGGCTGTATGCTTGATCTGAAAGTTTGCCCGAAAATTTGTTCTTGCTTGTTTCTCTTGATTTAGTGGAAATAAATGGGGTTTAAGTTAGGGGTTAGGTTTAATGATGTTCAGGGATGAAATCTGGAGAGTTTGGTGGTGATTTGATGCGTATTCAGTGAGATAGTAGTTTTGACTTGCCGGAGAAGACGACCGGAACAGTGTTCCGGTCGCCTGAAAGTCATTAGGGTTTGTTTAATTAGGGTTAAGTGTAATTAAGCCATTTTGAATGTGAGCCGTTCATTCCCGCGCCAAGTCAATTCCCGCCCTGGCAACTTTGAATCTCACGCGTTGGATTTGAATACTTTTCATTAAATCAGATTTAATTCATTTATTTTCTTTTATTTGTCTTTTGTTTTGCATAATTATTTAAAAATAGCAAAAATATCTTAAAAATTATGAAACTTTTTCTCATGAGTTTCAATAATTTTTAAGACCCAAAAATATTTTTTATTTTATTTTTATCATCAAAAAAGTATTTTTAAATATTTAAAAGATTATTTTTAATTGATTAATGAGAATTAATTAATTAAAAATACTTTTAGGTATTTAAAAATTACAAAAAAATTCATGGAATGTTCTAAGACATTTAGAAACATTGCCCAACCTTCAAACCAAATTTCTTTTTTGATCTTGATGCATTTTAAGAATTTTTCATTGAATTAAATCATTCTTTATGCATTATTTTGATCACATGTTTGAAAATTCATTTCTGCCTTTTGAAGAAGGTTGAGACATTGGTTCTTCTTGCATTGTTTTGTGTTTAGCATGTATTTTCAAGGATAAAAAGGCCATGAATTGTTCTTGCATTTTCAAATTGTTTGGCATTTCCTTTGTTAAGAACCCTAAAAAACCCTAATAACTTAGAAAATTCATATCTTGAGTTTGGTTGAGAGTTGAGAGCTCCCCTTTGGGCAGTGGTTTATTATAGGTCTAGGGTTTCCTTGGGTACCATTTTCCATTTTTACTTTAGGGTTTTGCTTCTGTTTTTGGTTAGTGTTTGATGTTTGATCCATAAACCCTAATTTGGGTTTTCTTTTGCATCCTTCTTGCATTCTCTTGCATAACATGACTTATCATTGCATTTTGTGCATTCTTGTGATCCATTTGACATCTTAAGACATGTATAAAGCATCTTTGATCATTGCATTGCATATTTGCCATGTCATTTGTCTTGTATGATTCATAACTTTTCATGTTCCTTAGCTTGCATCATTTGCATTCATGATCTTGTATGAACATCCCCATTGTCTTGCCTCATGTTTGCAGCACTTCATAACATCATAATCATCATCAACATGCTTCTGGTTTTGCTTAGCATCATATCATTTCATCTCATCTTGCATTGCATTGCATTTTCTTTCTAACATTGCAGGTGGTAAGTAAACTTGAGAAGTGGATTTGCCTTCACTTCTCATACCTTTTCTTTTCATCTCTCTTGCATCCATTGCTGCATTCTTATTTGTGTTTGAGTTTGAGCTTGCTCATTCTTCTCCTCCCCACTTTCTTTCTTCAAGTGACTTGACTTCTTGAATGAAGCAAGTCACTTTGCTTCTCTTGATCCTGTTCATCTGCTTCCTGGTGGCTCCTTTGAAGATTGTTCTTGAAAACCTCACAAACCTTAGGATCATCCAAGCATGACAATGAATTAGGGTTTTGATTAGTCCCCCCATAGTTTTACCTTTGTGTCTCTCTTTGAGTCTCCTCTTCTCACCTCATAATCAGGGACTAAACCCTAAAGGCTTTAAGACTTTGTGATTAAGCTTATGCCTGCATCCTTCTCTTAGGATGGAGTGTATAACTTTAATCCTAAGTCTTGAACCCTTAAGGTGTTTAAATCTCTTAATCAATTCATCTAATAATCATCAAGACATCACTTGTAACTTGGGCCTTGCATTAGGGTTCTAATTCTTCCTTAAGTGGTTAAGAAGGACTAACCCTAGTGTTAATGGACAAGTCCCCCTCAAGTTGTCTTACAAACCATAAAATTCACTTCATCATCATACCATTAAATAAAATCCACTTAATCAAAGGCTTGTTTTGTCATGGGTTTAATCCCTAATCATGGATTAAGTTGAGGAGTTTTTCTCAACTTAAACATTCTCATCTATTATCCTTCTTTTAGGATGGTGTAATGGGTCTGTTTAATCCTTGATTATGGCTTAACCTCATTACTCAACACTAAACAAAAACACCAAAAACATCTAAATAATCACAAATAGGTTAATGATCTTAATCCTACACCGAAGGTGATTAAGTGTGAGAATCTGACTTCACACTTAAGGTATTCTCATTACCCCTAATCAGAGGGAGGATGTGATGAGTTTACTAACCCATTGGTTTAGGCTTAAGCTCATTATCCTATGACAAACTTCAAAAAGAAATAAAAGACTGAAAACTCAAAAACAAACAATAATCGTCTCCTCCGGGATTCTTTTCTCATCATCTTCACTCACAATCGAGAACTTGCTTCTTCCGTCTAATGCAAGACAGTAAGCACCTGAGCCAGACAGGTCATACACTTGAGCATAGACAAGTAAGCAGTTCACAAGTCAATTCACCTTTCAGTCTCTTTGGGTCGAACTACGGTGTTCTGACTTCCTCATTGCACGAGAGGATACGTAGGCATAACTTAACAGTTATCGAACAAAAGTCTCTGTACATTCCCCCTCTTTCCAGCTTCATTCTTTAGCCTCATTATCATGAGCATCTCATCTTTGTTCCTACACTGACACTTCATATTACACTTCACTTCTTTACACTGACACCTGTACATTCTTTTCCAGCTATTTTACACACAGATTGCACTACACTACCCCTTTAAAACACAAATCTTTTTAAGCGTGGATCCCGTCGAGTACGACGGACAATCTGGGTGCTAATACCTTCCCAGGTTGTAACCAACCCCCTTTCTCAGTCTCTCTGGTTCGCAACCGTCTTATCCATCCTTTTCTAGGTCTATGCAGCATTGCCTTTCCTCCGGGATAAAAATGCCTAGCTGGCGACTCTATTCATTCTCCAGTGAGTTCACGGCTGTGTGTTCTCACTGTTCCCTTCGCCGACCGTTCGCGTCTGTACCTTCATATGATCCATTGTCATTTGTCGGGAGCGACAGGTGGTAGTATGGTTATTGATACTCCTGCTATGGGTTCAGTAACTACCCCATATGTGTGTTTGAATTGCCCGTTGAGTATTTTTGGTAAAGACTTTGGCGTTGATTTAGTGTGTCTTAAGTTAGATCAACTTGATGTTATTATTGGCATGAATTGGTTGGAGTTCAACCATGTCTATATTAATTGTTTTGATAAGTCAGTTGTTTTTCTTAAACCTGAGGACGAAGGAGACTTATTTATGTCTGCCAAGCAAGTGAATGAGTTAGTGCAAGATGGTGCCGAGATGTTTATGTTGCTGGCAACTTTGAGTATTGAGGAAAGTGGAGCAGTTGGTGATTTGCCAATTGTTTGTGATTTTCCAGAAGTTTTTCCTGATGAGATAAGTGATTTACCGCCGGAACGCGAGGTGGAGTTTACGATCGACTTAGTTCCTGGAACTAGTCCGGTATCGATGGCTCCATATCGTATGTCCCATCGGAGTTGAAAGAGTTGAAGAGTCAACTTGAAGACCTACTTGAGAAGAGGTTTATTCGTCCGAGTGTATCACCATGGGGTGCACCTGTTTTGTTGGTTAAGAAGAAAGAAGGAACTATGAGGCTTTGTGTGGATTACCGACAATTGAACAAAGTGACTATCAAAAATAAGTATCCACTTCCGAGAATTGATGATTTGATGGATCAGTTGGTTGGTGCAAGTGTGTTCAGTAAGATTGATTTGAGATCTGGGTATCATCAGATTCGTGTGAAAGCTGAAGATATTCAGAAAACTGCTTTTCGGACGAGGTATGGTCATTATGAGTATTCTGTGATGCCATTTGGTGTAACTAATGCACCGGGTGTATTTATGGAGTACATGAATAGGATTTTCCATCCGTATTTGGACAAGTTTGTGGTTGTATTCATTGATGATATTTTGATTTATTCAAAGAGTGAAGAGGATCATGTTGAACATCTAAAGATTGTGTTATCTGTGTTGAAGGAGAAACAATTATATGCTAAACTTTCTAAGTGCGAGTTTTGGTTGAAGAAAGTGAGTTTCCTCGGTCATGTGATTTCAAGTAAAGGAATTGCAGTTGATCCGTCGAAGGTTGAAGCTGTATCGCAATGGGAAGCCCCAAAATCAGTTTTGGAGATTCGAAGTTTTCTTGGTTTGGCAGGTTATTATCGGAAATTTATTGAAGGATTTTCTAAGTTGTCTTTGCCATTGACGCAGTTGACTAGAAAGGGTCAAGCTTTTGTTTGGGATACAAAGTGTGAAGAAAGTTTCCAAGAGCTTAAGAGAAGATTGACGACAGCTCCTATTTTGATTTTACCGAATCCAGAAGAACCATTTGTTGTGTATTGTGATGCTTCGTTGATGGGTTTGGGAGGTGTATTGATGCAAAATCAGCAAGTTGTAGCTTATGCTTCAAGGCAACTTAAGGTTCATGAGAGGAATTATCCGACGCATGACTTAGAGTTGGCCGCTGTTGTGTTTGTGTTGAAGCTTTGGAGGCATTATTTGTTTGGATCGAGATTTGAGGTCTTTAGTGATCATAAGAGTTTGAAGTATCTCTTTGATCAGAAAGAATTGAATGCAAGGCAAAGAAGATGGTTGGAACTTCTGAAGGATTATGATTTTGGTTTGAATTACCATCCGGGTAAAGCAAACGTGGTAGCTGATGCATTGAGTCGGAAGTCTTTGCATATGTCAATGATGATGGTTAGAGAATTGGAAATGATTGAGCAATTTCGAGACATGAGTTTGGTTTGTGAGGAGACTTCTTATGGAGTTAAACTTGGTATGTTGAAGCTTACAAGTGGTATTCTTGAAGAGATTCGAGAAGGTCAGAAATATGATTTAGGTTTGGTAGATCGATTAACTTTGATCAATCAAGGTCGAGGAGGTGATTTTCGGATTGATGTGAATGGTATCATGAAGTGTCGTGATCGAGTTTGTGTTCCGGATATTGCAGAATTGAAGAAAAGTATTCTTGAAGAAGGTCATCGTAGTGGATTGAGTATTCATCCGGGTGCGACTAAGATGTATCAAGATTTGCGGAAGGTGTTTTGGTGGCCTTGTATGAAGAAGGATATTGCAGAGTTTGTGTATTCTTGTTTGACTTGTCAGAAGTCAAAGATTGAGCATCAGAAACCGTCGGGTTTAATGAAACCATTAGCTATTCCTGAGTGGAAATGGGATAGCATATCTATGGATTTTGTATCTGGTTTACCTAGGACACCGAGTAATTTTGAGGCTATTTGGGTTATTGTGGACAGGTTAACGAAATCTGCTCACTTTATTCCGATAAGGATGGATTACCCGTTGGAGAGGTTAGCAAAGTTGTATCTCGAGAGGATTGTCAGTTTGCATGGTATTCCGTCTAGCATTGTATCAGATAGAGATCCAAGGTTCACATCAAGATTTTGGGAGAGTTTACAAAGTGCTTTGGGTACTCAGTTGCGTTTGAGTTCTGCTTATCATCCGCAGACGGATGGTCAGACGGAGAGGACGATTCAATCACTTGAGGATCTTTTAAGAGCTTGTGTTTTGGAAAAGGGAGGAACTTGGGATAGCTACTTATCTTTGATTGAGTTTACTTACAACAACAGTTTTCACTCAAGTATTGGTATGGCACCGTTTGAAGCATTGTATGGTAGGAAGTGTAGGACGCCATTATGTTGGTATGAGGCTGGAGAGAGTGTGGTGGTTGGACCTGAGATAGTTCAACAAACTACAGATAAGATTAAGATGATTCAGGAGAAGATGAAGATTTCTCAAAGTCGTCAAAAGAGTTATCATGACAAGAGGAGGAAAGCACTTGAGTTCCATGAGGGAGATCATGTGTTCCTTCGAGTTACTCCAACAACTGGTGTTGGTAGGGCGTTAAAGTCGCGTAAGTTGACACCGCGTTTTATTGGTCCTTATCAGATATTGCAGAGGATAGGAGAGGTAGCCTATCAGATTGCTTTGCCGCCGTCGCTTGCTAATCTCCATGACGTGTTCCATGTATCTCAGTTGAGGAAATACATTGCGGATTCGTCTCATATAGTCCAAGTAGATGATGTACAGGTGAGAGATAACCTGACTGTTGAGACATCACCTATGCGGATAGAAGATCGGGAGTTGAAGAAACTTCGAGATAAAGAGATTGCTTTGGTGAAGGTCGTTTGGGGAGGACCAACTGGTGGAAATGTGACTTGGGAACTCGAGAGTCAGATGAAGGAGTCTTATCCCGAGTTATTCATTTGAGGTAATTTTCGAGGGCGAAAATCTTTTAAGTGGGGGAGAGTTGTAACATCCCGATTTTAGTAATTATTTATTTATTTATATTAATTACATAATTGTGTGATTGTGTGCCTAATTGAATTATTTGACTTGTTTGATCTAATTGACTTATTGAGTTCATTTGAAATAATTAATTTAATTGAATAATGTGATTTAATTTAATTAATTGAATTAGTTATTTTATTTGAAATAATTGATATAATTAAATTAATTGATTTATTTGATTTATTGGAATTAATTGATTTAATTAATTTATGTTATTGGTGGAATTAAATAAAATTAGTAAGAATATTGATTGGACCAATAGTGGGTGTGTGATTAGTAAATGAATGAGTGAATTGGAAGCCCAATAAGAGAATAAAATGGTTATGAGAAAAGTTAGGTTAGGGTTTAATAAAAGAGGGAAAGAATAGAAAGAGTAGAAAATAGAGAAGAGGCTAGGAGAGGAAGAAGGGAAGAAAGCTCAAGAACAAGTTAGAGAGCTCAAGAAAATCCAAGGTAAGGGTGAGTTTTCATTAAATTATTTGGAATTATTTGATAATATATAATGGGTAGAAATGTGGTTAGGGTAAACTCCCAATTTTTATGAATTTAGAATTTATAAGTTTTACTAATAATCTTTGATTTATGAAGATTGATTGTGTTTGGAATTAATATGTTGGAATAATTTAGAGACTCATTATGAATTGATAATGAAATAGGATATTGGTGTATTACTGTAGTAGAAAAATAAGACGACACACTTTTCCCCTGGTTTGGTTCCTGTTCCTGTAGTCTTGCAAAAATGCATTAAACCCATGTAGTGTTATTGGTAATGCCTTGTTATAAGTATTTAATATTGGGTTAAGTTACTGACTTATGACAAAAGCAAAATTGAAGTATTTAAAAATATTAACTATACTGAGGTAGTTTGACACTTTATTATATTAAGTATATAGATAGGAAATCATCACTTATATATAATGTTATTTTTATATAAACTTCAGTTGTCAAGGTTGAAATGAAGTTTGATGTGCCTAAAATATGCACCTAATAAATTTTACTTATTATTTCTGTTGATTCATAATTGGACAAAGTAGTCTTAGAGAAGTGGGGGTGGATGGCCCTTGAATTTTGATTTTGATATATATTTTAAATTTCTATTGTACAATAAGACATTCAAAAGTGACAATCTCCTAATTGAATGAGATATACTTGTCATGTCTAATAGAAACTTTGGTAATCTTACTTAAATACAATACTGTCTTATTGAAAGATAATAGATTATGAGTAAATTCTTAGCACCCTTTTTCTAATCCATATTGGCGCAGGAAACTAGGAGTTAATTAATATGGTAGTAGTATTTTTCACTTATCTAATTGATGTTGTACCCAGTAACAATTGATATGGTGAAATCCTATTAAACAATTTAAATTTAAATTATTAAGTATCAGGCACATTTGTATTTATTACTTAATAAAATTATATGATACATATTTTAACATCATTACTTTAAGTATTTAATCAATGATTTTAAGATCCTATAAAACTACTTGTAAAAGTAATTTGGTGATTAATTTTAGTGGTTCTTTTAATGATTAAATTAGAGATTATTTTAGTGATTAATTTAGTGTTAATTTGATGATTATTTTAATAATTAATTTTATGATTAATTTGGTGATTAATTTAGAGATTAATTTTATGATTAATATGATGATTAATTTGGTGATTAATTTAGAGATTAATTTTATGATTAATATGATGATTAATTTGGTGATTAATTTAGAGATTAATTTTATGATTAATATGATGATTATTTTGGTGATTGATTTGGTAATTAACGTGGTGATTATTTTGGTGATTATTTTGATGGACCAATTATTCTAGATGTTATCGGTATTATGTGGTTTTACGATTGAGATTGGAGTGGGTTGATACTTGTATGTGTACTTGTGTGAGTATATCTTGGTATGTGACAACATGAAATACATGATAGTTATTACTTGTTGTGAGATAATGTCGTTGAAATTGTATTGTAAATTGTGCTTATACCGTTTGAAAATGACTTGTGTGTGGATGATGCATAAATATGTGTAGTTGTGTGATAATTCAAATGTGATGAATTATTGAAGATATGCATGAATATTAAGATTAGGGAACGATCTTAATTGCATATGGTGATTGTGTTTGCACTTGCATCATTTGTGTCAAGAGGCAATGTTTGCTAGTTCCGTGGGAGCTAGTGACTTGTCCCAAACCTAGAGGACGGGTTTGAAAGCTTAGAGAACAGGCTTTTGAGAGTTATCGGTCTAGAGGACGGACCCGGTTTAAATGTAAAAACCGAAAAATGATAATAAGAGATTGGTACCACATGCATGAGTTGCATTTGAGTCTTGCATTGAGTCTTATTGTGTCTATGTTTATAAAGTGAGATTATATGTGTTATGTGAATTGTTGAATTGGTGAATTATGGATTGGTGAGTATATACTTGTTAATAGTATGACTACTTGAGTGATATTATGTTGATGAAACTTTTGAAGTGTGAGAATAATTGTGATTATGCTTGTACACCTAAAATTATATATTATCTTATGATTTCAGTAATTATGTGAATTCTCACCCTTCTGTTGGAATGATGTTTTATACGACATCGCTCAGGTACTGAAGATTAGAGTTGCTTCTAGCAAGAGAGTAGCTGATGGAGTAACCTATTTTAGTTTCATATTTATTTTGGGTCGAGTCGTGCTCTGATCATGTAACACTGGGAATGTTTGATTCATGTCTTAAGAGATACAATTGTATACTCTATCTAATATATTAATTGAATTTGAATTTTATGGTGAAGTGGCTTTTATGCCCAAGTTGATTTAATGAATGAAGTTTATTTGAGACTTGAATGTCATGAGATTCTTAATGAAAGTGATCCGCTGCTACATGCTAATGTGAAAGTATATGAAAGCATGAATTTATTTCAAGTGTTATTGAGCATGACAGGTGTATGTGTAATATTTTGAATTATGTGTGACATCCTTCTTTGATATGCATGATAATTACTCTGATTATTTATAT
The DNA here is from genome assembly GCA_963966055.1 of Lathyrus aphaca. Lineage (NCBI taxonomy): Eukaryota > Viridiplantae > Streptophyta > Magnoliopsida > Fabales > Fabaceae > Lathyrus > Lathyrus aphaca. Next base: position 421,127,469 of record OZ014520.1, read on the forward strand.
ATTTTCCGCGGGGTTTAGAAGGGTGTTACAAGAATACCCTTAACTCTGCTTCTCGTTTCTAGGACAATGTCTGATTTCTTCAAATGTAGGGCTGCAGCAATAAATTTAGGTTTAGGCTCTTTCTCTAAGCCTGTGAAAGTTCTCTGATCAAGGATATGTATACCCAGTAGTTTGGAGAACTCCTCCATTGTAGGAACCAGCTGATAGTCGGGGAATGTGAAACAATGATATTTATGATCAAAGAAATGGAATAGGACACTCATCATGTCTTCATTGAACTCTGAAGTGATTAGATCCAGTAGGTGACCATGCTTCTTGATGAACTGGGAGTTTTCAGAAACTTGAGAGACCAACTCTTTAAGCTTAGTAGGTATCTCTACAAAGTTGATTCGGATTGTATTCCTACGAGCAGAAGCCGTGACCTGCAACAAAGAACAAAGATAAATCCTTTGGTCCTTGAAATGGTTAGTGAAAATGCTATGCTTATGATGTCATGATTATGTTATGATGTTATGCTCAATTACAAACATGTGGCACACACAAAAAAGTCACATAATAGCCCTAGGTTTGAAGGCTTGCATGAGGTTTAAAGGTGAGTACCCTCCTGAAGTTTAGTTGGTTCATCCTGTCCTACAAAAGTAAACCAGGTTCTAAGGGATCTCAATATCACTGATCCTTCCCCAAGGTGGTTGTTCAGTAGGCAACTTACTTGCCAACCAAAACCCTCCGAGTTTAGGATCTCAATGAGCGTAGTATCGAGTATCAACCAACTTCAATCTTCACCAAAGCCGGCTATCTCACTACTTTCTAAAGGCCAAGATGGGATAACTAGGGTTCTAAAAGTCAGTTAGTGTATTGACAGCATATGGCAGCCCCATATTATCCTTAACTTACTTAAGGAACATAAGCACCAACCAAGAAGTCACACTAACTATGGCCACCAGATCAACCATATCGGTATACGCCGTACAGTTTCCTTGGTCTATTTCCATTTACCTAGGGTACACTAGATCCGGGTTAGGATCTTTCACACAAAAAGCCCAACAGAAAAGTAAAGCAAACAAGACAAACAATTTAAGTGATCTAATTCCTAAGGGTACCCCTCTTTTACTTAGTAACTCCCCAGCAGAGTCGCCAGTTCTGTAACACGGTGGGAGAACTGACTTTTAGTCATGTTGCGGATAGCAAGAGTCGCCACCGACTTTTATTTTATCCATAAGGAAGGGACATAAAAGAACAGGAAAGACCGTTTTGAAAAGACTTGGGTTCGGGGGGTTGGTTATATAAAGGGAAGGTGTTAGCACCCTTTATATCCATGGTTATCCATGGGCTCTTAGTTACTTAGCTGACTTAAATGTTTTTGAAAAGTGTAGTGTGTGATTAGAAATTTTCTAAGTACTTTGTAATGATCCTCATATGGATGTATACAAAGCCTTGTTTTGAAAAATGTTTAAGAAAGTGAGGTGTAAAAAAGTAATTTTAAGATATGTTCAAGTAACTAGGAGGTACCTACCCTAGACTAAGCCATTCATGTTCTTATATGTTCTTTCAAGGGTAAGACTGTCCCTATTATTAAGGAATAGGCAGTCATTACCTTGGATGTGTTAAGGAACGAGCGTAGGGTCATCGTATGGTCAATGAAGGCAACTTAAGAGGTGTCTTTAGCAATTCGTATGGACTATCATCATTTTATTCGTAGGGACAAGATCATTATTCTGTAGGCAACCTCGAAGGGACTTGATCTTTTAATCTGAAGGGACTATGATGATTTATACTTGAAGGGACTTTGCTTAAGACACCCCTACATTCGAGAGACTTGACCATATAAAGAAGGTAACCAAGAGGAATACCCTAGGAAATGCATATGGCGATCAAAGATCGACTTACGTGTGTGAGTGTTATTTTTCAGATATTTGTCTTGAATTTAATTTTCTAAGTTCAATTATTTACATTTAATTTTGCACTCCCTAAATTACTAACCACGCAGTTAAATATTTACAAAGAAAATAAAGACGAAAAAAAAAGTACAAGCTATTACAAGGCTTTGGGAGAGATACAACATAATTATCATAAAGCAGTAAATAAATAAAGCAATAATAATATAAGTATAAATTAGCAAAGCAACAATAATAAGGAAATTAAGAATTTATTTAAGGGTTAATTAGAATTTATTAAGAAAATAAGTATAATTAATTATAATAAGAAAATAAGGTTTGAAAAGAAATAAATATAAAGAAATTAAGGTTTTGAAAAAATAGGTATAAAGAAATTAGTAAGAAAATTGAAGTTATTATGAAAATATTTTAAGTGAAATTAGATCAAGATTTAATTATATACAACATTTAGAATTTTAAAATAGAAAAAGATTATAGAAAAATAGTTATAAAATTTATTTATAAAAATAATAAATTTAATTAGATATTTACAAAAATCATATAAGTGTTTAAATAAATACTTAAATAGTTAACATTTATTTATAAAAATATTTTAGAATAATATTATATGCAAAAAATAAAATTTGAGTCATAGTTACATATAGGAAATAATTAAGTTTTTATTTGTTTAAAAAGAGTCTTAATTAATATTAATTTGATATAATAATAATAATTATAATAAAATATATAAAAATTGTAAAATAAAAAAAGGGGTAGAATACTTACCTGCTGGAGCCTGGGGTCGAACCCAGGACTCCCAGCTCCCACAACAAGCATGCCAACCATCTGAGCTAACACGCGCGTGTGTCAATATACTGGGCAACAATGATTATATATTAAACCTGTTCAAATCAATAAATAACAAAAAGAATTGGTTCCAGCCAGACTCGAACCCAGGTCCTTGTATTCATACACGTACATCCAGGCCATTAGGCTAACAAGCGTTTGCTGAAATAAAATAGAAACAAAAACAAAAAATATTATGTTGAAAATTTGAATTTTCAGATGGCGCCAAGCAGCTTCATCTCCTTCCTTGTGACCTGCGAATTTTGCTATGAAAATTGCTACGATATTACCTGCGAATTAACATTTATAGGAAAACATATGTTTCCTCAAACGCCACGAAAACTGTAAAATTTCATCAAATTGATCACAACATTGTGATCCTCATACCATATACAGTTCATTGATGTTATTAGAAATTGTTTAAGTTATTTAAATCAAGAAACCCTCATTGTGAGGTCGAAACCCTAGCCATGGTGTTTTGCTATTGGGATCACGATTCTTCAATCTAACGGCCCAAAAACATTATTTTCTTCATTACAAACATCATCAAACAATCAAAAACATATTAGAATGAGAAAATTAATGAAATTGAAAAAAACAAGAATGAACATGATAATGTGATTCAGTTCAGATGATTGTTGGGGTTTTGAATGATGTAAAAGACTTAGATACGTTCAATGATCATTGGAGAATGTATTGCAACCTTTAGAATGACATGAAATCGCTTCTAACTCCAAAACCGAATCTCACTTTTTTGTTAAAATTTTGAATATGAACAATGCCTTTCCAAGTCTCAATTTTCATCCCCTAATGCTGTCCCAGCTTCCTGTTTATGTAGTGAATGAATTAGGTCAGAAAAAACCATGGGCTTTGTTCAAAATTGGATTGCTTGATCATGAAGAAATCCCTATATCAAATATTCAAAAAAATATTATAAAACCTTTCCAATTTTGATCAATCTGACTTCAATTGACTTCCAATCATTCTAAATATGATTTAAATGATTTCCAATCAAATATCTTGACCATTATTTGATTTTTCATATTTAATTTATATTTAAATTGAATTTTAATGAATAAAATCCAAATAAATAATAAATAAATAATAAAAATCAGAACTTTTTGGTTTTGGGTCGTGCTTGATGTCATCATAAAGATTGGATTGCAAAATGATAGGCCCATTTGGAAAAATTTGGTTTTAAGGCCTTATTTTCTTCATACACCCCTAAAAAATCTCCCAACTTTGACAAGGCACAAATCCTTCAATTTTAAGGCTATGAAGGTGTTCTTGGACATTTTGGAAAGCTTACAGAGTCCTCTAACAAACAATTTTGGTCTCATGTTCATATCTTTTACCATTTTCAAATTATTCCCTTTGGAAGATGTTGACTTTTTGTTGACTTTTGAAATGACCTGTAATGTTTTAGCTCATACCTTCAAAATGAAGCATTTTTAGGCTTAGCTTGTGCGACACAAAGTTGTAGAGAATACAATTTCATTCAAAATGAGCTTTGGATGGGAAATGTTTGATGAAGCATGTGAAAGTTATGACTGGTCAAAGTTCAGTTGACTTTTCTTAAGAAAACCCTAATTTAGAAACTCCTGATTCTTGATGATCTGAAACTTCCTTGATGAATCATGATCAACCCTTGATAAAATGATGAATTTTACTTCATAAAATTGATGTTGGAAAAACAATATTGAAGTTTGACTTTGATTTGACCATAGTTGACCTCAGTTTGACTTTTTAACTACTTTGATTGATTTTTGCATATCTGATCATCTGACTGGGAAAACTTATGGGGAAAGGCTTGAAACTTGACATGGGGATTCTTGAATACATGTGGGATGTTATGAAGCTCACTTGAGGCCTTGAAAATGATTTTAACCTAAGGAAACACAAAACCCTAGTTTTGGACACTTTGTCTAGGAGGAGGCATTATCTAGGGAAACTTCCACACTTCTTGATCAATTGAGAATCTTGAGAAGCTTATGATCATTTAGAAGTATTGAGAGATATTGTCTTGATTGTGGGAGGGAAAATTTTGGGGTACAACAAAGACTATGTACAACCCTAAAGTTATCATGATTGAGTATTCCTATGGTTTGTGTGGCTTAAGAAAACATCTTCAGATGGCCACCAAGGAAGAAGAAGCAGATGAAAAGAGAAGAGAAAGGAGAATAGGTTACTTACTTCCTGAAGAAGTTAAGTAACCTAAGAGAAAGAAAGGGAGAAAGAGAGAGCATAAGTGATTCAAACTCACTTTAAAGACAAAAAAAAAGATGCAAATGAAGAGATAAGAAGAGGTGGGATATGGAGGCAAATCCACATCCTAAACAACTTACCTGAAAACCCTGAAATGGTTAGTATGAATGCATAAGATGTGAAACAAAAGGAAATAAGGCAAATGAAGATGCAATGATCAAGACCATAAGTGTAAACACAATGCAAATGTGTTATGAAATGATGCAAAGACATGTACAATGTTTATGTATGATCATATAAGAGATGAGATGCAAAGGAAAGCATGTTAGAAGCTTGGAATCACATGAATACACATAAGAAGTAATGGATGCAAAACATACCAAATGGATGCAACAATGATCAACCAATCTTCACACATGTCCTAAGGTGTCTAAAATGACATACAAATGCATGAGATGTCATGACAAGTTCAAATGATGAAGGTATGCAAAGATGAATGCAAATGAACATGGCAAATTAGGGTTATAAGAAAGTATGAGATGCATATGATCAAAACAGAAGCACGACACATGATAAAAAAATGAAATTACAACCAAATGAACACTAAACACACATAAGATCACTCCCCAAAGATAGAAGTCAGAAGCTATACCAAAGTCAAGTTATAGTTTTTCTAAGTTAGGCTAGGGTTTTGGGTACTTCTTCATAAAAAATGTCAAACAAATGGAAAATGCAATGAAAAAATATGAGTTAAATTCCCTAGATACTAAATGCAAAGTATGAAAGAATGCAAAAAGAACCATGCACAAACTCATCTTGGTTGATCAGAAATGAATTTTTGAAGTTAGGGTTAGAAAAATAAGAAATTTGGAAACCCTAATTCATGGTTAATTGTCAAAACATGATCAAACCCTAAAATAAATTTTTAAGAGGAGTTTGTAAATTGTTCTAAATATGTAAGAATGCTTCATGATTTTTTTGGTGATTTTTAAATACCTAAAAGTATTTTTAATTAATTAAAATGAATTAATTAATTAAATAATACAATTAAAGGATTTTAAAATAGATTTTTAATGCAAAAATTAAAAATAAAAATGTTTTTGGTTTCTGAAAATTATTTAAAGTTAAAATGCAAAAAATTGTATTTTTATAAAATGATTTGCTATTTTAAATAAATAAAGGGAACAAATGCAAAATAAATAAAAAGAAAATGAAAAGTAATTGAAATGAGAGGCCCAGATTGCGTGGAGGCTGGATCAAAGGCTAGGATTGCAAGTTAGCTTGACTTGAGGTATGAGGGATCAAGGGTCCAGATTCAAATTTGGGCTTCGCGCGTGATCCAATGGTTATGGTTCATTATGATTTAATTAATTATAATTAACTTAATTAAATGAAATTAGGGTTAATGATCTAATCTGGACCACTCACACACTAAGCTAATCAGGATCCTATAGCTCACAATCAATCTGCAAACAAAACGCTAATTAATCTCAGGCGACCGAAGATAAGCTCCGGTCGTCTTCTTCGGCCAGCCAAATCCCCAACTTCTTCCCTAGGTCACTAAACAACATCAAATCTGCCCAGAAACGTTCCCCACACATCATAGAACACAAATCCACAAACAAAAATCATTTATAACACATGAACAACAAGAATCGAATCAAAACATTTTCACGGGCAAATTTTCAGAACAACAATACATGCTTGTTTCTACACCATTTTCAATTCTAAACACATGAGGAGGATCAGTGCAACATATAGAATCAATTTATAACAAGTAAATGAAGTTCTGAAAAATTTGTTCTTGATGGATACCTGAACTGAAGTTCTTCAAACTGGAGCTTTCAGGGCCTCCCTCTTGTGCAAATGGACTCCTTTGAACCTCCTGAGGCTAATGGAATGCTTGAATGGAGTTGAGAGGGGCTATTTTGAAATGTTCAGTTCTAATATGGCCGAAATCGTGTTTTTGTTTGAGGCTATTTCAGGTCATGGTGATGGGTGGGAAATGTTCCTTAGGTCATGTGTGATTGAATGGTGAAAGAAATTTTGAGGTTTGATAGTTGTTTAATGAGAATCAACGAGATGAAGTTTTGAGAGGATTTTGTGTAATCTGAAGTGTGTGTGTTCTAAGGTTGAAATGAGCTGCTATATCTCTCCCATAATGTTTGAGTAGGTCATGAAGTAGGTTTGTAGAGGCTACTGATCAATATTCCAAGAGTATGGGAGAAATTGCAAAAAGTCAAGATTTGGTGTACTTGAGGTATGGCATGGTGCAGAAGTGATTTTCTGGCTGGATTATGTTCAGCTGGCTTCAAGGAGGGCCTTTGGATCATGCTATAAGCTGTGCAACTTGATTCAAGAGTTCTCATAGATTTTGCATTTTTCCAACTTTGACATTTCTTGAGAAGCAAGTCATGAAAACCCTAGGTTCTTGGCCCAATTATGATCTTTAGAAGTTGTTTAATCATGGCATGATGTATTTGAGTGGATTAGAGGTCACATAAAGGCTTGAAGTATCATTTTGCACATTTCCCTCTTTGACATAAACTTGAAAATTATGTGATTTTTCCCAACTTTGACTTACCATATCTTGAGCTCTAGGATGAATCAAGAGGAGTTCTTGTACTTTTTGAAAATGGGAAGATCCAATATACAACTTTCATGTTTGAAGAAAAATCATTTGAAGCCTTTTTTATCAAGAAAGAGGAGGTTGAAAATCTTTCCCAAAATGGAAAGTTTTCATTACAAGTCATGTCCAAAAATGGCAACTTTGCAAATGGCTCAAAATTCTTCAATATTGTGAACTTCCAAGCATTCCTAAGATCAAATAAAGATCATAGGACCTCAAATTGATGATGATGACCCTTTGGAACCCTTGTTGGTGGTCTCAGATGCCCTGATTCTGACTTTTCTTGCACAATAAGTCACCGTTTGATCAGATGACTTCCACAAGGAGTTTTTGCTTCAAATTTGATACACATGCTTATTATAACATAAATAGACCAATAGAATCAAGAATGGCCAAAAATTTTGAGTGTAAGGGCCTCAAACCCAAAACCCTAATTTCTGGTCATTTGTACAGCTGAGCCTGCCTGGGTAACTGTGCAATCCCCTGAGATTTTGTGACTTCAAAGCAAACTTGGAGGTATAATATGATCATAGAACACTCATGGATCCTCTTGGCATGCTTCATGGCTTCTGAGATAGCTCAAACCACTTCTTGGGTTCACCTGATCACAAACCCTAGCTATGCAGCTATGCAATGAGTTGCTAAAGGAAAAATAAGCAATGTGAGATGTGATGATATGCTATGAAGTATGAAGAATCACAAGCCAAGGTGTGAGAAAAAAGAGATGGCAAATTTGGGGTGTTTACAACTGCCCCTATTCAAGCATGAGTTAGCTGTACAGGATGTAAGCGCTTGGCTTAACAGACAAACAAGATAACTTGTGGTTGAATACCAAGACAGTCCAAAATTTGCACTCTTTATTATAAGAAGAAAAGGGATATAAATTATAATAGACAGTATAGACTGAATATCAAATGATAGCGACGGAGGACGACCATCGAGCAGAGGACGAATGCTGGAAAAAAATGGTGAGAAACGCACTGACGGGGACGACCATCATGCTGGGGAATAAAGAATCCGCGACGGGGACGGCCATCGGGTAAAGAAAGGAGACTTTACTGGGGATTTAAAAAAGCACCAACGGGGACGACCGTCAGGATGAGGAATGAAGAAACTGTGACGGGGACGACCATCGGGTGAAGAATAGATAAATCAATGATGAGGGACGATCATCAAAAGGTGAAGGACGATCACCTAGCAGGGGAAGGCTGCTAAAAGATATCATGACATAAGACGAATATTAGATAGGAAGTTCAAAGATGGGGACAACCATCGGATAAAATGATGAGGGACAATCATCAAAAGATGAAGGACAATCACCTAACAGGGGACGACTGCTAAAAGATATCACGACATAGGACGAATGTTGGATAGGAAGATTGATGATGGGGACAACTATCGGATAAAACGATGAGGGACGGTCATCAAAAGATGAAGGGCGATCACCTAGCAGGGTACGGCTGCTGAGGATTATCGCGACATAGGACGAATGTCAGATAGAAAGATCAACGATGGGGACGACCATTGGATAAAAATATGAGGGACGGTCATCAAGAGGTGAAGGAAGATCACCTAACAGGGGACGACTGCTGAGAAATATCGCGACATAGGACGAATGTCAGATAGTTTTCTTGGCGACTTCTGGGGATAGATAAACACGGACGAGTGTTTAAGCCCTAAAAATAAAATGGTATAAGTGTTTCGACAGTGTGTATAGATTAAAGATACAGACGAGTATCCTTAGGACCGCGATACGGACGTGTATCGATAGAAACAAACAACGACACGTGTTTAAGGAGTGATGATACAGACAAGTATCAACTGTTTGAACAAGTGTTGATCTGCTGGGGAGATGCGTAAGATACAGACGAGTATCAAAGAAATATGTATAAGTAGGATACAAACGAGTATTAGAAGGATTGTGTATAAGTATGTACAAGTATTTTTATTGAGAGTGCAAAAGGATATTTTGGCTTTTATCAGCAGGGGATAAGTTTTTGCATATTGCTGGAGGAGTGATTTTGGTATTTGCAGGTGACTGGCTCGAACCCGACTTATGATCATGCAGATGTTTGATTTTTGCCTTAATGCTCTATATTAGACGAAATGCTACGCTTTGTTTGGGGAGGATGATGCGAATGCTATGATTATACAAATGAGAGAAACGAAATCCGAGATCTGAAATATGCTGGGAAAACGGATCACTGGGCGATCTGTGGGGAGAAAGGATCACTGCACGATCTTTCTGGAGGACTCAGGGGGAAGAACTCTGTGGGGAGCCAGTGTTGAGGATGAGAATATCTGGCCACTCGCTGGGGAAAAGTGATTCATGCATTGCTTTGGAGATCCTTCTTGGGGAGGAGAGAACTTCTGGGAAGTAATCTGTCGGAGGATCAACTTTGTGGGGATACTCTGAGGGGATAAAAAGCTTTGTGGGGGAATAATTTTGTCAAGTAATCCTTCTGATGAGGTGACTGCCGGCTTGGCTGGGGATATGGTGTCTGATATGCCCCATGTTGTGAAAGGTTGTCCGCCTTGAGTACCTGCAACCTGTCAAACAAAGGAAACGCACAAGTGCCCTGAGGTATCCTCAACTAGATTTCGTCATAGGAGTTAGGTTCGTTTAAGAGCACATATTTCCTGCAAGCATTTATTAAAAATAGCTTATATATTTTCATGCAAATGTTGTATTACGAACTTTGGACATTTTGCAAACAAAACAAAGAGGTACAAAATAAAGTGTGATTGAATATTTGAATTTATTGATTTGTGTGCCCTGAAATAAGGAGATTGCTATAAAAAAGTACTATTTGGAAATGTTGAAGTTGACGCTCCAATGAGCTTCCTTTGCTATGACCTGTATGACCTATACGCTCTTCTTATCGTGCTTTCTGAAGAAAATTGATTATGATCGACGCTTTGTCCTTTCGAAGCTTGTCATGTTATGTGAGTGTAATACATACGAATTTAGAATGCAGTTGTTCGTTGTTTCCCTGTTTTTGTGTGGATCGCCCTTTCGGGTTTTCAATCCACCGGGATACCCATTTTTGCATGAGCTGTCCGATGTGGCTTTTCGACTCAGCGGGTGTACACATTTTTTTTTCAATTTTTCCCTTATTTTTGCCCGAGTCTCTTATTCTGTTTTTGACTCGCCGGGATTCCTTAGTTTTTCTTGGACTTACATTCTGTTTTTATGTCCAGCGGGTCATTTATGCGAAGTATTTTTTAATTGCATCTGAATTCACATGAGATGGTAAATCTTCACCATCCATGGTTGCGAGCATCAGTGCTCCGCCTGAGAAAACCTTAGTTATCACATGGACCTTCATAGTTTGATGTCCACTTGCCCCTATGGTCTATATGAGGAGGAAGGATCCTTTTCAGTACAAGCTCTCCCACTTGATATTCCTGAGGTCTGGCTTTTTGATCGAAGGCTTTCTTCATCCACTTCTGATATAACTGACCATGACAGATAGCTGCTAATCTCTTTTCTTCAATCAGGCTCAGTTGATTATAACGAGATCGTACCCATTCTGCTTCATCCAGTTTCATATCCATTATTACCCGCAAGGAGGGCAATTCAACTTCAACAGGTAGGACTGCTTCCATACCATACACAAGCTGATAAAGTGTTTCCCCGATAGATGTTTTGATGGAAGTTCGGTACCCATGTAAGGCGAATGGTAACATTTCATGCCAGTCTTTGTACGTGACTACCATCTTTTGCACAATCTTCTTAATGTTTTTGTTAGTTGCCTCAACAACGCCATTCATCTTTGGCCAGTAAGGAGAAGAGTTATGATGTTGAATCTTGAAATCCCGGCATATTTCTGCCATCATCTTGTTGTTAAGGTTTGAACCATTATCAGTAATGATTCGCTCGGGAACTCCATATCGATAAATGATATCCCTTTTCAGAAATCGGGCTACCACTTTCTTGGTGACATTCGCATACGAAGCTGCTTCAACCCATTTGGTGAAGTAATCAATGGCTACCAGGATGAATCTATGACCATTTGAAGCAGTTGGCTCGATCTTTCCGATCATATCAATGCCCCACATGGCGAAGGGCCAGGGTGAAGACAATATATTCAAAGGATTGGGAGGCACATGCACTTTGTCTGCGTAGATCTGGCATTTATAGCATTTTCTGGAATAGGCACAACAGTCTGCATCCATTGTGATCCAGTAGTAACCTGATCTTAACAATTTCTTTGCCATTGCAAGTCCTATGGCATGGGTACCTGTAACACTCCAAATTTTCCCTATTCATTTTAAGCATCATATTCATCATGAACATATCATATTCTTAGCATCCTAGCATGGAAAGATGAGGCATAACATTTCTCATGACCTAGCATTAGGCATATGATCATCTGTGGAGGTTCTTGAAGCATTTCAAGCCATGACAAGGGGCCCAATGGTTTTGTACAAGTCCTATTAGGGATCTACATTGCATTTACAAGTTCAAGTTCATTTGCAAAAGCTCAGAAGGTTGGAAGATCATCAAGGATTCCAGGTTAGGGCAAAGCTCCTACACAAGGATCCTAAACTAGGGTTTGAGATTCAAGCATGAAAACCTCACAAATTTGGCCATTTCATTTGGGCAAAGTCTTTTACATGTTAAGAGGATCCTATGTACCAATTTTGGTGAGAAAATTCCTTGTGGAAGTCAAGAATTTCTTCAGTTGCTTGCAGATGAAGTAATTGGTCAACTGTGCCTTAAAAAGGTCAACTGTGTGATTTCAAGGGGTCCAATCAATTTTTTCTAGCTAAGGGATGTTCTTACAATGTTATAAGAGGTTTGGCAAGTTCAAAGATCAAGAATCATGAGGTTTTGAGGTGTTTTGCAAAATTGGTGCAAAGTTGGTTTTGAGAAAATCCCATTTTTGGCAACTTTTGCCCTAAAATTCAAATAATCATAACTTGGTGAAAAATTCTTCAAATGGACCAAAGTCAAACATGAAAGTTGGAGATTAAGGCCTCCCATTTTCAAAAAGTACAAGTACTTTTTCATAGCCTTCATGGTTAGAAAGCTAAGGCCCTCGAAAATTTCACAAAATTAGGGCAAAAAGTTGATTTTCATTTATGCACCAAGAGCCAAATGACATGAAACTCAATTTTGAGTGTTGGTATGGATCAAGTGAGGTTACAATATTAAAATGCAATGCAAATGGATCATTTTTCTCAAAGGAATGCATCAAATTCGTGCCAAACAAGAATGTTACTTCATAAGGGCAAAAAATACATGAACATGAAAATAGTGTGATACTTTAATCTAATGGCCAAGATTTGTTGGGATTGTGATTAAGGGGTCAGATTAGAGTGCACATGGGTTGAAGGCAAGAGAGTGCATGAGGATTACATGATATCACACCAAAATTGCAAAATTTGCAAAATCACAAATAATTTTCATTCCCACGTGCAAACTTCTTCATTTCTTCAGCATTTGCTCATGACATGATATAAAACAAATTAGGGTTTTGCAAGGGCTCAGTTCTCTCTCATTGCTGAGTTTCCACCTTCTTGCACAACTTGCATTTTCTCTTGAATCTCCTCACACACTAGCTCTCTCCAAAAACAAATCATAGATCCTTCATCCTTGGAAGCTCATGATCATTAATCTCACCATTGTGCAAGCTATCTCTCAAGAATCATAACCTTGCCATTTCAGGGCAGTTGCTTGCAAATCCTCAGATATAGCAAGATTCAAGGCTCTAGTTGCATTTATTTTGCAACTAGAGTGAATTTGGAGTGATTTGGCTTCATCATTTGGACTTCTAGCAAGCTCTCTCAAGATCTGCAAGTTCAGGTAACATCCAAATCTTCAGATCTATAAATGATTTTTGAGGTGTGCTTTTGAATCTTTGATGTATGCTGATCATTATGCCATGTTTAGTTTCGAAATTGGTGCATTATTGAGTGTGTAATGTGAATTTTAAGTTTCTTGTTCATAGCTGTTTGTGTTCGATCCAGAGAATCCATGGATCTATTGACTTTTTCATGCCCATATTTGAACTCAGGGTAGTATGTTTACCTAATCTGGAGGTCCTTGTTCATTATTATTGTGATTTGTTCATCTGGTGTAATTTCCGGTGCCGGAGCCCTAGCTCCGGTCACCGGAATCTGGAAATGTTTGCATTAGGGTTTATGAGGTTGAAGATGAGTTTTCTGCCCTTGGATCATTTCACATCCACGCACCAGGTCTTATCACCTCATAAATGAGGAGCCTCCCCTTCACGTGCCTTCCTCTCTTATGTTTTCATTCTGAGTGTGTTTGGTGTGTTGCGTCTCATGTTAACTTTCATGATCCCTCACTCCTCATCCTACCAAACTGCCATGTCATTTAATGAGAGAGTCCACCAGATGCGTTGCTTTCATCTAAAGGCCAATGTATTTTCCTTTATTTTTCCTCTGATTTTCCACCCTATATGTCATACACTTGCGTAGGCTAATGAGCCCAAGCTGCTATTCGCACCCCCCTGATTCATAAGCCCAATTGTTTTCAACTAGATTCTTTGCTCTTCATACCTCCGGCCCTTTTCTCATATTTTAATTTTCTTTTCTTTTATTTCTTTTATTCCGTTTTGCTTTTTAATTTTTAAAATTACTTCCAATCATCAAAAAATTCCAATTTAATTCATGGTAGTCCAATTGAGTTTTCTTTATTTTCCATATTTTTCTTTTCCATTTTATTTTCATTATCCACGTGTCATTTAATTGTTCCTCTTCATTAATTCTTTTTTAAGTCCTTTTTGTGCATTCTTCCTTGTCCATTTTCCATAGTGTTCATCTTTTTGAGTTTTGTGTTGGTTCTTTTTGCTCTGGATTCATAAGAAGATGTAGTTCATGTGTGATTTTTGCCCTGATTTTTAGAAATTTTTTCATTGGGTTTTGATCCTTGCCTTGTAAGTGAAGTTTCTTAACCCTAGTTTATGTTTGAGCCTTCTTTTGACCTATCTAGCTTCTGAATTTCTCCCAATCCTTTTGGCTCATTGTTATATCATGTTTGAGGATCATTTGTCCTAAGTTGTGGAATTTTTAGATGCATTGTTGATTTGATTTGAATTTTGGTTCATAACTTGTCCTATTTTGCTTCCTTTTTGATCATAAGCTCTCTCATTAGCTTAGAAGGGTACTTGTGCCAACTTCTTCATCTCATTTGGGGTCTCTTTGGGGTATGGGTACCTTTCTGATCTTAGGTTAGGGTTTGTGTTTTGGAAATTTTGGTTTTGCTTAGCTTTTAAGTTCTTCCATTTCTTATGTGCTTTCACCTCATCTCCTTACTTCTTTCCTTCCATAATGTGATTGTATAGTGTTGTGCTTCTCTTCTCTTCATCCCTTTTGCTTCTAAATCTCTTCTTTGACTTGTTTGGGTTCTGGTCTTGTGCCTTGGGTTCATGTTTTGTGCAATTTTCTTTGCATCTCATTAAGTTTGATTTGCCTTGCCATGTGTTTCATATTGACTTGCATGTTTCTTCTCTCATTTTTGTGATTTGCATTGAGCATTTGTATATACGACTTCACTTCTGTTTGTATGATGTTGGCATGTCATTAAGTTCATTTAATTTCACTTGTATGTTTATGTTGCTAATCTTTCAGGGGCTATGGTAAGTGAGAGGTGTGGAAGTGATTCCCACATCTCCAAATCTCATCTCTTCTCTTCTTATTCTTACTTGTGCTAACCTTTTGCTTGTTGGGCTTAGGCCTTACTCATCTCTTCTCCTATTCTTCTTTTCCTCTTCTTCTTCTTTCTTCTTTAGGATAGTAAACCACACTAACCTTTGGATATCCATGCATGACAACACTTAGGAATCTTTAGTCCCCCATTAGATTTTTAACTTTGTGATCCTTTTGGTTTCTCTTCTCCTCTCATCTCATAATCTTAAAGAAAACACTTAATAAAGTTTGAAGTGATACCTTGAGCAATATCCTTATCCCATGAGATACTTGTAGTCTTCCCATCTTGGGATAGTACAATTTTATCTTATGATGCACAAGTCTGATCAAGGTATCTTCTTCACAAAGAAAAATCATAAAAAAACATTTCTTCACTGTAAATACCAAAAACACTAAATAAGTTAATGAGTTAGTGAGCTTAAGCCCTAATCTCTGGACTCAAGTTTTGGGGATCTTCTCCTTACTTGAGTATGCTTGTTCTATTATTCCATCTTGGAATGTAGTGACAAGTGCACATTCCAGGGAAAAGAGCTTGAGTTCACTTCCTTGTGACACACTCATAAAAAGCTTCTAAAAAACACAAACAAACAATAAGCGTCTTTCCTTCGGGAATTCTTTTCTCATCTTATTCGCTTCGTACACGAACTTGCTCCTACTTGTCATTTTGCAAGACGGTTACGCACTCGTCGTCCGAGTCTGCAACACCTGAGCATTGGCATAGGTAGTTCAAGCCTTAATTCACAAGCAATCTTTTCCACCCCTAGTTAGGGGAACTACGACGTCTCTGATCCTCATTTTCCCGATGAGGTACGTAGGCAGCGGGGTAGGGCCCGTTCGAGCACAATCTTTATTTTCCTTACATTTTTTTCCTTTTCATTTCTTATTTCAGTTCCTTTCTCAGTTTTCTTTTCCAGTTCAGTTTCATCTTCTTTGCAGCAGCTGTCATACCCTCACCCTTTGAAACATTTCCTTTTGCAAGCGTGGATCCCGTCGGGTACGGCGGACGATCTGGGTGCTAATACCTTCCCAGGTCGTAACCGACTCCCGAACTCAGTCTCTTTGGTTCGCAGGACCCGTGTCCTTCCTTTTCTTTTCTTCTGGTTTGTGCAGCATTACCATTCCCGTTCCTTCGGGATACAAATGCCTGGCTGGCGACTCTACCTTTTCTGCGCCACTTTCGCGTTTGTACCAGGATGGAAATCCGGGGAGCGACAGCTGGCGACCCTGCTGGGGATTGAACCCAAAATCTATGGTTCCCCTGTGAGTCTCTCCTAGCGCTTGTTTGTTGCTATTTCTTTGGGTGGTGATTGTTTGCTGTTGTGTGTTGTATTTTTACTATTGTTTATTTACAATTTTGTTTACAGCTTTATTTACAGTTTTCAGTATTTATTTTCTGCATCATATTATATACTGGACTGTCTGGACTGGATTTTCTGTTTGGTGGGTTGGGTGATACTGTTTCTAAGAGATGAGCTCATTACCACGGCTCGAGTGCACCTTAGGACTTAGAGTGGTTCCATTTTGGCCTCATGAGATCTTGTCATGGGGGTAGTAGTGAGTTCCACGCCCAGATTTGCGACCGTCTTGGAAATGTCTTGATTTGGGGATTTTCCTCTCTCATTTCATAACCTTGACAGTTATGTGCAGCTGGGGACCGATCATTGAGAACCTTGTGGAAACATCCCTCTTTAGTGATGACAGTGGCAGACCACATTGTGTGGCAAACCCATTCGCATCCGAGGGCCCACCTAGGACTTACATAGGATGACCTTGTTTCCCGGACTTAGCTGAGGCCTCCTTGTGTAGTATATAATGCCAAACCGATTCTCTGATTTGGTCATGAGCCATTTCTCGGAGATGGTGAAAGTATTATTGCTATTCGGCTTTGAGAGTCTGTGATGTCTGACCCGGAGCCTACCAGTGAGATTGGGAAGGGGTTTACAGGTTTGCAGGAACCCTTGGCCTCTACATACTCTCATTATCAATGGTCCTTATTATGATTTCTGGTCCTATGGTTCTATGGTTCTGGTGTTCCGGTTTTCTTGGTACTGTGGTTCTGAGACTTCTATCAGAGAGTTGTGACTCAGAGGATTTTGATTGCCAGTATTCAGAGGGTCCTTGTGTTCAGTGTCCAGTATCCAGATGGTCCTAGATTGATCATATGCCTGCATTGCATTTGCATTTGCATCATTCTAGCATTAACTGTTTATGTTTCCATTTTTCAGGTCATTGTTCATATTCAACTCCCATTTCTGGTAAATCTTATCTCCAGATGGAAGAAATCAGAAGAGTTACAAGGAAAAAGAATGTTCAGTATACTTTTCTTCAGCCTGAAGTCAGAAGTGTTCAGAAATTAGCAGGTCTGATTGTTGCACCCCAAAATTTGCCCTCACAATACAAGACTTTGTGTTCTAAGAAGGTTCACAAGGTTCACAAGTTCTCAATGCTTATATAACCTTTCATGAGGTTCATGAAGTCTACAAGCCACTTCATGAGGTTCACAAGGTTCACAAGCTTCTCAACATCTTCAAGACCTTTCATGAGGTTCATGAAGTCTACAAGTTACTTTATGAAGGTTCACAAGATTCACAATGATTACAAAGCTCTCCTGAGGTTCATGAGGTCTACAAAGCCACTTCATGAGGTTCACAAGGTTCACAAGCTTCACAATACTTCCCATGAGTATCACAAGACATCTTATGAACATTCACAAGGTTCACAAAGTTCACAATTGGTCAAAGAAGTTGACAATTCCCTCAGACAATGCACCTCCTAAGCAGTGCATCCAAAACTAGGGTTTTGACTTTAATCAAGCTAAGTGGACTTCCAATACCTCAAGTGAGCTTCATAACATCTTGTATGTGTATAAGAACCCCCATGACAAGTTTCAAGACTTTTCTCAAAAGTTTGCTCAGTCAGATGATCAGATAAGTCAAAATCAGTCAGTGCAGTTAAAAAGTCAAACTGAGGTCAACTGTGGTCAAACCAAAGTCAAACTTCATGATTTTTTGCCAACATCAAGTATATGAAGTAAAATTCATCATTTGATCAAGGGTTGATCATGATTCATCAAGGAGATTCCAGATCATCAATAATCAGGAGTTTCTAAATTAGGGTTTCCTCAGTAAAAGTCAACTGAGCTTTGACCAGCCATACCTTTCACATACTTCATCACCAAGTCTCCATCCAAAGCTCATTTTGAAGGAAATTTAATTCTCTACAACTTTTATGTTGAAGGTTAATCCCAAAAATGCTTCATTTGGAAGATATGATCTAAGACATTATAGGTCATTTCAAAAGTCAACAAAAAGTCAACAACTTCAAAAGGGCATAACTTGAGATTGGTAAATGGTATGGACTTGAAACCAGTGGGGTTGTTTAGAGGACTCTTCAAGATTTCCAAAAAGTCCAAGAACACCCTCATACATTTAAAATTGAGAGAGATGGGCCCTTGCAAAGTTGGGCAATTTTGTGATGGTTTATGTTGGAAATGGAGGTTTAAAATCATTTCATTCCAAATGGGCTGCCCAAGTTATGATCCAATCCATACTATATCACTATGCACGACCCAAACCACTTAAAATCTGATTTTTATTATTTTTTATTTCTATTTATTTTGATTTAAATCATTAAAAATCATTTTAAATATAAATAAAATATGAAAATTAAAGATTTTATTTGGATAATGTTTCTAGAAAATCATAATTGGTGATTGAAGTTGAAAGAGAAAGAAATCATGTGATCTCTCCAAAAATAGCAAGCATTCATGAGCCAATATTTGAATTTCATGACACCATCTTTTTCAATATTTTTTGGATCAAATCTCCACACAACAAATCCATATTTCTGACCTAATTCACTCTCACATATATACTAAGCATAACCCTAGCCTCAAGCCACGAAATCCAGCAGCCAAAAGGTGAGTTCCATTGTTCAAAATTTCAAGCAAAAAGTGAGATTCGGATTTTGAGTTACAAGGCACTAGAAGGTAAAATAAGAACGTGGTTGGCTTCCTTGATCATCATGGAACATAAACTGATCATCACATTGCCTCATAACATCACACATTGCTAAACCCGAAACTTGTTTATGCTTGATAAAGTTTTTTTCGATTGTGATGATTCATTGCATATAATTGAATTTTGTTCATATAATTGTGTTTGTTTATGTCTATAGATGAAATCTGGAGCGATTGATGAAGTTCCATAGCCTAAAACGCGTTCTACCATTTTTAGGGTTTATGGCTCCAATTAGGGTTCTTCAATCCAGCCCCTATAAACAAATTATAAGAACGTGGGATGATTGGAAAATTCATTTGAAACTTAATGGACTGATTAATTTCAAGAAACTTTGCTGTTTTGTCAATGATTGATTTTTGTAGGTTTTGCTGGAAATTTGAATTCGCAGGAAAACTTGCATCTAATTTCGCAGCAAAATTCGAAAGTCACAAGGAAGAAGAAAGTCATTCCCGCGCGTCAGAAAATTCAAATATTTTTGAAATATTTTATGAATTGTTATTGGTTTGTTTATCACACGCACATGTGTGTCCTGGTGGTAAGTTTGATAGGCGTATGTTGTGAGGTCTCTGGTTCGATACTTGGCTGGTGCATGTTTTTTTTTTGTTAATTTTTCAGGTTAAAGACAAACATAATATATTATGTGTTGTTGCCAATCCATGACCAGAAGGGCTCTCCCAGCCAGGTGGATACGTGCGCATGCTTGTAATTAGAAGGTCCTGGGATCAAATCCCACCCCAGGCCTTTTTTTTATTTCTTCATTTACTGGATTTTGCAAGCAAACAACAAAAGGAATTCTTCCCCCTCACTTATTGCCTGCGCACCAATGGCCTGGTGGTTGTTGTTCTTGTTAGGAATCAAGTTGACCTGGGTTCAAACCCCAGTCAGGTAAGTTTTTCATACTCCCTTTCTTTTATTTGTTTTTTAATGTATTATTATATTAAATATAATTTTATTTCTAAAACAATAAAAAATAATAATAAAATATGTATGTTTTCTTTAATTTCAAAAATATATTTTCATAAATTATGTTTCTATATTTTGTATTTAATTTATAATATGTATATATAAATTAGAATATTTTTGTATATAGCTAAACCCTATTTTTTTAAAACCCTAAAAATATTTTCTAAAATAAAACCTAATTCTATTTTTTCTTAAATAATTTTATTTTCTGATTATTAGTATAATTATAATATATTATTTATTTATTTAGTATGATTCATGTAAATATTATAAATATAGTTATAAATTATTTTTCTCATATAAAATATAAATATATTTCATGTTATTAAAAATTAAATCTTGTAATCATATTTATAACTTATTTTTCTCTTTATGTAATATGTGAATACCTTTTATAATTTTTTTTATTTTTTTTAAATCTTATAGTCATAATATATTTAAAAATAACCTAATAACTTGTAAATTAAAAAATAATTGTTTGTTCATATTTCCTTTTTTTTAAATATAATTGTTTATATTAGATTGTTAACCTCTTATTCATATATTTTGATTAATTTTTATTTATTGATTATTACTAACCATATAATTTATTTTGCTTTATTAATTTTATATTATTATTATTTCACTAATTATTATTATTCACTAACCTCTTTTATTTTATTATTACTAACTTTTTGCTTATTATTTAAATTATTTTCACTAACTTTATATTTCTACTAACCTTATTTAATTTTTCTTATTATTATTATTTACTAACCCCAATATTTTGTTTACTTATTTATTATTTTTATTTTTTGCTTATTATATTTATTTTGATTATATTCTGCCATTTATTTTATTTTGTTTATTATAATTATGTTGTAATTGCTTCCTTGGTGTAATTTTGTAATATTTTAAATATTTAATTATTGTTATGGTTAGTAATTAGGGAGTGCAAAACATGTATGTTCTTAAAATTAATTCTAGATCACTTTTTAATCATAAGATAATTAAAATAAACACTCACACACACGTAAGTCGATTTTTAATCGCTGTCTCACATTTCTAAGGATATCCCTCAAGTTGCCTACGAATAATGGTCAAGTGGGGTGTATAAAGCAAGTCCCTTAAAAGAAAAAATCATCAAGTCCCTCATGGTTGCCTATACGAATCGAGTCCCTTCGAATAAATGATGATAGTCCCACATATATGCTTACTACACCCCACAGTTGCCTTGATAAAAACCAAATGTCCCTCACATGTCCCTTAACATCTAAGGTAATGACTACCTACTCCTTAATAGTAGGGATAGTCTTACCAAGGAAAGGATAAAGAACAAGAAAGACCTAGAGCTTTAGGGTAGGTACCTCTTAGTTGCTTGCTCACTCCAATTTTCAAACTTTTCACAAATTCAAACAAATTTTCAAACAAGTTTTTTACACATCCGTACATGGATTATTATCAACTATTCTGAAAATTTTTCTATTCACACACTACACCTTCAAAAAACAATTTAAAGTGAGCTAAGCAACTAAGAGCCCATGGATAACCATGGATGTAAAGGGTGCTAACACCTTCCCTTTACATAACCTACCCCCCGGACCCAAAATATTCTCTTAAGGTCTTTCCTGTTCTTTTATACCCTTTCCTTATGGATAAAATAAAAGTCGGTGGCGACTCTTGCTATCCGCAACATTACTTAAAGTCAGTTCTCCCACCGTGTTACACTGATGAATGACTAAGTCTTGGGCAATTTCAGGAAAAGATATGGCCAGATATTGAAGTATGTGGACAAACCCACTGCAGACCAGAAGGACAGTTTGCATACCTTGCTTCAGTTTTATGATCCTCTGTTGCGTTGCTTTGTGTTTCCAGGTTACATCCTAGCTCCTACATTGGAGGAGATTGCCAGCATTCTGAATGTTCCAGTCAGAGAGACATTGCCTTTCTATGGGTCTGAGGTGGTGTTTAAAAAAGAAGACATAGCCAAAGTTTGTCGTTTGCCAGCTGCTACAGTCAAGAAGGCTCTGAAGGATAGTGAAGGTAAAGGACTCCCTTGGAGTTATCTCATACCAGAGGCAGAGAAGTATGCTACAAAGGGTAGTTGGGGTGACTTTGGTGTTGTGCTTGCTTTGATAGTGTATGGGT
Source organism: Lathyrus aphaca (assembly GCA_963966055.1). Classification (NCBI taxonomy): domain Eukaryota; kingdom Viridiplantae; phylum Streptophyta; class Magnoliopsida; order Fabales; family Fabaceae; genus Lathyrus; species Lathyrus aphaca. Next base: position 421,149,812 of record OZ014520.1, read on the forward strand.
CTAGCTTGTTCCCTGGAGAGAAATAATTTGTAAGCTTGGAAGTGATCTCCATCTTTGCAAAAGGCAATCCTGTACCAACTCTTTTGGGTGACTTCTACTACAGTGTGCATTACAGGAATGAGAAAGGTAGAGGAGGACCAGTGACCTGCTGTGCTTCTTTGTTTGCTGAGTGGTTTTCCAGACAACTGCCAAAATTAGGTGCTTTCAAGGAAATGAGGGATGAGTGGATATGGTGAAGAAGGTTGATGGGGTTAACTACTGAAGATATTGCTTGGGGATATGACAGAGATTTGCTAGGAAAAGAATTGCTGGTCAGTTGTGGAAGATTTGCTAGAGTGCCTTTGCTGGGAAGGAAGGGTGTGATCAGTTATCATCCAACATTAGCCAGGAAACAGTTTGGTTACCCTTTGAAAGATCCACCACAGATGGAAGAGTTTGCTGAGTCTTTGTATTTTCCTGTGGAAGGAAACAAGGAGTTAGTTCTACAAGCCTCTTAAGCTTGGGCTCACAGGATAAGGAAGGGTAAGAAAGACTTTGGCAGAGTAGATCCCAAGACGTATCCACCATTTGCTGTATGGTTGCAAAAACATGTAGAAGAAGTTCTCATGCCTTTCTCAGTAGAAGCTCCACTTTATCCCAGAGAAGTGCCAAGTCAGAGTAGTACTGTTTCCCTTGAAGAGTACAAGAAATTGGAAGCTCAGCTGCATGAAGTTCGAGTGGAGAATGCTGAAATGGTAAGCCTGTACCATCTTGCCAACAGGGCCAAGAATGAAGCAGAAGGAAAGCTGCTGAAGATCCAAGCCTATTTGGGAGCTAAAGAGAAAGACTTTGCTGGAAGGGAAGCTCACTTTCACAGGTTGGGTCTGATGGAAGCAAAAAGAGAAGCTGAACGCAAAAAGACTTTGAAGACTCTCAAGGAAGCTCGTCAATCCATTATTTGGTTGCAAGGCCAAAGGGAGGAAGAGCAAAAGAAGTTCAAAGAGAAATAAGAGTTCTTTGAGGTGCAAATGGCCTATAAGAAGGAAGAGGTGGAGCAAGTCCACAACATTCGGAGGGAAAAGACTCAGCATTTAGCACAAAGCCAGTTAGCCTTGGAGGAGGCACGGAAGGAGATTGAAGAGCTCAAGCTGAGAGCGAGTGTCAAGAAGGGCAGAGCAGAGGTGGCAGAGCCTGGGTCCTTAGTTTAGTTCTTTTTTCAGACTACCTACAGACTTGTTGTAGGAATCTTGCTTTATTTATTTTGTCTTTTATTCATGTAATGGCTTGTAACCCTTCGGGGAATATTTCTGTTTGTGCTCTAACTTTTGGTCGACAGAGGTTTGTCCATGATATACAGTGTTAATGTGCAAATTATCTTTTCTGAATGTGCAAGGCTCGTTTGTCTGATACTGCTAATATCTGAACATTCTTCAAAGAGAAAGTCTGAAAGTTAATACTCAAAGTGGTTATCTAGAGTAGATACCAAAACTGGGGTATGCAAATGCTTAAAACCTGGGAACATGAGCAGTTACATTGCATTGCATATGACGTGTTTGTTTGTTTTGCAGGTAGTGCTTCAATTTCTAACATTTTTGATGTTTCAGGCACTATAGCTCCCAGGAAAGTTCGGGAGCAACCAGTCACACACAAATATCCAACAAAGATCAACAGAGAGAGTCATGGATCAAATGCAAGCTGACTTAGCTGACTTGAGACTAAGGATGGACAATTTTATGACCTTGATGGCAGGCATGGGTCAGAATCAGGAACGTCTACGGGAGTTGGTTGAAAATAATCAAGCCAGAAACAACGGTACTGCTGAGGGAGGTAATCGTAACGGTGCGGGTGCCCGTCAGGTTGAAATCCATGTAACACAGCCAGGGGTTACTATAATCAATGATGGATTAAACAATGTGCAAATGGACGGACAAGACGAACAGTTCACTTTGCTGGACGAAACTGAAGGCCAGGGGGATGAGATGAACAGGAAGTTTGAGGAGATGGCAGAACAGATCAAGGCTATTCAATCCCAGAACTCTTTGGGGTTTGACATTACTGACTTGGGCTTGGTTCCCGGAGTTCGAATCCTTTACAAGTTCAAGATCCCAACTTTTGAGAAATACAATGGTACAGCGTGTCCCAAGACTCATCTTCAGTCCTTTGTAGGAAGGATTGCTGCTCACACTGATGATGAAAAGCTATGGATGTACTATTTCCAGGACAACCTGGTTGGGGCCTCCCTGGAATGGTATATGAAGCTAAGCACAGTCAATATTAAGAGCTGGAAGGACCTGGCAGAGGCTTTTGTGAGACAATACCAATATAATTTGGACATGGCTCCAAATCGCACTCAATTGCAACACATGTCTCAAACTGCTAAGGAGGGATTCAAAGAATATGCTCAAAGGTGGCATTAGCTCGCTGCCAGAGTGCAACCACCACTGCTGGAGAATGAGATGGCTGATATGTTTATGGGGACATTGTAAGGTGTGTTTATCGAAAGATTGGTGTCTTGTTGGGCTACCAAGTTCAACGATATAGTAATTGCTGGAGAGAGGGTTGAGACTTTATTAAAGATGGGAAAGATTCAGGATACGAGTGAGAGTAGCTCGAATGGAGCAAGAAAAGCTTTCAGTGGACCCCCGAGGAGAAGGGAGGGTGAGACAAATGCTGTGTTTGGCCGAGGACGGGACCGAGGATATAGAAGACCATATGAGCAAGTGGCATCAGTCACAATTCCTTCCAGTCCTGTGCAGCAGGTACAGCCTCAACAACAACAAAAACAACATCAGCCGCAACGTAACAACTATCAGCAAAGACCTTATCAGCCAAGGCAGACTCGCCCGACTAATAGGGTGCTTGAGGCTATTCCCATGACTTATGCTACTTTGCTACCAAGATTGCTGGACCTGAATTTGATACAATTGAGAAATTTGGCACCACCACCACCTGGAGAGCTTCCAGTGGGATACGATGTCAATGCAAGATGCGCTTTCCATTCAGGGGAACCCGGGCACTCAACTAAGAAGTGCAGGGCGCTACATCACAAAGTTCAAGATCTGATAGACTCCAAGGCGATTAACTTCGCACCACCGCCAAATGTTACTTCAAAACCTATTCCGAATCATGGAGGGGCTAGGATACATGCTGTTGAAAGTGGTGAGAAGTTAAGTCTGATGCTGAGCATAGAAGAAGTGAAGACTCCGTTGTTGGTAGTGAAGGAGAGGTTGTTGAAAGGGCAGGTGTTTTCGGGATGCAGTTCTTGTTGTGAGAAGTGTATGAATTCAGAGAATGGGTGTGAGAATCTGAAGATGGGATTACAGAGTTTGATTGATGAAGGATCTTTGCAGTTTAACAAATTTGGTAATGAAGTTGATGATGTGTCCACCATAACCATTTTCTATAATGAAGCTGAGATGCCTACCAGAAGAGAGCCCGTGACCATCTATGCTCCTGAAGTTAGTCCTGTGACTATCACCGTGCCTGGGCCTGTTCCTTATACAGATGATAAAGTCATTCCATGGCATTACGGCTCAGATGTGTACGTGGCTGGATAGAAAGTGGAGAGTAAGTCTGTTGCTATTTGACCCGATTGTAGTGAACGTCGGAGGAGTTAGAGGTTTCACAAGAAGTGGTCGTCTATTTGCTCCCCCAGTTCTGAGAGGGGATCCTGAGGCTGAGGCTGAGGAAAAGGCTAAAGGAAAGCAAGCTGTGACTGATGAGACAACAACTCCTGTTGCTGGGAAGGGTGCCTTTGAGAAAGAGGTCGAGGAATTTATGCGCATAATTAAAAAGAGTGATTATAAGGTGGTCGAGCAGTTGAAACAGACATCTTCCAAGATATCCATTCTATCTTTGCTGATGTGTTCTCCTGCACACAGAGAGGCCTTGTTGAAAGTGTTACAGATGACGTATGTTCCTTAAGAAATAATTGTCAATCAACTTGAAGCTGTGGTGGGCAGCGTGAATGCAAGCCACGGGCTGGGCTTTACAGACAGAGACCTTACGTCAGAGGGTCATAACCATAACAAAGCGCTGCATATTACTATAGAGTGCAAGGGTGTTGTGTTGTCACATGTCCTTGTTGACACAGGCTCTTCTCTTAATGTACTTCCGAAGAAAGCATTAATGAAGCTCAATGTTGATGGTATAGTCCTAAGACCCAGTGATTTGATTGTCAAAGCTTTTGATGGGTCCAGAAGGTCAGTTTTTGGAGAAGTTGAGTTACCCGTGAAAATAGGTTCTCAAGTATTCAAAAGTGTCTTCTACGTCATGGACATTCAGCCCGCGTACAGCTGCTTGTTGGGACGCCCATGGATTCATGTTGCTGGAGCCGTAACCTCCACTCTGCATCAAAAGCTCAAGTATGTGGTTGATGGCCAAGTAATCACAGTGTGTGGAGAGGAAGACATCTTTGTAAGCCACCTATCAACTTTCAAGTATGTAGAGATGGATGGAGAGATCCATGAGACTTTATGTCAAGCCTTCAAAGCAGTTAACGTCAGCATCTTGACTCCTGTAGAGAGAAGCAGTGAGAAAGAAGGTACCTCCATCCATTCCTACAAGCAGGCAAAGGAGGTGGTTCAGTCAGGAAGCGCCCAAGGCTGGGGAAAATTGCTGGAATTGGAAAAGAAAGACGACAAGTTTGGATTGGGTTATCAGCCTGGTGGATCTACTCCAAGTGGTAAAGCCATTTCTTTTACAAGCGCTGGGATGCTCGACCGCAACCAAATCTGTTGACAAGCCAAGATGGGGACAGTGATGGCGACTGGGACAACTGGATTCATCCGTGTGCGCCCGGAGAGGAGCTGAAGAACTGGTCTGCTGAAGACATTGTCCAAGTTACCTGGCACTCAGAGTAATTTATTTGTTTCCTTTTCTTATCATGCTGCATTGTCAAATCCAGCATTCTGCCCAAGATGCTATGATCCATTGTATTGGGCCACCATGTTTGTTATGAATTTATTTTACCATGAAATAAAGGACATTTTCAGACAAATTGGGTTCTCTTTCTTTTATTTCAAATTTTTCACAAAAAAATATATAAATGGCAATGTGTTTTTCCTTTTTGTTTTTGTGTTTGCGTCTCTTTCAAAAATAAGCAGATTCTGAAATAAGCACATCATCTGTGCAGTGTTGATCATCCGGATTCCATTGATAACGTTCATGCTATGACCATGCATGACTTTGACAATCCTGTCTACCAAGCTGATGAAGGGGTTGAGGAAGACTGTAAACTCCCTGAAGAATTGGTCAGATTGTTGAAACAGGAGGAACGAGTTATTCAACCTCATCAGGAAGAAATTGAGATCATAAACATCGGCACTGAAGATGTGAAGAAAGAGATCAAGATTGGGGCCAGTCTGCAGGCCGAAGTAAAGAAAGAGCTGATCAATATGCTGCGGAAGTATGTGGATATCTTTGCCTGGTCGTATCAGGATATGCCAGGGTTGGATACCGACATCGTTGTGCATAAGCTACCATTGAGAGAAGCCTGTCCTCCTGTGAAATAAAAGTTGAGAAGAACTCGTCCTGACATGGCAATGAAGATTAAAGAGGAGGTTCAGAAGCAATGGGATGTCGGTTTCCTTGCTGTAACTAGTTACCCACCTTGGGTAGCTAACATCGTACCTGTACCAAAGAAGGACGGCAAGGTTCGGATGTGCGTTGACTACCGAGATTTGAATAGAGCGAGCCAAAAAGATGACTTTCCGTTGCCACACATTGATGTGTTGGTAGATAATACTGCTCAATTCTCGGTATTTTCCTTCATGGATGGCTTCTCCGGATATAATCAGATTAAGATGGCATCGGAAGACATGGAGAAAACAACGTTCATTACCCCGTGGGGTACATTCTGCTATAAGGTCATGCCCTTTGGTTTGAAGAACGCCGGGGCAACCTATCAGCGGGCTATGGTCACGTTGTTCCACGACATGATACACAAGGAGATTGAGTGTTATGTGGACGATATGATTGCAAAGTCCCGAGACGAAGAAGAGCATCTGGTCAATCTCAAGAAGTTGTTTGATAGACTGATAAAATACAAGCTGAGGTTGAATCCAAACAAGTGCACTTTTGGAGTGCGTTCCGGAAAACTGTTGGGTTTCATTGTTAGTCAGAAAGGAATTGAGGTAGATCCTACAAAAGTAAAAGCAATTCAAGATATGCCTGCACCGACGACAGAAAAAGAAGTGCGCGTATTTTTAGAGAGGTTCAACTACATTTCTCGGTTCATATCTCATCTAACGGCCACGTGCGAACCAATATTCAAATTGCTAAGAAAAGAGCAAACGGTCAGGTGGAACGAAGACTGCCAAAGAGCTTTCGACAAGATAAAAGAATATTTGCAGGAGCCTCCAATTCTAATGCCTCCCGTTGAAGGAAGACCTTTAATCATGTACTTGATTGTGCTAGAAGGGTCAATGGGGTGTGTTCTAGGCCAACATGACGAGTCTGGTCGAAAAGAATATGCTATTTATTACCTTAGCAAAAAGTTTACCGACTGTGAATCCCGCTACTCACTGCTCGAGAAAACTTGCTTTGCTTTGGTATGGGCTGCTCGCCGACTGAGGCAGTACATGTTGACTCATACCACACTGCTAATTTCCAAAATAGATCCTGTCAAGTACATCTTTGAGAAACCAGCGTTAACCGGATGGGTTGCTAGGTGGCAAATGATTTTAACTGAATATGACATCCAATATACTTCTCATAAAGCCATCAAGGGAAGTGTATTGTCGGATTACCTTGCACATAAACCTCTTGAAGATGATTATCAGCCAATGAAGTTTGATTTCCCTGATGAGGACATCATGTACCTCAAAGCAAACGATTGCGAGGAACCACTTCCGGAGGAGGGGCCAGACCCTGAATCCAAATGGAAGATGATGTTTGATGGGGCAGTTAATATCAATGGACGTGGAGTTGGTGCTGTTCTCATTACTCCCAAAGGTGTTCACTTTCCCTTCGCTGCCAGAATTACTTTTGGCTGCACCAACAATGAAGCGGTATACGAGGCATGCATAATGGGAATAGAGGAGGATATTAATCTTCGGATTAAGAACCTCGATATATTCGGAGATTCAGCCCTCGTCATTAACCAAGTTACTGACAAGTGGTATACGCATCAAGAGCATTTAATTCCATACAGGGATTATGCCAGAAAATTGTTGATGTTCTTCACGACAGTTAAGCTTCAGTACATACCATGTGATGAAAATCAATTGGCCGACGCATTGGCCACTCTTTCTTCGTCTATCAAAGTCTTGTGTTGGAACTATGTGCCCAGAATTGACATCTCTAGGCTTGACGCTCCAGCTCATGCCTCTTCTGTAGACGCCGTGTCTGACGAGAAACCTTGGTATTTTGATATCAAGCTATTCCTGGAAAAGCAAGAATACCCAGCTGGGGCATCTTCCAATGACAAGAAGACCTTAAGGCGACTTGCTGCTAGCTTCTTCTTGAATACAGACGGGGTTTTGTACAAGAGAAACTTCGACATGGTCTTGCTCAGATGCGTGGATAGACACGAAGCAAGCATGTTAATGCAGGAAGTCCACGAGGGATCTTTCGGTACCCATGCAGGAGGGCATGTTATGGCAAAGAAATTGTTGAGATTAGGGTATTACTGGATGACAATGGATGCCGACTGTTGTTCATTCGCTCGTAAGTGCCACAAGTGCCAGATTTATGCAGACAAAGTGCATGTTCCTCCAAGCCCGCTCAACGTCATGTCATCTCCTTGGCCCTTTTCTATATTGGGCATTGACATGATCAGAAAGATAGAGCCTACTGCTTCAAATGGTTATCGCTTCATCTTGGTCGCGATTGATTACTTTACCAAGTGGGTCGAAGCAGCATCTTATGCCAATGTCACTCGTCAAGTGGTTGCAAGATTTCTAAAAAGGGACATCATTTGCAGATACGGAGTGCCCGAAAGGATCATTACTGACAATGGTTCTAATCTCAACAACAAGATGATGGCAGAGTTGTGTCGGGACTTCAAGATTCAACATCACAATTCTTCTCCTTACCGACCAAAGATGAATGGTGCGGTAGAGGCAGCAAACAAGAATATCAAGAAGATTGTGTAAAAAATGGTTGTCACTTAGAAAGATTGGCATGAGATGTTACCATTTGCGTTGCATGGGTACCGAACGTCAATCAGGACGTCAACAGGGGCAACTCCCTTCTCATTGGTATATGGTATGGAGGCAGTCTTGCCCGTTGAAGTAGAGATTCCCTCATTGCGTGTGATGATGGATGTGATACTTGATGAGGCTGAATGGGTGTGTGCTTGTTACAATCAGCTATGCCTAATTGAGGAAAAGAGATCAGCGGCTATCTGTCATGGTCAGCTTTATCAGAGGAGAATGAAGCGAGCATTCGACCAACAAGTACGTACTCGGGAGTATCAGGTAGGAGAGCTTGTGTTGAAGAGGATTGTTCCTCCAGGTTCTGATCACAGGGGCAAGTGGACCCCGAACTACGAAGGACCATTCATAGTGAAGAAAGTTTTCTCAGGTGGAGCACTGATGCTCACCACTATGGATGGAGATGACTTCCAATCCCCTGTTAACTCGGACGCAGTCAAAAAATACTTCGCATAAAGAGACCCGCTGGACACAAAAACAGAATTAAAGTCCAGGCAAAAAAAGGGCGTCCCGACGAGCTAAAAACAGAATAAAAAGCTCGGGCAAAAGTTAGGGAAAATAAGTAAAAAAAAATGTACACCCGCTGAGTTGAAAAGCCACATTGGACAGCTCAGGCAAAAAAGGGTATCCCGGTGGATTGAAAACCCGAAAGGGCGATTTACGCAAAACAAGGGAATAAACGAACAACTGCGATCCAAGTAATCTGAACCACATCATCGTTTCGTACAACTTGACAATATCAGAAGGATAGGAATCAATCCCCTCATCTTCTCAGAAAAGCAGAGGCAAGAATGGAGAGTTTTGAAGACATGCTGGTGTTGCACCCCAAAATTTGCCCTCACGATACAAGACTTTGTGTGCTAAGAAGGTTCACAAGATTCACAAGTTCTTAATGCTTTCAACACCTTTCATGAGGTTCATGAAGTTTACAAGTTACTTTATGAAGGTTCACAAGGTTCACAAGCCTCTCAACATTTACATAACCTTTCATGAGGTTCATGAAGTCCACAAGTTACTTCTTGAAGGTTCACAAGGTTCACTAATGCTTTCAATGCCTTTCTTGAAGTTCATGAAGTCTACAAGTTACTTTATGAAGGTTCACAAGGTTCACAAGTTTCTCAACATATACAACACCTTTCATGAGGTTCATGAAGTCTACCAGTCACTTCTTGAAGGTTCACAAGGTTCACAAGTTTCACAATGATTACAAAGCTTTCCTGAGGTTTATGAGGTCTACAAAGCCACTTCATGAGGTTCACAAGGTTCACAAGCTTCACAATACCTCCCATGAGTATCACAAGACATTTTATGAAGATTCACAAGGTTCACAAAGTTCACAATTGGTCAAAGGGGTTGACAATTCCCTCAGACAATGCACCTCCTAAGCAGTGCATCCAAAACTAGGGTTTTGACTTTAATCAGGCTAAATGGACTTCCAAGACTTCAAGTGAGCTTCATAACATCTTATATGTGTGTAAGAACCCCCATGACAAGTTTCAAAACTTTTCTCAAAAGTTTGCTCAGTCAGATGATCAGATAAGTCAAAATCAGTCAATGTAGTTAAAAAGTCAAACTGAGGTCAACTGTGGTCAAACCAAAGTCAAACTTCATGATTTTTTGCCAACATCAAGTATATGAAGTAAAATTCATCATTTGATCAAGGGTTGATCATGATTCATCAAGGAGATTCCAGATCATCAATAATCAGGAGTTTCTAAATTAGGGTTTCCTCAGTAAAAGTCAACTGAACTTTGACCAGCCATAACTTTCACATACTTCATCACCAAGTCTCCATCCAAAGCTCATTTTGAAGAAAATTTAATTCTCTACAACTTTGATGTTGAAAGTTAATCCCAAAAATGCTTCATTTGAAAGATATGATCTAAGACATTATAGGTCACTTCAAAAGTCAACAAAAAGTCAACAACTTCAAAAGGGCATAACTTGAGATTGGTAAATGATATGGACCTGAAACCAATGGGGTTGTTTAGAGGACTCTTCAAGCTTTCCAAAATGTCCAAGAACACCCTCACACCTTTAAAATTGAGGGAGATGTGCCCTTGCAAAGTTGGGCAATTTTGTGATGGTTTATATTGAAAATGGGGGCCTAGAAGCAATTTTCTCCAAATGGGCTGGCCAAATTATGACCCAACCCATACAATAATATCATGCACGAAATTTCCATGTTATTTTCATATTTTTTATTTTATTTAATTAATTTATTATGATTTTTTATACTTAAAATCATTTTAAATTTGAATAAAATATTAAATATGGAGATTTAATTTATTTATTGATTCTAGAATATCATAAAGTCAGCATGGAACAAATTGGTGCAAGAAAGATATTGAATGGCTTGAAATAGAAAGCATTGGTACAAAAATATTGAGATTTTAAAGCTTATCATGATGAATCTTTTTGAATCCAATCTTGCACATAATCAATCAAATTTCTTGACCTAATTGAGCCTACTATAAGTACACAACATGAAGCAATACATTGGGACGATTTTGGGCAGCCCTCAATCTCACTTTCAAACTCTCAAAATCATCAAAATTTTTCAAATTCGGATTCTAACATTTGGTAACTTTTCAGGTGAATTAAGGACAGCAATCTCATCCTTGAATATCATTGATCATATCCCAATAATCATATGCATCAAAAACAGCATATATGCACCAAACCGAATCAAGTTTTATGTGTGTTTCAAGTTTTTTTCGAAATCATGGCTACACGTGATATAAACTGTTTTTAATGATCCAATATTGTTCATAATGTGTCATAGAATGATTCTGGTTATTTGTTTTTAAGTTTTCATGCAGGAATCGCGTTTGGCCATAGTTAGGGTTTAAGCTTCAATTTTGGGGCTTTACGATTTAAGCAATCTAAACAAATTCTAATGACATGGTTCGGTTGTGTGAATCATGGGAAGTTGTTTTGTGTTATTAATTTGGCTTGTTTGTACTTGTGGTGTGAGGTTTAAAAAATACAGGAATTCCCAGGAAAGCAAAAACGCAGCAAAGTCCCCAACAAAATTCGCAGGTAATTTTGTAGGGCGGGAGGAAGAAGAAGATCAATTGGCGCGCTGTTGGAAATTCAAAATTGTTTATAATATTTTATTAAATCGTTTCCAGGTTTAATCACCAAATCGTGTTTGGTCCAGTGGTAAGAGGAGTGTGTGTATGGCTTGATGGCATGAGATCGAATCCTGCTTCCAGCAATTTTTTTGATATTTTGTTCATATACTGCAGTTTTAATATATTATTATTTGAAGTGGTTTGCTTAGCAATTAGGCTCTCCCAGCCAGGCGGTAACGTATGCATGCTTGTAACCTAAAGGTCCTGGGTACGATTCCCACCCCAGGCCTTTTGATTTTCATTATTTTCTGGATTTTGCAAGACAAGGCATAAAATGAAGCAAACCTATTCTGTCATCACCAAAGCTTGGCTGGCCTGGTGGTAAGTTTTGATGGCTGCAACCTGAGTATCCTGGGTTCAAACCCAGCCAAGGTATGTTTTTTTTTTACTATTTTTCTATCTTAATTTCTTAAGTAATTAATTCAATTGTTTTCTTAATAAAATATAAATCATGTATGTATATTCAAAAATTCAAAATAACATCATGTTTTCTATAAAAATTTTCTAAACTTTTTTTTTTTTAATTCAAACATTATGTTCTTTATTATTTTATGTGAATTATAATATATGTATTAGTTAAAATATTTTTGTATTATCAATTAAACCCTAAGATTATCTTTCTAAACAAACCCTAATCTAAGAATAAACCCTAATTTTCACAAACTCTAAAAAATTTTCTAAAATAAAATCTAATTCTTTTTTTTTTCTAAGTTATTTTATTTTCTAATTATTAATGTAATTATAATGTACATTTATTTGTTTATTTAGTATGATTCATGTAAATATTATAAATATAATTATAAATTATTTCTCTCATCTAAAATATAAATATATTTCATATTATTAGAAATTAAAGTTTTGTAAATATACTTATAATTTATTTTTTTCTTTATATATTAAGTAAATACTTTTTATAACTTTTGTTTAGAAATAATTGAATTTATAATAATTAAGTTTTGTGGCTATAATATATTTAATAATAATTTAATAAATTTGTAAATTAAAAAATAATTGTTTGTTTATGTTTTTTTTTAAATATAATTGTTTATATTAAATTGTTAACCTCTTATTCTTATATTTTGATTAATTTTATTTATTGTTATTATTAACCATGTAATTTATTTTGCTTTATTAATTTTATATGTTATTATTTCATTAATTTTTATTATTCACTAACCTCTCTTATTTTATTATTATTAACTTTTTGCTTATTATTTAAATTATTTATCACTAACCCCTATTATTTATTTCTTATTATTTATTGCTTATTTATATTTTATTTTGCTATTTATTTTGCTTAATATTTTGCTTATTATTATAATGTTGTAATTGTTTCCCGGATGTAATTTTGTAATTATTTAATTATTGTTGCTATGGTTAGTAGTTAGGGAGTGAAAAATATGTATTTTATTTAAAATAAATTAGATCACTTTAATCAAAGATAATTAAATTAACACTCACACACGTAAGTCGATTTTAATCGCCGTCTCACATTTCTAAGGTTATCCCTCAAGTTGCCTACGAATAATGGTCAAGTGGGGTGTATAAAGCAAGTCCCTTCAAACGAAAAATCATCAAGTCCCTCATGGTTGCCTATACGAATCGAGTCCCTTCGAATAATGATGATAGTCCCTCATATATGCTTATTACACCCCACAATTGCCTTAATAAAACAGAATGCCCCTCACATGTCCCTTAACATCCAAGGTAATGACTACCTACTCCTTAATAGTAGGGATAGTCTTACCAAGGAAAGGATAAAGAACAAGAAAGACCTAGAACTTTAGGGTAGGTACCTCTTAAATTGCTTGCTCACTCCAATTTTCAAACTTTTCCACAATTTCAAACAAATTTTCAAACAAGTTTTTACACATCCATACATGGATTATTATCAACTATTCTGAAAATTTTTCTATTCACACACTACACTTTCAAAAAACAATTTAAAGTGAGCTAAGTAACTAAGAGCCCATGGATAACCATGGATGTAAAGGGTGCTAACACCTTCCCTTTACATAACCTACCCCCCGGACCCAAAATATTCTCTTAAGGTCTTTCCTGTTCTTTTATACCCTTTCCTTATGGATAAAATAAAAGTCGGTGGCGACTCTTGCTATCCGCAACATAACTTCAAGTCAGTTCTCCCACCGTGTTACAGAACTGGCGACTCTGCTGGGGATTTAAATTTAAGAGGGGTACCCTTAGGAATTAAGATCACTTTAAATTGTTTGCCTTGTTTGCTTTATATTATCTTGTTGGGGTGCTCTTATGTGTGAAAGGTCCTAACCCGGATCTAGTGTACCTTAGGTAAATGGCAATAGACCAAGGAAACTGTACGACGTATATCGATACGGTTGATCTGGTGGCCATAGTTAGTGCGACTTCTTGGTTAGTGCTTATGTTCCTTAAGTCAAGTTGAGGATAATATGAGGCTTCCATATGTTGTCAATGCACTAACTAACTTTTAGAACCCTAGTTAACTCATCTTGGCCTTTAGAAAGTAGTGAGGTAGCCGGCTTTGGTGCAGACTGAAGTTGGTTGACACTCGATGCTACGCTCATTGAGATCTTAAACTTGGAGGGTTTTGGTTGGCAAGTAAGTTGCCTTCTGATCAACCACCCTTGTGAAGGATCAATGATATTGAGATCCCTTAGAACCTGGTTACTTTTGTAGGACAGGATGAACCATCTAACTTCAGGGGAGGGTACTTACCTTTGAACCTCATGCAAGCCTTCAAACCTAGGGCTATTGTGTGACTTGCTTGTGTGTGCCACATGTTTGTGATTGAGCATAACATCATGACATCATCATGCATCATGAGCATATCATTTTCCCAAACCATTTCAAGGACCAAAGGATTTATCTTTGTTCTTTGTTGCAGGTCATGGCTTCAGCTCGTAGAAACACTATCAGGATCAACTTTGTGGGGATACCTCCCAAGCTCAAAGAGTTGGTTTCTCAAGTGTCTGATCACTCCCGGTTCAACAAGAGACATGGTCATCTATTGGATATGGTCACTTCAGGGTTCAATGAAGACATGATGAGTGTTCTGTTTCAGTTCTTTGATCCTAAACATCACTGTTTCACATTCCCCGACTATCAGTTAGTCCCTACCATGGAGGAGTTCTCTAAGCTTCTGGGTATACCTGTTCTTGATCAAAGACCCTTCACAGGCTTGGAGAAGGAGCCCAAACCAGAGGTTATTGCTGCAGCCCTACATCTGAAGAAGTCTGACATTGTTCTAGAAACGAGAAGTGGAGTCAAGGGTATTCTTGCTAAGGTATTAATGGATAAAGCTCAGATGTTCTTGAAGGCCATGAGCTATGATGCTTTTGAGGAGGTCTTAGCCTTGCTGATATATGGCTTAGTATTGTTCCCCAATCCAGATCAGTTCATAGACGTTCATGCCATCAACATTTTCCTGAGTCACAATCCAGTACCTACATTGCTTGGAGACATCCTGCATTCTCTTCATACTCGTACTACAAGGGCAAGAGGAACTTTGATGTGTTGCATACCTTTGCTTTCTAGGTGGTTTATTTCTCACCTTCCTCGCTCAGTAATGAAGAATGAGCAAGGGTTCAGATGGTCCAAGAGGATCATGTCACTTTCTCACTCAGACATCCATTGGTGCTCCAGATCTATGGAGAATGTCACTATCATTGACCGTTGTGGGGAGTTTCCTAATGTGCCACTTCTAGGCATAAGAGGAGGCATCACCTACAACCCCTCTCTAGATTTACGACAATTTGGTTACGCTCGGAGTGATGGTCCACATGACATGTTGATTCAGGGCATTGTATTTGACTACGACAACGATCTTCAGGGTTACCGTCAGAGATTCATACGAGCTTGGGGAAAGGTAAACAGGGTTGATAGCAAGACACTGGAGCCTAAGTACACTATTCCTATGGAGGCTTATCTCAGATGGGTACGATCTCGTGCTCAGACACTCATGATGCCATATCCTGCCGTCCTACCAGTTACCATGGAACCTGTTGCTGAAGGAGACACTGCTTATACCATCCTTCACCCAGACATGCCTACTGATATGGAAGACTTGCAGAGATCATGGATCCAACTGAAGGAGCAAAGGGATACTTTCGAGGCTCATTACAAAGCAAGCCAAGCAAGAATCCTAGAGCTAACAAAGCAACTTCATGAGGAGCGAAACCTCAACTCATACCTCAATACAAAGAGGAAACGTCCATGGGAGACTTAAAACCCCATCTTTTGTACTTATTTTATTTCATTTTTTGTAAGCCTAAAAGGCAAAACAAAGTTATTACTAATAAAAGTTTACTTTCGTGTTTGTCTAAGCAAATTTAAATCCTGCGGTCCTTGAAAACATTGCATATGCATTCACATATCATTTCATTGCATCACAGGTTTATAATTGTGCACAGGTTTCTCATCTTCTCGCTGTTTATTTCAGCAATGGCTCTTGAACAATCAGTTAAGAATCTCCAGGCACAAAATGCCCGGTTCCAAGAGCTGATCCTGAACCTATCCAAGGGGCAGGATGAATTGAAGACACTGCTGACTAAGAAGAAGAATCCTGAGGACAACAAGGATGATCAGCTGACACAACTACAAGCTGAGATGACAGGAATGAGGGCCCAGATGAATGACCAGGCGGCTTTTATTCAAAGATTAGCCCAGAGGCAAGAAGAGCTAAGAACCTTTGTCCATAAACTTCAAAGTGATGGAGTCAGGGATCTAAAACAAGCTGGTTTGGTTGAAAGAAGGATGAGGATAAAAGAGGGTAAGAGACAGGTTGCCATTGATCGTTCTTCAGTTGAAGAAGAAAGACCTGATAAGGTTAATCCACCTCAACACAAGGGATATAGAAGACAGTTTATCAAGTTCAGCACTCCAATGTCACAAGTTATGCAATGCTTGTTGGAGATGAAACTAGTTTCCTTGAAAAATTCTCCTCAAAATCCTAAAACTTCCTCTCCTCGCTATAATCCCAAGGCAAGGTGTGAGTATCACTCCAACAGTCCTGGACATGATACTAATAACTGCTGGATGTTGAAGAATAAGGTTCAAGACCTAATTGACGAAGGAATACTCGAGGTTACGCCAGAAGGCCAGGTTGAGTTCTTCTATCGTCCATCAAGCATCAAAGCTTCCAGAATATTGAAGTAACAAGTTTAGAGGAAGAGACTTTAAGAACACTTGAATTTTCATTTGTAATTTCTCTTATTTGTTTGAACACTTACTATTATGTTAAACTTTTGTTTTCATTAATGCATTGCATATGTTTGTCTTGAATTAATCCATTCGTTCCACTATATTTTGAATTATGCTTCTTATTTCTATCTTGTGATATTTAACTCCTGATAAAGCTATAAGCCTGTAGAGGGAGGATGACGAAAACAATACCATAATCTTATGCAGTATGCTTTTGAACAGACTATACTGACGATGTACAGGCATTGTTTCAATTCCTAAACAGTGGAGATATAAGGAAGTTAATCCCTAGACAACCCTTTTGAGCCTATGAAGTAGGAGTTTTTGTTCTCACAAATTAAAACCCTTATTCATAACCTGGGGCAGGGTAGTTACTCAGTTAACTCAAAATATGCCAATTATATGTACACAACTAATGATGGTTCTCGGTAATCATTAAACCTGACAGTCAATATCCAGCAAAAGAACAATTCACTAAGTCAAAACCTATGAAGGAGACTTAGTAAAACATTAAGACATCCCGCTGACTGTAACCTTGAAATAAGCAGTTCAGGCAAAAAGAAGGGGATAACAAAGTAAAAAAAAAAAAAAAAAAAAGAGAGGTCACTATGAATCCTCAACAAAGAAGGATGACTGAAGGTTCAAATAAACTTTTGGTTGCCAAACCATCACAAAATATCAATGTTACAATACCACACTTCTGTGGAATCTCAATGCATAAGTTAACTGAGTATAGGACTGGAGAACATCATGGAGAGTGGGTTGGGTACAAATAAATTTGAGCCTTTATCTTTTGTTTCTTAAACCATGAACCAGGCCACGTTATAACCCTTTAAAAGTCCTAACTGAAGCATGGTTAGTTCGAAAGCGTACTGTTACAAAAAGGTATCCTGACTCCTTTAGGGTTTGTTATAAAACTTGAGTTAATATCACAGTTTTCAAGAACAAAAAATAAAAAAATAATAAACAGTTTTTCTAAAATAACTTATTTCAAAACTTCAAGACAGACATAAGCATTGCATTTTTTAATATATTTGTTTGCATATACCTGAGTGTTTGACAGATGGAGAAACTTACAGGACGAATGTTCAATGAACCAAAGTCCTTCCGATAAACAAAGTTGCTTCCTGGATCAAAGTCCATGTATACAAAGGGGCATAGTCATGACCTCCCAAATCAAGGGGGCAGGCCATGATATTTCCTAACTCATTTGGGGCAATCAGGACAAGATTCAACTATGTTTAAGCAGCCAGAGGCAGATCTCCTCATCTATCTGAAATGCCAAGGGCATAGTCACTGTTTCCCAGTCAAGAGGCATACCAAGTTACTGTTTAATTCAGTTGGGGCAATTAGGTCCAGACTCAGCTGTGCTTAATATGCCAGGGGCATTTTTCTTCATACAGTTGAATTACCAAAGGTGACATTACAGAGTTCCTAATACCAGGGGCATGGTCATTGTTTCCTAATCGAGGGGGCATACCAAGTTACTGTTCAAATCATTCAGGGCAACCAGTTCCAGATCCAACAGTGCTCAATAGCCAGAGGCAACTTCTCTCATTACCAAGGGTAACACTGCAAAGTTCACAATGCCAGGGGCATATGCTTATGGGGCATTCTACTTGTGTCTCTTGAGGTGGCTCATTACAGATACTTCCATTATGGGATAATTCATCCTCAATCAAGGGGCAATGCTTTCTCTTCAAATCTAATATCTGGAGCATATATGGTCCATCACAATCTAAAGACACATTCCTCTCATTGTATTACCTTGATATTGGATTCTCAGCTAAAATCATGATGGAAATTAATTATGCCAGTAGTATCAGATGGTGTCAGTATCATGTTTTCGAAAGGTATTCAGGAAAGTTATGGATTTCAGGAGCTCTAAAACCAATTGGTTATACACTCTCGGAGTTGAAACGATTCTGTTTTCAAGTTCAGCTTTACTTTTCCCTCTGAATCCAGATTTACTTTGACCCTAAGCAAAACGTCCATTGGTTATGTTTGAATGTATCATGCTTTTGAATATGATTGATGTTTACCAGAAATGCATGTATGCTTTTAATATGATTGATGTTTACCAGAAATGCATGAAAATGCAGTAATGGTATTTGCTAAAGACGAACGAGAGAAGGATTTCAACAAAGCTTCGCCGGTTCACCTTTACAAGACAGTTACAAACCCTCAGTAGGGTAAATTCATCTTCATAAAGTCTCATCTCCCCTGGAATTTATATCCATCTCTTTTATCCTCATACGGATATTCAGGAAATTACTTTCCAATAAGGGTACGACGAGCGAAGACGGGATGTTATACTTATCCTACTACCAAACGAAGACGAAGGTTATATATACCTTACTATCCCCAGCAGACGGGAGGTTATATCTATACCTTACTATCCCCAGCAGACGGGAGGTTATCTATACCCTGTTATCCCCAACAGACAGAGGGTTATACATCCTTCAACAACGAATCGGGATTTATTTTCCCTGGTCAGCAGTTGTTATACCAAGACATCCAGACACTTCCGGCAGTATCATATCGTACATACATCATATATATCATACCATAACATACATATCCATAGACATATAGTACATTACATAAGTGCATCATATCATACATGCACACATAAGGCATAAACTAATGTTATTATACAGAATGCTACCTTGTTTTCAGGTTAATTATCCAACAAACAAACTTATGATCTTTGGGACTGCTTTATCGTAACCTCAGGGTTACTTTATCCTCCTGAAATCATCATATTACTTCAAGACTGCTTTAGAGCTATTGATTGCTCTATCCTCCTGAAATCATATTATTATTTCAAGACTGCTTTAGAGCTATTGATGGCTCTATCCTCCTGAAATCATTACTTCAAGACTGCTTTAGAGCTATTGATTGCTCTATCCTCCTGAAGCCATCTTATTATTTCAAGACTGCTTTAGAGTTATCATTATTGATGGCTCTATCCTCCTGAAATCATTACTTCAAGACTGCTTTAGAGCTATTGATTGCTCTATCCTCCTGAAGCCATCTTATTATTTCAAGACTGCTTTAGAGTTATTGATTGCTCTATCCTCCTGAAATCATATTATTATTTCAAGACTGCTTTAGAGCTATTGATGGCTCTATCCTCCTGAAATCATTACTTCAAGACTGCTTTAGAGCTATTGATTGCTCTATCCTCCTGAAGCCATCTTATTATTTCAAGACTGCTTTAGAGTTATCATTATTGATGGCTCTATCCTCCTGAAATCATTACTTCAAGACTGCTTTAGAGCTATTGATTGCTCTATCCTCCTGAAGCCATCTTATTATTTCAAGACTGCTTTAGAGCTATTGATTGCTCTATCCTCCTGAAATCATCACTTCAAGACTGCTTTAGAGCTATTGATTGCTCTATCCTCCTGAAACCATCTTATTATTTCAAGACTGCTTTAGAGCTATTGATTGCTCTATCCTCCTGAAGCCATCTTATTATTTCAAGACTGCTTTAGAGCTATTGATTGCTCTATCCTCCTGAAATCATATTATTATTTCAAGACTGCTTTAGAGCTATTGATGGCTCTATCCTCCTGAAATCATTACTTCAAGACTGCTTTAGAGCTATTGATTTCTCTATCCTCCTGAAGCCATCTTATTATTTCAAGACTGCTTTAGAGTTATCATTATTGATGGCTCTATCCTCCTGAAATCATTACTTCAAGACTGCTTTAGAGCTATTGATTGCTCTATCCTCCTGAAGCCATCTTATTATTTCAAGACTGCTTTAGAGCTATTGATTGCTCTATCCTCCTGAAATCATCACTTCAAGACTGCTTTAGAGCTATTGATTGCTCTATCCTCCTGAAACCATCTTATTATTTCAAGACTGCTTTAGAGCTATTGATTGCTCTATCCTCCTGAAATCATATTATTATTTCAAGACTGCTTTAGAGCTATTGATTGCTCTATCCTCCTGAAATCATATTACTACTTCAAGACTGCTTTAGAGCTATTCATTGCTCTATCCTCCTGAAATCATATCATTACTTCAAGACTGCTTTAGGGTTATCATTATTGATTGCTCTATCCTCATGAAGACATGCTGTTACATCATTATTACTCCAGTATCCTGAAAACATATCATCAATACCTCAGGACTCTCCAAATTCCTGACAGCTTTCATTATATCTCCATATTTTGGACTGCTTTATCTTCCAAGAACTCTCTACTAGTGGCATCTTTAAGCCCACTCACTCAACCAACCATCAACATCACTCTATGCACTGGTGAGTGCAAATTTTTGTGCTTTTGAGTTCAATCCCCTTCAACCTTCCAGGTTATGACTGGAAAATATACCAATCTAACCCCTCAGGTTTCAGAAAATTGAACAGGGGCAGCTGTTGCACCCCAAAATTTGCCCTCACGATACAAGACTTTGTGTGCTAAGAAGGTTCACAAGATTCACAAGTTCTTAATGCTTTCAACACCTTTCATGAGGTTCATGAAGTTTACAAGTTACTTTATGAAGGTTCACAAGGTTCACAAGCCTCTCAACATTTACATAACCTTTCATGAGGTTCATGAAGTCCACAAGTTACTTCTTGAAGGTTCACAAGGTTCACTAATGCTTTCAATGCCTTTCTTGAAGTTCATGAAGTCTACAAGTTACTTTATGAAGGTTCACAAGGTTCACAAGTTTCTCAACATATACAACACCTTTCATGAGGTTCATGAAGTCTACAAGTCACTTCTTGAAGGTTCACAAGGTTCACAAGTTTCACAATGATTACAAAGCTTTCCTGAGGTTTATGAGGTCTACAAAGCCACTTCATGAGGTTCACAAGGTTAACAAGCTTCACAATACCTCCCATGAGTATCACAAGACATTTTATGAAGATTCACAAGGTTCACAAAGTTCACAATTGGTCAAAGGGGTTGACAATTCCCTCAGACAATGCACCTCCTAAGCAGTGCATCCAAAACTAGGGTTTTGACTTTAATCAGGCTAAATGGACTTCCAAGACTTCAAGTGAGCTTCATAACATCTTATATGTGTGTAAGAACCCCCATGACAAGTTTCAAAACTTTTCTCAAAAGTTTGCTCAGTCAGATGATCAGATAAGTCAAAATCAGTCAATGCAGTTAAAAAGTCAAACTGAGGTCAACTGTGGTCAAACCAAAGTCAAACTTCATGATTTTTTGCCAACATCAAGTATATGAAGTAAAATTCATCATTTGATCAATGGTTGATCATGATTCATCAAGGAGATTCCAGATCATCAATAATCAGGAGTTTCTAAATTAGGGTTTCCTCAGTAAAAGTCAACTGAACTTTGACCAGCCATAACTTTCACATACTTCATCACCAAGTCTCCATCCAAAGCTCATTTTGAAGAAAATTTAATTCTCTACAACTTTGATGTTGAAAGTTAAGCCCAAAAATGCTTCATTTGAAAGATATGATCTAAGACATTATAGGTCACTTCAAAAGTCAACAAAAAGTCAACAACTTCAAAAGGGCATAACTTGAGATTGGTAAATGATATGGACCTGAAACCAATGGGGTTGTTTAGAGGACTCTTCAAGCTTTCCAAAATGTCCAAGAACACCCTCAAACCTTTAAAATTGAGGGAGATGTGCCCTTGCAAAGTTGGGCAATTTTGTGATGGTTTATATTGAAAATGGGGGCCTAGAAGCAATTTTCTCCAAATGGGCTGGCCAAATTATGACCCAACCCATACAATAATATCATGCACGAAATTTCCATGTTATTTTCATATTTTTTATTTTATTTAATTAATTTATTATGATTTTTTATACTTAAAATCATTTTAAATTTGAATAAAATATTAAATATGGAGATTTAATTTATTTATTGATTCTAGAATATCATAAAGTCAGCATGGAACAAATTGGTGCAAGAAAGATATTGAATGGCTTGAAATAGAAAGCATTGGTACAAAAATATTGAGATTTTAAAGCTTATCATGATGAATCTTTTTGAATCCAATCTTGCACATAATCAATCAAATTTCTTGACCTAATTGAGCCTACTATAAGTACACAACATGAAGCAATACATTGGGACGATTTTGGGCAGCCCTCAATCTCACTTTCAAACTCTCAAAATCATCAAACTTTTTCAAATTCGGATTCTAACATTTGGTAACTTTTCAGGTGAATTAAGGACAACAATCTCATCCTTGAATATCATTGATCATATCCCAATAATCATATGCATCAAAAACAGCATATATGCACCAAACCGAATCAAGTTTTATGTGTGTTTCAAGTTTTTTTCGAAATCATGGCTACACGTGATATAAACTGTTTTTAATGATCCAATATTGTTCATAATGTGTCATAGAATGATTCTGGTTATTTGGTTTTAAGTTTTCATGCAGGAATCGCGTTTGGCCATAGTTAGGGTTTAAGCTTCAATTTTGGGGCTTTACGATTTAAGCAATCTAAACAAATTCTAATGACATGGTTCGGTTGTGTGAATCATGGGAAGTTGTTTTGTGTTATTAATTTGGCTTGTTTGTACTTGTGGTGTGAGGTTTAAAAAATACAGGAATTCCCAGGAAAGCAAAAACGCAGCAAAGTCCCCAACAAAATTCGCAGGTAATTTTGTAGGGCGGGAGGAAGAAGAAGATCAATTGGCGCGCTGTTGGAAATTCAAAATTGTTTATAATATTTTATTAAATCGTTTCCAGGTTTAATCACCAAATCGTGTTTGGTCCAGTGGTAAGAGGAGTGTGTGTATGGCTTGATGGCATGAGATCGAATCCTGCTTCCAGCAATTTTTTTGATATTTTGTTCATATACTGCAGTTTTAATATATTATTATTTGAAGTGGTTTGCTTAGCAGTTAGGCTCTCCCAGCCAGGCGGTAACGTATGCATGCTTGTAACCTAAAGGTCCTGGGTACGATTCCCACCCCAGGCCTTTTGATTTTCATTATTTTCTGGATTTTGCAAGACAAGGCATAAAACGAAGCAAACCTATTCTGTCATCACCAAAGCTTGGCTGGCCTGGTGGTAAGTTTTGATGGCTGCAACCTGAGTATCCTGGGTTCAAACCCAGCCAAGGTATGTTTTTTTTTTACTATTTTTCTATCTTAATTTCTTAAGTAATTAATTCAATTGTTTTCTTAATAAAATATAAATCATGTATGTATATTCAAAAATTCAAAATAACATCATGTTTTCTATAAAAAATTTCTAAACTTTTTTTTTTTTTTTTAATTCAAACATTATGTTCTTTATTATTTTATGTGAATTATAATATATGTATTAGTTAAAATATTTTTGTATTATCAATTAAACCCTAAGATTATCTTTCTAAACAAACCCTAATCTAAGAATAAACCCTAATTTTCACAAACTCTAAAAAATTTTCTAAAATAAAATCTAATTCTTTTTTTTTCTAAGTTATTTTATTTTCTAATTATTAATGTAATTATAATGTACATTTATTTGTTTATTTAGTATGATTCATGTAAATATTATAAATATAATTATAAATTATTTCTCTCATCTAAAATATAAATATATTTCATATTATTAGAAATTAAAGTTTTGTAAATATACTTATAATTTATTTTTTTCTTTATATATTAAGTAAATACTTTTTATAACTTTTGTTTAGAAATAATTGAATTTATAATAATTAAGTTTTGTGGCTATAATATATTTAATAATAATTTAATAAATTTGTAAATTAAAAAATAATTGTTTGTTTATGTTTTTTTTTAAATATAATTGTTTATATTAAATTGTTAACCTCTTATTCTTATATTTTGATTAATTTTATTTATTGTTATTATTAACCATGTAATTTATTTTGCTTTATTAATTTTATATGTTATTATTTCATTAATTTTTATTATTCACTAACCTCTCTTATTTTATTATTATTAACTTTTTGCTTATTATTTAAATTATTTATCACTAACCCCTATTATTTATTTCTTATTATTTATTGCTTATTTATATTTTATTTTGCTATTTATTTTGCTTAATATTTTGCTTATTATTATAATGTTGTAATTGTTTCCCGGATGTAATTTTGTAATTATTTAATTATTGTTGCTATGGTTAGTAGTTAGGGAGTGAAAAATATGTATTTTATTTAAAATAAATTAGATCACTTTAATCAAAGATAATTAAATTAACACTCACACACGTAAGTCGATTTTAATCGCCGTCTCACATTTCTAAGGTTATCCCTCAAGTTGCCTACGAATAATGGTCAAGTGGGGTGTATAAAGCAAGTCCCTTCAAACGAAAAATCATCAAGTCCCTCATGGTTGCCTATACGAATCGAGTCCCTTCGAATAATGATGATAGTCCCTCATATATGCTTATTACACCCCACAATTGCCTTAATAAAACAGAATGCCCCTCACATGTCCCTTAACATCCAAGGTAATGACTACCTACTCCTTAATAGTAGGGATAGTCTTACCAAGGAAAGGATAAAGAACAAGAAAGACCTAGAACTTTAGGGTAGGTACCTCTTAAATTGCTTGCTCACTCCAATTTTCAAACTTTTCCACAATTTCAAACAAATTTTCAAACAAGTTTTTACACATCCATACATGGATTATTATCAACTATTCTGAAAATTTTTCTATTCACACACTACACTTTCAAAAAACAATTTAAAGTGAGCTAAGTAACTAAGAGCCCATGGATAACCATGGATGTAAAGGGTGCTAACACCTTCCCTTTACATAACCTACCCCCCGGACCCAAAATATTCTCTTAAGGTCTTTCCTGTTCTTTTATACCCTTTCCTTATGGATAAAATAAAAGTCGGTGGCGACTCTTGCTATCCGCAACATAACTTCAAGTCAGTTCTCCCACCGTGTTACAGCTGGTCATAGCAGAAAGGGAACTCATTTGAATGCCGTGTCCATTGCCATTAGGATAGTCTATTTTCTCAATTTTATGGTGGCTACCTCTTTCCAGGTGGTTGCTTCCTGATGTAAAATCTTTGCCTATTCAGAGGCCCTTCAATAAAAAGAATATTCAGTCAAAAAGCTGTGTTGTCTTTATTTTTGTTTGCAAAATGTCCTGAATTTTTGGCAAAAATAGCATTGCATTTAAAACATGGTGATAATTTGAAAGAAAATGACATGCAGGGAAACATTTGAAACCCTCTTTGAGTGTCGGGTGACGATGGATGAACAGATCATACCATACAAGTCACCGGGGCACACTTGTGTTTTCTGTTGTTACAGGTTACAGGATGGCGTCACATTCTCCCAAGCAGAATTCTTCCCCAGCTAAGCCTTGGCAGATAGTCCCAAGCAGTTTATATTTCCCAGTGGAGTATGCCCAGTAGGAAGCTGAATGCTTGCTTTCCCCACAGAGTTCATATTTGATTTTCACTCTCATCAGTGAAATATTCCCCAGCGAAGTCGCCATTCTTTTGGTTAATATGATGATACAATCAGGTATTCATCACCATCATCAGAGTTAGGTGTCAAGGCCTATTGACTTGTTCTTCCCCTGCAGAGTTGTGACTCTTGTGGCCAATCAGGCATTTGTTTGCTGCTCGTCTGCACTTCTCCAACACTCGTCTGTGATCGTAGTTTATTGCTGCTCGTCTGCATCTTTCAACACTCGTCTGTGGTATTGCTCGTTTGCTTTCCCTAGCAGTGGCCCGTGGATACTCTGTTGCTACTCGTCTGCAATTTTCAACACTCGTATGTGTTTGACATTTGATAGTGCTCGTCTGCACTTCTCATCACTCGTCTGTGTTTGGTATATGATATCTGTTGTTGCTCGTTTTCACCTTCCAACACTCGTCTGTGTTTTGATATGTAATATTTGTTGTTACTCGTCCGCAATCTCCAACACTCGTCTGTGTTTATTATCTGTTTGAAGCTCGTCTGCTTTGTTTGGATACTCGTCTGTATCATCCCTAACACTCGTCTGTGTTAGCTTATATCTGTATGTGTGGATTTGCTGATTACCCTGGTACTTGTCTGTATTGCTACTCCAAATGCTCGTTTGTGTTTGAGTTTCTGGTATTCGTCTGTACCTGGGGCTGATACTCGTTTGTTTCATTGCCTGAAGCGCTCGTCTGTGTTTCTTAGATCATTGTCTGATACTCGTCTGTATCATTGACTTTTGGCACTCGTCTGTGTTATCTTGATGATCATCCAATACTCGTCTATATTGAAGAGGTTTAGAATCCTGACTGTGGGAATAAATGTCAAAATGGTTACCGGTCCTGGCATAACAGGTATATCCGAAAGAGGCTCGTCTGTCTCAGGCACCAGTTATTAATGTTGCACCTGGCGTCACAGGTTTGCTCGTAGAAGACTCGTCTGTCTTATACCATATATCCACGGATAATATATGAAGAGGGTTCGTCTACCTTGATTATGCATGTCTATCCCACAGACTTTAGTGCATCCCGGTCCTGGCGTAACAGGTATATCCGAAGGAGATTCGTCTGTCTCAAGTCTTATGTTCTTGCAAAGTGTTTGAGGACTCGTATGTCCAGTTCCTGGCGTAACAGGGTTGTTCAAAGAAGACTCGTCTGTCAAAGTTTTTTTATTCCAGATACCAGTTTCAACTTGGAAGAAACACATCTGCTTTTTCTCCCCTGCAGTTGCCAAAGCTTCATTTGGTTGGGTTTATTTCCCGGTGTTGCATTCTTCGTCAGAGTGCAAATTTCAGGTCTTCTTGGTATTCAACCATAGTTTATCTTGAACGGTCGATAGCTCGTGCTACCGTCCTTTTCAGATTAACAGTTGTTTGAATAGGGGCAGCTGTAACACCCCAAATTTGCCCTCTTCATTTTAAGCATCATATCACATCATATTCATCATGAACATATCATATTCTTAGCATCCTAGCATGGAAAGATGAGGCATAACATTTCTCATGACCTAACATTAGGCATATGATCATCTGTGGAGGTTCTTGAAGCATTTCAAGCCATGACAAGGGGCCCAATGGTTTTTTACAAGTCCTATGAGGTATCTACATTGCATTTACAAGTTCAAGTTCATTTGCAAAAGCTCAGAAGGTTGGAAGATCATCAAGGATTCCAGGTTAGGGCAAAGCTCCTACACAAGGATCCTAAACTAGGGTTTGAGATTCAAGCATGAAAACCTCACAACTTTGGCCATTTCATTTGGGCAAAGTCTTTTACATGTTAAGAGGATCCTAGGTACCAATTTTGGTGAGAAAATTCCTTGTGGAAGTCAAGAATTTCTTCAGTTGCTTGCAGATGAAGTAATTGGTCAACTGTGCCTTAAAAAAGTCAACTGTGTGATTTCAAGGGGTCCAATCCATTTTTTCTAGCCAAGGGATGTTCTTATAATGTTATAAGAGGTTTTGCAAGTTCAAAGATCAATAATCATGAGGTTTTGAGGTGTTTTGCAAAATTGGTGCAAAGTTGGTTTTGAGAAAATCCCATTTTTGGCAACTTTTGCCCTAAAATTCAAATGATCATAACTTGGTGAAAAATTCTTCAAATGGACCAAAGTCAAACATGAAAGTTGGAAATTAAGGCCTCCCATTTTCAAAAAGTACAAGTACTTTTGTATAGCCTTCATGGTTAAAAATCTAAGGCCCTCGAAAATTTCACAAAATTAGGGCAAAAAGTTGATTTTCATTTATGCACCAAGAGCCAAATGACATGAAACTCAATTTTGAGTGTTGGTATGGATCAAGTGAGGTTCCAATATTAAAATGCAATGCAAATGGATCATTTTTCTCAAAGGAATGCATCAAATTCGTGCCAAACAAGAATGTTACTTCATAAGGGCAAAAAATACATGAACATGAAAATAGTGTGATACTTTAATCTAATGGCCAAGATTTGTTGGGATTGTGATTAAGGGGTCAGATTAGAGTGCACATGGGTTGAAGGCAAGAGAGTGCATGAGGATTACATGATATCACACCAAAATTGCAAAATTTGCAAAATCACAAATACTTTTCATTCCCACGTGTAAACTTCTTCATTTCTTCAGCATTTGCTCATGACATGATATAAAACAAATTAGGGTTTTGCAAGGGCTCAGTTCTCTCTCATTGTTGAGTTTCCACCTTCTTGCACAACTTGAAATTTCTCTTGAATCTCCTCACACACTAGCTCTCTCCAAAAACAAATCATAGATCCTTCATCCTTGGAAGCTCAGGATCATTAATCTCACCATTGTGCAAGCTATCTCTCAAGAATCATAACCTTGCCATTTCAGGGCAGTTGCTTGCAAATCCTCAGATCCAGCAAGATTCAAGGCTCTAGTTGCATTTATTTTGCAACTAGAGTGAATTTGGAGTTATTTGGCTTCATCATTTGAACTTCTAGCAAGCTCTCTCAAGATCTGTAAGTTCAGGTAACATCCAAATCTTCAGATCTAGAAATGATTTTTGAGGTGTGCTTTTGAATCTTTGATGTATGTTGATCATTCTGCCATGTTTAGTTTCGAAATTGGTGCATTATTGAGTGTGTAATGTGAATTTGAAGTTTCTTGGTCATAGTTGTTTGTGTTTGATCCAGAGAATCCATGGATCTATTGACTTTTTCATGCCCATATTTGAACTCAGGGTAGTATCTTTACCTAATCTGGAGGTCCTTGTTCATTATTATTGTGATTTGTTCATCTGGTGTAATTTTTCGGTGCCGGAGCCCTAGCTCCGGTCACCGGAATCTGGAAATGTTTGCATTAGGGTTTATGAGGTTGAAGATGAGTTTTCTGCCCTTGGATCATTTCACATCCACGCACCAGGTCTTGCCATCTCATAAATGAGGAGCCTCCCCTTCACGTGCCTTCCTCTCTTATGTTTTCATTCTGAGTGCGTTTGGTGTGTTGCGTCCCATGTTAACTTTCATGATCCCTCACTCCTCATCCTACCAAACTGCCATGTCATTTAATGAGAGAGTCCACCAGAAGCGTTGCTTTCATCTAAAGGCCAGTGTATTTTCCTTTATTTTTCCTCTGATTTTCCTTTACACCCCCTGATTCATAAGCCCAATTGTTTTCAACTAGATTCTTTGCTCTTCATACCTCCTGCCCTTTTCTCATATTTTAATTTTCTTTTCTTTTATTTCTTTTATTTCGTTTTGCTTTTTAATTTTTAAAATTACTTCCACTCATCAAAAAATTCTAATTTAATTCATGGTAGTCCAATTGAGTTTTTTTTTATTTTCCATATTTTTCTTTTCCATTTATTTTCATTATCCACGTGTCATTTAATTGTTCATCTTCATTAATTCTTTTTTAAGTCCTTTTTGTGCATTCTTGCTTGTCCATTTTCCATAGTGTTCATCTTTTTGAGTTTTATGTTGGTTCTTTTTGCTCTGGATTCATAAGAAGATGTAGTTCATGCGTGATTTTTTCCCTGATTTTTAGAAATTTGTTCTTTGGGTTTTGTTCCTTGCCTTGTAAGTGAAGTTTCTTAACCCTAGTTTATGTTTGAGCCTTCCTTTGACCTATCTAGCTTCCTAATTTCTCCCAATCCTTTTTGCTCATTGTTATATCATGTTTGAGGATCATTTTTCCTAAGTTGTGGAATTTTTAGATGCATTGTTGATTTGATTTGAATTTTGGTTCATAACTTGTCCTATTTTGCTTCCTTTTTGATCATAAGCTCTCTCATTAGCTTAGAAGGGCACTTGTGCCAACT
The DNA here is from genome assembly GCA_963966055.1 of Lathyrus aphaca. Taxonomy (NCBI): domain Eukaryota; kingdom Viridiplantae; phylum Streptophyta; class Magnoliopsida; order Fabales; family Fabaceae; genus Lathyrus; species Lathyrus aphaca. The sequence continues at coordinate 421,179,926 of OZ014520.1, forward strand.
TCTTCATCTCATTTGGGGTCTCTTTGGGGTATGGGTACCTTTCTGATCTTAGGTTAGGGTTTGTGTTTTGGAAATTTTGGTTTTGCTTACCTTTTAAGTTCTTCCATTTCTTATGTGCTTTCACCTCATCTCCTTACTTCTTTCCTTCCATAATGTGATTGTATAGTGTTGTGCTTCTCTTCTCTTCATCTCTTTTGCTTCTAAATCTCTTCTTTGACTTGTTTGGGTTCTGGTCTTGTGCCTTGGGTTCATGTTTTGTGCAATTTGCTTTGCATCTCATTAAGTTTACTTTGCCTTGCCATGTGTTTCATATTGACTTGCATGTTTCTTCTCTCATTTTTGTGATTTGCATTTGCATTGAGCATTTGTATATATGACTTCACTTCTGTTTGTATGATGTTGGAATGTCATTAAGTTCATTTCATTTCACTTGAATGCTTATGTTGCTAACCTTTCAGGGGCTATGGTAAGTGAGAGGTGTGGAAGTGATTCCCACATCTCCAAATCCCATCTCTTCTATTCTTATTCTTACTTGTGCTAAGCTTTTGCTTGTTGGGCTTAGACCTTACTCATCTCTTCTCCTATTCTTCTTTTCCTCTTCTTCTTCTTTCTTCTTTAGGATAGTAAACCACACTAACCTTAGGATATCCATGCATGACAACACTTAGGAATCTTTAGTCCCCCATTAGATTTTTACCTTTGTGATCCTTTTGGTTTCTCTTCTCCTCTCATCTCATAACCTTAAAGAAAACACTTAATAAATTTGAAGTGATACCTTGAGCAATAGCCTTATCCCATGAGATACTTGTAGTCTTCCCATCTTGGGATAGTACAAGCTTATCTTGTGATGCACAAGTCTGGTCAAGGTATCTTCTTCACAAAGAAAAATCATAAAAAAACATTTCTTCACTGTAAATACCAAAAACACTTAATAAGTTAATGAGTTAGTGAGCTTAAGCCCTAATCTCTGGACTCAAGTTTTGGGGATCTTCTCCTTACTTGAGTATGCTTGTTCTATTATTCCATCTTGGAATGTAGTGACAAGTGCACATTCCAGGGAAAAGAGCTTGAGTTCACTTCCTTGTGACACACTCATAAAAAGCTTCTAAAAACACAAACAAACAATAAGCGTATTTCCTTCGGGAATTCTTTTCTCATCTCATTCGCTTCGTACGCGAACTTGCTCCTACTTGTCATTTTGCAAGATGGTTACACACTCGTCGTCCGAGTCTGCAACACCTGAGCATTGGCATAGGTAGTTCAAGCCTTAATCCACAAGCAATCTTTTCCACCCCTAGTTAGGGGAACTACGACGTCTCTGATTCTCATTTTCCCGATGAGGTACGTAGGCAGCGGGGTAGGGCCCGTTCGAGCACAATCTTTATTTTCCCTACATTTTTTTCCTTTTCATTTCTTATTTCAATTCCTTTCTCAGTTTTCTTTTCCAGTTCAGTTTCATCTTCTTTGCAGCAGCTGTCATACCCTCACCCTTTGAAACATTTCCTTTTGCAAGCGTGGATCCCGTCGGGTACGGCGGAAGATCTGGGTGCTAATACCTTCCCAGGTCGTAACCAACTCCCGAACCCAGTCTCTTTGGCTCGCAGGACCCGTGTCCTTCCTTTTCTTTTCTTCTGTTTTGTGCAGCATTACCATTCCCGTTCCTTCGGGATAAAAATGCCTGGCTGGCGACTCTACCTTTTCCGTGCCACTTTCGCGTTTGTACCAGGATGGAAATCCGGGGAGCGACATTACCGAAAGAACCTTCATGTACTTCGTGCATTAGTAGGTCTGCTTCCTTCTTGTCTACACATCTGAGCAAGACCATGTCGAAGTTTCGCTTGTACAAGGAGCCATCAGTATTGGGAAAGAAACTGCCGGCTAACCTTCTTAATGTATTCTTATCATTAGACGATGCCCCAGGTGGGTATGTCTGAGTCTCCAAGAAGCATTTGATGTCGTGGAACCAAGGTTTGTTGTCAATTACAGTGTCCATAGAGAATACATACGCCGGTCGGTCTAGTCTGGATACTAAAATCCGAGGCACATAGTTAGCAGTTTGTACTTTGATCATAGATGAAATAGTCTCCAAGGCGTCTGCAAACTGATTCTCATCTCGAGGGATATATTCAAGCTTGACCGTTGTGAAGAAAGTCAACAATCTCCTCGTATAGTCACGGTAGGGAACCAAATGCTCTTAATGGGTATACCACTTGCCATTAGTTTGGTTGATCACCAAAGCTGAATCTCCGAATACATTCAAGGTTTTGATCCTGAGGTCAATGGCTTCTTCAAGATCCATGATACAAGCTTCGTATTCTGCTTCGTTGTTAGTGCAGGAAAAGTTGAGCCTTGCTGAAAAACGCATATGGACTCCCTTGGGTGTAATAAGCACTGCACCAACCCCACGACCGTTACAATTAACTGCCCCGTCGAACATCATAGTCCATGCTTCTTCTGGATTAGGCCCTTCAGTGTGAATAGGCTCTTCATAATCTTTTGATTTTAATAACATGATGTCTTCATCATGGAAATCAAATCTAATAGGCTGGTAGTCATCAATGGGTTGCTCGGCCAGATAGTCAGACAATACGCTGCCCTTGATGGCTTTTTGAGAGGTGTACTGAATATGATATTCTGTTAGAATCATTTGCCACCTTGCAACCCTTCTGGTAAGTGTTGGCTTCTCAAATATGTATTTGATTGGGTCCATCTTTGAGATCAACAAGGTAGTATGAGTCAACATATACTGTCTTAGTCGGCGAGCAGCCCACGCTAAAGCACATCAAGTTTTCTTGAGCAGTGAATAACGTTGTTCACAGTCGGTAAACTTTTTGCTTATGTAGTATATTGCATAGTTTTTTTGACCAGACTCATCATGCTGGCCCAACACACACCCCATTGATTCATCCAATACTGTCAGGTACATTATTAGAGGTCTTCCTTCAACTGGAGGCATGAGAATTGGAGGTTCTTGCAGATACTCATTGATCTTGTCAAAAGCTCTTTGACAGTTATCGTTCCACCTGACTGTTTGTTCCTTTCTTAGTAGTTTGAACAAGGGCTCGCAGGTTGCAGTGAGATGAGATATAAACCTTGAAATGTAGTTCAATCTAACTAAGAACCCTCGAACTTCTTTCTCAGTCTTAGGCGCATGCATTTCCTGAATTGCTTTGACTTTGTCGGGATCAACCTCAATTCCTTTTCCGCTTACAATAAAACCCATAAGCTTACCAGAATGTACCCCGAATGTGCATTTGTTGGGGTTCAACCTTAACTGATACTTCCTCAGACGCTTGAACAATTTCAACAGGTTTACCAAATGGTCTTCTTCTGTGAGGGACTTGGCAATCATGTCATCCACGTAGCACTTGATTTCTTTATGGATCATATCATGGAATAATGTTACCATAGCCCGTTGATATGTTGCACCGCGTTCTTCAGACCAAATGGCATTACTTTGTAGAAGAACGTGTCCCATAGTGTGATGAAGGTTGTCTTTTCCATGTCTTCAGGTGACATATTGATCTGATTGTATCCAGAAAATCCGTCCATGAAGGAAAATACCGAGAACTGAGCTGTGTTGTTTACCAATACATCAATGTGAGGTAATGGGAAGTCATCTTTCCGGATTGCTCTGTTCAGATCCCGGTAATAAACACACATACGCACCTTGCCATCCTTCTTAGGTACGGGTACAATGTTAGCAACCCATGGCGGGTAACTAGTTACAGCAAGAAAACCGGCGTCCCACTGCTTTTGTACTTCCTCTTTGATTTTCATGGCCATGTCCGGGCGAGTACGGAGCAACTTCTATTTGACCGGTGGGCAATCCTCTTTTAATGGCAACCTGTGCATGACAATATTTTTATCCAAGCCCGGCATATCTTGGTAGGACCAAGCGAAGACCTCGACATATTCTCGCAGCATACTGATAAGTTGTTCTTTTAATGGAGCATGTAGACTGGCTCCAATCTTCACTTCTTTCACATCTTCCTTGGTACCAAGATTGATAGTCTCAACCTCCTCCTGATGAGGAGTAGTCACCTTTTCCTCTTGTCTCAATAACCTGGCTAGCTCTTCAGGTAAATCATAGTCTTTTTCAACCTCTTCATCTGCTTGATTAATCGGATTGTCGAAGTCACACAAGGTCATAGCAGTGTCGTTGTCGGTGCAATCTGGAGGGCTATCTCTGCAAGGGTTGAGATTTGGTTCATTTTAGTGATTGATTTTATCTTATTTAGAAAAAGTGAATGAAGTTATTATTTAGAAAAGCATTTCCATTTATTGTTTTGTGCGAAAATAACAAAAATGAAAAGACAGTGAGCGAAAAAGAAGATTGTTTGCAAAAATATGTCCATTGTTCATTAATATTCAATTTTCACAAAATACATATGGCCCTATTACAAAATGAGTTCCGACATCTTGGGCAAGATGCAGGACTTTGATGCATGCTTAAAACAGGAAATAATAATTATTCTGCATTAGTAACCCTTATAATTTCCTTGGAAGACCATTTGAGGACTTGTTGGCCCGGGACTCTTGGACGAATCCAGCTTTCCAGGTTGTAGTCGCTCTCAGCCTCGTCTTCCAAAGTGTTGACAACATCCGGGGTCAGCATTCACCCACTTATGAATTTGGGAGCTTCAGCAGCCTCCTCTGGAACTTGTCGGGATGGTCTGTAACCCAAACCGAATTTGTCTTCTTTCATCTGAACCTTCAGCAGCTTGCCCTAGCCTTGGGCATTCCCTTCTTCCACAATCTTCCGAGCCTGTTTGTAGGAAGCAATTGAGGTGCTCATTCTTTCCTCTTGGGATGCAGCAAACACTTCAGTTGTAGCTTCGTTGATGTTCAAGGCTTCAAAACCTTGACTCATGGTCTCATGGATCTCCCCATCCATCTCTATGTACTTGTATGTAGCCAGGTGACTGACAAAGATGTCTTCTTCTCCACAGATGGTGATAATTTGGCCTTCCCACTCATATTTTAACTTCCAGTGAAGGGTAGACGTTACCGCGACGGCGACGTGGATCTAGGGTCGACCCAACAAACAGCTGTAGGCAGGATGTATGTCCATCACGTAGAAGGTAGTTTTGAAAACTTGTGGGGCAATTACCACAGATAGCTATATCTCTTCGAGAACCGATCTCTTAGAACCATCAAAAGCTCTGACAACTAGGTTGCTCGGACGGAGTGCAAGACCATCATACTCCAGCTTGACTAAAGCTTTCTTCGGCAACACATTGAGTAATGATCTGGTATCAACAAGGACATGAGAAAGTACAACACCTTTACATTCCAAAGTGATATGCAAAGCCTTGTTGTGATTACGCCCCTCCATAGTCAAGTCAACATTGGTGAAACCTAGTCCATGACTAGTAATTACATTTGCGACCACCGTTTCTAACTGATTGACAGTGATTTCTGCTGGCACATAAGCTGCGTGCAGGACCTTGAGTAGTGCATTCTGGTGAGCCTCAAAACACATGAGCAGAGATACTATGGAAATCTTGGAGGGTGTTTGATGGAGATGATCCACAATTTTGTAGTCACTTCTTTTGATAATCCTCATAAACTCGTCTACATCCTGATCAAAAGGTGTCTTCTGAGTTTCTTTTGCAGCTGGTTCTTCTGGCACCACACCTTTGCCTTTTGCTTTGGCAGCAGTTTCTGCTTCAACATTAACCCTGGGAAACTGTGAAGCGAAGAGACGTCCGCTCTGAGTGAAGCCTCTGCCTCCCCCGACATTGTCAACTTGTGGTACAGGTATTGAGGAGTCAAGAGTGATCTTTCTTCCGTGACAGTAAAGATCCAAACCATAATGCCAAGGCACGACATTGTTGCTATTATATGGAATTGGTCCAGGCTCCGTGATGCTCACCGGACTAATTGCAGCAGAGGAAGGACTAGTGATAGTCTGTGGATCATAGTAGATGGTGACAGGAGATCTGATTGAAGATGGTGCAGGTGCAGGAAGTTGTTGATGTTGATGAGGGTGTTGCTAAAATTTGTTGTTGAGAAAATCCGAAACATGGATGGTTGCTGGATCATAATAGATGGTAACCGTTGAGATGTCGTCACTGGTGTTTGCTGTTGTTGTAGCCGATTCCGTTGAAACGACTTTTGCTGGCGTTGTAGAAGATTCTGTTGGGATAATGTTTGCTGGTGTTGTAGAAGATGGAATTATTGATGTGATTTGCAGGATGCCTTCTCTGATAAGACTGCTGATACCATTCTTCAGTTTTGCACAACCATTGATAGAAACTTTGCAAGCTTCACAATAGGCCTCACAACCCGGAAACACTTGGCACTTCAATAGCTGAGCTTTTACTTTGGCCAGAGGTGTTTAAATACTTGCAATGTCATCTATCAGTATTGCTGGTTGGTCCTCTTCAATGGCATTGATCTTTGGCTCACCATGATTTGGTATTGGATTCCTTGTGACATTTGGTGGAGGTGCAAAATTCAAAGCTTTGGAGTCAATCAAATCTTGGACTTTCATGTGCAGGGCCCTACATTTCTCTATTGAATGACCAGGTGCATTGGAGTGAAAAGCACATCTGGCGTTGACATCATAATTCCTTGGAAGATTCAGAGGATCTGGTGGAGCCAAAGTCTTAGTTCAGTTAGGTTAAGCTTCAATAGCTGCGGGAGTAAGACTGCATAGGGCATCAGGATGGGATCAATCACCCTATTAATTTGAGAAGGCCTTTGTTGGAAAGTACGTTGTTGTTGGTTATTGTTATAAGATCGTTGTTGTTGTTGTGGGAACTGTTGTTGTTGAGGTGCTGGAGTAGGGATGATGACTGCAGCTACTGATCTTTGCAAGTATTAGGGTCTACCCCTATTAACATGTACTGCATTAGTTTCTCCTGTCCTTCGGGTCCGAAGAATGGTTTCTTTGTGTTGCTGGAGCTGGCACCATTATCAGAAATCTTACCCATCTTCAACAAACTTTCAATTCTCTCGTCTGCTATAACCACATCAGCAAAACTGGTAGAAGAGAAGGCAGCAAGCCTATCAATGTAGGTCCCTTGCAAGGTATTCATAAACGTATCAGCCATTTCCCTTTCAGACATAGGTGGATGGACAGCGGCAACGAGTTGTCTCCACCTTTAAGCGTATTCGCGGAAACTTTCTCTCGAGGACTAAGACATACCCATCAAGAGGTTCCTATTGGGTTCCATATCCAGGTTGTACTGATATTGGCGTATAAAGGCCTCAGCTAAGTCTTTCCAGTTCCTGACAGTAGCCCTTAACAAGTGTGAATACCATTCTCTGGATGCCCCAGTTAAACTGTCTTCAAAGTAAAACATCCACAGTTTCTCATCCATGGTATATGCTTTCAATCTTCCCAGAAAAGATTGTAAATGAGTGAGAGGGCAGGAAGTTCCATTGTACTTCTCAAAACACGGGGGTTTGAACTTGTGAGGAATCCTTACTCCCTCAACTAAGCCCATATCCACCACATTGAATCCCAAAGAGTTCTGGGATTCTAGGGATCTCAGCTTCTCAGATATCTCGTCCAGACGACGATCAAAAGCTTCATCCACCCCAACACCTAACACTATAAACTGCTCATCTTGAGGATCCTCCTGCAGAATACGATCTCTAGTGTTCCTTTGGCCATTCCCAAGGATATTAACTTCAGGATTGTTGCTAGGACCAAACACTACCGGAGTCGTTTGCGGCTGCTCACATGCATTGTTACTTGTGCCTCCAGTACCAGCATGGTTATCTTCTGGATTTTTCCGCTCGACTAACTCCCTCAATCTTTCCTGGGTCTGTGCCAGTCCAGTAATCACAGCCATGAATTGATTCATCTGAGTCCTCACTTCTATCCTCACATTAGTCATTTGAGTCCTCACATCTATCAGTTCCTGTTGTAGCTGATCCATTTGCAAACTCGGAAGGTTGTGTCGAGTTGGTTATCTGTGGATGCGATTGACGGGAAAGACCCTCCTGCGAGCAATATTTCCTGAAATAATCAACAAAGTGAGAAGATAATCAACAAAACACCTGCAAAAAAAAGACATGAGATTAGCATGCAATGCAATATGTCTATTTGTCTTCAGAGGGTATCCGGTTTGGTTCTTGGTTTTGACTTTCCAGACTTCTGGGAGATAAAGATGTTGAACGGATGAAGTCCAAAAGAAAATCCAATACATAACCATAAAAACAAGTGGCAATGCCAAAATACAAATAGTTCATGAATACAACCAAACAAACTCCCATGGTGGATCAAAATACAATCGAACTCAAGAATACAACAAACAAAATCACCATGGTGAGCTAAAGTACAATCAAATAGATACAAGTAAAGAAAATCAGACATCCAGTCCAAAAGCATCCTCCCTGAATTCTTTAAGGAGAGCATCATCAGTCACGGGTCCAACTGGGTGCTCTGTAATGGTTCTGATGAGAAGGTTTCTGGTTGCAATGGCATTTGTCATCTTCTGGTACTTGCCCTATTCTTTGGATCTCTTTAACCCCTCCCGGAGTTTCAACTTTGAGATCTCCTTCTGAGCTGCCAACAGTGCTTCTTGACTTCTTTTCTCATTGGCTTCAACCTGTTCTATCTTGGCTTGCATATTTTGATCTTCTTGCAAATGAGCTTCAGTTATCCTGACCCATCTATCTTGACTCTCCTCCAGATAATGTTCAGCTCTTGCCCTTTGAATCTTTGCTTCCTTACATTCATTTTTCAACACAAGTTCCCCTGCTCGGGCTTTCCTGATGAAGTCTTCAATCTTCTCAATTTTGGTTACATGCTCGATGCGCAGCTTCTCTAACCTCTCAATGTCTATACGACCATCATTCCATTCCCAAAGGGTCTTCTTCAAAGCTTCAGCCAGATGGGTGTTCCTTTCTTTCATCTTCTCAAACTCTTCCAGACTGACTGTGGCTATGGGCTCAACTGCTAATGGCCCTGGTACATCTTCCAGGGTGAATGGAATACGAGTAATTTGTCCTCTGATGTGTGACCATTCAGTGTACTGAGCAGAGGCTATGTTGTTGCACTTTCCCAGAATAGCAGTCCCTTTAGTCTATATATGGTCCCAAGCCCAGGCTGCTTGTCGGACAATGACATGATTGTTCTGAATAGCACAATAAAGAGACTCTGCTAAGTCCTTCTCCCTATGTGGATGTATCAAGGCATACCCCAATTGTCTTTTGAAAAGTAAAGGATCGTAATTGATGCAACTCTTTACTCCAATAAGTGGCACATTTAGGTATTGCCCACAACTCGTTATTATGTCTTGGCCCTTGGTGCTCTGAGTACACCATTTGATATCTTCTGAAGTAAGGGCTATCATCCTCTTAGCCCAATTCCTTGACTGATGAGGGTTTAGGAAAGCTTTCGTATTCGGGATATGCTTCATCAACCAACTGTAGAAAGGAGGTGCACAACATCTTACCAGTCTTCCTCTCTGTTTATCATTCCTCTGATGAACTGAGTAGTAGAAGTCTCCCAACAAGGTAGGAACTGGGTTCTTTAGCATGAAGATGTGAATGGAATTCTTGCTTACAAACTTAGGCTCGTCTGCAAACAAAATGATACCATAAATGATGAGGGCTAGGAGAGCACAGGCAGTTTCCCAATTCTCTACTACAGCATGCTTTGTAGCCTGAGTGATCAAGAAATCCAGATGAAGGCCTGGGATTCCAGCCTTGGAAGTCATGTGTTCGTCAATGATAGTTGCTTCCAGATGTAATGCCTTGGCTATTTCTTCATTATTTGGAGGAGCCATTTCAAGATTGAAAGAAATTCCTCTTCTGATAGGGACATCCAATAACTTAGAGTATTCTTCTAGCAAAAGACCTATCTGAAAATCTGAGAAAGTGAAGCAACGTAGAAGAGGGTCATAAAACTGAAGACAGGTGTGAATCATGCTCCTTTGTGATGCATCTAGGTCCATGATCATGTCCATGATTCCACCATAATGCTCTCTAAATAAGGGAACATGATCAGGGGTGATAAGGGCATGTATCTGTTTGATGCCTGCTAGAGGATAATCAAAGAAGTGGTAGGTGATGTTTCTTTTCCTGGTTGAATCCATGTTGAAGATGTGTGCTGAAGGAGATAACTGAAGAAGATAGCTGAAGAAGTGTTGAAGCAGATAAGCTGAGCAGAAGAATATTCAAAACCAAACCAAGGGAAGATGGATACCCTGCAAAAAAAATAGACCAATGTTAAATGATGCAATATGATGTATTCTTATGATATGCAAGGGTTTGTGATCATGTGTTGGATTATTAGTTGCCTTTGGTAGGATCCATGAGTGTTTAGAGTTTCAGATGGAAGTCTGGGAACCAGTAACCGGGTGTAAACACCCAAAATTTTCCCTCACTCATTTCACCATGGCTTGTGATTTTCTTTCATTTTGCATAGGTTCAATCATATCATCTCATATTTCATTTTTGCTTCACTGCATTGGTTCAAAGTCATCTGCATCTAGGGTTTGTGATCTGAGCAATCCCTGAGCCATCTGAGCCACTCCAAAGGTATTCAATCATCTCAAGAGGGTCCATGTATGTTCAAATATCATATTGTATCCTCCCAAGATCAAAGAAGTCAAAGAATCACAAGAACTGAGAAAGGCATGGAAGCAGAGCCAGGTTTAACTACACAAATGACCTAAAATTAGGGTTTTGGTTTCAAAGGCCATAACTCCAATTTTTTTGGTCATTCTTGTTTCTATTGGTATCTATATGTTGTAAGGATCATACACACCAATTTTCATGAAGAAATTCAAGGGGGAAGGCATCTGATCAATGGATGACTTCTTGAACAAGTCAGTGCAAAATCAGGGCATCTGAGGCCCCCAATCATCCAACCAAAGGGTCTTCTCCATCATTTTGGGTTTATATGATATTTATTTGATCTTATAAGAAGTTAGAAGTTCACAAAATTGAAGAATTTCAAGCCATTTGCAAAGTTGCCATTTTGGGAAAGTGACTTGTAATGCAAACTTGCCATTTTGGGAAAGTTTTTCAACCTCCTCTTTTTGATTCAAAAATGCTTCAAATGGAATATTCTTGGTCATGAAAGTTATATATTGGATCATTACCTTTTCAAAAAGTACAAGAACTTGATCTAATTCATCATAGAACTCAAGTTATGGCCTTGCAAAGTTGGGAAAAATCACAAAATTTCACTTATGTACCAAAGAGGGAAACTTGCAAAAACTCATGCCAAGCCAATTTGTGACCTCTAATTGACTTCTAACCTTTACAAAAACATAGTACATGACCTATAATTCAGAATTGCCCAAAGAATTGCATCATTCCATGCCTTGAACATCAAGAAATTACAAAAGGGCCAAAGCTTCTCATAATTGCAAAACATCACACAAGCTTCATCCCACTTGCTGCATTGCCTCAAGACTGATTCTATGGACCTCCCTAAAGCCAGTTGCGCAGGACACCCCATTGTCCTTGGCCTTCCATGAGCCCATACCTCCAAAGACAACTTTGTGGACTTTATGCAAAAGGAGCCATACCAATCACACTGCTCCACAACAACTCTCTGACCTATCAAGGATTGATATGTGGACCTCAAGCAACTCAACACATAATACAACACAAGCTGAAACCTCAGAATCCTCAGCATAGCAAAAATCACTCCAACTTGCAAAAGCTTTCGAATTTCATAACTCAGTCAACAAATCTCCAAACTTTTTCCACCATCCAACTCCACATTCATCACTGATCATTTCCCACCCTTCATTTTGCCTTAAAACACCCCATATCAAAAACACAATTTTCACATTTCTTGAACTGAGTTTCAGCCAACTTCACATAGAGGCCATATAAACTCCAACCAAGCATTGCAAACTCTTCAGAAGGATCATTGGAGGTGATTTGAAGCAAAGAAGCAGCCAACCAGTACCATTTTCGAAAGCTTCAGTTCAGGTATCACCAAGAACATTTTTTCCAGAAATCAATTTTTATGCCATAGAAATGTTGCTTATGATTCACTGATCATGCTGTGCTTGTTTGTTTTGAAAATGATTGAGTTTTGAGCCTGAACCATGTCTCTGAAAGTTTGACCTAAAAACTTGTTTGATTCGATTCTTGTTTATGTTGAAAGATAAATGAATTTTCGTGCTTGATTCTTGCTTAGGGTGTTTAGAAGATGTGATCTGGAGCTTTAGAGGGTTTAAAATTGTCTAGGGAGGAAGTTAGGATTTTGAACTGGCCGGAGAAGATGACCGGAACACTGTTTTGGTCACCTGAAGGTCATTAGGGTTCAGATTAGGGTTTAATTGCGTAATTAGTGAAGTTTGAATGTCAGCCATTCAGATGCGCGCTAGTCAATTCCCGCGTCCCAACTTTAAACCCTGGCCTTAGGATCTGTTGACTTTGCATTTAAATTAATTTTATTTTCATTTTACTTGCCTTTTCTTTATCATTTTATTAAAAATACCAAAACTAATCTAAAAAATTTTATTTTTTGCATCATGGTTCTAAATATTTTTCTCATCCTGAAAATAATTTTTATTTTATTTTTTGCATAAATTTTGTATTTTTAAAATATTTTAATGTTTATTTTAATTAATTAATGAAAATTAATTAATTAAAATACCATTTAAGTTTCTATTAATCACCAAAAAAATCACATTGCATCTTGACACATTTAGAGACATTATCAAACCATTCATACAAATTTCTTTTTGGTTCTTGATCCATTTTGACATTTTTCTTTGGATTTAGGGTTCTTAAAAATCAATATTTTGACCCTAACTTAGAAAAATCTTTTCTGCCTAACCATGAAGGGTTTGATAGTGATCCTTTTTGCATTGCATTCCAAATATCATGTAGTCTCTAGGATAAAATTGGCATGAATTTATCTTTCATTTTTTATTTGTTTTGCATTTTTCTTTGTGAGGAACCTTAAAACCTTAGCAAATTTAGGAAAATCATAGCTTCTTTAGGGTTAAGAGTTAGGTCTCCTCCTTTGGGCAGTTAACTTGTATAGGTTTAAGGTACCTTTGATCCTATTTTCAATTTTTTATCTTATTATTTGCTTCTGATTTTGAATTTTGCATTGCATCTTGTACATAAACCCTAATTTGTGCCTTCATTTGCATCCATCCTTCATATGCTTGCATACATGAACTTGCCATGACATTTTGTGCATCCACATGACTTATAAGACATCTTAGGACACATTAGAATCATGTTTGATCATTGCATCATCCATTTGCCATGTTATGCATCCATTGCACTTCATAAGTTTTCATGAACTTTCATGGTTCTTACATGTCTCATTTGCATTCCCATCCTTTGTATGATCATCCACATCTCTTAGTTTTCTTTCATACCATATCATAGCATCATTTGCATCTTGATTATGTTTCTGACTTTGGTCTCATCTTTGCATTTCATCTCATTTTCATTTCATTTCATTTCCTTTTGCTAACTTTTCAGGTGGTAAGTGTTTGAGAAGTGAATTTGCCTTCACTTCTCATAATCTCTTCTCATCTCTTTTATGCATCATTGTTGCCTTTTACTTTTGTATTAGAGTGAGCTTGCTCATTCATTCTCCTTCCTCTCTCTCTTTCTTCAAGCAACTTGTCTTCTTAAGTGAAGCAAGTTGTCTTGTTTCTTCTGCTTCTCCTCCTTTCATCTGCTTCTTCCTTGGTGAATTTTCCTTAAAGATCTTCTTGCAAGCTTCATAAACCCTAGGAACACCCAGGCATGATAACAATTAGGGTTTGATTAGTCCCCCCATTAGTTTTACCTTTGTGTCATCTTTGTGTCTTCTCTTCTCATCTCTTAATCAAGGACTAAACCTTAAAGGTTTTAAGGCTTTGTGATTAAGGTTATGCCTGTATCCTTCTATTAGGATGGAGTGTATAACTTTAATCCTAAGTGTTAAACCCTTAATGTGTTTAAATCTTTTAATCAATTCACCTAATAATCACTAAGACATCAAGCTTGTAACTTGGGCCTTGCATTAGGGTTCTAATTCTTCCTTAATTGGTTAAGAAGGACTAACCCTAGTGTTAATGGACAAGTCCCCCTCAAGCTGTCTTACAAACCATAAAATCCACTTCTAAATCTCACCATTAGCTAAAATCCACTTTAATAAAGGTTTTTGTTTTGTCATGAGGTTAATCCCTAATCATGGATTAAGTTGAGGTATCTTCCTCAGCTTAAATGTTCTCATCTATTATCCTTCTATTAGGATGGTGTAATGGGTCCATTAAATCCTTGATTATGGCTTAAACTCATTACTTAACACTAAACAAAAACTCCAAAAACATCTAAATAAATGCAAGTAGGTTAATGATCTTAATCCTACATCATGGTGATTAAGTGTGAGGTGCTTACTTCATACTTAAGGTATTCTCATTACCCCTAATCAGAGGGAGGATGTGATGAGTTTACTAACCCTTGGTTCAGGCTTAAGCTCATTTTCTTATGACAAACATCAAAAAACAATAAAAGATTGAAAATACCAAAAACAAACAATAATCGTCTCCTCCGGGATTCTTTTCTCATCACACTCATTCTGAAAACGAGAACTTGTTTCTTCCGTCTAATGCAAGACAGTTTGCACCTGAGCTAGACAGGTCATACACTTGAGCATAGACAAGTAAGCAGTTCATCAGTCAATTTATCTTTCAGTCTCTTTGAGTCGAACTACGGTGTTCTGACTTCCTCATTGCACGAGAGGATACGTAGGCATAACTTAACAATTATCGAACAAAAGTCTCTGTATATTCCCCCCTCTTCCAGTTTTATTCCTTTATGCCTCATAGTCTTGAGCTTCACACTCTTTTCCAGCACTGACACTTCTTTTATTCACTTCACATTTTCTTTTACACTGATACTTTTATTCTTTTCCAGCTTTTGCACACAAAATAGCACTGACACTACCCCTTTAAACACAAGTCTTTCAAGCGTGGATCCCGTCGAGTACGATGGACAATCTGGGTGCTAATACCTTCCCAGGTTGTAACCAACCCCCTTTCTCAGTTTCTCTGGTTCGCGACCGTCTTATCCATCCTTTTCTTAGGTTTATGCAGCATTACCTTTCCTTCGGGATAAAAATGCCTAGCTAGTGACCCTTTTCATTCTTCTCCTTTCGCCGACCGTTCGCGTCAGTACCCCTCTTGGCCCGGTGTCATCAGGTGGGAGCGACAGCTTGGCGACTCTGCTGGGGAATCCTTATATTGCAACCAGGGCTTCTGGTTCTTTTTGTGGGTTCCTCCTAGCGCTTGTTTGATTTGTGTTTACAGGGGTGTTATGTGCTAATTGTGTTTGTTTATTTGCTTTATTTATTGCTTTATGTACATCTTTATTTATTGCTTTCTTTTACAGTCTTATGCATATTTCATACTGTCATTGCTGGATCTGGTTTTCCTTGATGGTTGGGTTTCCATTGAGTGATTAAGGTCCTATACCTGGGACCTGAGTGACACCTAGGCTAGAGTGGTTCATGTTCTTTCCCATTCCATCTCGGTCTGGTGCGGGAATATGAAACACGGTTCAGATGTGGGTTTCTTCTTGAGAACTCCGTGCTACAGATTTCCTGTAGTGCTAGGGCTATCTGGGAAGCCTGCTAAGTCTGGATGACCTTTATTATGACCTTCAGAAACTAAGGTGAATTAGAGGAGGATCTTTTATGGTTATTGTAAACACTGTGCCTCCGGGTTAGAAGTGTTTACACTTCTCATAACTGATCCAAGTCTGAGGATCCTTGTTCTAGAACACTACCTGTGAGGGGGTTGGGCTGTTTACAGGTTTGCAGGAACCCTTGGCCACATCATACCCTGTTACTAGTTTTGTTTAAGAGTACTCCACTTTGGACAGTTCTTGTGATTAACCCTGGACATGTGACTCTTTATTTGAGTCCCCCACCCTGGTTACTGGATTTCTGAGCCTTCATCTGGACCTTTGAACATACATGGGCCTTATATCAAGACAGACTATCAGATCCAGCTTGATCACAAACCCTTGCATATCATTTGCATATATCATCATTGCATCATTTAACATTTGTTTATTTTCTTTTCAGGGTATCCATTTCATTGTATCTTGGTTTTGGTTCTGACCCCTTCTTCTGCATAGACCTCTGCTTCAGCTGTCTTCATCAGTTATCTGCTTCAATTATCCCCATCTCCACCAGCACCAGTCTGTCAGTGGTCCACCTTCAGCATCAGTCTGTGATCTTCATCAACACTTATCCTCAACTTCTTCAGCATAACTCATGACTACTCCCAGGAAGAGCAACATATCCTATCACTTCTTTGAGCCTGTATTGACTGGCATCAGGCAGGTCCAGTCACTTGTCACACCTGACCACATCTCACTGTTTAGAGAGCACTATGGAGGTATCCTGGATATGGTTATGGACCTTGACCCTTCTCAGAGGAGCATGATCCATACATGCTTACAGTTTTATGACCCTCCATTAAGATGCTTCACATTTCCAGACTTTCAGTTAGGGCCTCTGCTGGAAGAGTTTTCTTTATTGATTGGAGTACCTATCAGAGGTGGAATCCCCTTCAACCCAGAGATGACTGCTCCTGGAAGTGAAGAGATAGCAAGGGCACTGTACTTGGAGCCTGCCCTTAATTGAGAAAAGTATGACAAAAAAATCTGGGATTCCTGGCTTACATTTGGATTTCTTGATTTCTCAGGCCATCCTGAAGGCTGCAGTGGGAGAATGGAGGGCAGTCTGTGCATTATTAGCCCTCAACATATATAGGGCTATATTATTTGCAGATGAGCCTAAATTTGTCAGCAAGAATGCCATCCATCTGTTTCTCTTGAGGAACCCAATACCCACATTGCTAGGAGATTTTTACTACTCCATTCATCAGAGGAATGAGAAAAAAAAGGGGAAGTTGGTAAGATGTTGTGCTCCTTTGTTTTACACCTGGCTGCTCAGACACCTACCTAAGTCAGATGCCTTCTTGAACCCACACCAGCAGAAGAATTGGGCCAAGAGGCTCATTGCTTTAACTTCAGATGATATTAGATGGTGTACCCAGAGCACCAAAGGCAAGGACATTATCATCAGCTGTGGACAATACCCAAATGTGCCTCTGATAGGAGTGAAGGGTTGCATCAATTAAAACCCCTTACTTTTTAAGAGACAACTGGGTTATGCCTTAATTCACCCTCCCAGAGGACAGGATTTAGCTGAGACCCTATATTGTGAGGTGCAACCTAATTCAGCTGTTGTCAGACAAGCATCCTGGGCTTGGGACAATATCCAGACAAAAGGGGTAGCTCTTCTTGGAAGATGTAACAATGTTGCTTCAGCTCAGTACTATGACTGGTCCCGTACTAGAGCTCAGATTACCAGAATGCCTTTCACCTTGGAAGACATACCTGGGCCATCTACAGTACAGCCTGCAGCAACAGTCAGCCTGGAGGAGTTTGAAAAGTTGAAGGAAAGGAATGAGCAGCTATCTCAGGCCTTGAAGAAGACTCTTTGGGAAAGAAGTGATGGTCGTCTGGACATTGAGAGATTGGAGAAGCTCAGGGTTGAGCACCTTGCCAAAATTGAAAGGACAAAAGACTACATAAGGAAAGTAAGGGCTGGGGAACAAATATTGAAGAATGCCTGTAAGGAGGCCAAGATTCAGAAAGCTGGGGCTGAGCACTATCTGCAGGAGAGTCAGGCTAGGTGGGTCAGGATCACCAAAGCCCGTGACCAAGAAGACTAGAAGACTCAAGCCAAGATTGAACAGCTAGAGGTCAATGAGAAGAAACAGTAGGAAGCTCTGTTGGCTGCCTAGAAAGAGATATCAGAGTTGAAGCTCAGAGCAGGGTTGAAGAGATCCAAAGCCCAGGACAGGCATAAGAAGCTGACTACTGCCATTGCTACCAGGAACCTCCTCATTAGGACCATTACAGAGCACCCAGCTGGTCCAGTGACTGAGGCACTCCTGAAGGAGGTTAGAGAAGATGAATTTGGACTGGATGTCTGATTCTTTGCTTGTTGTTTGTTTCCATTTGATGTACTTTTCCTTTTGTTGTATTTTGACCCTCCATGGGCATGTATTGTAAAACAAACTATGTATTGTTCATCATTTGTAATATATTTTAGTTTGTTTTCATTTGGGCTTTTCTCTCAACAACATCAAGCATCTTCCTCGAGGTCTGGAAAGGTCAAAACCAAGAACCAAACCGGATACCTTGGAAAACAAATAAGCATATTGCATTGCATACTAACCTTGTTTTTGTTTTGTAGGTTTTTGTTATTATTGTTTCTAACTTTGTTGTAATCTCAGGAAACATTGCTCGTCGCCGAGTGTTCCCTGTCAACCGCACGCACCGGTACCCGACTCGTAATAACCTTCCCGGCATTCAAATGGAACAAATACAACAGGATCTGACTGAGGTTAGAAATCAGATGGCCAATGAGAAAGTAGAGATGAGAAATCAGATGTCTCAGTTTATGGCAGTGATGACTGGCTTAGCCCAGAGTCAAGAAAGGTTGAGAGAGCTGGTGGAAAGACAAACTCCTGAGGAACCTCATCTGGGAACAGGAGGAACTAGCAACAATGAACATGGCCAACCTCGTATTGACCCACCAGAGTATGGACCCCATCTGAATCTAGAAGTTAACATCCCGAGGAATGGTCAAGGTAATACTGCTGGGGGCAGAATCCTGCAGGAGGATCCCCAGGAATAACAGTTTACTGTTATAGGAGCTGGGGATGAGGTATATGATAGAAGATTGGATGAGATTGCTGAAAAGTTAAGATCTTTGGAATCTCAGAATTCTTTGGGCTTCGATGTGATGGACATGGGCCTAGTAGATGGGGTGAGAATTCCCCACAAATTCAAACCCCCATGCTTTGAAAAGTACAATGGCACATCCTGTCCTCGCACTCATCTGCAATCTTTCTTGGGAAGGCTCAAGGCTTATACCATGGATGAAAAGTTATGGATGTTCTACTTTGAGGACAGTCTAACTGGAGCTTCGAGAGAATGGTATTCGCACCTGAATAGAGCCACCATAAGATGTTGGAAGGATTTAGCCGAAGCTTTCATCCGGCAATATCAGTACAACCTGGACATGGCTCCCAATAGAACTCTTCTAATGGGCATGTCTCAATCTTCTAGAGAGAGCTTCCGGGATTATGCTCAAAGATGGAGACAGCTTGTTGCTGCTGTCCAACCACCCATCTCAGAAAGGGAAATGGCTAACATGTTCATGAACACATTGCAAGGGACTTATATTGATAGACTGGTTGCTTTCTCCTCTACCAGTTTTGCTGATGTGGTCATAGCTGGTGAGAGGATTGAAAGTCTCTTGAAGATGGGTAAAATCTCCGACAGTGGTGTGAGTTCCTCCAGCAATCCTAGAAAACCTTTTGCTGGACCCCGAAGGGCAGGTGAAACAAATTCTATTCATACAAGCCGGGGTAAACCCCAATATTCTCACAGGTCAGTAGCAGCTGTTACCATCCCAGCTCCAATTCCACAACAATCATTGTATCCTCAACAACAACAACCACATTATCAACAACAAGCTCATTATCCACAACAAAGGTCGTATAACAACAACAATAGCAACCAACAACAACGTCCCTTTCAACAAAGGCCATCGTAAGCAAACAAGGTAATTGACCCAATCCCAATGCCGTATGTTGCACTCTTGCCACAACTCCTAAAGCTCAACCTAGTTGAGTTAAGGACGTTGGCTCCTCCAGATCCTCTTAATTTGCCAAGAACTATGATGCAAATGCCAGGTGTGCATTCCACTCAAACGCACCAGGGCATAATACTGAAAAATGCAGGGCCCTACAGATGAAAGTCCAGGATTTGGTGGACTCAAAAGCTCTCAATTCCGCGCCTCCTCCGAACGTCACAAGAAATCCAATGCCTAGTCACAACGGGCCTAGGATTAATACTATTAAGGAGGGAAAACCATCCCCATTAATTAGTAGTGTTTCACATATCCGAACACCATTGGTTGAAATCAAAGCTCAGTTGTTAGAAAGTCAAGTGTTCCCCGGGTGTGAGGTCGGTTGTGGATATTGCAATATTGCTGTTAATGGATGTGAGAGACTGAGAAACGGCATAGATGGCCTCATTAGATATGGCACTCTTCAGGTTACTACAACAGCGACTACAACTCCAACAATTCCTTCATCAACAATCACAGTTACTCCTACAACATCAGCAACCCTTGTTCCAACAGATTCTGCTACAACTCCAACAATTACTCAATCAATCACTTCAACGGATACAAGTTCAGTCACAATTCCTTCTACAACGACAACACCCATTACTCCATCAGTTCCTGCTACAACTTCAACACCCGTCCAGTCAACAGTACCGTCTACAACATTAGCAACAGTTAATGAAAGTGTCTCAACGGTTACGATATACTACGATCCCACAATGTTCCTTCCAACAACTCACAACAAAATGCTACTCCTGTCAGAGCACCAGTTACCATATATTATGATCCACACACCATTGTTGCCCCCTCTGCAGCTGCTATCAGTCCGGTCACTATCACAGTGCCTGGGCCAGTTCCTTACGAAAGCAATAATGCCATCCCTTGGCATTATGGCTCAGATCTATACTGCGAGGGGTAGAAAATCACTTTAGAGTCATCAACTTCTTCACCTCAGATAGACAATGTGGGGGGAGGCGGAGGCTTCACTAGAAGCGGACGTCTCTTTGCCTCGCAAATACCAAGGCCCCTTGCTGAAGCAGAAGATGCTGCCAAGGCAAAAGGGAAGAGCGTGGTGCAAGAAGAACCAGTTGCTAAAGAAACTTTGAAGACTCCTTTTGATCAAGAGGTTGATGAATTCATGCGGATCATAAAGAAGAGAGATTATAAGGTGGTGGACCAGCTTCACCAAACACCTTCCAAAATCTCCATACTATCATTGCTAATGTGCTCCGAGGCTCATCGGAACTCACTATTAAAAGTCCTGCACGCAGCTTATGTGACGGAGGAGATTACTGTCAATCAGTTAGAGGCTGTGGTTGGAAATGTCAACGCTAGTCATGGACTAGGATTTACCAACGCTGATCTGACAACGGAAGGTCACAATCACAACAAGGCTTTGCACATTACCTTGGATTGTAAGGGTGCAGTTCTTTCTCACGTATTGGTGGACACAGGGTCATCGCTCAATGTCTTACCCAAGAAAGCCCTTGTGAAGCTGGAACAGGGTGGATTGGCACTACGCCCAAGCAACTTGGTAGTGAGAGCCTTTGACGGTTCTAAAAGATCAGTTCTGGGAGAGATAGAGTTACCAATAGTGATTGGCCCACAGGTTTTCAAAACGACCTTCTTTGTGATGGATATACAGCCTGCCTACAGCTGTCTATTGGGTAGACCATGGATACACGCCGCTGGCGCCATGACGTCGACCCTTCACCAGAAGTTAAAATTTGAGTGGGAGGCCCAAGTCATTACCATTTGTGGGGAGGAGGATATCTTCATTAGCCAGCTGGCTACTTTCAAATACATTGAAATGGATGGGGAGATCCATGAGAAAATGAGTCAAGGGTTTGAGGCCCTCAATATTAATGAAACATCTACTGTGCTTGGGACTTTCATCACCTCATATCAACAAGCCCGAAAGGTTGTTGAGGAAGGTACTGCTCAAGGCTGGGGCAAGCTGTTGCCCGTAGAAAAGAAAGAAGACCGATTCGGGTTGGGTTACAGACCAACTCGACAAGATCAACCAGAGGCTGCAACGGAGCCCAAGTTTGTTAGCGGGGGGATGCTCACCCCGGATGCTGTGAATAGCTTGGAAGATGAGTCAGAAGACGAGCGCAACCTGGAAAGCTGGATACGTCCAAGGATCCCGGGGAACCATGTCTCAAACTGGTCTTCCCAGGAAATTATAAGAGTTACTCCTGCAGAGTAATTATTATTTCCTGTCTTTAAGAATGCATCAAGTCCTGCATCTTGCCCAAGATGTCAGGGCTCATTTTGTAATCGGGCCATCTTGTATTTTGTGCAAACGATCAATTAATGAATATCAGGACATCTTTTGCAAATGAGTCTTTTCTTTTCCGTTCACTATTTTTCATTTTTCATTTTTTGTACAAAAATAAAATGGCAATGTTTTTCAAAATAAATAACTTCATTTTCACTTTTTCTAAACAAGATAAAACTGATCACTAAAATGAACAAATCTAAACCCTTGCAGAGAGTGCCCTCTAGACTGCACCGACAACAACACTGCTATGACTTCCTATGACTTTGACAATCCGATTAATCAAGCTGATGAAGGGGTTGAAGAAGATTATGAGCTACCTGAAGAGCTAGAAAGGTTGTTAAGACAAGAGGAGAAGGTTATAACTCCTCATCAGGAGGAGGTTGAAACGGTTAATCTTGGTACGAAAGAAGACTAGAAAGAAGTAAAGATCGGGGCCTGCCTGCAAGATTCAGTGAAAGAGCAACTTATTGATATGTTTTGGGAGTATGTGGATGTTTTTGCTTGGTCTTATCAAGACATGCCGGGTTTGGACACCGACATTATCATGTACAAACTGCCTCTGAAAGAAGACTGTCCGCCAGTAATACAGAAGTTGCGCCGTACTCGCCTTGATATGGCCATGAAGATAAAAGAGGAGGTACAAAAATAGTGGGACGCCGTTTTCCTTGCTGTAACTAGCTACCCACCGTGGGTTGTTAACATTGTACCTGTACCTAAGAAGGATGGCAAGGTGAGGATGTGTGTGGATTACCGGGATCTGAACAGAGCCAGCCCGAAAGATGACTTCCCATTACCTCACATTGATGTATTGGTCGACAATACGGCTCAGTTCTCGGTGTTCTCCTTCATGGATGGATTTTCAGGATATAATCAGATCAAGATGTCACCTGAAGACATGGAGAAGACAACTTTCAGCACACCCTGGGGCACATTCTGTTATAAGGTAATGCCATTCGGACTGAAGAATACTGGTGCCACTTATCAACGGGCTATGGTAACATTATTCCATGACATGATCCATAAAGAAATTGAATGTTATGTGGATGACATGATTGCCAAGTCCCTCACAGAAGAAGACCACCTGGTGAATCTGTTGAAGTTATTCAAACGTCTGAGGAAGTACCAATTGAAGTTGTACCCCAAAAAATGCACATTCGGGGTGCGATCCGGTAAGCTGCTGGGAGTTATTGTAAGTGAGAAAGGGATTGAAGTTGACCCTGACAAAGTCAAAGCCATTCAAGAAATGCCTGCACCAAAGACTGAAAAAAAGTTCGGGGGTTCTTAGGTAGATTGAACTACATTTCAAGGTTCATATCTCACCTTACGGCAACCTGTGAGCCTTTGTTCAAGCTGTTGAGAAAAGAGCAAACGGTCAGGTGGAATGAAGAATTCCAGAGGGCTGTTGACAAAATCAAGGAATACTTACAAGAGCCTCCGATCCTTATGCCTCCAGTTGAAGGAAGACCTCTAATAATGTACTTGACAGTATTAGAAGAGTCAATGGGATGTGTGTTGGGCCAGCATGACGAGTCTGGTCGAAAAGAGTATGCAATTTACTACCTAAGCAAAAAGTTTACCGACTGTGAACAACGTTATTCACTGCTCGAGAAAACTTGTTGTGCTTTAGCGTGGGCTGCTCGCCGACTAAGGCAGTATATGTTGACCCACACTACCTTATTGATCTCAAAGATGGACCCAGTCAAGTACATATTTGAGAAGCCAACACTTACCGGACGAGTTGAAAGATGGCAAATGATTCTCACAGAATATGACATTCAGTACACATCTCAGAATGCCATCAAAGGCAGTGTATTGTCCGAATATCTTGCTGAGCAACCCATTGATGATTACCAGCCTATGAGATTTGACTTCCCTGATGAAGACATCATGTTCATAAAAGCAAAAGATCATGAAGAGCCTGTTCACACTGAAGGGCCTGGCCCAGAAGAAGAATGAACAATGATGTTTGATGGGGCTGTTAATATGAATGGTCGTGGTGTTGGTGCAGTACTCATTACACCTAAGGGAGTTCACATGCCTTTCTCGGCAAAACTCACTTTTAACTGCACTAACAACGAAGCCTGTATCATGGGTTTTGAGGAAGCCATTGACCTCAGGATCAAGACTTTAACCGTGTTCGGAGATTCAGCTCTAGTAATTAATCAAACCAACGACAAATGGTATACTCACCAGGAGCATCTGATACCTTACCGGGATTATACAAGGAGGTTACTTACATTCTTCACAACAGTCAAGCTTGAGTACATCCCTCGAGATGAAAATCAGTTTGCAGATGCTCTGGCTACCATTTCATCCATGATCAAAGTTCAAGCTGCCAACTTTGTGCCTCGGATTTCAGTATCCAGACTTGATAGACCGGCATACGCATTCTCTGCAGACCTTGCTAAGGATGATAAGCCTTGGTTCCATGACATCAAGTGCTTCTTGGAGGATCAAACATACCCACCTGGGGCATCTTCCAATGATAAGAAGACATTAAGAAGGCTAGCTGGTAGTTTCTTTCTGAATGCTGATGGTTCGTTGTACAAAAGAAACTTTGATATGGTACTCCTCAGATGTGTGGATAAGGCAGAAGCAGACTTGTTGATGCATGAGGTGCACGGAGGATCATTTGGTACCCATGCTGGAGGGCATGCTATGGCTAAAAAGTTGCTAAGATCAGGCTACTATTGGATCACAATGGATGCAGACTGTTGTGCCTATGCCAGGAAATGTCACAAATGCCAGATTTATGCAGACAAAGTGCATGTGCCTCCCAATCCTTTGAATGTGATGTCTTCACCTTGGCCCTTTGCCATGTGGGGCATAGATATGATTGGCAAGATTGAACCGACTGCTTAAAATGGCCACAGATTCATCCTGGTAGCCATTGACTATTTTACCAAGTGGGTTGAAGCAGCTTCCTATGCAAACGTCACCAGGCAAGTGGTAGCCCGATTCCTGAAGAGAGACATCATCTGTCGGTATGGAGTGCCTGAGCGAATCATTACTGATAATGGTTCCAACTTAAACAACAAAATGATGGCAGAACTATGCCGGGACTTCAAGATCCAACATCACAATTCTTCTCCTTACAGGCCGAAGATGAATGGCGTTGTAGAGGCCGCTAACAAGAATATCAAGAAGATTGTGCAGAAGATAGTGGTCACATACAAAGACTGGCATGAAATGCTACCATTTGCCCTACATGGGTACCGTACATCAATCAGAACATCCACTGGGGCAACACCGTATCAGCTTGTGTATGGTATGGAGGTAGTCCTACCTGTTGAAGTTTAATTACCCTCCTTGCGGGTACTAATGGATGTTAAACTGAATGAAGCAGAATGGGTCTGATCCCGATACGAACAACTGAGTCTGATCGAAGAAAAGAGATTAGCTGATATCTGTCATGGGCAGTTATATCAGAAGAGAATGAAGAAAGCCTTTAATCAGAAAGTCAGGCTTCGGGAATACCAAGTAGGAGATCCTGTGCTGAAAAGACTCCTCCCTCCTCATACAGACCACAGGGGCAAGTGGACTCCGAATTACGATGGTCCATTCATAGTGAAGAAAGTATTCTCTGGTGGAGCACTGATGCTCAGTACTATGGACGGTGAAGACTTCCTGTCTCTTGTGAATTCAGATGCAGTCAAAAAATACTTCGCATAAATGACCCGCTGGACATAAAAACAGAATGTAAGTCCAGGCAAAAATAGGGCATCCCGACGAGTCAAAAACAGAATAAAAGACTCGGGCAAAAATAAGGGAAAATAAATAAAAAATGTACACCCTTTGAGTTGAAAACCACATTGGACAGCTCAGGCAAAAATGGGTATCCCGGTGGACTGAAAACTCAAAAGGGTGATCCACGCAAAATAAGGGAATAAGCGAACAACTGCATTCTGAATTCGTCTGTATCACTTGCAACATGGAAAACTTCGAAAGGTTCAAACATTGGTCAAAATCAACCTTCTTCTAAAGCAAGATGTGAAGAACGTTAATGTCATACGAGTCATAGCAAAGGGAAGCACACTGAAGCGTCATCAACATTGCCAGCACTTTACTTTTCTCAATTTGTAACAAT
Organism: Lathyrus aphaca; assembly: GCA_963966055.1. Lineage (NCBI taxonomy): Eukaryota > Viridiplantae > Streptophyta > Magnoliopsida > Fabales > Fabaceae > Lathyrus > Lathyrus aphaca. The sequence goes on from OZ014520.1 coordinate 421,205,954, forward strand.
CTCCTCATTTCAGGGGATTTGTTTCTTTGACTGTACTTGCCGATTCAGGGCACCCCAAATTAATAAAATCAGATCTTCAGTCACACTTTGTCTCGTACATTTTACTTTCATTTTGCAAAAATGTCTGATGTTATTAAAATATTGATTGCATAAATACAGATGCGTCTTTCCTAAATCACATGCTTACATGAAATATATTTTCTCCTGGGAGTGTCTAAACTCCTATGATGGAATCTAGTAAGGGATACCTCGGGATATTTGTACGTTTCTTTGTCATAACAGGATTGTAGGAATCTAAAGCGCAGCATGAGGCATGAAGGCTTCTCCCCAGCAGGATGCCAAATCATTATGTCCTCAGCACCTCTTCCAGACAATATCTGGAATGTTTTCCCCAGCGAAGTTGCCAAAGCATTCTTCCCTAGCATCTTCTTCAAAATGATCTCATTTCCCCAACTGAGTTCATCATCCTTAGTAGGATCTCCACAAAAATCACTAGGAAGATCGTTCAGTGATCATTCCTCCCCAGTCAAGTGTTAGACAGGGAACCATCTCCCCACAGAATTTCAACCTCCATCCAGAAGAGCAATGTTTGAGGATCTCACAACAAAGTGACGAAAGCTTCCACAAGACCCTAGCTGGGCTCTTCATTACCAAGATAGGTCTATCAGTGGCTTATTTCCCCAAGCAGAATCATATATCAAATCTACCAATGACCTCATGCCCAGCTGGGACACTCCTTCAAGCAGATCAATTAGAGATCTCTACGGCAACGGGATCCGAATCCCGGATCGGTATCTTTTGCATAATCATGGCATTCGCATCATAGTCTCCCCCCAGAGCGTAGCATTCCGTCTAATACGGAGCATTACGGTAAAAATCAAACATATTGCATAATCACAAGCCATGTTTTGAATCAGTCACCTGTGAATACCGACATACCATCAACAACATACAAAATACCACTCAAATTCCCCGGTAGAATGCCAAAGCATTTTCTTTGCAATTCCCAAAATACAGATACATGCTCCTTTTGACACCCGTCCGTGTCATCTTTCCCCAGAAAGTCACCATAATATTTCCTGCAAGCAGATACTTATACATAACAAGATACCTCTGGACACTCGTCTGTGTCATATTCCCAGCAGTAAGCCAAAGTGTCCCCTTTGCACTCACAAATACATATTTACATATATCTGCGCACTCTCCTGACACCCGTCCGTGTCACCTATCCCCAGCATAGTTGCCTAAACCCTTGCTTATTATACTTTCGACACCCGTCTGTGTCATCCTATCCCCACAGGTCGTCAAATACCTTTTATACCTATAAGTTCATAACTTATACATTCTCTCTTTTGACACCCATCCGTGTCACACTCTCCTCAGCAAGTTGAACACTCGTCTGTGTCCCACTCATGTTTATTTTACTCATACAGATACTCGTTCGTATCTTACATACACCGCTTATTTCCCCTCAGAATCGACACTTGTCCATGTTCTTTGTTAACCAGTTGATACTCGTCCGTATCATCATCTCTGAACATGCGTCAACGTTTGTTTCTACTGGTACTTGTCTGTATCGTAGTCTTAAGGATACTCGTCCGCATCTTTAATCTATACACAGTGTCCAACACTTATACCTTTCATCTCTTGGATGTAGATACTCGTCTGTATTTACCATTCCCCAAAGGAATCCCCAGCAAATCCCAGCAAATTATTTCTTTTCTATCTGACATTCGTCCTATGTCATGATACTTTCGGCAGCCGTACCCTGCCAGGTGATCGTCTTTCACCCTTGGATGACCGTCCCTCATCCATTCCCCCAGCGGAGTCTCCATTATTGGAACCCCTTTTCTATCCGACATTCGTCCTATGTCGTGATATTTTAGCAGCCGTCCCCTGCTAGGTGATCGTCCTTCACCTCTCGATGATCGTCCTTCATCATGCTTATCCGATGGCCGTCCCCATCGTCGACCTTTTCTATCCGACATTCGTCCTATGTCGTGATACTTTTGGCAACCGTATCTTGCCAGGTGATCGTCCTTCACCTTAGATGACCGTCCCTCATCTTATCCCCAACAGAGCAGCCGTCCCTTGCTAGGTGATCGTCCTTCACCTTTGATGATCGTACCTCATCATTTATTTCATTCATTTACCTGATGGCCGTCCCCATCATTACCTTAACCTTTAATCCCCATAGATTTTTGTTACTTTACCTGATGGCCGTCCCCATCATAATCCTTTATTTCCCCAGCATGTCGGTCGTCCCCGTCATTGCTTATCCCCAACAGTCGTCCTCTGCTCGACGGTCGTCCTCCGTCAACCGCACTTTATAATCATACTTTATTTCTCTTTTACATTCTATATCCCTTTTCTTCTTCATACCCAGTGAGTGCAAATTTTGGACTGTCTTTGGTATTCAACCACAAGTTATCTTATTTTCCTGTCAAGTCGTTGCTTACATCCTGCACAGCTAACTAATGCTTGAATAGGGGCAGCTGTAAACACCCCAAATTTTCCCTCACTCATTTCACCATGGCTTGTGATTTTCTTTCATTTTGCATAGGTTTAATCATATCATCTCATATTGCATTTTTGCTTCACTGCATTGGTTCAAAGTCATCTACATCTAGGGTTTGTGATATGAGCAATCCCTGAGCCATCTGAGCCACTCCAAAGGTCTTCAATCATCTCAAGATGGTCCATGTATGTTCAAATATCATATTTTATCCTCCCAAGATCAAAGAAGTCAAAGAATCACAAGAACTGAGAAAGGCATGGAAGCAGAGCCAAGTTTAACTGCACAAATGACCTAAAATTAGGGTTTTGGTTTCAAAGGCCATAACTCCAATTTTTTAGGTCATTCTTGTTTCTATTGGTCTCTATATGTTGTAAGGATCATACACACCAATTTTCATGAAGAAATTCAAGGGGGAAGGCATCTGATCAATGGATGACTTCTTGAACAAGTCAGTGCAAAATCAGGGCATCTGAGGCCCCCAATCATCCAACCAAAGGGTCTTCTCCATCATTTTGGGTTTATATGATATTTATTTGATCTTATAAGAAGTTAGAAGTTCACAAAATTGAAGAATTTCAAGCCATTTGCAAAGTTGCCATTTTGGGAAAGTGACTTGTAATGCAAACTTGCCATTTTGGGAAAGTTTTTCAACCTCCTCTTTTTGATTAAAAAATGCTTCAAATGGAAAATTCTTGGTCATGAAAGTTGTAGATTGGATCATTCCCTTTTCAAAAATTACAAGAACTTGATCTAATTCATCATAGAACTCAAGTTATGGCCTTGCAAAGTTGGGAAAAATCACAAAATTTCACTTATGTACCAAAGAGGGAAACTTGCAAAAACTCATGCCAAGCCAATTTGTGACCTCTAATTGACTTCCAACCTTTACAAAAACATAGTACATGACCTATAATTCAGAATTGCCCAAAGAATTGCATCATTCCATGCCTTGAACATCAAGAAATTACAAAAGGGCCAAAGCTTCTCATAATTGCAAAACATCACACAAGCTTCATCCCACTTGCTGCATTGCCTCAAGACTGATTCTATGGACCTCCCTAAAGCCAGCTGCGCAGGACACCCCATTGTCCTTGGCCTGCCATGAGCCCATACCTCCAAAGACAACTTTGTGGACTTTATGCAAAAGGAGCCATACCAATCGCACTGCTCCACAACAACTCTCTGACCTATCAAGGATTGATATGTGGACCTCAAGCAACTCAACACATAATACAACACAAGCTGAAACCTCAGAATCCTCAGCATAGCAAAAATCACTCCAACTTGCAAAAGCTTTCAAATTTCATATCTCAGCCGACAAATCTCCAAACTTTTTCCACTATCCAACTCCACATTCATCACTGATCATTTCCCACCCTTCATTTTGCCTTGAAACACCCTATATCAAAAACACGATTTTCACATTTCTTAAACTGAGTTTCAGCCAACTTCACATAGAGGCCATATAAACTCCAACCAAGCATTGCAAACTCTTCAGAAGGATCATTGGAGGTGATTTGAAGCAAAGAAGCAGCCAACCAGTACCATTTTCGAAAGCTTCAGTTCAGGTATCACCAAGAACATTTTTTCCAGAAATCAATTTTTATGCCATAGAAATGTTGCTTATGATTCACTGATCATGTTGTGCTTGTTGGTTTTGAAAATGATTGAGTTTTGAGCCTGAACCATGTCTCTGAAAGTTTGACCTAAAAACTTGTTTGATTCGATTCTTGTTTATGTTGAAAGATAAATGAATTTTCGTGCTTGATTCTTGCTTAGGGTGTTTAGAAGATGTGATCTGGAGCTTTAGAGGGTTTAAAATTGTCTAGGGAGGATGTTAGGATTTTGAACTGGCCGGAGAAGATGACCGGAACACTGTTTCGGTCACCTGAAGGTCATTAGGGTTCAAATTAGGGTTTAATTGCGTAATTAGTGAAGTTTGAATGTCATCCATTCAGATGCGCATGCTAGTCACTTCCCGCGTCCCAACTTTAAACCCTGGCCTTAGGATCTGTTGACTTTGCATTTAAATTAATTTTATTTTCATTTTACTTGCCTTTTCTTTATCATTTTATTAAAAATAGCAAAACTCATCTAAAAAATTTTATTTTTTGCATCATGGTTCTAAATATTTTTCTCATCCTGAATATAATTTTTATTTTATTTTTTGCATAAAATTTGTATTTTTAAAATATTTAAATGTTTGTTTTAATTAATTTATTAAAATTAATTAATTAAAATACCATTTAAGTTTCTATTAATCATCAAAAAACTCACATTGCATCTTGACACATTTAGAGACATTATCAAACCATTCATACAAATTTCTTTTTGGTTCTTGATCCATTTTGACATTTTTCTTTGGATTTAGGGTTCTTAAAAATCAATATTTTGACCCTAACTTAGAAAAATCTTTTCTGCCTAACCATGAAGGGTTTGATAGTGATCCTTTTTGCATTGCACTCCACATATCATGTAGTCTCTAGGATAAAATTGGCATGAATTTATCTTTCATTTTTTATTTGTTTTGCATTTTTCTTTGTGAGGTACCTTAAAACCCTAGCAAATTAAGGAAAATCATAGATTCTTTAGGGTTAAGAGTTAGGTCTCCTCCTTTGGTCAGTGAACTTGTATAGGTTTAAGGTACCTTTCCCATTTTCAATTTTTTATCTTATTATTTTCTTCTGATTTTTAATTTTGCATTGCATCTTGTACATAAACCCTAATTTGTGCCTTCATTTGCATTCATCCTTCATATGCTTGCATACATGAACTTGCCATGACATTTTGTGCATCCACATGACTTATAAGACATCTTAGGACACATTAGAATCATGTTTGATCATTGCATCATCCATTTTCCATGTTATGTATCCATTGCACTTCATAAGTTTTCATGAACTTTCATGGTTCTTACATGTCTCATTTGCATTCCCATCCTTTGTATTATCATCCACATCTCTTAGTTTGCTTTCATACCATCTCATAGCATCATTTGCATCTTGATTATGTTTCTGACTTTGGTCTCATCTTTGCATTTCATCTGATTTTCATTTCATTTCATTTCCTTTTGCCAACTTTTCAGGTGGTAAGTGTTTGAGAAGTGAATTTGCCTTCACTTCTCATAATCTCTTCTCATCTCTTTTATGCATCATTGCTGCCTTTTACCTTTGTATTAGAGTGAGCTTGCTCATTCATGCTCCTTCCTCTCTCTCTTTCTTCAAGCAACCTGTCTTCTTAAGTGAAGCAAGTTGTCTCTTTTCTTCTGCTTCTCCTCTTTTCATCTGCTTCTTCCTTGGTGGTTTTTCCTTGAAGATCTTCTTGCAAGCTTCATAAACCCTAGGAACACCCAAGCATGATAACAATTAGGGTTTGATTAGTCCCCCCATTAGTTTTACCTTTGTGTCAACTTTGTGTCTCCTCTTCTCATCTCTTAATCAAGGACTAAACCTTAAAGGTTTTAAGGCTTTGTGATTAAGGTTATGCATGTATCCTTCTATTAGGATGGAGTGTATTACTTTAATCCTAAGTGTTAAACCCTTAATGTGTTTAAATATTTTAATCAATTCACCTAATAATCACTAAGACATCAAGCTTGTAACTTGGGCCTTGCATTAGGGTTCTAATTCTTCCTTAATTGGTTAAGAAGGACTAACCCTAGTGTTAATGGACAAGTTCCCCTCAAGCTGTCTTACAAACCATAAAATCCACTTCTAAATCTCACCATTAGCTAAAATCCACTTTAATAAAGGTTTTTGTTTTGTCATGAGGTTAATCCCTAATCATGGATTAAGTTGAGGTATTCACTTCACATTTTCTTTTACACTGATACTTGTATTCTTTTCCAGCTTTTGCACACAAAATAGCACTAACACTACCCCTTTAAACACAAGTCTTTCAAGCGTGGATCCCGTCGAGTACGACGGACAATCTGGGTGCTAATACCTTCCCAGGTTGTAACCAACCCCCTTTCTCAGTTTCTCTGGTTCGCGACCGTCTTATCCATCCTTTTCTTAGGTTTATGTAGCATTACCTTTCCTTCTGGATAAAAATGCCTAGCTGGCGACTCTTTTCATTCTTCTCCTTTCGCCGACCGTTCGCGTCAGTACCCCTCTTGGCCCGGTGTCATCAGGTGGGAGCGACAGCTTGGCGACTCTGCTAGGGAATCCTTATATTGCAACCAGGGCTTCTGGTTCTTTTTGTGGGATCCTCTAGCGCTTGTTTGATTTGTGTTTACAGGGGTGTTATGTGCTAATTGTGTTTGTTTATTTGCTTTATTTATTGCTTTATGTACATCTTTATTTATTGCTTTCTTTTACAGTGTTATGCATATTTCATACTGTCATTGCTGGATCTGGTTTTCCTTGATGGGTGGGTTTCCATTGAGTGATTAAGGTCCTATACCTGGGGCCTGAGTGACACCTAGGATAGAGTGGTTCATGTTTTTTTCCATTCCATCTCGGTCTGGTGCGGGAATATGAAACACGGTTCAGATGTGGGTTTCTTCTTGAGAACTCTGTGCTACAGATTTCCTGTAGTGCTAGGGCTATCTGGGAAGTCTGCTACGTTTGGATGACCTTTATTATGACCTTCAGAAACTGAGGTGAATTAGAGGAGGATCATTTATGGTTATTGTAAACATTGTGCCTCCGGGTTAGAAGTGTTTACACTTCTCATAACTGATCCAAGTCTGAGGGGAAGTTGGTAAGATGTTGTGCTCCTTTGTTTTACACCTGGCTGCTCAGACACCTACCTAAGTCAGATGCCTTCTTGAACCCACACCAGCAGAAGAATTGGGCCAAGAGGCTCATTGCTTTAACTTCTGATGATATTAGATGGTGTACCCAGAGCACCAAAGGCAAGGACATTATCATCAGCTGTGGACAATACCCAAATGTGCCTCTGATAGGAGTGAAGGGTTGCATCAATTACAACCCCTTACTTTTTAAGAGACAACTGGGTTATGCCTTAATTCACCCTCCCAGAGGACAGGATTTAGCTGAGACCCTATATTGTGAGGTGCAACCTAATTCAGCTGTTGTCAGACAAGCATCCTGGGCTTGGGACAATATCCAGACAAAAAGGGTAGCTATTCTTGGAAGATGTAACAATGTTGCTTCAGCTCAGTACTATGACTGGTCCCGTACTAGAGCTCAGATTACCAGAATGCCTTTCACCTTGGAAGACATACCTGGGTCATCTACAGTACAACCTGCAGCAACAGTCAGCCTGAAGGAGTTTGAAAAGTTGAAGGAAAGGAATGAGCAGCTATCCCAGGCCTTGAAGAAGACTCTTTGGGAAAGAAGTGATGGTCGTCTGGACATTGAGAGATTGGAGAAGCTCAGGGTTGAGCACCTTGCCAAAATTGAAAGGACAGAAGACTACATAAGGAAAGCAAGGGCTGGGGAACAGATATTGAAGAATGCCTGTAAGGAGGCCAAGATTCAGAAAGCCAGGGATGAGCACTATCTGCAGGAGAGTCAGGCTAGGTGGGTCAGGATCACCGAAGCCCGTGCACAAGAAGACCAGAAGACTCAAGCCAAGATTGAACAGCTAGAGCCCAATGAGAAGAAACAGTAGGAAGCTCTGTTGGCTGCCCAGAAAGAGATATCAGAGTTGAAGCTCAGAGCAGGGTTGAAGAGATCCAAAGACCAGGACATGCATAAGAAGCTGACTACTGCCATTGCTACCAGGAACCTCCTCATTAGGACCATTACAGAGCACCCAGCTAGTCTAGTGACTGAGGCACTCCTGAAGGAGGTTAGAGAAGATGAATTTGGACTGGATGTCTGATTCTTTGCTTGTTGTTTGTTTCCATTTGATGTACTTTTCCATTTGTTGTATTTTGACCCTCCATGGGCATGTATTGTAAAACAAACTATGTATTGTTCACCATTTGTAATATATTTTAGTTTGTTTTCATTTGGGCTTTTCTCTCAACAACATCAAGCATCTTCCTCGTGGTCTGGAAAGGTCAAAACCAAGAACCAAACCGGATACCTTGGAAAACAAATAAGCATACTGCATTGCATACTAACCTTGTTTTTGTTTTGTATGTTTTTGTTATTATTGTTTCTAACTTTGTTGTAATCTCAAGAAACATTGCTCGTCACCGAGTGTTCCCTGTCAACCGCACGCACCGGTACTCGACTCGTAATAACCTTCCCGACATTCAAATGGAACAAGTACAACAGGATCTGACTGAGGTCAGAAATCAGATGGCCAATGAGAGAGTAGAGATGAGAAATCAGATGTCTCATTTTATGGCAGTGATGACTGGCTTAGCCCAGAGTCAAGAAAGGTTGAGAGAGCTGGTGGAAAGACAAACTCCTGAGGAACCTCATCTGGGAACAGGAGGAACTAGCTGTTGTACCCCAAAATTTGCCCTCACAAATACAAGACTTTGTGTGCTAAGAAGGTTCACAAGGTTCACAAGATTCACAATGCTTTCAAGACCTTTCATGAGGTTCATGAAGTCTACAAGTCACTTTATGAGGTTCACAAGGTTCACAATACCTCCCATAAGGTTCACAAGACATTTTATGATGGTTCACAAGGTTCACAAAGTTCACAATTGGTCAGAAGAGTTGACAATTCCCTCAGACAATGCACCTCCTAAGCAGTGTATCCAAAACTAGGGTTTTAACTTTAATCAGACTAAATGAACTTCCAAGACTTCAAGTGAGCTTCATAACATCTTATATGTGTGTAAGAACCCCCATGACAAGTTTCAAGACTTTTCTCAAAAGTTTGCTCAGTCAGATGATCAGATAAGTCAAAATCAGTCAAAGTAGTTAAAAAGTCAAACTGAGGTCAACTGTGGTCAAACCAAAGTCAAACTTCATTATTTTTTGCCAACATCAAGTATATGAAGTAAAATTCATCATTTGATCAAGGTTTGATCATGATTCATCAAGGAGATTTCAGATCATCAAGAATCAGGAGTTTCTAAATTAGGGTTTCCTCAGTAAAAGTCAACTGAACTTTGACCAGCCATAACTTTCACATGCTTCATCACCAAGTCTCCATCCAAAGCTAATTTTGAAGGAAATTGAATTCTCTACAACTTTGTGTCTCACAAGACAAGCCCAAAAATGCTTCATTTGGAAGGTATGAGCTAAGACATTATAGGTCCTTTTGAAAGTCAACAAAAAGTCAACAACTTCAAAAGGGCATAACTTGAGATTGGTAAATGATATGGACATGAAACCAGTGGGGTTGTTTAGAGGACTCTTCAAGCTTTTCAAAATGTCCAAGAACACCCTCATAGCATTAAAATTGAAGGATGTGTGCCCTTGCAAAGTTGGGAAATTTTGGGTTGGTTCATGAAGAAAATGGAGGTCTAAAACCAATTTTTTCCAAATGGGCTTGCCAAATAATGACCCAATCCACATCAAAACATCTTGCACGAAATTAAATTGATTTATTCATAATTTTATTCATTTTGTTTTTATTTATTATGATTTTTATATTAAAAAATCATTTTAAATTCAAATAAAATATAAAATAATGAAAATTAAATTTGATTTGGTTTCTAGAAGGTCTTAAATTATATTTAGACTTGATTGATACAAGAGTAATGAGAATCATACCAAAATAGCAAGTGTTTATGCAAAAAAATTTGATTTTCAAAGGCCATCTTTTTGAATCTTTTTAGATCAAATCTTCCACACAAATGATCAATTTTTCTGACCTAATACATTGTTCTATAAGTACTTGACACAAACCTAATGCAAGCCACGAATTTCCTGCCTCCCAAGAGTAAGTTGCATCTTCAAAAAAACCTCACAAACTCAAATTCGGATTTCTTCATACAAGACATTTGAAGGTATTTGAAGGACATAAGAGTGATCCTTGAACATCACTGAATCATTACCAATCATCATTTGCATCAAAAACTCCATGAATGGCATAAACCGAATCATGTTTGCTCTTGAATAATTTTTTTTCGGTTTCACTAATCCAATGCGTTCTAACGAATTTTGTTTGTTTAATCATGTTTGTGATGTTGTATAGAGTGTTTCTGGACAATTAAATCAAAGCTTCATGGCTTAAATCGCAAACGGCCATGGCTAGGGTTTACACCTTCGAATTAGGGTTTCCTAATCCAGCGTATATAAATACATTCTGAGACCGTAGGTTGATTGTGTGAACTGTGTAGATTGCAATGGTGTGCTCAATTGGATAAAATTGTACTTGTTGGGTATAGTTTGTATTTCGCAGGTTTATGTGTGCAGGAAAAATCGCAGGTAAGCTTGCAACAATTTTCGCAGCAAAGTTCAAACATCCAGAGGTTGAAGACGATGCCCTGCGCGCGTGTTTTATAATTTAAAAGTTTGTTTAAAATATTATGAATTCTCTCTGTTTATATTTCACAAGCTAATGCTTGTCCTAGTGGTAAGACAGGCGCGGGTATTATTGGAGGGCTGGTGTTCGAATCTTGCCTCCAACCAATTCTTTTGATATTTTTCCATTTTAATTGCAGCTTTAATATATTATGAGTTGTAGTGGGATTGGTAACAGGTTCGCTCATCTAGCTGGAATGGTAACGTTTGGTGTGTTCGCTATGAAGGTCCTGGGTTCGATCCCCCCAGGCCTTTTGCTTTTTCCATTATTTTTCTGATTTTTAGGCTGAAGGAACAAAACCAACTTGACACATTCTGCCTACACCAACGCATGCGTGGCCCAGTGGTTGTGGTTGCTGGCATAAGTTCATGAGGGCAGGAGGTGCTGGGTTCAAACCCCAGCCAGGTAAGTTTTCTATTTCTTTTTTTGTTTTCTATTTTGTTTTATTTTAATTTAATTCAAATAACATGTTTTTACAATAAATTGTTTTCTTAATTAATATTTAACTTTTAATATTTTTTATAAACTCTAAAAATCTACTTTTTTTACAAACCCTAATTCAATTATAATATAAAACCTAATTTCTTTTTTTTTTCTCTATTTTTGTTTAATATTATTAATCTAATTTTTATTAAATACTTAAATTGTTTATAATTTAAATTTTTGTATATAAATATGTGTAGAAATTAAAATGTCCAATTTATTTATAATATGAAAATATTTTCTAATTGTTTATAATTGTAAATAATTTCTAAAATTGCAAATTTAATAATTTCTCATAATATGTTCATAATTAATATAAATTATACTTAATTAATATAATTGTTCAAATTTTTCTATTAACCATTAAAATTTTGTTTATTATAATCTTTTTGTTTATTATTATTATTAACCATGTTTATTATTAACCCCATTTATTTTTCTAAAAAGTTGTGATTATTATTATTATTTTCACTAACCCCTATTATAATTATTTATTTATTCTTGCTTATTTATTATTTTGCTTATTATATTTAAATTGCTTTATTATTATTTTGTAATTGCTCCTGGATGTAATTTTTTGTAATATTTACATTATTTATTTTGTTATGCTATGGTTAGTAAAAATAGGGAGTGTAACATGTATGCTATTTAAAATTAATTTAGATCATTTAAATTATAAGATAAATATTTAAAATTGAACACTCACACACGTAAGTCGATCTTTGATCGCCATCTCACTTTCTAGGGTTGCCTCTCAATGTTGCTTAATCAAGAGGTCAAGTGGGGTGTATAAAGCAAGAGTCCCTTAAAAGAAAAGTCATCTAGTCCCTTCATAATCAAAGATCAAGTCCCTTAAATGGTTGCCTTCATAATGATCTTGTCCCTTTCGAATAATGATGACAGTCCCTCCAAAAATGCTTAATACACCCTACAGTTGCCTTCATTAAACAGATGTCCCTCACTTGTCCCTTACATCCAAGGTAATGACTACCTATTCCTTAATAATAGGGATAGTCTTACCATTTAAAGGATAAAGAACAGAAAGACTTAAACTTTAGGGAAGGTTCCTCATAGTTACTTGCTCACTATTTCAAAACAAATTTCAAATACTTCACAAATTTCAAACAATTTTCAAACACAAGTTTTTTACGCATCCGTACATGGATCATTATCAAACTCTTATGGAAATTTCTATTCACACACTTCACATTTTCAAAAAAAATTCAAAGTGAGCTAAGTAACTAAGAGCCCATGGATAACCATGGATGTAAAGGGTGCTAACACCTTCCCTTTACATAACCTACCCCCCGGACCCAAAAATCTTTTAAAAATGTCTTTCCTGTTCTTTTATGCCTTTCCTTTGGATAAAATAAAAGTCGGTGGCGACTCTTGCTATCCGCAACATAACTAAAGTCAGTTCTCCCACCGTGTTACAGAACTGGCGACTCTGCTGGGGACTTAATTAAAGAGGGGTACCCTTAGGAATTAGATCACTTTAAATTGTTTGCTTTGTTTGCTTTATATTATCTTGTTGGGCTCTTATGTGTGAAAGATCCTAACCCGGATCTAGTGTACCTTAGGTAAATGGCAATAGACCAAGGAAACTGTACGACGTATATCGATATGGTTGATCTGGTGGCCATAGTTAGTGTGACTTCTTGGTTGGTGCTTATGTTCCTTAAGTCAAGTTGAGGATAATATGAGGCTGCCATATGTTGTCAATGCACTAACTAACTTTTAGAACCCTAGTCATCCCATCTTTGACTTTAGAAAGTAGTGAGGTAACCGGCTTTGGTGCAGACTGAAGTTGGTTGACACTCGATACTACGCTCATTGAGATCTTAAACTTGGAGGGTTTTGGTTGGCAAGTAAGTTTCCTTCTGAACAACCACCCTTGTGAAGGATCAATGATATTGAGATCCCTTAGAACATGGTTACTTTTGTAGGACAGGATGAACCAACTAACTTCAGGGGAGGGTACTTACCTTAAACCTCATGCAGGCCTTTAAACCTAGGGCTATTGTGTGACTTGTTTGTGTGTGCCACATGTTTGTGATTGAGCATAACATCATGACATCATCATGCATCATAAGCATATCATTTTCACTAACCATTTCAAGGACCAAAGGATTTATCTTTGTTCTTTGTTGCAGGTCATGGCTTCTGCTCGTAGAAACACCATCAGGATCAACTTTGTGGGCATACCTGCTAAGCTTAAAGAGTTGGTTTCTCAAGTGTCTGATCACTCCCAGTTCATCAAGAGACATGGTCACCTATTGGATCTAGTCACTTCAGGGTTCAATGAAGACATGATGAGTGTCCTGTTTCAGTTCTTTGACCCTAAGCACCATTGCTTTACATTCCCTGATTATCAGCTGGTTCCTACAATGGAAGAGTTCTCTAAACTTCTGAGTATACCTGTTCTTGATCAAAGACCCTTCACAGGCTTGGAGAAGGAGCTTAAACCAGAGGTTATTGCTGCAGCCCTACATCTAAAGAAGTCTGACATTGTTCTAGAAACGAGAAGTGGAGTTAAGGGTATTCTTGCCAAGGTGTTGATAGAGAAAGCTCAGGTGTTCTTGAAGGCCATGAGCTATGATGCTTTTGAGGAGGTCTTAGCCTTGTTGATTTATGGCTTAGTATTGTTCCCCAATCCAGATCAGTTCATAGACGTTCATGCCATCAATATATTCCTGAGTCACAATCCAGTACCTACATTGCTTGGAGACATCCTGCATTCTCTTCATACCCGTACTACAAGGGCAAGAGGAACTTTGATGTGCTGCATACCTTTGCTTTCTAGGTGCTTTATTTCTCACCTTCCTCGCTCAGTGATGAAGAATGAGCAAGGGTTCAGATGGTCCAAAAGGATCATGTCACTCTCTCACTCAGATATCCATTGGTGCTCCAGATCTATGGAGAATGTCACTATCATTGACCGTTGTGGGGAGTTTCCTAATGTGCCACTTCTAGGCATAAGAGGAGGCATCACCTACAACCCCTCTCTAGCTTTACGACAGTTTGGTTACGCTCGGAGTGATGGTCCACATGACATGTTGATTCAGGGCATTGTATTTGATTACGACAACGATCTTCAAGGTTACCGTCAGAGATTCATACGAGCATGGGGAAAAGTAAACAGGGTTGACAGCAAGACACTGGAGCCTAAGTACAATATTCCTATGGAAGCTTATCTCAGATGGGTACGATCTCGTGCTCAGACTCTCATGATGCCATATCCTGCTATCCTGCCAGTTACCATGGAACCTGTTGCTGAAGGAGATACTGCTTATACCATCCTTCACCCAGACATGCCTACTGACATGGAAGACTTGCAGAGATCCTAGATCCAATTGAAGGAGCAAAGGGATACTTTTGAGGTTCATTACAAAGCAAGCCAAGAAAGAATCCTAGAACTAACAAAGCAACTTCATGAGGAACGGAATCTCAACTCATACCTCAACACAAAGAGGAAACGTCCATGGGAGACTTAAACCCCATCTTTTGTACTAATTTCATTTCATTTTTTTGTAAGCCCAAGAGGCAAAACAAATTTATTACTAATAAAAGTTTACCTTCTTGTTTGTTTAAGCAAATTTAAATCCTGCGGTCCTTGAAAACATTGCATATACATTCACATATCATATCATTGCATCACAGGTTTATTTGTGCACAGGTTTCTCATCTTCTCGCTGTTTATTTCAGCAATGGCTCTTGAACAAACAGTTAAGGATCTCCAGACACAAAATGCACAGTTTCAAGAGCTGATCCTGAACCTGACCAAGGGGCAGGATGAATTGAAGACGCTGCTGGCCAAGAAGACTAAGAAGACTAGAAGGTCAGGTGGCCTGATCAACATGGGAAGAAGGTTCAAAGGTCTTTCTAAGACCAAAGAACCAGTTGAAGACTATGAATCTGAAGAGTCTGAAAAAGAGGGAGGCAGTCTCCACAACACTATGGGGGACTCTGATTCTGAGGCTAATTACTACCATGAGCCTAATGAAGACAAGTTCAAGATGCTGGTGGATAGAATGGATGCTATGGAGTTGCAGAAATCTTCTGGGCTAGATTTTGAAGATTTGAGTCTGATATCTGGGGTTGTCATACCTATTGGTTTCAAGGTTCCTACCTTTGTTGTTTATGATGGGGTCTCCTGTCCCAAGCTGCATTTGAGGTCTTATGTCAGAAGAATTCAACCTCACACTGCTGATAAGAAGTTGTGGATCCATTTTTTTCAAGAGAGCTTATCTGGAGCTCAGTTGGAGTGGTATTATCAATTGGAAAGTGTCAACATCAGGGATTGGAATGATCTTGCTGAAGCTTTCTATAAGCAGTATCAATACAATGCTGACTTAGCTCCCACTCGCATGCAGCTGCAAAGCATGTCTATGGGTGCCAAAGAAAGTTTCAAAGAGTATGCTCAGAAATGGAGAGATTTAGCTGGAAGAGTTCAACCCCCTTTAACTGACAGGGAATTGGTTGATATGTTCATGTGTACGCTGAATGGCCCGTTTTACAGTCATCTCATTGGAAGCTCATCATCTGGCTTCACTGAGTTGATCATGACAGGAGAGCGAGTGGAAAATGGTATAAAGAATGGCAAGATCCAAGCGGGTGCTTCTTCATCAGGTGCTGCAAAGAAGCCTCCCACTGGGAAGAAAGAATCCAATGCTGTTTATGGTCAACCTGATCGTAATAGAAGGCATCAGTCTGTGAGTGCAGTTCATATTTCAAATCCAACTCCTGCAACAACAGAACAGCCACAGGGCAACCAACAGAGGGCTAGAAGGCAGTTCACGAAGATCAACATGTCAATGGCTCAGGCATTGCAACACTTGTTGAAGGCTGAACTTATTACTTTGAAAGAGGCTCCTCAGAATCTAAATGTTACCTCTCCCAGGTACAATCCCAATGCACGATGTGCATATCATTCAAACTGTCAGGGACATGATACTAATAACTGCTGGGTCTTGAAGAATAAAATTCAAGATATGATTGAGGCTGGAGAGATTGAGTTTGATCCTCCGGGTACTCGAAATGTGATTACTGCTCCAATGCCAAACCACGAGAAGACTGTCAATGCCATTGATGAAGATTTACATATCCATTCAGTTGCAGAGTTGACCACACCATTGTCTGTCATCAGGAAGAAGTTAGTACAAGCTGGGTTCTTTCCGGGTTGTCGTGAAGATTGTGTCTATTGTGAGTATAATCCAGATAGGTGTTGGAGGTTGAAGGACGGAATTCAACGTCTCATGAATAATTACACTATAGTGTTTGAAAGGAGACCACCTTCTGTGAAGAGTATGGTGGAGCATATTACTAAAGGTAAGAAGATTGAAGAGGTTGATATGATTGACAAAGTGCCGGTAAGGATCACTTCAAAGAGACCTATTAAAATCACCCATCAGGGTCCAATCAAGATTACTGCTGAAGGGCCTGTAAAGGCTGTTGCTGAAGCCAGAGTAGCTCCTATGGTCATTACTACTCCTGGTCCTATTCCGTATTCGTCTGATAAAGCTGTGCCTTGGCATTATGGATCTGATGTTTACATCCATGGTGTTAAGCAAGAACCCTTAGCTGATGTGCCTGTTGATATTGATAACATTGTCGGATCTAGTAAGATCACACGTAGTGGAAGAGTCTTCTCTCCTCCAGTGACTTCCAAGAATGCAGTTACTCCTGCTGCCACTTCCACCACTGATGCTCGGGGCAAAGGTCCTGTTATTGAACCAGTACCTACTGCTGTGCCAGTTGTTGATGATATCTCTAAGCAGATGGAAGAAGTACTGAAAATCATTCGCAAGAGTGATTATGACATTGTTGATCAGTTGGGGCATACTCCCTCCAAGATTTCTATGTTGTCCTTGTTGTTGTGTTCTGAAGCTCATGCAAAAGCTTTGATCAAGTTTCTGAAGACTGCTCATGTACCCAATACAATTTCTGTTGACCAGTTTGAGAATTGTGTTGCCCACCTGACTTATGATAATGGGTTAGGATTTTCTGATGCTGATTTGACCCCTGCCAGGAGGGATCATAACAGGGCTCTGCATATCTCAATTGAATGCAGGGGCACTACCCTGTCACATGTATTAATAGACAATGGTTCCTCTCTGAATGTGTTGCCCAAGGAAGTCCTGAATAAGCTGAGTCCTGAAGATGCTGTGCTGAAGCCCAGTAGTATTGTGGTGAAGGCTTTTGATGGTTCTAGAAGAGTGGTACATGGAGAAATTGATCTCCCAATCAAAGTTGGTTCTCAGGTTTTTAATGCTACATTTTATGTGATGGATATTCGTCCTTCGTACTCTTGTTTGCTTGGTCGTCCCTGGATCCATGGGGCAGGTGCTGTAACCTCTACATTACATCAGAAGCTAAGATATCCGGTGGAAGGAAAGGTTGTTACTGTCTATGGAGAAGAAGAATATTTTGTCAGCCATGTAAACACTTTCAAGTATCTGGAAATGGAAGGTGAATACATTGAAACTCCGTGTCAGACATTTGAAGTGGTTCCCTGGATTGTTAATGATTATGTAGCTCCTCCTGTTGCGAAGAAAGTTCCTGTGGTCACCAGAATACCTCCAACAATGGCAATGGCCTCCCTCAACGATGCTAGAGCTGTGGTGGATGAAGGTGGTTGTACTATTTGGGGTCAGCTTCCTGATATTCCATACAAGTCTGACAAGTTTGGTTTGGGTTTCACTGCAGAGTCCCAGAAGGCTGTTCGTCGTGCTCGTGCTGTTCGTATCACCAATCAAGGGGTTATGAAAGATCAGATCAATGCTGTGGGAGACTATGATGAAGACTACAACCTGGATGCTTGGATTTTTCCTACTGTGGGTGCTGGACTAAATAATTGGAAAGCTGAAGATGTTATCCCTATCTCCTTTAGTCAGGAGTAAATACTATTACTGTGTTGTTGCTTTTAAGTTTGTAATTTCTTGAACAATTGAACTCTTAAGCCTTGTGCCTTACCCGGGGCACAATGGTGTGCTTATTACGGGATGTCATTTCATTTGCATACTTCGTTTAATAAAAATCAGTGGACGTTTCATTTTCGTAAATATTGTGTTCCTTGTCTTTCTTTCTTTTATTTTTGCTTTATCAGCTATGTGTTCTTACACACACCCACATCACTAAAATGCAGATCCTCATCCACTCTGGATCCTGTTGATAACAGTTCTACTATTGCCAATTATAATTTCGAGAATCCGATCTATCAAACTGAAGACGGAAATGAGGACGATTGTGAAGTACCTGTAGAGCTTGCTAGGTTGTTACAACAAGAAGAGAAAGCTATACAGCCACATGAAGAGCCAGTCGAAGTTGTGAATCTGGGAACTGAAGAAAACAGGAAAGAGGTCAAGATAGGGGCTGATTTAGAGGATAGTGTCAAGAGCAGATTGATTCAGATGTTACGTGACTATGTGGAGATCTTTGCTTGGTCTTATGAAGATATGCCAGGGTTGGATACAGACATTGTGGTTCACCGGTTACCAGTAAAAGAAGATTGTCGTCCAAAGAAACAGAAGGTTCGTCGTATGCATCCTGAGATGTCAGAAAAGATCAAAGCAGAGGTAATGAAACAGTTCAATGCAGGGTTCTTAGCTGTGACTTCTTATCCTCAGTGGGTTGCAAATGTGGTGCCGGTACCTAAGAAAGATGGTAAGGTACGTATGTGTGTAGACTACAGGGATTTGAACAAGGCTAGCCCCAAAGATGATTTTCCACTTCCTCATATTGATGTTCTGGTAGACAACATTGCTCAGCATAAGGTATTCTCTTTTATGGATGGTTTCTCTGGTTACAATCAAATCAAGATGGCTCCTGAAGATATGGAGAAGACAACATTTGTTACACAATGGGGCACTTTTTGTTATAAAGTGATGCCATTTGGTTTGAAGAATGCAGGGGCAACATATCAGCGTGCTATGGTGGCTTTGTTTCATGATATGATTCATCATGAGATAGAGGTATATGTGGATGATATGATAGCCAGATCCCAGAATGAAGAGCAACATCTTGATCATTTGCATAAATTGTTTGAGAGATTGAAGAAATACAAGTTGAGATTAAATCCAAACAAGTGTACTTTTGGAGTTAGATCTGGAAAGCTCCTGGGTTTTATTGTCAGTGGAAAAGGTATTGAAGTGGATCCTGCAAAAGTAAAAGCTATACGAGAGATGCCAGCTCCCCGTACTGAGAAGGAGGTTAGAGGTTTCTTGGGACGATTGAACTACATTGCAAGATTTATTTCCCAATTAACTGCCATCTATGAGCCAATCTTCAAGTTGTTGAAGAAAGATCAGGTGATGGAATGGAATGATGAATGCCAGACTGCCTTTGATGAAATCAAGAGATATCTGCTAGAACCTCCAATTTTGATGCCACCAGTTGATGGAAGACCCTTGATTATGTACTTAACAGTGTTAGACAACTCAATGGGGTGTGTGTTGGGGCAACATGACGAGTCTGGTCGAAAAGAGCAGGCAATATACTACCTTAGCAAAAAGTTTACCGACTGTGAAACAAGATACTCACTGCTCGAGAAAACTTGCTGCGCTTTGGCATGGGCTGCTCGCCGATTAAGACAGTATATGTTGACCCATACTACCTTGTTGATTTCGAAGATGGATCCAATCAAGTACATATTTGAGAAACCTGCTCTCTCCGGAAGAATTGCAAGATGGCAAATGATCTTGACAGAATATGACATACAGTATACTACTCAAAAGGCCATCAAAGGAAGTGTTGTTGCTGATCATTTGGCTCATCAAGCAGTGGATGATTACCAATCAATGAATTTTGAGTTCCCTAATGAAGACATTATGATTATTACCAAAGAACCTGGACAATATGACGGACCTGAACAAGGATCCCGATGGACTATGGTTTTTGATGGTGCCTCTAATGCACTTGGTAATGGTGTTGGTGTTGTGATTAGTTCCCCTGAAGGTTGTCATACTCCGATTACTTCCAGACTTTGTTTCTATTGTACAAATAACATGGCTGAGTATGAGGCATGTATCCTGGGTATTAAAGCTGCTATTGATATGAAGATTCAGTTCCTTGATGTGTATGGAGATTCAACCCTGGTAGTAAGTCAGATCAAAGGGGATTGGGATACCAAGCATGATAATCTCATTCCTTACAAAGAGCATGTGTTGTCTTTGATCCCACATTTTAAAGAGATTACCTTTGGACATATTCCACGAAGAGAGAATCAGTTGGCAGATGCATTAGCCACCATGGCATCCATGTTTGAGATCAGTTGGGATGATGAAGCTCCTAAGATTACTATTGATAGATTTGAAAAGCCTGCATACTGCAATGAGATTGACACAGAAGGGGCAGAGGAGAAGCCTTGGTTCTATGAAGTAAAAAGATATCTTGAAGCTCAGGAGTTCCCTGAAGGGGCATCTGTCAAAGATAGGAAGTTCCTAAGAAGGTTTTCTGCTAAATTCTTGTTGAATAATGGGATTTTGTACAAGCGCAATCATGATTCAACTTTGCTTCGTTGTGTGGATAAGAAGGAAGCCATTGAGATTATGGAAGATATGCATGATGGGATCTTTGGCACTCATTCTAGTGGTCATACTATGGCAAAGAAGATATTGAGAGCAGGTTACTATTGGTCTACCATGGAAGCTGATTGCTATCAACATTCCAGAACGTGTCACAAATGTCAAATCTATGCTGATAAAGTACATATACCTCCATCACCATTGAATGTGTTGACTGCTCCTTGGCCCTTTGCCATGTGGGGCATTGATATGATTGGTGAGATCAAGCCTACTGCTTCTAATGGACATCGTTTCATCCTGGTTGCTATTGATTACTTCACGAAGTGGGTGGAGGCAGCTTCATTTGCATCTGTTACTAAGAATGTGGTGGCTCGATTCATTAAGAATAATCTCATATGTAGGTATGGCATCCCTGAAAGGATTATTACTGACAATGGCTCTAATCTGAACAACACTATGATTACTGATCTCTGCACGCAGTTCAAGATTAAGCACCACAACTCTTCTCCGTATCGTCCAAAGAGGAATGGGGCAGTTGAAGCTGCTAATAAGAACATTAAGAAGATCGTACAGAAGATGACTGTTACTTACAAGGATTGGCATGAGATGTTACCATTTTCTCTTCATGGTTATCGTACCACAATACGTACTTCAACAGGGGCAACCCCATTCTCCTTAGTCTATGGTATGGAAGCAGTTCTGCCCATTGAAGTTCAGATTCCCTCCTTAAGAATTATGAAGGATGCAGGCTTGGATGAAGATGAGTGGATTCAGACTCGGCTTTACCAGATAAATTTGATTGATGAGAAGAGGCTAGCAGCAGTTTTTCATGGCCAGATGTACCAGAAACGAATGATCAAAGCTTTTAACAAGAAGGTTAAGCCAAAGGTGTATCAGGTTGGTGACTTGGTAATCAAGCATATCATATTACCACAGGGTGATCCTAGGGGCAAATGGACTCCAACATATGAAGGACCATTTGTAGTCAAGACAGTGTTCTCAGGAGGTGCCATGATACTTACTACTATGGATGGTGAAGACTTCCCACAGCCTGTAAACGCAGACATAGTTAAAAAATACTACGCATGAAAAGAGACCCGCTAGGTTGACAGGCCTAGGCAAAAATAAGGGCATCCCGGCAAACCAAAAGGGTTTGGGCAAAAATTAGGGATATATATGAAAAGATGTACACCCGGCAAGTCGAAAACCTGAAAAGGCGGCTTGGGCAAAAAAGGGTATCCCGGTGGATTGAAAACCTGAAAGGGCAATCCAGGCAAAAGTTAGGGATTAAAGCGTATGACTATGTCTCGTTTGGATCACCCATGAAACTGCAACCAGTTGTGCTACTTAATCAAGCTCGAACAGATAAAGCTCAATTCAATCGTTTCCGTCTCAACAGCAGAAGATGAGATACTTGAAGATAATGGCAATAGTAGAATTGAAACTCAATAGGATTATTTCCCACATAGCTGATTCTCTTTGTTTTATAAAATTTTATGACAAAATCCTCTTACTAGGATTTATGTCTCCTTGTACAAACTTACCCGTGTATGGGTCACTTTTTGATATAAATAAATTCCATCTTTTGAATCCAGATTTACTTTTACCCTATTTACATAAGCGAAACGTCCATTGGTTGTGTTTGAATGTATGTATGTCTTTTGAATATGATTGATGTTTACCAAAAATGCATGAATGCTTAATATGATTGATGTTTACCAGAAATGCATGAAAATGCAGTAATAGTATTTACTAAGGACTAACGAGGGAAGGATTTCAACGAAGCTTCGCCGGTTCATCTCTAACAAAACAGCTACAAACCCTCAGTAGGACAAGTCCATCTTCATAAAGTCACATCTCCCCTGGAATTTATATCCATCTCTTTTATCCTCATACGGATATTCGGGAATTTACTTTCCAATAAGGGTACGACGAACGAAGACGGGATGTTATATCTATCCTACTATCAAACGAAGACGAAGGTTATATATACCTTACTATCCCCAGCAAACGGGAGGTTATGTATACCTTACTATCCCCAGCAGACGGGAGGTTATATATACCTTATTATCAAACAAGACGGGACTAAGTTCCTCATATTCTTCAGCAACGAATCGGGCCAGCAGTTGTTGTACGAAGATATCCAAACGCTTCCGGCAGTATCATATCATACATACATCATTTACATCATACCATAACATATACATCCATAGATACATAATACATTGCTTGAGTGCATCATGTTATACACGCATACATAATGCATAAATTAATATTGTCATACAGAATGCTACCTTGTTTTCAGGTTAATTCTCCAGCAAACAGACTTGTGATTATCAGGACTGCTTTATCCTCCTGAAAGTTATCATCCCTCAGGATTGCTTTATCCTCCTGAAAGCTTCTTGTCCCTCAGGATTGCTTCATCCTCCTGAAAGCATATCATCCATCAGGACTGCTTTATCCTCCTGAAAACCTCTAGTACATCAGGATTGCTTCATCCTCCTGAAAGCATCACTACATCAGGACTGCTTCATCCTCCTGAAAGCTTATTATCTCATCAGGACTGCTTTATCCTCCTAAAAGCATACTATTACCTCAGGATTGCTTCATCCTCCTGATAGCTCATCACTACCTCAGGATTGCTTCATCCTCCTGAAAGCTTATTATTACCTCAGGACTGCTTTATTCTCCTGACAGCTTCTTGTACCTCAGGATTGCTTTATCCTCCTGAAAACAAATTATTACTTCAGGACTGCTTCATCCTCCTGAAAGCTATCATCACTACCTCAGGATTGCTCCATCCTCCTGAAAGATTATTATTACCTCAGGACTGCTTTATCCTCCTGACAACTTATTGTACCTCATGATTGCTTTATCCTCCTGAAATCATATTATTACCTCAGGACTGCTTTATCCTCCTGAAAACTATCATTATACCTTCATATTCTGGACTGCTTTATCCTCCAAGAAATGCATCTGAAGAACTTTTCTCCAAGTGGCATCTTTAAGCCCACTCAAGCATATTCAACTAGTCATCAGTATCTCTCTACGCACCGGTGAGTGCAAATTTTTGGGCTTTTGTGTTCAATCCCCTTCAACCTTCCAGGTCACGACTGGCAAACATACCAATCTAACCCCTCAGGTTTCAGAAAATTGAACAGGGGCAGCTGTTGCACCCCAAAATTTGCCCTCACAAATACAAGACTTTGTGTGCTAAGAAGGTTCACAAGGTTCACAAGATTCACAATGCTTTCAAGACCTTTCATGAGGTTCATGAAGTCTACAAGTCACTTTATGAGGTTCACAAGGTTCACAATACCTCCCATAAGGTTCAAAAGACATTTTATGATGGTTCACAAGGTTCACAAAGTTCACAATTGGTCAGAAGAGTTGACAATTCCCTCAGACAATGCACCTCCTAAGCAGTGCATCCAAAACTAGGGTTTTAACTTTAATCAGACTAAATGAACTTCCAAGACTTCAAGTGAGCTTCATAACATCTTATATGTGTGTAAGAACCCCCATGACAAGTTTCAAGACTTTTCTCAAAAGTTTGCTCAGTCAGATGATCAGATAAGTCAAAATCAGTCAAAGCAGTTAAAAAGTCAAACTGAGGTCAACTGTGGTCAAACCAAAGTCAAACTTCATGATTTTTTGCCAACATCAAGTATATGAAGTAAAATTCATCATTTGATCAAGGGTTGATCATGATTCATCAAGGAGATTTCAGATCATCAAGAATCAGGAGTTTCTAAATTAGGGTTTCCTCAGTATAAGTCAACTGAACTTTGACCAGCCATAACTTTCACATGCTTCATCACCAAGTCTCCATCCAAAGCTCATTTTGAAGGAAATTGAATTCTCTACAACTTTGTGTCTCACAAGCCAAGCCCAAAAATGCTTCATTTGGAAGGTATGAGCTAAGACATTATAGGTCCTTTTGAAAGTCAACAAAAAGTCAACAACTTCAAAAGGGCATAACTTGAGATTGGTAAATGATATGGACATGAAACCAGTGGGGTTGTTTAGAGGACTCTTCAAGCTTTTCAAAATGTCCAAGAACACCCTCATAGCATTAAAATTGAAGGATGTGTGCCCTTGCAAAGTTGGGAAATTTTGGGTTGGTTCATGAAGAAAATGGAGGTCTAAAACCAATTTTTTCCAAATGGGCTTGCCAAATAATGACCCAATCCACATCAAAACATCTTGCACGAAATTAAATTGATTTATTCATAATTTTATTCATTTTGTTTTTATTTATTATGATTTTTATATTAAAAAATCATTTTAAATTCAAATAAAATATAAAATAATGAAAATTAAATTTGATTTGGTTTCTAGAAGGTCTTAAATTATATTTAGACTTGATTGATACAAGAGTAATGAGAATCATACCAAAATAGCAAGTGTTTATGCAAAAAAATTTGATTTTCAAAGGCCATCTTTTTGAATCTTTTTAGATCAAATCTTCCACACAAATGATCAATTTTTCTGACCTAATACATTGTTCTATAAGTACTTGACACAAACCTAATGCAAGCCACGAATTTCCTGCCTCCCAAGAGTAAGTTGCATCTTCAAAAAAACCTCACAAACTCAAATTCGGATTTCTTCATACAAGACATTTGAAGGTATTTGAAGGACATAAGAGTGATCCTTGAACATCACTGAATCATTACCAATCATCATTTGCATCAAAAACTCCATGAATGGCATAAACCGAATCATGTTTGCTCTTGAATAATTTTTTTTCGGTTTCACTAATCCAATGCGTTCTAACGAATTTTGTTTGTTTAATCATGTTTGTGATGTTGTATAGAGTGTTTCTGGACAATTAAATCAAAGCTTCATGGCTTAAATCGCAAACGGCCATGGCTAGGGTTTACACCTTCGAATTAGGGTTTCCTAATCCAGCGTATATAAATACATTCTGAGACCGTAGGTTGATTGTGTGAACTGTGTAGATTGCAATGGTGTGCTCAATTGGATAAAATTGTACTTGTTGGGTATAGTTTGTATTTCGCAGGTTTATGTGTGCAGGAAAAATCGCAGGTAAGCTTGCAACAATTTTCGCAGCAAAGTTCAAACATCCAGAGGTTGAAGACGATGCCCTGCGCGCGTGTTTTATAATTTAAAAGTTTGTTTAAAATATTATGAATTCTCTCTGTTTATATTTCACAAGCTAATGCTTGTCCTAGTGGTAAGATAGGCGCGCGTATTATTGGAGGGCTGGTGTTCAAATCTTGCCTCCAACCAATTCTTTTGATATTTTTCCATTTTAATTGAAGCTTTAATATATTATGAGTTGTAGTGGGATTGGTAACAGGTTCGCT
Source organism: Lathyrus aphaca (assembly GCA_963966055.1). Classification (NCBI taxonomy): domain Eukaryota; kingdom Viridiplantae; phylum Streptophyta; class Magnoliopsida; order Fabales; family Fabaceae; genus Lathyrus; species Lathyrus aphaca. The sequence goes on from OZ014520.1 coordinate 421,232,155, forward strand.
CATCTAGCTGGAATGGTAACGTTTGGTGTGTTCGCTATGAAGGTCCTGGGTTCGATCCCCCCAGGCCTTTTGCTTTTTCCATTATTTTTCTGATTTTTAGGCTGAAGGAACAAAACCAACTTGACACATTCTGCCTACACCAACGCATGCGTGGCCCAGTGGTTGTGGTTGCTGGCATAAGTTCATGAGGGCAGGAGGTGCTGGGTTCAAACCCCAGCCAGGTAAGTTTTCTAGTTCTTTTTTTGTTTTCTATTTTGTTTTATTTTAATTTAATTCAAATAACATGTTTTTACAATAAATTGTTTTCTTAATTAATATTTAACTTTTAATATTTTTTATAAACTCTAAAAATCTACTTTTTTTACAAACCCTAATTCAATTATAATATAAAACCTAATTTCTTCTTTTTTTTCTCTCTATTTTTGTTTAATATTATTAATCTAATTTTTATTAAATACTTAAATTGTTTATAATTTAAAATTTTGTATATAAATATGTGTAGAAATTAAAATGTCCAATTTATTTATAATATGAAAATATTTTCTAATTGTTTATAATTGTAAATAATTTCTAAAATTGCAAATTTAATAATTTCTCATAATATGTTCATAATTAACATAAATTATACTTAATTAATATAATTGTTCAAATTTTTCTATTAACCATTAAAATTTTGTTTATTATAATCTTTTTGTTTATTATTATTATTAACCATGTTTATTATTAACCCCATTTATTTTTCTAAAAAGTTGTGATTATTATTATTATTTTCACTAACCCCTATTATAATTATTTATTTATTCTTGCTTATTTATTATTTTGCTTATTATATTTAAATTGCTTTATTATTATTTTGTAATTGCTCCTGGATGTAATTTTTTGTAATATTTACATTATTTATTATTTTATGCTATGGTTAGTAAAAATAGGGAGTGTAACATGTATGCTATTTAAAATTAATTTAGATCATTTAAATTATAAGATAAATATTTAAAATTGAACACTCACACACGTAAGTCGATCTTTGATCGCCATCTCACTTTCTAGGGTTGCCTCTCAATGTTGCTTAATCAAGAGGTCAAGTGGGGTGTATAAAGCAAGAGTCCCTTAAAAGAAAAGTCATCTAGTCCCTTCATAATCAAAGATCAAGTCCCTTAAATGGTTGCCTTCATAATGATCTTGTCCCTTTCGAATAATGATGACAGTCCCTCCAAAAATGCTTAATACACCCTACAGTTGCCTTCATTAAACAGATGTCCCTCACTTGTCCCTTACATCCAAGGTAATGACTACCTATTCCTTAATAATAGGGATAGTCTTACCATTTAAAGGATAAAGAACAGAAAGACTTAAACTTTAGGGAAGGTTCCTCATAGTTACTTGCTCACTATTTCAAAACAAATTTCAAATACTTCACAAATTTCAAACAATTTTCAAACACAAGTTTTTTACGCATCCGTACATGGATCATTATCAAACTCTTATGGAAATTTCTATTCACACACTTCACATTTTCAAAAACAATTCAAAGTGAGCTAAGTAACTAAGAGCCCATGGATAACCATGGATGTAAAGGGTGCTAACACCTTCCCTTTACATAACCTACCCCCCGGACCCAAAAATCTTTTAAAAAGGTCTTTCCTGTTCTTTTATGCCTTTCCTTTGGATAAAATAAAAGTCGGTGGCGACTCTTGCTATCCGCAACATAACTAAAGTCAGTTCTCCCACCGTGTTACACTAGCAACAATGAACGTGGCTAGCCTCGTATTGACCCACCAGAGTATGGACCCCATTTGAATCCAGAAGTTAACATCCCGAGGAATGGTCAAGGTAATACTGCTGGGGGCAGAATCCTGCAGGAGGATCCCCAGGAATAACAGTTTACTGTTATAGGGGCTGGGGATGAGGTATATGATAGAAGACTGGATGAGATTGCTGAAAAGTTAAGATCTTTGGAATCTCAGAATTCTTTGGGCTTCAATGTGATGGACATGGGCCTAGTAGATGGGGTGAGAATTCCCCACAAATTCAAACCCCCATGCTTTGAAAAGTACAATGGCACATCCTGTCCTCACACTCATCTGCAATCTTTCTTGGGAAGGCTCAAGGCTTATACCATGGATGAAAAGTTATGGATGTTCTACTTTAAGGACAGTCTGACTGGAGCTTCGAGAGAATGATATTCGCACCTGACTAGAGCCACCATAAGATGTTGGAAGGATTTGGCCGAAGCTTTCATCCGGCAATATTAGTACAACCTGGACATGGCTCCCAATAGAACTCTTCTAATGGGCATGTCTCAATCTTCTAGAGAGAGCTTCCGGGATTATGCTCAAAGATGGAGACAGCTTGCTGCTGCTGTCCAACCACCCATGTCAGAAAGGGAAATGGCTGACATGTTCATGAACACATTGCAAGGGACTTATATTGATAGACTGGCTGCTTTCTCCTCTACCAGTTTTGCTGATGTGGTCATAGCTGGTGAGAGGATTGAAAGTCTCTTGAAGATGGGTAAAATCTCCGACAATGGTGCGAGTTCCTCCAGCAATCCTAGAAAACCTTTTGCTGGACCCCGAAGGGAAGGTGAAACAAATTCTATTCATACAAGCCGGGGTAGGCCCCAGTATTCTCACAGGTCAGTAGCAGTTGTTACCATCCCAGCTCCAATTCCACAACAATCATTGTATCCTCAACAACAACAACCATAGTATCAACAACAAGCTCATTATCCACAACAAAGGTCGTATAACAACAACAATAGCAACCAACAACAGCGTCCCTTTCAACAAAGGCCATCGCAAGCAAACATGGTAATTGACCCAATCCCAATGCCGTATGCTGCACTCTTGCCATAACTCCTAAAGCTCAACCTAGTTGAGTTAAGGACGTTGGCTCCTCCAGATCCTCTTAATCTGCCAAAGAACTATGATGCAAATGCCAGGTGTGCATTCCACTCAAACGTACCAGGGCATAATACTGAAAAATGCAGGGCCCTACAGATGAAAGTCCAGGATTTGGTGGACTCAAAAGCTTTCAATTTTGCGCCTCCTCCGAACGTCACAAGAAATCCAATGCCTAGTCACAACGGGCCTAGGATTAATACTATTGAGGAGGGCAAACCATCCACATTAATTAGTAGTGTTGCACATATCCGAACACCTTTGGTTGAAATCAAAGCTCAGTTGTTAGAAAGTCAAGTGTTCCCCGGGTGTGAGGTCGGCTGTGGATATTGCAATATTGCTGTTAATGGATGTGAGAGACTGAGAAACGGGATAGATGGCCTCATTAGAGATGGCACTCTTCAGGTTACAACAACAGCGACTACAACTCCAACAATTCCTTCATCAACAATCACAGTTACTCCTACAACATCAGCAACCCTTGTTCCAACAGATTCTGCTACAACTCCAACAATTACTCAATCAATCACTTCAACAGATACAAGTTCAGTCACAATTCCTTCTACAATGACAACACCCATTACTCCATCAGTTCCTGCTACAACTTCAACACCCGTCCAGTCAACAGTACCGTCTACAACATTAGCAACAGTTAATGAAAGCGTCTCAACGGTTACGATGTACTACGATCCAGCAAATGTTCCTTCCAACAACTCACAAGAAAATGCTACTCCTGTCAGAGCACCAGTTACCATATATTATGATCCACACACCATTGTGGCCCCCTCTGCAGCTGCTATCAGTTTGGTCACTATCACAGTGCCTGGGCCAGTTCCTTACGAAAGCAATAATGCCATCCCTTGGCATTATGGCTCAGATCTATATTGCGAGGGGCAGAAAATCACTTTAGAGTCATCAACTTCTTCACCTCAGATAGACAATGTGGGGGAGGCGGAGGCTTCACTAGAAGCGGACGTCTCTTTGCCTCGCAAATACCAAGGCCCCTTGCTGAAGCAGAAGCTGCTGCCAAGGCAAAAGGGAAGAGCGTGTTGCAAGAAGAACCAGTTGCTAAAGAAACTTTGAAGACTCCTTTTGATCAAGAGGTTGATGAATTCATGCGGATCATCAAGAAGAGAGATTATAAGGTGGTGGACCAGCTTCACCAAACACCTTCCAAAATCTCCATACTATCATTGCTAATGTGCTCCTAGGCTCATCGGAACGCACTATTAAAAGTCCTGCACGCAGCTTATGTGACGGAGGAGATTACTGTCAATCAGTTAGAGGTTGTGGTTGGAAATGTCAACGCTAGTCATGGACTAGGATTTACCAACGCTGATCTGACAACGGAAGGTCACAATCACAACAAGGCTTTGCACATTACCTTGGAGTGTAAGGGTGCAGTTCTTTCTCACGTATTGGTGGACACAGGGTCATCGCTCAATGTCTTACCCAAGAAAGCCCTTGTGAAGCTGGAACAGGGTGGATTGGCACTACGCCCAAGCAACTTGGTAGTGAGAGCCTTTGACGGTTCTAAAAGATCATTTCTGGGAGAGATAGAGTTACCAATAGTGATTGGCCCACAGGTTTTCAAAACGACCTTCTTTGTGATGGATATACAGCCTGCCTACAGCTGTCTATTGGGTAGACCATGGATACACGCCGCTGGCTCCGTGACGTCGACCCTTCACCAGAAGTTAAAATTTGAGTGGGAGGGGCAAGTCATTACCATTTGTGGGGAGGAGGATATCTTTGTTAGCCAGCTGGCTACTTTCAAATACATTGAAATCGATGGGGAGATCCATGAGACAATGATTCAAGGGTTTGAGGCCCATAATATTAATGAAATATCTGCTGTGCTTGGGACTTCCATCACCTCATATCAACAAGCCCGAAAGGTTGTTGAGGAAGGTACTGCTAAAGGCTGGGGCAAGCTGCTGCCCGTAGAAAAGAAAGAAGACCGATTCGGGTTGGGTTACAGACCAACTCGACAAGATCAACCAGAGGCTGCAACGGAGCCCAAGTTTGTCAGTGGGGGGATGCTCACCCCGGATGCTGTGAATAGCTTGGAAGATGAGTCAGAAGACGAGCGCAACCTGGAAAGCTGGATACGTCCAAGGATCCCGGGGAACCATGTCTCAAACTGGTCTTCCCAGGAAATTATAAGAGTTACTCCTGCAGAGTAATTATTATTTCCTGTCTTTAAGCATGCATCAAGTCCTGCATCTTGCCCAAGATGTCAGGGCTCATTTTGTAATCGGGCCATCTTGTATTTTGTGCAAACGATCAATTAATGAATACCAGGACATCTTTTGCAAATGAGTCTTTTCTTTTCCGTTCACTGTTTCTCATTTTTCATTTTTTGTACAAAAATAAAATGGCAATGTTTTTCAAAATAAATAACTTCATTTTCACTTTTTCTAAACAAGATAAAACTGATCGCTAAAATGAACAAATCTAAACCCTTGCAGAGAGTGCCCTCCAGACTACACCGACAACAACACTGCTATGACTTCGTATGACTTTGACAATCCGATTAATCAAGCTGATGAAGGGGTTGAAGAAGATTATGAGCTATCTGAAGAGCTAGCAAGGTTGTTAAGACAAGAGGAGAAGGTTATAACTCCTCATCAGGAGGAGGTTGAAACGGTTAATCTTAGTACGAAAGAAGACTTGAAAGAAGTAAAGATCGGGGCCTGCCTGCAAGATTCAGTGAAAGAGCAACTTATTGATATGCTTCGGGAGTATGTGGATGTTTTTGCTTGGTCTTATCAAGACATGCCGGGTTTGGACACCGACATTGTCATGTACAAACTGCCTCTGAAAGAAGACTATCCGCCAGTAAAACAGAAGTTGTGCCGTACTCGCCCAGATATGGCCATGAAGATAAAAGAGGAGGTACAAAAATAGTGGACACCGGTTTCCTTGCTGTAACTAGCTACCCACCGTGGGTTGCTAACATTGTACCTGCACCTAAGGAGGATGGCAAGGTGATGATGTGTGTGGATTACCGGGATCTGAACAGAGCAAGCCCGAAAGATGACTTCCCATTACCTCACATTGATGTATTGGTCGACAATACGGCTCAGTTCTCGGTGTTCTCCTTCATGGACGGATTTTCAGGATATAATCAGATCAAGATGTCACTTGAAGACATGGAGAAGACAACTTTCATCACACCCTGGGGCACATTCTGTTATAAGGTAATGCCATTCGGACTGAAGAATGTTGGTGCCACTTATCAACGGGATATGGTAACATTATTCCATGACATGATCCATAAAGAAATTGAATGTTATGTGGATGACATGATTGCCAAGTCCCTCACAGAAGAAGACCACCTGGTGAATCTGTTGAAGTTATTCAAACGTCTGAGGAAGTACCAATTGAAGTTGAACCCCAACAAATGCACATTCGGGGTGCGATCCGGTAAGCTGCTGGGATTTATTGTAAGTGAGAAAGGGATTGAAGTTGACCCTGAAAAAGTCAAAGCCATTCAAGAAATGCCTGCACCAAAGACTGAAAAAGAAGTTTGGGGGTTCTTAGGTAGATTGAACTACATTTCAATGTTCATATCTCACCTTACGGCAACCTGTGAGCCTTTGTTCAAGCTGTTGAGAAAAGAGCAAACGGTCAGGTGGAATGAAAACCGCCAGAGGGCTTTTGACATCAAGGAATACTTACAAGAGCCTCTGATCCTTATGCCTCTAGTTGAAGGAAGACATCTAATAATGTACTTGACAGTATTAGAAGAGTCAATGGGATGTGTGCTGGGCCAGCATGATGAGTATGGTCGAAAATAGTATGCAATTTACTACCTAAGCAAAAAGTTTACCGACTGTGAACAACGTTATTCACTGCTCGAGAAAACTTTCTGTGCTTTAGCGTGGGCTGCTCGCCGACTAAGGCAGTATATGTTGACCCACACTACCTTATTGATCTCAAAGATGGACCCAGTCAAGTACATATTTGAGAAGCCAACACTTACCGGACGGGTTGCAAGATGGCAAATGATTCTCACAAAATATGACATTCAGTACACATCTCAGAAAGCCATCAAAGGCAGTGTATTGTCCGACTATCTTGCTGATTGATGATTACCAGCCTATGAGATTTGACTTCCCTGATGAAGACATCATGTTCATAAAAGCAAAAGATCATGAAGAGCCTGTTCACACTGAAGGGCCTGACCCAGAAGAAGAATGAACAATGATGTTTGATGGGGCTGTTAATATGAATGGTCGTGGTGTTGGTGCAGTACTCATTACACCTAAGGGAGTTCCCATGCCTTTCTCGGCAAAACTCACTTTTAACTGCACTAACAACGAAGCTGAATACGAAGCCTGTATCATCGGTCTTGAGGAAGCCATTGACCTCAGGATCAAGACTTTAACCGTGTTCGGAGATTCAGCTCTAGTAATTAATCAAACCAACGGCAAATGGTATACTCACCAGGAGCATCTGATACCTTACCGGGATTATACAAGGAGGTTACTTACATTCTTCACAATAGTCAAGCTTGAGTACATCCCTCGAGATGAAAATCAGTTTGCAGATGCTCTGGCTACCATTTCATCCATGATCAAAGTTCAAGCTGCCAACTTTGTGCCTCGGATTTCAGTATCCAGACTTGACAGACCGGCATACGCATTCTCTGCAGACCTTGCTAAGGATGATAAGCCTTGGTTCCATGACATCAAGTGCTTCTTGGAGGATCAAACATACCCACCTGGGGCATCTTCCAATGATAAGAAGACATTAAGAAGGCTAGCTGGTAGTTTCTTTCTGAATGCTGATGGTTCGTTGTACAAAAGAAACTTTGATATGGTACTCCTCAGATGTGTGGATAAGGCAGAAGCAGACTTGTTGATGCATGAGGTGCACAAAGGATCCTTTGGTACCCATGCTGGAGGGCATGCTATGGCTAAAAAGTTGCTAAGATCAGGCTACTATTGGATCACAATGGATGCAGTCTGTTGTGCCTATCCCAGGAAATGTCACAAATGCCAGATTTATGCAGACAAAGTGCATGTGCCTCCCAATCCTTTGAATGCGATGTCTTAACCTTGGCCCTTTGCCATGTGGGGCATAGATATGATTGGCAAGATTGAGCCGACTGCTTCAAATGGCCACAAATTCATCCTGGTAGCCATTGACTATTTTACCAAGTGGGTTGAAGCAGCTTCCTATGCAAACGTCACCAGGCAAGTGGAAGCCCGATTCCTGAAGAGAGACATCATCTGTCGGTATGGAGTGCCCGAGCGAATCATTATTGATAATGGTTCCAACTTAAACAACAAAATGATGGCAGAACTATGTCGGGACTTCAAGATCCAACATCATAATTCTTCTCCTTACAGGCCGAAGATGAATGGCGCTGTAGAGGCCGCTAATAAGAATATCAAGAAGATTGTGCAGAAGATGGTGGTCACATACAAAGACTGGCATGAAATGCTACCATTTTCCCTACATGGGTACCGTACATCAATTAGAACATCCACTGGGGCAACACTGTATCAACTTATGTATGGTATGGAGGCAGTCCTACCTGTTGAAGTTGAATTACCCTCCTTGCGGGTACTAATGGATGTTAAACTGAATGAAGCAGAATGGGTCCGATCCCGATACGAACAACTGAGTCTGATCGAAGAAAAGAGATTAGCTGCTATCTGTCATGGGCAGTTATATCAGAAGAGAATGAAGAAAGCCTTCGATCAGAAAGTCAGGCTTCGGGAATACCAAGTAGGAGATCTTGTGCTGAAAAGACTTCTCCCTCCTCATACAGACCACAGGGGCAAGTGGACTCCGAATTACGATGGTCCATTCATAGTGAAGAAAGTATTCTCTGGTGGAACACTGATGCTCAGTACTATGGATGGTGAAGACTTCCTGTCTCCTGTGAATTCAGATGCAGTAAAAAAATACTTCGCATAAATGACCCGCTGGACATAAAAACAGAATGTAAGTCCAGGCAAAAATAGGGCATCCCGACGAGTCAAAAACAGAATAAAAGACTCGGGCAAAAATAAGGGAAAATAAATAAAAAATGTACACCCGCTGAGTTGAAAAGCCACATTGGACAGCTCAGGCAAAAATGGGTATCTCGGTGGACTGAAAACCCGAAAGGGTGATCCACGCAAAATAAGGGAATAAGCGAACAATTGCATTCTGAATTCGTCTGTATCACTTGCAACATGGCAAACTTAGAAAGGTTCAAACATTGTTAAAAATCAACCTTCTTCAAAAGCAAGATGTGAAGAACGTCAATGTCATACGAGTCATAGCAAAGGGAAGCACACTGAAGTGTCATCAACATTGCCAGCACTTTACTTTTCTCAATTTGTAACAATCTCCTCATTTCAGGGGATTTGTTTCTTTGACTGTACTTGTCGATTTAGGGCACCCCAAATTAATAAAATCAGATCTTCAGTCACACTTTGTCTCGTACATTTTACTTTCATTTTGCAAAAATGTCTGATGTCCTTAAAATATTGATTGCATAAATACAGATACGTCTTTCCTAAATCACATGCTTACAGGAATTATATTTGCTCCCGGGAGTGTCTAAACTCCTATGATGGAATCTAGTAAGGGATACCTCGGGATACTTGTACGTTTCTTTGTCATAACAGGATTGCAGGAATCTAAAGCGCAGCATGGGGCATGAAGGCTTCTCCCCAGCAGGATGCCAAATCATTATGTCCTCAGCACCTCTTCCAGACAATATCTGGAATGTTTTCCCCAGCGAAGTTGCCAAAGCATTCTTCCCCAGCATCTTCTTCAAAATGATCTCATTTCCCCAACTGAGTTCATCATCCTTAGTAGGATCTCCACAGAAATCACTAGGAAGATCGTTCAGTGATCATTCCTCCCCAGTCAAGTGTTAGACAGGGAACCATCTCCCCACAAAATTTCAACCTCCATCCAGAAGAGCAATTTCTGAGGATCTCACAACAAAGTGACGAAAGCTTCCACAAGACCCTAGTTGGGCTCTTCATTACCAAGATAGGTATATCAGTGGCTTATTTCCCCAAGCAGAATCATATATCAAATCTACCAATGACCTCATGCCCAGCTGGGACACTCCTTTAAGCAGATCAGTCAGAGATCTCTACGGCAACGGGATCCGAATCCCTGATCGGTATCTTTTTCATAATCATGGCATTCGCATCATAGTATCCCCCCAGAGCATAGCATTCCGTCTAATACGGAGCATTACGGTAAAAATCAAACATATTGCATAATCACAAGCCATGTTTTGAATCAGTCACCTGTGAATACCGACATACCATCAACAACATACAAAATACCACTCAAATTCTCCGGTAGAATGCCAAAGCATTTTCTTTGAAATTCCCAAAATACAGATACATGCTCCTTTTGACACCCGTCCGTGTCATCTATCCCCAAAAAGTCACCATAATATTTGCTGCAAGCAGATACTTATACATAACAAGATACCTCTGGACACTCGTCTGTGTCATATTCCCAGCAGAAAGCCAAAGTGTCCCCTTTGCACTCACAAATACATATTTACATATATCTGCGCACTCTCCTGACACCCGTCCGTGTCACCTATCCCCAGCACAGTTGCCTAAACCCTTGCTTATTATACTTTCGACACCCGTCCTTGTCATCCTATCCCCACAGGTCTTCAAACACCTTTTATACCTATAAGTTCATAACTTATACATTCTCTCTTTTGACACCCATCCGTGTCACACTCTCCTCAGAAAGTTGAACACTCGTCTGTGTCCCACTCATGTTTATTTTACTCATGCAGATACTCGTTCGTATCTTGCATACACCGCTTATTTCCCCTCAGAATCGACAATTGTCCGTGTTCTTTGTTAACCAGTTGATACTCGTCCGTATCATCATCACTGAACATGCGTCAGCGTTTGTTTCTACCGGTACTTGTCCGTATCGTAGTCTTAAGGATGCTCGTCCGCATCTTTAATCTATACATAGTGTCCAACACTTATACCTTTCATCTCTTGGATGTAGATACTCGTCTGTATTTACCATTCCCCAAAGGAATCCCCAGCAAATCCCAGCAAATTATTTCTTTTCTATCTGACATTCGTCCTATGTCATGATACTTTCGGCAGCCGTACCCTGCCAGGTGATCGTCCTTCACCCTTGGATGACCGTCCCTCATCCATTCTCCCAGCGGAGTCTCCATTATTGGAACCCCTTTTCTATCCGACATTCGTCCTATGTCGTGATATTTTAGCAGTCGTCCCCTGCTAGGTGATCGTCCTTCACCTCTCGATGATCATCCTTCATCATGCTTATCTGATGGCCGTCCCCATCGTCGACCTTTTCTATCCGACATTCGTCCCATGTCGTGATACTTTTGGCAACCGTACCTTGCCAGGTGATCGTCCTTCACCTTAGATGACCGTCCCTCATCTTATCCCCAACAGAGCAGCCGTCCCCTGCTAGGTGATCGTCCTTCACCTTTGATGATCGTACCTCATCATTTATTTCATTCATTAACCTGATGGCCGTCCCCATCATTACCTTAACCTTTAATCCCCATAGATTTTTGTTACTTTACCTGATGGCCGTCCCCATCATAATCCTTTATTTCCCCAGCATGTCGGTTGTCCCCGTCATTGCTTATCCCCAACAGTCGTTCTTTGCTCGACGGTCGTCCTCCGTCGCCCGCACTTTATAATCATACTTTATTTCTCTTACAGTCTATATCCCTTTTCTTCTTCATACCCAGTGAGTGCAAATTTTGGACTGTCTTTGGTATTCAACCACAAGTTATCTTATTTGCCTGTCAAGTCGTCGCTTACATCCTGCACAGCTAACTCATGCTTGAATAGGGGCAGTTGTAAACACCCCAAATTTTCCCTCACTCATTTCACCATGGCTTGTGATTTTCTTTCATTTTGCATAGGTTCAATCATATCATCTCATATTGCATTTTTGCTTCACTGCATTGGTTCAAAGTCATCTGCATCTAGGGTTTGTGATTTGAGCAATCCCTTAGCCATCTGAGCCACTCCAAAGGTCTTCAATCATCTCAAGAGGGTCCATGTATGTTCAAATATCATATTGTATCCTCCCAATATCAAAGAAGTCAAAGAATCACAAGAACTGAGAAAGGCATGGAAGTAGAGCCAGGTTTAACTGCACAGATGACCTAAAATTAGGGTTTTGGTTTCAAAGGCCATAACTCCAAATTTTTTGGTCATTCTTATTTCTATTGGTCTCTATATGTTGTAAGGATCATACACACAAATTTTCATGAAGAAATTCAAGGGGGAAGGCATCTGATCAATGGATGACTTCTTGAACAAGTCAGTGCAAAATCAGGGCATCTGAGGCCCCCAATCATCCAACCAAATGGTCTTCTCCATCATTTTGGGTGTATATGATCTTTATTTGATCTTATAAGAAGTTATAAGTTCACAAAATTGAAGAATTTCAAGCCATTTGCAAAGTTGCCATTTTGGGAAAGTGACTTGTAATGCAAACTTGCCATTTTGGGAAAGTTTTTCAACCTCCTCTTTTTGATTCAAAAATGCTTCAAATGGAAAATTCTTGGTCATGAAAGTTGTAGATTGGATCATTCCCTTTTCAAAAAGTACAAGAACTTCATCTAATTCATCATAGAACTCAAGTTATGGCCTTGCAAAGTTGGGAAAAATCACAAAATTTCACTTATGTACCAAAGAGGGAAACTTGCAAAAACTCATGCCAAGCCAATTTGTGACCTCTAATTGACTTCTAACCTTTACAAAAACATAGTACATGACCTATAATTCAGAATTTCCCAAAGAATTGCATCATTCCATGCCTTGAACATCAAGAAATTACAAAAGGGCCAAAGCTTCTCATAATTGCAAAACATCACACAAGCTTCATCCCACTTGCTGCATTGCCTCAAGACTGATTCTATGGACCTCCCTAAAGCCAGCTGCGCAGGACACCCATTGTCCTTGGCCTGCCATGAGCCCATACCTCCAAAGACAACTTTGTGGACTTTATGCAAAAGGAGCCATACCAATCACACTGCTCCACAACAACTCTCTGACCTATCAAGGATTGATATGTGGACCTCAAGCAACTCAACACATAATACAACACAAGCTGAAACCTCAGAATCCTCAGCATAGCAAAAATCACTCCAACTTGCAAAAGCTTTTGAATTTCATAACTCAGCCAACAAATCTCCAAACTTTTTCCACAATCCAACTCCACATTCATCACTGATCATTTCCCACCCTTCATTTTGCCTTGAAACACCCCATATCAAAAACACGATTTTCACATTTCTTGAACTGAGTTTCAGCCAACTTCACATAGAGGCCATATAAACTCCAACCAAGCATTGCAAACTCTTCAGAAGGATCATTGGAGGTGATTTGAAGCAAAGAAGCAGCCAGCCAGTACCATTTTTGAAAGCTTCAGTTCAGGTATCACCAAGAACATTTTTTCCAGAAATCATTTTTTATGCCATAGAAATGTTGCTTATGATTCACTGATCATGTTGTGCTTGTTGGTTTTGAATATGATTGAGTTTTGAGCCTGAACCATGTCTCTGAAAGTTTGACCTGAAAACTTGTTTGATTCGATTCTTGTTTATGTTGAAAGATAAATGAATTTTCGTGCTTGATTCTTGCTTAGGGTGTTTAGAAGATGTGATCTGGAGCTTTAGAGGGTTTAAAATTGTCTAGGGAGGAAGTTAGGATTTTGAACTGGCCGGAGAAGATGACCGGAACACTGTTCCGGTCACCTGAAGGTCATTACGGTTCAAATTAGGGTTTAATTGCGTAATTAGTGAAGTTTGAATGTCAGCCATTCAGATGCGCGCGCTAGTCAATTCCCGCGTCCCAACTTTAAACCCTGGCCTTAGGATCTGTTGACTTTGCATTTAAATTAATTTTATTTTCATTTTACTTGCCTTTTCTTTATCATTTTATTAAAAATAGCAAAACTCATCTAAAAAATTTTATTTTTTGCATCATGGTTCTAAATATTTTTCTCATCTTGAAAATAATTTTTATTTTATTTTTTTGCATAAAATTTGTATTTTTAAAATATTTAATGTTTATTTTAATTAATTAATGAAAATTAATCAATTAAAATACCATTTAAGTTTCCATTAATCACCAAAAAAATCACATTGCATCTTGACAAATTTAGAGACATTATCAAACCATTCATACAAATTTCTTTTTGGTTCTTGATCCATTTTGACATTTTTCTTTGGATTTAGGGTTCTTAAAAATAAATATTTTGACCCTAACTTAGAAAAATCCTTTCTGCCTAACCATGAAGGGTTTGATAGTGATCCTTTTTGCATTGCACTCCACATATCATGTAGTCTCTAGGATAAAATTGGCATGAATTTATCTTTCATTTTTTATTTGTTTTGCATTTTTCTTTGTGAGGTACCTTAAAACCCTAGCAAATTTAGGAAAATCATAGCTTCTTTAGGGTTAAGAGTTAGGTCTCCTCCTTTGGGCAGTGAACTTGTATAGGTTTAAGGTACCTTTGATCCCATTTTCAATTTTTTATCTTATTATTTGCTTCTGATTTTGAATTTTGCATTGCATCTTGTACATAAACCCTAATTTGTGCCTTCATTTGCATTCATCCTTCATATGCTTGCATACATGAACTTTCCATGACATTTGTGCATCCACATGACTTATAAGACATCTTAGGACACATTAGAATCATGTTTGATCATTGCATCATCCATTTTCCATGTTATGCATCCATTGCACTTCATAAGTTTTCATGAACTTTCATGGTTCTTACATGTCTCATTTGCATTCCTATCCTTTGTATGATCATCCACATCTCTTAGTTTGCTTTCATACCATCTCATAGCATCATTTGCATCTTGATTATGTTTCTGACTTTGGTCTCATCTTTGCATTTCATCTCATTTTCATTTCATTTCATTTCCTTTTGCTAACTTTTCAGGTGGTAAGTGTTTGAGAAGTGAATTTGCCTTCACTTCTCATAATCTCTTCTCATCTCTTTTATGCATCATTGCTGCCTTTTACCTTTGTATTAGAGTGAGCTTGCTAATTCATGCTCCTTCCTCTCTCTCTTTCTTCAAGCAACTTGTCTTCTTAAGTGAAGCAATTTGTCTCTTTTCTTCTGCTTCTCCTCCTTTCATCTGCTTCTTCCTTGGTGGCTTTTCCTTGAAGATCTTCTTGCAAGCTTCATAAACCCTAGGAACACCCAAGCATGATAACAATTAGGGTTTGATTAGTCCCCCTATTAGTTTTACCTTTGTATCATCTTTGTGTCTTCTCTTCTCATCTCTTAATCAAGGACTAAACCTTAAAGGTTTTAAGGCTTTGTGATTAACGTTATGCCTGTATCCTTCTATTAGGATGGAGTGTATAACTTTAATCCTAAGTGTTAAACCCTTAATGTGTTTAAATCTTTTAATCAATTCACCTAATAATCACTAAGACATCAAGCTTGTAACTTGGGCCTCGCATTAGGGTTCTAATTCTTCCTTAATTGGTTAAGAAGGACTAACCCTAGTGTTAATGGACAAGACCCCTCAAGCTGTCTTACAAAACATAAAATCCACTTCTAAATCTGACCATTAGCTAAAATCCACTTTAATAAAGGTTTTTGTTTTGTCATGAGGTTAATCCCTAATCATGGATTAAGTTGAGGTATCTTCCTCAGCTTAAATGTTCTCATCTATTATCCTTCTATTAGGATGGTGTAATGGGTCCATTAAATCCTTGATTATGGCTTAAACTCATTACTTAACACTAAACAAAAACTCCAAAAACATCTTAATAAATGCACGTAGGTTAATGATCTTAATCCTACATCACGGTGATTAAGTGTGAGGTGCTTACTTCATACTTAAGGTATTCTCATTACCCCTAATCAGAGGGAGGATGTGATGAGTTTATTAACCCTTGGTTCAGGCTTAAGCTCATTTTCTTATGACAAACATCAAAAAGCAATAAAAGATTGAAAATACCAAAAACAAACAATAATCTTCTCCTCCGGGATTCTTTTCTCATCACACTCATTCTGAAAACGAGAACTTGTTTCTTCCGTCTAATGCAAGACAGTTTGCACCTGAGCCAGACAGGTCATACACTTGAGCATAGACAAGTAAGCAGTTCATCAGTCAATTTATCTTTCAGTCTCTTTGAGTCGAACTACGGTGTTCTGACTTCCTCATTGCACGAGAGGATACGTAGGCATAACTTAACAGTTATCGAACAAAAGTCTCTGTATATTCCCCCCTCTTCCAGTTTTATTCCTTTAAGCCTCATAGTCTTGAGCTTCACACTCTTTTCTAGCACTGACACTTCTTTTATTCACTTCACATTTTCTTTTACACTGATACTTGTATTCTTTTCCATCTTTTGCACACAAAATAGCACTAACACTAACCCTTTAAACACAAGTCTTTCAAGCGTGGATCCCGTCGAGTACGACGGACAATCTGGGTGCTAATACCTTCCCATGTTGTAACCAACCCCCTTTCTCAGTTTCTCTGGTTCGTGACCTTCTTATCCATCTTTTTCTTAGGTTTATGCAGCATTACCTTTCCTTCGGGATAAAAATGCCTAGCTGGCGACTCTTTTCATTCTTCACCTTTCACCGACCGTTCGCGTCAGTACCCCTCTTGGCCCGGTGTCATCAGGTGGGAGCGACAGCTTGGCGACTCTGCTGGGGAGTTCTTATATTGCAACTAGGGCTTCTGGTTCTTTTTGTGGGTTCCTCCTAGCGCTTGTTTGATTTGTATTTACAAGGGTGTTATGTGCTAATTGTGTTTGTTTATTTGCTTTATTTATTGCTTTATGTACATCTTTATTTATTGCTTTCTTTTACAGTGTTATTAATATTTCATACTGTCATTGCTAGATCTGGTTTTCCTTGATGGGTGGGTTTCCATTGAGTGATTAAGGTCCTATACCTGGGGCCTGAGTGACACCTAGGCTAGAGTGGTTCATGTTTTTTCCCATTCCATCTCGGTCTGGTGCGGGAATATGAAACATGGTTCAGATGTGGGTTTCTTCTTGAGAACTCTGTGCTACAGATTTCCTGTAGTGCTAGGGCTATCTGGGAAGCCTGCTAAGTCTGGATGACCTTTATTATGACCTTCAAAAACTGAGGTGAATTAGAGGAGGATCTTTTATGGTTATTGTAAACACTGTGCCTCCGGGTTAGAAGTGTTTACACTTCTCATAACTGATCCAAGTCTGAGGATCCTTGTTCTAGAACACTACCTGTGAGGGGTTTGGGCTATTTACAGGTTTGCAGGAACCCTTGGCCACATCATACCCTGTTACTGGTTTTGTTTAAGAGTACTCCACTTTGGACAGTTCTTGTGATTAACCCTGGACATGTGACTCTTTATTTGAGTCCCCCACCCTGGTTACTGGATTTCTGAGCCTTCATCTAGACCTTTGAACATACATGGGCCTTATATCAAGACAGACTATCAGATCCAGCTTGATCACAAAACCTTGCATATCATTTGCATATATCATCATTGCATCATTTAACATTTGTTTATTTGCTTTTCAGGGTATCCATTTCATTGTATCTTGGTTTTGGTTTTGACCCCTTCTTCTGCATAGACCTCTGCTTCAGCTGTCTTCATCAGTTATCTGCTTCAGTTATCCCCATCTCCACCAGCACCAGTCTATCAGTGGTCCACCTTCAGCATCAGTCTGTGATCTTCATCAGCACTTATCCTCAGCTTCTTCAGCAGCACTCATGACTACTCCCAGGAAGAGCAACATATCGTATCACTTCTTTGAGCCTGTATTGACTGGCATCAGGCAGGTCCAGTCACTTGTCACACCTGACCACATCCCACTGTTTAGAGAGCACTATGGAGGTATCCTGGATATGGTTATGGACCTTGACCCTTCTCAGAGGAGCATGATCCACACATGCTTACAGTTTTATGACCCTCCATTGAGATGCTTCACATTTCCAGACTTTCAGTTAGGGCCTCTGCTGGAAGAGTTTTCTTTATTGATTGGAGTACCTATCAGAGGTGGAATCCCCTTCAACCCAGAGATGACTGCTCCTGGAAGTGAAGAGATAGCAAGGGCACTGTACTTGGAGCCTGCCTTATTGAGAAAAGTATGACAACAAAATCTGGGATTCCTGGCTTACATTTGGATTTCTTGATTTCTCAGGCCATCCTGAAGGCTGCAATGGGAGAATGGAGGGCAGTCTATGCATTATTAGCCCTCAGCATATATGGGGCTATATTATTTGCAAATGAGCCTAAATTTGTCAGCAAGAATGCCATCCATCTGTTTCTCCTGAGGAACCCAATACCCACATTTCTAGGAGATTTTTACTACTCCATTCATCAGAGGAATGAGAAACAAAGGGGGAAGTTGGTAAGATGTTGTGCTCCTTTGTTTTACAACTGGCTGCTCAGACACCTACCTAAGTCAGATGCCTTCTTGAACCCACACCAGCAGAAGAATTGGGCCAATAGGCTCATTGCTTTAACTTCAGATGATATTAGATGGTGTACCCAGAGCACCAAAGGCAAGGACATTATCATCAGCTGTGGACAATACCCAAATGTGCCTCTGATAGGAGTGAAGGGTTGCATCAATTACAGCCCCTTACTTTTTAAGAGACAACTGGGTTATGCCTTAATTCACCCTCCCAGAGGACAGGATTTAGCTGAGACCCTATATTGTGAGGTGCAACCTAATTCAACTGTTGTCAGACAAGCATCCTGGGCTTGGGACAATATCCAGACAAAAGGGGTAGCTATTCTTGGAAGATGTAACAATGATGCTTCAGCTCAGTACTATGACTGGTCCCGTACTAGAGCTCAGATTACCAGAATGCCTTTCACCTTGGAAGACATGCCTGGGCCATCTACAGTACAGCCTGCAGCAACAGTCAGCCTGGAGGAGTTTGAAAAGTTGAAGGAAAGGAATGAGCAGCTATCCCAGGCCTTGAAGAAGACTCTTTGGGAAAGAAGTGATGATCATCTGGACATTGAGAGATTGGAGAAGCTCAGGGTTGAGCACCTTGCCAATATTGAAAGGACAGAAGACTACATAAGGAAAGCAAGGGCTGGGGAACAAATATTGAAGAATGCCTGTAAGGAGGCCAAGATTCAGAAAGCCAGGGATGAGCACTATCTGCAGGAGAGTCAGGCTAGGTGGGTCAGGATCAACGAAGCCCGTGCACAAGAAGACCAGAAGACTCAAGCCAAGATTGAACATCTAGAGCCCAATGAGAAGAAACAGTAGGAAGCTCTGTTGGCTGCCCAGAAAGAGATATCTGAGTTGAAGCTCAGAGCAGGGTTGAAGAGATCCAAAGACCAGGACATGCATAAGAAGCTGACTACTGCCATTGCTACCAGGAACCTCCTCATTAGGACCATTACAGAGCACCCAACTGGTCCAGTGACTGAGGCACTCCTGAAGGAGGTTAGAGAAGATGAATTTGGACTGGATGTCTGATTCTTTGCTTGTTGTTTGTTTCCATTTGATGTACTTTTCCTTTTGTTGTATTTTGACCCTCCATGAGCATGTATTGTAAAACAAACTATGTATTGTTCACCATTTGTAATATATTTTAGTTTGTTTTCATTTGGGCTTTTCTCTCAACAACATCAAGCATCTTCCTCGAGGTCTGGAAAGGTCAAAACCAAGAACCAAACCGGATACCTTGGAAAACAAATAAGCATACTGTATTGCATACTAACCTTGTTTTTGTTTTGTATGTTTTTGTTATTATTGTTTCTAACTTTGTTGTAATCTCAGGAAACATTGCTCGTCACCGAGTGTTCCCTGTCAACCGCACGCACCGGTACCCGACTCGTAATAACCTTCTCGGCATTCAAATGGAACAAGTACAACAGGATCTGACTGAGGTCAGAAATCAAATGGCCAATGAGAGAGTAGAGATGAGAAATCAGATGTCTCAGTTTATGGCAGTGATGACTGGCTTAGCCCAGAGTCAAGAAAGGTTGAGAGAGCTGGTGGAAAGACAAACTCCTGAGGAACCTCATCTGGGAACAGGAGGAACTAGCAACAATCAACGTGGCCAACCTCGTATTGACCCACCAGAGTATGGACCCCATCTGAATCCAGAAGTTAACATCCCGAGGAATGGTCAAGGTAATACTGCTGGGGGCAGAATCCTGCAGGAGGATCCCCAGGAATAACAGTTTACTATTATAGGGGCTGGGGATGAGGTATATGATAGAAGATTGGATGAGATTGCTGAAAAGTTAAGATCTTTGGAATCTCAGAATTCTTTAGGCTTCGATGTGATGGACATGGGCCTAGTAGATGGGGTGAGAATTCCCCACAAATTCAAACCCCCATGCTTTGAAAAGTACAATGGCATATCCTGTCCTCGCACTCATCTGCAATCTTTCTTGGGAAGGCTCAAGGCTTATACCATGGATGAAAAGTTATGGATGTTCTACTTTGAGGACAGTCTGACTGGAGCTTCGAGAGAATGGTATTCGCACCTGAATAGAGCCACCATAAGATGTTGGAAGGATTTGGCCGAAGCTTTCATATGGAAATATCAGTACAACCTGGACATGGCTCCCAATAGAACTCTTCTAATGGGCATGTCTCAATCTTCTAGAGAGAGCTTCCGGGATTATGCTCAAAGATGGAGACAGCTTGCTGCTGCTGTCCAACCACCCATGTCAGAAAGGGAAATGGCTGACATGTTCATGAACACATTGCAAGGGACTTATATTGATAGACTGGCTGCTTTCTCCTCTACCAGTTTTGCTGATGTGGTCATAGCTGGTGAGAGGATTGAAAGTCTCTTGAAGATGGGTAAAATCTCCGACAGTGGTGCGAGTTCCTCCAGCAATCCTAGAAAACCTTTTGCTAGACCCCGAAGGGCAGGTGAAACAAATTCTATTCATACAAGCCGGGGTAGGCCCCAGTATTCTCACAGGTCAGTAGCAACTGTTACCATCCCAACTCCAATTCCACAACAATCATTGTATCCTCAACAAAAACAACCACAATATCAACAACAAGCTCATTATCCACAACAAAGGTCGTATAACAACAACAATAGCAACCAACAACAACGTCCCTTTCAACAAAGGCCATCGCAAGCAAACAGGGTAATTGACCCAATCCCAATGTCGTATGCTGCACTCTTGCCACAACTCCTAAAGCTCAACCTAGTTGAGTTAAGGACGTTGGCTCCTCCAGATCCTCTTAATCTGCCAAAGAACTATGATGCAAATTCCAGGTGTGCATTCCACTCAAACGCACCAGGGCATAATACTGAAAAATGCAGGGCCCTACAGATGAAAGTCCAGGATTTGGTGGACTCAAAAGCTCTTAATTTTGCGCCTCCTCCGAACGTCACAAGAAATCCAATGCCTAGTCACAACGGGCCTAGGATTAATGCTATTGAGGAGGGCAAACCATCCACATTAATTAGTAGTGTTGCACATATCCGAACACCTTTGGTTGAAATCAAAGCTCAGTTGTTAGAAAGTCAAGTGTTCCCCGGGTGTGAGGTCGGCTGTAGATATTGCAATATTGCCGTTAATGGATGTGAGAGACTGAGAAACGGCATAGACGGCCTCATTAGAGATGGCACTCTTCAGGTTACAACAACAGCGACTACAACTCCAACAATTCCTTCATCAACAATCACAATTACTCCTACAACATCAGCAACCCTTGTTCCAACAGATTCTGCTACAACTCCAACAATTACTCAATCAATCACTTCAACGTACAAGTTCAGTCACAATTCCTTCTACAACGACAACACCCATTACTCCATCAGCTCCTGCTACAACTTCAACACCCGTCTAGTCAACAGTACCGTCTACAACATTAGCAACAGTTAATGAAAGCGTCTCAACGGTTACGATATACTACGATCCCGCAAATCATCCTTCCAACAACTCACAACAAAATGTTACTCCTGTCAGAGCACCAGTTACCATATATTATGATCCACACACCATTGTGGCCCCTCTGCAGCTGCTATCAGTTTGGTCACTATCACAGTGCCTGGGCCAGTTCCTTACGAAAGCAATAATGCCATCCTTTGGCATTATGGCTCAGATCTATACTGCGAGGGGCAGAAAATCACTTTAGAGTCATCAACTTCTTCACCTCAGATAGAAAATGTGGGGGGAGGCGGAGGCTTCACTAGAAGCGGACGTCTCTTTGCCTCGCAAATACCAAGGCCCCTTGCTGAAGCAGAAGCTGCTGCCAAGGCAAAAGGGAAGAGCGTGTTGCAAGAAGAACCAGTTGCTAAAGAAACTTTGAAGACTCCTTTTGATCAAGAGGTTGATGAATTCATGCGGATCATCAAGAAGAGAGATTATAAGGTGGTGGACCAGCTTCACTAAACACCTTCCAAAATCTCCATACTATCATTGCTAATGTGCTCCGAGGCTCATCGGAACGCACTATTAAAAGTCCTGCACGCAGTTTATGTGACGGAGGAGATTACTGTCAATCAGTTAGAGGATGTGGTTGGAAATGTCAACGCTAGTCATGGACTAGGATTTACCAACGCTGATCTGACAACGGAAGGTCACAATCACAACAAGGCTTTGCACATTACCTTGGAGTGTAAGGGTGCAGTTCTTTCTCACGTATTGGTGGACACGGGGTCATCGCTCAATGTCTTACCCAAGAAAGCCCTTGTGAAGCTGGAACAGGGTGGATTGGCACTACGCCCAAGCAACTTGGTAGTGAGAGCCTTTGACGGTTCTAAAAGATCAGTTCTGGGAGAGATAGAGTTACAATAGTGATTGGCCCACAGGTTTTCAAAACGACCTTCTATGTGATGGATATACAGCCTGCCTACAGCTGTCTATTGGGTAGACCATGGATACACGTCGCTGGCTCCGTGACGTCGACCCTTCACCAGAAGTTAAAATTTGAGTGGGAGGGCCAAGTCATTACCATTTGTGGGGAGGAGGATATCTTTGTTAGCCAGCTGGCTACTTTCAAATACAATGAAATGGATAGGGAGATCCATGAGACAATGAGTCAAGGGTTTGAGGCCCATAATATTAATGAAACATCTGCTGTGCTTGGGAATTCTATCACCTCATATCAACAAGCCCGGAAGGTTGTTGAGGAAGGTACTGCTCAAGGCTGGGGCAAGCTGCTGCCCGTAGAAAAGAAAGAAGACCGATTCGGGTTGGGTTACAGACCAACTCGACAAGATCAACCAGAGGCTGCAACGGAGCCCAAGTTTGTCAGCGGGGGGAGGCTCACCCCGGATACTGTGAATAGCTTGGAAGATGAGTCAAAAGACGAGCGCAACCTGGAAAGCTGGATACGTCCAAGGATCCCGGGGAACCATGTCTCAAACTGGTCTTCCCAGGAAATTATAAGAGTTACTCCTGCAGAGTAATTATTATTTCCTGTCTTTAAGCATGCATCAAGTCCTGCATCTTGCCCAAGATGTCAGGGCTCATTTTGTAATCGGGCCTTCTTGTATTTTGTGCAAACGATCAATTAACGAATACCAAAACATCTTTTGCAAATGAGTCTTTTCTTTTCCGTTCACTGTTTTTCATTTTTCATTTTTTGTACAAAAATAAAATGGCAATGTTTTTCAAAATAAATAACTTCATTTTCACTTTTTCTAAACAAGATAAAACTGATCACTAAAATGAACAAATCTAAACCCTTGCAGAGAGTGCCCTCCAGACTGCACCGACAACAACACTGCTATGACTTCGTATGACTTTGACAATCCGATTAATCAAGCTGATGAAGGGGTTGAAGAAGATTATGAGCTACCTGAAGAGCTAGCAAGGTTGTTAAGACAAGAGGAGAAGGTTATAACTCCTCATCAGAAGGAGGTTGAAACGGTTAATCTTGGTACGAAAGAAGACTTGAAAGAAGTAAAGATCGGGGCCTGCCTGCAAGATTCAGTGAAAGAGCAACTTATTGATATGCTTCGGGAGTATGTGGATGTTTTTGCTTGGTCTTATCAAGACATGCCGGGTTTGGACACCGACATTGTCATGTACAAACTGCCTCTGAAAGAAGACTGTCCGCCAGTAAAACAGAAGTTGTGCCGTACTCGCCCAGATATGGCCATGAAGATAAAAGAGGAGGTACAAAAACAGTGGGACGCCGGTTTCCTTGCTGTAACTAGCTACCCACCGTGGGTTGCTAACATTGTACCTGCACCTAAGAAGGATGGCAAGGTGATGATGTGTGTGGATTACCGGGATCTGAACAGAGCAAGCCCGAAAGATGACTTCCCATTACCTCACATTGATGTATTGGTCGACAATACGGCTCAGTTCTCGGTGTTCTCCTTCATGGACGGATTTTCAGGATATAATCAGATCAATATGTCACTTGAAGACATGGAGAAGACAACTTTCATCACACCCTGGGGCACATTCTGTTATAAGGTAATGCCATTCGGACTGAAGAATGTTGGTGCCACTTATCAACGGGCTATGGTAACATTATTCCATGACATGATCCATAAAGAAATTGAATGTTATGTGGATGACATGATTGCCAAGTCCCTCACAGAAGAAGACCACCGGTGAATCT
This sequence comes from Lathyrus aphaca, assembly GCA_963966055.1. NCBI lineage: Eukaryota > Viridiplantae > Streptophyta > Magnoliopsida > Fabales > Fabaceae > Lathyrus > Lathyrus aphaca. The sequence continues at coordinate 421,256,603 of OZ014520.1, forward strand.
GTTGAAGTTATTCAAACGTCTGAGGAAGTACCAATTGAAGTTGAACCCCAACAAATGCACATTCGGGGTGCGATCCGGTAAGCTGCTGGGATTTATTGTAAGTGAGAAAGGGATTGAAGTTGACCCTGACAAAGTCAAAGCCATTCAAGAAATGCCTGCACCAAAGACTGAAAAAGAAGTTTGGGGGTTCTTAGGTAGATTGAACTACATTTCAATGTTCATATCTCACCTTACGGCAACCTGTGAGCCTTTGTTCAAGCTGTTGAGAAAAGAGCAAACGGTCAGGTGGAATGAAGACTGCCAAAGGGCTTTCTACATCAAGGAATACTTACAAGAGCCTTCGATCCTTATGCCTCCAGTTGAAGGAAGACATCTAATAATGTAATTGACAGTATTAGAAGAGTCAATGGGATGTGTGATGGGCCAGCATGACGAGTATGGTCGAAAAGAGTATGCAATTTACTACCTAAGCAAAAAGTTTACCGACTGTGAACAACGTTATTCACTGCTCGAGAAAACTTGTTGTGCATTAGCGTGGGCTGCTTGCCGACTAAGGCAGTATATGTTGACCCACACTACCTTATTGATCTCAAAGATGGACCCAGTCAAGTACATATTTGAGAAGCCAGCACTTACCGGACGGGTTGCAAGATGGCAAATGATTCTCACAGAATATGACACTCAGTACACATCTCAGAAAGCCATCAAAGGAGTGTATTGTCCGACTATCTTGCTGAGCAACCCATTGATGATTACCAGCCTATGAGATTTGACTTCCCTGATGAAGACATCATGTTCATAAAAGCAAAAGATCATGAAGAGCCTGTTCACACTGAAGGGCCTGACCCAGAAGAAGAATGAACAATGATGTTTGATGGGAATGTTAATATGAATGGTCGTGGTGTTGGTGCAGTACTCATTACACCTAAGGGAGTTCACATGCCTTTCTCGGCAAAACTCACTTTTAACTGCACTAACAACAAAGCTGAATACGAAGCCTGTATCATCGGTCTTGAGGAAGCCATTGACCTCAGGATCAAGACTTTAACCGTGTTCGGAGATTCAGCTCTAGTAATTAATCAAACCAACGGCAAATGGTATACTCACCAGGAGCATCTGATACCTTACCGGGATTATACAAGAAGGTTACTTACATTCTTCACAATAGTCAAGCTTGAGTACATCCCTCGAGATGAAAATCAGTTTGCAGATGCTCTGGCTACCATTTCATCCATGATCAAAGTTCAAGCTGCCAACTTTGTGCCTCGGATTTCAGTATCCAGACTTGACAGACCGGCATACGCATTCTCTGCAGACTTTGCTAAGGATGATAAGCCTTGGTTCCATGACATCAAGTGCTTCTTGGAGGATCAAACATACCCACCTGGGGCATCTTCCAATGATAAGAAGACATTAAGAAGGCTAGCTGGTAGTTTCTTTCTGAATGCTGATGGTTAGTTGTACAAAAGAAACTTTGATATGGTACTCCTCAGATGTGTGGATAAGGCAGAAGCAGACTTGTTGATGCATGAGGTGCACGAAGGATCCTTTGGTACCCATGCTGGAGGGCATGCTATGGCTAAAAGGTTGCTAAGATCAGGCTACTATTGGATCACAATGGATGCAGTCTGTTGTGCCTATCCCAGGAAATGTCACAAATGCCAGATTTAAGCAGACAAAGTGCATGTGCCTCCCAATCCTTTGAATGTGATGTCTTCACCTTGGCCCTTTGCCATGTGGGGCATAGATATGATTGGCAAGATTGAACCGACTACTTCAAATGGCCACAGATTCATCCTGGTAGCCATTGACTATTTTACCAAGTGGGTTGAAGCAGCTTCCTATGCAAACGTCACGAGGCAAGTGGTAGCCCGATTCCTGAAGAGAGACATCATCTGTCGGTATGGAGTGCCCGAGCGAATCATTACTGATAATGGTTCCAACTTAAACAACAAAATGATGGCAGAACTATGTCGGGACTTCAAGATCCAACATCACAATTCTTCTCCTTACAGGCCGAAGATGAATGGCGCTGTAGAGGCCGCTAACAAGAATATCAAGAAGATTGTGCAGAAGATGGTGGTCACATACAAAGACTGGCATGAAATGCTACCATTTTCCCTGCATGGGTACCGTACATCAATTAGAACATCCATTGGGGCAACACCGTATCAGCTTGTGTATGGTATGGAGGCAGTCCTACCTGTTGAAGTTGAATTACCCTCCTTGCGGGTACTAATGGATGTTAAACTGAATGAAGCAGAATGGGTCCGATCCCGATACGAACAACTGAGTCTGATCGAAGAAAAGAGATTAGATGCTATCTTTCATGGGCAGTTATATCATAAGAGAATGAAGAAAGCCTTCGATCAGAAAGTCAGGCTTCGGGAATACCAAGTAGGAGATCTTGTGCTAAAAAGACTCCTCCCTCCTCATACAGACCACAGGGGCAAGTGGACTCCGAATTACGATGGTCCATTCATAGTGAAGAAAGTATTCTCTGGTGGAACACTGATGCTCAGTACTATGGATGGTGAAGACTTCCTGTCTCCTGTGAATTCAGATGCAGTCAAAAAATACTTCGCATAAATGACCCGCTGGACATAAAAACAGAATGTAAGTCCAGGCAAAAATAGGGCATCCCGACGAGTCAAAAACAGAATAAAAGACTCGGGCAAAAATAAGGGAAAATAAATAAAAAATGTACACCCGCTGAGTTGAAAAGCCACATTGGACAGTTCAGGCAAAAATGGGTATCCCGGTGGACTGAAAACCCGAAAGGGTGATCCACGCAAAATAAGGGAATAAGCGAACAACTGCATTCTGAATTCATCTGTATCACTTGCAACATGGCAAACTTCGAAAGGTTCAAACATTGGTCAAAATCAACCTTCTTCAAAAGCAAGATGTGAAGAACGTCAATGTCATACGAGTCATAGCAAAGGGAAGCACACTGAAGCGTCATCAACATTGCCAGCACTTTACTTTTCTCAATTTGTAACAATCTCCTCATTTCAGGGGATTTGTTTCTTTGACTGTACTTGCCGATTCAGGGCACCCCAAATTAATAAAATCAGATCTTCAGTCACACTTTGTCTCGTACATTTTACTTTCATTTTGCAAAAGTGTCTGATGTCCTTAAAATATTGATTGCATAAATACAGATGTGTCTTTCCTAAATCACATGCTTACAGGAAATATATTTGCTCCCGGGAGTGTCTAAACTCCTATGATGGAATCTAGTAAGGGATACCTCGGGATACTTGTACGTTTCTTTGTCCTAACAGGATTGCAGGAATCTAAAGCGCAACATGGGGCATGAAGGCTTCTCCCCAGCAGGATGCCAAATCATTATGTCCTCAGCACCTCTTCCAGACAATATCTGGAATGTTTTCCCCAGCGAAGTTGCCAAAGCATTCTTCCCCAACATCTTCTTCAAAATGATCTCATTTCCCCAATTGAGTTCATCATCCTTAGTAGGATCTCCACAGAAATCACTAGGAAGATCGTTCAGTGATCATTCCTCCCCAGTCAAGTGTTAGACAGGGAACCATCTCCCCACAAAATTTCAACCTCCATCCAGAAGAGCAATGTCTGAGGATCTCACAACAAAGTGACGAAAGGATCCACAAGACCCTAGCTGGGCTCTTCATTACCAAGATAGGTCTATCAGTGGCTTATTTCCCCAAGCAGAATCATATATCAAATCTACCAATGACCTCATGCCCAGCTGGGACACTCCTTTAAGCAGATCAGTCAGAGATCTCTACGGCAACGGGATCCGAATCCCTGATCGGTATCTTTTTCATAATCATGCCATTCGCATCATAGTCTCCCCCCAGAGCGTAGCATTCCGTCTAATACGGAGCATTACGGTAAAAATCAAACATATTGCATAATCACAAGCCATGTTTTGAATCAGTCACCTGTGAATACCGACATACCATCAACAACATACATAATACCACTCAAATTCTCCGGTAGAATGCCAAAGCATTTTCTTTGCAATTCCCAAAATACAGATACATGCTCCTTTTGACACCCGTTCGTGTCATCTTTCCCCAAAAAGTCACCATAATATTTCCTGCAAGCAGATACTTATACATAACAAGATACCTCTGGACACTCGTCTGTATCATATTCCTAGCAGAAAGCCAAAGTGTCCCCTTTGCACTCACAAATACATATTTACATATATCTACGCACTCTCCTGACACCCGTCCGTGTCACCTATGCCCAGCACAGTTGCCTAAACCCTTGCTTATTATACTTTCGACACCCGTCCGTGTCATCCTATACCCACAGGTCTTCAAACACCTTTTATACCTATAAGTTCATAACTTATACATTCTCTCTTTTGACACCCATCCGTGTCACACTCTCCTCAGAAAGTTGAACACTCGTCTGTGTCCCACTCATGTTTATTTTACTCATACAGATACTCGTCTGTATCTTGCATACACCGCTTATTTCCCCTCAGAATCGACACTTGTCCGTGTTCTTTGTTAACCAGTTGATACTCGTCCGTATCATCATCTCTGAACATGCGTCAGCGTTTGTTTCTACCGGTACTTGTCCGTATCGTAGTCTTAAGGATGCTCGTCCGCATCTTTAATCTATACACAGTGTCCAACACTTATACCTTTCATCTCTTGGATGTAGATACTCGTCTGTATTTACCATTCCCCAAAGGAATCCCCAGCAAATCCCAGCAAATTATTTCTTTTCTATCTGACATTCGTCCTATGTCATGATACTTTCGGCAGCCGTACCCTGCCAGGTGATCGTCCTTCACCCTTGGATGACCGTCCCTCATCCATTCCCCCAGCGGAGTCTCCATTATTGGAACACCTTTTCTATCCGACATTCGTCCTATGTCGTGATATTTTAGCAGCCGTCCCCTGCTAGGTGATCGTCCTTCAACTCTCGATGATCGTCCTTCATCATGCTTATCCGATGGCCGACCCCATCGTCGACCTTTTTTATCCGACATTCGTCCCATGTCGTGATACTTTTGGCAACCGTACCTTGCCAGGTGATCGTCTTTCACCTTAGATGACCATCCCTCATCTTATCCCCAACAGAGCAGCCGTCCCCTGCTAGGTGATCGTCCTTCACCTTTGATGATCGTACCTCATCATTTATTTCATTCATTAACCTGATGGCCATCCCCATCATTACCTTAACCTTTAATCCCCATAGATTTTTGTTACTTTACCTGATGGTCGTCCCCATCATAATCCTTTATTTCCCCAGCATGTTGGTCGTCCCCGTCATTGCTTATCCCCAACAGTCGTCCTCTGCTCGACGGTCGTCCTCCGTCACCCGCACTTTATAATCATACTTTATTTCTCTTTTACAGCCTATATCCCTTTTCTTCTTCATACCCAGTGAGTGCAAATTTTGGACTATCTTTGGTATTCAACCACAAGTTATCTTATTTACCTGTCAAGCCGTCGCTTACATCCTGCACAACTAACTCATGCTTGAATAGGGGCAGCTGTAAACACCCCAAATTTTCCCTCACTCATTTCACCATGGCTTGTGATTTTCTTTCATTTTTCATAGGTTCAATCATATCATCTCATATTGCATTTTTGGTTCACTGCATTGGTTCAAAGTCATCAGCATCTAGGGTTTGTGATCTGAGCAATCCCTGAGCCATCTGAGCCACTCCAAAGGTCTTCAATCATCTCAAGAGGGTCCATGTATTTTAAAATATCATATTGTATCCTCCCAAGATCAAAGAAGTCAAAGAATCACAAGAACTAAGAAAGGCATGGAAGCAGAGCCAGGTTTAACTACACAGATGACCTAAAATTAGGGTTTTGGTTTCAAAGTCCATAACTCCAAATTTTTTGGTCATTCTTGTTTCTATTTGTCTCTATATGTTGTAAGGATCATACACACCAATTTTCATGAAGAAATTCAAGGGGGAAGGCATTTGATCAATGGATGACTTCTTGAACAAGTCAGTGCAAAATCAGGGCATCTGAGGCCCCCAATCATCCAACCAAAGGGTTTTCTCCATCATTTTGGGTGTATATGATCTTTATTTGATCTTATAAGAAGTTAGAAGTTCACAAAATTGAAGAATTTCAAGTCATTTGCAAAATTGCCATTTTGGGAAAGTGACTTGTAATGCAAACTTGCCATTTTGGGAAAGTTTTTCAACCTCCTCTTTTTGATTCAAAAATGCTTCAAATGGAAAATTCTTGGTCATGAAAGTTGTAGATTGGATCATTCCCTTTTCAAAAAGTACAAGAACTTGATCTAATTCATCATAGAACTCAAGTTATGGCCTTGCAAAGTTGGGAAAATCACAAAATTTCACTTATGTACCAAAGAGGGAAACTTGCAAAAACTCATGCCAAGCCAATTTGTGACCTCTAATTAACTTCTAACCTTTACAAAAACATAGTACATGACCTATAATTCAGAATTTCCCAAAGAATTGCATCATTCCATGCCTTGAACATCAAGAAATTACAAAAGGGCCAAAGCTTCTCATAATTGCAAAACATCACACAAGCTTCATCCCACTTGCTGAATTGCCTCAAGACTAATTCTATGGACCTCCCTACAGCCAGCTGCGCAGGACACCCCATTGTCCTTGGCCTGCCATGAGCCCATACCTCCAAAGACAACTTTGTGGACTTTATGCAAAAGGAGCCATACCAATCACACTGCTCCACAACAACTCTCTGACCTATCAAGGATTGATATGTGGACCTCAAGCAACTCAACACATAATACAACACAAGCTGAAACCTCAGAATCCTCAGCATAGCAAAAATCACTCCAACTTGCAAAAGCTTTCGAATTTCATAACTCAGCCAACAAATCTCCAAACTTTTTCCACCATTCAACTCCACATTCATCACTGATCATTTCCCACCCTTCATTTTGCCTTGAAACACCCCATATCAAAAAACGATTTTCACATTTCTTGAACTGAGTTTCAGCCAACTTCACATAGAGGCCATATAAACTCCAACCAAGCGTTGCAAACTCTTCAGAAGGATCATTGGAGGTGATTTGAAGCAAAGAAGCAGCCAACCAGTACCATTTTCGAAAGTTTCAGTTCAGGAATCACCAAGAACACTTTTTTCCAGAAATCATTTTTTATGCCATAGAAATGTTGCTTATGATTCACTGATCATGCTGTGCTTGTTGGTTTTGAAAATGATTGAGTTTTGAGCCTGAACCATGTCTCTGAAAGTTTGACCTGGAAACTTGTTTGATTCGATTCTTGTTTATGTTGAAAGATAAATGAATTTTCGTGCTTGATTCTTGCTTAGGGTGTTTAGAAGATGTGATCTGGAGCTTTAGAGGGTTTAAAATTGTCTAGGGAGGAAGTTAAGATTTTGAACTGGCCGGAGAAGATGACCGGAACACTGTTCCGGTCACCTGAAGGTCATTAGGGTTCAAATTAGGGTTTAATTGTGTAATTAGTGAAGTTTGAATGTCAGCCATTCAGATGCGCGCGCTAGTCAATTCCCGCATCCCAACTTTAAACCCTGGCCTTAGGATCTGTTGACTTTGCATTTAAATTAATTTTATTTTCATTTTACTTGCCTTTTCTTTATCATTTTATTAAAAATAGCAAAACTCATCTAAAAAATTTTATTTTTTGCATCATGGTTCTAAATATTTTTCTCATCCTGAAAATAATTTTTATTTTATTTTTTGCATAAAATTTGTATTTTTAAAATATTTAAATGTTTATTTTAATTAATTAATGAAAATTAATTAATTAAAATACCATTTAAGTTTCTATTAATCACCAAAAAAAACACATTGCATATTGACACATTTAGAGACATTATCAAACCATTCATACAAATTTCTTTTTGGTTCTTGATCCATTTTGACATTTTTCTTTGGATTTAGGGTTCTTAAAAATCAATATTTTGACTCTAACTTAGAAAAATCTTTTCTGCCTAACCATGAAGGGTTTGATAGTGATCCATTTTGCATTGCAATCCACATATCATGTAGTCTCTAGGATAAAATTGGCATGAATTTATCTTTCATTTTTGATTTGTTTTGCATTTTTCTTTGTGAGGTACCTTAAAACCCTAGCAAATTTAGGAAAATAATAGCTTCTTTAGGGTTAAGAGTTAGGTCTTCTCCTTTGGGCAGTGAACTTGTATAGGTTTAAGGTACCTTTGATCCCATTTTCAATTTTTTATCTTATTATTTGCTTCTGATTTTGAATTTTGCATTGCATCTTGTACATAAACCCTAATTTGTGCCTTCATTTGCATTCATCCTTCATATGCTTGCATACATGAACTTGCCATGACATTTTGTGCATCCACATGACTTATAAGACATCTTAGGACACATTAGAATCATGTTTGATCATTGCATCATCCATTTGCCATGTTATGCATCCATTGTACTTCATAAGTTTTCATGAACTTTCATGGTTCTTACATGTCTCATTTGCATTCCCATCCTTTGTATGATCATCCACATCTCTTAGTTTTCTTTCATACCATCTCATAGCATCATTTGCATCTTGATTATGTTTCTGACTTTGGTCTCATCTTTGCATTTCATCTCATTTTCATTTCATTTCATTTCCTTTTGCTAACTTTTTCAGGTGGTAAGTGTTTGAGAAGTGAATTTTCCTTCACTTCTCATAATCTCTTCTCATCTCTTTTATGCATCATTGCTGCCTTTTACTTTTGTATTAGAGTGAGCTTGCTCATTCATGCTACTTCCTCTCTCTCTCTTTCTTCAAGCAACTTGTCTTCTTAAGTGAAGCAAGTTGTCTTGTTTCTTCTGCTTCTCCTCCTTTCATCTGCTTCTTCCTTGGTGGCTTTTCCTTGAAGACCTTCTTGCAAGCTTCATAAACCCTAGGAACACCCAAGCATGATAACAATTAGGGTTTGATTAGTCCCCCCATTAGTTTTACCTTTGTGTCATCTTTGTGTCTTCTCTTCTTATCTCTTAATCAAGGACTAAACCTTAAAGGTTTTAAGGCTTTGTGATTAAGGTTATGCCTGTATCCTTCAATTAGGATGGAGTGTATAACTTTAATCCTAAGTGTTAAACCCTTAATGTGTTTAAATCTTTTAATTAATTCACCTAATAATCACTAAGACATCAAGCTTGTAACTTGGGCCTTGCATTAGGGTTCTAATTCTTCCTTAATTGGTTAAGAAGGACTAACTCTAGTGTTAATGGACAAGTCCCCCTCAAGCTGTCTTACAAACCATAAAATCCACTTCTAAATCTCACCATTAGCTAAAATCCACTTTAATAAAGGTTTTTGTTTTGTCATGAGGTTAATCCCTAATCATGGATTAAGTTGAGGTATCTTCCTCAGCTTAAATGTTCTCATCTATTATCCTTCTATTAGGATGGTGTAATGGGTCCATTAAATCCTTGATTATGGCTTAAACTCATTACTTAACACTAAACAAAAACTCCAAAAACATCTTAATAAATGCACGTAGGTTAATGATCTTAATCCTACATCATGGTGATTAAGTGTGAGGTGCTTACTTCATACTTAAGGTATTCTCATTACCCCTAATCAGAGGGAGGATGTGATGAGTTTATTAACCCTTGGTTCAGGCTTAAGCTCATTTTCTTATGACAAACATCAAAAAGCAATAAAAGATTGAAAATACCAAAAACAAACAATAATCGTCTCCTCCGGGATTCTTTTCTCATCACACTCATTATGAAAACGAGAACTTGTTTCTTCCGTCTAATGCAAGACAGTTTGCACCTGAGCCAGACAGGTCATACACTTGAGCATAGACAAGTAAGCAGTTCATCAGTCAATTTATCTTTCAGTCTCTTTGAGTCGAACTACGGTGTTCTGACTTCCTCATTGCACGAGAGGATACGTAGGTATAACTTATCAGTCTTATTCCTTTAAGCCTCATAGTCTTGAGCTTCACACTCTTTTCCAGCACTGACACTTCTTTTATTCACTTCACATTTTCTTTTACACTGACACTTGTATTCTTTTCCAGCTTTTGCACACAAAATAGCACTGACACTACCCCTTTAAACACAAGTCTTTCAAGCGTGGATCCCGTCGAGTACGACGGACAATCTGGGTGCTAATACCTTCCCAGGTTGTAACCAACCCCCTTTCTCAGTTTCTCTGGTTCGTGACCGTCTTATCCATCCTTTTCTTAGGTTTATGAAGCATTACCTTTCCTTCGGGATAAAACTGCCTAGCTGGCGACTCTTTTCATTCTTCTCCTTTCGCCGACCGTTCGCGTCAGTACCCCTTTTGGCCCGGTGTCATCAGGTGGGAGCGACACCGGGTGGGGGACTCATATAAAGAGTCAATAATCCAAGGTTTCAAAGAATTAGTCCAAAATAGTACAACCTTAAGAACAAATTCCAGCAACAAGCTATGTTGAGGTCAAGGGTTCCTACAAACCTCTAAACAACCCAACTCACTCACAGGTATTGTTCTAGAACACGGATCCTCGGGTTGAGATCTATTATGAGAAGTGTAAACACTTCTAACCCAGAGGTACAATGTTTACCTTAATCATAAAGGATCCTCCTCAAATTCACCTCAGATGCTGAAGGTCATCTAAAAAAGGTCATCCAGACTTAACAGGCTTCTCAGATAGCCCTAGCACTACATGAAATCTGTAGCACAGAGTTCTCAAAAGGAAACCCATGTCTGAACCGTGTTTTCATATTCCCGCACCAGACCGAAATGGAATAGGAAAGAATACAAAATCACTCTAATCCTATGTGTCACTCATGCCTTTGTGTTGGACCTTTCTCACTGGAATACCCCTCCCACCAAAGCAAACTAGAAATCCAGCACAATGATATGATAATAATAAATGAAATGCAGAAAGCAATAAATGAAAATGATAAAGTAAATGCAATAAATAAAGCTGTACAGGAAGCAATAAATAAAGCAAAACATAAATACAAATAGCACATAACACCCCCAATAAACACAAACAAACAAGCAATAGGAGAAACCCACAAGATAACCAGAAGCCCTGGTTGCAAAGTTCCCAGCAAAGTCGCCAAGCTATCGCTCCCCGGATTTTCATCCCGGTGCAAACGCGAACCGTCGGCGATGTTGGAGGTTGAGGTCGAATAGAGTCTCCAGCTAGGCATTTTTATCCCGAAGGAAAGGTAATGCTGCATAAACCTAGAAAGAGATGGATAAGACGGTTGCGAACCAAAGAGACTGAGTAAGGGGTAGGTTACAACCTGGGAAGGTATTAGCACCCAGATCGTCTGTCGTACTCGACGGGATCCACACTTACTTGATTGTGTTTAAAGGGGAATGGTGTATGTGCTAAACTGTGCATAAAAAGGTAGGGAGAAAAGGATGTACATAGTGTCAGTGCAAAAAGAAAGTGAGTGCTCAAAACTGAGGATAAGGAAAGAGAAACTGGGAGGAGGAGATGGGGGAGACAAAGAGACTTTTGTTCGATAACTGTTAAGTTATGCCTACGTATCCTCTCGTGCAATGAGGAAGTCAGAACACCGTAGTTTGACTCAAAGAGACTGGGATGCTTTTATTGTGATCTGCTTGTTTGTCTATGCTCAAGTGTATGACTCGTCTGGCTCGAGTGCTAACTGGCTTGCATTAGACGGAAGAAGCGAATTCTCGTTTTTAGAGTGAATGTGATGAGAAAAGAATCCCGGAGGAGACATTTATTGTTTGTTTTTTGTGTTTTCAGTTTTTTATTGTTTTTGGTGTTTTGCATAAGATAATGAGCTTAAGCCTTAATCAAGGGTCGTAAACTCATTATATCACCCCTGATTAGGGATAATGAGTCTACTTAAGCATGAGATGAAAATCTCAACTTAATTACCCTAATGATGCAGGATTAAGATCATTAGCCTACTTGTGATTATTAAGTGTTTTTGGATTTTTGTTTTGTGTTAAGTAATGAGTTTAACCTCTAATCAGGGATTAGTGAACTCATTGCACCATCCTAAGAGAAGGATAATAGATGAGAACACTTAAGATGAGGAAGACTCCTTAACTTAATCCATGGTTAGGGATTAAAATCATTATATAACAAGCCTTTATTAAAGTGGATTTTAATTAAAGGTGGGATTAAGAAATGGATTTTATGTTTGTAAGACTAAACCTAAGGGGGACATGTCCATTGAACATTAGGGGTAGTCCCTCTGAACCAACAGGCAGAGATGTAACCCTAATATAAGGCCCAAGTTACAATCTTAAGTCTTAATGATTATTAGGTGTTTTGATTAAGAGGTGTAAACAACTTAAAGGTTTAACACTAATTATTAAAGTTATACACTCCATCCTAAGATAAGGATACAGGCATAACCCTAATTCAGAGTCTTAAAACTTTAACTGTTTAGCCTTGATTATGAGATGAGAAGCAAAGACTCAAAGGTAAAAAACTAGGGGAGACTATGTACAACCCTAAAGTTATCATGCTTGGATATTCCTATGGTTTGTGTGGCTTATAGAAAGATCTTCAGAGAGTCTTCAGATGGCCACCAAGGAAGAAGAAGCAGATGAAAAGAGAAGAGAAAGGAGAATAGGTTACTTACTTCCTGAAGAAGTTAAGTAACCTAAGAGAAAGAAAGGGAGCAAGAGAGAGAATAAGTGAGTCAAACTCACTTCAAAGACAAATAAAGATGCAAATGAAGAGATAATAAGATGTGGGATGTGGAAGCAAATCCACATCCTAAACAACTTACCTGAAACCCCTGAAATGGTTAGTATGAATGCATAAGATGTGAAACAAAGGGAAATAAGGCAAATGAAGATGCAATGATCAAGACCAGAAGTGCAAACACATGAATACACATAAGAATTAATGGATGCAAAACATACCAAATGGATGCAACAATGATCAACCAATCTTCACACATGTCCTAAGGTGTCTAAAATGACATACAAATGCATGAGATGTCATGACAAGTTCAAATGATGAAGGTATGCAAAGATGAATGCAAATGAACATGGCAAATTAGGGTTATAAGAAAGTATGAGATGAATATGATCAAAACAGAAGCAAGCCACATGATAAAAAAAAATGAAATTGCAACCAAATGAACCCTAAACACACATAAGATCACTCCCAAAAGATGAAAGTCAGAAGCTATACCAAAGTCAAGTTATGGTTTTTCTAAGTTAGGCTAGGGTTTTGGGTACTTCTTCATAAAAAATGCCAAACAAATGGAAAATGAAATGCAAAAATATGAGTTAAATGCCCTAGATACTAAATTCAAAGCATGAAAGAATGCAAAAAGAACCATGCACAAACTCATCTTGGTTGATCAGAAATGAATTTTTGAAGTTAGGGTTAGAAAAATAAGAAATTTGGAAACCCTAATTGTCAAAACATGATCAAACCCTAAAATAAATTTGTAAGAGGAGTTTGTAAATTGTTCTAAATATGTAAGAATGCTTCATGATTTTTCGGTGATTTTTAAATACCTAAAACTATTTTTAATTAATTAAAATGAATGAATGAATTAAATAATACAATTAAATGATTTAAAAATAGATTTTTAATGCAAATATAAAAATAAAAATGTTTTTGGTTTCTGAAAATTATTTAAAGTGAAAATGCAAAAAATTGTATTTTTATAAAATGATTTTCTATTTTAAATAAATAAAGGGAACAAATGCAAAATAAATAAAAAGAAAATGAAAAGTAATTCAAATGAGAGGCCCAGATTGCGTGGAGGCTGGATCAAAGGCTAGGATTGCAAGTCAGCATGACTTGAGGTATGAGGGATCAAGGGTCCAGGTTCAAATTTGGGCTTCGCGCGTGATCCAATGGCTATGGTTCATTTTGATTTAATTAATTATAATTAATTTAATTAAATGAAATTAGGGTTAATGATCTAATCTGGACCGCTTACACGCTAAGCTAATCAGGATCCTATGGCTCACAATCAATCTGGAAACAAAACCCTAATTAATCTCAGGCGACCGGAGATAAGCTCTGATCGTCTTCTCCGGCCAGCCAAATCCCCAACGTCTTCCCTAGGTCACTAAACAACATCAAATATGCCCAGAAACGTTCCCCAAACATCATAGAACACAAATCCACAAACAAAAATCATTTATAACACATGAACAACAAGAATCGAATCAAAACATTTTCACGGGCAAATTTTCAGAACAACAATACATGTTTGTTTCTACACCATTTTCAATTCTAAACACATCAGGATGATCAGTACAACATATAGAATCAATTTATAACAAGTAAATGAATTTCTGAAAAATTTGTTCTTGATGGATACCTGAACTGAAGTTCTTCAAACTAGAGCTTTCAGGGCCTCCCTCTTGTGCAAATGGCCTCCTTTGAACCTCCTGAGGCTAATGGAATGCTTGAATGGAGTTGAGAGGGGCTATTTTGAAGTGTTCAGTTCTGATATGGCAGAAATTGTGTTTTTGTTTGAGGCTGTTTCAGGTCATGGTGATGGGTGGGAAATGTTCCTTAGGTCATGTGTGATTGAATGGTGAAAGAAAATTTAAGGTTTGATGGCTATGTAATGAGAATCGAAGAGATTAAGTTTTGAGAGGATTTTGTGTAATCTGAAGTGTGTGTGTTCTAAGGCTGAAATGAGCTACTATATCTCTCTCATAATGTTTGAGTAGGTCATGGAGCAGGTTTGTAGAGGTTGTTGATCACTATTCCAAGAGTATGGGAGAAATTGCAAAAAGTCAAGGTTTGGTGTACTTGAGGTATGGCATGTTGCAGAAGTGATTTTCTGGCTGGATTGTGTTCAGATGGCTTCAAGGAGGGCCTTTGGATCAAATGCTATGAGTTGTCCAGCTTGATTCAAGAGTTCTCATAGATTTTGCATTTTTCAAACTTTGATATTTCTTGAGAAGCAAGTCATGAAAACCCTAGGTTCTTGGCCCAATTATGATATTTAGAAGTTGTTTGATCATGACATGATGTATTTGAGTGGATTAGAGGTCACATAAAGGCTTGAAGTATCATTTTGCACATTTCCCTCTTTGACATAAACTTGAAAATTATGTGATTTTTCCCAACTTTGACTTGCCATATCTTGAGCTCTAGGATGAATCAAGAGGAGTTCTTGTACTTTCTGAAATTGGGAAGTTCCAATCTACAACTTTCATGTTTGAAAAAAAATCATTTGAATCCTTTTGATCAAGAAAGAGGAGGTTAAAAATCTTTCCCAAAATGGAAAGTTTTCATTACAAGTCATGTCCAAAAATGGAAACTTTGCAAATGGCTCAAAATTCTTCAATATTGTGAACTTACAAGAATTCCTAATATCAAATAAATATCATAGGACCTCAAATTGATGATGATGACCCTTTGGAACCCTTGTTGGTGGTCTCAGATGCCCTGATTCAGACTTTTCTTGCACAACAAGTCACTATTTGATCAGATGACTTCCACAAGGAGTTTTTGCTTCAAATTTGATACACATGCTTCTTATAACATACATAGACCAATATAATCAAGAATGGCCAAAACATTTGAGTGTAAGGGCCTCAAACCCAAAACTATAATTTCTGGTCATCTGTGTAGGAGCCCTGAGCCTACCTAGGTAATTGTGCAATCCCCTGAGATTTTGTGACTTCAAAGCAAACTTGGAGGTATAATATGATCATAGAACACTCATGGATCCTCTTGGCATGCTTCATGGCCTCTGAGATAGCTCAAACCACTTCTTGGGTTCACATGATCACAAACCCTAGCTATGCAGCTATGCAATGAATTGCTAAAGGAAAAATATGCAATGTGAGATGTGATGATATGCTATGCAGTATGAAGGATCACAAGCCAAGGTGTAAGAAAAAAGAGAGGGAAAATTTGGGGTGTTTACAATCACCCTTTCGGGTTATCAATCCACCGGGATACCCTTTTTTGCCTGAGTTGTCCAATGTGGCATTTCAACTCGGCGGGTGTACATTTTATTTATTTATTTATTTCCCTAACTTTTTCCCGAGCTTTTTATTCTGTTTTTAGCTCGCCGGGATGCCTTTTTTTTGCCTGGACTTTAATTCTGTTTTTGTGTCTAGCGGATCTTTTTATGCGAAGTATTTTTTAACTGCGTCCGAGTTAACAGGGGATTGAAAGTCTTCACCATCCATAGTAGTGAGCATCAATGCTCCACCAGAGAAAACCTTCTTTACTATGAATGGACCTTCATAATCCGGTGTCCACTTGCCCTTGTGATCTGAACCTGGAGGAATGATTCTCTTAAGTACAAGTTCACCAACTTGGTACTCTCGAGTGTGTACTCGCTGATCAAATGCTAGCTTCATTCTCCTCTGATAAAGCTGACCGTGACACACATATGCTAATCTCTTTTCATAAGTTAGACACAATTGGTTATATCGGGCACGCACCCATTCAGCCTCGTCAAGCTTGACGTCCATCATCATACGCAAAGAAGGAATTTCCACCTCGATAGGTAAGACTGCCAATATACCATATACAAGGGAAAAAGGAGTTGCCCTGGTAGACGTCCTGACTGACGTTCGGTACCCATGCAATGCAAACGGTAACATCTTATGTCAATCCTTATAGGTGACGCCCATCTTCTGCACAATCTTCTTAATATTCTTATTTGCTGCCTCAACCGCGCCATTCATCTTTGGCCGGTAAGAAGAAGAATTGTGATGTTGGATTTTGATGTCCCGACATAGCTCAACCATCATTTTTTCATTTATATTGGAACCATTATCAGTAATGATTCGCTCGGGAACTCCATATATGCAGATGATATCTTTCTTCAGAAATCTGGCAACCACATGTCTGGTGACGTTGGCATAAGACGCTTCTTCGACCCATTTGGTGAAGTAATTTGTAACACGGTGGGAGAACGTACTTGGGTGTTTTTGTTTGACAAAAAAATGTGCGGATAGCAAGAGTCGCCACCGACTTTTATTTTATCCAATTTAGGAAAGGGTATAAAAGAACAAGAAAGACCTTAAAAATATTTTGAGTTCGGGGGGTAGGTTTTACAAAGGGAAGGTGTTAGCACCCTTTGTATCCATGGTTATCCATGGGCTCTTAGTTACTTAGCTCACTTTAACTTGATTAAAAAACGTGTAGTGCGTGTTTAGAAAATTTTCATAAGTCTTTGTAATGATCCTCGTATGGATGTATACAAAGCATTGAGTTTGAAAATGTTTTAAAAAGTGGGGTGTGAAAAGAATTTTGAAAGAGTGAGCAAATAATTGAGGGCTACCTACTCTAAGTTGGTCTTTCATGTTTTTCTATTTCCTTTCAAGGGTAAGACTGTCCTTACTATTAAGGAGTAAGTAGTCATTACTTTGGATGTTTTTGAGGGACGGGCGTAGGGTCATCGTATGGTCAATGAAGGTAACTTAAGGGGTGTCTTTAGCAATTTGGAGGGACTATCATCTTTACCGAAGGGACAAGATAATTATATCGTAGGAAACCTTGTAGGGACTTGATCTTTTAATTTGGGAGGGACTTGATGATTTTTGTTTGAATGGACTTTGCTTAAGACACCCCCACTTTCGAGGGACTTGACCATTTATTTAAGTCAACCAAGAGGGGAAACCCTGAGAGATGCAGATGGTGATCATAGAACGGTCGACTTACGTGTGTGAATAGAGTGTGTTAATTACAATTATTATAATCTTTGAGTTAGTGATCTAACGATTGATTTTATCTTACCATACAATCCTATTATTCATACATCTAACAGTTATAGGGTGCAAAAAGTAAAGTGTGGAAAATAAATCCTAAAATTATTACAGGGCTTAAGGGAAATTACATAATAAGGTGCGGAAGTAAAAATCCTACGCTATTACATCCCATGAGAAGTTGCATCATTTAGAGGAAAAAATGCAAGAAAATAAATATACACTATTACATAATTTGCACACCCTATACAATTTTCTAAGAAATTAAATAGAAAAAAAGAAAATTAATTCGAAGAGGAATAAGGATGGAGCAGGAAGAAATATCGAAAATTCGCGTAAAAATGATTAATGGGATTTTTTAGAAAAGATAAATCTTAATGATTGATTTTTTTAAAGAAAATTTAGTTTTAAGAAAATTTAATTTTAAGAAAATAAATTCAATTTGATTATTAAGATTAAAAAAAATATTGATATTTTACGGTTTTATAAAGAAAATATTAAGTTTTCCTATTTCTTTATTGGTTAAAACATTCATCAAATTAATTAATTAGTTTAAAATAAATAAAAGAAATAAAAAACATGGAAAGAAATAAGAAAAGAATTAAAAAATATATATGTTAGAAAAAAAAACACGTTAGAATATTATATATATATATATATATATATATATATATATATATATATATTAAACTTATATAAGATAGATATGTTTAAAAAAACCTGTGTATGTTAACAAAAAAACAAAAACGTTAGTATATTATATATAAAAACAAGTATGCTAATAACATATAGAACAATAGTAGAATAACATATAGAATAATAGTAATTGAAAAAAAAACTTGTGATATATGTTAACATGATATAATAATAGTAATTGAAAAATCGTAAGTTAACATATACAGATTTGAAAAAACCTTATGATGAGAAACAGCTAGCTGCATCGCCACAATGTACTTTTTCTTTACAATTCTTTTTCCGGTTTATTTTTTTCTTCGTCCTCTTCCTGTTCCCTGAGGAAATATTTTTTTTGTATTGTGGGTGAGAGAGTCACGAGTTTATATAGGAGAAGGAAATAGGTTTAAAAAGTTGGGCCTTGTTGATGGATTTGAGGTTGCTTGAGGATGAAGTTAGGAAGTTTCCATTTTGGTCAAAATTCGGTATTAAAACATACTCTTTTGGTTTTGAACGAAATTAGATCCTTATAATAATCATAAACATCAAATATTTGATCCTAAAATAGTCCTAAGATCAAATATTTGATTTTTCAATATTTATCTTAATTAAAATTGAATTTAAATGAATTAAATCCAATATAATATAAAATAAATATAAAAAATCAGATATTATGATCTATGGGTCATGCATGATCTTATAATTAAGTTTGGGTTAGAAAACTATGGGCCCATTTGGAAGAAACTTGAGTTTATTCCCTTTTTGCTTCATAAACCTCTTGAAAATTTCCCAACTTTGACAATGCATAACTTCTTCAATTTTGACCCCATGAAGGTGTTCTTGGACTTTTTAGAAATCTTAGAGTGTCCTATAATCAACCATTTTGGTTCCGTGTCCATATCATTTACCATTTTCAAATTATGAGCTTTGGAAAAAAGTTGACTTTTTGCTGACTTTCATAAAGACCTATAATGTCTTAGCTCATATCTTTCTAATGAAGCATTTTTGGACTTGGCTTAAGAGACCCAAAGTTGTAGAGAATTGAATTTCCTTCAAAATGAGCTTTGGATGGGAAATTTATAATGAAGTATGTGAAAGTTATGATTGGTCAAAGTTCAGTTGACTTTTCCTACACAAAACCCTAAGCTTCAACTCTGAAATCTCCTTCTGGGCTGCCAGCAAGGCTTCCTGCTGCTTCTTTTCATTGGCCTCTAACTGCTCAATCTTGGCTTGAGTTCTCCGATCTTCTTGAGTACGGGCTTCAGTGATCCTGACCCACCTAGCCTGACTTTCTTGCAGATAGAGCTCAGTCCTAGCCTTCTGAAGCTTGGCCTCTTTACAGGCATTCTTCAATATTTATTCCCCAGCTCTTGCTTTTCTGATGTAGTCCTCTGTTTTCTCAATCTTGGCCAAATGCTCCACCCTAAGCTTCTCCAACCTTTCAATGTCCAGACGACCATCACTCCTTTCCCACAGGGTCTTCTTCAGAGCTTGAGACAGATTCTCATTCCTTTCCTTCAGCTTCTCAAATTCTTCCAGGCTGACAGTGGCTGCTGGCTGTACTGTAGATGGTCCAGGTGTGTCCTCCAAAGTGAAGGGCATTCCAGTAATCTGAGCTCTAGCATGGGACCAGTCATAGTACTGAGTTGAAGCAACATTATTGCACCTCCCAAGAATAGCTATCCCTTTTGTCTGGATGTTGTCCCAAGCCCAGGATGCTTGTCTGACAACAACTGAATTAGGTTTTACTTCACAATACAGGGTCTCAGCTAAATCTTGCACTCTAGGAGGATGAACCAAAGCATAGCCCAGTTGCCTCTTAAACAGCAAAGGATTGTAGTTTATGCAACCCTTTACTCCTATCAGAGGTACATTTGGGTACTGCCCACAGCTAGTGATTATGTCCTTGCCTTTGGTGCTCTGGGTGCACCATCTGATGTCATCTGATGTCAAAGCAATAAGCCTCTTGGCCCAATTCTTCTGTTGGTGGGGATTCAAGAGGGTATCTGATTTTGGCAGGTGTTTGAGCAGCCAGGTGTGAAACAGAGGAGCACAGCATCTCACCAACTTTCCTCTTTGTTTCTCATTCCTCTGATGAATGGAGTAATAGAAATCTCCCAGCAATGTGGGTACTGGGTTCCTCAGAAGGAAAAGATGAATGGCATTCTTGCTGATAAATTTGGGCTCATCTGCAAACAGTATAACCCCATATATGCTGAGGGCTAACAATGCACAGACTGCCCTCCATTCTCCCAAAGAGGCCTTCAGGATGGCCTGAGAAATCAAGAAATCCAAGTGCAAACCAGGGATCCCAGCCTTTGTTGTCATGCCTTGCTCAATCAAAACAGGCTCCAAGTACAGTGCTTTTGCTACTTCTCCATTACTGGGAGCTGGCATCTCTGGGTTGAAGGGAACTCCACCCCTGACAGGTACTCCAATCAATGATGAAAACTCCTCCAGCAGAGGTCCTAGCTGAAAGTCTGGAAATGTGAAACATCTCAAAGGAGGATCATAAAACTGTAAGCAGGTGTGGATCATGCTCCTCTGAGAAGGGTCCAGGTCCATAACCATATCAAGGATACCTCCATAATGTTCTCTGAATAATGGGATGTGGTCAGGGGTGATAAGTGACTGGACCTGCCTGATACCAGTCAATACAGGCTCAAAGAAGTGGTAAGATATGTTGCTCTTCCTGGGAGTAGCCATGAGTGCTGGTGAGGAGCTGAAGACAAGTGCTGATGAGGATCAAGACTGATACTGGAGATGGGCCACTGATAGGCTGATGCTGGAGAGGATGAAGATAGCTGAAGCAGATAACTGATGAAGCAGAGGTCTATGCAGAAGAAGGGGTCAAAACCAAACCAGATATAATGTGGATACCCTGAAAAACAAATAAACAAATGTTAAATGATGCAATGATGATGTATGCAAATGATATGCAAAGGGTTTGTGATCAAGATGGATTTGATTATCTGTCTTGATATAAAGTCCATGTATGTTCAAGAAGTCCAGATGGAGGTTCAGAAATCCAGTAGCCAGGGTGGGGGGACTCAAATAAAGAGTCACATGTCCAGGGTTAATCACAAGAACTGTCCAAAATGAGGTACTCTTAAACCAAATAGTAACAGGGTATGATGTGGCCAAAGGTACCTGCAAACCTGTAAACAGCCCAACCCCGTCACAGGTAGTGTTCTAAAACAAGGATCTTCAGACTTGGATCAGTTATGAGAAGTGTAAACACTTCTAACCCGGAGGTACAGTGTTTACAATAACCATAAAAGATCCTCCTCTAATTCACCTCAGTTTCTGAAGGTCATAATAAAGGTCATCCAGACTTAGCAGGCTTCCCAGATAGCCCTAGCACTACAAAAAATCTGTAGCACAGAGTTCTCAAGAAGAAACCCACATCTGAACCGTGTTTCATATTCCCGCACCAGACCGAAATGGAATGGGAAAAAACATGAACCACTCTAGCCTAGGTGTCACTCAAGTCCCAGGTATAGGACCTTAAACTCCCCACCCACCAAAGAAAACCAGATCCAGCAATGACAGTATGACAGTATGATGTATATAAAACTGTAAAGAAAAGCAATAAATAAAATTGTACATAAAGCAGTAAATAAAGCAAAATAAATAGACACACATAACACATAACACCCCAGTAAACACAAATCAATCAAGCGCTAGGAGGAACCCGCAAAAAGAACCAGAAGCCCTGGTTACAGTATAAGGGTCCCCAGCAGAGTCGCCAAGCTGTCGCTCCCACCAAATGACACCAAGTCAAATGGGGTACAGACGCGAACGGTCGGCGAAAGAAGAGAGAACACACAAGGGTGAACTCAGAAGACAAGAGTCGCCAGCTAGGCATTTTTATCCCGGAGGAAAGGTAATGCTGCATAAACCTAAGAAAAGATGGACAAGACGGTTGCGAACCAGAGATGCTGAGAAAGGGGGTTGGTTACAACCTGGGAAGGTGTTAGCACCCAGATCGTCCGTCGTACTCGACGGGATCCACGCTTAAAAGATTTGTGTTTTAAAGGGGTAGTGTCAGTGCAATTTGTGTATCATAGCTGGAAAAGAATGCAAGTGTTAGTGTAAAAGAAATGTGAAGTGTATAAGAGAAGTGTCAGTGCTAGAACAAGAGTGAAATGCTCGAGACTATGAGGCTAAAAGAATAATGCTGGAGGAGGGGGAATATACAAAGACTTTTGTTCGATAACAGTTAAGTTATGCCTACGTATCCTCTCGTGCAATGAGGAAGTCAGAACACCGTAGTTCGACCCAAAGAGACTGAAAGATAAATTGACTTGTGAACTGCTTGCTTGTCTATGCTCAAGTGTATGACCTGTCTGGCTCAGGTGCAAACTGTCTTGCATTAGACGGAAGAAGCAAGTTCTCATTTGTGAGTGAAGATGATGAGAAAAGAATCCCGAAGGAGACGATTATTGTTTGTTTTTTTGTGTTTTCAATCTTTTATTGCCTTTTGGAGTTTGTCATAAGTTGATGAGCTTAAGCCTAAACCAAGGGTCAGTAAACTCATCACATCTTCCCTCTGATTAGGGGTAATGAGAATACTTTAAGTATGAAGTAAGCACCTCACACTTAATCACCATGGTGTAGGATTAAGATCATTAACCTACTTGTAATTATTTAGATGTTTTTTGGAGTTTTTGTTTAGTGTTAAGTAATGAGATTAAGCCATAATCAAAGATTTAATGGACTCATTACACCATCCTAATAGAAGGATAATAGATGAGAACATTTAAGTTGAGGAAGGCTCCTCAACTTAATCCATGATTAGGGATTAACCTCATGACAAAACAAAGTCTTTATTAAAGTGGATTTTAGTTAATGATAAGGTTAAGAAGTGGATTTTATGGTTTGTAAGACAACTTGAGGGGGACTTGTCCATTAACACTAGGGTTAGTCCTTCTTAACCAATTAAGGAAGATTTAGAACCCTAATGCAAGGCCCAAGTTACAAGCTTGATGTCTTATTGATTATTAGATGGATTGATTAAGAGATTTAAACATATTAAGGGTTTAACACTTAGGATTAAAGTTATACACTCCATTCTAATAGAAGGATACAAGCATAACCCTAAACACAAAGTCTTAAAACCTTTAAGGTTTAATCCTTGATTATGAGATGAGAAGAGAAGACTCAAAGAAAACTTAAAGGAAAGAGTCTAAGGGAGACTAAACAATCCTAGAATGTTATCATGCTTGGTTGCTCCTAGGGTTTGTGAGGCTTAAGAGGAGAAAGAGATCTTCAAAGGCCACCAAGGAGGAACAAGATAGAAAAGAGATGAGATGAGAAGAGAAAAGAGGGAAGGGAGGCACAAGTGAGAAAGCTCACTCAAAGATAAGTAAAAATGCAGCAAGGATGTAAAATGATGAGGTGAGAAGAGGTAGGAGGTGAAGGCAAATCCACCTCTTAAACAAACTTACCATTATCCTGAAAAGTTAGTACAAGGTGCATAAGAGAAGAAATGAGATGAAACAATGCATATGGATGGACAAATGCCAAAGTCAGAAACATACACATGATGCAAATGATGCTAAGAGATGATGCAAACACATATCAAGAGTTGTGGATGATCATACAAGGGTGTGGATGCAAATGAAGCATGTTTTGAACCATGAAAGTTCATGAAAGTTATGAAATGATATGAACATATGGCATGGCAAATGAAAGATGCAATGACCAAACATGATTCTAATATGTCCCAAGATGTCTTATATGTCACATGGATGCACAAAATGTCATGACAAGTTCTTGAATGCAAGCAAATGAAAGATGGGTGCAAAGGAAAGCAAGAATTAGGGTTTATGCAAATCATGTAACACAAAAATTCAAAACCAGAAGCAAATGACATGACAAAAATTTGAAAATGGGATCAAAGGAACCCTAATCCTACACAAGTTTACTGCCGAAAGGAGGGGACCTAACCCTAAACCTAATGGAAGTTATGATTTTTCTAAGTCAACTAGGGTTTTGGGATACTTCACAATGGAAAATGCACAACAAATTGAAAATGAAAGATAAATTCAAACCAATTTTACCCTAGAAACTACATGATGTGAAGGATGCAATGCAAGAAGAACCATCATCAAACTCTTCATGGTTAGCCAGAATGAATTTTTCTAAGTTTGAACAAAAATAATGCCTTTAAATGAATTTAATTCCAATGAAAAAGGTCAAAATAGTTCAAGAACCAAAAAGAAATTTGTTGAGAGTTTGATAATGTTTATAAATGTTTTAAAATGCAATTTGAATTTTTTGGTGATTTTTAAATACCTAAATGCATTTTTAATTAATTAATTTTCATTAACTAATTAAAAATAAACTTTAAATGATTTAAAAATAATTTTTAATGCAAAAAATAAAAATAAAAATATTTTTGGGTTCTGAAAATTAATGAAATGCTTGACAAAAAAAATCAGAATTTTTAAATATGTTTTACTATTTTTAATAATTCATGTAAATAAAATGAAAAAGAAATGAAATTAAATTGAAATAAAAGAAAGTATGCATAATGAAGAGTCCAGATTGAATCTGGGCTTGAGAAGTTTGACCTGGCGCACATCTGGACGGCCCAGGTTCAAACTTCCCTAAACTTAATTAATTAATTGATTAACATTTAATTAAATCTGGATTAGGGTTAATGATCAGATCTCATCCATCCAATGCACGCGGGAAAGAACCATCGCACGACCTACATTCAAACTTGTCCCTAAACCCTAATTATCATTAATCACTTTCAGATGACCGGAACAGTGGTTCCGGTCATCTTCTCCGGCAAGCACAAACCCTAGTTTCTTCTACGGGTTACCAAACTTCAAATTTCTTCTACCAAAATGATCCTCTCATCCATCTAAACCTAAACCCTCATCTCAAATTCATTTATTTTCTCTCACAAGCCTGAATCGAAGCAAAACATAAAACACGGGCAAATGTTCAGAGATGTCATACATGATGGTTTCTTCACCATTTTCAAAAATAAATACATATTCATGATCAGGAGAACATATAGCATCATAAGAGAACTTAAAAATTAACTTCTGGGAAAAATGTTCTTCATGTTACCTGAGATGAAGCTTTTCTGATTTTGAGCTTTCTGGACTCAAACTTTGTGCAATCCTTCTCCTTTAAGCACCCCGATGATGAAATGAAGCTTGGGGAGCTTTGAGAGTGGCTGGTTGTGGCTGTTTTGTTCTGGTATAGCATAAATGGGGGTCTTTGTGTGTGATGATTCAAGTTGTTTCAGGGGGTGGACTTTGTTCTATGAGTGGTTTGTGACTTGTTGGTGAAAGAAAAATGAAGGTTTAATGGTTGAGGAAGGAGTTTCGAAGAGGAGAAGGTTCAGGCCAGTTTTTGTGTATCTGCTTGTGTGTGTGTTCTTGGCTCATGTCCAGCTTGCTTTATGTTCCATAACACATCCCTAGACTATTGGAAGAGGTCTGAGGAAGTGACATGTACTGTGGGAATGGTATGGGGTGATTGGCCAAAAAGTCAAGAATTGTGTACTATAGGTATGGGCTGTGGCAGAGATGGTTTCTTGGCTTGTACTGCATCAGCTGAGTTCAAGGATGACTCTTGGATCAATTGTGGTGAGCTGGATGGCTTGGATCACAAGCTTGAAGTGATTTTGCATTTTGCCCTCTTTGAAGTTTCTTGTGAATCAAGGCATGAAACCTCATGATTTCTTGGGCAATTTGTGACAAAATGAGTTATGTGATGCTGTTATGGTGTTTTGATACCAATTAGAAGTCAAACCAATCCTTGGACATCATTCTTGCAAGAGTTCTTTTTTTGGAGGATTTCATGGAAAATGGCTTATGAAAGTTTGTGATTTAAGGCATGAACCTTGAAAACTCTTGGGAAATTCTGATTTTTCTAAGTTTTAACATGTTATAATGATGCAAAGAAGTCATTTAGAGGTCTTGGAAGTGCTTGGAATTTGAATTTGCAAAAATCCCTCTTTGGTGCCAAAAGTGGAAATTTCATGATTTTTCCCAACTTTGCAAAGCCATAACTTTTGATCCAAAATGAATTAGAAAAAAGTTCTTGTACTTTTTGAAAAGGGAATGATCCAATCTACAACTTTTATGACCAAAGTTTTCTAATTTGAAGCATTTTTGAATCAAAAAGAGGAGGTTGAAAAACTTTCCCAAAATGGCAAGTTTCCATTACAAGTCACTTTCCCAAAAAGGCAACTTTGCAAATGGCTTGAAATTTTCCAATTTTGTGAACTTCTAACACCTTCTATGATCAAATAAAGATCATACACATTAAAAATGATGGAGAACACCCTTTGGTTGGGTCACTGGGGGCCTCAGAAGCCCTGATTTTGCACTGACTTGCTCAAGAAGTCAACTCTTGATCAGATGCCTTCCCCATGGAATTTCTTCATGAAAATTGATATGCATGATCCTTATAACATATAGAAACAAATATAAACAAGAATGACCAAAAATTTTGGAGTTATGGCCTCTGAAACCAAAACCCTAATTCTAGGTCATCTGTGCAGTTAAACCTAGCTCTGCTTCCATGCCTTTCTCAATTCTTGTGATTCTTTGACTTCTTTGATCTTGAGAGGATATAATATGATGCTTGAACATACATGGACCCCTTTTAAGTGATTAATGACCTTTGGAGTGGCTCAAGTAGTTCCTGGATGGCTCAGATCACAAACCCTAGATGCAGATGACTTTGAATCAATGCAGTGAATCAAAAATGTGATATGAGATGCTATGATTATGCAAAGATCACAAGCCATGGTGTGAATGAGTGAGGGAAGATTTGGGGTGTTTACGGCTGCCCCTATTCAAACACGAGTTAGCTGTGCAGGATGTAAGCGACGGCTTAACAGGCAAACAAGATAACTTGTGGTTGAATACCAAAGACAGTCCAAAATTTGCACTCACTGAATGAAGAAGAAAAGGGATATAGATTGTAAAAGGAAGATAAAGTATAATTATAAAGTGCGGACGACGGAGGACGACCGTCGAGCAGGGGACGACTGCTGGGGATGAGACAATGACGGGGTCGACCGACATGCTGGGGATAAGAGATTATGATGGGGATGGCCATCAAGTAAAGAAATAAGACTTTCTGGGGATTAAAGATAAATGATGGGGACGGCCATCGGGTTGAGGAAATAAATGATGAGGTACAGTCATCAAAGGTGAAGGACGATCACCTAGCAGGGGACGGCTGCTTCGTTGGGGATAAGATGAGGGACGGTCATCTAAGGTGAAGGACGATCACCTGGCAAGGTACGGTTGCCAAAAGTATCGCGACATAGGACGAATGCCGGATAAAAAGGTTGACGATGGGGACGGCCATCGGATAAGCATGATGAAGGACGATCATCAGGAGGTGAAGGACGATCACCTAGCAGGGTACAGCTGCTGAAAGGTATCATGACATAGGACGAATGTCAGACAGAGATAACAAGATCAGTGATGGGGACGACCATCAGATAAAATGATGAAGGACGATCATCAAGGGGTGAAGGACGATCACCTAGCAGGGGACGACTGCCAAAAATAACACAGCGTAGGACGAATGTCGGATAAGAAGGGGTTCTAATGAATAGAGACTCCACTGGGGATGATGAAGGACGATCATCAAAAAGGTGAAGCACGATCATCTGGCAGGGTACGGCTGCCGGAAGGTATCATGACATAGGACGAATGTCAGATAGAAAGGAAATAGTTCATCAGGATTTGCTGGGAATTCTTCTGGGGAATGGTAGACACAGACAAGTGTCTAAATTCAAGAAAGTATAAGTGTTTGACACGGTTTATAGATTAAAGATACGGACGAGCATCCTTAAGACTATGATACAGACGAGTATCAGTAGAAACAAACGCTTGACGGATGTTCAGAGATGATGATACGGATGAGTATCAACTCGTTAACAAAGAACACGGACGAGTGTCGAATCTGAGGGGGTTTAAGTGGTATATACAAGATACGGACGAGTATCGTATGAGTTAACATGAGTGAGACACGTACGAGTGTTCAACTTGCTGGGGAGAGCATGACACGGACGGATGTCGGAAAGAGTGTACTATAAACAAGTATTTGATTTACAAAGTGTTTAGGTAACTATGCTGGGGAAGGTGACACAGACGAGTGTCAAAGAACTGTATATATACATGTAAACATGTGAGTGAGTGCAAAGGGGACGCCTTGGCTTTCCACTGGGGATATGGTACAGATGAGTGTCAAGAAGCATCTGTAATGTGTAAGTATCTGTTTGGGTGATTTTACTGGGGAATGATGACACGGACGGATGTCGGAAGGAGCATGTATATATGTGAGGGTAAGGAAAATACTTTGGCTCTCTGATGGGGAATTGGAAAATATTCTGTATATTGTTGATGGATTGTCAGTATTTACAATTGTTTGATTCAGAACATGGCTTATGATTATGCAATATGTTTGATTTTTGCCGTAATGCTCCGCATTAGACGGAATGCTACGCTCTGTGGGGAAAATATGATGCGAATGCTATGATTATGCAAAGATACCGATCCGGGATTCGGATCCCGTTGCTGTGAAGATCTCTGGCTGATCTACTTGAAGTGGATATCCCAGCTGGGGATAAGATCCTTAATAGATCTGAAATTTATGACTTTGTATGGGGAAGTAGGTCATTGATAAACCTATCTTGGTAATGAGAGACCCAGCTGGGGTTTGTAGAAGCTTTCGTCACTCTGTTGTGAGATCTTCAGGCGTTGCTCTTCTGGATAGAGGCTGAAACTCCGTGGGGAGATGGTCCCCTGCTTAGCACTTGGCTGGGGGAGGAGAGAGATCACTGATAGATCTTCCTAGAGATTTATGCGGGGATCCTGCTGAGGATGATGTTTGGCAACTCAGCTGGGGACATGAACACTTTCAGATGCTACTCTTTGCAGGAGAAGTGATGCCCGACAATTCTGATGAGGAGAAAGCACCTCTGGCACTGTTTGGAAAGTGTGCTGAGGAACAATGATTTGGCAGCCTACTGGGGAGAAACTTTCATGCCCTATGTTGCGCTTTTGGATACCTGCAATCCTGCATGTCAAAGAAACGTACAAGTTCCCCGAGGTATCCCTTACTGGATTCCGTCATAGGAGTTTAGACACTCCCAGGAGTAAGTATATTTCCTGTAAGCACGTATTTTTAGAAGGGAAGCATCTGCATTTATGCAATCAATATCTTAAAGACATCGGACATTTTTGCAAATGAAAATAAAATGTACGAGACGAAACATGACTGAAAATCTGATTTTATTAATTCGTGTGCCCTGAACTGGAAAGATACAGTCAAAGAAACAGATCTCCTGAAATGAGGAGATTGTTACAAAATTGAGAAACAAAAAGTTGTTGGCAATGTTGATGACGCTTCAAGGAGCTTCCCTTTTGCTATGACTCGTATGACTTTTGATATTCTTTTCATCCTGCTTTTGAAAGAGGCTGATTCTGACCGACGCTCGAACCTTTAGAAACTTACCATGTTGCAAGTGATACAGATGAACTCAGAATGCAGTTGTTCGCTTATTCCCTTATTTTGCGTGGATCGCCCTTTCAGGTTTTCAATCCACTGGGATACCCATTTTTGCCTGAGTTGTCCAATGAGGCTTTTCAACTCAACGGGTGTACATTTTTTATTTATTTTCCCTTATTTTTGCCCGAGTCTTTTGTTCTGTTTTTGACTCGCCGGGATGCCCTATTTTTGCCTGGACTTACATTCTGTTTTCATGTCCAGCGGGTCATTTTACGCGAAGTATTTTTTAACTGCATCTGAATTCACAGGGGACAGGAAGTCTTCACCATCCATAGTACTGAGCATCAGTGCTCCTCCAGAGAAAACTTTCTTTACTATGAATGGTCCATCATAATTTGGGGTCCACTTGCCCCTGTGGTCTGTATGGGGAGGGAGAAGTCTTTTCAGCACAAGACCTCCTACTTGGTACTCTCGGAGCCTGACTTTCTGATTGAAGGCTTTCTTCATTCTTTTCTGATACAGCTGCCCATGACAGATTGCAGCCAATCTTTTTTCTTCAATCAGACTCAGTTGTTCGTATCGGGATCGGACCCACTCCGCCTCATTCAACTTAACATCCATCAGTACCCGCAGGGAGGGTAATTCAACTTCAACAGGTAGGACTGCCTCCATACCATACACAAGTTGATACAATGTTGCCCTAGTGGATGTCCTGATTGACGTACGGTACCCATGCAAGGCAAACGGTAGCATTTCATGCCAATCTTTGTAGGTAACCACCATCTTCTGCACAATCTTCTTGATATTCTTGTTAGCTTCCTCAACAGCGCCATTCATCTTTGGCCTGTAAGGAGAAGAATTGTGGTGTTGGATCTTGAAATCCCGACATAGTTCTGCCATCATTTTGTTGTTCAAGTTGGAACCATTATCAGTAATGATTCGTTCGGGCACTCCATACCGATAGATGATATCTCTCTTCAGAAATCTGGCTACCACTTGCCTGGTAACATTTGCATATGAAGCTGCTTCAACCCACTTGGTAAAATAGTCAATGGCAACCAGGATGAATCTGTGGCCGTTTGAAGCAGTCGGTTCGATCTTGCCAATCATATCAATGCCCCACATAGCAAATGTCCAAGGTGAAGACATCACATTCAGAGGATTCGGAGGTACATGCACTTTATCTGCATAGATCTGGCATTTATGGCATTTTCTGGCATAGGCACAACAGTTTGCGTCCATTGTGATCCAGTAATAGCCTGATCTTAACAACTTTTTAGCCATTGCATGCCCTCCTGCATGGGTACCAAAGGATCCTTCGTGCACTTCGTGCATTAACAAGTCTGCTTCTGCCCTATCAATGCATCTGAGGAGTACCATATCAAAGTTCCTCTTGTACAGGGAACCATCTGCATTCAGGAAGAAACTACCAGCTAGCCTTCTTAATGTCTTCTTATCATTGGAAGATGCCCCAGGTGGGTATGTTTGATCCTCTAAGAAGCATTTGATGTCGTGAAACTAAGGCTTATCATCTTTGACAATATCTGCTGAGAATACATATGCTGGTCTGTCAAGTCTGGACACCGAAATCCGAGGCACAAAGTTGGCAGCTTGAACTTTGATCATGGATGAAATGGTAGCCAGAGCATCTGCAAATTGATTTTCGTCTCAAGGGATATACTCAAGTTTGACTGTTGTGGAGAAAGTCAATAACCTCCTTGTATAATCCCGATAAGGTACCAGATGATCTTGGTGGGTGTACCATTTGCCGTTGGTTTGATTAATTACCAGAGATGAATCTCCGAACACAGTCAAGGTCTTGATCCTGAGGTCAATGGCTTCCTCAAGACCCATAATACAAGCTTCGTATTCAACTTCGTTGTTAGTGCAGTTGAAGGTGAGTTTTGCCGAGAAAGGCATGTGAACTCCTTTAGGTGTAATGAGTACTGCACCGACACCACGACCGTTCATATTAACAGCCCCGTCAAACATCATAGTCCATTCTTCCTCTGGGTCAGGCCCTTCAGTGTGAACAGGCTCTTCATGATCTTTTGCTTTTATGAACATGATGTCTTCATCAGGGAAGTCAAATCTCATAGGCTGGTAATCATCAATGGGTTGCTCAGCAAGATAATCAGACAATACACTGCCTTTGATGGCCTTTTGGGATGTGTACTGAATGTCATATTCCGTGAGGATCATTTGCCATCTTGCAACCCGTCCGGTAAGTGCTGGCTTCTCAAAACTGTACTTAACTGGATCCATCTTTGAGATCAATAAAGTAGTGTGGGTCAACATATACTGCCTTAGTCGGCGAGCAGCCCACGCTAAAGCACATCAAGTTTTCTCGAGCAGTGAATAACGTTGTTCACAGTCGGTAAACGTTTTGCTTAGGTAGTATATTGCATACTCTTTTCGACCAGACTCGTCATGCTGGCCCAGCACACACCCCATTGACTCTTATAATACTGTCAAGTACATGATTAGATGTCTTCCTTCAACTGGAGGCATAAGGATTGGAGGCTCTTGTAAGTACTCCTTGATTTTGTCAAAAGCCTTTTGGCAGTCTTCATTCCACTTGACCGTTTGTTCTTTTCTTAACAGCATGAACAAGGGTTCACAGGTTGCTGTAAGGTGAGATATGAATCGTGATATGTAGTTCAATCTACCTAAGAACCCTCGAACTTCTTTCTCAGTTTTTGGTGCAGGCATTTCTTGAATGGCTTTAACTTTATCAGGGTCAACTTCAATCCCTTTTTCACTTACAATAAATCCCAGCAGCTTACCATATCGCACCCCGAATGTGCACTTGTTGGGGTTTAACTTTAATTGGTACTTCCTCAGACGCTTGAATAACTTTAGCAGATTCACCAGGTGGTCTTCTTCTGTGAGGGACTTGGCAATCATGTCATCCACATAACATTCAATTTCTTTATGGATCATGTCATGGAATAATGTTACCATAGCCCGTTGATAAGTGGCACCCGCATTCTTCAGTCTGAATGGCATCACCATGTAACAGAATATGCCCCAGGGCGTGATGAAAGTTGTCTTCTCCATGTCTTCAGGTGACATCTTGATCTGATTGTATCCTGAAAATTCGTCCATGAAGGAGAACACCGAGAACTGAGCCGTATTATCAACCAATACATCAATGTGAGGTAAAGGGAAGTCATCTTTCGGGCTGGCTCTGTTCAGATCCCGGTAATCCACACAAATTCTCACCTTGCCATCTTTCTTAGGCACAGGTACAATATTAGCAACCCACGGCGGATAGCTAGTTACAGCAAGGAAACCGGCGTCCCACTATTTTTGTACCTCTTCTTTAATCTTCATTGCCATATCCGGGCGAGTACGGCGCAACTTCTGTTTTACTGGTGGGCAATCTTCTTTCAAAGGCAGCTTGTGCATGACAATATCGGTGTCCAACCCGGGCATATCCTGATAAGACCAAGCGAAGACATCCACATATTCCCGAAGCATATCAATCAGTTGCTCTTTTACTGAATCTTGTAGACAGGCCCCGATCTTAACTTCTTTCACGTCTTCTTCCGTACCAAGATTAACCGTTTCAACCTCCTCCTGATGAGGAGTGATAACCTTCTCTTCTTGCCTTAACAACCTGGCTAGCTCTTCGGGTAGCTCATAATCTTCTTCAACCCATTCATCAGCTTGATTGATTGGATTGTCAAAGTCATACGAAGTCATAGCAGTGTTGTTATCGGTGCATTTTGAAAGGCACTCTCTGCAATGGTTTAGATTGGTTTATTTTAGTGATCAATTTTAATCTTGTTTAGAAAAAAGTGAAATGAAGTTATCATTTTGAAAAACATTGCCATTTTATTTTTGTACAAAAAGAAAAAATGAAAAATAGTGAGTGGAAAAGAGAAAGACTCATTTGCAAAAGATGTCCGATATTCATTGATTAATCCATTTGAACAAAATTACAAGATGTCCCGATTACAAAATGAGTCTTGACATCTTGGGCAAGATGCAAGACTTGATGCATGCTTTAAAATACAGGAAATAATAATTACTCTGCAGGAGTAACCCTTATAATTTCCTGGGAAGACCAGTTAAGGACTTGGCTCCCCGGGATCCTTGGACGTATCCAGCTCTCCAGGTTGCGGTCGCTTTCCTCCTCGTCTTCCAAGTTGTTCACAGCATCCGGGGTGAGCATTCCCCCGCTGACAAAATTGGGCTCTTTTGCAGCCTCAGATTGATCTTGTTGAGTTGGTTTGTAACCCAACCCAAATCTGTCTTCTTTCTTTTCCATGGGCAGCAGCTTGCCCCAGCCTTGGGCAGTACCCTCTTCAACAACCTTCTGGGCTTGCTGATACGACGTTATGGAGGTCCCCAGTACAACAGATGCTTCATTAATGTTCAGGGCCTCAAACCCCTGGCTCATGGTTTCATGGATTTCTCCATCCATTTCTATGTACTTGTACGTAGCCAGATGGCTAACAAAGATGTCTTCCTCCCCACAGATGGTGATGATCTGGCCTTCCCACTCGAATTTCAGCTTCTGGTGAAGGGTAGACGTAACAGCGCCAGCGGCGTGGATCCAGGGTCTACCCAACAAACAGCTGTAGGCCGGCTGAATGTCCATCACATAGAAGGTAATTTTAAAAGTTTGCGGGCCAATCATCACAGGCAGATCAATCTCTCCAAGCACTGATATTTTAGAGCCATCAAATGCTCTCACCACCAAGTTACTCGGACGCAATACCAAGCCATCATACTCCAGCTTCACCAAGGCTTTCTTTGGTAGAACATTGAGCGATGACCCAGTGTCCACCAGCACATGAGATAGAACAGCACCCTTGCATTCCAAGGTGATATGCAAAGCCTTATTGTGGTTACGTCCCTCTGTTGTTAAGTCAGCATTGGTAAAGCCCAGTCCATTACTGGTGTTGACATTTGCCACCACGGTTTCCAGCTGATTAACAGTGATCTCCTCTGGCACGTATTTTACGTGCAGGACTTTTAATAATGCATTCCTGTGAGCTTCAGAACACATCAACAGTGATAATATGGAGATCTTTGAGGGAGTTTGGTGAAGCTGATCCACCACCTTGTAATCACTTCTCTTTATGATTCTCATAAACTCGTCTACATCTTGTTCGAAAGATGTCTTATGAGTCTCTTTGACAGTTGGCTCTTCAGGTACCACACTCTTTCCTTTTGCTTTGGCAGCAACTTCTGCTTCAACATTAGGTCTTTGAGTTTGTGAGGTAAAAAGGCGTCCGCTTCTGGTGAAGCCTCCGCCTCCCCCAACATTATCAACTTGTGGAGAAGAGGTTGAAGAATCCAGAGTGATTTTCTCCCCGCTGCAGTAGAGATCAGAGCCATAATGCCAAGGTATGGCATTACTGCTTTCATATGGAACTGGTCCAGGCACCGTAATAGTAACTGGACTGACTGCTGCAGAGGAGGGCACTGTAATGGTGTGCGGATCGTAGTAAATTGTGACTGGTGATCTGGCGGGAGGTGCCACTGTCTGTTGTTGGATATTGTTGCTGGGAGGAACATTTGATGGATCATAGTAGATGGTGACTGTTGAGACATCTTCATTAATTTCTGTTGGCGTTGTAGAAGATTCTGCTGATAAAAAGGATGTTGATGTTGTAGAAGAAATGGTTGTTGAATTTTGACTTGTTGAAGTGATGGACGGAGCCATTGCTGATGATATTGATGAATCAGTAGGAATGATTGTTGCTGCTGTTGTAGAAGAATCAGGAATTGTTATTAAAGGAATTGCTGGATTTGTAGGCGCTGTTGTTGAGATTTGAAGGATCCCATCTTTGATAAGACCATCTATGCCGCTTCTCAAATTTTCACACCCGTTGACTGCAATGTTGCAATACTCACGACCGAGCTCACACCCGGGGAACACCTGGCACTCTAGAAGCTGAGCTTTAATTTCGACCAAAGGTGTTCAAATTTGTGCAACACTGGGGATCAAGGTAGATGGTTTGTCGTCCTCAATGGCATTAATGCTCGGCCCGCCATGATTAGGCATAGGATTCTTGTTGATATTTGGAGGGGGTGCAAAGTTGAGGGCTGTAGAATCCACCAGATCTTGGACCTTCATTTGCATGGCCCTGCACTTCTCAGTATTGTGACCAGGTGCATTGGAGTGGAAAGCACACCTGGCGTTGGCATCATAATTCCTTGGAAGATTGGAGGGATCTGGAGGTGCCAATGTCCTTAGCTCAACCAAGTTAAGCTTTAGGAGTTGTGGCAATAAGGCAGCATAAGGCATAGGAATAGGGTCAATCACCCTGTTCGCCTGTGATGGTCTTTGTTGGAAGGGTCGTTGCTGTTGATTGCTATTGTTGTTGTTGTAGGTTCTCTGTTGCGGATATTGAACTTGCTGTTGATAATGTGGTTGTTGTTGTTGTTGATATGCTGATTGCTGAGGAATCGGAGCCGGAATAGTGACAGCTGCTACTGATCTGTGAACATACTGAGGTCTGCCCCTGCTGGCATGAATGGCATTCGTCTCACTGGTTCTTCGAGGTCCCACAAAAGGCTTCCTGGGATTACTAGATGAACTTGCACCGTTATCAGAAATTTTGCCCATTTTTAGCAGGCTTTCAATCCTTTCTCCAGCTATAACTACGTCAGCAAAACTGGTGGAAGAAAAGGCAGCCAATCTATCAATATATGTTCCTTGCAAAGTATTCATGAACATGTCGGCCATTTCTCTTTCCGACATGGGTGGCTGGACAGCAGCAAGCTGTCTCCACCTTTGGGCATAGTCCCTGAAGCTTTCTCTGGAGGATTGAGACATTCCCATTAGGAGGGTCCTGTTAGGAGCCATGTCCAGATTGTATTGGTACTTCCTGATGAAGGCTTCAGCTAAGTCCTTCCAGCATCTGATGGTAGCTCTGGTCAGGTGTGAATACCACTCCCTCGAAGCCCCAGTCTAGCTGTCTTCAAAGTAGAACATCCACAGATTTTCATCCATGGTATATGCTTTAAGTCTCCCCAGGAAAGACTGCAGGTGAGTTCGTGGACATGAGGTTCCATTGTATTTCTCAAAGCACGGGGGTTTGAACTTGTGGGGAATTCTCACCCCATCCACCAACCCCATATCCATTACATCGAAGCCCAAGGAATTTTGAGACTCCAAAGATCTCAACTTCTCAGCAATTTCATCAAACCTTCTATCATAGACCTCATCTCCAGCTCCCATGACAGTGAACTGCTCCTCTTGGGGATCTTCTTGCAAGATTCTCCCCCCAGTAGTATTTCCTTGCACATTTCCTGGGATGTTGACTTCCGGATCTAGATGAGGTCCAAATACAGGTGGATTAACATGAGGCTGGCCCCTCTCATTATTACTAGTTCCTCCAGTTCCGGGATGAGGTTCCTCGGGAGTTTGTCTTTCTATCAATGCCCTTAGCCTTTCCTGACTCTGAGCCAGGCCAGTCATCACAGTCATGAATTGGGCCATTTGGTTTCTCATCTCCACTCTTTCATTAGCCATCTGGGTTCTGACCTCAGTCAGGTCTTGCTGTACTTGCTCCATTAGAATACCTAGAAGGTTGTTGCGAGTAGGATACCGGTGTGCACGGTTGACAGGGAACACCCTTCTGCGAGCAATATTTCCTGAAGTCATAGCAAAGTTAGAAACAAATAATACAAAACCTACAAAACAAAATAAAAGTTAGTATGTAATGCAGTATGCTTATTTATTTTCCAAGGTATCCGGCTTGGTTCTTGGTTTTGACCTTTCCAGATCTCGAGGAAGATGCTTTGATGTTGTTGAGAAAAGAAAACCCAAATGGAAACAAACTAAAATATATTACAAATGATGAATAATACATAGTCTGTTTTTACAACATATGCCCCTGAAGGGTCAAAATACAACACAAAAGAAAAGTACATCAAATGAAAACAACAACAATCAAAAAGTCAGACATCTAGTCCAAACTCATCCTCCTTAACCTCCTTCAGAAGCGCCTCAGTCACTGGACCAGCTGGATGCTCTGTAATAGTCCTGATGAGGAGGTTTCTGGTGGCAATGGCAGTGGTCAGCTTTTTGTGCCTGTCTTGGTCCTTTGACCTCTTCAAACCAGCCCTAAGCTTCAACTCTGAAATCTCCTTCTGGGCTGCCAGCAAGGCTTCCTGCTGCTTCTTTTCATTGGCCTCTAACTGCTCAATCTTGGATTGAGTTCTCCGATCTTCTTGAGTACGGGCTTCAGTGATCCTGACCCACCTAGCCTGAATTTCTTGCAGATAGAGCTCAGTCCTAGCCTTCTGAAGCTTGGCCTCTTTACAGGCATTCTTCAATATTTGTTCCCCAGCTCTTGCTTTTCTGATGTAGTCCTCTGTTTTCTCAATCTTGGCCAAATGCTCCACCCTAAGCTTCTCCAACCTTTCAATGTCCAGACGACCATCACTCCTTTCCCACATTGTCTTCTTCAGAGCTTGAGACAGATTCTCATTCCTTTCCTTCAGCTTCTCAAATTCTTCCAGGCTGACAGTGGCTGTTGGCTGTACTGTAGATGGTCCAGGTGTGTCCTCCAAAGTGAAGGGCATTCCAGTAATCTGAGCTCTAGCATGGGACCAGTCATAGTACTGAGCTGAAGCAACATTATTTCACCTCCCAAGAATAGCCATCCCTTTTGTCTGGATGTTGTCCCAAGCCCAGGATGCTTGTCTGACAACAGCTGAATTAGGTTTTACTTCACAATACAGGGTCTCAGCTAAATCTTGCACTCTAGGAGGATGAACCAAAGCATAGCCCAGTTGCCTCTTAAACAGCAAAGGATTCTAGTTGATGCAACCCTTTACTCCTATCAGAGGTACATTTGGGTACTGCCCACATCTAGTGATTATGTCCTTGCCTTTGGTGCTCTGGGTGCACCATCTGATGTCATCTGATGTCAAAGCAATGAGCCTCTTGGCCCAATTCTTCTGTTGGTGGGGATTCAAGAAGGTATCTGATTTTGGCAGGTGTTTGAGCAGCCAGGTGTGAAACAGAGGAGCACAACATCTCACCAACTTTCCTCTTTGTTTCTCATTCCTCTGATGAATGGAGTAATAGAAATCTCCCAGCAATGTGGGTACTGGGTTCCTCAGAAGGAAAAGATGAATGGCATTCTTGCTAATAAATTTGGGCTCATCT
The DNA here is from genome assembly GCA_963966055.1 of Lathyrus aphaca. NCBI lineage: Eukaryota > Viridiplantae > Streptophyta > Magnoliopsida > Fabales > Fabaceae > Lathyrus > Lathyrus aphaca. The sequence goes on from OZ014520.1 coordinate 421,295,533, forward strand.
GCAAACAGTATAACCCCATATATGTTGAGGGCTAACAATGCACAGACTGCCCTCCATTCTCCCAAAGAGGCCTTCAGGATGGCCTGAGAAATCAAGAAATCCAAGTGCAAACCAGGGATCCCAGCCTTTGTTGTCATGCCTTGCTCAATCAAAACAGGCTCCAAGTACAGTGCTTTTGCTACTTCTCCATTACTGGGAGCTGGCATCTCTGGGTTGAAGGGGACTCCACCCCTGACAGGTACTCCAATCAATGATGAAAACTCCTCCAGCAGAGGTCCTAGCTGAAAGTCTGGAAATGTGAAACATCTCAAAGGAGGATCATAAAACTGTAAGCAGGTGTGGATCATGCTCCTCTGAGAAGGGTCCAGGTCCATAACCATATCAAGGATACCTCCATAATTTTCTCTGAATAATGGGATGTGGTCAGGGGTGATAAGTGACTAGACCTGCCTGATACCAGTCAATACAGGCTCAAAGAAGTGGTAAGATATGTTGCTCTTCCTGGGAGTAGCCATGAGTGCTGGTGAGGAGCTGAAGACAAGTGCTGATGAGGATCAAGACTGATACTGGAGATGGGCCACTGATAGGCTGATGTTGGAGAGGATGAAGATAGCTGAAGCAGATAACTGATGAAGCAGAGGTCTATGCAGAAGAAGGGGTCAAAACCAAACCAGATATAATGTGGATACCCTGAAAAACAAATTAAAAAAATGTTAAATGATGCAATGATGATGTATGCAAATGATATGCAAAGGGTTTGTGATCAAGCTGGATTTGATTATCTGTCTTGATATAAAGTCCATGTATGTTCAAGAAGTCCAGATGGAGGTTCAGAAATCCAGTAGACAAGGTGGGGGGGACTCAAATAAAGAGTCACATGTCCAGGGTTAATCACAAGAACTGTCCAAAATGAGGTACTCTTAAACCAAATAGTAACAGGGTATGATGTGGCCAAAGGTACCTGCAAACCTGTAAACAGCCCAACCCCGTCACAGGTAGTGTTCTAAAACAAGGATCTTCAGACTTGGATCAGTTATAAGAAGTGTAAACACTTCTAACCCGGAGGTACAGTGTTTACAATAACCATAAAAGATCCTCCTCTAATTCACCTCAGTTTCTGAAGGTCATAATAAAGGTCATCCAGACTTAGCAGGCTTCCCAGATAGCCCTAGCACTACAAGAAATCTGTAGCACAGAGTTCTCAAGAAGAAACCCATATCTGAACCGTGTTTCATATTCCCGCACCAGACCGAAATGGAATGGGAAAGAACATGAACCACTCTAGCCTAGGTGTCACTCAGGTCCCAGGTATAGGACCTTAAACTCTCAATGAAATCCCCACCCACCAAAGAAAACCAGATCCAGCAATGACAGTATGATGTATATAAAACTGTAAAGAAAAGCAATAAATAAAACTGTACATAAAGCAGTAAATAAAGCAAAATAAATAGACACACATAGAACATAACACCCCAGTAAACACAAATCAATCAAGCGCTAGGAGGAACCCGCAAAAAGAACCAGAAGCCCTGGTTACAGTATAAGGGTCCCCAGCAGAGTCGCCAAGCTATCGCTCCCACCAAATGACACCAAGTCAAATGGGGTACAGACGCGAACGGTCGGCGAAAGAAGAGAGAACACACAAGGGTGAACTCAGAAGACAAGAGTCGCCAGCTAGGCATTTTTATCCCGGAGGAAAGGTAATGCTGCATAAACCTAAGAAAAGATGGACAAGATGATTGCGAACCAGAGATGCTGAGAAAGGGGGTTGGTTACAACCTGGGAAGGTATTAGCACCCAGATCGTCCGTCGTACTCAACGGGATCCACGCTTAAAAGATTTGTGTTTTAAAGGGGTAGTGTCAGTGCAATCTGTGTATCAAAGCTGGAAAAGAATGCAAGTGTCAGTGTAAAAGAAATGTGAAGTGTATAAGAGAAGTGTCAGTGCTAGAACAAGAGTGAAATGCTCGAGACTATGAGGCTAAAAGAATAATGCTGGAGGAGGGGGAATATACAGAGACTTTTGTTCGATAACAGTTAAGTTATGCCTACGTATCCTCTCGTGCAATGAGGAAGTCAGAACACCGTAGTTCGACCCAAAGAGACTGAAAGATAAATTGACTTGTGAACTGCTTGCTTGTCTATGCTCAAGTGTATGACCTGTCTGGCTCAGGTGCAAACTGTCTTGCATTAGATGGAAGAAGCAAGTTCTCGTTTGTGAGTGAAGATGATGAGAAAAGAATCCCGAAGGAGACGATTATTGTTTTTTTTTTTTTGTGTTTTCAATCTTTTATTGCCTTTTGGAGTTTGTCATAAGTTGATGAGCTTAAGCCTAAACCAAGGGTCAGTAAACTCATCACATCTTCCCTCTGATTAGGGGTAATGAGAATACTTTAAGTATGAAGTAAGCACCTCACACTTAATCACCATGGTGTAGGATTAAGATCATTAACCTACTTGTAATTATTTTTAGATGTTTTTTGGAGTTTTTGTTTAGTGTTAAGTAATGAGATTAAGCCATAATCAGAGATTTAATGGACTCATTACACCATCCTAATAGAAGGATAATAGATGAGAACATTTAAGCTGAGGAAGGCTCCTCAACTTAATCCATGATTAGGGATTAACCTCATGACAAAACAAAGCCTTTATTAAAGTGGATTTTAGTTAATGATAAGGTTAACAAGTGGATTTTATGGTTTGTAAGACAACTTGAGGGGGACTTGTCCATTAACACTAGGGTTAGTCCTTCTTAACCAATTAAGGAAGAATTAGAACCCTAATGCAAGGCCCAAGTTACAAGCTGGATGTCTTAGTGATTATTAGATGGATTGATTAAGAGATTTAAACACATTAAGGGTTTAACACTTAGGATTAAAGTTATACACTCCATCCTAATAGAAGGATACAAGCATAACCCTAAACACAAAGTCTTAAAACCTTTAAGGTTTAATCCTTGATTATGAGATGAGAAGAGAAGACTCAAAGAAAAATCAAAGGAAAGAGTCTAAGGGAGACTAAACAATCCTAGAATGTTATCATGCTTGGTTGCTCCTAGGGTTTGTGAGGCTTAAGAGGAGAAAGAGATCTTCAAAGGCCACCAAGGAGGAACAAGATAGAAAAGAGATGAGATGAGAAGAGAAAAAAGGGAAGGGAGGCACAAGTGAGCAAGCTCACTCAAAGACAAGTAAAAATGCAGCAAGGATGTAAAATGATGAGGTGAGAAGAGGTAGGAGGTGAAGGCAAATCCACCTCTTAAACAAACTTACCATTATCCTGAAGAGTTAGTACAAGGTGCATAAGAGAAGAAATGAGATGAAACAATGCATATGGATGGACAAATGCCAAAGTCAGAAACATACACATGATGAAAATGATGCTAAGAGATGATGCAAACACATATCAAGAGTTGTGGATGATCATACAAGGGTGTGGATGCAAATGAAGCATGTTTTGAACCATGAAAGTTATGAAATGATATGAACATATGGCATGGCAAATGAAAGATGCAATGACCAAACATGATTCTAATATGTCCCAAGATGTCTTATATGTCATATGGATGCACAAAATGTCATGACAAGTTCTTGAATGCAAGCAAATGAAAGATGGGTGCAAAGGAAAGTAAGAATTAGGGTTTATGCAAATCATATAACACAAAAATTCAAAACCAGAAGCAAATGACATGACAAAAATTTGAAAAAGGGATCAAATGAACCCTAATCCTACACAAGTTTACTGCCCAAAGGAGGGGACCTAACCCTAAACCTAATGGAAGTTATGATTTTTCTAAGTCAACTAGGGTTTTGGGATACTTCACAATGGAAAATGCACAACAAATTGAAAATGAAAGATAAATTCAAACCAATTTTACCCTAGAAACTACATGATGTGAAGGATGCAATGCAAGAAGAACCATCATCAAACTCTTCATGGTTAGGCAGAATGAATTTTTCTAAGTTTGAACAAAAATAATGCCTTTAAATGAATTTAATTCCAATGAAAAAGGTCAAAATAGTTCAAGAACCAAAAAGAAATTTGTTTTGAGAGTTTGGTAATGTTTATAAATGTTTTAAAATGCAATGTGAATTTTTTGGTGATTTTTAAATACCTAAATGCATTTTTAATTAATTAATTTTCATTAACTAATTAAAAATAAACTTTAAATGATTTAAAAATAATTTTTAATGCAAAAAATAAAAATAAAAATATTTTTGGGTTCTGAAAATTAATGAAATGCTTAAGAAAAAAAATCAGAATTTTTAAATATGTTTTACTATTTTTAATAATTCGTGTAAATAAAATGAAAAAGAAATGAAATTAAATTGAAATAAAAGAAAGTATGCATAATGAATAGTCCAGATTGAATCTGGGCTTGAGAAGTTTGACCTGGCACGCATCTGGACGGCCCAGGTTCAAACTTCCCTAAACTTAATTAATTAATTGATTAACATTTAATTAAATCTGGATTAGGGTTAATGATCAGATCTCATCCATCCAATGCACGCGGGAAAGAACCATCGCACGGCCTACATTCAAACTTGTCCCTAAACCCTAATTATCATTAATCACTTTCAAATGACCGGAATAGTGGTTCTGGTCATCTTCTCCGGTAAGCACAAACCCTAGTTTCTTCTACGGGTTACCAAACTTCAAATTTCTTCCACCAAAATGATCCTCTCATCCATCTAAACCTAAACCCTCATCTCAAATTCATTTATTTTCTCTCACAAGCCTGAATCGAAGCAAAACATAAAACACGGGCAAATGTTCAGAGATGTCATACATGCTGGTTTCTTCACCATTTTCAAAAATAAATACATATTCATGATCAAGAGAACATATAGCATCATAAGAGAACTTAAAAATTAACTTCTGGGAAAAATGTTCTTCATGTTACCTGAGATGAAGCTTTTCTGATTTTGAGCTTTCTGGACTCAAACTTTGTGCAATCCTTCTCCTTTAAGCACCCTGATGATGAAATGAAGCTTGGGGAGCTTTGAGAGTGGCTGGTTGTGGCTGTTTTGTTCTGGTATTGCAGAAATGGGGGTCTTTGTGTGTGATGATTCAAGCTGTTTCAGGGGGTGGACTTTGTTCTATGAGTGGTTTGTGACTTGTTGGTGAAAGAAAAATGAAGGTTTAATGGCTGAGGAAGGAGTTTCGAAGAGGAGAAGGTTCAGGCCAGTTTTTGTGTATCTACTTGTGTGTGTGTTCTTGGCTCATGTCCAGCTTGCTTTATGTTCCATAACACATCCCTAGACTATTGGAAGAGGTCTGAGGAAGTGACATGTACTGTGGGAATGGTATGAGGTGATTGGCCAAAAAGTCAAGAATTGTGTACTATAGGTATGGGTTGTGGCAGAGATGGTTTCTTGGCTTGTACTGCATCAGCTGAGTTCAAGGATGACTCTTGGATCAATTGTGGTGAGCTGGATGGCTTGGATCACAAGCTTGAAGTGATTTTGCATTTTGCCCTCTTTGAAGTTTCTTGTGAATCAAGGCATGCAACCTCATGATTTCTTGGGCAATTTGTGACAAAATGAGTTATGTGATGTTGTTATGGTGTTTTGATACCAATTAGAAGGTCAAACCAATCCTTGGACATCATTCTTGCAAGAGTTCTTTTTTTGGAGGATTTCATGGAAAATGGCTTATGAAAGTTTGTGATTTAAGGCATGAACCTTGAAAACTCTTGGGAAATTCTGATTTTGCTAAGTTGTAACATGTTATAATGATGCAAAGAAGTCATTTAGAGGTCTTGTAAGTGCTTGGAATTTGAATTTGCAAAAATCCCTCTTTGGTGCCAAAAGTGGAAATTTCATGATTTTTCCCAACTTTGCAAAGCCATAACTTTTGATCCAAAATGAATTAGAAAAAGTTCTTGTACTTTTTGAAAAGGGAATGATCCAATCTACAACTTTTATGACCAAAGTTTTCTCATTTGAAGCATTTTTGAATCAAAAAGAGGAGGTTGAAAAACTTTCCCAAAATGGCAAGTTTCCATTACAAGTCACTTTCCCAAAAAGGCAACTTTGCAAATGGCTTGAAATTTTCCAATTTTTTGAACTTCTAACACCTTCTATGATAAAATAAAGATCATACACATTCAAAATGATGGAGAACACCCTTTGGTTGGGTCACTGGGGGCCTCAGATGCCCTGATTTTGCACTGACTTGCTCAAGAAGTCAACTCTTGATCAGATGCCTTCCCCATGGAATTTCTTCATGAAAATTGATATGCATGATCCTTATAACATATAGAAACCAATAGAAACAATAATGACCAAAAATTTTTGAGTTATGGCCTCTGAAACCAAAACCCTAATTCTAGGTCATCTGTGCAGTTAAACCTGGCTCTGCTTCCATGCCTTTCTCAGTTCTTGTGATTCTTTGACTTCTTTGATCTTGAGAGGATATAATATGATGATTGAACATACATGGACCCCTTTGAAGTGATTAATGAACTTTGGAGTGGCTCAAGTAGCTCCTAGATGGCTCAGATCACAAACCCTAGATGCAGATGACTTTGAATCAATGTAGTGAATCAAAAATGTGATATGAAATGCTATGATTATGCAAAGATCACAAGCCATGGTGTGAATGGGTGAGGGAAAATTTGGGGTGTTTACAGTGGGGAGAGAGTTAATGGAAAAGACGAATAAAGAGTCAAACTTGACATAGCTTGAAGTTAACCGGCCTTTATAGCTTCTAGTTTTCAGCCGCGTCCAGATAAACAACATTCACATTTCCGCTTTCGAAAACGATGTTTGACCCATATCACTGTGTCCTGCATAAGCTGCAACAGAGCACGCAGTAATCAATACGACATGGAACAATCAGAAGTGAATGAGAATGCAGAAAGATAAGAGTAATTCACAATTTTAGATTCACACAAGAAGAGAAGAACAAGAACGATGCCGCTACAGAAATGAGAGAAAGCTCAAGAACATTACCGGAAAACGCATCACGTAAACCGCAACATTATCTCCGATCTTCACCACATCGATTCAACAAAGAACTTACATCAACCACCTACCAAAGTACAAAAAGCGCAAGAACTAAACTCAGCAGTTATAAACTTCACAACTAACCAACAGAAATCTAAATCGATAACTAACTTCTGACTTCATAACAGAATCCTAACAAATTTTCACCTGAAAAGTTCTAGAAGAGTCTTCTAGCCCTTCTATAAATCAAAAACCAGGACTATCTTCAAGGGTTCTTACACATTTTTCTTCTTCTGTTTTCCATAACCCTTCATTCATCTCTCTCAATCTCTTCCATAACTTCTCCTTCTTCCACACTTTCTCCATTATTCACTTCTTCTGAACATTCTTCTTCCCTAACTCTTCTCCATCACAAACCATTCATTCATCTCTTCCACATCACAATCTTCTTCTTCAATCTTCTTCTTCTTCCATAACCTCCTTCAATCCACAAACTTCTTCAATCTCTCTCTCAATCCGAATCGTCATCTTCCACACTTTCTCTATTTTGTATCTTCCTCTCAATCTGAATCTCTCCTTCTTCATCATCATCAATCCTTCACAATATCATCATCAATCTCCCACTGAAATCACCAACAAACTCTCTTCATCTTCAATTTAGAGAGTACCTGTAACGGATTCAAGGTGCAATAAGGTTCAATAATAACGATCCGCAAAACAAGAAGAGCAAGAGAATTGGGATTTAATCATAAACTCACCTCTTCACCATCGCCTACACCAACTTTCGATCGATTCCTAGAATTCTGCGACTTCGACAACAACCGTATTTTTTCGTTCGCACCGAGTCGAAACTTTCATCAATAGCTTCGTAGCGGCTTCATTCTTCAAGTGGAAGTGCGATCAACGTCGTCGCGGCTTCGAAACTACTGAATCAACGCCCGCCTTTGTGACAATGTCAATATGACGATGAACGAAAGGTACGAGTTCTCCGTTCCTGGTAGAGGTTTCTGTGATGTTTACTTAGGATCTTCATCGGTTTGTTTTTTGAGTTTGTATTTTGGTCAAGAATCGAAGACAACAGTTAGGTAGCGTTTGTTTTGTTGCTAAGATTTAAGTTAGGGTTTCCGTTTAGGTCATCATTTAGAGGAGGGTGAGTTGGAGGTAGAACCGATTAGGTTGATAGCAAGGTAAATGTGACTGGCGGTGAAGATCAGACGACGACGGAGGAGTCGCGATGATGAAAAGTTGACGAAGATGAAGGAGAGGTAGAGGGCGGCGCTAGGTCAAGGAAAAGAGGGGAAGGTGAATGGCGTGTTAGAGAGAGGAGGGGTGTGTGAGGTTTTGTTTCCATGTGTTTTATTGTTTTAAGAACAATATAGGAAGTTGATAGGATTTTAAGATTTGGAGAGGTTATGAGGAGTGTAATCTGGAGATTAATGGGAGTTTAATCTGGTGACTATTGCGTTTTAAGGGGAAGATTATTTTGATTTATGGGGAGAATCAAGGCCATAAAGTGGATAATTAATTTGTGGACTTTACCGTTGCAAAGTGGGTATAGGGATAAGACTTTGTTGATTCCGTCCACACCGGCGGTGACACTTGTCACCGTCCGGTAGGACCACTCCACCATATTCCTGCGTACGCTAGATCACCATAAGTACCTTGTACCCCCGTTTTTTAATCCGTTTGATAGAATACCTAAGGCAAACCCTAGATCAAGCGTCCCAGATTAAAGTCAACATAATTGACTGATAGTCCACCATACACCTTTATGAGATCAGCGCAAATGGGCCCAAACACCTTGCTTTTCGCACCCCCTTTTTAAGCCCATAATGGAAAAAGAACTAGGAAAAATTACTGCTTTCACCCCCTTTTATTTCTTTTAGTTTTTTTTTAGTTTTAATTAAGCATAGTTTAGGATTAAATCATGAAAAAATAGGAAAATCCATAATAAAATTCTACAAAAAATTAAGTAGCTTAATAATTTCAATTAGAAATTTTTGGCATTTTTATTTTCTGAAATTTGTTTATTTTCGATTTAATTCTGATTTTTCTTTTAATTAGCTTTTATTGAATTTCTTTTAAAACTGTACATGATTTTGTTCATTTTATTTTTCAACTTCCAGTAGGACTTTTAACCCATTCTTTTTGCTACATTTAGAGGACTCATAATAGGACCTAGAATAATTTTGGTAGAATTCTTAGGCCATTTTATCCACTGTTTTGGTAGCCTAATCCTTAGAAAATCATAGTTAATCCTTAAGTAGAATTAAATGATTTTTAGACATAGTTAATTTCTGATTTTTTAGCACAATGTAATAATCAGTTTAAGGACCCTATAGGATTAATTCCATAATTTTTTCAGGACCTTTACTATTTTTAGTGTATTAATCTTTAGGCTAGTTATACATGTAAAATTCAACTAGTATAGTTTAGAATATTAGGATTCATTAAGAACTAGGTTAATTAGATTTAATCTTAGGATGTTAAATTGACTTAGAATAGTTTAGTTTCTGATTTTAAGAATGACAATATTAGATAACTCCCTTAGTTTTAGGACTTAGGCTTAGAATTCATAATAAATGAACTTAGAATAAGTTTAGGCTTACTTTTTGGTTTTATACCTTTAAATGTTTTGTTTTAGAATTCATTTCTTATTTCCAATTTAATGCCTTGCCATATTATTTGAAGTTTTTTCACTTTTATATGCCTCCCCTTTGTTTTAGAATCAACTTAACTTCCTTAGGAAGTAAGTTGAATTCTAGTAGTTTCTAGTTCCTTCCTTCATTAGGTTTAGAAACCACACAAACCGTTAGGACCACTTGTGAATAAATAAACAAAATTAGGATTGAGTCTTAGTCCCTTAAATTTTTTCCTTTTGCAACTTGAGTCATTCTTTCTCATCTCATAAAGAAAAGCAATAAAACACTTAATGAAAATCGAACCTTCTTGTACGACGCGAGACTTTGTTGCGGAGTGCTTATATGCGTCCTGTTTCGGGGCGAGGTGTAAGTACTTACCGCGATGGATAGGTCTTAGTATGAGAATGTTCACAAACAAATTCAAAACATTTCTCATAAAAGACAAAAAACAAATAACAAGCGACTATCCTGCGGGAACTTCTCTCCTCATCTCATTCACTCTAAACGCGAACTCGCGTCGACTTGTCTCGCATGCAAGATGGTAAACGCACTCGTACCAGACGAGCCTACAACACCTGAGCATAGGCATACGCAGTTCCGGCTATAAAAAACACAAACAAAGTTCCCGCCTGGTTAGGTGAACTACGTCGACTCTGATCCTCATTTTCCCGATGAGGTACGTAGGCAGCGGGGTAGGGCCCGTTCGAGAACATTCTTTATTTTCCCTACATTTTCCCCATTCTTTCCATTCTCTCTTCTTATTACTTTCTCATTTCCATTTCCATCTTAGTTAGCAGTTCAACAGCAGTTATTTTCTCACCCTTTGAAACAAACAAGCAAGTGTGGATCCCGTCGGGTACGGCGGACGATCTGGGGTGCTAATACCTTCCCAGGTCATAACCGACTCCCGAACCCAGATCTTTGGTTCGCAGGACCTTGTCCTTTCCTTCTTCCTCAGGTTTGTGCAGCATTACCTTTCCCATTCCTTCGGGATAAAAATGCCTGGTTGGCGACTCTACCTTTTCCACGCCACTTTCGCGTTTGTACTAGGATGAAAATCCCGGGAGCGACAGTTGGCGACTCTGCTGGGGATCGAACCCAGAATCTCTGGTTTCCCTTGTAGAGTCAATCCTAGCGCCTGTTTGTTTTTGTTTCTTTGGGTGTTTATATGTTTGTTGTTGTGTGCTTTAGTTTAGCTTTACTGTTTTTATTTACAGTTCTTACTTACAGCTTTACTTTACCGCATTTATTTACCGCTTTCAATATTTATTTTCCATGCATCATATTATACTGGACTGTCTAGATATGTTGGTTTTCGTTTTTTCTGTGGGATGAGAGTTACTGTGAGATAAGCCAAATACCCGGCTTGAGTGCACTATAGGATTAGCGTGGACAGATATTGTACTCCCATGGTATCTCACCATGATGAGTGGCGATGTGTTCCACACCCAGATTGCGACCGTCTTGGAACTATTCTGTGTGGGGATTACCCCACTTTAGGGTACGACCTTGATAGTTATGTGCATATGGTGACCGATCTTCGAGGAACTTAATGGGAACACCCCTCTCCAGTGATGACAATGGCCGACCATATTTGTTGGCAAATCAACTCGCATCCGAGGGTCCATTGGGAACTCGCATAGGATAGCCTGGTTCTCTCATAGGAATCCAGTTAAAGCAAACTGTTCATATGACGGTAGTATTGTACCCTTCGAGATGAATGTACTATTGTTTCTCGATTCAGTGCTTGAAACTGGGGACTTGTGAGGGATGCTTGTTTTTCCGGACACAGCTGAGGCCTCCCTGAGTAGTACATAATGCCAAACCGATTCCCTGATTTGGTCATGAGCCATTTCTCGGAAATGGTGAACATATTATTGCTATTCGGCTTTGAGAGTCTGTGATGTTGACCCGTGTAGCACACCCATGAGATTGGGAGGGGTTTACAGGTTTGCAGGAACCCTAAGACCTTCAGCATACCCGCTTTGCCTTTGGTTCAGTTTTGTGATCTGGATTTCCGGTTCTAAGATATGGATCCCGGATCAGAGGGATTGTTATTGTGATATATGGATATTGTGACCTTGCACCGACACCTGATTATATGATTGGCACATCACATACACTTCACTGATCACATGCCTTGCCTTGCATAAGCATCATAGCATCATTAATCATTTGTGTTTCTTTTATTCTCAGGGTTTGCACTACTCCCAGTTCCTGATCATATACTTACTTCAGAATGGAAGATATCAGAAAGAAGAATATTTTCTACAAATATTTTGATACCAAGGTGGACGTGCTCAAGCAGATGGTGTCTCTTATTACCCCGGGTCATTTGGGATTTTTCAAACAGTGATATGGTGATATTCTGGACATGGTGTTCAATCTAGATAGTTCACAAAGGAGTTCCATCCATACCTTGCTACAGTATTAAGACCCTAGACTCCGATGTTTCACATTCCCTGATTTCCAGCTAGGTCCATTACTAGAAGAGTATGTTGAGATTTTGGGACTGCCTATCAAAGACCAAATTCCTTTCAATTTAGAAATGACAAGACCGACTCATGCTGACATCGCTAAAGCTCTTTATTTGAGCTCGTCAGAGATATCTTCTAATCTGGTTGCCACCAAGGCAGGAGTACTTGGTTTTCCCTTAGAGTTTTTGGTCAGAAGAGCTGAAGAATGTGTCGTGGAAAAGCAGTGGGATTCAATTTGCACCATCTTGGCATTATCTGTGTATGGGATAGTTTTGTTTGCTGACATGGAGAAGTTCGTGGATATGAATGCCATTCATTTGTTTGTGATGAATAATCATGTACCCCTTCTTTTGGGAGATTTGTATTATTCAGTACACTATAAGAATGAGAAAAGACGAGGTGGCTTGGTTAGATGTTGTGCCCCGTTATTCTACACATGGTTTATGAGGCACATCCCTATTACTGGAGTATTCACAGATCCCAAAGTAATCTGGTCACAAAAACTAAGCACGCTGACCGCCAAAGACATTAGATGGTTCACCTTAAGGCTAAAAGGGAAAGAGCTCATCTCCAGCTGCGGAGGGTATCCTAATGTTCCCCTCTTAGGAGTAGCTGGGGGCATTAGTTACAACTCCATACTTTTGAGAAGACAATTAGGATATGCTTTGAAGAATGTTCCCAAAGATTCGGAGTTAGATTAGACTTTTTATTTCCCTGTGAAGGACAATCTCCCACTGGTACGGGAAGCTGCAGGTGCTGGGAAATTGATTAATAGAAAGGGTATAGAACATTTGGGCAGGAGTAATAACCAAATGTTTCCTGAATTTGAAGCTTGGGTAAGAGAAAAAGCTCAAGTGACTCTAATCCCTTTCTCCGCACCGTTACCACCACCTACCACAGTTCCTTTAGAAGATTATCAGAAATTGGAAGCTTTGGTCAAGCAGCTTAGAGTTGAGAATAAAGAGGCTTACAATTCTTGTCAGAAATTGATGATTCAGAACCAGCAGTTAGAAGATAGAGCTCTCCGAGCTGAAGAAACGGTTCGTCTCAAGCAAAAGGACTTCGAGGAAAGGGAGCTATACTTCAGGAAGAGAGGATTGGCTGAGATCCATAAGGCGAGTCAGCGCCAGAAGGATAAGAAAGAACTTAATGAGGCTAATGAAGCTATTACACTTTGGCAAGAGAAGTGGAGTGATAATCAGAAGAAGCAAAATGAGGTAGAAGCTGAATTTGAGTTGAAGATCAAGAACCTCCGGGATGCCTTGGTTGAGCTAGAGAAGTTGGTTCGGAAGGCACAAGAGCAATAGAGAGAGTATTTTCGTCAGATGACAAAGAGTCAACAAATAGCTGAAGATGTCCAGAAAGAAGTTGAAGAGCTGAAGCTTCGTGCTGATGTGAAGAAGTCAAAGGCCGAGCCAAATCCAAACAAAGAGAATGAGACAACTTTCCTGCAGCAGATTGAAGAGTTACATGCTTCCTTTGATCTAAGGGACCTCCTCATCCAGAGACTCATCCAGGAGCCTGATCATCCGGATATCGTTCAGTTGTTCCAGAATGTCAAGCGTCTTAGCTGGAGGCTGCAAGACTTAGAGCTCCCTAGGGTTTAGTTTCATGCTATTGTACTTGGATTACCCACAGGCTTGTTGTGGGATTCCTTTTATTTGATGTACCTTGTTGTTCTTTTAATTGGCACCCTTCGGGGACTTTTTTGTTTCAAACTTCAGTTTATGCGATTGACTTGCTTTGAATCTCTTGTTTGTTATTTGTTGCACCGACACGGGGTAATGAGCACCAATTCTCCACGGCCGTCACTTTATTTGAACATCACTGGGGTCTTCTTCCCAATTATTATTCTCTTAATACCAGGACCAGAAATAGGGAAAGCCTTGGGAATAAAAGGAACACATTGCATTGCATACGCATCATTTGCATTTCTTCTTCGTTTTTGCAGGTTTTTCTACGGGATGCTTAATTTATCTGTGTTTCAGGCAAAGATTGCGAGAGCTGCCAAGACCCGGCATCTCCGACAAGATATCCCGCATCGCTACGCAACTCGCAGCAACCAGAGGACAGTCATGGACGCTATGCAAACTGAGCTTAATGAGTTTCGCACCAGAATGGGAGAGTTCATGGTCATGATGCAAGGGATGGCTCAGGGACAACAAGAGTTAAGGAATGCAATTCAAGGGCTCAACCCTCCTCAGACTAATACTCATGTGATCACTCCTGGCGTGCAAGGGGCTCCTCCCAACACCAGCAATGGCCCAGGTGGACCTCAGTTCCAGAACAAGGCACAACAACTTTCATTCCAGTACAAGACAGGCAGGAGGATCAGTTCCCTTCTTTCAAAAACGACATGGGGTTCGATGGGGAAGGAAATCTTCATGATTTGTTTATGCTTGCTGAGAAAGTCAAAGCCCTCGAGTGTAGAGACACTTTGGGGATGGATGTGTCTGACATGGGCCTAGTCCCTGGGGTGGTTATTCCTCACAAATTCAGGACGCCTACTTTTTACAAGTACAACGGTAGTTCCTGTCCAAAGACTCACTTGCAGGCATTCTATCGGAAGATCGCTGCCCATACTCGGGATGAAAAGCTCTGGATGTACTACTTCCAGGATAGTCTCTCCGGAGGGTCCTTGGAATGGTATATGAAGCTAGAGAGAAGTTCTGTAAGAAACTGGAAGGAATTGGGAGAAACATTCCTAAAGCAGTATCAATATAATATTGACATGGCGCCCAGTCGCACCCAACTTCAGAGTCTGACTCAGAGGAGCTCAGAGAGTTTCAAAGATTACGCACAAAGGTGGCGTGAAGTGGCCGCTAGAGTACAACCACCTTTGTTGGAGAGAGAAATGGTAGACCTGTTCCTGGATACCCTCCCTGGGCATTTCATGGAAAGGCTAGCTGGATGTTCTTCAAGTGGATTCTCAGATATCATCTTGACCGGCAAGAGGATAGAAAGTTGGATCAAGCAAGGGAAGATTCAGAACGGAGGCGCTTCTAGTTCCGGTATTAAGAAACCCTTCGTGAAAAGAAGAGAAGGAGAGACTGGGGCAGTGTACGCGCAGAGGGGAGGAAGTAACAGATAATTTTATCAGCAAGTGGCTCCTGTCACTATCTCAGCTCAACCTGTCCAATAGCAAGTCCAACCACCGCAGCCGCAACACTCGCAAGGGTATCAATAAAGAACTTCCCGTCCATACTATTCTCAGAGGACCAGAGAAAGGCAGTTTGACACTCCGCCTATGTCCTATTCACAACGTATGAAGAATCTCCTCACACTCCAGCTGGTTCAGCTCAGAACTTTGCAACCCCCGAAGCCGGGGCAACTTCCTGAAGGGTACGATACGAACGCTAGATGTGAATTTCATTCCGGAGCTCCCGGACATACCACGGAAAACTACAAGGCCTTGAAGTATGTAGTCAAAGACCTAGTAGATTCCAAAGCGATTAACTTTGCTCCTACTCCTAATGTGATACAGAACCCTATGCCTTCTCACGGAGGTACGGTTGGGGCAGTTGATAAAGGGGAGAATCTAAACTTGGTGGGTGATGTCAACGACCTGCAGACTCCGTTGAGTGTTGTTAAAGTCTGCTTGTCAAAGAAATGTATCTTTCCTGGATGTGAAGGAGATTGTCTAGGATGTGCTGAAGCTATAAATGAGTGTGAGCAGTTGAAAGCAGGGATCCAGAGTATGATTGATGAGGGAGTGTTGCAGTTTGACAAGATTGTAAAAGAAAGCGAAGTCTCCACAGTAACTATCTTCTACGATCCATCTCAAGTTCCTTCACGGGCCAGAGCGGCACCGATAACCATCACCACTGTGTAAACACCCCAAATTTTCCCTCACCCATTTCACACCATGGCTTTTGGTCTTTTCATTTGCATAATTTCAATCATATCATCTCATATTGCATTTTTGCTTCACTGCATTGGTTCAAAGTCATATGCATCTAGGGTTTGTGATTTGAGCCATCCTTGAGCCATCTGAGCCACTCCAAAGGTCTCCAATCATCTCAAGAAGGTCCATTAATGTTCAAACATCATATTATATCCTCCTAATATCAAGTAAGGAAGAAAATCACAAGAACTGGCAAGGCGTGGAAGCAGAGCCAGGTTTAACTGCACAGATGACCTAAAATTAGGGTTTTGGTTTCAGAGACCATAACTCCAAATTTATTGGTCATTATTGTTTCTATTGGTCTTAATATGATATAAGGATCATGTATACCAAGTTTTATGGAAAAATTCATTGTGGAAGTCATCTGATCATTGGGTAACTTCTTGAGCAAGTCAGAGCCAAATCAGGGCATCTGAGGCCCCCAAACATGGAACCCAAATGGATTTTTCATCAAAATGAAGTTATATGGTCTTTATTTGATCATTGAAGTGATTTGAAGTTCACAAAATTGAAGAAAAGTGGGCTAAACCAAAAGTTGCCAAAAATGGAAATGACTTGTAATGTAAACTTTCCATTTTGGGAAAGTTTTTCAACCTCCTCTTTCTCAACCAAAAATGCTTCAAATGAAAAATTCTTGGTCATGAAAGTTGTAGATTGGATCATTCCCTTTTCAAAAAGTACAAGAACAAGATCTAATTCATTTTGGAACTCAAGTTATGGCTTTCCAAAGTTGGCAAAAATCACATAATTTCAAGTTTCATGCCTAAGAGGATTTTTTGCAAAACCTCATGCCAAGCAAATTTGTGACTTCAAATTGACTTCTAATCACCATAAAAACTTTATGCAATGCCTAAAAGTCATAATTGGCCCAAGAATGTCCAAGTTTCATGGCTTGCACATGAAGAAATCAAGAAAGGGCCAAACTTTGCCAAAATTGCAAAACCCCCCATAAACTTCAATCCACTTGCTGATTTGCCTCAATCTCACTTCCATGGTTCTCCTTGATCACAGCTGCACCAGACATGCCCTAGTCCTTGGCTTGAGCTTTCCCATACCTCAAAGGAAACCTAACCTTGACTTTTTGCAAAACAAGCCATACCAATCAGCATAGCCCACACCAACCCCACATGCCTATCACAGTTTGATACATGGACCAAATACAAGCCATTTCACACAACAAGCAAGCTTGAATCCTCCCACAAATCAGCATTCACAAAAACTCCCTCTTATGCATTTTTCTTCTAAACTCAACACACAAGCTACAAACATCAAAACAAACTTCATAGAACAACTCACCATCAACCACTGATCATTTCCCACCTATCATCTTGCCCTAAAAGCAGCCATATCAAAAACACGATTTCCCTCCCCCTTTGAACTGAACTGTTTCAAACTCACAAACCAGCCACACAAAAACTCCAACCAAGCATCAAAGCTTCTTCAGGAAGATCATTCGAGGGGTTTTGAAGCGAAGAAGCAGCCTGAAAGCTCTAGGGTTGAAAGCTCCATCTCAGGTAGCTCTCTCAAATTTTTTTTCCAGAAATCTTTTTTAAAGTTATAGAATTGTTCCTTGTGATCCCCTAAGTGCACTGAGCTTTGTGGTTTTGAAAAATGGTGGAGAAATGAGGTTGTATGGTTGCTCTAAAATTTCTGCCATTTTTGCATTTTGATTCGAATCTTGTTTGTGAGGGAAAATAAATGAAGTTTGAGGTTAGGGATGAGTTTAGAAAGGTGATAGGAACAAATCCGGAGCTTTAGAGCTCCAGAAATGACCTAGGGAGGATTTTGTTCTTGGGGGTTGGCCGGAGAAGACGACCGGAACCACTGTTCCGGCCGCCTGAGGTTAGTTTGCCCTAATTAGGGTTAGCTGAGTAATTAGTGTATTTTTGAATCTGGGCCCTAGGGTTAAGTTTCCCGCGTGTGGACCAATGGCTTAGATCATCTCATTAATTCATAATTTCCAATTAACTTAATTAATTAGGTTTAATTAGTTAATTAATCTGATTTGAATATAGTCCCTTGGATTTGGCGAGTGGTCAACATGCCTTTCCCCAGTTTCAATCTGATCTGTCCATTGCACATACTTCTCATTTAATTAATTTTATTTCACATTTTTCTCATTTAATTTGTACATTTTATTAAAAATAGCAAAAAAGGTCTAAAAATTCTGAATTTTTTTTATCCAAGCTTTAATTAATTTTCAGAACCCAAAAATATTTTTATTTTTATTTTTTGCATTAAAAAATATTCTTAAATAATTTAAATGATTATTTTTAATTAGTTAATGGAAATTAATCAATTAAAAATACATTTAGGTATTTAAGAATCCCAAAAAAATTCAGAGAATATTTTCAAACATTTACAAACATTTACAAACTCACAACACAAATTTCCTTTTGGTTTTGATCACACTTTGACAATTTTCATTTGAATTAGGGTTCTTTAATTTGAATATTTTTAACCCTAACTTCAAAAATTCATAACTTTTGATCCAAGTTGAGTTTGTGAATGGTTCTTTTTGCATTGTGTTATGCATACTTTCAAGAATCTAAAAACATTTTTGTTTCATTTTTATGATGCATTTTCAATTTGTTTGGTATTTTACCTTTAGGATCACCCTTAAAACCCTAGAAACTTAGAAAAATCATAAGTCCCTTACGGTTGAGCTTCTGACATTCCCCATTGGACAGTGAACTAGTATAGGTTTAGGCTTCCTTCAAGGCCATTTTCAATTTTTTATCTTACCATTTGCTTCTGTTTTTGAATTGTGCAGTTCATATGATCATGTAACCCTAATTTTCATCTTCATTTGCATCCATCTTACATAAGTTTACATACATGAACTTGCCATGACATTTTGTGCATCCACATGACATATAAGACATCTTAGGACATATTGAAATCATGTTTTATCATTGCCTCATCCATTTGCCATGTTTTGCTTTCATTTCATTTCATATGCATTCATGAACTTTCATGCCTCTCATATGCTTCATTTGCATTATCATCCTTAGTATGATCATCTCCATCTCATGACATACATGTGTATCATCTATTTGCATCATTAGCATCATGAACATGCTTCAGATTTTGGTTTTCATCCTTGCATTTCATTTCATTTCCTTTTGCTAACTTTTCAGGTGGTAAGTCTTTGAGAAGTGAATTTGCCTTCACTTCTCACAATATCTTCTCATCTCTCTTATGCATTCATTGCTGCATTTTACTTTTGTATTAGAGTGAGCTTGCTCATTCATGTTCCCTCCTCACTTTCTTTATTCAAGTAACTTATCTTCATAAGTGAAGTAAGTTGTCTTGTTTCTTTCTGCTTCTCCTCCTTCCATCTTTCTTCTTCCTTGGTTGCTTTTCCTTTAAGGTCTCATGCAAGCCTCATAAACTCTAGGAATACCCAAACATGATACCAATTAGGGTTTGATTAGTCCCCCATTAGTTTTACCTTTATGTCATCTCTTTGTGTCTTATCTTCTCATCTCTTAATCAAGAACTAAACCTTAAAGGTCTTAAGGCTTTGTGATTAGGGTTATGCATGTATCCTTCTATTAGGATGGAGTGTATAACTTTAATCCTAAGTGTTAAACCCTTAATGTGTTTAAATCCTTTAATAAATCCACCTAATAATCACTAAGACATCAAGCTTGTAACTTGGGCCTTGCATTAGAATTCTAATTCTCCCTTAATTGGTTAAGAAGGACTAACCCTAGTGTTAATGGACAAGTCCCCCTTAAGTTGTCTTGCAAACCATAAAATCCACTTCTTAATCTTATCATTAACTAAAATCCACTTTAATAAAGGTTTTGTTTTGTCATGAGGTTAATCCCTAATCATGGATTAAGCTGAGGAGCCTTCTTCAGCTTAAATGTTCTCATCTATTATCCTTCTATTAGGATGGTGTAATGGGTCCATTAAATCCTTGATTATGGCTTAAACTCATTACCTAACACTAAACAAAAACTCCAAAAAAACATCTAAATAAATGCAAGTAGGTTAATGATCTTAATCCTACATCATGGTAATTAAGTTTGAGGTGTTTACTTCATACTTAAGGTATTCTCATTACCCCTAATCAGAGGGAGGATGTGATGAGTTTACTAACCCTTTGTTTAGGCTTAAGCTCATTTTCTTATGACAAACACAAAAGCAATAAAAGATGGAAAACAAAAAACAAACAATAATCGTCTCCTTCGGGATTCTTTTCTCACCTCATTCACTCATAAACGAGAACTTGCTTCTTCCGTCTAATGCAAGACTATTAGCACCTGAGCCAGACAGATCATACACTTGAGCATAGACAAGTAAGTAGTTCACAAGTCAATTTATCTTTCAGTCTCTTAGAGTCGAACTACGGTGTTCTGACTTCCTCATTGCACGAGAGGATACGTAGGCAGAACTTAACAGTTATCGAACAAAAGTCTCTGTTTATTCCCCCCTCTTCCAGCATTATTCTTTGAGCCTCACAGTCTTGAGCTTCACATTCTTTCCTTACACTGACACTCTTTTATTCACTCCACACTTCTTTTGTACTGACACTGGCATTCTTTTCCAGCTTCTGCACACAAAATAGCACTGATACTACCCCTTTAAATACAAACTTTCAAGCGTGGATCCCGTCAAGTATGACGGACAATCTGGGTGCTAATACCTTCCCAGGTTGTAACCAACCCCCTTTCTTAGTTTCTCTAGTCCGCAACCATCTTATCTATCCTTTTCCAGGTTTATGTAGCATTACCTTTACCTCGGGATAAAAAATGCCTAGCTGGCGACTCTTTTCAGTTCATCTTCACGTCCTCTCTTTCGCCGACCGTTCGCGTCTGTACCCCTCTTGGCCATGTGTCATTTGGTGGGAGAGATAGCTTGGCGACTCTGCTGGGGACCCTTATACTACAACCAGGGCTTCTGGTTCTTTTTGTGGGTTCCTCCTAGCGTTTGTTTGGTTTGTGTTTACTGGGGTGTTATATGCTATGTGTGTTTATTTGTTTTGCTTTATTTATTGCTTTATGTATAGCTTTATTTACTACTTTCTTTATAGTTTTTATATGCATCATACTGTCATTGCTGGATCTGGTTTTCTTTGGTGGGTGGGGTTCCATTGAGAGATTAAGGTCCTATACCTGGGACCTGAGTGACACCTAGGATAGAGTGGTTCATATTCTTTCCCATTCCATTTCGGTCTGGTGCGGGAATATGAAACACGGTTCAGATGTGGGTTTCTTCTTGAGAACTCCGTGCTACAGATTTCCTGTAGTGCTAGGGCTATCTGGGAAGCCTGCTAAGTCTGGATGACCTTTATTTTGACCTTCAGAATCTGGGGTGAATTAGAGGAGGATCTATTATGGTTATTGTAAACACTGTACCCCCGGGTTAGAAGTGTTTACACTTCTCATAACTGATCCAAGTCTGAGGATCCTTGTTCTAGAACATTACATGTGAGGGGGGTTGGGTTGTTTACAGGTTTGCAAGAACCCTTGGCCACATCATACCCTGTTACTGTATTGTTTAAGAGTACTCCACTTTGGACAGTTCTTGTGATTAAACCTGGACATGTGGCTCTTTATTTGAGTCCCCCACCCTGGTTACTGGATTTCTGAGCCTCCATCTGGACTTTTGAACCTACATGGACCTTATATCAGGACAAATAATCAGATCCAGCTCTTGATCACAAACCCTTGCATTTCATTTGCACATATCATCATTGCATCATTTGACATTTGTTTATTTTCTTTTCAGGGTATCCACCTCATTATATCTTGGTTTTGGTTTTGACCCCTTCTTCTGCATAGACCTCTGATTCAGTTGTCTTCATCAGTTATTTGCTTCAGTCATCTCCATCCTCACCAGCGTCAGTCTGTCAGAGGTTTACTTCCAGCATCAATATGTGATCTTCATCAGCATTTGTCTTCAGCTTCTTCAGCATCACTCATCGCTACTCCCAAGAAGAGCAACATATCTTATCACTTTTTTGAGCCTGTGTTGATTGGTATCAGGCAGGTCCAGACACTTATCACACCTGATCACATCCCTCTGTTCAGAGAGCACTATGGGGGTATTTTAGACATGGTCATGGATCTTGATTCTTCTCAGAGAAGCAATATCCACACATGCTTGCAGTTCTATGACCCTCCACTCAGGTGCTTCACCTTTCCTGACTTTCAGATGGGGCCCATGTTGGAAGAGTTTTCTTTGTTGATTAGAGTACCTATCAGAGGAGGGATCCCCTTTAACCCAGAGATGATTGCTCCCAGAAGTGAAGAAATAGCTAGGGCATTGTACTTGGAGCCTGCCCTTATTGAGCAAAATATGACAACAAAAGCTGGGATTCCTGGTTTACATCTGGACTTCTTGACTTCTCAGGCCATGCTGAAGGCTACAGTGGGGGAATAGAGGGCAGTCTGTGCACTCTTAGCCCTCAGCATATATGGGGCTATATTGTTTGCAGATGAGCCTAAATTTGTCAGTAAGAATGCCATCCATTTGTTTCTTCTGAAGAACCCAGTGCCTACATTGTTAGGAGATTTCTACTATTCTATTCATCAGAGGAATGAAAAACAAAGGGGGAAGTTGGTAAGGTGTTGTGCTCCTTTGTTTTACTCCTGGCTGCTCAGACACCTGCCTAAATCAGATTCTTTCTTGAACCCTCACCAGCAGATGAATTGGGCCAAGAGGTTCATTGCCTTGACTACATATGATATCAGATGGTGCACCCAGAGCACCAAAGGCAAAGACATTATCACTAGCTGTGGACAATACCTAAATGTGCCTCTGATAGGAGTAAAGGGTTGCATCAACTACAATCCTGTACTGTTTAGGAGACAATTGGGATATTCCTTGGTTCATCCTCCCAGAGGACAAGATTTAGCTGAGACCCTATATTGTGAAGTGCAACCTAATTCAGCTGTTATCAGACAAGCATCCTGGGCTTGGGACAACATCCAGACAAAAGTGGTAGCTATTCTTGGAAGATGTAATAATGTTGCTTCAGCTCAGTATTTAGACTGGTCCCGTACTAGAGCTCAATTTACCAGGATGCCTTTCACCTTGGAAGACACACCTGGGCCATCTACAGTACAGCCTACAGCAATAGTTAGCCTAGAGGAATTTGAAAAGTTGAAGGAAAGGAATGAGCAGCTGTCCCAGGCCTTGAAGAAGACTCTTTGGGAAAGAAGTGATGGTCGCTTGGACATTGAGAGGTTGGAAAAGCTCAGGGTTGAGCACCTTGCCAAAATTGAAAAGACAGAAGACTACATAAGGAAAGCAAGGGCTGGGGAACAGATATTGAAGAATGCCTGTAAAGAGGCCAAGATTCAGAAAGCTAGGGCTGAGAACTATCTGCAAGAGAGCCAGGCTAGGTGGGTCAGGATCACCGAAGCCCGTACACAAGAAGACCAGAAGACTCAAGCCAAGATTGATCAGTTGGAGGCCAATAAGAAGAAGCAACAGGAAGCTTTGTTGGCAGCTTAGAGGGAGATATCAGAATTGAAGCTTAGAGCAGGATTGAAGAGATCAAAAGACCAGGACAGGCATAAGAAGCTGACTACTGCCATTGCTACTAGGAACCTCCTCATTAGGACCATTACAGAGCATCCAGCTGGTCCAGTGACTGAGGCACTCCTGAAGGAGGTCAGGGAAAATGATTATGGATTGGATGTCTGATTCCTCTTTGCTTGTTGTTCTTTCCTTTTGATGTACTTTTCCCTTTTGTTGTTGTATTTTTGGCCCTCCATGGGCATGTGTTGTAAAACAGACTATGTATGTTTCATCATTTTTAATATATTTAGTTTGTTTTCATGTGGGCTTCTTTTCTCAACAACATCAAGCATCTTCCTCGAGGTCTGGAAAGGTCAAAACCAAGAACCAAACCGGATACCTTGGAAAACAAATAAGCATATTGCATTGCATACTGACTTTTTCTTTGTTTTGTAGGTTTTGTTTATTTTTTGTTTCGAACTTTGTTGTGATCTCAGGAAACATTGCTCGTTGCCGAGTGTTCCCTGTCAACCGCACGCACCGGTACCTGACTCGTAAAAACCTTCCCGACATTCAGATGGAGCAGGTGCAGCAGGACCTGAATGAGGTCAGAAATCAGATGGCAAACGAGAGAGTAGAGATGAGAAACCAGATGTCTCAATTCATGGCTGTCATGACTGGCTTAGCCCAAAGCCAAGAAAGGATGAGAGAGCTGGTGGAAAGACAAACACCTGAGGAGCCTCATCTTGGAACAGGGGGCACCAGCAACAATGAACGGGGGCAACCTCGTATTGACCCACCAAAATATGGAACCCATTTGAATCCGGATGTTAATATCCCCATAAACGTTCAAGGTAATACTGTTGGGGGCAGGATCCTGCAAGAGGATCCCCAAGAGGAACAATTTACTGTTATAGGGGCTGGAGATGAGGTATATGATAGAATATTGGACGAGATTGCTGAAAATCTAAGATCGTTGGAATCTCAAAATTCTTTGGGTTTCGATGTGATGGATATGGGACTAGTAGATGGGGTGAGAATTCCCCACAAATTCAAACCCCCATGCTTTGAGAAGTATAATGGCACTTCCTATCCGCGTACTCATCCGCAATCTTTCTTGGGAAGGCTCAAGGCTTATACCATGGATGAAAAATTATGGATGTTCTACTTTGAGGACAGTCTGACTGGAGCTTCGAGAGAATGGTATTCGCATCTGACTAGGGCCACCATAAGATGTTGGAAGGACTTGGCCGAGGCTTTCATCCAGCAATATCAGTACAACCTAGGCATGGCTCCCAATAGAACTCTTATAATGGGCATGTCTCAATCTTCTAGAGAAAGCTTCCGGGATTATGCTCAGAGATGGAGACAGCTTGCTGCTGCTGTCCAACCACCCATGTCAGAAAGAGAAATGGCTGACATGTTCATGAACACCTTGCAAGGGACTTATATTGATAAGCTTGCTGCTTTCTCCTCTACCAGTTTTGCTGATGTGGTTATAGCTGGTGAGAGAATTGAAAGTCTCTTGAATATGGGCAAAATCTCCGATAATGGTGCAAGTTCCTCCAGCAACCCCAGAAAACCTTTTGCAGGACCCCGAAGGGCGGGTGAAACAAATGTCATTCATACAAGCAGGGGCAGGCCCCAATATTCTCACAGGTCAGTAGCAGCTGTTACCATCCCAGCTCCAGTTCCACAACAACCATTATATCCTCAACAACAACAACAACATCACTATCAGCAACCATCTCATTTTCCGCAATAAAGAACCTACAACAACAACAATAGCAACCAACATCAGCGTCCCTTCCAACAAAGGCCTTCTCAGGCAAATAGGGTAATTGACCCTATTCCTATGCCTTATGCTTCCTTATTGCCACAACTCCTGAAGCTCAACCTGGTTGAGTTAAGGACGTTGGCACCACCGGATCCTCTCAATCTCCCAAAGAATTATGATGTCAACGCCAGGTATGCTTTTCACTCCAACGCACCTGTAAACACCCCAAATTTGCCCTCACCCATTCACACCATGGCTTGTGATCATCCTCATATGCATAAGCACAATCATATCATCTCACATCTCATTTTTGATTCACTGCATTGGTTCTGAGTCATTTGCATCTAGAGTTTGTGATCTGAGCAACCTCAGGGCATCTTGAGCCATTCCAAAGGCAACCAATCAACTCAAAGTGGTCCATGTGTGTTCTTATATCATATTTCATCTCCTCAAAGTCAAAAATGCAGAGGAATCACAAGAACTAGGGTTTGAGTGGATGCAGAGCCAGGTTGAACTGCACAGTTGACTGAAAATTAGGGTTTTGGTTTCAGAGGCCATAACCCCAAATTTTTTGGTCATTCTTGTTTCCATTGGTCTCTATATGGTATAGGGAGTATGCATATCAATTTTCATGAAGAAATTCCATGGGGAAGTCATCTGATCAAGAGTTGACTTTTCAGACAAGTCAGTGTAAAATCAGGGCATCTGAGGCCCCCAATGACCCAACCAATGGGTGATCTTCATCATTTTGAGTGTATATGGTCTTTATTTGATCATGGAAGAAGATTGAAGTTCATAGAAATCAAGAATTTAGGGTTTTTGCAAATGTTGACTTTTTGGGCATAGTTGACTTTTCAAGAATGCATCATTTTAGGTCATTTTTCAAGCCTTGATTCATGATCCAAAATGCTTCAAATGAAAAAACCTTGGTCATGAAAGTTGTAGATCTCATCTTTCCCTTTCCAAAAAGTACAAGAGCATGATCTAATTCATCTTGGATCAAAAGTTATGGTTTGTTAAAGTTGGCAAAAATCACTAAATTTCAAGTTATGCACTAAATGGAAAACTTGCAAATTCATGTATCAAGCATTCTAGTGACTTCAAAGTGACTTCAAAACTTCATCACATGATCACATATGCCCTAAAAAACAGAATTGGCCCAAGGGATTCTTCTTTGTTTGCCTTGATTTTCAAAAGTCCCATGAGGCATTTCCATAAGTGTGCAAAAGAGGATTCTTGGCAAATCCATGCTTCAAAGAATTATGTGATCACTAGCTGATTTTTCAACATTGCCATGACTAAAAGAAATGTTGTGCTACAAAATTCAGCAAGAAGAATCACATGTGCATAAGCAAAAATCATGAGAAAACACAAGTGGACAACTTGCAAAATCACTCTCAACTCATGATCCACATGTTGCAGTCATTCATAAGCAATCCAATGGTCATCCTTGACTCAAGCTGAAGCAAGACATGCCCTAACATAGCTGCTGCCATAGCCCATGCTGCAAGTACAACAACTCTTGACTTTTTGGCCAATTGCTCCATACCTTTCCCACAGTGCATGTCAAGTCTTCTGATTCATTCCAATAGTCTAGGGATAGTGTATGGATCATAAAAACACAACACCCACAAGCCTGGAACACACACATTGCAGCATAACACAAAACTGTCCAAAAACTTCTCCTCTTCGAATCCCTTTCCTCAGCCATCAAACATCCATTTTCTCTTCACCATTGCATAATACACACTCAAAGGAACCAGAATCCACCATTAAAGCAGTTTGAAACCTCCCAAATCACAACTGTGAAATCTGTCATATCAGAACTCAAGCTTCCAAAATGGCCACCAACAAGGGGTTGTGAACATTCCATTGGCTTCAGGGGGTTCAGAGAAGGCATTCTGCATCAAAGCAAGGTCAGGAGAGCTCATATTCATAGTTCATCACTTCAGGTAGCTTCGAATCCTCAACTTTTCAGAGCTTGCATTTTTTGTTACAAATTGAAAGTACATGTCTTGCTGATCATAATGATGTGTTTAGAATTGGAAATGAGTGAAAAATGAGGATTTACTGAAGCTCTGAAATTTTGCCCGTGAAACTTCATGGCTTCGATTCCCTTAGTTTAAGCATGAGAAATTCATTTTGAGAGTTGATTTGGGTGAGGTTTGAGTAGAGGAGTGTTTCCCTGGCTTTAATTTGGAGAATGGTGGCCTGAATCATGATCTAGGGTTTTCAACCCGCCGGAGAAGGTGACCGGAGCTTCCCTCCGGTCACCTGAAAGTCATTAACTATAAACCCTAATTAATTTGCCAGATGCGTTCACAGCCTTAGGATGGTGATTAGCTTAAGTTGTGCACGGCCCAGATTGATTCACTTAGCCCTAATTCTTTTTATTTAAATTAATTAAAATTAATTAAGTTAATTGAATCAGACTCCATCCTGGCCGTTTAAAAACGCGCGCGGTCAAGCCCCTTTTCCCAGGTTCAAATCTCAGCCTTTGGATTGAATTACTTTTCATTTTTATTAATATTAATTCATTTCTTTTACATTTGTTTTCTATATTTTATTTTAAATAGCAAAACTTATTAAAAAAATCTGAAATTTTTTGTACAAGTTATTATTAAGTTTCAGAACCCAAAAACATTTTTTATTTTATTTTTATCATTAAAAAAGTATTTTTAAATATTTAAAAGATTATTTTTAATTAATTAATGAGAATTAATTAATTAAAAATACTTTTAGGTATTTAAAAATTACAAAAAAATTCATGAAATGTTCTAAGACATTTAGAAACATTGTCCAACCTTCAAACCAAATTTCTTTTTTGATCTTGATGCATTTTAAGAATTTTTCATTGAATTAAATCATTTTTTATGCATTATTTTGATCATGGGTTCAAAAATTCATTTCTGCCAATTGGTGAAGGTTGAGACATTGATTCTTCTTGCTTTGTCTTTTGTTTTGCATGTAGTTTCAAAGATAAAAAGGCCATGAATTGTTCTTGCATTTTCAAATTGTTTGGCATTTGTTTTGTTAAGAACCCCTAAAAAACCCTAATAACTTAGAAAATTCATATCTTGAGTTTGGTTGAGAGTTGAGAGCTCCCCTTTGGGCAGTGGTTTATTATAGGTCTAGGGTTTCCTTGGGTACCATTTTCCATTTTTACTTTAGGGTTTTGCTTCTGTTTTTGGTTAGTGTTTGATGTTTGATCCATAAACCCTAATTTGGGTTTTCTTTTGCATCCTTCTTGCATTCTCTTGCATAACATGACTTATCATTGCATTTTGTGCATTCTTGTGATCCATTTGACATCTTAAGACATGTATAAAGCATCTTTGATCATTGCATTGCATATTTGCCATGTCATTTGTCTTGTATGATTCATAACTTTTCATGTTCCTTAGCTTGCATCATTTGCATTCATGATCTTGTATGAACATCCCCATTGTCTTGCCTCATGTTTGCAGCACTTCATAACATCATAATCATCATCAACATGCTTCTGGTTTTGCTTAGCATCATATCATTTCATCTCATCTTGCATTGCATTGCATTTTCTTTCTAACATTGCAGGTGGTAAGTAAACTTGAGAAGTGGATTTGCCTTCACTTCTCATACCTTTTCTTTTCATCTCTCTTGCATCCATTGCTGCATTCTTATTTGTGTTTGAGTTTGAGCTTGCTCATTCTTCTCCTCCCCACTTTCTTTCTTCAAGTGACTTGACTTCTTGAATGAAGCAAGTCACTTTGCTTCTCTTGATCCTGTTCATCTGCTTCCTGGTGGCTCCTTTGAAGATTGTTCTTGAAAACCTCACAAACCTTAGGATCATCCAAGCATGACAATGAATTAGGGTTTTGATTAGTCCCCCCATAGTTTTACCTTTGTGTCTCTCTTTGAGTCTCCTCTTCTCACCTCATAATCAGGGACTAAACCCTAAAGGCTTTAAGACTTTGTGATTAAGCTTATGCCTGCATCCTTCTCTTAGGATGGAGTGTATAACTTTAATCCTAAGTCTTGAACCCTTAAGGTGTTTAAATCTCTTAATCAATTCATCTAATAATCATCAAGACATCACTTGTAACTTGGGCCTTGCATTAGGGTTCTAATTCTTCCTTAAGTGGTTAAGAAGGACTAACCCTAGTGTTAATGGACAAGTCCCCCTCAAGTTGTCTTACAAACCATAAAATTCACTTCATCATCATACCATTAAATAAAATCCACTTAATCAAAGGCTTGTTTTGTCATGGGTTTAATCCCTAATCATGGATTAAGTTGAGGAGTTTTTCTCAACTTAAACATTCTCATCTATTATCCTTCTTTTAGGATGGTGTAATGGGTCTGTTTAATCCTTGATTATGGCTTAACCTCATTACTCAACACTAAACAAAAACACCAAAAACATCTAAATAATCACAAATAGGTTAATGATCTTAATCCTACACCGAAGGTGATTAAGTGTGAGAATCTGACTTCACACTTAAGGTATTCTCATTACCCCTAATCAGAGGGAGGATGTGATGAGTTTACTAACCCATTGGTTTAGACTTAAGCTCATTATCCTATGACAAAAATCCAAAAAAAGAAATAAAAGACTGAAAACTCAAAAACAAACAATAATCGTCTCCTCCGGGATTCTTTTCTCATCATCTTCACTCACAATCGAGAACTTGCTTCTTCCGTCTAATGCAAGACAGTAAGCACCTGAGCCAGACAGGTCATACACTTGAGCATAGACAAGTAAGCAGTTCACAAGTCAATTCACCTTTCAGTCTCTTTGGGTCGAACTACGGTGTTCTGACTTCCTCATTGCACAAGAGGATACGTAGGCATAACTTAACAGTTATCGAACAAAAGTCTCTGTACATTCCCCCTCTTTCCAGCTTCATTCTTTAGCCTCATTATCATGAGCATCTCATCTTTGTTCCTACACTGACACTGTATATATCACATTTCACACTTCTTTTACACTGACACCTGTACATCTTTTCCAGCTCTTTATGCACAGATTGCACTGACACTACCCCTTTAAAACACAAATCTTTCAAGCGTGGATCCCGTCGAGTACGACGGACAATCTGGATGCTAATACCTTCCCAGGTTGTAACCAACCCCCTTTCTCAGTCTCTCTGGTTCGCAACCGTCTTATCCATCTTTTTCTAGGCTTATGCAGCATTGCCTTTCCTCCGGGATAAAAATGCCTAGCTGGCGACTCTTTTCATCTCCAGTGAGTTCACGGCTGTGTGTTCTCACTGTTCCCTTCGCCGACCGTTCGCGTCTGTACCTTCATCTGATCCATTGTCATTTGTCGGGAGCGACAGCTTGGCGACTCTGCTGGGGAACCTTATACTGCAACCAGGGCTTCTGGTTCTTTTTGTGGGTTCCTCCTAGCGCTTGATTGATTTGTGTTTATTGGGGTGTTATGTGTTATCGGTGTTTGTATATGTTTTATTTTTGCTTTATGTACAGTTTGCTTTACTGCTTTCTTTATAGCTTTGCATTATATCATACTGTCATGCTGTCTGTGCTGGATTTGTTTTCTTGTTTTGGTGGGTGGGTGTTTCATTGAGAGTTAAGGTCCTATACCTGGGACCTGAGTGACACCTAGGCTAGAGTGAATCATATTCTTTCCCATTCCATTTCGGTCTGGTGCGGGAATATGAAACACGGTTCAGACATGGGTTTCTTCTTGAGAACTCTGTGTTGCAGATCTCCTGCAATGCTAGGGCTATCTGGGAAGCCTGCTAAGTCTGGATGACCTTTTAGTATTGACCTTCAGAAACTGAGGTGAATTAGAGGAGGAATTGTTATGGTTATTGTAAACACTATACCTCCGGGTTAGAAGTGTTTACACTTCTCATAACTGATCCAAGTCTGAGGATCCTTGTTTTAGATCACTACCTGTGAGGGGGTTGGGCTGTTTACAGGTTTGCAGGTACCTTGACCTCAGAATACCCTGTTACTTTGACTTTGTTAAGAGTACTCCATGTTGGACAGTTCTTGTGATTCTAAAACTCTGGACATGTGGCTCTTTATTTGAGTCCCCCACCCTGGTTACTGGATTTTTAGACCTCCATCTGGAATTCTTGAACACACATGGATCTATACCAAGACAGTTTAATCAGATCCAGCTCAGTCACAAACCCTTGCATTTCATTTGCATACATACTCATTGCATCATATTAACATTTGCTTATTTGTGTTTCAGGGTATCCACCTCCATCTGGTTTTGGTTTTGACCCCATCTGCAGTTTTGACCTGTCTCCATCAGCACTTGCATCAGTTTGTCAGCCATATACTTCAGTTACTTGCACTAGCCAGCCAGTGGCCCACTCCTCAGCATCTTCATCAGCACTTATCCTACTCAGTCCTCAGCATCATGGCTCCAAAGAAAAGCAACATCACCTATCATTTCTTCCAACCAGACTTGTCAGACATCAGGAGGATCCAAACCCTGATCACTCCAGATCACATACCCTTGTTCAGGGAGAGTTATGGAGATATACTGGACATGGTTGTGGATCTGGACCCTTCACAGAGGAGCCTCATCCACACTTGCATTCAGTTCTATGATCCCCCATTGAGATGTTTCACCTTTCAAGACTTTCAGTTGGGGCCTCTATTAGAAGAATACTCATCTTTGATTGGTTTGCCTGTCAAGAGAGAAATCCCATTCAACCCTGAAATGGTCTTTCCTAGCAATGGAGAGGTAGCAAAAGCTTTGTATCTGGAGCCTGTTTTGATTGAACAGCATATGACCTCTAAAGCTGGGATCCCTGGATTTCATCTGGACTTCCTGATTTCTCAAGCTAGTCTGAAGGCCTCCTTGGGGGAGTGGAAAGTTGTTTGTGCTCTATTGGCCTTGAGTGTATATGGAATTGTGTTGTTTGCAGATGAGCCCCGTTTCATCAGCAAGAATGCAATCCACTTGTTCATCCTGAAGAACCCAGTGCCAACTTTACTGGGTGATCTTTATTACTCAGTCCATCAGAGAAATGAGAAGCAGAGGGGCAGATTAGTAAGGATTTGTGCTCCATTATTCCATGTTTGGCTTCTCAGGCATCTACCCAGGACAGATGCATTTCTCAATCCTCATCAGCAAAGCAATTGGGCTAAGAGACTCACTGTCCTAACTTCAGCAGATATCAGATGGTGTACTCAGAGCACCAAGGGCAGAGACATGATCACAAGCTGTGGGCACTTTCCCAATGTGCCTTTGATAGGAGTTAAGGGAAGTATCAATTACAACCCTCTGCTGTTCAGAAGGCAATTAGGCTATGCACTGGTTCATACTCCTAGGGAACAAGATTTGGTGGAGACCCTCTACTGTGAGAACAAGATTAGTTTGGCTGTTGTTAGGCAGGCTGCCTGGGCCTGGGATCATGTTCAAACTAAGGGAATTACCATTCTGGGTAAGTGCAATAATGTGGCATCAGTCCAATATTATGAGTGGTCCCATGCTAGGGCCCAATTCTCTGGAATGCCCTTTACCATAGAAGCCATGCTTGAGTCATCTTCAGCACCACCCCCTGCCACTATCAGTTTGGAGGAGTTTGAGAGCTTGAAGGAAAGAAATGAGAAGTTAACTCAAGCCTTGCAGAAGACCCTCAGGGAGAGGAGTGAAGGTGTGAGGGAGGTTGAAAGATTGGAGAAATTGAGGGTAGAACACTTGATTAAGATTGAGAAGTCTGGAGATTATATCAACAAGTCTAAGGCTGGTGAACAGATTCTGAAGAATGCTTGTAAAGAAGCCCAGTTTCAGAGAGCAAGAACAGACTTGTACTTGAAGGAGAGTCAGGCCAGGTGGGTCCGGATCACTGAGGCCCGTACTCTAGAAGACAAGAGAGCTCAAGACAAGATGGAGCAGATGGAAAAAGCCCTGGCAGCAGCCCAGGAGGAAATATCAGAGCTGAAAATCAAAGCAGGAGTGAAGAGGTCTAAGGACCAAAGTCAGAACAAGAAATTGGCTGCAGCTGTTGCAACAAGAAACCTTCTCATCAGAAGTCTCACGGAGCATCCGGCTGATCCTGTGACCGAAGCACTTCTCAAGGAAGTTCGTGAGGATGAGTTTGGCCTTGGAGTTTGATCATTTGCTTGTTGTTGTTCCTTTTCCATGTACTTTTGCTTTATGTGATGTATTTTGGCCCCTTTGAGGGTTTGTGTTGTAAAATGAACAAATTGTATTATTTCGCCTTTGTAATATATTTGTGTTGGTTTCTATCTGGGATCACATCAAAAGCAACTTCAACAGCATCATCTTCAAGGGTCTGGAAGGGTCAAAACTAAAGACCAAACCGGATACCTTGAGAACAAATAAGCATAACTGCATTGCATGCTAACCCTTTTGTTTGTTTTGTTGTTGCTAACCTCTGTTGTGATGTTCAGGAATTATTGCTCGCCGCCGGGTATTTCCTCTCAACAGGCCTCACAGGTACCCAACTAGAAACAACCTTCCGGGAATTCAGATGGATCAGATGCAACAAGACCTTACGGAGGTCAGAAACCAGATGGCAAACGAAAGGTTAGAGATGAGAACGCAGATGACGCAGTTCATGGAAGTTATGAACAACATGGCTCAGAGCCAGGAGAGACTGAGGGCCATGGTGGAGAGGCAAAATCAAGAGGAGCCTCATGTAGGAACTGCGGGCACCAGTAATAATGAAAGGGTGCAACCACATGTTACCCCCCCTGTGTTTGGTCCACATCTCCATCCTGAGGTTAACATCCCTGCAAATGTTCAAGGAACAGCCACTGCAGCCAGAATACTTCAAGAAGATCCTCAGGAGGACCAGTATACAGTAATGGGTGCCGGAGAAGAAACATATGATAGACGATTGGAAGAAATAGCTGAGAAGTTGAGGTCCCTGGAGTCTCAAAACTCTTTGGGGTTCGACGTCATGGACATGGGATTGGTAGAAGGGGTCAGGATCCCCCACAAGTTCAAGCCTCCATGTTTCGAAAATTATAATGGGACTTCATGCCCCCGGACTCATTTGCAATCATTTCTGGGAAGGCTGAAGGCCTATACAATGGATGAGAAATTGTGGATGTTCTATTTTGAAGATAGCTTGACTGGAGCATCAAGGGAATGGTATTCCCATCTGACAAGAGCAACTATAAGATGCTGGAAGGACCTGGCAGAAGCCTTCATCAGACAGTATCAGTATAATCTAGATATGGCACCCAACAGGACCCTCCTAATGGGAATGTCACAGTCTTCAAGGGAGAGCTTCAGAGAATATGCTCAAAGATGGAGGCAATTGGCTGCTGCTGTTCAACCACCAATGTCAGAGAGAGAAATGGCAGACATGTTTATGAACACTCTTCAGGGGACCTATATTGACAGGTTAGCTGCTTTCTCTTCCACTAGCTTTGCGGATGTTGTTATAGCTGGGGAGAGAATTGAAAGCCTGTTAAAAATGGGAAAGATCTCAGACAACGGTGCAAGCTCGTCCAGTAGTACAAGAAAGCCTTTTGCAGGCCCGAGAAGAACTGGCGAGACCAATGCCATTCACACCAACAGGGGTAGGCCCCAATATGCTCAAAGGTCAATAGCAGCAGTCACTATCCCTGCTCCAGCTCATCCTCAGCCAGTCTATCAACCTCCTCAACAAAGCTTCCAACAACAACCTCAGTATCAGCAAAATCAGTATCCTCCAAGAAACTACAACAACAACAACTCCAACAACAACAATCAACAGAGGCCATTCCAACAGAGGCCATCCCAAGCTAACAGAGTGATCGACCCGATCCCAATGCCATATGCTGCCTTGCTGCCACAACTTCTGAAACTCAACCTAGTTGAGCTAAGAACGTTGGCACCTCCTGATCCCAACAGTCTACCAAGGAACTATGACTCCAATGCTAGGTGTGCTTTTCATTCCAATGCACCTGGTCACAGTACAGAAAAATGCAGGGCTCTGCATATGAAGGTACAAGACTTGGTAGACTCCAAGGCTCTGAATTTTGCACCTCCGCCCAATGTCAATAAAAACCCTATGCCAAACCATGGTGGTCCCCGAATTAATGCTATTGAAGAAGACCAACCGTCTTATTTGATAACTAGTGTGGATCAGATCCGGACACCATTGGTGGAAATCAAAGCTCAGCTCCGTGAAAACAATATATTTCCGGGGTGTGAACTAGGGTGCCCATACTGCAATATTTCATGGAATGGGTGTGAAGATTTAAGGAATGGCATTGACAGCCTTATTCAGAGTGGCTTGCTACAGATCACTACATCATTTCCGACAAATCCGGCAACTTCATCAACAACGGTTTCAGAACCTCCTACAAATGCAGCAACTATTGTTCCCGACAATTCATCAGCACCATCAACAAGTACTCCACCTGTCCTTCCAAATGATCAGTTTTCAACAGTTTCTCCTGCTACAACTTCAGCTTCATTCCATTTCGACTCTCCATCAGCAACAACAACAGTCCTTCCAACAGGACCTCCTACAACACCAGCAATCAATCACGAAGATGTCTCTACTGTTACCATATTCTATGATCCTGAAAATAACTCCGCTTACCATTCAGAAGGTGCTGCTCCCACCAGAGCACCAGTTACAATCTTCTATGATCCACAAACAATAACAGTCCCTTCAGCAGCAGCAATCAGTCCAGTCACTGTCACGGTGCCTGGACCAGTACCATATGAAAGCAATAGGGCCATCCCTTGGCACTATGGCTCTGACGTGTACTGCGAAGGAAAAAGAATCACTCTGGGAACATCAGCACCTGCACCACAAGTAGATAATGTGGGGGGAGGCGGAGGCTTCACTCGAAGCGGACGTCTCTTTGCTTCACAAGTTCAAAAACCTACTGCCGAAGCAGAAGCTGCTGCCAAGGCAAAGGGTAAAGGCCCGGTGCAGGAAGATCCAGCTGCCAAAGAAGCCCTGAAAACTCCATTTGATCAGGAAGTTGATGAGTTTATGAGAATCATCAAAAAGAGTGATTACAAAATTGTGGATCAACTTCACCAGACGCCATCCAAAATCTCCATCCTCTCACTGCTTATGTGCTCCGAAGCCCATCGGAATGCACTACTTAAAGTCCTGCACGCAGCTTACGTGCCTGAGGAGATAACTGTCAACCAGTTGGAAACCGTGGTTGGAAATGTTACTGCTAGCAATGGGCTAGGGTTTACCAATTCTGACTTGACAGCGGATGGCCGCAACCACAACAAATCCTTGCACATAACCCTGGAATGCAAAGGAGCTGTCCTTTCTCATGTGCTGGTGGACACAGGTTCTTCCCTGAATGTCTTACCAAAGAAGGCTCTGGTGAAGCTTGAATATGATGGACTGGCATTGAGACCCAGCAACCTGGTAGTAAGAGCCTTTGATGGTTCTAAGAGATCGGTTCTGGGAGAGATTGAGCTGCCTGTGACAATTGGCCCACAGACCTTTAAAACTATCTTTTATGTGATGGACATTCAGCCCGCCTACAGCTGTTTGTTGGGCAGACCCTGGATTCACGCCGCCGGCGCAATAACGTCTACCCTTCACCAAAAGTTAAAATTTGAGTGGGAAGGTCAAGTTGTCACAATCTGTGGAGAGGAGGACATTTTTGTCAGCCACCTGGCAACCTACAAGTACATTGAAATGGATGGAGAGATCCATGAAACAATGAGCCAGGGGTTTGAAGCGCTGAATGTGAATGAAGCATCTGCTGTATCTGGTACCCCAATGTCGTCTTACCAACAAGCCCGGAAGGTTGTTGAAGAAGGAACTGCCCTAGGCTGGGGCAAGGTCTTAGCTGTGGAGGAGAAGAAGGACAAATTTGGGTTGGGTTACAGACCAACTCAACATCAAGCAAAGGCTGCTGCAGAGCCTGGTTTTGTCAGTGGGGGGATGCTTACCCCCGATGCTATCAACTGTTTGGAAGACGAGCTGGAGGAGGAGCGCAATCTGGAGAATTGGATTCGTCCGAAGATCCCGGGGAGCAGTGTCTCGAACTGGTCTTCCCAGGAAATTATAAGAGTTACTCATGCAGAGTAATTATTATTTCCTGTATTTTTTATAGCATGCATCCAAGTCTTGCATCTTGCCCAAGATGACAAGACTCATTTTGTAACCAGGGCCATTTGTACTTTTGTGCAAACAAGATTAAATTAATGAAATATCAGACGTCTTTTTGCAAACGAGTCCGTTTCTTTTATGCTCACTGTTTTTCCATTTTTCTTTTTGTACAAAAATAAATGGCGGTGTTTTCAAAATGATAACTTCATTTCACTTTTTCTAAAGCAAGATTAAAATCAATCACTAAAATGGACGAACTTAACCCTTGCAGAGAGTGCCTTCCTGACAGCACCGACAACAGCACAGCTATGACATCGTATGACTTTGACAATCCAATCAATCAAGCTGATGAAGGGGTTGATGAAGAATATGAGCTTCCTGAAGAGCTAGCCAGGTTGTTGAGACAGGAGGAAAAGGTTATTACTCCTCATCAGGAGGAGATTGAAGTGATTAATCTTGGTACGGAAGAAAAGGTGAAAGAAGTTAAAATCGGGGCCTGCCTGCAAGACTCAGTGAAGAGACAACTGACAGATCTGCTTCAAGAGTATGTTGATGTGTTTGCTTGGTCGTATCAAGATATGCCAGGGTTGGACACCGATATAGTTGTGCACAAGCTGCCTTTGAGGGAAGAATGCCCACCAGTCAAACAGAAGTTGCGCCGGACTCGCCCAGACATGGCTATGAAAATCAAGGAAGAGGTACAAAAGCAATGGGACGCCGGGTTCCTTGCTGTAACTAGCTACCCGCCGTGGGTTGCTAACATAGTACCTGTGCCTAAGAAAGATGGCAAAGTAAGAATGTGTGTTGACTACCGGGACCTGAACAGAGCCAGCCCGAAAGATGACTTCCCATTACCTCACATTGACGTATTGGTGGATAACACGGCTCAGTTCTCGGTATTCTCCTTCATGGATGGATTTTCAGGATATAATCAGATCAAGATGTCACCTGAAGACATGGAGAAGACAACATTCATTACACCTTGGGGCACGTTCTGTTACAAAGTAATGCCATTCGGACTGAAGAATGCTGGTGCAACATATCAACGGGCTATGGTGACATTGTTCCACGATATGATCCACAAAGAAATAGAATGTTATGTGGATGATATGATCGCCAAGTCCCTTACGGAGGAAGATCATCTGGTGAATCTGCTCAAATTATTCAAGCGTCTGAGGAAATATCAACTAAAGTTGAACCCCAACAAATGCACATTCGGGGTGCGGTCCGGTAAGCTGTTGGGCTTTATTGTAAGCGAGAAAGGGATTGAAGTTGACCCTGATAAAGTCAAAGCTATTCAAGAAATGCCTGCACCGAAAACTGAGAAAGAGGTTCGAGGGTTCTTAGGTCGATTGAACTACATTTCAAGGTTCATATCTCACCTTACAGCAACCTGTGAACCCTTGTTCAAGCTGTTAAGAAAAGAACAAACGGTCAGGTGGAACGAAGATTGCCAGAAGGCTTTTGACAAGATCAAGGAGTATTTACAAGAACCTCCAATTCTCATGCCTCCAGTTGAAGGAAGACCTCTGATAATGTACTTGACAGTATTAGAAGAGTCGATGGGGTGTGTGCTGGGCCAGCATGACGAGTCTGGTCGAAAAGAGTATGCAATATACTACCTAAGCAAAAAGTTTACCGACTGTGAACAGCGTTATTCACTGCTCGAGAAAACTTGTTGTGCTTTAGCGTGGGCTGCTCGCCGACTGAGACAGTATATGTTGACCCACACTACCTTATTAATCTCAAAAATGGATCCAGTTAAGTACATTTTCGAGAAGCCAGCTCTTACCGGACGGGTTGCAAGATGGCAGATGATTCTCACAGAATACGACATACAGTACACATCTCAGAAAGCCATCAAGGGCAGTGTACTATCTGAATATCTTGCTGAGCAACCCATTGATGACTACCAGCCTATGAGATTTGACTTCCCTGATGAAGACATCATGTTCATTAAAGCAAAAGATCACGAAGAGCCTATTCACACTGAAGGGCCTGACCCGGAAGAAGAATGGACAATGATGTTTGACGGGGCTGTTAACATGAATGGTCGTGGTGTTGGTGCAGTACTCATTACACCAAAAGGAGTTCACATGCCTTTCTCGGCAAAACTCACTTTCAACTGCACTAACAACGAAGCTGAATACGAAGCTTGCATTATGGGTCTTGAGGAAGCCATTGACCTCAGGATCAAGACATTGACCGTATTCGGAGATTCAGCTTTGGTAGTCAATCAAACCAACGGAAAATGGTACACCCACCAAGATCATCTGATACCTTACAGGGATTATACAAGGAGGTTATTGACTTTCTTCACAACAGTCAAGCTTGAGTATATCCCTCGGGACGAGAATCAGTTTGCAGATGCTCTTGCTACCATTTCATCCATGATCAAAGTTCAAGCGGCTAACTTTGTACCTCAGATTTCAGTATCTAGACTTGATAGACCAGCATATGTATTTGCAGCAGACGTCGTAAAAGATGATAAGCCTTGGTTCCATGACATTAAGTGCTTCTTGGAGGATCAAACATACCCACCTGGGGCATCTTCCAATGATAAGAAGACTTTGAGAAGGCTTGCTGGTAGTTTCTTCCTGAATGCTGATGGGTCTTTATACAAGAGGAACTTTGACATGGTACTCCTCAGATGTGTTGACAAGACGGAAGCAGATTTGCTGATGCATGAAGTGCACGAAGGATCTTTTGGTACCCATGCCGGAGGGCATGCCATGGCTAAGAAGTTGTTAAGATCAGGCTATTACTGGATCACAATGGATGCAGACTGTTGTGCTTACGCCAGGAAATGTCATAAATGCCAGATTTACGCAGATAAGGTGCATGTACCTCCCAATCCTTTGAACATCATGTCTTCACCTTGGCCCTTTGCTATGTGGGGCATTGATATGATCGGAAAAATTGAGCCAACTGCTTCAAACGGCCACAGATTCATCCTGGTCGCCATTGACTATTTCACCAAGTGGGTTGAAGCAGCCTCATATGCAAACGTCACTAGACAAGTGGTTGCCAGATTTCTGAAAAGAGATATCATCTGTCGGTATGGAGTGCCCGAGCGAATCATTACTGATAATGGTTCCAATTTAAACAACAAAATGATGGCAGAGCTGTGCCGGGACTTCAAGATCCAACATCACAATTCTTCTCCTTACAGGCCAAAAATGAACGGCGCGGTTGAGGCAGCGAATAAGAATATCAAGAAGATTGTGCAGAAGATGGTAGTCACGTACAAAGACTGGCATGAAATGCTACCGTTTGCCTTGCATGGGTACCGCACATCAATCAGAACGTCCACTGGGGCAACACCGTATCAACTTGTGTATGGTATGGAGGCAGTCCTACCTGTTGAAGTTGAATTGCCTTCTCTACGGGTACTAATGGATGTTAAACTGAGTGAAGCAGAATGGGTTCGGTCCCGATACGAACAACTGAGTCTGATCGAAGAAAAAAGATTGGCTGCAATCTGTCACGGACAGTTATATCAGAAGAGAATGAAGAAAGCCTTCGATCAGAAAGTCAGGCACCGAGAATACCAAGTAGGGGATCTTGTGTTGAAAAGAATCCTCCCTCCTCATACAGACCACAGGGGCAAATGGACTCCAAATTATGAAGGACCATTCGTGGTAAAGAAAGTTTTCTCTGGTGGAGCACTGATGCTCAGTACCATGGATGGTGAAGACTTCCCGTCCCCTGTGAATTCAGATGCAGTTAAAAAATACTTCGCATAAAACGACCCGCTGGACATAAAAACAGAATGTAAGTCCAGGCAAAAATAGGGCATCCCGGCGAGTCAAAAACAGAATAAAAGACTCGGGCAAAAGTAAGGGAAAATAAACAAAAATGTACACCCGCTGAGTTGAAAAGCCGCATTGGACAGCTCAGGCAAAAATAGGTATCCCGATGGATTGAAAACCCGAAAGGGCGATCCATGCAAAACAAGGGAATAAGCGAACAACTGCATTCTGAATTCGTCTGTATCACCTACAACTTGGTAAGCTTCAAAGGATCAAGCTTCAATCAGAATCAACTCTCTCCAGAAAGCAAGACGAGAAGAACGTCATTGTCATACGAGTCGTAGCAGGAGAGGAAGCTCCTCAAAGCGTCGTCAACACCGCCAGCACTTTATTTCTCAATTTGTAACAATCTCCTCATTTCAGGAGATATGTTTCTTTGACTGTATCTTGCCAATTCAGGGCACATGAATTAATAAAATCAGATTTTCAGTCATGTTTCGTCTTTTACATTTATGTTTTGCAAAGAGTTGTCTGATATCTCTAAAATACAATTGCATAAGTACAGATGCCTTTCTCTAAAAATGAAAACACATGCTTACAGGGAATGTGATTATTCTCGAAAGTACTTAACTCCTATGACGGAATCCAGTAAGGGATACCTCGGGACCTTTTGTACGTTTCCTTACCTTTGCAGGAGTGCAGGTATCCAGAACACAACCTGGGGCATGCAAGCTACGTCTCAGCAAGTGGGCGAATCATTATCAACTCGGCCTATCTTCAACATACAGCATCGAAGGTGCCCATTTCCCCAGCGGAGCTGCCAAATCAGCATACACTCAATCTCAGCATCCGAAATGCTCTATCCCCAGCTGAGTTGCCTCTTGTTGCTCTCCCAGCTGAGCTGCCTCTCACATTTCCCCAGCCGAGTTGCTATTCTTCCTCAGCAGAATGCAGAAATCAGGGAATCATCTCCCCACAGAGCTTCAGCCTCTATCCAGAAGAGCAATGCACGAGGAAGTCACAACAGAGTACAGAAAGCTTCTGCAAACCCCAGCTGGGCCCCGTTTTATCAAGGTTATGTCAACCAGTGACATATATCCCCAAGCAGATACCTCATTAGATCTACCAGTGATCTCATCCCCAGCTGGGACGTCCACTTCAAGCAGATTAACCCGAGATCTTCGCAGCAACGGGATCCGAATCCCGGATCTGTGCCCCTTTGCATAATCATGGCATCCGCATC
Organism: Lathyrus aphaca; assembly: GCA_963966055.1. Taxonomy (NCBI): domain Eukaryota; kingdom Viridiplantae; phylum Streptophyta; class Magnoliopsida; order Fabales; family Fabaceae; genus Lathyrus; species Lathyrus aphaca. The sequence continues at coordinate 421,337,776 of OZ014520.1, forward strand.
ATATTCACCCCCCAGAGCGTAGCATTCCGTCTAATACGGAGCATTACGGCAAAAATCAAATACATAGCATAATCATAAGTCATGTTGTGAATTGAACACTTGTGATTAGTAACCATTCATCAGAATACAGATTACTTTCCCCAGAATCCCCATCAGAGTCCCAGCAAAAGCAGTTGCCCCACAATCACAAACACCAGTGTATACACTTTTTGGCACCCACCCGTGTCATCTTTCCCACAGGTCGCCTGAATACACTCTACAAACAAAATCACCCTCATTACAGATACTTCCTGACACCCGTCCGTGTCAAATCACCAGCAGAAAGCCAAAGACATCCTCTTTGCACTCACATATACCTTATATACACTTTCTTGACACCCGTCCGTGTCATATCCCCAGCGCAGTCGCGTACACTTTCATCAACCCATATACTTGTTAATATTATACTTTTCTCTCTTGACACTCGTCCGTGTCACTCTCCCCAGCAGATAAACACTCATCATCAATACAATACTCACCACTCATGGTACACTTATACAGATACTCGTCCGTATCTTGTATACATCATCACTCATATCCCCACAGATCCGACAGTAGTCCTTGTTCTTTGTTAACCAGTTGGTACTCGTCCGTACCGTCATCTCAGAACATTGCGTCTAGCGTTTGTTTCTACATGATACTCGTCCGTATCATAGTCATAAGGATGCTCGTCCGCATCTTTAATCCATACACCGTGTCAAACACTTTTGTCTTCTTGAATCTAGACACTCGTATGTGTCTACTTTTCCCCAGAAGAGTCCCCTCAGAATCAACACTCGTCCGTGTTCTCTGGTAACCAGTTGATACTCGTCCGTATCATCATCTCCAAACATGTGTCAGTATTTGTTTCTACCCGATACTCGTCCGTATCATAGTCATAAGGATGCTCGTCCGCATCTTTAATCCATACACAGCGTCAAAACACTTATACCTTTTTGTTTCTTGGTTGTAAACGCTCGTCCGTGTTTACATTATCCCCAGTAGATCGCCAACAAAACAATTTTCTTTTTATCTAACACTCGTCCTGTGTTATGATAAACCTTGAGAGCAGCCGTACCCTGCTGAGTGGTCGTCCTCCACTTCTTGATGGTCGTCCTCCATCATGCTCATCCGATGGCCGTCCCCATCGTTGATTTTAGCAGCCGTCCCCTGCTAGGTGGTCGTCCTCCACCTTTTGATGATCGTCCTTCATCACTTTATCCAATGGCCGTCCCCATTGTTGATTTTGGTTATCTAACACTCGTCCTGTGTTATGATAAACCTCGAGAGCAGCCGTCCCCTGCTGAGTGGTCGTCCTCCACTTCTTGATGGTCGTCCTCCATCTTGCTCGTCCGATGGCCGTCCCCATCGTTGACCTTTTCTATCCGATGGCCGTCCCCATCGTTGATATTTTCGGCAGCCGTACCCTGCCAGGTGGTCGTCCTCCACCTTTGATGGTCGTCCCCATCATATTTCTTTTATACCCAACAGAGCAGCCGTCCCCTGCTAGGTGATCGTCCTTCACCTTTGATGGCCGTACCCCATCATCTGTTTATTTCATTCATTCTTTAACCCGATGGCCGTCCCCGTCGTGGTCCCTTTTCCTTTTTAGCCCGATGGCCGTCCCCATCGTTGGTTACTTTACCTTTATGAACTTGATGGCCGTCCCCGTCATGTTTCATTAATCCTCAGAATTTTGCAGCTTTATCTTGATGGCCGTCCCCATCATGATATTTTATTTTCCCCAGCTAGTCGGCCGTCCCCGTCTTAGCTTTACCTTTTATCCCCAGCATGTCGGCCGTCCCCGTCATTGCTTTATACACTTTACCAGCATGTCGGCCGTCCCCGTCATCGCTTTGCTTCACATACCACCTTACCCAGCAGTCGTCCTCTGCTCGACGGTCGTCCTCCGTCGCCCATACTTTACGATATACTTTGTTTTGCTCTTACAATCTATATCCCTTTTCTTTTTCATTCTGTGAGTGCAAATTTTGGACTGTCTTTGGTATTCAACCACAAGTTATCTTGTTCGCCTGTTAAGCCGTCGCTTACAACCTGCACAGCTAACTCATGTTTGAATAGGGGCAGCTGTAAACACCCCAAATTTGCCCTCACCCATTCACACCATGGCTTGTGATCATCCTCATATGCATAAGCACAATCATATCATCTCACATCTCATTTTTGATTCACTGCATTGGTTCTGAGTCATTTGCATCTAGAGTTTGTGATCTGAGCAACCTCAGGGCATCTTGAGCCATTCCAAAGGCAACCAATCAACTCAAAGTGGTCCATGTGTGTTCTTATATCATATTTCATCTCCTCAAAGTCAAAAATGCAGAGGAATCACAAGAACTAGGGTTTGAGTGGATGCAGAGCCAGGTTGAACTGCACAGTTGACTGAAAATTAGGGTTTTGGTTTCAGAGGCCATAACCCCAAATTTTTTGGTCATTCTTGTTTCCATTGGTCTCTATATGGTATAGGGAGTATGCATATCAATTTTCATGAAGAAATTCCATGGGGAAGTCATCTGATCAAGAGTTGACTTTTCAGACAAGTCAGTGTAAAATCAGGGCATCTGAGGCCCCCAATGACCCAACCAATGGGTGATCTTCATCATTTTGAGTGTATATGGTCTTTATTTGATCATGGAAGAAGATTGAAGTTCATAGAAATCAAGAATTTAGGGTTTTTGCAAATGTTGACTTTTTGGGCATAGTTGACTTTTCAAGAATGCATCATTTTAGGTCATTTTTCAAGCCTTGATTCATGATCCAAAATGCTTCAAATGAAAAAACCTTGGTCATGAAAGTTGTAGATCTCATCTTTCCCTTTCCAAAAAGTACAAGAGCATGATCTAATTCATCTTGGATCAAAAGTTATGGTTTGTTAAAGTTGGCAAAAATCACTAAATTTCAAGTTATGCACTAAATGGAAAACTTGCAAATTCATGTATCAAGCATTCTAGTGACTTCAAAGTGACTTCAAAACTTCATCACATGATCACATATGCCCTAAAAAACAGAATTGGCCCAAGGGATTCTTCTTTGTTTGCCTTGATTTTCAAAAGTCCCATGAGGCATTTCCATAAGTGTGCAAAAGAGGATTCTTGGCAAATCCATGCTTCAAAGAATTATGTGATCACTAGCTGATTTTTCAACATTGCCATGACTAAAAGAAATGTTGTGCTACAAAATTCAGCAAGAAGAATCACATGTGCATAAGCAAAAATCATGAGAAAACACAAGTGGACAACTTGCAAAATCACTCTCAACTCATGATCCACATGTTGCAGTCATTCATAAGCAATCCAATGGTCATCCTTGACTCAAGCTGAAGCAAGACATGCCCTAACATAGCTGCTGCCATAGCCCATGCTGCAAGTACAACAACTCTTGACTTTTTGGCCAATTGCTCCATACCTTTCCCACAGTGCATGTCAAGTCTTCTGATTCATTCCAATAGTCTAGGGATAGTGTATGGATCATAAAAACACAACACCCACAAGCCTGGAACACACACATTGCAGCATAACACAAAACTGTCCAAAAACTTCTCCTCTTCGAATCCCTTTCCTCAGCCATCAAACATCCATTTTCTCTTCACCATTGCATAATACACACTCAAAGGAACCAGAATCCACCATTAAAGCAGTTTGAAACCTCCCAAATCACAACTGTGAAATCTGTCATATCAGAACTCAAGCTTCCAAAATGGCCACCAACAAGGGGTTGTGAACATTCCATTGGCTTCAGGGGGTTCAGAGAAGGCATTCTGCATCAAAGCAAGGTCAGGAGAGCTCATATTCATAGTTCATCACTTCAGGTAGCTTCGAATCCTCAACTTTTCAGAGCTTGCATTTTTTGTTACAAATTGAAAGTACATGTCTTGCTGATCATAATGATGTGTTTAGAATTGGAAATGAGTGAAAAATGAGGATTTACTGAAGCTCTGAAATTTTGCCCGTGAAACTTCATGGCTTCGATTCCCTTAGTTTAAGCATGAGAAATTCATTTTGAGAGTTGATTTGGGTGAGGTTTGAGTAGAGGAGTGTTTCCCTGGCTTTAATTTGGAGAATGGTGGCCTGAATCATGATCTAGGGTTTTCAACCCGCCGGAGAAGGTGACCGGAGCTTCCCTCCGGTCACCTGAAAGTCATTAACTATAAACCCTAATTAATTTGCCAGATGCGTTCACAGCCTTAGGATGGTGATTAGCTTAAGTTGTGCACGGCCCAGATTGATTCACTTAGCCCTAATTCTTTTTATTTAAATTAATTAAAATTAATTAAGTTAATTGAATCAGACTCCATCCTGGCCGTTTAAAAACGCGCGCGGTCAAGCCCCTTTTCCCAGGTTCAAATCTCAGCCTTTGGATTGAATTACTTTTCATTTTTATTAATATTAATTCATTTCTTTTACATTTGTTTTCTATATTTTATTTTAAATAGCAAAACTTATTAAAAAAATCTGAAATTTTTTGTACAAGTTATTATTAAGTTTCAGAACCCAAAAACATTTTTTATTTTATTTTTATCATTAAAAAAGTATTTTTAAATATTTAAAAGATTATTTTTAATTAATTAATGAGAATTAATTAATTAAAAATACTTTTAGGTATTTAAAAATTACAAAAAAATTCATGAAATGTTCTAAGACATTTAGAAACATTGTCCAACCTTCAAACCAAATTTCTTTTTTGATCTTGATGCATTTTAAGAATTTTTCATTGAATTAAATCATTTTTTATGCATTATTTTGATCATGGGTTCAAAAATTCATTTCTGCCAATTGGTGAAGGTTGAGACATTGATTCTTCTTGCTTTGTCTTTTGTTTTGCATGTAGTTTCAAAGATAAAAAGGCCATGAATTGTTCTTGCATTTTCAAATTGTTTGGCATTTGTTTTGTTAAGAACCCCTAAAAAACCCTAATAACTTAGAAAATTCATATCTTGAGTTTGGTTGAGAGTTGAGAGCTCCCCTTTGGGCAGTGGTTTATTATAGGTCTAGGGTTTCCTTGGGTACCATTTTCCATTTTTACTTTAGGGTTTTGCTTCTGTTTTTGGTTAGTGTTTGATGTTTGATCCATAAACCCTAATTTGGGTTTTCTTTTGCATCCTTCTTGCATTCTCTTGCATAACATGACTTATCATTGCATTTTGTGCATTCTTGTGATCCATTTGACATCTTAAGACATGTATAAAGCATCTTTGATCATTGCATTGCATATTTGCCATGTCATTTGTCTTGTATGATTCATAACTTTTCATGTTCCTTAGCTTGCATCATTTGCATTCATGATCTTGTATGAACATCCCCATTGTCTTGCCTCATGTTTGCAGCACTTCATAACATCATAATCATCATCAACATGCTTCTGGTTTTGCTTAGCATCATATCATTTCATCTCATCTTGCATTGCATTGCATTTTCTTTCTAACATTGCAGGTGGTAAGTAAACTTGAGAAGTGGATTTGCCTTCACTTCTCATACCTTTTCTTTTCATCTCTCTTGCATCCATTGCTGCATTCTTATTTGTGTTTGAGTTTGAGCTTGCTCATTCTTCTCCTCCCCACTTTCTTTCTTCAAGTGACTTGACTTCTTGAATGAAGCAAGTCACTTTGCTTCTCTTGATCCTGTTCATCTGCTTCCTGGTGGCTCCTTTGAAGATTGTTCTTGAAAACCTCACAAACCTTAGGATCATCCAAGCATGACAATGAATTAGGGTTTTGATTAGTCCCCCCATAGTTTTACCTTTGTGTCTCTCTTTGAGTCTCCTCTTCTCACCTCATAATCAGGGACTAAACCCTAAAGGCTTTAAGACTTTGTGATTAAGCTTATGCCTGCATCCTTCTCTTAGGATGGAGTGTATAACTTTAATCCTAAGTCTTGAACCCTTAAGGTGTTTAAATCTCTTAATCAATTCATCTAATAATCATCAAGACATCACTTGTAACTTGGGCCTTGCATTAGGGTTCTAATTCTTCCTTAAGTGGTTAAGAAGGACTAACCCTAGTGTTAATGGACAAGTCCCCCTCAAGTTGTCTTACAAACCATAAAATTCACTTCATCATCATACCATTAAATAAAATCCACTTAATCAAAGGCTTGTTTTGTCATGGGTTTAATCCCTAATCATGGATTAAGTTGAGGAGTTTTTCTCAACTTAAACATTCTCATCTATTATCCTTCTTTTAGGATGGTGTAATGGGTCTGTTTAATCCTTGATTATGGCTTAACCTCATTACTCAACACTAAACAAAAACACCAAAAACATCTAAATAATCACAAATAGGTTAATGATCTTAATCCTACACCGAAGGTGATTAAGTGTGAGAATCTGACTTCACACTTAAGGTATTCTCATTACCCCTAATCAGAGGGAGGATGTGATGAGTTTACTAACCCATTGGTTTAGACTTAAGCTCATTATCCTATGACAAAAATCCAAAAAAAGAAATAAAAGACTGAAAACTCAAAAACAAACAATAATCGTCTCCTCCGGGATTCTTTTCTCATCATCTTCACTCACAATCGAGAACTTGCTTCTTCCGTCTAATGCAAGACAGTAAGCACCTGAGCCAGACAGGTCATACACTTGAGCATAGACAAGTAAGCAGTTCACAAGTCAATTCACCTTTCAGTCTCTTTGGGTCGAACTACGGTGTTCTGACTTCCTCATTGCACGAGAGGATACGTAGGCATAACTTAACAGTTATCGAACAAAAGTCTCTGTACATTCCCCCTCTTTCCAGCTTCATTCTTTAGCCTCATTATCATGAGCATCTCATCTTTGTTCCTACACTGACACTGTATATATCACATTTCACACTTCTTTTACACTGACACCTGTACATCTTTTCCAGCTCTTTATGCACAGATTGCACTGACACTACCCCTTTAAAACACAAATCTTTCAAGCGTGGATCCTGTCGAGTACGACGGACAATCTGGATGCTAATACCTTCCCAGGTTGTAACCAACCCCCTTTCTCAATCTCTCTGGTTCGCAACCGTCTTATCCATCTTTTTCTAGGCTTATGCAGCATTGCCTTTCCTCCGGGATAAAAATGCCTAGCTGGCGACTCTTTTCATCTCCAGTGAGTTCACGGCTGTGTGTTCTCACTGTTCCCTTCGCCGACCGTTCGCGTCTGTACCTTCATCTGATCCATTGTCATTTGTCGGGAGCGACAGCACCTGGTCACAATACTGAGAAATGCAGAGCCTTACAAATGAAGGTGCAAGATCTAGTTGATTCTAAAGCTCTCAACTTCGCACCTCCTCCGAACGTCAACATAAATCCTATGCCTAATCATGGTGGGCCTAGGATTAATGCCATTGAAGGGGACCAACCATCTACACCAATTGATAATGTTGCACAGATTCAAACACCACTGGCTGAGATCAAAGTTCAACTTTTGAGATGCCAGGTGTTCCCAGGCTGTAGAGCCTACTGTGAATTATGTAAGACAGCTAGTAATGGTTGTGAGAAGCTAAGGATTGGTATAAATAGCCTTATCCAAGATGGAATTTTTCAAATTACTTCAACAACTCCTGCAGCAACTCTTGTCTCAACAACAATGGAATCTCCTACAACACCAACAATTCTTCTTTCAACAGCAGCAACAACAATCATTCCTACTGATTCATCAACAACACCAGCAATTACTCTGTCCATTACTTCAACAAGTCAAAATTCAACAACTGTTTCTTCTACAACAACAACATCCATTTTATCAACAGAATCTTCTACAACGCCATCAAAAATTAACGAAGATGTCTCAACAGTTACAATCTACTATGACCCAACTAATGTTCACAGCAGCAGCAATTTCCAACAACAAACTGTGGCACCTCCTGCCAGACCACCAGTCACGATTTACTATGATCTGCACACCATTACAGTACCTTCCTCTACAGCAATCAGCACAGTTACCAATACGGTACATGGGCCTGTTCCTTATGAAAGTAGTAATGCCATACCTTGGCACTACGGCTCTGATCTCTACTGCAATGGGGAGAAAATCACTCTTGATTCATCAACCTCTTCACCACAAATTGACAATGTTGGGGGAAGCGAAGGCTTCACCAGAAGCGGACGCCTTTTTGCCTCACAAACACAAAGACCTAATGTTGAAGCAGAAGCTGCTACTAAGGCAAAAGGAAAGAATGTGGTATCTGAAGAGCCGTCTGCTAAGGAAACTCAGAAAACATCTTTTGAACAAGATGTAGAAGAGTTCATGAGAATCATAAAAAGGAGTGATTACAAGGTGGTGGACCAGCTTCACCAAACACCCTCCAAAATCTCCATATTATCACTGTTGATGTGTTTCGAAGCTCACAGGAACGCATTGTTGAAAGTCCTACACGTAGCATATGTGCCGGAGGAGATTACTGTTAATCAGTTAGAAACCGTGGTTGCAAATGTCAACACCAGTCATGGACTGGGCTTTACAAATGCTGATTTAACAACGGAGGGGCGCCACCATAACAAGGCTTTACATATCACCTTGGAATGCAAAGGTGTCGTTCTGTCTCATGTGCTGGTGGACACAGGGTCTTCCCTCAATGTCCTACCAAAGAAAGCCTTAGTGAAGCTGGAATATGATGGCTTGGCATTACGCCCGAGTAATTTGGTAGTGAGAGAATTTGATGGCTCTAAAAGATCGGTGCTTGGAGAGATCGATCTGCCTATGTTGATTGGCCCGCAGACCTTCAAAACTACCTTCTTTGTGATGGACATACAGCCGGCCTACAGCTGTGTGTTGGGTAGACCCTGGATCCATGCCGCTGGCGCTATTATGTCTACCCTTCACCAGAAGTTAAAATTCGAGTGGGAAGGCCAAATCATCACCATTTGTGGGGAGGAGGACATCTTTGTTAGCCAGCTGGCTACGTATAAGTACATAGAAATGGATGGGGAAATCCACGAGACCATGAGTCAAGGGTTTGAGGCCCTTAATATTAATGAAGCATCTGTTGTGTCTGGGACTTCCATCACCTCATATCAACAAGCCCGGAAGGTTGTTGAAGAGGGTACTGCTCAAGGCTGGGGCAAGCTGCTGCTAGTTGAAAAGAAAGAGGACAGATTCGGGTTGGGTTACCGACCAAATCGACAAGATCAACCAGAGGCTGCAACGGAGCCTAAGTTTGTCAGCGGGGGGATGCTCACCCCGGATGCTGTGAATAGTTTGGAAGATGAGTCAGAAGACGAACGCAACCTGGAAAATTGGATACGTCCAAGGATCCCGGGGAACCAAGTCTCAAAATGGTCTTCCCAGGAAATTATAAGAGTTACTCCTGCAGAGTAATTATTATTTCCTATCTTTAAGCATGCATCAAGTCCTACATCTTGCCCAAGATGTCAGGGCTCATTTTGTAATCGGGTCATCTTGTATTTTGTGCAAACGATTAATTAATGAATATCAGGACATCTTTTGCAAATGAGTCTTTTCTTTTCCGCTCACTGTTTTTCATTCTTTATTTTTTGTACAAAAATAAAATGGCAATGTTTTTCAAAATAATAACTTCATTTTTCACTTTTTTCTAAACAAGATAAAATTGATCACTAAAATGAACAAATCTAAACCCTTGTAGAGAGTTCCTTCCAGACTGCACCGACAACAACACTGCTATGACTTCGTATGACTTTGACAATCCGATTAATCAAGCCGATGAAGGGGTTGAAGAAGATTATGAGCTACCTGAAGAGCTAGCCAGGTTGTTAAGACAAGAGGAGAAGGTTATCACTCCTCATCAGGAGGAAGTTGAGACGGTTAATCTTGGTACCGAAGAAGACTTGAAAGAAGTAAAGATCGGGGCCTGTCTGCAAGATTCGGTGAAAGAGCAACTTATTGACATGCTTCGGGAGTATGTGGATGTTTTTGCTTGGTCTTATCAGGATATGCCAGGTCTGGACACCGACATTGTTATGCACAAGCTGCCTCTAAAAGAAGATTGTCCTCCAGTAAAACAGAAGTTGCGCCGTACTCGTCCATATATGGCCATGAAGATTAAAGAAGAGGTACAAAAATAGTGGGACGCCAGTTTCCTTGCTGTGACTAGTTACCCGCCGTGGGTTGCTAATATTGTACCAGTGCCTAAGAAGGATGGCAAAGTACGTATGTGTGTGGATTATCGGGATCTAAATAGAGCTAGCCCGAAGGATGACTTCCCATTACCTCACATTGATGTATTAGTCGACAATACGACTCAGTTCTTGGTATTCTCCTTCATGGATGGATTTTCAGGATATAATCAGATCAGGATGTCACCTGAAGACATGGAGAAGACAACTTTCATCACGCCCTGGGGCACATTATGTTATAAGGTAATGCCATTCGGACTGAAGAATGTTGGTGCCACTTATCAACGGGCTATCGTGACATTATTCCACGACATGATTCATAAAGAAATTGAATGTTACGTGGATGACATGATTGCCAAGTCCCTCACAGAAGAAAACCACCTGGTGAATATTTTGAAATTATTCAAGCGTCTGAGGAAGTACCATTTGAAGTTAAACCCCAACAAATGCACATTCGGGGTGCGATCCGGTAAGCTGCTGGGATTTATTGTAAGTGAGAAAGGGATTGAAGTTAACCCTGACAAAGTCAAAGCCATCCAAGAGATGCCTGCACCAAAGACTGAAAAAGAAGTTCGGGGGTTTCTAGGTAGATTGAACTATATTTCACGGTTCATATCTCATCTTACTGCAACCTGTGAACCCTTGTTCAAGTTGTTAAGAAAAGAGCAAACAGTCAGGTGGAATGAAGACTTCCGAAGGGCTTTTGACAAAATCAAGGAATACTTACAAGAGCCTCTGATCCTTATGCCTCCAATTGAAGGAAGACCTCTAATAATGTACTTGACAGTGTTAGAAGAGTCAATGGGGTGCGTGCTGGGCCAACATGACGAGTCTGGTCGAAAAGAGTATGCAATTTACTACCTAAGCAAAAAGTTTACCGACTGTGAACAACGTTATTCACTGCTCGAGAAAACTTGTTGTGCTTTAGCGTGGGCTGCTCGCCAACTAAGGCAGTATATGTTGACCCACACTACCTTGTTGATCTCCAAAATGGATCCAGTCAAGTATATATTTGAGAAGCCAGCACTTACCGGAAGGGTTGCAAGATGGCAGATGATTCTGACAGAATATGACATTCAATACACATCTCAAAAAGCCATCAAAGGCAGTGTATTGTCTGACTATCTTGCTGAGCAACCCATTGATGATTACCAACCTATGAGATTTGACTTCCCTGATGAAGACATCATGTTCATAAAATCAAAAGATCATGAAGAGCCTATTCACACTGAAGGGCCTGACCCAGAAGAAGAATGGACAATGATGTTCGATGGGGCTGTTAATATGAATGGTCGTGGTGTTGGTGCAGTACTTATTACACCTAAAGGAGTTCACATGCCTTTCTCAGCAAAAGTCACCTTTAACTGCACTAACAACGAAGCTGAATACGAAGCTTGTATTATGGGTCTTGAGGAAGCCATTGACCTCAGGATCAAGACTTTAACTGTATTCGGAGATTCAGCTCTGGTAATCAATCAAACCAACGACAAATGGTACACACACCAGGAGCACCTAATTCCATACCGGGATTATACGAGGATATTACTAACTTTCTTCACCACAGTCAAACTTGAGTATATCCCTCGAGATGAAAATCAGTTTGCGGATGCTCTGGTTAACATTTCATCCATGATCAAAGTTCAAGCTGCCAACTTTGTGCCTCGAATTTCAGTATCTAGACTTAACAGACCAGCATACGTATTCTCAGTAGACATTGCTAAAAATGATAAGCCTTGGTTCTATGACATCAAATGCTTTTTGGAGGATCAAAAATACCCACCTGGGGCATCATCCAATGATAAGAAGACATTAAGAAGGCTAGCTGGTAGATTCTTCCTGAATGCTGATGGTTCCTTGTACAAGAGAAACTTTGATATGGTACTTCTCAGATGTGTTGATAAGACAGAGGCAGACTTGTTGATGCATGAAGGATCTTTCGGTACCCATGCTGGAGGACATGCAATGGCTAAGAAATTGCTACGGTCAGGTTACTACTGGATCACAATGGATGAAGATTGTTGTGCTTATGCCAGAAAGTGCCACAAATGCCAGATTTATGCAGATAAAGTGCATGTGCCTCCGAATCCTTTGAATGTAATGTCTTCACCTTGGCCCTTTGCCATGTGGGGCATTGATATGATTGGAAAGATCGAGCCGACTGCTTCAAATGGCCACAGATTCATCCTGGTTGCCATTGACTATTTTACCAAGTGGGTCGAAGCAGCCTCGTATGCAAATGTCACCAGGCAAGTGGTAGCCCGATTCCTAAAGAGAGACATCATCTGTCAATATGGAGTGCCCGAGCGAATCATTACTGATAATGGTTCCAACTTGAACAACAAAATGATGGCAGAACTGTGTCGGGATTTCAAGATCCAACATCACAACTCTTCTCCTTACAGGCTGAAAATGAATGGCGTTGTTGAGGCAGCTAACAAGAATATCAAGAAGATTGTGCAAAAGATGGTGGTCACCTACAAAGACTGGCATGAGATGTTACCATTTGCCTTGCATGGGTACCGTACGTCAATCAGAACGTCCATTGGGGCAACACCGTATCAGCTTGTATATGGTATGGAAGCAGTTCTACCTGTTGAGGTTGAATTACCCTCCCTACGGGTACAGATGGATGTCAAATTGAATGAAGCAGAATGGGTCCGATCCCGGTACGATCAACTGAATCTGATTGAGGAAAAGAGATTAGCTGCAATCTGTCACGGGCAGCTGTATCAGAAGAGAATGAAGAAAGCCTTCGATCAGAAATCCAGGCTTCGGGAATACCAAGTAGGAGATCTTGTGCTGAAAAGACTCCTTCCTCCTCATACAGACCACAGGGGAAAATGGACTCCAAACTACGATGGTCCGTTCATAGTAAAGAAAGTTTTCTCTGGTGGAGCACTGATGCTCACTATTATGTATGGCGAAGATTTCTTATCCCCTGTGAATTCAGATGCAGTTAAAAATACTTCGCATAAAATGACCCGCTGGACATAAAAACAGAATGTAAGTCCAGGCAAAAATAGGGCATCCTGACGAGTCAAAAACAGAATAAAAGACTCGGGCAAAAATAAGGGAAAATAAAAAGAAAAATGTACACCCGCTGAGTTGAAAAGCCGCATTGGACAACTCAGGAAAAATGGGTATCCCGGTGGATTGAAAACCCGAAAGGGCGATCCACGCAAAATAAGGGAATAAGCGAACAACTACATTCTGAATTCGTCTGTATCACCCGCAACATGGTAAGCTTCGAAGGTTCAAGCATCGGTCAGAATCAGCCTTCTTCAGAAAGCAAGATGAGAAGAACATCAAAAGTCATACGGGTCATAGCAAAAGGGAAGCTCACTGAAGCGTCATCAACATTGCCAACACTTTTTGTTTCTCAATTTGTAACAATCTCCTCATTTCAGGGGATTTGTTTCTTTGACTATACTTGCCAATTCAGGGCGCCCCGAATTAATAAAATCAGATTTTTAGTCACATTCCACCTTGTGCACCTTATTTGCAAAATGTCTGATATTCTTGATATAATGTTTGCATAAAAATAGATGCGCCTTTCTAATCACATGCTTGCAGGAAATATATTGCTTACTCCCGGGGGTGTCTAAACTCCTATGATGGAATCCAGTGAGGGATGCCTCGGGGTACTTGTGCGTTTCTTTTTATAACAGGATTGCAGGTATTCGAAGCGCAACATGGGGGCATGAAAGCTTCTCCCACAACAGGCTGTCAAATCATTATTTCTTCAAGCACATCTTCCAAACAACATCAGGGATGCTTCCCCCCCAGCAGGACTATCAGAAATCACTTCTCCAGCACTTTCTTCAGGGAAGCATCAGGGAGGGCTCATTTCCCAAGCTAAGTTCATCATCCTCAGCAGGATCCCCACAAGAAACCTCCAGGAAGACCGCTCAGTAATCTTTCCTCCTCAGCCAAGTGCTAGACAGGGAACCATCTCCCCACAAAGCTCCAGCCTATCCAGAAGAGTAATGTCTGAATTTCCTGCACAACAAAGTGACGAAAGCTTCCGCATCCCCAGCTGGGCTCCTCATTATTAAAATAGGTCTATCAATGATCTATTTCCCCAAGCAGATTCATCTGTGTCAGATCTACCAATGATCTCATCCCCAGCTGGGATATTCTTTCAAGCAGATCGGTCAGAGATCTTCACAAACATCGGGATCCGAACCCCAGATCGGTACCTTTGCATAATCATAGCATTCGCATCATATTTCCCCTCAGAGCGTAGCATTCCGTCTAATACGGAGCATTACGGCAAAAATCAAGCATATTGCATAATCACAAGCCATGGTTCGAATCAAGCGCCTGTAAATACCAACATTTCGTCAGCAATGTATATAAGGGCTCACAGTCCTAGCAGAAAGCCAAAGCGTCCCCTTTGCACTCACAAATACATATTAATACATACTTTTTTTGACACCCATCTGTGTCATATCATTTCCCTGCAGATATAAGCCACAAACAGATATCTATACACTCTTTGGACACTCTTCCGTGTCACTATGCCCCAGCATGGTTACCTAAACACTTATTGTACAACCAAACACTTGTTTATAATACACTTCTTCTGACACCCGTCCGTGTCATCCTATCCCCACAGATTTTCATAATGTCTTTTACACTCATAAGTTCGTAACTTATACATTTTCTCTTATGATACTCGTCTGTATCATGTTCTCCCCAGCAAGTTGAACACTCGTCTGTGTCTCACTCACGCTTATTTTTCACTCATACAGATACTCGTCTGTATCTTGTATACATCACTTATCTCTCCTCAGATTCAACACTCGTCTGTGTTCTTTGTTAACCAGTTGGTACTTGTCCGTATCATCATCTCTAAACATGCGTCAGCGTTTGTTTCTACTGATACTCGTCTGTATCGTAGTCTTAAGGATGCTTGTCCGCATCTTTAATCTATACACAGCATCAAAAACTTATATCTTCCTTTCTTGAATGTAGACATTCGTCCGTGTCTACCATTCCCCAGCAGATCCCTATTAAGAAGAAAATTTCTTTTCTATCTGACATTTGTCCTGTCATGATACTTTCGGCAGCCGTACCCTGCCAGGTGATCGTCCTTCACGTTTTGATGACCGTCCCTCATCACTCTCCAAGCGGAGTCTCCATTATTGGAACCCTCTTCTATCTGACATTCGTCCTATGTCGCGATATTTTAGCAGCCGTACCCTGCTAGGTGATCGTCCTTCACCTCTTGATGATCGTCCTTCATCATGCTTATCCGATGGCTGTCCCCATCGTCGACCTTTTCTATCCGGCATTCGTCCTATGTCGTGATACTTTCGGCAACCGTACCTTGTCGGGTGATCGTCTTTCACCTTAGATGACCGTCCCTCATCTTATCCCCAATAGAGCAGCCATCCCCTGCTAGGTGATCGTCCTTCACCTTTGATGACCGTACCTCATCATTTATTGCATTTATGCTCCAAACCTGATGGCCATCCCCATCATTGACTTTACCTTTAATTCCCATAAAACCTTGTCACCATATTTATGGCCGTCCCATCATAATCTCCTTTCCCCAGCTTGTCGGCCGTCCCCGTCATTGCTTTACTTTATCCACAACAGTCGTCCTCTGCTCGACGGTCGTCCTCTGTCGCCCGCCCTTTATAATCATACTTTGCTTCCTTTTACAATCTATATCCCTTTTCTTCTTCACCCAGTGAGTGCAAATTTTGGACTGTCTTTGGTATTCAACCACAAGTTATCTTGTTTGCCTGTTAAGTCGTCGCTTACATCCAGCACAGCTAACTCATGTTTGAATAGGGGCAGCTGTAAACACCCTAAATTTTCCCTCACCCATTTCATAACATGGCTTGTGGTCTTTTCATTTGC
Source organism: Lathyrus aphaca (assembly GCA_963966055.1). Lineage (NCBI taxonomy): Eukaryota > Viridiplantae > Streptophyta > Magnoliopsida > Fabales > Fabaceae > Lathyrus > Lathyrus aphaca. The sequence continues at coordinate 421,353,750 of OZ014520.1, forward strand.
ATAAGTTCAATCATATCATCTCATATTGCATTTTTGCTTCACTGCATTGGTTCAAAGTCATCTGCATCTAGGGTTTGTTATCTGAGTCATCCTTGAGCCATCTGAGACACTCCAAAGGTCTCCAATCATCTCAAGAAGGTCCATGAATGTTCAAACATCATATTATATCCTCCTAAGATCAAGGAAGGAAGAAAATCACAAGAACTGGCAAGGCATGGAAGCAGAGCCAGGTTTAACTGCACAGATGACCTAAAATTAGGGTTTTGGTTTCAGAGACCATAACTCCAAATTTTTTGGTCATTCTTGTTTCTATTGGTCTTAATATGATATAAGGATCATGTATACCAAGTTTGATGGAAAAATTCATTGTGGAAGTCATTTGATCACTGGGTAACTTCTTGAGCAAGTCAGAGCCAAATCAGGGCATCTGAGGCCCCCAAACATGGAACCCAAATGGATTTTTCATCAAAATGAAGTTATATGGTCTTTATTTGATCATTGAAGTGATTTGAAGTTCACAAAGTTGAAGAAAAGTGGGCTAAACCAAAAGTTGCCAAAAATGGAAATGACTTGTAATGTAAACTTTCCATTTATGGAAAGTTTTTCAACCTCCTCTTTCTCAACCAAAAATGCTTCAAATGAAACATTATTGGTCATGAAAGTTGTAGATTGGATCATTCCCTTTTCAAAAAGTACAAGAACAAGATCTAATTCATTTTGGAACTCAAGTTATGGCTTTCCAAAGTTGGCAAAAATCACATAATTTCAAGTTTCATGCCTAAGAGGATTTTTTGCAAAACCTCATGCCAAGAAAATTTGTGACTTCAAATTGACTTCTAATCACAATACAAACTTTGTGCAATGCCTAAAAGTCAGAATTGGCCCAAGAATGTCCAAGTTTCATGGCTTTCACATGAAGAAATCAAGAAAGGGCCAAACTTTGCCAAAATTGCAAAAACCCCCTTAAACTTCAATCCACTTGCTGATTTGCCTCAATCTCACTTCCATGGTTCTCCTTGATCACAGTTGCACCAGACATGCCCTTGTCCTTGGCCTGAGCTTGCCCATACCTCAAAGGACACCTAACCTTGACTTTTTGCAAAACAAGCCATACCAATCAGCATAGCCCACACCAACCCCACAGGCCTATCACGGTTTGATACATGGACCAAATACAAGCCATTTCACACAACAAGCAAGCCTGAATCCTCCCACAAGTCAGCATTCACAAAAACTCCCTCTTATGCATTTTTCTTCGAAACTCATCACACAAGCTACAAACATCAAAACAAACTTCATAGAACAACTCACCATCAACCACTGATCATTTCCCACCTATCATCTTTCCCTAAAAGCAGCCATATCAAAAACACGATTTCCCTCCCCCTTTGAACTGAACTGTTTCAAACTCACAAACCAGCCACAAAAAAACTCCAACCAAGCATCAAAGCTTCTTCAGGAAGATCATTGGAGGGGTTTTGAAGCGAAGAAGCAGCCTGAAAGCTCTAGGGTTGAAAGCTCCATCTCAGGCAGCTCTCTCAAACTTTTTTTCCAGAAATCTTTTTTAAAGTTATAGAATTGTTCCTTGTGATCCCCTGAGTGCACTGAGCTTTGTGGTTTTGAAAATGGTGGAGAAATGAGGTTGTATGGTTGCTCTGAAATTTCTGCCATTTTTGCATTTTGATTCGAATCTTGTTGGTGAGGGAAAATAAATGAAGTTTGAGGTTAGGGATGAGTTTAGAAAGGTGAGAGGAACAAATCTGGAGCTTTAGAGCTCCAGAAATGACCTAGGGAGGATTTTGTTCTCGGGGGTTGGCCGGAGAAGACGACTGGAACCACTGTTCCGACCGCCTGAGGTTAGTTTGCTCTAATTAGGGTTAGCTGAGTAATTAGTGTATTTTTGAATCTGGGCCCTAGGATTAAGTTTCCCGCGTGTGGACCAATGGCTTAGATCATCTCATTAATTCATAATTTTCAATTAACTTAATTAATTAGGTTTAATTAGTTAATTAGTCTGATTTGAATATATCCCTTGGATTTTGCGCGTGGTTAACAGGCCTTTCCCCAGTTTCAATATGATCCGTCCATTGCACATACTTCTCATTTAATTAATTTTATTTCACATTTTTCTCATTTAATTTGTACATTTTATTAAAAGTAGCAAAGAAGGTCTAAAAATTCTGAATTTTTTTTATCCAAGCTTTAATTAATTTTCAGAACCCAAAATATTTTTATTTTTATTTTTTGCATTAAAAAATATTTTTAAATCATTTAAATGATTATTTTTAATTAGTTAATGGAAATTAATCAATTAAAAATACATTTAGGTATTTAAAAAACCCAAAAAAATTCAGAGAATATTTTCAAACATTTACAAACTCACAACACAAATTTCCTTTTGGTTTTGATCACACTTTGACAATTTTCATTTGAATTAGGGTTCTTTAATTTGAATATTTTTAACTCTAACTTCAAAAATTCATAACTTTTGATCCAAGTTGAGTTTGTGAATGGTTCTTTTTGCATTGTGTTATGCATACTTTCAAGCATCTAAAAACATTTTTGTTTCATTTTTATGATGCATTTTCAATTTGTTTGGTATTTAACTTTAGGATCACCCTTAAAACCCTAGAAACTTAGAAAAATCATAAGTCCCTTAGGGTTTAGCTTCTGACCTTCCCCTTTGGACAGTGAACTAGTATAGGTTTAGGGTTCCTTCAAGGCCATTTTCAATTTTTTATCTTACCATTTTCTTCTATTTTTGAATTGTGCATTTCATATGATCATGTAACCCTAATTTGCATCTTCATTTGCATCCATCTTACATAAGCTTACATACATGAACTTGCCATGACATTTTGTGCATCCACATGACATATAAGACATCTTAGAACATATTGAAATCATGTTTGATCATTTCCTCATCCATTTGCCATGTTTTACTTTCATTTCACTTCATATGCATTCATGAACTTTCATGCCTCTCATATGCTTCATTTGCATTCTCATCCTTTGTATGATAATCTCCATCTCATGACATACATGTGTATCATCTCTTTGCATCATTAGCATCATGAACATGCTTCTGATTTTGGTTTTCATCCTTGCATTTCATTTCATTTTCATTTCATTTCATTTCCTTTTGCTAACTTTTCAGGTGGTAAGTCTTTGAGAAGTGAATTTGCCTTCACTTCTCACAATCTCTTCTCATCTCTCTTATGCATTCATTGCTGCATTTTACTTTTGTATTAGAGTGATCTTGCTCATTCATGTTCCCTCCTCACTTTCTTTCTTCAAGCAACTTATCTTCATAAGTGAAGTAAGTTGTCTTGTTTCTTTCTGCTTCTCCTCCTTCCATCTTTCTTCTTCCTTGGTGGCTTTTCCTTGAAGGTCTCTTGCAAGCCTCATAAACTCTAGGAATACCCAAACATGATAACAATTAGGGTTTGATTAGTCCCCCATTAGTTTTACCTTTGTGTCATCTCTTTGTGTCTTCTCTTCTCATCTCTTAATCAAGGACTAAACCTTAAGGGTCTTAAGACTTTGTGATTAGGGTTATGCTTGTATCCTTCTATTAGGATGGAATGTATAACTTTAATCCTAAGTGTTAAACCCTTAATGTGTTTAAATCCTTTAATGAATCCACCTAATAATTACTAAGACATCAAGCTTGTAACTTGGGCCTTGCATTAGGGTTCTAATTCTCCCTTAATTGGTTAAGAAGGACTAACCCTAGTGTTAATGGACAAGTCCCCCTCAAGTTGTCTTGAAAACCATAAAATACACTTCTTAATATTATCATTAACTAAAATCCACTTTAATAAAGGTTTTGTATCACTTCAAAGGGGTCCATGTATGTTCAAGCATCATATTATATCCTCACAAGGTTAAGAGAGTCAAATAATCACAAGAACTGAGAAAGGCATGGAAGCAGAGCCAGGCTTAACTACACAGATGACCTAGAATTAGGGTTTTGGTTTCAGAGGCCATAACTCCAAATTTTTTGGTCATTCTTGTTTCTATTTGTCTCTATAGGTTATGAGGATCATGCATATCAATTTTCATGAAGAAATTCAATGGGGAAGGCATCTGATCAAGAGATGACTTCTTGAGCAAGTCAGTGCAAAATCAGGGCATCTGAGGCCCCCAATGACCCAACCAAAGGGTGTTCTCCATCATTTTGAATGTCTAAGATCTTTATTTGATCATAGAAGGTGTTAGAAGTTCACAAAATTGAAGAATTTCAAGCCATTTGCAAAGTTGCCATTTTGGGAAAGTGACTTGTAATGCAAACTTGCCACTTTGGGAAGGTTTTTCAACCTCCTCTTTTTGATTCAAAGATGCTTCAAATGAGAAAACTTTGGTCATGAAAGTTGTAGAATGGATCCTCCCATTTTCAAAAAGTACAAGAACTCATTCTAATTCATTTTGGATCAAAAGTTATGGCTTGTCAAAGTTGGCAAAAATCACATAATTTCATGTTTTACACCAAAGAGGGAAAGTTGAAAAACCTCATGCCAAGGCAAAATGTGACTTCAAATGGACTTCTATGCATCACACAAACTTAAACCATGACCTAAAAATCAGAATGCACCAAAGAATCTCCAAGTTTCATGACTTGTGCATTAAGAAACTTCAAAAGGGCCAAAAGATCACAAAATTGCAAAACCACACATAAGCTTTGATCCACTTGCAAATTGGCCTCAAATTCATTTCCATGGTTCCCCTTGATCATAGCTGAACCAAGCCATGCCTCTAAACCAGCCTGTTGTGACCCATACCTCAAAGGACAAGTCACATTGACTTTTGGCAAAATGGACCATACCAATCAAGCTGTGCCACCAACAACTCTCTGACCAATCACAGCTTCACATACATGCCTCATGGATCACATTTCACACAATCTTGGAAGCTGAAACCTCCCACAAGTCAGCATCCTCAAAACTCTCCTCTTATGCATTTTGCTTCGAATCTCAACACACAAGCCACAAACCTCAAAACAAATTTCACAGAATCACTCACCATGATCTTCTGATCATTTCCCAACCATTACTTTGGCTTGAAACCTCCCACATCAAAAACACGATTTCCCTCCCCCATTGACCTGAGCTTCTGCAAACTTCCTCTAGAGGCCATATAAACTCCATCTAAACATCACAAACTTCTGGGGAGGATCATTTGAGCTTGTTTGGACCAAAGAAGCAGCCAGAAAGCACCTGAGGAAAAAGCTCCAGTTCAGGTGAGCTCAAGAACATTTTTTCCAGAACTTTGATTTCTTGTTATAAAATGATTCTATGAGTTGCACTAATCATGTTGATGCTTTTATTTTTGAAAATGATTGAGTTTTGAGAATGTTATGTTGTTCTGAAATTTTGCCCGTGAAATTCATTTTGATCTGATTCTCTTGATTCATGAAAAATAAATGATTTTTGTTGGGGGGTTTAGATTCAGTGATGTTTCAGGGTTGATTCTGGAGAGTTTGATGAAGTTTTGATGCGTATTGAGTGAGATTGGAGAAATGGTTGGCCGGAGAAGATGACCGGAACACTGTTCTGGTCATCTGAAAGTCATTAGGGCACAGGATTAGGGTTTAATCATAATTAATGAGATTTGAATTCTGGCCGTTCGTTCGCGCACGTAGTCAATTCCCGCCCCCCTGATTTTGAATCTGGACCCTTGGATTGTTTGACTTTCTCATTTTCTCATTAAATTCATTTTAAATTCATTTGTTTTATAATTAACTTCTACGAATTTTAAAAAATAGTAAAACATATTTAAAAATTCTGAAATTTTTTTGTCAAGCATTTCATTAATTTTCAGAACCTAAAAATATTTTAATTTTTATTTTTTGCATTAAAAATTATTTTTAAATCATTTAAATGTTTATTTTTAATTAGTTAATGAGAATTAATTAATTAAAAATGCATTTAGGTATTTAAAAATCACAAAAAAATTCACATTGCATCTTAAAACATTTAGAAACAATATCAAACCCTCAAAACAAATTTCTTTTTGGTTCTTGAACTATTTTGACCTTTTTCATTGGAATTAAATTCATTTAAAGGCAATATTTTTGATCAAACTTAGAAAAATTCATTCTGCCTAACCATGAGGAGTTTGATGATGGTTCTTGTTGCATTGCATCCTTCACATCATGTAGTTTCTAGGGTAAAATTGGTTTGAATTCATATTTCATTTTCAATTTTTTTTGTATTTTTCATTGTGAAGTATCCCAAAACCCTAATTGACTTGAGAAATTCATAACTTGCACTATGTTAAGAGTTAGGTCCCCTCCTTTGGACAGTGAACTTATGTAGGGTTGGGGTTCCTTTGATCCCATTTTCAATTTTTTGTCATGTCATTTGCTTCTGGTTTTGAATTTTTGCATTGCATGTTGTATGTAAACCCTAATTTGTGCCTTCCTTTGCATCCATCTCTCATTTGCTTGCATACATGAACTTACCATGACATTTTGTGCATCCACATGATTCATAAGACATCTTAGGACATATTAGAATCATGTTTGATCATTGCATCTTTCATTTGCCATATTGTTGTAAACACCCCAAATTTGCCCTCACCCATTCACACCATGGCTTGTGATCATCTCATATGCATAAACACAATCATATCATCTCATATCTCATTTTTGATTCACTGCATAGTTTCTAAGTCATTTGCACCTAGGGTTTGTGATCTGAGCAACCCAAGAGCCTCCTGGGCCACTCCAAAGGCCATCAATCAATTCAAAGGGATCCATGTGTGTCCTTATATCATATTACATCTTCTCAAAGTCAAAAATGCAAAAGAATCACAAGAACTGGGATTGGTATGGATGCAGAGCCAAGTTTGACTGCACAGTTGACCTAAAATTAGGGTTTTGGTTTCAGGGGCCATAACTCCAAATTTTTTGGTCATTCTTGTTTCCATTGGTCTCTATATGGTATAGGGAGTATGCATATCAATTTTCATGAATAAATTCCATGGGGAAGTCATCTGATCAAGGGTTGACTTTTCAGACAAGTCAGTGCAAAATCAGGGCATCTGAGGCCCCCAGTGACCCAACCAAGGGGTGATCTTCATCATTTTGAGTGTATATGGTCTTTATTTGATCATAGAAGAAGATTGAAGTTCACAAAAATCAAGAATTTGAAGTTTTTGCAAAGTTGACTTTTTTTGGGCATAGTTGACTTTTCAAGGATATGTCATTTTAGGTCATTTTTCAAGCCTTGATTTTTGATCCAAGAAAGCTTCAAATGGAAAAACCTTGGTCATGAAAGTTGTAGGATACATTTTCCCCTTTTCAAAAAGTACAAGAACATGATCAAATTCTTCTTGGATCAAAAGTTATGGTGTGACAAAGTTGGCAAAAATCATTGATTTTCAAGATGTGCACTAAATGGAAAATTTGCAAAATCATGCTTCAAGGCAAGTTGTAACTTCTAGTTGGCATCAAACCATTACACAAACATTCTATGTGACATAAAAGCTAGAATTGAACCAAAATGCTCATGTTTCATGGCTTATGGAATGAGAAAATCACATGTGAACCAAAATGAGCCAACTTGCAAAACTCATGATCACACTTCCTACCACTTGCTACATTGGATGCTGAGCTTTGCTAGCCCTTCCCCTCACCCTTGCTGCGCCAGCCCCATGCTTGTACTAGCCTAGAACCAAGCCATACCTCTCTTACACAAAGAGTGGACTTTTGGCAAAAGTGAACTTACCAATCAATAAAGGCCATGTCAAATCATCTGACCTATAGGATTATTTTATACTATCCTTTGGCAAGCAAAACATATCAAGAAGCAAGGCTGAAACAGATCACAACACACCATACACAAAAACACACCCCATTTGCATTTCTCTTCGAATCTGCCTCCACAAGCCTCAAACACTCAAACCATTTTCATACCTCAACTCATCATGCCTCATTAAGCCCAAACCACCAAAGAACCAAGCCTGAATCAAGCAAGAACTCCACTTCTCCATTTTCACTCCAACTTGTAGTTTCTTTCGAAACTCACTCCACAAGCCATAAACATCCAAACTCACTCCACAAACCTTCTTAAAACATCACCCTGATCACAAAGAACCACCCACATTGGCCTGAAACTGCCTGAATCACCATTGCCATTTTCAACTGAGCTTGAGCAGAAGCTGTTCAAACTCTTCATCTAGCCAGCATAAACTTCTCCAAAGCATTCAAGCATCATCAAGAGGTCATAAGGAGTGGATTTCACAAGGAGGGGAGGTCAGAAAGTTGCTGGAGTGAAAGCTTCGAATCTCGGGTAGCTCAAGAAATATTTTTCCAGAAATCATTTTTTATGTTCTAAACTTGTTCTCCATGCTTCACTGATTATCCTGATGCTTTTAGTTTTGGAAATGGTGATGAAATGAGAGTTTAATTGATCTCTGAAACTCTGTGACCTAAAATTTTGTTTTGCTCGATTCATGAGTTTGGGGAAGAATAAATTTGTTTTGATTGGGGGTTTTGGTTCGTGAGTGAGTGGGAATCATTTCCATGTTTTTAGATTTCGTTTTAGTTAGGTTTTGAGAGAGTTTGGAGATTTTCAGGTGGGCTTCCCACCGGAGAAGACGACCGGAGGTCTTCTCCGGCCACCTGAAAGTCATTATGCCCTAATCCTGTAATTAAATGCCATTTGAATTTGGACCGTAGGATCAGTTGACTCCATTGACCTCCCGCGCGTGTGAATGGCTCAGATCTGATCATTATGCCCTAATCCATTTAATTAGTTTTAATTAATTATAATTAAATTAATTCGTCCAGAGTGAATCTAGACCCTCCATTCACGCGCGCAGTCCACCCATTCAAACCCAGAATCAATCTCAGCCACTCTTTCTGTTGACTTTTCCTTTTTCTTTATTTTAATTTCATTTCTTTTCTTTTTATTTGCATAATTTATTAAAAATAGTAAAAAATGTCTAAAAATTATGAAATTTTTTATCCTGAGTTTCATTAATTTTTATGACACAAAAATATTTTTGTTTTCATTTTTAGCATTAAAAAAGTATTTTTAAATATTTAAAAGATTATTTTTAATTGATTAATGAAAATTAATTAATTAAAAATACTTATAGGTATTTAAAAATCACCAAAAAATTCATGAAATGTTCTAAGACATTTAGAAACATTGTCCAACCTTCAAACCAAATTTCTTTTTTGATCTTGATGCATTTTGAGAATTTTTCATTGAATTAAAATCATTTTTGTGCAATATTTTGATCCAAAGTTCAAAAAATCATTTCTGCCTATCCATGAAGAGTTGGACATTGATTCTTTTTGCATTGCATTGTGTTTAGAATGAAGTTTGTGAGATAAAATGGCCATGATTTGATCTTGCATTTTCAAATTGTTTGACACTTCTTTTGTTTAGGAACCCTAAAAACCCTAGAATCTTGTAAAAATCATAACTTGAAAGTGGTTAGGAGTTGAGACCTCTCCTTTGGGAATTGGTTTAGTATAGGATTAGGGGTCCTTTGTGTGGCATTTTCCATTTTTTATCTTAGGGTTTGCTTCTGATTTTGACTTTTGTTTGATGTTTGGTTCATAAACCCTAATTTGGGCTTTCATATGCATCCATCTTGCATTCTCTTGCATAACATGACTTGCCATGACATTTCAAGCATCCATGTGATTCATTTGACATCATAAGACATATTGAAAGCATGTTTGATCATTGCATCATGTATTTGCCATGTTGTATGCCATGTGCACTTCATAACTTTTCATGTATGTTCATGCTTCCTAACTTGCTTCATTTGCATTCATAAGCTTGTATGATCATTTCCATGTGCTGCCTCATGTTTGTAGCATCTCATAACACCATTAGCATCATGTATATGCTTCTGGTTTTGTTTCTCATCATGTCATCTCATCCCATTTTGGCATTGCATTGCATTCCTTTTCTAACATTTCATGTGGTAAGTGAACTTGAGAAGTGAATTTGCCTTCACTTCTCATAACTTTTCTTTTCATCTCTCTTGCATCCATTGCTGCATTTTTATATGTGTTTGAGTTTGAGCTTGCTCATTCTTCTTCTTCTCACTTTCTTTCTTCAAGTGACTTGACTTCTTGAATGAAGCAAGTCACTTTGCTTCTCTTGATCCTTTCATCTGCTTCCTGGTGGTTCCTTTGAAGATTTCTCTTGTAAACCTCACAAACCTTAGGAACAACCAAGCATGACAATGATTAGGGTTTTGATTAGTATCCCCTCATAGTTTTACCTTTGTGTCTCTTTTGAGTCTTCTCTTCTCATCTCATAATCAGGGACTAAACCCTAAAGGCTTTAAGGCTTTGTGATCAAGCTTATGCCTGCATCCTTCTCTTAGGATGGAGTGTATAACCTTAATCCTAAGTGTTAAACCCTTAATGTGTTTAAATCCTCTAATTAATTCACCTAATAAGTATCAAGACATCACACTTGTAACTTGGGCCTTGCATTAGGGTTCTAATTCTTCCTTAAATGGTTAAGAAGGACTAACCCTAGTGTTAATGGACAAGTCCTCCTCAAGTTGTCTTACAAACCATAAAAATCACTTCATCATCATATCATTGAATAAAATCCACTTAATCAAAGGCTTGTTTTGTCATGAGCTTAATCCCTAATCATGGATTAAGTTGAGGAGCTTTCCTCAGCTTAAACATTCTCATCTATTATCCTTCTATTAGGATGGTGTAATGAGTCTGTTTAATCCCTGATTATGGCTTAATCTCATTACTTAACACTAAACAAAAACACCAAAAACATCTAGATAATCACAAGTAGGTTAATGATCTTAATCCTACATCAAAGGTGATTAAGTGTGAGAATCTGACTTCACACTTAAGGTATTCTCATTACCCCTAATCAGAGGGAAGATGTGATGAGTTTACTAACCCATTGGTTTAGGCTTAAGCTCATTAACTTATGACAAACTTTCAAAAGCAATAAAAGACTGAAAACTCAAAAACAAACAATAATCGTCTCCTCCGGGATTCTTTCCTCATCTCATTCACTCACAACCGAGAACTTGCTTCTTCCATCTAATGCAAGACAGTTTGCATCTGTGCCAGACAGATCATACACTTGAGCATAGGCAAGTAAGCAGTTCACAAGTCAATTCATCTTCAGTCTCTTTGGGTCGAACTACGGTGTTCTGACTTCCTCATTGCACGAGAGGATACGTAGGCATAACTTAACGGTTATCGAACAAAAGTCTCTGTATATTCCCCCTCTTTCTAGCCTCATTCTTTTAGCCTCATGATCTTGAGCATCCTATTCCTGTTCTTACACTGACACTGTACATGCTGCACATCACATTTCTTTTACACTGACACCTGTACATTCTTTTCCAGCTATTTTACACACAGATTGCACTGACACTACCCCTTTAAAACACAAATCTTTTAAGCGTGGATCCCGTCGAGTACGGCGGACAATCTGGGTGCTAATACCTTCCCAGGTTGTAACCAACCCCCTTTCTCAGTCTCTCTGGTTCGCAACCGTCTTATCCATCTTTTTCTAGGTCTATGCAGCATTACCTTTCCTCCGGGATAAAAATGCCTAGCTGGCGACTCTATTCATCTCCAGTGAGTTCACGGCTGTGTGTTCTCATTGTCCCTCTCGCCGACCGTTCGCGTCTGTACCTTTATTTGGGCCAGTCCCATTTATCGGGAGCGACAGCTTGGCGACTCTGCTGGGGACCCTTATACTGCAACCAGGGCTTCTGGTTCTTTTTGTGGGTTCCTCCTAGCGCTTGATTGATTTGTGTTTACTGGGGTGTTATGTGCTTATTTGTGTTTGTATATTTGCTTTATTTACTGCTTTCCGTACAGCTTTATTTATTGCTTTCTTTACAGTTTTTTTCATATATCATATTGTCATGCTGCTGGCTGGATCTGTTGTTTGCTTTGGTGGGTGGGTGTTCCATTGAGAGTTAAGGTCCTATACCTGGGACCTGAGTGACACCTAGTTTAGAGTGAATCATATTCTTTCCCATTCCATCTCGGTCTGGTGCGGGAATGTGAAACACGGTTCAGATATGGGTTTCTTCTTGAGAACTCTGTGTTGCAGATTTCCTGCAATGCTAGGGCTATCTGGGAAGCCTGCTAAGTCTGGATGACCTTTTAGTATTGACCTTCAGAAACTGAGGTGAATTAGAGGAGGAACTTTTATGGTTATTGTAAACACTGTACCTCCGGGTTAGAAGTGTTTACACATCTCATAACTGATCCAAGTCTGAGGATCCTTGTTTTAGAACACCACCTGTGAGGGGGATGGGCTGTTTACAGGTTTGCAGGTACCTTTGGCCTCAGAATACCTTGTTACTTTGATTTGATTAAGAATACTCCATGTTGGAACAGTTCTTGTGATTCTAAACCCTGGACATGTGGCTCTTTATTTGAGTCCCCCACCTTGGTTACTGGATTTATAGACCTCCATCTGGTATTCTTGAATATGTCTTGGACTTATATCAGAGCTCTTGATCAGATCCAGCTCAGTCACAGACCCTTGCATATCATTTGCATACATAAACATTGCATCATATTGACATTTGCTTATTTGTGTTTCAGGGTATCCACTTTCATCTTTGGTTTTGGTTTTGACCCCATCTTCAGCATTGACCCATCTTCATCAGCATCTGCTTCAGTTATCACCTGCACCAGCCAATCAGTGGCCATTTCTTCAGTATTATCATCAGCACTTGTCTCTACTCATCTTCAGCAACATGGCTCCTAAAAAGAGCAACATCACCTACCACTTCTTCCAGCCAGAGCTATCTGACATCAGGAGGATTCAGACCCTGATCACTCCAGATCACATACCATTGTTCAGGGAACACTACGGAGATATACTTGATATGGTTATGGATCTGGACCCTTCACAGAGAAGCTTGATCCACACCTGCATTCAGTTTTATGATCCCCCATTGAGGTGTTTTACTTTTCAGGACTTTCAGCTAGGCCCTTTATTGGAAGAATACTCATCATTGGTTGGTCTGCCTATCAGGGGTGGAATCCCTTTCAACCCTGAGATGGTCTTTCCTGGTAATGGAGAAGTAGCAAAGGCTTTGCATCTGGAACCTGTTCTGATTGAGCAGCATATGACTTCCAAAGCTGGAATCCCTGGTTTTCATCTGGACTTCTTGATCTCTCAAGCTACCCTGAAAGCTTCTTTAGGAGAGTGGAAAGCTGTCTGTGCTTTGTTGTCCTTGAGTATATATGGAATTGTGTTGTTCGCAGACGAGCCTCGATTCATTAGCAAGAATGCAATCCATCTGTTCATCTTGAAGAACCCAGTGCCAACTTTATTAGGGGATCTTTACTATTCAGTGCATCAGAGGAATGAAAAGCAGAGGGGAAGATTAGTGAGGTGTTGTGCTCCATTGTTCCATACTTGGCTTCTCAGGCATCTACCCAGGACAGATGCATTTTTGAATCCTCATCAGCAAAAAAACTGGGCTAAGAGACTCACTGCTCTAACTTCAGCCGATATCAGATGGTGCACCCATAGCACCAAGGGCAGGGATATCATCACCAGCTGTGGGCGTTTTCCCAATGTGCCCCTAATAGGAGTTAAGGGTAGTATCAATTACAACCCACTGCTGTTCAAAAGACAACTGGGCTATGCACTGGTCCACACTCCTAAGGCACAGGACTTGGTTGAGACTCTTTATTGTGAGAACAAGCTTAATCTGGCTACTGTTAGGCAGGCAGCCTGGGCCTGGGATAATGTTCAAACCAAGGGAATAACCATTTTAGGGAAGTGCAACAGTGTGGCATCAGCACAATATTATGAGTGGTCCTATGCCAGGGCCCAATTCTCTGGAATGCCCTTTACTATAGAAGATATGCCTGAATCATCTTCAGCACCACCCCCTGCCACTATCAGTTTGGAGGAGTTTGAGAGTTTGAAAGAAAGAAATGAGAAGTTAACCCAGGCTTTGCAGAAGACCCTCCGGGAGAGGAGTGAGGGTAGGATGGAGATTGAGAGGTTAGAGAAGTTGAGAGTGGAGCATTTGACTAAGATTGAGAAGTCTGGGGATTATATCAAAAAGTCTAAAGCTGGAGAACAAATTCTGAAGAATGCTTGCAAAGAAGCCCAGTTCCAGAGAGCAAGGACAGACTTGTATCTGAAGGAGAGTCAGGCCCGGTGGGTCAGGATCACTGAGGCTCGTACTCTGGAGGACAAGAGAGTTCAAGACAAGATAGAGCAACTGGAAGCTGGTGTCAAAGAACAGCAAGAAGCCCTGGCAGCAGCCCAGAGGGAAATATCAGAGCTGAAGATCAAAGCAGGAGTGAAGAGGTCAAAGGACCAAAGCCAGCACAAGAAGCTAACAGCAGCTGTTACGACCCGGAATCTCCTCATCAGGAATCTCACGGAGCGTCCGGCTGATCCTGTGACCGAAGCACTTCTCAAGGAAGTTCGTGAGGATGAGTTTGGTCTTGGTGTTTGACCATTTGTTTGTTGTTGCTTTCATTCCGTGTATTTTTCATTTTTCCTTGTAATGTATTTTGACCCCCCAGAGGGCTTGTATTTGTAAAACAAACTATGTACCATTTTGCTTTTTTTTGTAATATATGTATTGGTTTGTTCCATCCGGGTTTCACTTCAAAAGCAACATCAACAGCATCTTCAAGGGTCCGGAAGGGTCAAAACTGAATGCCAAACCGGATACCTTGAAAACAAATAAGCATAACTGCATTGCATGCTAACCCTTTTGTTTGTTTTGTAGGTTTTTTTGTTTTATTGCTGCTAACTCTGTTGTGATGTTCAGGAATTATTGCTCGGCGCCGGGTATTTCCCCTCAACCGTCCGCACCGTTATCTGACCCGTAACAATCTTCCGGGCATTCAAATGGATCAGATGCAGCAGGACCTTACTGAGGTCAGAAATCAAATGGCAAACGAAAGGCTAGAGATGAGGAATCAAATGACTCAGTTTATGGAAGTGATGAACAACATGGCTCAGAGCCAGGAAAGATTGAGGGTCGTGGTGGAAAGGTAGAATCAAGAAGATCCACATATAGGGACTGCCGGCACCAGCAACAATGAAAGGGTCCAACCTCATGTAAATCCCCCTGTATTTGGACCACATCTCCATCCTGAGGTCAACATCCCTGCAAATGTTCAAGGGACTGCCACTGCAGCCAGGGTACTTCAAGAAGATCCCCAGGAGGATCAATTCACAGTAATGGGTGCTGGGGAAGAAGCTTATGATAGAAGGTTGGATGAGATAGCTGAGAAGTTGAGGTCCTTAGAGTCTCAAAACTCTTTGGGTTTCGATGTCATGGACATGGGCTTGGTAGACGGGGTCAGGATCCCCCATAAGTTTAAGCCTCCTTGCTTTGAAAAATACAACGGGACTTCATGCCCCCGGACTCATTTGCAATCATTTCTGGGAAGGCTGAAGGCCTATACTATGGATGAGAAGCTCTGGATGTTCTATTTCGAGGATAGCTTAACTGGAGCGTCAAGAGAATGGTACTCTCACTTGACAAGGGCAACTATCAGATGCTGGAAGGACCTGGCAGAGGCCTTCATCAGACAGTATCAGTACAACTTAGACATGGCACCCAACAGGACTCTCCTAATGGGAATGTCACAGTCGTCAAGGGAAAGTTTCCGAGAATATGCCCAGAGATGGAGGCAATTGGCTGCTGCTGTTCAACCACCTATGTCTGAAAGAGAAATGGCAGATATGTTCATGAACACCCTTCAGGGGACTTACATTGACAGGCTGGCTGCTTTCTCTTCCACTAGCTTTGCAGACGTTGTCATAGCCGGGGAGAGAATTGAAAGCCTATTGAAGATGGATAAGATATCTGACAATGGTGCAAGTTCGTCCAGTAGTACAAGGAAGCCTTTTGCAGGCCCGAGAAGAACTGGCGAGACCAATTCCATCCACACCAACAGGGGCAGGCCCCAATATGTTCATAGATCAGTGGCGGCAGTCACCATTCCTGCTCCAGCTCATCCTCAACCCGTTTATCAACCTCCGCAACAAAACTATCAACCACAACCGCAGTACCATCAACAGAATCAGTATCCTCCAAGAAATTACAACAACAGCAACACCAACAACAACAATAGCCAGCAAAGGCCATTCCAGCAGAGGCCTTCTCAAGCTAACAGGGTAATCGATCCGATCCCTATGCCATATGCTACATTGCTGCCACAACTCCTGAAACTCAACCTGGTTGAGCTAAGGACGTTGGCACCTCCAGATCCCAACAGTCTACCCAGGAATTATGATTCCAACGCCAGATGTGCCTTCCATTCAAATGCACCTGGCCACAGTACAGAAAAGTGCAGAGCCCTGCACATGAAGGTACAAGACCTGGTAGACTCAAAAGCTCTGAATTTCGCACCACCACCCAATGTCAATAAGAACCCAATGCCAAACCACGGTGGTCCCAGAATTAACGCTATTGAAGAAGACAAGCCGTCTTATTTAATAACCAGTGTGGGTCAGATCCGGACACCGTTGGTAGAAATTAAGGCTCAGCTCCTCGAATGTCAAATGTTCCCGGGGTGTGAGTTGGGGTGTGCTTACTGCAATATCTCGGTAAATGGGTGCGATAACCTGAGGAATGGCATAGACGGTCTTATTCAGAGTGGCCAGCTTCAGATCACTACATCATTTCCTACAAATCCAACAATCTCATCATCAACGGTTCCGATATCTCCTACAACTGCAACAACCATTGTTCCTGACAATTCTTCGGCTTCATCAACAAGTACTTCATCTATCATCTCAACTGACCAGCAATCAACAAATTTTTCTTCTACAACTCCAGCACCACTCCATTTTGAAACTCCTACAACAACAACATCCATCCTCCCATTAATGTCTCCTACAACACCAGCAACAAATCATGAAGATGTCTCAACTGTCACAATATTTTATGATCCTGAAAACAACTCTGCCTACAACTCAGAAAGTGCTGCTCCCATCAGAGCACCGGTCACAATTTATTACGATCCACAGACTATCACAATTCCTTCCGCAGCTGCAGTCAGTCCAGTCACTATCACGGTGCCTGGACCAATGCCTTATGAAAGCAGCAATGCCATCCCGTGGCATTACGGCTCTGACCTGTACTGTGAAGGACAAAGAATCACTTTTGAATCATCAACCCCTGCACCACAAATTGACAATGTGGGAGGAGGCGGAGGCTTCACTCGAAGCGGACGTCTTTTCGCCCCACAAATTCAGAGACCCACTGCCGAAGCAGAAGCTGCCTCCAAGGCAAAAGGGAAGAGCCCTGTGCAGGAAGATCAAACTGTCAAAGAAGCTTTGAAAACACCCTTCGATCAAGAGGTTGATGAGTTCATGCGAATCATCAAGAAGAGTGATTATAAAATAGTGGATCAGCTTCATCAGACGCCTTCCAAGATCTCAATCCTATCATTGCTTATGTGCTCCGAAGCCCATCGGAATGCACTACTCAAAGTCTTGCACACAGCTTACGTGCCTGAAGAGATCACTGTCAATCAGCTAGAAGCTGTGGTTGGAAATGTTAATGCTAGTCACGGACTAGGGTTCACCAATACTGATTTGACAACGGAAGGCCGCAACCATAACAAAGCCTTACACATAACCATGGAATGCAAAGGTGCTGTCCTTTCTCATGTGCTGGTAGACACGGGGTCATCCCTCAATATCTTACCCAAGAAGGCCTTGGTGAAGCTAGAATATGATGGATTGGCATTGAGACCCAGCAACCTGGTGGTGAGAGCCTTTGATGGCTCAAAGAGATCGGTTCTGGGAGAGATTGAATTGCCCATAACGATTGGCCCGCAAACCTTCCAAACTATCTTCTACGTGATGGATATACAGCCTGCCTACAGCTGTCTATTGGGTAGGCCATGGATTCACGCCGCTGGCGCCGTGACCTCTACCCTTCACCAGAAGTTAAAATACGAGTGGGAGGGTCAAATCGTTACAATCTGTGGAGAGGAGGATATTTTTGTCAGCCACCTGGCTACCTATAAGTATATTGAGATGGACGGGGAGATCCATGAAACAATGAGCCAGGGTTTTGAAGCCTTGAATGTCAATGAAACATCTGCTGTGCCTGGTACTTCAATATCATCATACCAACAAGCCCGGAAGGTTGTTGAGGGGGGAAACGCCCAAGGCTGGGGCAAATTGCTATCGGTGGAGAAGAAAGAAGACAGATTTGGGTTGGGTTACAAACCAACTCAACAAGATCAAGCAGCGGCTGCGAAAGAGCCCAACTTTGTGAGTGGGGGAATGCTCACCCCTGATGCTGTCAACTGTTTGGAAGACGAGCTGGAGGAAGAACGCAACCTGGAAAGCTGGATTCGTCCAAAGATCCCGGGGAGCAGTATCTCAAACTGGTCTTCCCAGGAAATTATAAGAGTTACTCATGCAGAGTAATTATTATTTCCTGTATTTTATAGCATGCATCAAAGTCTTGCATCTTGCCCAAGATGACAAGACTCATTTTGTAATCGGGCCATCTGTACTTTTTGTGCAACAAGATTAATCAATGAAATATCAGACATCTTTTTGCAAACGAGTCTTTTTCTTTTTCGCTCACTGTTTTTCCATTTTTCTTTTTGTACAAAAAATAAATGGCAGTGTTTTCAAAATGACAACTTTATTTCACTTTTCTAAAACAAGATTAAAATCAAATCACTAAAATGAACCAACTGAACCCTTGCAGAGTGTGCCTTCCAGACAGCACCGACAACAACACGGCTATGACTTCGTATGACTTTGACAATCCAATCAATCAAGCTGATGAAGGGGTTGAAGAAGAATATGAGCTTCCTGAAGAGCTAGCCAGATTGTTGAGACAAGAGGAAAAGGTTATTACTCCTCACCAGGAGGAGGTTGAAGTGATTAATCTTGGTACAGATGAAGACGTGAAAGAGGTTAAAATCGGGGCCTGCTTACAAGACTCAGTGAAGAAACAACTGATTGACCTGCTTCAAGAGTATGTGGACGTGTTTGCTTGGTCTTATCAAGATATGCCAGGGTTGGACACCGACATTGTTGTGCACAAGCTGCCTTTGAGAGAAGAATGCCCGCCAGTTAAGCAGAAACTGCGCCGTACTCGCCCGGACATGGCGATGAAAATCAAGGAAGAGGTACAAAAGCAGTGGGACGCCGGGTTCCTTGATGTAACTAGCTACCCACCGTGGGTTGCTAACATAGTACCTGTGCCTAAGAAAGACGGCAAAGTAAGAATGTGTGTTGACTACCGGGATCTGAACAGAGCCAGCCCGAAAGATGATTTTCCTTTACCTCACATCGATGTATTGGTGGACAACACGGCTCAGTTCTCGGTATTCTCCTTCATGGACGGATTTTCAGGATATAATCAGATTAAAATGTCACCTGAAGACATGGAGAAGACAACATTCATCACACCCTGGGGCACGTTCTGTTACAAGGTGATGCCATTCGGACTCAAGAATGCTGGTGCGACGTATCAACGGGCTATGGTGACATTATTCCACGATATGATCCATAAAGAAATAGAATGTTATGTGGATGACATGATTGCCAAGTCCCTTACTGAAGAAGACCACCTGGTGAATCTACTGAAGTTATTCAAGCGTCTGAGGAAGTACCAGTTGAAGCTGAACCCCAACAAGTGCACATTCGGGGTGCGATCCGGGAAGCTGCTGGGATTTATTGTAAGCGAGAAAGGGATTGAAGTGGACCCTGATAAAGTCAAAGCTATTCAAGAGATGCCTGCACCGAAAACAGAAAAAGAAGTTCGTGGATTTCTAGGTAGATTGAACTACATCTCAAGGTTCATATCTCACCTTACTGCAACCTGTGAACCTTTGTTCAAACTGTTAAGAAAGGAACAGACGGTCAGGTGGAATGAAGACTGCCAGAAGGCTTTTGACAAGATCAAAGAATACTTACAGGAACCTCCAATCCTTATGCCTCCAGTGGAAGGAAGACCTCTGATAATGTACTTGACAGTATTAGAAGAGTCAATGGGGTGTGTGCTGGGCCAGCATGATGAGTCTGGTCGAAAAGAGTATGCAATATACTACCTAAGCAAAAAGTTTACCGACAGTGAACAACGTTATTCACTGCTCGAGAAAACTTGCTGTGCTTTAGCGTGGGCTGCTCGCCGACTGAGACAGTATATGTTGACCCACACTACTTTATTGATCTCAAAAATGGACCCAGTTAAGTACATATTTGAGAAGCCAGCTCTTACCGGATGGGTTGCAAGATGGCAAATGATCCTTACTGAATATGACATCCAGTACACATCTCAGAAAGCCATCAAGGGCAGTGTATTGTCTGAATATCTTGCTGAGCAACCTATTGATGATTACCAGCCTATGAGATTTGACTTCCCTGATGAAGACATCATGTTCATAAAAGCGAAAGATCATGAAGAGCCTATTCACACTGAAGGGCCTGACCCGGAAGAAGAATGGACTATGATGTTTGACGGGGCTGTTAACATGAATGGTCGTGGTGTTGGTGCAGTACTCATTACACCCAAGGGAGTTCACATGCCTTTCTCGGCAAAACTCACTTTCAACTGCACTAACAACGAAGCTGAATACGAAGCTTGCATTATGGGTCTTGAGGAAGCCATTGACCTCAGGATCAAGACATTGACCGTATTCGGAGATTCAGCTTTGGTAGTCAATCAAACCAACGGCAAATGGTACACCCACCAGGATCATCTGATACCTTACAGGGATTATACAAGGAGGTTACTGACTTTCTTCACAATAGTCAAGCTTGAGTATATCCCTCGGGACGAGAATCAGTTTGCAGATGCTCTGGCTACCATTTCATCCATGATCAAAGTTCAGACTGCCAACTTTGTACCTCAGATTTCAGTGTCCAGACTTGACAGACCAGCATATGTGTTCGCAGCAGATATTGTTAAAAATGATAAGCCTTGGTTCCATGACATTAAGTGCTTCTTAGAGGATCAAACATACCCACCTGGGGCATCTTCCAATGATAAGAAGACTTTGAGAAGGCTTGCTGGAAGTTTCTTTCTGAACACTGATGGGTCTTTATACAAAAGGAACTTTGATATGGTACTCCTCAGATGTGTTGATAAGACAGAAGCAGACTTGTTAATGCACGAGGTGCACGAAGGATCTTTTGGTACCCATGCTGGAGGGCATGCCATGGCTAAGAAATTGCTAAGATCAGGCTATTACTGGATCACAATGGATGCCGATTGTTGTGCCTATGCCAGAAAATGCCACAAATGCCAGATCTATGCGGATAAAGTGCATGTGCCTCCCAATCCTTTGAACATCATGTCTTCACCCTGGCCCTTTGCTATGTGGGGCATCGACATGATTGGTAAGATTGAACCGACTGCGTCGAACGACCACAGATTCATCCTGGTTGCCATTGATTATTTCACCAAGTGGGTCGAAGCAGCTTCCTATGCCAATGTTACAAGACAAGTGGTGGCCAGATTTCTGAAGAGAGATATCATCTGTCGATATGGAGTGCCCGAGCGAATCATTACTGATAATGGTTCCAATCTAAACAACAAAATGATGGCAGAGCTGTGCCGGGACTTCAAAATACAACATCACAATTCTTCTCCTTACAGGCCAAAGATGAATGGCGCTGTTGAGGCAGCAAATAAGAACATCAAGAAGATTGTGCAGAAGATGGTAGTTACCTACAGAGATTGGCATGAAATGCTACCATTTGCCTTGCATGGGTACCGCACGTCAATCAGAACATCCACTGGGGCAACACCGTATCAGCTTGTGTATGGTATGGAGGCAGTCCTACCTGTTGAGGTTGAATTACCCTCCTTGCGAGTACTGATGGATGTTAAACTGAATGAAGCAGAATGGGTTCGGGCCCGATTCGAACAACTGAGTCTGATTGAAGAGAAGAGATTGGCCGCAATCTGTCATGGGCAGTTATATCAGAAAAGAATGAAGAAGGCCTTCGATCAGAAAGTCAGGCACCGAGAATACCAAGTGGGAGATCTTGTGCTGAAGAGAATCCTCCCTCCTCATACAGACCACAGGGGCAAATGGACTCCAAATTATGAAGGACCATTCGTAGTAAAGAAAGTTTTCTCCGGTGGAGCACTGATGCTCAGCACCATGGATGGTGGAGATTTCCCGTCCCCTGTGAATTCAGATGCAGTTAAAAAATACTTCGCATAAAAATGACCCGCTGGACACAAAAACAGAATGTAAGTCCAGGCAAAATAGGGCATCCCGGCGAGTCAAAAAACAGAATAAAAGACTCGGGCAAAAATAAGGGAAAATAAGCAAAAAAAAAAACGTTCACCCGCTGAGTTGAAAAGCCACATTGGACAGCTCAGGCAAAAATGGGTATCCCGATGGATTGAAAACCCGAAAGGGCGATCCATGCAAAATAAGGGAATAAGCGAACAACTGCACTCTGAATTCGTCTGTATCATCTGCAACTTGGCAAGCTTCGAAAGGATCAAGCTTCAATCAGAATCAACATTCTTCGAAAAGCAAGATGAGAAGAACGTCAAAAGTCATATGGGTCATAGTGAAGAGGAAGCTCCTTAAAGCATCATCAACACTGCCAACATTTGGTTTCTCAATTTGTAACAATCTCCTCATTTCAGGGGATATGTTCCTTTGACTGTATCTCGCCAATTCAGGGCATATGAATTAATAAAATCAGATTTTCAGTCATGTCTCATTTTGTACATTTTATTTGCAAAAAATGTCTGATGTCTCGAAAGAAAAAAACTGATTGCATAAGAATACAGATGCTTATCTTCAAATAAAAACATGCTTGCAGGAAATATGCTTACTCTCAGAAGTATCCTAACTCCTATGACGGAATCCAGTAAGGGATACCTCGGGTTTATCTTGTGCGTTTCTCTATCCTTTTCAGGATTGTAGGTATCCAGAATGCAACTCGGGGCATGAAAACTTTATCCCAGCAAGCTGGCAAATCAACACTCAATTTTAGCACCCAAAGTGCTCTTTCCCCAGCTGAGTTGCCTTTCATGACTTCCCCAGTTGAGTTTGCCCCTTATTGCTTATTCCCATCAGAGCTGCCAGGCATCACAGAAGGCACCTGTATCCCCGGCTGAGTCAAGGATCCTCTTCAACAGAATCCTTAGGGAGGTCTCTCAGTGATCTCTCTCTCTCCCCAGCCGAGTTGCCTTTTTATCCTCAGCCGGAGCACAAAAGTCAGGGAACCATCCCCCCACAGAGTTCCAGCCTCTATCCAGAAGAGCAGCGCATAGGAGTCACAACAGAGTGAAGAAAGCTTCTGCAAGCCCCAGCTGGGTCTCTCATTTATAAGGATAGGTCTATCAATGACCCGAATCCCCAAGTAGATATCATATCATCTGATCTACCCATGATCTCATCCCCAGCTGGGATGACTACTACAAACGGATCGATCGAAGATCTTCGCAGCAACGGGACCCAGATCCCGGTTTGGTATCTTTGCACAATCATAGCATTTGCATCATATTCACCCACAAAGCGTAGCATTCCGTCTAGTACGGAGCATTACGGCAAAAATCCAACACATAGCATAATCATAAGCCATGTTTTGAATCAGCACTTGTGACCAGTAACCATTCATCAGAATGCAGAATACTTTCCCCCAGAGTCCCCACCAGAGTCCCAGCAAAAGCAGCTGCCTCACAATCCACATACACCAGTATATACTCATCCTGACACCCGTCCATGTCATATCTCCCAGCAGAAAGCCAAAGACATCCTCTTTGCACTCACATATACTTGTATATACACTTTCTTGACACCCGTCCGTGTCATATCCCTAGCACAGTCATCTACACTTTGTACATCCGATATTTGTTCATATTATACTTTTCCCTCTTGACACTCGTCCGTGTCACTCTCCCCAGCAGATAAACATTCATCCATATATACTCATACTACTTATACAGATACTCGTCCGTATCTTGTATGTACCACTTATATATCCCCACAGGTTCGACACTAGTCCTTGTTCTTTGTTAACCAGTTGGTACTCGTCCGTATCATCATCTCAGAACATGTGTCAAGCGTTTGTTTCTACATGATACTTGTCCGTATCTTAGTCTTAAGGATGCTCGTCCTCATCTTTAATCCATACACTATGTCAAACACTTTTGTCTTCTTGAATATAGACACTCGTTTGTGCCTACTATTCCCCAGAAGAGTCCCCTCAGATTCAACACTCGTCCGTGTTCTCTGTTAACCAGTTGATACTCGTCTGTATCATCATCTTTGAACACGCGTCAGTATTTGTTTCTACCCGATACTCGTCCGTATCGTAGTCTTAAGGATGCTCGTCCGCATCTTTAATCTATACACAATACCAAACACTCATACCTTTTGTTTCTTGGATATAAACACTCGTCCGTGTTTACTACTCCCCAGTAGATCGCCAACAAAGCAAATTTTCCTTCTTATCTGACACTCGTCCTGTGTCATGATAAACCCTGAGAGCAGCCGTACCCTGCTAGGTGGTCGTCCTCCACCTCTTGATGGTCGTCCTCCATCATGCTCATCCGATGGCCGTCCCCATCGTTGATATTTTTAGCAGCCGTCCCCTGCTAGGTGGTCGTCCTCCACCTTTTGATGATCGTCCTTCATCATTTTATCCAATGGCCGTCCCCATTGTTGATTTTGGTTATCTGGCATTCGTCCTATGTCATGATAAACCCTGAGAGCAGCCGTCCCCTGCTAGGTGGTCGTCCTCCACCTCTTGATGGTCGTCCTCCATCATGCTCATCCGATGGCCGTCCCCATCGTTGATATTTTCGGCAGCCGTACCCTGCCAGGTGGTCGTCCTCCACCTTAGATGACTGTCCCTCATCTTAACCCAACAGAGCAGCCGTCCCCTGCTAGGTGATCGTCCTTCACCTTTGATGGCCGTACCCCATCATCTGTTTATTTCATTTATTCTTTAGCCCGATGGCCGTCCCCGTCGTGGTCCCTTTTTCTTTTAGCCCGATGGCCGTCCCCATCGTTGGTTACTTTGCTTTGTGAACTTGATGGCCGTCCCCGTCGTGTTTCACTGATCCCCAGAAAATTTTACAGCTTTATCTTGATGGCCGTCCCCATCATGATTTCTTACTTTTCCCAGCTAGTCGGCCGTCCCCGTCTTTGCTTCACCTTTTATCCCCAGCATGTCGGCCGTCCCCGTCATTGCTTTATTCTCAGTACTTTCCCAGCATGTCGGCCGTCCCCGTCATTGCTTTGTTTCCCGCACTTTACAATATACTTTATCTTTCTTTTACAATCTATATCCCTTTTCTTCTTCATTCTGTGAGTGCAAATTTTGGACTGTCTTTGGTATTCAACCACAAGTTATCTGGTTTGCCTGTTAAGCCGTTGCTTACAACCTGCACAGCTAACTCATGTTTGAATAGGGGCAGCTGTAAACACCCCAAATTTGCCCTCACCCATTCACACCATGGCTTGTGATCATCTCATATGCATAAACACAATCATATAATCTCATATCTCATTTTTGATTCACTGCATAGTTTCTAAGTCATTTGCACCTAGGGTTTGTGATCTGAGCAACCCAAGAGCCTCCTGGGCCACTCCAAAGGCCATCAATCAATTCAAAGGGATCCATGTGTGTCCTTATATCATATTACATCTTCTCAAAGTCAAAAATGCAAAAGAATCACAAGAACTGGGATTGGTATGGATGCAGAGCCAAGTTTGACTGCACAGTTGACCTAAAATTAGGGTTTTGGTTTCAGGGGCCATAACTCCAAATTTTTTGGTCATTCTTGTTTCCATTGGTCTCTATATGGTATAGGGAGTATGCATATCAATTTTCATGAAGAAATTCCATGGGGAAGTCATCTGATCAAGGGTTGACTTTTCAGACAAGTCAATGCAAAATCAGGGCATCTGAGGCCCCCAGTGACCCAACCAAGGGGTGATCTTCATCATTTTGAGTGTATATGGTCTTTATTTGATCATAGAAGAAGATTGAAGTTCACAAAAATCAAGAATTTGAAGTTTTTGCAAAGTTGACTTTTTTTGGGCATAGTTGACTTTTCAAGGATATGTCATTTTAGGTCATTTTTCAAGCCTTGATTTTTGATCCAAGAAAGCTTCAAATGGAAAAACCTTGGTCATGAAAGTTGTAGGATACATTTTTCCCTTTTCAAAAAGTACAAGAACATGATCAAATTCTTCTTGGATCAAAAGTTATGGTGTGACAAAGTTGGCAAAAATCATTGATTTTCAAGATGTGCACTAAATGGAAAATTTGCAAAATCATGCTTCAAGGCAAGTTGTAACTTCTAGTTGGCATCAAACCATTACACAAACATTCTATGTGACATAAAAGCTAGAATTGAACCAAAATGCTCATGTTTCATGGCTTATGGAATGAGAAAATCACATGTGAACCAAAATGAGCCAACTTGCAAAACTCATGATCACACTTCCTACCACTTGCTACATTGGATGCTGAGCTTTGCTAGCCCTTCCCCTCACCCTTGCTGCGCCAGCCCCATGCTTGTACTAGCCTAGAACCAAGCCATACCTCTCTTACACAAAGAGTGGACTTTTGGCAAAAGTGAACTTACCAATCAATAAAGGCCATGTCAAATCATCTGACCTATAGGATTATTTTATACTATCCTTTGGCAAGCAAAACATATCAAGAAGCAAGGCTGAAACAGATCACAACACACCATACACAAAAACACACCCCATTTGCATTTCTCTTCGAATCTGCCTCCACAAGCCTCAAACACTCAAACCATTTTCATACCTCAACTCATCATGCCTCATTAAGCCCAAACCACCAAAGAACCAAGCCTGAATCAAGCAAGAACTCCACTTCTCCATTTTCACTCCAACTTGCAGTTTCTTTCGAAACTCACTCCACAAGCCATAAACATCCAAACTCACTCCACAAACCTTCTTAAAACATCACCCTGATCACAAAGAACCACCCACATTGGCCTGAAACTGCCTGAATCACCATTGCCATTTTCAACTGAGCTTGAGCAGAAGCTGTTCAAACTCTTCATCTAGCCAGCATAAACTTCTCCAAAGCATTCAAGCATCATCAAGAGGTCATAAGGAGTGGATTTCACAAGGAGGGGAGGTCAGAAAGTTGCTGGAGTGAAAGCTTCGAATCTCAGGTAGCTCAAGAAATATTTTTCCAGAAATCATTTTTTATGTTCTAAACTTGTTCTCCATGCTTCACTGATTATCCTGATGCTTTTAGTTTTGGAAATGGTGATGAAATGAGAGTTTAATTGATCTCTGAAACTCTGTGACCTAAAATTTTGTTTTGCTCGATTCATGAGTTTGGGGAAGAATAAATTTGTTTTGATTGGGGGTTTTGGTTCGTGAGTGAGTGGGAATCATTTCCATGTTTTTAGATTTCGTTTTAGTTAGGTTTTGAGAGAGTTTGGAGATTTTCAGGTGGGCTTCCCACCGGAGAAGACGACCGGAGGTCTTCTCCGGCCACCTGAAAGTCATTATGCCCTAATCCTGTAATTAAATGCCATTTGAATTTGGACCGTAGGATCAGTTGACTCCATTGACCTCCCGCGCGTGTGAATGGCTCAGATCTGATCATTATGCCCTAATCCATTTAATTAGTTTTAATTAATTATAATTAAATTAATTCGTCCAGAGTGAATCTAGACCCTCCATTCACGCGCGCAGTCCACCCATTCAAACCCAGAATCAATCTCAGCCACTCTTTCTGTTGACTTTTCCTTTTTCTTTATTTTAATTTCATTTCTTTTCTTTTTATTTGCATTATTTATTAAAAATAGTAAAAAATGTCTAAAAATTATGAAATTTTTTATCCTGAGTTTCATTAATTTTTATGACACAAAAATATTTTTGTTTTCATTTTTAGCATTAAAAAAGTATTTTTAAATATTTAAAAGATTATTTTTAATTGATTAATGAAAATTAATTAATTAAAAATACTTATAGGTATTTAAAAATCACCAAAAAATTCATGAAATGTTCTAAGACATTTAGAAACATTGTCCAACCTTCAAACCAAATTTCTTTTTTGATCTTGATGTATTTTGAGAATTTTTCATTGAATTAAAATCATTTTTGTGCAATATTTTGATCCAAAGTTCAAAAAATCATTTCTGCCTATCCATGAAGAGTTGGACATTGATTCTTTTTGCATTGCATTGTGTTTAGCATGAAGTTTGTGAGATAAAATGGCCATGATTTGATCTTGCATTTTCAAATTGTTTGACACTTCTTTTGTTTAGGAACCCTAAAAACCCTAGAATCTTGTAAAAATCATAACTTGAAAGTGGTTAGGAGTTGAGACCTCTC
This sequence comes from Lathyrus aphaca, assembly GCA_963966055.1. Classification (NCBI taxonomy): domain Eukaryota; kingdom Viridiplantae; phylum Streptophyta; class Magnoliopsida; order Fabales; family Fabaceae; genus Lathyrus; species Lathyrus aphaca. The sequence goes on from OZ014520.1 coordinate 421,382,062, forward strand.
CTTTGGGCATTGGTTTAGTATAGGATTAGGGGTCCTTTGTGTGGCATTTTCCATTTTTTATCTTAGGGTTTGCTTCTGATTTTGACTTTTGTTTGATGTTTGGTTCATAAACCCTAATTTGGGCTTTCATATGCATCCATCTTGCATTCTCTTGCATAACATGACTTGCCATGACATTTCAAGCATCCATGTGATTCATTTGACATCATAAGACATATTGAAAGCATGTTTGATCATTGCATCATGTATTTGCCATGTTGTATGCCATGTGCACTTCATAACTTTTCATGTATGTTCATGCTTCCTAACTTGCTTCATTTGCATTCATAAGCTTGTATGATCATTTCCATGTGCTGCCTCATGTTTGTAGCATATCATAACACCATTAGCATCATGTATATGCTTCTGGTTTTGTTTCTCATCATGTCATCTCATCCCATTTTGGCATTGCATTGCATTCCTTTTCTAACATTTCATGTGGTAAGTGAACTTGAGAAGTGAATTTGCCTTCACTTCTCATAACTTTTCTTTTCATCTCTCTTGCATCCATTGCTGCATTTTTATATGTGTTTGAGTTTGAGCTTGCTCATTCTTCTTCTTCTCACTTTCTTTCTTCAAGTGACTTGACTTCTTGAATGAAGCAAGTCACTTTGCTTCTCTTGATCCTTTCATCTGCTTCCTGGTGGTTCCTTTGAAGATTTCTCTTGTAAACCTCACAAACCTTAGGAACAACCAAGCATGACAATGATTAGGGTTTTGATTAGTATCCCCTCATAGTTTTACCTTTGTGTCTCTTTTGAGTCTTCTCTTCTCATCTCATAATCAGGGACTAAACCCTAAAGGCTTTAAGGCTTTGTGATCAAGCTTATGCCTGCATCCTTCTCTTAGGATGGAGTGTATAACCTTAATCCTAAGTGTTAAACCCTTAATGTGTTTAAATCCTCTAATTAATTCACCTAATAAGTATCAAGACATCACACTTGTAACTTGGGCCTTGCATTAGGGTTCTAATTCTTCCTTAAATGGTTAAGAAGGACTAACCCTAGTGTTAATGGACAAGTCCTCCTCAAGTTGTCTTACAAACCATAAAAATCACTTCATCATCATATCATTGAATAAAATCCACTTAATCAAAGGCTTGTTTTGTCATGAGCTTAATCCCTAATCATGGATTAAGTTGAGGAGCTTTCCTCAGCTTAAACATTCTCATCTATTATCCTTCTATTAGGATGGTGTAATGAGTCTGTTTAATCCCTGATTATGGCTTAATCTCATTACTTAACACTAAACAAAAACACCAAAAACATCTAGATAATCACAAGTAGGTTAATGATCTTAATCCTACATCAAAGGTGATTAAGTGTGAGAATCTGACTTCACACTTAAGGTATTCTCATTACCCCTAATCAGAGGGAAGATGTGATGAGTTTACTAACCCATTGGTTTAGGATTAAGCTCATTAACTTATGACAAACTTTCAAAAGCAATAAAAGACTGAAAACTCAAAAACAAACAATAATCGTCTCCTCCGGGATTCTTTCCTCATCTCATTCACTCACAACCGAGAACTTGCTTCTTCCGTCTAATGCAAGACAGTTTGCATCTGTGCCAGACAGATCATACACTTGAGCATAGGCAAGTAAGCAGTTCACAAGTCAATTCATCTTCAGTCTCTTTGGGTCGAACTACGGTGTTCTGACTTCCTCATTGCACGAGAGGATACGTAGGCATAACTTAACGGTTATCGAACAAAAGTCTCTGTATATTCCCCCTCTTTCTAGCCTCATTCTTTTAGCCTCATGATCTTGAGCATCCTATTCCTGTTCTTACACTGACACTGTACATGCTGCACATCACATTTCTTTTACACTGACACCTGTACATTCTTTTCCAGCTATTTTACACACAGATTGCACTGACACTACCCCTTTAAAACACAAATCTTTTAAGCGTGGATCCCGTCGAGTACGGCGGACAATCTGGGTGCTAATACCTTCCCAGGTTGTAACCAACCCCCTTTCTCAGTCTCTCTGGTTCGCAACCGTCTTATCCATCTTTTTCTAGGTCTATGCAGCATTACCTTTCCTCCGGGATAAAAATGCCTAGCTGGCGACTCTATTCATCTCCAGTGAGTTCACGGCTGTGTGTTCTCATTGTCCCTCTCGCCGACCGTTCGCGTCTGTACCTTTATTTGGGCCAGTCCCATTTATCGGGAGCGACAATTGTATGTCCATTCCATTTCATAAACTTTCATGAACTTCCATGGTTCAAAGCATGTTTCACTTGCATCCTCATCCTTGTATGATCATCCACAACTCTTGACATGTGTTTGCATCATCTCTTAGCATCATTAAAATCATTTTTATGCTTCTGACTTTGGTTTGCATCATGACATTTCATCTCATTTGCATTGCATTTCATTTCTTTTGCTAACTTTTCAGGTGGTAAGTTGTTTTGGGAAGTGAATTTGCCTTCACTTCTCACAATCTCTCTTCATCCCTCCTATGCATCATTGCTGCATTTTATCTTGTGTATTAGAGTGAGCTTGCTCATTCATGCTCTTTCCCACTTTCTTTCTTCAGGCAACTTGTCTTCTTAAGTGAAGCAAGTTGTCTTGATTCTCTCTGCTTCTTTCTCCTTTCATCTGCTTCTTCCCTGGTGGTTTCTCTGAAGATCTTTTGCAAGCCTCACAAACCCTAGGAATACCCAAGCATGATCACAATTAGGGTTTGATTAGTCCCCCATTAGTTTTACCTTTGTGTCATCTTTGTGTCTTCTCCTCTCATCTCATAATCAAGGACTAAACCTTAAAGGTTTTAAGGCTTTGTGATTAAGCTTATGCCTGCATCCTTCTATTAGGATGGGGTGAATAACTTTAATCCTAAGTGTTAGACCCTTAATGTGTTTAAATCCTTTAATCAATTCATCTAATAATCATTAAGACATCAAGCTTGTAACTTGGGCCTTGCATTAGGGTTCTAATTCTTCCTTAATTGGCTAAGAAGGACTAACCCTAGTGTTAATGGACAAGTCCCCCTCAAGTTGTCTTACAAACCATAAAAATCACTTCTTCATCTTATCATTAACTAAAATCCATTTAATAAAGACTTTGTTTTGTCATGAGGTTAATCCCTAATCATGGATTAAGTTGAGGAGCCTTCCTCGACTTAAATGTTCTCATCTATTATCCTTCTATTAGGATGGTGTAATGGGTCCATTAAATCCTTGATTATGGCTTAAACTCATTACTTAACACTAAACAAAAACAACAAAAACATCTAAATAATTACAAGTAGGTTAATGATCTTAATCCTACATCATGGTGATTAAGTGTGAGGTGCTTACTTCAAGCTTAAGGTATTCTCATCACCCCTAATCAGAGGGAGGATGTGATGAGTTTACTAACCCTTGGTTTAGGCTTAAGCTCATTAACTTATGACAAATCCAAAAAAGCAATAAAATATTGAAAACACAAAACACAAACAATAATTGTCTCCTCCGGGATTCTTTTCTCACCTCATTCACTCACAAATGAGAACTTGCTTCTTCCGTCTAATGCAAGACAGTTTGCACCTGAGCCAGATAGGTCATACACTTGAGCATAGACAAGTCAATTTATCTTTCAGTCTCTTTGAGTCGAACTACGGTGTTCTGACTTCCTCATTGCACGAGAGGATACATAGGCATAACTTAACAGTTATCGAACAAAAGTATCTGTATATCCCCCTCTTCGAGCATTATTCTTTTAGCCTCATTATCTTGGGCATTTCATTCTTGTTCTTACACTTACACTTCACATATTTCACTTCACTTTCTTTTAGCACTGACACTTGCATTCTTTCCAGCTTTGATACACAGACAGCACTGACACTACCCCTTTTAAAACACAAATCTTTTAAGCGTGGATCCCTTCGAGTACGACGGACAATCTGGGTGCTAATACCTTCCCAGGTTGTAACCAACCCCCTTTCTCAGTCTCTCTGGTTCGCAACCGTCTTATCCATATCTTTTCTTAGGTTTATGCAGCATTACCTTTCCTCCGGGATAAAAATGCCTAGCTGGCGACTCCTGTCTTTTGAGTTCACCCTTGTGCGTTCTCACCCCTTTTCGCAGACCGTTCGCGTCTGTACCCCTCTTGGCCCTGTGTCATTTGGTGGGAGCGACAACCTTCCCTACACCATATGGAGTGTGTTTGAACACTTGGACTTGATTGTAAATGGCTGGATCAAGTTGTGGCCTTCAAGTTGCAGAAATAAGACCTTTTGAGGTCTTGAAGTGTGATTCTGGATTGGAGGTGTTTCAAAGGTGATCTAAGTGTTTGAACACCTCATAAGCATCATATGTCATATGTGTGAGCAATTGGTTTGAGCTTGTTCTAGCTCAAACTAAAAACCAGAAGTGATTGCTCAAAATATTTAATTTTGAGTCTTTGAGAGCAAAGAAGAGAAATCTTAGTGATCCAAGGATTTGGTGTAATTTTTATGATGGAATGGAGTCTCTATTTATAGGAAAACATGTTGAATAAACTTGGACTCTAAGATTTGAAGTGATGAGGTCACAATGGTGAGTCATGGTTTATGACAAATATCTCTTACAAGTGAAATGACGATTATATGAAATAGCTCAGCTATGCAACAACAAAATCCACATTCCTCAGAAGTTTGATGCTTGCATTATGTCCACCTGTAATACCTCAAAATTTTCCCTCTCATATACTCAACATTTTGCATATCATTTAGCATACATAAGTTCACAAATAACCAACAACATTGCATCATGTGTAGCATAGTTGAGGCATAAGTATGTGACCAATGATTGAAGCAACTGAAGGCTATACAAAGGCAATCAAAGGGTCACAAAGCTTCTCAACATCATTCTAAGGGTCCACAACATCCCACAAGTTCATATTTGAAGCTACAAGTCATGGAAAGTTTTGATTTGATCAAAGAAGGCAAGCAGTGCAACCTCTCTTAAGGAAATGGTCCAAATTAGGGTTTCAATTGTGAAGGGCTTCTCCGTGAATTTTTGAGCAAAAGTGGATTCTATTGTGTTTTATATGACAACAAGTGTATAGGGTTCAAATTTCATCCACAAATTCATTTTGGAAGAGGTTCAATTGGCCAGATGATTGAAAATCAGGAATTTGGGGAAAAGTCAACCATGCTGAAGAAAAAGTCAACTCCTGACTTTTTGAGATCAAAATCATGAAATTAGGGTTACAAGGATCCTATTTTTCAAATTTGATCAAGAAATGATGGAGGAATCAAGAGAAATCAAGAAAACCAAAACTTACTATTTTTGGAAAATTAGGGTTTCCAAAAATGGCAAGTTTTGGCCATATTTGCAGCTACTTTGAATGAGGCCTTCTCCCAAAATATGAAAGATATGAAAATTCTACTTGGATCCAATTAAATAGGGCATCTTGATATTCAAATCCATAGGTGGAACTCGTACATAGCATCAAAAATGAGTGAGATATGATCTTGGCAAGTTTGAACAATTCAAGGCCCAAAGCAAGTCACGGGCAGGGCACAGGCAGACCAGCACGCGCGCCCTGCCTGGCATTTCATCAAACAGGTGGAGGACCAAATGGAAATCTATTTTTCTTAGTCAAGAAGACTTCAAATCAAAAAATTTTGAACTACAAAGTTGTTCCCCTACATGATTACTACAACTTTCATGTTCAAGGTTTTTTCATTAGATCAAAGGATTGAGAGTTGTTGAAGGCCAAAGTAAAGAGGTTGTGGCTGGTCATGCATGGGCACAAAGTAAAGCAAGATAGGTAGGCCAAGTATGCGGTTTGTGACATGACTATCAATGGAATTTTTGAAGCATCTAGAGTCATGATCTTACTTCAAAATGAACATCAAACTTGTCCCTTGTGAGTTTCACTTCAATTTGAGCACAAGTATGGTATCATTCAATTGCTTGAGCTTGAAGAAATGTCTCATGGAATATCAAAGCATGCAATCTGGTTTTCTTGCAACCTAAGGCAAAATATCTCAAGTTTGATTCAATTCAGTCCAAGGAAATTTGCTTCATTCATCATGCACTGCATTGTATTTGCTCCAATTTATCTCATGTCCACAAGATCATGTTAACTATCATGCACCATTTGAAAGTTCAAGCAAGAGGAGATTTCCATAACCTGATATATATGGCTGCTGCATTGGATCAAGCTAGTCACTTTACATCACACTCATCCTCATTGCAAGCAACATGAGCCTCACCACATCCAATCAATTTCCAGCCAAGCCAAACAATATTGATCAATGATCATTGTGCTTGCCTCACTCCACATCAAAATGCCTCATACCATGATTACCATGTCCAAAAGTGTAGTGGATCATTTCATTTCAGTTTTAAACACCTAAGGAAAGCTTCATTTGAGGCACACCATAAAGAGTTTGAGTTATGCAGCATAAGATAGAATCCAATGGGAGAAGTTTCTAGAACACACAGCTGGCATAACTGCCATAACTGCCTCACTCACTTCACCTGGCTCACTCAGTTAACTCAAGGAGAAAGTAATCATGGTTAAGGGTCCTATAAATGGATAGCATCACTGCATTTTGGGGTGGCTTCATTTTTCACTACATTCACTCCATATAATCTCTCTGCATTTTGCTTCGAGCTACCTTCATCTTCACATCTCAAACCTCAATCTGCCACAATTAATTTTCATCATCATCATCAGCATGACCTCCATGATCAACATAGCTTGAAGCTCCATGGAATCATCAACTGCATCATTGAGTTCACACTGCAAATTGAAGTGAAACTTTTCAATCCTCATCTCTCCAGCTTCAAGCCTATTCAATTAATCATCAACATTAGGTGTAGCTCCATTTTCATGGCTTGATCACCTTCAATCATCAAGGAGTTGGTTCTGCAAAATCTTAAACATCACTGCATTTACTTCGGTTTCTCAAGAATCATCAAGTGTAAAGTGTTTATTTCACTTCTATTGAATCCAGGCAAGAGCAAGCAATCACTGGAACCTCATCTCTGGCCTTCTATTAACAATTAGAATACACTGCATTTTAGGTATGCTCTGCAAACTTTCTTGATCGAATTGAATGTTTTTCATTGTTTTCATGTCATTTGAAGCTTGATAGAAGCAATGACATCTCTGGCTAGTTGATAGACATATTAGATGTTTAGATCCAGTTTTAGGTTGGTTAATGTTTGCCTTCGATTTGAATGATTCATGAACCCTAAGCCCAAGGTGAGAGTGGATTAGTGATCAGTGAAGAGAGACGAGCAAGGTGATGCCTTTAGATTCCATTTTTGTGTTGAATTGAGAAAGCCCTAGCAGAGCTATGATCGGAGAAGACGACCGGAGACTAGCTCCGGCCGTCGGAACAGTGCCCTAATGTTTTATCTCAGAACATAACGTAGCCATTGATCCCATCTGATCCAACGCTCATGATTCTGCCAGCAATTAAATGATGCATGTGCCTGGCATTGTCGCTCCCGCCTATTGACACAGGGCCAGAAGGGGTACAGACGCGAACGGTCGGCGAAGGAGAGAACATGAAGATGAACTGAAAAGAGTCGCCAGCTAGGCATTTTTATCCCGAAGGAAAGGTAATGCTGCATAAACCTGGGAAAAGATGGATAAGACGGTTGCGAACCAGAGAAACTGAGAAAGGGGGTTGGTTACAACCTGGGAAGGTATTAGCACCCAGATTGTCCGTCGTACTCGACGGGATCCACGCTTGAAAGTTTGTGCTTAAAGGGGTAGTGTCAGTACTATTCTGTGTGCAAAAGCTGGAAAAGAATGCAAGTGTTAGTGCAAAAGAAATGTGAAGTGGATAAGAGAAGTGTCAGTGCTGGAAAGAAGTGCAAAGCTCAAGACTATGAGGCTTAAAGAATAATGCTGGAAGAGGGGGAATATACAGAGACTTTTGTTCGATAACAGTTAAGTTATGCCTACGTATCCTCTCGTGCAATGAAGAAGTCAGAACACCGTAGTTCGACTCAAAGAGACTGAAAGATAAATTGACTTATGAACTGCTTACTTGTCTATGCTCAAGTGTATGACCTTTCTGGCTCAGGTGCTAAGTGTCTTGCATTAGACGGGAGAAGCAAGTTCTCATTTGTGAGTGAATAAGGTGAGAAAAGAATCCCAAAGGAGACGATTATTGTTTGTTTCTATGAGTTTTCAATCTTTTATTGCTTTTGGAGTTTGTCATAAGAGAATGAGCTTAAGCCTAAACCAAGGATTAGTAAACTCATCACATCTTCCCTCTGATTAGGGGTAATGAAAATACCTTAAGTATGAAGTAAACACCTCACACTTAGTCACTATGATGTAGGGTTAAGATCATTAACCTACTTGTGATTATTTAGATGTTTTTGGTGTTTTTTTTTAGTGTTAGGTAATGAGTTTAAGCCATAATCAAGGATTTAACGGACTCATTACACCATCCTAATAGAAGGATAATAGATGAGAACATTTAAGCTGAGGAAGATACCTCAACTTAATCCATGGTTAGGGATTAACCTCATGACAAAACAAAGCCTTTATTAAAGTGGATTTTAGTTAATGGTAAGATTAAGAAGTGGATTTTATGGTTTGTAAGACAACTTGAGGAGGACTTTTCCATTAACACTAGGGTTAGTCCTTCTTAACCAATTAAGGAAGAATTAGAACCCTAATGAAAGGCCCAAGTTACAAGCTTGATGTCTTAGTGATTATTAGATGGATTGATTAAAGGATTTAAACAAATTAAGGGTTTAACACTTAGGATTAAAGTTATACACTCCATCCTAATAGAAGGATGCAGGCATAAGCTTAATCACAAAGCCTTAAAACCTTTAAGGTTTAGTCCTTGATTAAGAGATGAGAAGAGAAGACACAAAGATGACACAAAGGTAAAACTAAAGGGGGGACTAATCAAACCCTAATTTTGATCATGCTTGGGGGGTTCCTAGGGTTTATGAGGCTTGCAAGAAGATCTTCAAGGAAAAGCCACCAAGGAAGAAGCAGGATGGAAGGAAAAGAAGCAGAAAGAAGCAAGACAACTTACTTCACTTAAGAAGATAAGTTGCTTGAAGAAAGAAAGTGAGGAGGGAGCATGAATGAGAAAGCTCACTCTAATACAAAAGTAAATGCAGCAATGAATGCATAAGAGAGATGAGAAGAGATTATGAGAAGTGAAGGCAAATTCACTTCTCAAACACTTACCACCTGAAAAGTTAGCAAAAGGAAGTGAAATGAAATAAAAATGAAATGAAATGCAAAGAAAAAAACTAAAGTCAGAAGCATGTTCATGATGCTAATGATGCAAAGAGATGACACAAATGTATGTCATGAGATGGGGATGATCATACAAAGGATGAGAATGCAAATGAAACATATAAGAGGCATGAAAGTTCATGAAGGCATATGACACCAAATGAAAGCAAAACATGACAAATGAATGATGCAATGATCAAACATGATTCTAATATGTCCTAAGATGTCTCATATGTCATGTGGATGCACAAAATGCCATGGCAAGTTCATGTATGCAAGCTTATACAAAATGGATGCAAATGAAGATGCAAATTAGGGTTATATGATCATATGAGATGCATAATTCCAAAACAGAAGTAAGACATGGGATAAAAAAATTTAAAATGGGCTCAAAGGGACCCTAAACCTACACAAGTTCACTGTCCAAAGGGGAAGGTCAGAAGCAAAACCCTAAGGGACTTATGAATTTTCTAAGTTTCTAGGGTTTTAAGGGTGATCCTAAAGGTAAAATGCCAAAAAAATTGAAAATGAAAGATAAAAATGAAACAAAAATCTTTTTAGATGCTTGAAACCATGTGTAACACAATGCAAAAAGAATCATTCACAAAATCACTTTGGTTAAAAGGTTATGAATTTTTGAAGTTAGGGTTAAAAATATTCAAATTTAAGAACCCTAATTCAAATGAAAATTGTCAAAGTATGATCAAAACCAAAAAGAAATTTGTGTTTTGAGTTTGTAAATGTTTCTAAATGTTTGAAAAGGCTCTATGAATTTTTTTGGGATTTTTAAAAATATTTTTTAATGCAGAAAATAAAAATAAAAATATTTTTAGGTTCTGAAAATTAATTAAAGCTTGGATAAAAAATTTCAGAATTGTTTGAAGTCTTTTACTATTTTTAAAAATTCGTAGAAAATAAAACAAAGAAAATGAAATAAAAAATTAATAAAAGGAAAAGTATGCAGGATGGAGAGCTGAGATTCATTCTGGGCTTTAAACGTTTGACTGCACGCCAAATCCAAGGGACACAATTCAAACCTAGTTAATTTCAGTTAATTAAATTAATTAAAGTAATTAGGGCTTAATGAGATCATCCAGACCATTGGTTCACACGCGGGAAGCTTCATCCTACGCTCCAGATTTAAACTCACCCTTAAACCCTAATTAAGCATTAATGACTTTCAGGTGACTGAAAATGACCTCCGGTCATCTTCTCCGGCCACACCCTTCCCTGAGAATTTCAATCTCACTCCCCAGGCCATTTCTGGAGCTCTAAAGCTCCAGATTCACTCTTCTCACCCCCTAAACCTAATTCTAACCTCAAACAAGATTTATTTTCAGCCATTAACAAGATTCAAAGCCAAGAACAAAAATTGCAAAACTTTCAGACAAGCCATACATCCTCATTTCTTCATCATTTTCAAAAGTAAAAGGTTCATTGCATTCAGGGGATCAAACTTAACCAATTAAGAACTTAAAATAAAGCTTCTGGAAAAATAATTTCGTATGACTACCTGAGGTGAAGCTTTCAACCCTAGAGCTTTCAGGCTGCTTTCTTGATCCAAAATGCCTCCAATGACCTCCCTGAGGAAGCTTTGATGCTTGGTTGGAGTTTTTTATGGCTGGTTTGAGAGTTTGATGAAGTTCAGTACAAAGGGGGAAGGAAATCGTGTTTTTGATATGGTGGCTTTTAGGGCAAAATGAAGGGTGGGAAATGATCAGTCGTTGATGCTGAGATGAATGGTGGAAGAATTTTTAAGCTTTGATGTTTGTGTTGTGTGTTTCGAATGAAAATGCAAAGAGGGAGGATTTTGTGTATGCTGACTTGTGGGAGGATTCAGGCTGTGTTCTTGTTATGTTTGGCTTGCTTTTGCTTTGTATAAACTAATGTGATTGGTTCAGAAAGTGGTTGTGGCATAGTGTGATTGGTATGGGTGAAAATGCACAAAGTCAAGGTTAGGTGTCCTTTGGGGTATGGGCAAGTTCAGGCCAAGGACAAGGGCATGTCTTGCGCAGCATGATTCATGGGCAACCATGGAAATGAGATTGAGGCAAATCAGCAAGTGGATTGAAGTTTATGGGGGGTTTTGCAATTTTGGCAAAGTTTGTCCCTTTCTTGATTTCTTCATGTACAAGCAATGAAATTTGGAAATTCTTGGGCCAATTCTGACTTTTAGGCATTGCACAAAGTTTGTATGATTATTAGAAGTCAATTTGAAGTCACAAATTTGCTTGGCATGAGGTTTTGCAAAAATCCCTCTTTGGCATGAAACTTGAAATTATGTGATTTTTGCCAACTTTGGAAAGCCATAACTTGAGTTCCAAAATGAATTAGATCTTGTTCTTCTACTTTTTGAAAAGGGAATGATCCAATCTACAACTTTCATGACCAAGAATTTTTCATTTGAAGCATTTTTGGTTGAGAAAGAGGAGGTTGAAAAAATTTCCCAAAATGGAAAGTTTACATTACAAGTCATTTCCATATTTGGCAACTTTTTGTTTTGTCCACTTTTATTCAAATTTGTGAACTCCTAAGCACTTAAATGATCAAATAAAGACCATATAACTTCATTTTGATGAAAAATCCACTTTGGTTCCATGTTGGGGGGCCCCAGATGCCCTGATTTTGCTCTGACTTGCTCAAGAAGTTACCCAGTGATCAGATGACTTCCACAATGAATTCTTCCAGCATACTTGGTATGTATGATCCTTATAGCATATAGAGACCAATAGAAACAATAATGACCAAAAAATTTGGGTTTATGGCCTCTGAAACCAAAACCCTAATTTTAGGTCATCTGTGCAGTTAAACTTGGCTCTGCTTCCATGCCTTGCCAGTTCTTGTGATTTTCTGACCTCCTTGATCTTGGGAGGATATAATATGATGATTGAACATACATGGACCCTCTTGAGATTATTGAAGACCCTTGGGGTGGCTCAGATGGATCTTGGATTGCTCAGATCACAAACCCTAGATGTAGATGAACTTTGAACCAATGCAGTGAAGCAAAGATGCAACATGAGATGATATGATTGAACTTATGAAAATGAAAAGATCACAAGCCATGGTGTGAAATTAGTGAGGGAAAATTTGGAGTGTTTACAGCTGCCCCTATTCAAACATGAGTTAGCTGTGCAGGGTGTAAGCGACGGGCTTAACAGGCAAACAAGATAACTTGTGGTTGAATACCAAAGACAGTCCAAAATTTGCACTCACTAGTTATGAAGAAGAAAAGGGATATAGATTGTAAAAGGAAGTAAAGTATGATTATAAAGTGCGGGCGACGGAGGACGACCGTCGAGCAGAGGACGACTGCTGGGGATAAAGCAATGACGGGGACGGCCGACATGCTGAGGAAATGGTGGTATCATGATGGGGATGGCCATCAAGCAAAGTAACAATATTTTCTAGGGATTAAAGGTAGAGGTAATGATAGGGACGACCATCAGGTTTGTAACGTATAAATGAAATAAATGATGAGGTACGGTCATCAAAGGTGAAGGATGATCACCTAGCAGGGGACGGCTGCTCTGTTGGGGATAAGGATGAGGGACGGTCATCTAAGGTGAAAGACGATCACCTGGCAGGGGACGGCTGCTAAATATCACGACATAGGATGAATGTCGGATAGAAAAGGTCGACGATGGGGAAGGCCATCGGATAAGCATGATGAAGGACGATCATCAGGAGGTGAAGGACGATCACCTAGTAGGGTACGGCTGCTCTCAAGGTTTATCATGACATAGGACGAATGTCAGATAACAAGATCAACGATGGGGACGGCCATCAGATAAAATGATGAAGGACGATCATCAAGAAGGTGAAGGACGATCACCTAGCAGGGGACGGCTTCTAAATATCACGACATAGGATGAATGTCGGATAACAAAGGGGTTCTAATAATGGAGACTCCGCTGGGAGAAGGATGAGGGACGGTCATCCAAAGGTGAAGGACAATCACCTGGCAGGGTACGGCTATCGAAGGTATCATGACATAGGACGAATGTCGGATAGAAGAGAAATTTGCTTTTTAATGGGGTTTTGCTGGGGGAATGGTAGACACGGACGAATGTCTACATTCAAGAAAGGAAAGGTATAAGTGTTTGACGCTGTGTATAGATTAAAAATGCGGACGAGCATCCTTAAGACTATGATACGGACGAGTATCGGTAGAAACAAGCGCTGACGCATGTTCAGAGATGATGATACGGACGAGTACCAACTAGTTAACAAAGAACACGAGCGAGTGTTGAATCTGAGGAGAGATAAGTGGTGTATACAAGATACAGACGAGTATCTGCATGAGTGAAAAATAAGCATGAGTGAGACACTGACGAGTGTTCAACTTGCTGGGGAGAGTATGATACAGACGAGTATCATAAGAGGAAATGTACAAGTTATGAACTTATGAGTGTAAAAGATAATCTGAAGATCTGTGGGGATAAGATGACACAAACGGGTGTCGAAAGAAGTGTATTATAAACAAGTGTTTGGTTTATAACAGGTACTTAGGCAACAATGCTGGGAAAGGTGACACGGACGAGTGTCCAGAGAGTGTATATAGATATACCTGTTTGTGGTTTATATCTACAGGGGAATGATATGACACAGACGGGTGTCGAAAAGAGTATATATTAACATGTATTAGTGAGTGCAAAGGGGATTCTTTTGGCTTTCTGCTGGTACTATGAGTCTTTATATGCCTTGCTGACAGAATGTTGGTATGCACATGTGACTGATTCAAAACATGGCTTGTGATTATGCAATATGTTTGATTTTTGCCATAATGCTCCGTATTAGATGGAATGCTACGCCCTGAGGTGATTTATGATGTGAATGATATGATTATACAAAAGATACCGATCCGGGATTCGGATCCCGATGTTGTGAAGATCTCTAATTGGCCTGCTTGAAAGGATATTCCAGCTTGGGATGAGATCATTGGTAGATCTGATACAGATGAATCTATTTGGGAAATAGGTCACTGATAGGCCTATACTTGGTGATGAGGAGCCCAGCTGGGGTCTGTGGAAGCTTTCGTCACTTTGTTGTGAGACTTTCATACATTGCTCTTCTGGATAGAAGCTGAAGCTCTGTGGGAGATGGTTCCCTGTCTAGCACTAGGCTGGGGAGGAATGATCACTGAACGATCTTCCTAGAGATTTTTGTGGGAGTCCTGCTGAGGATGAGGATATCTGACAACCCAGCTGGGGAAATGAGCCCCTCCTGGTATTGTTTTGAAAGACGTGCTGGGGAAAGGATGCCCGACAACTCTGATGGGGAGAAAACACTTCTGAAGTTGTTTGGAAGATGTGCTTAGGAAATAATGATTTGGCAGCTTGTTGGGGAGAAGCTTTCATGCCCCATGTTGCGCTTTGAATACCCGCGATCCTGTTATGACAAAGAAACGCACAACTACCCCGAGGTATCCCTTACTGGATTCCATCATAGGAGTTTAGACACTCTCGGGAGTAGATATATTTCCTGTAAGCATGTGATTTAGATAGGCACATCTGTTTTTATGCAACCATTATATTAGGGATATCAGACATTTTTGCAAATGAAATAAAAATGTACAAGACGAAGTGTGACAGAAAATCTGATTTTATTAATTTGGGCGCCCTGAATTGGCAAATACAGTCAAAGAAACAGATCCCCTGAAATGAGGAGATTGTTACAAATTGAGAAACAAAAGGTGCTGGCAATGTTGTTGACGCTTCAGTGTGCTTCCCTTTTGCTATGACTCGTATGACATTGACGTTCTTCTCATCTTGCTTTCTGAAGAAGGCTGATTCTGACTGATGCTTTAACCCTTCTAAACTTGCCATGTTGTGAGTGATACAGACGAATTTAGAATGCAGTTGTTCGCTTATTCCCTTATTTTGCATGGATCGCCCTTTCGGGTTTTCAATCCACCGGGATACCCATTTTTTCCTGAGCTGTCCAATGCGGCTTTTCAACTCAGCGGGTGTACATTTTTCATTATTTTCCCTTATTTTTGCCCGAGTCTTTTATTCTGTTTTTGACTCGCCGGGATGCCCTATTTTTGCCTGGACTTACATTCTGTTTTTATGTCCAACGGGTCATTTTATGCGAAGTATTTTTTAACTGCATCTGAATTCACAGGGGATAAGAAATCTTCACCATCCATAGTACTAAGCATCAGTGCACCACCAGAGAAAACTTTCTTTACTATGAATGGACCATCGTAATTTGGAGTCCACTTGCTCCTGTGGTCTGTATGAGGAGGAAGGAGTCTTTTCAGCACAAGATCTCCTACTTGGTATTCCCGAAGCCTGACTTTCTGATCGAAGGCTTTCTTCATTCTCTTCTGATATAACTTCCCATGATAGATTGCAGCTAATCTCTTCTCTTCGATCAGACTCAGCTGGTTGTATCGAGATCAGACCCATTCTGCTTCATTCAATTTGACATCCATCAGTACCCGCAAGGAGGGTAATTCAACTTCAACAGGTAGGACTTCCTCCATACCATACACAAGCTGATACAGTGTTGCCCCAGTGGATGTTCTGATTGACGTGTGGTACCCATTCAAGGCAAATGGTAGCATTTCATGCCAGTCTTTATAGGTTACCACCATCTTCTGCACAATCTTCTTGATATTCTTGTTAGCTGCCTCTACGGCGCCATTCATCTTTGGCTTGTAAGGAGAAGAATTGTGATGTTGGATCTTAAAGTCCCGGCACAGTTCTGCCATCATTTTGTTGTTCAAATTGGAACCATTATCAGTAATGATTTGCTCGGGCACTCCATACCAGCAGATGATGTCTCTTTTCAGGAATCGGGCTACCACTTGCCTGGTAACATTTGCATATGAAGCTGCTTCAACCCATTTGGTAAAACAGTCAATGGCTACCAGGATGAATCTGTGGCCATTTGAAGCAGTCGGTTCAATCTTTCCAATCATATCAATTCCCCACATGGCAAAGGGCCAAGGTGAAGACATCACATTCAAAGGATTCGGAGGCACATGCACTTTATCTGCATAAATCTGGCATTTGTGGCACTTTCTGGCATAAGCACAACAGTCTGCATCCATTGTGATCCAGTAGTAGCCTGATCTTAAAAATTTCTTTGCCATTGCATGTCCTCCAGCATGGGTACCGAAAGATCCTTCATGCACCTCGTGCATTAGGAGGTCCTCCTCTGTCTTATCAACACATCTGAGAAGTACCATATCAAAGTTTCTTTTGTACAAGGAACCATCAGTATTCAGGAAGAAGCTACCAACCAGCCTTCTCAAGGTCTTCTTATCATTGGAAGATGCCCCGGGTGGGTATGTTTGATCCTCCAAGAAGCATTTGATGTCGTAGAACCAAGGCTTATCATCTTTAGCAATGTCTACTGAGAATACGTATGCTGGTCTGTCAAGTCTGGATACTGAAATCCGAGGCACAAAGTTGGCAGCTTGAACTTTGATCATGGAAGAAATGGTAGCCAGAGCATCTGCAAACTGATTTTCATCTCGAGGGATATACTCAAGTTTGACTGTTGTGAAGAATGTCAGCAATCTCCTCGTCTAGTCCCGGTATGGAATCAGATGCTCCTGGTGAGTGTACCATTTGTCGTTGGTTTGATTGACTACCAGAGCTAAATCTCCGAATACAGTTAACGTCTTGATCCTGAGGTCAATGACCTCCTCAAGACCCATAATACAAGCTTCGTATTCAGCTTCGTTGTTAGTGCAGTTAAAGGTGAGTTTTGCCGAAAAAGGCATGTGAACTCCCTTAGGTGTAATGAGTAATGCACCAACACCACGACCATTCATATTAACAGCCCCATCGAACATCATTGTCCACTCTTCTTCTGGGTCAGGACCTTCAGTGTGAATAGGCTCTTCATAATCTCTTGCTTTTATGAACATGATGTCTTCATCAGGGAAGTCAAATCTCATAGGCTGGTAATCATCAATGGGTTGCTCAGCAAGATAGTCAGACAATACACTGCCTTTGATGGCTTTCCAGGATGTGTACTGAATGTCATATTCTGTGAGAATCATTTGCCATCTTGCAACCCGTCCGGTAAGTGCTGGCTTCTCAAATATATACTTGACTGGGTCCATCTTTGAGATCAACAAAGTAGTGTGGGTCAACATATACTGCCTCAGTCGGCGAGCAGCCCACGCTAAAGCACATCAAGTTTTCTCGAGCAGTGAATAACGTTGTTCACAGTCGGTAAACTTTTTGCTTAGGTAGTATATTGCATACTCTTTTCGACCAGACTCGTCATGTTGGCCCAGCACACACCCCAAGTACATGATTAGAGGTCTTCCTTCAACTGGAGGCATGAGGATTGGAGGCTCTTGTAAGTACTCCTTGATTTTGTCAAAAGCCCTTTGGAAGTCTTCATTCCATCTGACTGTTTGTTCTTTCCTTAATAACTTGAACAAAGGCTCGCAGGTTGCAGTAAGGTGAGAATAAACCGTGAAATGTAGTTCAATCTACCTAGAAACCCTCGAACTTCTTTTTCAGTCTTCGGTGCAGGCATTTCTTGAATAGCTTTGACTTTGTCAGGGTCAACTTCAATCCCTTTCTCACTTACAATAAATCCCAGCAGCTTACCGGATCGCACCCGGAATGTGCATTTGTTGGGGTTCAACTTCAATTGGTACTTCCTCAGACGCTTGAATAGCTTCATCATATTCACCAGATGGTCTTCTTCTGTGAGGGACTTGGAAATCATGTCATCCACATAACATTCAATTTCTTTATGGATCATGTCATGGAATAATGTTACCATAGCCCGTTGATAAGTGGCACCAGCATTCTTCAGTCCGAATGGCATTACCTTATAACAGAATGTGCCTCAGGGTGTGATGAAAGTTGTCTTCTCCATGTCTTCAGGTGACATCTTGATCTGATTATATCCCGAAAATCCATCCATGAAGGAGAACACCGAGAACTGAGCCGTATTGTCGACCAATACATCAATGTGAGGTAATGGGAAGTCATCTTTCGGGTTGGCTCTGTTCAGATCCCGGTAATCCACACACATCCGTACTTTTCCATCTTTCTTAGGCACAGGTACAATGTTAGCAACCCACTGTGGATAACTAGTTACAGCAAGGAAACCGGCGTCCCACTGTTTTTGTACCTCTTCTTTTATCTTCATGGCCATATCCGGACGAGTACGGCGCAACTTCTGTTTTACTGTAGGACAGTCTTCCTTTAGAGGAAGCTTGTGCATGACGATGTCGGTATCCAGTCCTGGCATATCCTGATAAGACCAAGGAAAAACATCCATATACTCCCGAAGCATGTCAATAAGTTGCTCTTTCAATGAATCTTGCAGGCGGGCCCCGATTTTCACTTCTTTCAAGTCTTCTTCTGAACCAAGATTAACCGTCTCAACCTCCTCCTGATGAGGAGTGATAACCTTCTCCTCTTGTCTCAACAACCTGGCTAGCTCTTTGGGTAGCTCATAATCTTTTCAACCCCTTCATCGGCTTGATTAATCGGATTGTCAAAGTCATACGAAGTCATAGCAGTGTCGTTGTCGGTGCAGTTTGGAGGGCACTCTCCGCAAGGGTTTAGATTGGTTCATTTTAGTGATCAGTTTTATCTTGCTTAGAAAAAAGTGAAAATGAAGTTATTATTTTTTTGAAAAACATTTCCATTTTATTTTTGTACAAAAAATAAAGAATGAAAAACAGTGAGCAGAAAACGAAAAGACTCATTTGCAAAAGATGTCCTGATATTCATTAATTGATCGTTTGCACAAAATACAAGATGGCCCGATTACAAAATGAGCCCTGACATCTTGGGCAAGATGTAGGACTTGGTGCATGCTTAAAGACAGGAAATAATAATTACTCTGCAGGAGTAACTCTTATAATTTCCTATGAAGACCAGTTTGAGACTTGGTTCCCCGGGATCCTTGGACGTATCCAGTTTTCCAGGTTGCGTTCGTCTTCTTCCTCGTCTTCCAGACTGTTCACAGCATCTGGGGTTAGCATTCCCCCGCTGACAAATTTGGGCTCCATTGCAGCCTCGGGTTGATCTTGTCGAGTTGGTCTGTAACCCAACCCAAATCGGTCTTCTTTCTTTTCAACTGGCAGCAGCTTGCCCCAGCCTTGAGCGGTACCCTCCTCAACAACCTTCCGGGCTTGTTGATATGATGTAAAGGAAGTCCCAGACACAGCAGATGCTTCATTGATATTAAGGGCCTCAAACCCCTGACTCATGGTCTCATGGATCTCCCCATCCATTTCTATGTACTTATACGTAGCCAGCTGGCTAATAAAGATGTCCTCCTCCCCACAGATGGTGATGATTTGGCCTTCCCACTCGAATTTTAACTTCTGGTGAAGGGTAGACGTAACAGCGCCAGCGGCGTGGATCCAGGGTCTACCTAACAGACAGCTGTAGGCCGGCTGTATGTCCATCACAAAGAAGGTAGTTTTGAAGGTCTGCGGGCCAATCAACACAGGCAGATCGATCTCTCCAAGCACCGATCTTTTAGAGCCATCAAATGCTCTCACCACCAAATTACTCGTGCGCAAGGTCAAGCCATCATACTCCAGCTTCACTAAGGCTTTATTTGATAGGACATTGAGGGAAGACCCCGTGTCCACCAGCACATGAGACAGAACGACACCTTTGCATTCCAAGGTGATATGTAAAGCCTTGTTATGGTTGCACCCCTCCGTTGTTAAATCAGCATTCGTAAATCCCAGTCCATGACTGGTATTGACATTTGCAACCACGGTCTCTAACTGATTAACAGTAATCTCCTCCGGCACGTATGTTGTGTGCAAGACTTTCAACAATGCGTTCCTGTGAGCTTCGGAACACATTAACAGTGATAATATGGAGATTTTGGAGGGTGTTTGGTGAAGCTGGTCCACCACCTTGTAATCACTTCTTTTTATTATTCTCATGAACTCATCTACATCCTGTTCAAAAGATGTCTTCTGAGTTTCTTTAACAGTTGGCTCTTCGGATACCACATTCTTTCCTTTTGCTTTAGCAGCAGCTTCTGCTTCAGCATTAGGTCTTTGTGTTTGCGAGGCGAAAAGGCGTCCGCTTCTGGTGAAGCCTCCGCCTCCCCCAACATTGTCAATTTGTGGTGAAGAGGTTGATGAATCCAAAGTGATTTTCTCCCCATTGCAGTAGAGATCAGAGCCGTAGTGCCAAGGTATGGCATTACTGCTTTCATAAGGAACAGGCCCAGGTACCGTAATGGTAACTGGACTGATTGTTGCAGAGGATGGTACTGTAATGGTGTGCGGATCATAGTAAATAGTGACCGGAGATCTGGCAGGAGGTGATGTAGCTTGTGGTTGGAAATCATTGTTGTTGTGAACATTTGATGGGTCATAGTAGATTTTGACTGTCGAGACATCTTCATTAATTTCTGCTGGCGTTGTAGAAGATTCTGTTGATAAAATGGATGCTGACGTTGTAGAAGAAAAAGTTGTTGAACTTTGACTTGTTGAAATAATGTACGAAGTAATTGCTGGTGTTGTTGATGAATCAGTAGGAATGATTTTTGTTGCTGTTGTAGGAGAAACTGTTGAAAGAAGAATTGTTGGTGTTGTAGGAGATTCCATTGTTGTTGAAACAATAGTTGTTGAAGGAGCTGTTGAAGTAATTTGCAAGATTCCATCTTTGATAAGGCCATCTATGCCAATCCTTAGCTTCTCAAAACCATTACTAGTTGTCTTGCATAATTCACAGCAGGCCCCACAGCCCGGGAACACTTGGCATCTTAAAAGTTGAACTTTGACTTCAGCCAATGGTGTTTGAATCTGTGCAACATTATCAATTAGTGTAGATGGTCTGTCCTCTTCAATGGCATTAATTCTAGGCCCACCATGATTAGGCATAGGATTTCTGTTAACGTTCGGAGGAGGTGCGAAGTTGAGAGCTTTGGAATCGACCAAATCCTGAACCTTCATCTGTAGGGCTCTGCACTTCTCAGTATTGTGACCATGTGCGTTAGAGTGAAAGGCACACCTGGCATTGACATCATAATTCTTTGGGAGATTGAGAGGATCTGGTGGTGCCAACGTCCTTAACTCAACCAGGTTGAGCTTCAGGAGTTGTGGCAATAAGGCAGCATAAGGCATAGGGATAGGGTCAATTACCCTATTTGCCTGAGATGATCTCTGTTGGAAGGGACGTTGTTGTTGGTTGCTATTGTTGTTGTTGTAGGTTCTCTGTTGCGGAAAATGAGATGGTTGTTGATAGTGATGTTGTTGTTGTTGTTGAGGATATAATGGTTGTTGTGGAGCTGGAGCTGGGATGGTAACAACTGCTACTGACCTATGAGAATATTGGGGTCTGCCCCTGCTTGTATGAATAACATTTGTTTCACCTGCCCTTCAGGGTCCTGCAAAAGGTTTCCTGGGGTTGCTGGAGGAACTTGCACCATTGTCGGAGATTTTGCCCATCTTCAAGAGACTCTCAATTCTCTCACCAGCTATAACTACATCAGCAAAACTGGTAGAGGAGAAAGCAACACGTCTGTCAATATAAGTCCCTTGCAAGGTGTTCATGAACATGTCAGCCATTTCTCTTTCTGACATGGGTGGTTGGACAGCAGCAGCAAGCTGTCTCCACCTCTGAGCATAATCCCGGAAGCTCTCCCTTGAAGATTGAGACATGCCCATTAGAAGGGTTCTATTGGGGGCCATGTCCAGGTTGTACTGATATTTCCGGATGAAAGCCTCGGCTAAGTCCTTCCAACATCTTATGGTGGCCCTTGTCAAATGCAAATACCATTCCCTTGAAGCTCCAGTCAGACTGTCCTCAAAGTAGAACATCCATAACTTCTCATCCATGGTATAGGCCTTGAGCCTTCCCAAGAAAGATTGCAGATGAGTACGCGGACAAGAGGTACCATTATACTTCTCAAAGCATGGGGGTTTGAATTTGTGGGGAATCCTCACCCCATCTACCAGTCCCATATCCATCACGTCGAAACCCAAAGAATTATGAGATTCTAAAGATCTTAATTTTTCAGCAATTTCATCCAATCTTCTATCATATACCTCATCTCCAGCCCCAATAACAGTAAATTGTTCCTCTTGGGGATCTTCTTGCAGGATTCTGCCCCCAGCAGTATTACCTTGAACGTTTCATGGGATATTAACATCCGGATTCAAATGGGGTCCATACTCTGGAGGGTCAATACGAGGCTGTCCCCGTTCATTATTGCTGTTTCCCCTTGTTCCAAGATGGGCTCCTCAGGTGTCTGTCTTTCCACCAGCTCTCTCAGTCTTTCTTGGCTCTGGGCTAAGCCAGCCATGACAGTCATAAATTGAGACATCTGGTTTCTCATCTCGACTCTTTCGTTTGCCATCTAATTTCTGACCTCATTCAGGTCTTGATGTACCTGCTCCATCTGAATGCCGGGAAGGTTGTTACAAGTAAGGTACCGGTGCGTGCGGTTGACAGGGAACACTCAGCGACGAGCAATGTTTCTTGAGATCATAACAAAGTTAGAAGCAATAATAAACAAAAACCTACAAAACAAAGACAAAGTCAGTATGCAATGCATTATGCTTATTTGTTTTCCAAGGTATCCGGTTTGGTTCTTGGTTTTGACCTTTCCAGACCTCGAGGAAGATGCTTGATGTTGTTGAGAAAAAAAGCTTAATGAAAACAAACTAAATATATTACAAATGATGAACAATACATAGTCTGTTTTACAATACATGCCCATGGAGGGTCAAAAATACAACAAAAGGAAAAGTACATCAAACAACAAGCGAAGAGGAATCAGACATCTAATCCATAATCATCTTCCCTGACCTCCTTCAGGAGTGCCTCAGTCACCGGACCAGCTGGGTGCTCTGTAATGGTCCTAATGAGGAGGTTCCTCGTGGCAATGGAAGTTGTTAGCTTCTTATGCTTGTCCTGGTCTTTTGATCTCTTTAAACCTGCTCGAAGCTTCAATTCTGATATCTCCTTCTGAGCTGTCAACAAAGCTTCTTGCTGCTTCTTCTCATTGGCCTCCAACTGTTCAATCTTGGCCTGAGTCCTCTGGTCTTCTTGTGCACTGGCTTCGGTGATCCTGACCCACCTAGCCTGGCTCTCTTGCAGATAGTGCTCAGCCCTAGCTTTCTGAATCTTGGCCTTCTTACAGGCATTCTTCAATATCTGTTCCCCAGCCCTTGCTTTCCTTATGTAGTCCTCTGTCTTTTCAATCCTAGTCAGATGCTCAATCTTGAGCTTTTCCAATCTCTCAATGTCCAGACGACCATCACTTCTTTCCCAAAGAGTCTTCTTCAAGGCTTGAGATAGCTATTCATTCCTTTCCTTCAACTTTTCAAATTCCTCCAGGCTAATTGTTGCTGCAGGCTATACTGTGGATGGTCCAGGTATGTCTTCCAAGGTGAAAGGCATTATGGTAATCTGAGCTCTAGTATGGGACCATTCTGTGTACTGAGCTGAAGCAACATTGTTACATCTTCCAAGGATAGCTATCCCTTTTGTCTGGATGTTGTCCCAAGCCCAAGCAGCCTGCCTGACAACAGCTGAATTAGGTTGCACTTCACAATATAAGGTTTCAGCTAAATCTTGTCCTCTGGGAGGGTGAACTAAGGCATAGCCCAATTGTCTCTTAAACAGTAAAGGATTGTAATTGATGCAACCCTTTACTCCTACCAGAGGCACATTTGGGTATTGTCCACAACTGGTGATAATGTCCTTGCCCTTGGTGCTCTGGGTGCACCATCTGATATCATCTGAAGTCAAGGCAATGAACCTCTTGGCCTAATTCTTCTGCTGGTGTGGGTTCAAGAAAGCATCTAATTTAGGCAGGTGTCTGAGTAGCCAAGAGTAGAACAAGGGAGCACAGCATCAGACCAACTTCCCCCTTTGTTTTTCATTCCTCTAATGGATGGAGTAGTAAAAATCCCCTAGCAATGTAGGCACTGGGTTCCTTAGCAGAAACAAGTGGATGGAATTCTCACTAACAAATTTAGGCTCATCTGCAAACAGTATAGCCCCATATATGCTGAGGGCTAAGAATGCATAGACTGCCCTCCACTCTCCCAATGAAGCTTTAAGGATGGCCTGAGAAATCAAGAAGTCCAAATGTAGACTAGGAATCCCAGCTTTTGTTGTCATACTTTGCTCAATAAGGGCAGGCTCCAAGTACAATGCCCTTGCTATCTCTTCACTTCTGGGAGCAGTCATCTCTGGGTTGAAGGGGATTCCCCCTCTGATAGGCACTCTAATCAACAAAGAAAACTCTTCCAACAAAGGTCCCATCTGAAAGTCAGGAAAGGTGAAGCATCTCAGTGGAGGGTCATAGAACTGCAAGCATGTGTGGATCATGCTTCTATGAGAAGGATCAAGATCCATAACCATATCCAAGATACCCCCATAGTGATCTCTAAACAGTGGGATATGGTCAGATGTGATGAGTGACTGGACCTGCCTGATACCAGTCAATACAGGCTCAAAAAAGTGATAAGATATGTTGCTCTACCTAGGAGTAGCCATGAGTGCTCCTGAAGAATCTGAAGACAAATGCTGATGAAGATCACAAACTGAGAAGTTGGGAGTAAGTCTCTGACAGACTGATGCTGGTGAGGATGGAGATAACTGAAGCAGATGCTGAAGAAGATATCTGAAGCTGAGGTCTAAGCAATAGAAGGGGTCAAAACCAAACCAAGATATAATGAGGTGGATACCCTGAAAAGCAAATAAACAAATGTTAAATGATGCAATGATGAGATATGCAAATGATATGCAAGGGTCTGTGATCAAGAGCTGGATCTGATTATCTGTCTTGATACAAGGCCCATGTATGTTCAAAGGTTCAGATGGAGGCTCAGAAATCCAATAACCAGGGTGGGGGACTCAAATAAAGAGTCACATGTCCAGGGTTAATCACAAGAACTGTCCAAAGTGGAGTATTATTAAGCAATACAGTAACAGGGTATGATGTGGCCAAGGGTTCCTGCAAACCTGTAAACAACTCAACCCCCTCACATGTAATGTTCTAGAACAAAGATCCTTAGACTTGGATCAAATATGAGAAGTGTAAACACTTCTAACCCAGAGGTATAGTGTTTACAATAACCATAAACGATCCTCCTCTAATTCTCCCCAGATTCTGAAGGTCATAATAAAGGTCATCCAGACTTATCAGGCTTCCCAGATAGCCCTAGCACTACAGGAAATCTGTAGCACAGAGTTCTCAAGAAGAAACCCACATCTGAGCCGCGTTTCATATTCCCGCACCAGACCGAAATGGAATGGGAAAGAACATGAACCACTCTAGCCTAGGTGTCACTCAGGTCCCAGGTATAGGACCTTAATCACTCAATGAAACCCCACCCATCAAAACAGAAAACCAGATCCAGCAATGACAGTATGAAATATGCATAAGATTGTAAAGAAAGCAATAGATAAGCTGTACATAAAGCAGTAAATAAAGCAAAATAAGTAAACATACATAGCACATAAAACCCCAGTAAACACAAATCAAACAAGCTCTAGGAGGAACCCACAAAAAGAACCAAAAGCCCTGGTTGCAATATAACTCCTCCCCAGCAGAGTCGTCAAGCTGTCGCTCCCGCCTAATGACACAGGGCCAGAAGGGATACAGAAGCGAACGGTCGGCGAAGGAGAGAACATGAAGATGAACTGAAAAGAGTCGCCAACTAGGCATTTTTATCCCGAAGGAAAGGTAATGCTGCATAAACCTGGGAAAAGATGGATAAGAAGGTTGCGAACCAGAGAAACTGAGAAAGGGGGTTGGTTACAACCTGGGAAGATATTAGCATCCAGATTGTCCGTCGTACTCGACGGGATCCACGCTTGAAAGTTTGTGCTTAAAGGGGTAGTGTCAGTGTTATTCTGTGTGCAAAAGCTGGAAAAGAATGCAAGTGTTAGTGCAAAAGAAATGTGAAGTGGATAAGAGAAGTGTCAGTGCTGGAAAGAAGTGCAAAGCTCAAGACTATGAGGCTTAAAGAATAATGTTGGAAGAGGGGGAATATACAGAGACTTTTGTTCGATAACAGTTAAGTTATGCCTACGTATCCTCTCGTGCAATGAGGAAGTCAGAACACCGTAGTTTGACTTAAAGAGACTGAAAGATAAATTGACTGATGAACTGCTTACTTGTCTATGCTCAAGTGTATGACCTGTCTGGCTCAGGTGCTAACTGTCTTGCATTAGACGGGAGAAGCAAGTTCTCGTTTATGAGTGAATGAGGTGAGAAAAGAATCCCAAAGGAGACGATTATTGTTTGTTTTTATGAGTTTTCAATCTTTTATTTCTTTTGGAGTTTGTCATAAGAGAATGATCTTAAGCCTAAACCAAGGATTAGTAAACTCATCACATCTTCCCTCTAATTAGGGGTAATGAAAATAACTTAAGTATGAAGTAAACACCTCACACTTAGTCACCATGATGTAGGGTTAAGATCATTAACCTACTTGTGATTATTTAGATGTTTTTGGTGTTTTTGTTTAGTGTTAGGTAATGAGTTTAAGCCATAATCAAGGATTTAATGGACTCATTACACCATCCTAATAGAAGGATAATAGATGAGAACATTTAAGTTGAGGAAGATACCTCAACTTAATCCATGGTTTGGGATTAACCTCATGACAAAACAAAGCATTTATTAAAGTGGATTTTAGTTAATGGTAAGATTAAGAAGTGGATTTTATGGTTTGTAAGACAACTTGAGGAGGACTTGTCCATTAAAACTAGGGTTAGTCCTTCTTAACCAATTAAGGAAGAATTAGAACCCTAATGCAAGGCCCAAGTTACAAGCTTGATGTCTTAGTGATTATTATATGGATTGATTAAAGGATTTAAACACATTAAGGGTTTAACACTTAGGATTAAAGTTATACACTCCATCCTAATAGAAGGATGCAGGCATAAGCTTAATCACAAAGCCTTAAAACCTTTAAGGTTTAGTCCTTGATTAAGAGATGAGAAGAGAATACACAAAGATGACACAAAGGTAAAACTAAAGGGGGGACTAATCAAACCCTAATTGTGATCATGCTTGGGGGGTTCCTAGGGTTTATGAGGCTTGCAAGAAGATCTTCAAGGAAAAGCCACCAAGGAAGAAGCAGGATGGAAGGAAAAGAAGTAGAAAGAAGAAAGACAACTTACTTCACTTAAGAAGATAAGTTGCTTGAAGCAAGAAAGTGAGGAGGGAGCATTAATGAGAAAGCTCACTCTAATACAAAAGTAAATGCAACAATTAATGCATAAGAGAGATGAGAAGAGATTATGAGAAGTGAAGGCAAATTCACTTCTCAAACACTTACCACCTGAAAAGTTAGCAAAAGGAAGTGAAATGAAATAAAAATGAAATGAAATGCAAAGAAAAAAACTAAAGTCAGAAGCATGTTCATGATGCTAATGATTCAAAGAGATGACACAAATGTATGTCATGAGATGGGGATGATCATACAAAGGATGAGAATGCAAATGAAGCATATAAGAGGCATGAAAGTTCATGAATGCATATGACACCAAATGAAAGCAAAACATGACAAATGAATGATGCAATGATCAAACATGATTCTAATATGTCCTAAGATGTCTCATATGTCATGTGGATGCACAAAATGCCATGGAAGGTTCATGTATGCAAGCTTATACAAAATGGATGCAAATGAAGATGCAAATTAGGGTTATATGATCATATGAGATGCACAATTCCAAAACAGAAGCAAGACATGGGATAAAAAAAATTGAAAATGGGCTCAAAGGGACCCTAAACCTACACAAGTTCACTGTCCAAAGGGGAAGGTCAGAAGCTAAACCCTAAGGAACTTATGAATTTTCTAAGTTTCTAGGGTTTTAAGGGTGATCCTAAAGGTAAAATACCAAACAAATTGAAAATGAAAGATAAAAATGAAACAAAAATGTTTTTAGATGCTTGAAACCATGTGTAACACAATGCAAAAAGAATCATTCACAAACTCACTTTGGTTAAAAGGTTATGAATTTTTGAAGTTAGGGTTAAAAATATTCAAATTTAAGAACCCTAATTCAAATGAAAATTGTCAAAGTGTGATCAAAACCAAAAAGAAATTTGTGTTGTAAGTTTGTAAATGTTTGTAAATGTTTGAAAAGGCTCTCTGAAGTTTTTTGGGATTTTTAAATACCTAAATGTATTTTTAATTAATTAATTCTCATTAACTAATTAAAAATAAACATTTAAATGATTTAAAAATATATTTTAATGCAGAAAATAAAAATAAAAATATTTTTGGGTTCTATAATTAAAGCTTGGATAAAAAATTTCAGAATTGTTTGAAGTCTTTTACTATTTTTAAAAATTCATAAAATAAAACAAAGAAAATGAAATAAAAAATTAATCAAAGGAAAAGTATGCAGGATGGAGAGTTGAGATTCATTCTGGGCTTTAAACGTTTGACTGCGCGCCAAATCCAAGGGACACAATTCAAACCTAGTTAATTTATTTAATTAAATTAATTAAAATAATTAGGGCTTAATGAGATCATCCAGACCATTGGTTCACACGCGGGAAGCTTCATCCTACGCTCCAGATTTAAACTCACCCCTAAACCCTAATTAAGCATTAATGACTTTCAGGTGGCCGGAAATGACCTCCGGTCATCTTCTCCGGCCACACCCTTCCCTGAGAATTTCAATCTCACTCCCCAGGCCATTTCTGGAGCTCTAAAGCTCCAGATTCACTCTTCTCACCCCCTAAACCTAATTCTAACCTCAAACAAGATTTATTTTCAGCCATTAACAAGATTCAAAGCCAAGAACAAAAATTGCAAAACTTTCAGACAAGCCATACATCCTCATTTCTTCATCATTTTCAAAAGTAAAAGGTTCATTGCACTCAGGGGATCAAACTTAACCAATTAAGAACTTAAAATAAAGCTTCTGGAAAAATAATTTCGTATGACTACCTGAGGTGAAGCTTTCAACCCTAGAGCTTTCAGGCTGCTTTCTTGATCCAAAATGCCTCCAATGACCTCCCTGAGGAAGCTTTGATGCTTGGTTGGAGTTTTTTGTGGCTGGTTTGAGAGTATGATGAAGTTTAGTTCAAAGGGGGAAGGAAATCGTGTTTTTGATATGGTGGCTTTTAGGGCAAAATGAAGGGTGGGAAATGATCAGTGGTTGATGCTGAGATGAATGGTGGAAGAATTTTTAAGCTTTGATGTTTGTGTTGTGTGTTTCGAATGAAAATGCAAAGAGGGAGGATTTTGTGTATGCTGACTTGTGGGAGGATTCAGGCTGTGTTCTTGTTATGTTTGGCTTGCTTTTTCTTTGTATAAACTAATGTGATTGGTTCAGAAAGTGGTTGTGGCATAGTGTGATTGGTATGGGTGAAAATGCACAAAGTCAAGGTTAGGTGTCCTTTGGGGTATGGGCAAGTTCGGGCCAAGGACAAGGGCATGTCCTGCACAGCATGATTCATGAGCAACCATGGAAATGTGATTGAGGCAAATCAGCAAGTGGATTGAAGTTTATGGGGGGGGGGGGTTTGCAATTTTGGCAAAGTTTGGCCCTTTCTTGATTTCTTCATGTACAAGCCATGAAATTTGGAAATTCTTGGGCCAATTCTGACTTTTAGGCATTGCACAAAGTTTTTATGATGATTAGAAGTCAATTTGAAGTCACAAATTTGCTTGGCATGAGGTTTTGCAAAAATCCCTCTTTGGCATGAAACTTGAAATTATGTGATTTTTGCCAACTTTGGAAAGCCATAACTTGAGTTCCAAAATGAATTAGATCTTTTTCTTGTACTTTTTGAAAAGGTAATGATCCAATCTACAACTTTCATGACCAAGAATTTTTCATTTGAAGCATTTTTGGTTGAGAAAGAGGAGGTTGAAAAACTTTCCCAAAATGGAAAGTTTACATTACAAGTCATTTCCATATTTGGCAACTTTTGGTTTTGTCCACTTTTCTTCAAATTTGTGAACTTCTAAGAACTTCAATGAACAAATAAAGACCATATAACTTCATTTTGATGAAAAATCCACTTTGGTTCCATGTTGGGGGGCCCCAGATGCCCTGATTTTGCTCTGACTTGCTCAAGAAGTTACCCAGTGATCAGATGACTTCCACAATGAATTCTTCCATCAAACTTGGTATGTATGATCCTTATAGCATATAGAGACCAATAGAAACAATAATAACTAAAAAAATTGGGGTTATGGCCTCTGAAACCAAAACCCTAATTTTAGGTCATCTGTGCAGTTAAACCTGGCTCTGCTTCCATGCCTTGCCAATTCTTGTGATTTTCAGACCTCCTTGATCTTGGGAGGATATAATATGATGATTTAACATACATGTACCTTCTTGAGATGATTGAAGACCCTTGGGGTGGCTCAGATGGATCTTGGATTGCTCAGATCACAAACCCTAGATGCAGATGAACTTTGAACCAATGCAGTGAAGCAAAGATGCAACATGAGATGATATGATTGAACTTATGCAAATGAAAAGATCACAAGCCATGGTGTTAAATTAGTGAGGGAAAATTTGGGGTGTTTACAGGCATGTGCGTAAAAGTCAACAGAAAACGTCTCAAGTTCCTATTGGCACCCCCTGGCTTGTGCGCTTCAGCCCAGTTCAGTTTGTTTTGATGCTTCTTGCACCCCCAAGGCCCAATGTCCTTTATTTATTTTCATTTTGTTTTAATTATTTTTATCATTTTATTCATTTTTCGTTTCTCATTTTAAAAAATAGTAAAAGGCCTATAGAAATTCCCAATTAATTCATGAACATTCCTCACATTTTTCTTTAATTTTCTATAATTTTAGATTTTATTGTTGTTCATTTTTGAGATAAGAATTAATTTCTCATTGGAATTAATTCCATTTTTCTCATATTTTGACCAATAACCTTGTACAATTTCTTCCTCTCAAACCATAAATTATAAATGGCCCATTCTTTTTTCCTTCTTTTAAGAGCTCATCAAACTTCCCCAAAATAGTTTTCTCTAATTTTTTAGGTCTTTGTTTAGGTCTTTTGAGTCCATGGTTTCCACATTGATCATATAAACCCTAATTGTGTTCCAATGAGTCCATGATTTTTTATATGTATGCTACTCTCTGGATTTTTGAGTTGTCAAGTTTCATAATTTTTCAAGGTCATTTAGTATGTTTTCAAGTTGTTTGGTTCACAAGTCATGTTTTTGATCCTTTTGTTCCTTTCCTTTGGTCCCTTTTGAATAAAGCACTCATGCCATTAGTCTAAGGTTTTGTTTCTGGTTCTTGTGAGTCATATCATAGGTCCTCAAACATTAAAATCCATCCTTGAGTATTTACCTTTGTTTTACGGTTTACTTGGGCCTTAAGTCACCATAGTCCCCATTTTGACTTAATTCTCATTCATCCTTCATCTTAACCACTCAAAACTTCATGAATGCATCAAGTAAGTTTGTCTAAGTCTTGTTTTGTATCTTATAAACATTTTTAGGTCATTCCTCTATGTTCACCTCTCATGTATAAAGCTTTGCACATTTTTTATGTCTCATTTGCCTTTAAGAATTTTCAAAAACCCTAGTTTGAGATACCTAGCCCTAGCATACTTCATGCCACTTCATTTACTATTGTTTGTGAGATTAATTTCCATCTTGAATTCATGTTAAGCCCCTGGTTTTTGTATGGGGAAGTCAAGTCCCTTTGGTTATTTTTTAGTATTTTTCTAAGTCATTTTGTTTCATCTTCATAACCATGCTTCGATGTGTTTCTTCTCACCTTTCAATCTCATATTTGATTATCCTTAATTTGAATCCCTTCTTTCCCATTTGATCCAATCATTTCTTTCACTTCCCTATAGTTTTAAGTTCTGACTTTTTCATTTACCTTTGAGTTTAAGGGACTTTAGCAATAGTAATCCCTTAGGTTATTCTTTCTAACCTCATCCTTAGGGTTTAGTGGTGCCTTAGGGCATAATTTGATTTTAATTCACTTAATTACTTTAGAAACCTTTGAATTGGTTTAGCTAATGACTTTTTAGGTATGTTACCTTATAAGATGATTTAGGCTTAGTTATTGACCATAAGAGTTCATTAACATCTTTCCTAAGGTTAGTGTGAGTTCTTGTGTGAAGTTTTCCCTTTGTTTATGCTTTCAATATGAATTGTCATGCTAACTCTTGTTTTATAGGGGGGAAGATGAGGTAATCACTTCATTCTTTATCTCTTATGCATTTATTTGCATTGCCTTGGCACTTTGTGCCTTGTTCATAGGTTCCCTCTTTCTCTCTTTAGATTAAACTTAACTTCCTTAGGAAGTAAGTTGAATTCTAACTTCCTTTTCTTTTCCTTAGGTTTATATTACCTCACAAACCATAGGATCACCTTTTGTACATAATAAGATACCTTAGGGTTGTGTCTTACTCCCCCATTAGCTTTGACCTTTGCCTTTTGAGTCTTCTCTCCTCATCTTCAAACAAATCCAAATAGACTTAACAAATGCATGAAAGAATCCCTTGTGTATAGCCTGATTCCATGAGGCACTTGCTTTCATTCCATCTTGGAGTGGTGTAAGCTTGTCTAGTATGATGCACAAGTCTTATCAAGGGGTTGTTTCACAAAGAAAAACATAAAAGACATTTCTTTACAAAAGCAACAAAAACATGTAATAAAGTTCAACAAGCTAGTGAGTTTAGACCCTAATCCTTGGGAACAAGTCTTGGATAAATTCTCCTTGCTTGGTATGCTTGTTCTATTATTCCATCTTGGAATGTAGTAGCAAGTACACATTCAGTGGAAAAGAGTTTGGATTCACTTCCTTGTGACAAATTCATACAAAACTCTTAAAAAGCAAACAACAAACAATAAGCGACTTTCCTGCGGGAAATTTTTTTCTCACCTCATTCATTCTGAACGCGAACTTGCGACGACTTGTCTCGCATGCAAGACGGTAAACGCACTCGTACCAGACGAGCCTGCAACACCTGAGCATAGACATACGCAGTTCAAGCTATAAAAAACACAAACAAATAGTTCCCCCTGGTTAGGCGAACTACGTCGACTCTGATCCTCATTATCCCGATGAGGTATGTAGGTAGCGGGGTAGGGCCCGTTCGAGTACATTCTTTATTTTCCCTACATTTTCCACTTCTTTCCTTTCTCGTTTCAGTTCCCTTTTTTCATTCCCATTCCGGTTAGCAATCTTGTTCAACTGCATCTTATTTCTCACCCTTTGAAATAAACAAGCAAGCGTGGATCTCGTCGGGTACGGCGGACGATTTAGGGTGCTAATACCTTCCCATGTCGTAACCGACTCCCGAACCCAAATCTTTTGTTCGCAGAACCTTGTCCTTTCCTTCTTCCTCGGGTTTGTGCAGCATTACCTTTCCCTTTTCCGTGCCACTTTCGCGTTTGTACTAGGATGAAAATCCCGGGAGCGACACCACCTATTGCTTGTTGAACAAGAGATCCAAGAATATGCCTTTTGGATGCTTTATGGCCCTTGAATCAAAATGCATAATGTTGAATTATATGAATATCATTTTGGTGAATTCCATGGTGCAATAATGAATTTGCAGGTTTGATCAGGCTTGTAATCATTGTTTAGATGCTTAAATCCACTTGACAATGTGCTTTTACTCATAAAATCAGATTTCACAAGTTTGTGAAAAATCTGCTTTTACAAAATAGTTTTGGATGGTCACTTTGATCCATGATTTCTTCATGTACAAGTAAGATCTTTTCATGACAATTGGTTCTTTGATTTGTTGGCAACATTTTTAACAACATTGGTGTTTAAAAAAAAGATCTGAATCAACTTGGAATTTGGTGTAAAATCCCTCCAAGTTTTGATGTTTTGCTGATTTTACACTTGGGCGGATTTTTTCTAAGTGTTGAAAATCAGTATTTTTCTTGATTTTGATCCATCTTCAACTTGAAATCCATAAGAAAATTAGAGTTTCTCCTAGTTGAATAATTTGTAGTTTGTTGCAAGATCTTTCATTTGAGTTTTGGTTCACCAAAATCTGATGCTTGGATCACAAGTTATGATGATTAGAAGTAGGGTACTTGAACACTTTTTTCCATAACTTTGAAAATTTACTAAGTTTCAAAGGTTGCCCCTTTTACAAGTTATCTTCAAATTTCTGATTTTTTGTGATCAAATAAATACATTCATAGACCATATATTCTTGAAATATAGGTCATATGGATCATTTTGGGTGAAAAAGTCAAACTTTCACTTTTTGGTCCATATGGAAATTACACTAGATACCCCTGGATTTCTGATTTTTCAACTGAACATCCTATGAGGTATTTTGACCATATGAATGGACTTCTGTGATGTATATGAGCTATTTAAACCATTCCCTATGGTATAGGATCTTGTCTAGATGAAAATCTTGACTTTTGGTCCCCCGATTAGTCAGAAACCCTAATTTCGGCACTATGAAACCCTAATCTTGCAGTCTTTGATCTCCGCACCTTTTGTACTTGTAAATAGATTGTCATGGTCATGTCAACATTATTAATGATATGTGGAGGCCTTGGCTCCTTTTTCCCATGAAAAAATTCATCTGGAGGACTCAGATTACTGAAACCCTAATTGGTGATTGTGATGGCTCGGGGCCCAGATCACTAAAACTTTTGTATAGTTCTTTAAAGATTTTCCACCACTTGAGATTTCTTAATCCTTTTATTGGTGATTGAAAGGTTGAAAATCTTATTTATTAATGATTGGTCCTTTGCCTGAATCCTCTGGGGGACTCATGAATCCTGATTCATTACGGGGATATTATTCATACCAGTCTGGCACAATCCTTTGGCTAGTGGATTTCTTCTAACGATGTACATATCTTAGGGTCAAAATATAGGGTATGACAGATGCCCCTATTTAATCTTCTTGGACCCGAAAATGTAAATGCTGAAAGCATTGGGATATTCGAGGTACAAGAGGATTAAATACCTTAGAATACCCAAAATTTTGATCCTAAGATGACAAGTTGTTCATCCTGTCGGTGATCTTGAGGTTGCAGATGTTTGGTTATAATGTTGCTGTAGAGGTTCAAGTTATCCAAACTTGAGAACTAACGTTCTATCCAGGAAAGAATTGGAGAGAAGACTCTTGATCATGTGGGATAAATGTTATATGATTATGCAAATGTAAACGCATACATAATTATGAATGTATGAATAAATGTGTATGCTGACAAAACAGAAACGACACATAAATTGACAGAACAAGACAGAGAATACTGGGTCGATCCAAAGATGGTAATATCACTGTGGCTTGGCTGAATTGGTCATTTTAGAGGGGAGCTCCAGCTACTTTTGATTTTTCGAGACATGGCTCTGCGGGGAGACATAAGTTTATCCTCGTGGGATATTCCAGAAGTTAGTTGATTTTGGAGCAACTGAATGATTTCCTTTTGCATTCACAGACCAAGTAAAATTGCAAATTTTTACTTTGAAAAATAAAAGTGAAGTAAAATTCATTTTAATTTTAAGAAAAGATAAATCATTTTTGAAAACGTCATTTGTAAAGCAGATAAAAATAAGAGTTGCAAACAAATGAGAAAAGGCTCAAATTTTCATATATAGGGTGGTAATTAGTCGAAAGCGTAATTCCATAGAGTATTTACAAAGTAAAAAATGATTATTTATTAGGGAAAATGGCTACATTGAAACATCATGATCCTTATTCTTTTACCAATTCTGAGTTCGGAATCTTCAAAGCTTCTGCTGATGATGATTTCGACGAGTGACTTTCTTCTGATAATCCAATCTGGTTGGATGCAGTTACTTGCCATGAATCCCTAACATTTTGCATATATTTCTCTAGCGGGTTTTTTTTAATGTCTCTAATTTTTTCCTGGATTTCCCTTTTGCGTTTTCAACTCACCGAGACTGTTTTTTTATATTTTTACTTTTAGGTGAAGTATTTATTGATTGCATCAACATTTGTAGGAAAAGTGAATTATTCACCGTCCATTGTTGCAAGTATCAAGGCACCGCCTAAGAAGGCTTTCTTGACCACATAGGGGCCATCATAACTCGTAGTCTATTTTCCCCGAGAGTCGATGAGAAATGATTGGATTTTCTTGAGTACAATATCTCATTCTTTGAAGACACGAGGTCGAACTTTCTTATCAAATGCTCTCTTCATCTGTTGTTGATATAACTGACCCTGACAGAAAGCAATCATTCTATTTTCTTCGATCAAATTGAGCTCGTCGAATCTGCTTTGGCACCATTCAGCTTCTGTAAGTTTGGCCTCCATCAATATCCTTAAGGATGGGATCTCAACTTCTATGGGGAGCACTGCTTCCATGACATATACTATTGAGAAAGGGGTTGCCCCTGTTGAAGTGCGAAGGAAAGTTTGATATCCATGAAGCATGTAAGCGAGCATCTCGTGCCAATCTTTGTAAGTTACGACCATCTTCTGGACAATTTTCTTGATATTTTTATTGGCGACTGTCGCTCCCGGGATTTTCATCCTAGTACAAATGCGAAAGTGGCATGGAAAACGCCAGCCATACATTTTTATCCCGAATGAATGGGAAAGGTAATGTTGCACAAATCGAAGAGAAAAAGGAATGGATGAGGTCCTGTGAACCAAAGAACTGGGTTCGGGGGTCGGTTACAAACTGGGAAGGTATTAGCACCCCAGATCGTCCGTCGTACCCGACAGGATCCACGCTTGTTTGTATGTTTCAAAGGGTGAGAAATAAAACTACTGCTGAATAAAATTGTTAACTGGATCTGGAATGAGAGAGAGAACTGGGAAAAGAGAACGAAAAGGTACGGGAAAAATGTAGAGAAAATAAAGAATGTGCTAGAATGGGCTCTACCCCACTGCCTACCTATCTCATGGGGAATGAGAATCAAAGTTGACGTAGTTCGCCTAACTAGGGAGGGAACTTTGTTTGTGTTTTTTATGAATTGAATTGCTTATGCCTATGCTCATGTGTTGCAGGCTTGTCTCGTACGAGTGTGTTTACCGTCTTCCAAAGAGACATGCCAAATCAAGTTCTCGTTATGAATGAATAAGGGGAGAAGAGAATTCCCGCAGGAAAGACATGTGTTGTTTGTTTACTATCTTTTAGAAGAAGTGTTTTCATTTTGGTGTTTGTAAGACATCCTCATGCTAAGACTTGTTCATCATGATAAATATCCTACACCTCATCCCAAAATGGAATGCGTGCAAATACCCCACTATAAAGTCTCCTAGCGCGAGAGGAAGCTCGACCTTTATTATGTGTTTTGATTTTTCTTTGAGATGAGAAGGAGGACTCAAGTCGAGAAAGGACAAAAACTAGGGGAAACTAAGACTCACCCTTAGTTTTTTATTCAATAGAGGTCATAAGGTTACTAAGGTTTGAAGATCTCTAAACCTAGAGAAAGATAAGAAGAAGTTATAAGACAACTTACTTCTCTAAAGAAGCTAAGTTGTTTCTAAGGAGGGAATGATGAAGTTAATCAAACAAAGCACAAAGTGCTAAGGAAATCACAACTTGAAAGCATAAAGAGATGAAGGAAGAATTTGTATGTGGGATACCCTCCCACACACATGACTTACCATAACCCCCCTACAAAACAATGGTTAGATAAACATTGCATATTGAAAGCATAAGATCCTAAAAAACCAAACAAGTCATGAAATGGCACTAAGGGTTGCCTAAGGCTAAGTCCTAAGGGAAATGGATCCTAAATGGTAAAAGCCCTTTAAATTCAGTATCTAAACCCTATTAATGTGTTTTAAGGTTATAAGAAGAATATGGACTAAGCACTAAACGTCAAAGAACTTCAAGGTGAAGTTAGATGAAGAAGATTGAATGAAAGTGAAAGGAGAATATGGACTAAGGTATGGTTAAATGTCAAAGTCAGAACCTAACATCAATTAAAAGTGTCTTATAAATCATAGGAATATGCCTATAAAGCATGATAAGGATTACTCAAGTGCAAGAGATTACATGGAGAATAAATGAGGAGAAGTGAACAAATTGTTTCATAAGAAAAAATGTTAACTTGGAACACAAGTCAAACATGAACAAGCAATGATGAATCTTCAATACAAAAATCAGAAGCTAGAAGGTATATTAACATGAAGATTAGAGGCACAAATCAACCACAAGTGAGCAAGCATAGACCATTTTAGGGTTAGGGAAGAAAGAAGCATGAAAAAGTTACTTGAGAAGCGAGGCATCAAACAAATAACAACGGTCATGAAAACAATTAGCAAATAAGGTCACTAAAGTCACCAATAGGAAGCCAATATTGTGTCAAAATATCTCTCAAAAAATCATAATTAAACTCCACCAAATGGTCACTCAAAGTTACCGAAAGACAACTAGAGAACTTGCACAAACATGGCTTCCAAAACTATGGACAAAATGAATTTAAAAATGTGAAAAAAAATATTTGTAGGTTCCTTTTTTAGTCTTTTAAAAGATGTAAAAAGAATGGTGTCAAAATGTTGCTTGAGGTGGAAGAATTAAATTGGACAAGATAAGGTGTTCCTTATGGAAATCAGATGAAAAAGAAATCAAATGGAAAATAAAAATAAAAATGAAAAATCAATGAAATCAAAAAATATAAACACATAAAATTTCTGAAATGATTTTTGGGGAATTTTCTAACGAGTTTTAGTATTTTTTTGTGAATTAAAGTGAAACATGTATGTAAAAAAGAAATAAAAAAGAAAGGAAATGAGGAAGGGGTGCGGAGTTGGTAATCTCTAGTTAAAAGAATAGAAATGGGCCTAGATAGAGGGTGTTGATAGCAAGGATCTCAAGCCCAAACGCCAAGGAGCATGAGGGTGTATGGTGGAACTTCAGTTAACATCGTTTGACCTCGTCTGGATCGTATGATCCAAAGATTTGCCTAGTAATCTCATCAGATGGCTATAAACATGAAGGAGCAAGAAGTTATGGTGGACAGTGTAACACGGTGGGAGAACTGACTTTAGTTAAATGTTGCAGATAGCAAGAGTCGCCACCGACTTTTATTTTATCCAAAAGGAAAGGGCATAAAAGAACAGGAAAGACCTTAAAAAGATTTTTGGGTTCGGGGGTAGGTTATATAAAGGGAAGGTGTTAGCACCCTTTATATCCATGGTTATCCATGGGCTCTTAGTTACTTAGTTCACTTTAAAATGTTTTGAGAAGTGTAGTGTGTGATTAAAAAATTTCTTAAGTACTTTATAATGATCCATGTACGGATATATGTAAAGACTTTGTTTTGAAAATTGTTTTAAAATGTGAAGTGTTTTTTGAAATGTTTTGAAAAGGTGAGCAAGTACATAAGAGGAACCTACCCTAATTGATTAAATCTTTACTGTTCTTGAATGTTCTTTCAATGGTAAGACTATCCCTATTATTAAGGAATAGGTAGTCATTACCTTGGATGTTATGAGGGACAAGTGAAGGGTCATCTGTGATTAGGCAACTGAAAGGTGTATTAGCAATTCGAAGGGACTTATCATCTTTTATTCGAAAGGGACAAGATCATTTACGAAGGCAACCATGAAGGGACTTGATCTTATAATCTTTAAAGGGACTAGATGATATTAATAAGAGAATGGACTTTGCTTTATACACCTTACTTGACCTTTTATTTAGGCAACATGAGAGGTAACCCTTAAGAAGTGAGATGGCGATCAAAGATCGACTTACGTGTGTGCGTGTACAAATTCAAATATTTATCTTATAGTTAGTGATCTAAATTCAATTCTAAGATACAAACATGTTGTCACTCCCTAATTTACTAATCATGGAAATTTAGATAAATAGTAAAAATTCTACCATTATTACATAGCTTGCACAATTACATTATAATGAAACAATTTAAATAATAAGCATATAATAAATAAATAAATAAAAGGTTAGTAAAATAAATATAAGAGAAAAAGAGGTTAGCACAATAACATACAATATAGAAATCAAATTAAAATTTTAAATTTAAATAAATAATTTTTTTCTAAAGAATATCAAGAAGAGAAATAAATAATAATAATTATATACTAATAAACATGCTAAATAGTTTAATGATTTAATTATATATACATATTAGAAATATTTATTAATTATAATTAAACAAAACATAATAAAAATAAGAAATTAAAATCATAAAAGAAAATTAGGGTTTTGAATTGTTTAGAAAAATAAATTAGGGTTTATAATATAATTAGGGTTTTAAGTACAAAAATATTTTAATTTGATACCTAATACTAATTTAATTATTTAAACAAATATACACATATTTTAATTCAAATAAATAACAAATTATCTTTTTAGAAAAAAAATTTAGAATATATAAACGTTTACATGTTAATTTAAATTTGTGAAAATAAAGTTTAATTAGAAAACATTTTTTAGGAATTAATTTGAATAAAGAATAATTATAAGAAATTAAATAAACAAATAAACCTAAAAAAAAAAAAGCCAAAAAACAGGACCTGTGATTTGAACCCAGGTCCTTTACCTGGAAACGCAAGGGCCTATCCACTGGGCTAGCGCGCGCAGCTGATCAATGAATGACTAGCACTCATTATATTTTAAACCTGAAAAATATGAAGAAAACAAGCAAAAAATGTTGAAGCTGGGGTTCGAACCCCTGCCCAAGTCCTTACACACGCGCATCCTTACCACCACACCATCAGCATCATTCAGTTATTATAATACAAACATTAATATATAATATAAAAACGATTTTGAAAATCCAGCTGCGCGCGAAACTTCGTCTTCTTCATTCAAATTACCTACGAATTCTTCTTTGAATATTCCTGCAAATTTTCCTGCAAATTTTTTTTAACCAGAATCCTATGTTTTTTA
Source organism: Lathyrus aphaca (assembly GCA_963966055.1). Taxonomy (NCBI): domain Eukaryota; kingdom Viridiplantae; phylum Streptophyta; class Magnoliopsida; order Fabales; family Fabaceae; genus Lathyrus; species Lathyrus aphaca. Next base: position 421,423,057 of record OZ014520.1, read on the forward strand.
ATCACCAAGCAAATCACAATATTAATTCAAATTCGAAGCCCAGATCAATTATAGGAGTCTTATAGGTCATAGCCATGTTCTTGGAATTCATTTAGATGCCCTAAATGCTAGGTTCCCGAATTTGAGCTTCAAACCCTAATAATGGTGGATTTCGATACAGTCCATAAGAACCAAATTAAATCATCCAAAAAGCTTCTAAACATCACAACAAACACAAATCCATAGTTAGTTTTCATTATTAATGCATAAATCATTCAAATCGAAAAAAAATTAAAACATGAACAAGATGCATTCGGATTGTGTATATGAGCATGGATTGGATGCGTTTAAGAGTTGGTTTCGACTCAATGAAGCTCAAGGAACCTTCTTGTGTCTTTAAAATACCTTAAAACCTCTTGAAATGGGGAAACCAAAAATTTGAATTTGGATGGTTTTTGTGAAGTTTGAAAGTGATATTAGAGGCTGCAAAATCGTCCATAGTGTATTGCTTCATGTTGTTTATATAGAATACAATAAAATTAGGTCAAGAACTTGATAATTCTTTTGGATATTTGGACCTCATGAGATTGAAAAAGATTTGTTCTTAAAACTTGATTTATTTTGATCTAACATTTCTATGTTTGGATGATCTGATTTTAAATGGTACCAATCAAGTTTAAATGTTTTTTAAGACATTCTAGAAAGCAAATCCTTTTTAAATATATGATTTTAATATTTTATTTCAATTTAAATTGTATTTTAATGAATAAAATTCAAATAAATATGAAATAAAAAATAAAAAATCAGAAAATAGGTGGGTTGGGTCGTGCTTGATGATATTGTAAAGTTTGGATGGAAATTTGGTGGGCTCATTTAGCAAAAATTGGTTTTAAGGCCTTATTTACTTCATAAACTTCCCAAAACTTTCCCAACTTTGCAAGGGCACAAATCCTTCAATTTTAATTCTATGAGGGTGTTATTGGACATTTTGGAAAGCTTAAAGAGTCCTATAACCAACCTCTTTGGTCTCATGTCCATATCTTTTACCATTCTCAAGTTATGCTCTTTTGAAGTTGTTGACTTTTTGTTGACTTTTAAAAGGACCTATAATGTCTTAGCTCATACCTTCCAAATGAAGCATTTTTGGGCTTGGCTTGTGATACACAAAGTTGTAGAGAATTCAATTTCATTCAAAATGAGCTTTGGATGGAAAAATTTTGATGAAGCATGTGAAAGTTATGGCTGGTCAAAGTTCAGTTGACTTTTCCTATGAAAACCCTAATTTAGAAACTCCTGATTCTTGATGATCTGAAATATCCTTGATGAATCATGATCCACCCTTGATCAAATGATGAATTTTACCTCATATACTTGATGTTGGCAAAAAATCATGAAGTTTGACTTTGGTTTGACCACAGTTGACCTCAGTTTGACTTTTTAACTGCTTTGACTGATTTTAACCTATCTGATCATCCGACTGAGCAAATCTTTTGGGAAAGTCTTGAAACTTGACATGGGGATTCTTGAACACATATAAGATTTTATGAAGCTCACTTGAAGTCTTGGAAGTCCATTTAGCTTGATTAAAGTCAAAACCCTAGTTTAGGATGCATTGCTTAGGAGGATGCATTGTCTGAGGGAATTGTCAAATTTTCTGACTGATTGTGAACTTTGTGAACCTTGTGAACCTCATGAGATGTCTTGTGAACCTTGTGAACCTTGTGAGCCTCTTAGTACATAATGACTTGTCTTGTGGAGGGCAAATTTTGGGGTGCAACAGACAGGCACGCAAATGATCACAACGGGAAGGTCCTACCAAACGGTGACAAGTGTCACCGTCGGTATGGACAAAAATCCAAAAATCTTCCATTAAAATTATATGTATATCATCTAATACCTCTTAAAATCTCTTTAACTCAAACAAATAACAAATGAAAAATCCAAAACGTAAAGCACCACAAACAAAAGCCAGAACACGCTCTCCCTCTCTAATGCACCGCTTATCTTCTTCCACCTACCGCCGCCGGAAACAACAACAACACCGGAGAAGACAAAACCCGCCGCCCTAAAATATGGTGAGACCTCATCATAACCCTATTATTTCCATACAAACCCTAACTTATTATTTCCTCTCATCTCAAATCTGAAAACAAATATCTTAGAAATTCGCTCAAAATATCAGATCGGTGCCAACGAAATCAAGAACAACAAACAAGATGCATCAAACGGTTTCGCACAAATGAGAGCTCGGATTTGTACCTTGTAACTCGAAATCGAGTCGATGCTATGATAGGATGATGTTGTCGTTAATTCTATGACGCCGCGAGATTGATGATGATTTCGATTGATGAATGATAAGGATACAAAGATGAAGACGCTGAAGGCACGATGAAGAGTGGTGAGAAGTTTTGTTCAGGTATGAGTTTCTATTTCACCTCTTCTTCTTCCGAGCTCTAATCGTTTCTCCATGAGTTTGTATGGTGAATGCTTTGTATCGATTTGTTGTTGAATTATGGTGTGAATCTTGTTGTGTTAATGTGATAGGTTTCAGAGTGATGAAGATGGATTCGTTAAAGATTTTGCATATTCATTGAAGATGTGAAGCCATGGGAATCTGAAGAGAGGCTTCTGAGTTTTGGATGATTGATGAAGATGGTGGAGAAGAAAGTGATCGATGCAGAAGATTGAAAATCAGAGAGAAGTTGTTGGTGGATCGATGAAAGGAATAGAATGAGGAAGAGCCCTCCAATGGAAGCAAAGGATCCAAATTTATACCATAAAGATTGAAGGGTAGTTTGGTATCTTCTAGGTGAAAAACAGTTATCATTCCGTTGTGAATTCTGTTAGAAATCTTTTCTGTTGTATGATTGATGCAGAATTTGAAGAGTGGATGATGTCAGATTCGTTATCATGCTTGTAATACCTCAAAATTTTCCCTATCATTTTATCAACATTTTTCATATCATTTAGCATAAATAAATTCATAAAATAATCAAAAACATTGCATCATGTGTGTCAAAGCTGAGGCATAGGCATGTGATCTTTGATTGGAGCAATTGAAGGCTATACAAAGGCAACCAAAGGGCCACAAAGCTTCTCAACCTTGTGAAAAGGGTTCACAACATCCAACAAGTCCTCACTTGAAGCCACATGCTATGGAAAGATTGGAAATGATCAAAGGAAGCAAGCAGTGCAACATCTCCTGATGAAAGGGGCCAAATTAGGGTTTCACTTTACTGGGCTTCTCAATAAAATTTTTATTCAAAGTGGATTCCATTGTCTTATATATGATGTCAAGTGCCTATGGTTCAAATTTCATCCATAGAAACATTTTGGAAGAGGTTCAATTGGCCAGATGACTGAAAAGTAGGGATTTGGGGAAAATTCAACCATGTTGAGGAAAAAGTCAACTCCTGACTTTTTGAGATCAAAATCATGAAATTAGGGTTACAAGGATCCTATGGTTCAAATTTGATCAAGAAATGATGGAGGAATCAAGAGAAATCAAGAAAACCAAAACTTACCATTTTTGGAAAATTAGGGTTTCCAAAAATGGCAAGTTTTGGCCATTTTTGCAGCAACTTCAAGAGAGGCCTTCTCCCAAAATATGAGGACTATCAAAATTATACCTTGAGCCAATTAAAGAGGGCATATTGAGATTCAAATCCATAGGTGGAACTCTTTCATAACATCAAAATTGAGTGAGATATGAGCATTCAAAGTTTGTGCAAATCAAGGCAAGCTAGGGCAAAAACCAAGGCAGGCCTTGCCTCCTGCGCATGTGCCAGGCAAGGAATTTCATCAAGCAGGTGGTGGGTCACAATGCAAGTCATTTTTCTCCATGTTAGAGGCCTTAAATGAAATTTCTTTGAACTACAAAGTTGTTCCTTGCCATGTTTCCAACAACTTTGATGTTCAAAGATTTTTCATCTGATCAAAGGATTGAGAGCTATGGGAAGGAAAAGAGAGGGTGTTCAAACTAAAAGCTTGCAGGGCATCTTGCCAAGCCTAGGGCAGGCCATGCAGGCCCATAATGCAGTGTTAAGTTGTGATGTTCAAGATGATATTTGAGGTATCTAGAGTCCCTATTCCATGATGGCTTGAACTACAAACTTGCTATAGGGAACATTTCCTCCAATTTGAGTCCAATGATGACATGTTTTGATGCCTTGGTCATGAAGAAAGCTTCCATGGAAAATCATGGCTTCAAAATGATGTTGCTTGTGTGATAAGGTATTCTATTATGCAGCAAGCTTCAAGTCACCTTTTCTCATTCACACCATTCAACAAGTCATGGCCATAAGGCATTGCCTTGGAGGAGACGTGATCTCATGGTTGCTGGTTTACCTCATTTGTCATGCATCAACATCCCAATTCAAGCCAATGGAACAAGATCAAGCATGGCAACCTGCATCATGATGAATTACACCATAAAACTCATGGACTTGGTGGATTTAAGTTCACTTGTTTCAATACCTTGGATCCTAAGCATTGTACAGGCTAGCTACAATAAAGTGCTTGCATCTTCATATCAATTATCATAGGCATCAAGCAAAATGGCATTGTGTTTCAAGCTGTGGACTCAAGCAGTGCATCTCATTGTCTCAAACTACCATTAGTGGTATGTTCCTTCCACATTGGATTTAGCTCGAGCCCTAGAAAGTTCTAGAGAGTTTCACATGCCTAACTAACTTGACTCACTCTCAAATGAATCAACTCAGTTAACCAGGGTTCTAACCCTGGTTCTAACTATTAACCAAGGGTGAAGAGCTTTATAAATAGAGGATATTCAAGAGGATTGAGGGTTGGCTTCATTCCATTCGAATCACACCACAAATTCATCAATTATGCTCTGAATTTTCTTTGCAAGTTCCATGTACTCTAAGTGAATTCAGCTTCATCTCTTATTGGCATCCTTTTTCTTCTTCACTGAAGATCATCATCATCATTGCAGAGTAACACTTCCATGGCTACATTCGAGTGAAGCTTTCAATTTGCACCACTGCAAGTTTCTGCAACTTGACTAGAAGCTCATTGATATCAACTTCCAGTAATGCATTCATCATAAGATCAAGTTCCTCTTCATCATTAGAAGGATTTGCATGGCTTTCATAGCTTGAAGTTTCAAGAACACAGTGTAAACACCCCAAATTTTCCCTCTCACTTTCTCATGCCTTGGCTTATGATCACACATATTGCATAGCGTATCATTACATCTCACATTGCATAATTATCCTTTAGCAACTCACTGCATATCTGCATAACTAGGGTTTGTGATCAGGTGAACCCAAGAAGTGATTTGAGTAATCTCAAAGGCCTTGAAGCATGCCAAGAATGTCCTTGAATGTTCTATGGTTGTTTTTATACCCCCAAAGTTTCTTTGAAGTCAAGAAATCTCAAGGGATTGCAGAGCTATCCAGGCAAGCTTGAGGCTCCTACACAAATGACTTGAAAATTAGGGTTTTGGGTTTGAGGCCCTTACGCCGAAACTTTTTTATCATTCTTGATTCCATTGGTCTTTATATGATATAGGGAGATTTTGTATGAAGTTTGATGCAAAAATTCACTGAGGAAGTCATCTGATCAAGCTGTAACTTGTTGTGCAAGAAAAGTCAAGATTAGGGCATCTGAGGCCTCAACCAAGGGTTCCAAAGGTTCATTTCCATCATTTTGAGATCCTATGACCTTTATTTGGTCTTAAGAGAGGTTGGATGATCACAAGATTGAATAATTTTGAGCCAAGTCAAAAGTTGCAAAAAATGGACATTACTTGAAATGCAAACTTTCCATTTTGGGAAAGATTTTCAACCTCCTCTTTCTTGATCAAAAATGCTTCAAATGAAATTTTGCTAGACATGAAAGTTGTAGATTGGATCTTCCCATTTTCAAAAAGTACAAGAACTCCTCTTGATTCATCCTAGAACTCAAGATATGGCAAGTCAAAGTTGGGAAAAATCTTGTAATTTTCAAGTTTAGGCCAAAGAGGGAAATGTGCAAAAGTGAATTCCATGCCTCTATGTGACTTCTAATCCACTCAAATGCATCATGGCATGATCAAACAACATCTCAAAGTCATATTTGAGCTTTGAAACAAGGGATTTCATGATTTGTTTCTCAAGAAATTACAAAGTTGTAAAATTGCAAAACCTATGCAAACTCATGATCCAAGCCTTACAACTCATAACAATTGATCCTAGGGTTCTCCTTGAAGCCAGCTGAAGCAGCTCAGACCCTCAAATCAGTTCTGCCATGGCCCATACCTCAAGTACACAACATTTGACTTTTTGGCCAATTGAACCATTCCAATCCCACAATGCATATCAACTCTTCTAACTCATTCCATTTGTTTATGCAAAGCCTAAGGATCATAAAAGAGGGCTCACAAGAACTCAGAAGGACCACACACTCAGTTTGCAAAAAAAATCCCCAAAAACTTCCTCTCTTCGATTCTCCCAATCCAGCCATCAAACTTCACAAATTCCTCCACCAATCAACCATACATCACTCATAGAACAAGAACCAACCATTAAAATGGCCTGAAACATCACATATCAAAACCTCCATTTCTGCCATATCATAATTGGACCTCTCAAACTAGCCATTTTCAAAGCATTCCAAGCATTCCATTAGCCTCAGGAGGTTCAAAGGAGGCCATTTGCACTAGAGGGAGGCTCTGAAAGCTCATATTTGTAGATCACCAGCTCAGGTATACTCAAGAATTTTTTGTCTCAAAGCTTTGGTTTCTTGTCATAGAATGAAAATGCATGCTCTTGGGATCACATAGATGTCTTTAGAATTGAAAATGATGAAGAAATGATCATGTTATGTATTTCTGAAATTTTGCCCGTGTTTTTGATTTGCTTCGATTCAGCTTGTTCTTGTGTTATAAATTGTGTTTGATGATTGATTTGAGTTTCTTGGATTGTGGGGATGAATTCTGGGTAGGTTAGAGGTCTTGTAGTGGCCTAGGGAAGAAGTTGTGTGTTAGGACTCGCCGGGGAAGATGACCGGAGCACTGTTTCAGTCATCTGAAAGTAATTAGGGTTTGAGGGTGATTAGGGTTTCCAATTTTAACGTAGGCCATTGGATCTTGATTAAATTAGGAAGTGGACGGTCCAGATAATTCATTATCCCTAATTCTAATTAATTAAAACAAATTATAATTAATTAGCTCAGATTAAATAGGAGCCATTGGATTGCGCGCGTTTAACAAGTTTAAATTTGAACCCTAGGATCTACATACCCCAGTCAAGCTGACTTGCGCTCTTAGCCCTTGATCTTGCTTCCATGCAATCTGAGCCCTTCATTTTAATTACTTTTCATTTTATTTTCATTTATTTCATTTTGTTTTCTTTTATTTATAAAAAATAGAAAAATACTTTTAAAAATTCTGATTTTTTACACTTTCACTCTAATTAATTTTAAAAACCCAAAAACATTTTTATTTTTATTTTTTGCATTAAAAACTTATTTTTAAATCATTTAATTGTATTATTTAATTAATTAAAAATACTTTTAGGTATTTAAAAATAACCAAAAAAATCATGAAGCATCCTTGAACATTATAATCAATTTACAAACTCATTTCACTCATTTATTTTAGGTTTTGATTCTATTTTGAGAATTAAATTTGAATTAGGGTTTTCAAAATCCCCTTTTTCACAACCTAACTTCTAAAATTCACTTCTGACCAATGAAAATGAGTTTGTGCTTGGTTCTTTTTGCATTATTTTACATGTTGCATCTAGTATATAGGAAATTTAAATCATATTTTTGCATTGCATTTTCAATTTGATATGCATTTTCCTTGAAAGGTATTCAAAACCCTAGCCTAACTTAGAAAACCCATAACTTGACTTTGGTATAGCTTCTGAACTCCATCTTTGGGGAGTGCTCTTGTGTATGTTTAGGGTTTGTTTGGTTGCAATTTCAAATTTTTATCATGTGTTTTGCTTTTGTTTTGATCATGGACATCTCATGCATTCTAAAAATCCTAATTTTCCATGTATACTTGCATTCATCTTTGCATATCCTCATCATATGAACTTGTCATGACATCTCATGCATTTGTATGTCATCTTAGACACCTTAGGTCATGTTAGAACATTGGTTGATCATTGTCAGATTCATTTGGTATGCTTTGTATGCATTACATCTTATGTATGGTCATGTATTTTCAAGCTTCTAACATGTTTATTTTGCATCCAACACTTGTATGATCATACATATGCATTGTACATGACTTTGCATCTTTTCATAACACATTTTCATCATGTGTTCTCTTTTGGTTTGGATCATTGCACCTTCATTTGCTTAATTTCATTTCATTTCATACCTTATGCATTCATACTAACCCTTTCAGGTGCTCCAGGTAAGTTGATCAGGATGTGGATGTGCATCCACATCCAACCTCTTCTTATCCTTTCATATACATCTTTACTTGTCTTTGAAGTGAATTTGATTCACTTGTGTTCTCTCTTTCTCCTATCCCACTCTTAGGTTACTTAACTTCTTTAGGAAGTAAGTAACCTATTCTTCTATCTCCTTCCTTTTTCATCTGCTTCTCCTTCCTTGGTGACCAATCTAAAGACTTTCTTTATGCTTCACAAACCATAGGAACTACCAAGTATGATATCTTTAGGGTTGTGAATAGTCCCCCTTAGTTTTTACCTTTTGAGTCTCCTTGAGTCTCTGCTTCTCATCTCAATAACAAAGGCTAAACAGTTAAAGTTTTGGGGCTCTGTATTAGGGTTATACATGTATCCTTATCTTAGGATGGAGTGTGTAATTGTGATACTCAGTGTTAAACCTTTAAGTTGTTTTCACCTTCTAATCAAAACACCTAATAATTATCAGGACTTAAGCTTGTAACTTGGGCCTTATATTAGGGTTACATCTCTGCCTTTGGGTCAGAGGGACTAACCCTAGTGTTTAATGGACAAGTCCCCCTCAGGTTTAGTCTAACAAACATAAAATTCACTTCTTAATCTAATCTCAAATTAAAATCCACTTTAATATAGGTTTATTATATAATGATTTTAATCACTAATCATGGATTAAGTTGAGGTATCTTCCTCATCTTAAGTGTCCTCATCTATCATCCTTCTTTTAGGATGGTGTAATGAGTTCACTAATCCCTGATTAGAGATTAAACTCATTACTTAACATAAAACAAAATTCCAAAAACACTTGATAATTACAAGTAGGTTAATGATCTTAATCCTGTATCATTAGGGTAATTAAGTTGGGATATTCATCCCACACTTAAGTAGACTCATTATCCCTAATCAGGGGCGATATAATGAGTCTACGACCCTTGATCAAGGCTTAAGCTCATTATCCTATGCAAAACACCAAAAACAAATAAATAACTGAAAACATAAAAACAAACAATAAACGTCTCCTCCGGGATTCTTTTCTCATCACACTCACTCTGAAAACGAGAACTCGCTTCTTCCGTCTAATGCAAGACAGTCAGCACTTGAGCCAGACGATTCATACACTTGAGCATAGACAAGCAAGCAGTTCACACCAAAACACCCAAGTCTCTTTGAGTCGAACTACGGTGTTCTGACTTCCTCATTGCACGAGAGGATACATAGGCATAACTTAACGGTTATCGAACAAAAGTCCCCAGGTCTCCCCCCTCTTCTCTTTCTAGCTTTCTTTTCTTAGCCTCAGTTTGAACTCCTGTTCTTTCTTTTGCACTGTCACTTTGTACATCCATCTTCTTTATACACAGTCAGCATGTACACTTCCCTTTTTGTAAACACAATCAGGTAAGCGTGGATCCCCTTATCCAATCCCAGGTCGTAACCAACCCCCTTATCCAATCTCTTTGGTTCGCAACTGTCTTATCCATTTCTTTCTAGGTTTATGCAGCATTACCTTTCCTTCGGGATAAAAATGCCTAACTGGTGACTCTATTCAACCTTCATCATCCAACTGTTCTCGCCGACAGTTCGCGTTTGCACCGGGACGAATGTCCAGGGAGCGACACACAGCTCTGCAAACTCTCTTCTTCTGATCAACTCTTCTCAAGAATTCACATTCAGAGTGTTTATTTCACTCTCTAAGGATCAAGAGCAATAACAAGAGGCATTGGAATCTCACCTCTGGTTTTCTGTAGCATTTGAAGATCTGCATTTCCAGGTTTTACACTGAATTCACATTGCACGATTATGTTAATTTTATGCTTGTTTCATGTTGATTAGAAGCTTATTAGAAGCATGGATCATCTGGCTAGTTGATAGGCCTCCTAGAGGCATGGTTGTAGTTTTCAGGTGGAATTTGTTAGCTTCGATCCAGCTTGTTCTTGCACAAAAAATGAAATTTAAAACTAGATTAATGATGTAGGAGGTGTAAGGATTCCATTGATGGTCTTAGATTGCTTGTTCATGGTGGTTTTGGAAAGCCCTAGTTCAGGGGTGACCGGAGAAGTTTAGAAGCACGCCTTCAACCTCGAAGATTTTGATGAAGACAACACGCCACATGCATTTCAGATCTACAAAAAGTCAAGAGTTCCAACTGATCAAGCTACAAGCAACCGACATTGCGATCAAGCTTCTTATGCATCATCGTTTTACTTCAAGCTTGGACGTTTTTGTTTAGGTACATCAATCCCTCTTTTAAATTGATGTACAAGTGTTCTCTCATTCAATCACATGTTAACATAATGCATAAAATACTTTGATTATTTTTCAAACCGTTTAACACTTTTTGAAAACATTTTGTTTCTGTTTTTAACAGTGTTAACCGGTTAACCATTTGGTTAACCGGTTAACAGCTTCAAAATTTCAGAAAACCTGTTAATGTTTATAGGCGTTAACTGGTTAACCATTTGGTTAACCGGTTAACACTGTAAGATTTTTGAAAAATATTTCTTTTGAATTTCAACTCACACCTTTTGAATATATCTCTTCATAAATTATTTTGTTTCATAATTGTCATACATTTTCAAAAGGGTGTCTTGAATATTATAAAATCTGAATTTTTTCAAATTCAAAAACACCTCCTACAATTTTTTATGAAAATCACTTAAATCAAATTCACTAAAAATTCAAATATTTTTATACTTCTAAAAAGTGTTCATAAGATCATCATCTTTCATATTGCATGTTTGAACACTTGTATTGATATTTGAAAAGTGATTTGTGTACATAGGAGAAGATCATTATTGATATCCAATCTTTGTATTACTCACTCAAAATTACAAAAAGTATAGAAAGGTATTTCTATTTGTGACTTGTGATCCAGGATTGTTGGACACAAGGGTTTGTGTGGCAAGAGGATTGTTCTTGCACACAAAGTTGCTTAGTTGTTTAGAAAGTAGGCCTCACCATTGAAGGTGTGATAGGTTGTACTTTTCTAAAAACTAGTGGAAATATCTTTCAAATTGAAAGGGGACTGGATGTACCTTCGGACTGTGAAGGGAACCAGGATAATTCTCCGTGTCACTTTTATTTTCTGCCTTACTGCTTTCCATCCATACACAATTAAAAGAAAAAATCTATCCATCAAAGAAAAAGAATCGAGAAAAATTATAACACCTAATTCACCCTCTGTCGCTCCCAAAAGATGAGACTGGCTCAAATAAGGTACAGACGCGAACGGTCGGCGAAAGGATGAAGTGAGAACACACAGGAGTGAACTCACAGGAAAAGAAAGAGTCGTCAGCTAGGCATTTTTATCCCGGAGGAAAGGCAATGCTGCATAGACCTAGAAAGATATGGATAAGACGGTTGCGAACCAGAGAGACTGAGAAAGGGGGTTGGTTACAACCTGGGAAGGTATTAGCACCCAGATTATCCGTCGTACTCGACGGGATCCACGCTTAAAAGATTTTTGTTTTAAAGGGGTAGTGTCAGTGCAATTTTGTATACAAAGAGCTGGAAAAGGATGTACAGGTGTCAGTGTAAAAGAAGTGTGAAGTGTAGTATGTACAGTGTCAGTGTAAGAACAAGAATGAAATGCTCATGATTATGAGGCTAAGAGAATGATACTGGAAAGAGGGGGAATATACAGAGACTTTTGTTCGATAACTGTTAAGTTATGCCTACGTATCCTCTCGTGCAATGAGGAAGTCAGAACACCGTAGTTCGACCACAAGAGACTGAAAGATGAGTTGACTTGTGAACTACTTACTTGTCTATGCTCAAGTGTATGACCTGTCTGGCTCAGGTGCAAACTGTCTTGCATTAGACGGAAGAAGCAAGTTCTCGTTTAGGAGTGAATGAGATGAGAAAAGAATCCCGGAGGAGACGATTATTGTTTGTTTTTTTGTGTTTTCAATCTTTTATTGCTTTTGAAAGTTTGTCATAAGTTAATGAGCTTAAGCCTAAACCAATGGATTTAGTAAACTCATCACATCTTCCCTCTGATTAGGGGTAATGAGAATACCTTAAGTGTGAAGTCAGCTTCTCACACTTAATCACCATGGTGTAGGATTAAGATCATTAACCTACTTGTGATTATTTAGATGTTTTTGTTGTTTTTGTTTAGTGTTGAGTAATGAGATTAAGCCATAATCAGGGATTAAACAGACTTATTACACCATCCTAATAGAAGGATAATAGATGAGAATGTTTAAGCTGAGGAATGCTCCTCAACTTAATCCATGATTAGGGATTAAACTCATGACAAAACAAAGCCTTTATTAAATGGATTTTAGTTAATGATATGATGAAGAAATGGGTCTTATGGTTTGTAAGACAACTTGAGAGGGACTTGTCCATTAACACTAGGGTTAGTCCTTCTTAACCAATTAAGGAAGAATTAGAACCCTAATGCAAGGCCCAAGTTACAAGCTTGATGTCTTGATGATTATTAGATGAATTGATTAAAGGATTTAAACACATTAAGGGTTTAACACTTAGGATTAAAGTTATACACTCCATCCTAATAGAAGGATGCAGGCATAAGCTTAATCACAAAGCCTTAAAGCCTTTAGGGTTTAGTCCTTGATTATGGGATGAGAAGAGAAGACACAATGAGACACAAAGGTAAAATCTAAATGGGGAACTAATCAAAAACCCTAATTATTGTCATGCTTGGTTGTTCCTAAGGTTTGTGAGGTTACCAAGAGAAATCTTCAGAGGAACCACTAGGAAGCAGATGAAAGGAGCAAAGGAAGCAAAGTAACTTGCTTCATTTAAGAAGACAAGTCACTTGAGGAAAGAAAGTAAGAAGAAGAAGAAGAAAGAGCAAGCTCAATCTCAAACACAAGACAAAATGCAGCAATGATGCATAAGAGAGATGAAAAGAGATTGTGAGAAGTGAAGGCAAATTCACTTCTCCAAGTTACTTACCACCTGAAAGGTTAGTGAGAAGAATGAAATGCAATGCAAATGAGATGCAATGGCATGATGCAAACCAAAACCAGAAGCATGTGTGTGATGATAATGATGCTATGAGATGATGTAAACATGAAACAAGGCATGGGGATGATCATACAAACATATGGATGCAAGAGAAGCATGCTTAGAACCATGAACATACATGAAAAGTTATGAAATGCAAATGACATACAACATGGCCAATGAAAGATGCAATGATCAAACATGATTCTAATATGTCCTAAGATGTGTTATGAATCAAATGGGTGCACAAAATGTCATGGCAAGTCATGGTATGCAAGCAAATGCAAGATGAATGCATATGAAAGCCCAAATTAGGGTTTATGATCAATGCACCAAACAAAAATCAAAACCAGAAGCAAACATCATGATAAAAAATTGAAAATGCATCCAAGGTAACCCTAGACCTATACAAACTCACTTCCCAAAGGAGGGGTTCTAACTCTTAACCTAATGAGGGTTATGAATTTCTTAAGATTTCTAGGGTTTTAAGGTACCTTGTTAAGAAAAATGTCAAACAAATTGGAAATGCAAGATCAAATCATGCATATTTAATCCTATAAACTACATGCTATGCAAGATACAATGCAAAAAGAATCAAAGTCCAACTCTTAAAGACTAGGCAGAAATGAATTTTCAAAGATTGGATCAAAATAATGCTTTTAAATGAAATTTATTCCATGAAAAATTGTCAAAAGACATCAAGATCAAAAAATAAATTTGGTTTGAGAGTTAGACAATGTTTCTAAATGATTTTAAAGGTTTCATGAATTTTTTTTGTAATTTTTAAATACCTAAAAGTATTTTTAATTAATTAATTCTCATTAATTAATTAAAAATAATCTTTTAAATGGTTTAAAAATAATTTTTAATGCAAAAAATAAAAATAAAAATGTTTTTGATTTCTAAAAATTAATAAAAGGTTGCATAAAAATTTTCAGAATTTTTGAACAATTTTTGCTATTTTAAATTAAATGTACAAATGAAATACAAAACAAATGAATTAAAATTAATAAAAAGGAAAAGTAATCTCATCCTAAGGCTGACATTCAAATCTGGGAGAGGATGTTTGACTGCGCGCGCGAATTGATGGTCAGGATTGATTTTGGCTTAATTAATTTAATTATGATTTATTAAATTAATAAAAACAGGTTAGGGTTAATGACTTAATCTGGACCACTCAACACTTAAACTAATCCGCATCCAATGGCCACGAACGCATCTGGCAAACTAATTAGGGTTAGGGCTTAATGATTTTCAGGTGACCAAAGGGAAGCTCCGGTCATCTTCTCCGGCGGGTTAGAAACCCTAAAACATGCTACAGGCCACCATTCATCAAATTGAACCCAGGGAAATGATCCTCTATCGAAACCCCATTCAAATCACCCTTCAAACAACATTTATAACCCAAGAACAGAGGGAATCGAAGCAAGCAAATTTCACGGGTGAAATTTCATAGAGCAACCAAATGCTCATTTCTTCACCATTTTTGATTCTAAAGATACCATCATGATCAGCATGACATATACTTTCATTTTGTAACAAAAAATACAAGCTCTGAAAAGTTTGAGGTTTGAAGCTACCTGAAGTGGTGAACTGCGAATACAAGCTTTCCAGACCTTTCTTTGATGCAAAATGTCTTCTCTGAACCCCCTGAAGTTAATGGAATGCTCACAATCCTTTGTTGGTGGCTAATTTGAGGGTTTGAGTTCTGGTATAGCAGGTTTCACAGTTGAGATTTATGGGGTTTCAAGCTGTTTTAATGGTGGATTCTGGTTCCTTGGAAGATGTATGATTTATTGGTGAAGAGAAAATGAGTGTTTGATGGCTATGGAGGGAGATTCGAAGAGAGGAAAGTTTTGACAGTTTTTGGAGTGTGCTGCAATGTGTGTGTTCCAGGCTTGCTTCTCTCTTGTTTTATGACCCTTAGGCAATCCATAAACAATCCCAGCAATCTAGGAGGGCAGGTGTGCACTGTGGGATTGGTATGGGAGGATTGGCCAAAAAGTCAAGTTGATTTGTACTTGCAGCATGGGCTATGGCAGAAGCAGTCTAGAGGCTTGTCCTGCCTCAGCTTGAGTCAAGGATGGCCCTTGGATGGCTCATGAAAGGCTGCTGCATCTGGATCATGAGCTAGAGGAGTTTTTGCAACTTGCCCACTTGTGACATTTCATGATTTTGGCTATGTGAATGTGAGAAACCTTGTTGGATTTCTGATGTGGGATGCCTCATTAGGTCATGACAATGCATTAAAACCAGCTAGTGATCATACAACTCCTTGGGGAATGATTTTGCCAAAAATCCCTCTTTGCATTTTCATGAAAAATGACTTATGGCTATGTGAAGATCAAGGCAAATGAATGAGAAATCCCTTGGGCCAATTCTGATTTTAGGTCATGCATTGAATTGGTATGATGATTAGAGGTCATGTTGAAGTCACATAAAGGCTTGCCATGAGAAATTGCAAGTTTTCCATTTTGTGTAAAAGTGGAATTTCAATGATTTTGCCCAACTTTGCAAGGCCATAACTTTTGATCCAAAATGAATTAGGTCATGTTCTTGTACTTTTTGAAAAGGGAATGATCCATTCTACAACTTTCATGACCAAATTTTTTTCATTTGAAGCATTTTTTAATCAAAAAGCAAGGGTTGAAAAAGTTTCCCAAAATGGCAATTTTCATTAAAAGTCAACTTTCCCAAAAAGTCAACTTTGCAAATGACTTGAAATTCTTCAATTTTGTGAACTTCCAACATCTTCCATGATCAAATAAAGATCATATACAATCAAAATGATGAAGAACACCCTTTGGTTGGGTCATTGGGGGCCTCAGATGCCCTGATTTTACACTGACTTGCCCAGAAAGTCAACTCTTGATCAGATGACTTCCCCATGGAATTTCTTCATGAAAATTGATATGCATGCTCCCTATACCATATAGAGACCAATATAAACAAGAATGACCAAAATAATTGGAGTTATGGCCTCTGAAACCAAAACCCTAATTCTAGGTCATTTGTGCAGTCAAACCTGGCTCTGCTTCCATACCATTCTCAGTTCTTGTGATTTTTTGACATTCTTGACTTTGAGGGGATATAATATGATGCTTGAACATACATGGACCCCTTTGAAGTGATTGATGACCTTTTGAGTGGCTCAAGAAGCTCTTGATTTGCTCAGATCACAAACCCTAGATGCAAATGACTTTGAAACAATGCAGTGAATCAAAAATGTAATATGAGATGCCATGATTGGATTTATGCATATGGGGAGATCACAAGCCATGGTGTGAATGGGTGAGGGAAAATTTGGGGTGTTTACAACTGCCCCTATTCAAACATGAGTTAGCTGTGCAGGTTGTAAGCAACGGCTTAACAGGCAAACAAGATAACTTGTGGTTGAATATCAGAGACAGTCCAAAATTTGCACTCACAGAATGAAGAAGAAAAGGGATATAGATTGTAAAAGAAAATAAAGTATATTATAAAGTGTGGGCGACGGAGGACGACCGTCGAGTAGAGGACGACTGCTGGGGAAAGAGCAATGACGGGGACGGCCGGCATGCTGGGGAGAGTGTGTGAAGTAAAGCAATGACGGGGACAGCCATCATGCTGGGGATATAGGAGATTATGATGGGGACGGCCATCAAGTAAAGCTGTAAGATTCTCTGTGGAGTAATGAACAAATGATGGGGACGGCCATCAGGTTCATAAAGTAATGCAAACAACGATGGGGACGACCATCGGGCTAAACTGATGAAGGACGATCATCAAGAAAAGGAAAAGGGACCACGACGGGGTCGGCCATCGGGTTAAAGAATAAATGAAATAATGACGAGAGACGGTCATCAAAGGTGAAGGACGATCACCTAGCAGGGGACGGCTGCTCTGTTGGGGACAAGATGAGGGACGGTCATCTAAGGTGAAGGACGATCACCTGGCAGGGTACGGCTGCCGAAAATATCGCGACATAGGACGAATGCCGGATAAAAGGTCAACGATGGGGACGGCCATCGGACGAGCATGATGAAGGACGATCATCAAGAGGTGAAGGACGATCACCTAGCAGGGAACGACTGCTCTCAAGGTTTATCATGTCATAGGACGAATGTCAGATAAAAAGATCAACGATGGGGACGGCCATCGGATAAAGATGGTGAAGGACGATCATCAACAGGTGAAGGATGATCACCTAGTAGGGGACGGCTGCTAAATATCACGACATATGACGAATTTCGGATAAAAGGTCAACGATGGGGACGGCCATCGGATGAGCATGATTAAGGACGATCATCAAGAGGTAAAGGACGATCACCTAGCAGGGGACGGCTGCTCTCAGGGTTTATCATGACATAGGACGAATGTCAGATAAAAGCAAATTTTACTCCACTGGGGAATAGTAAACACGGACGAGTGTTTACATCCAAAAAATAAAAGGTATAAGTGTTTTGACGCTGTGTATAGATTAAAGATGCGGACGAGCATCCCTAAGACTACGATACGGACGAGTATCGGGTAGAAACAAGTACTGACACGTGTTCGGAGATGATGATACGGACGAGTATCAACCGGTTAACAACGAACACGGACGAGTGCTGATTCTGAGGAGACTCTTCTGGGGAAAGGTAGACACAGACGAGTGTCTAATATTCAAGAAGACAAGAGTGTCTGACACGTGTATGGATTAAAGATGCGGACGAGCATCTTTAAGACCATGATACGGACGAGTATCAGGTAGAAACAAACGCTTGACGCATGTTCTGAGATGATGGTACGGCGAGTACCAACTGGTTGACAAAGAACATGGACTAGTGTCGAATCTGCGGGGATATAAATGGTGTATACAAGATACGGACGAGTATATGTATAATAAAAATAAGTATGAGTGGTGTATAGATGAGTGTTTATCTTACTGGGGAGAGTGACACAGACGAGTGTCGAAAGGAGAAAAAGTATAGTATACACAAGTATTTGATGTACAAAGTGTTTAGGTAATTATGCTGGGAAAGGTGACACGGACGAGTGTCAAGAAAGTTGTATATATGTATATGTATCTGTGAGTGCAAAGGGGACGCTCTGGCTTTCTACTGGGGATATGACACGGACGGGTGCCACAAGGTGTATGTACTGGTGTTTGTGGGTGTAAGGCAACTGCTTTAGCTCTGTGCTGGGGAATCTGGGGAGCATTTTGTTATATTATTGACGGGTTGTCATTATTCACAAGTGTTTGATTCAGAACATGGCTTATGATTATGCAATATGTTTGATTTTTGCCGTAATGCTCCGTATTAGGCGGAATGCTACGCTTTGTGGGGTGAATATGATGCAAATGCTATGATTATGCAAGGATACCAATCCGGGATTTGAATCCCGTTGCTGTGAAGATCTCTGGCCGATCTGTTTGAAGTGGACATCCCAGCTGGGGATGAGATCATTGGTAGATCTGACAAGATGTATCTGCTTGGGGAAATAGGTCACTTATAGACCCATCCTGGTGATAAAGGACCCAGCTGGGGTTTGTAGAAGCTTTCGTCACTCTGTTGTGATTCCTTCATGCGTTGCTCTTCTGGCTAGAGGCTGAAACTCTATGGGGAGATGGTCCCCTGGCTTTTGTACTCTAAGAAGGAAGAATGATTGGCACCTCGGCTGGGGAGAAAATAGCAAGTGGCAACTCAGCTGGGGAGAAAAACACTTTTAGTGCTAAGACCGGGTGAGTGTTGATTTGCCAGCTTGCTGGGATGAAACTTTCATGCCCCACATTGTGTTTTGAATGCCTGCAATCCCGAAAAGATAGAGAAACGCACAAGTAATCCCGAGGTATCTCTTACCGGATTCCATCATGAGAGTCCAGACACCCCCGAGAGTAAATATATTTCCTGCAAGCACGTGTTTTAAGAGAAGCATCTGTATTTATGCAATCAGTATCTTAAGGACATCGGACATTTTGCAAATGAAAATAAAATGTACGAGACAAAACATGACTGAAAATCTGATTTTATTGATTTATACGCCCTGAATTGGCGAGATACAGTCGAAGAAACATATCCCCTAAAATGAGGAGATTGTTACAAATTGAGAAACAAAATGCTGGCAATGTTGACGACGCTTCAAGGAGCTTCCCTTTTGCTATGACTCGTATGACATTTGACGTTCTTCTCGTCTTGCTTTCTGAAGAAGGCTGATTCTGATAGAAGCTTGATCCTTTCGAGGTTTACCAAGTTGTAGGTGACACAGACGAATTCAGAATGCAGTTGTTCGCTTACTCCCTTATTTTGCATGGATCGCCCTTTCGGGTTTTCAATCCATCGGGATACCCATTTTTGCCTGAGTTGTCCAATGCGGCTTTTCAACTCAGCGGGTGTACATTTTTGTTCATTTTTCCCTTATTTTTGCCCGAGTCTTTTATTCTGTTTTTGACTCACCGGGATGCCCTATTTTTGCCTGGACTTACATTCTGTTTTTATGTCCAGCGGGTCATTTTTATGCGAAGTATTTTTTAACTGCATCTGAATTCACAGGGGACGGGAAGTCTTCACCATCCATAGTGCTGAGCATCAGTGCTCCACCGGAGAAAACTTTCTTTACTATGAATGGTCCTTCATAGTTCGGAGTCCACTTGCCCCTGTGGTCTGTATGAGGAGGGAGGATTCTCTTCAGCACAAGATCTCCTACTTGGTACTCTCGGAGCCTAACTTTCTGATCGAAGGCTTTCTTCATTCTTTTCTGATACAACTGCCCATGACAGATTGCAGCCAATCTTTTCTCTTCAATCAGACTCAGTTGTTCGTATCGGGATCGGACCCATTCTGCTTCGTTCAATTTAACATCCATCAGTACTCGTAAGGAGGGTAATTCAACTTCAACAGGTAGGACTGCTTCCATACCATACACAAGCTGATACGGTGTTGCCCCAGTGGATGTTCTGATTGACGTGCGGTACCCATGCAAGGCAAACGGTAGCATTTCATGCCAGTATTTGTATGTGACTACCATCTTCTGCACAATCTTCTTAATATTCTTATTAGCTGCCTCAACAGCGCCATTCATCTTTGGCCTGTAAGGAGAAGAATTGTGGTGTTGGATCTTGAAGTCCCGGCATAGCTCTGCCATCATTTTGTTGTTTAAGTTGGAACCATTGTCAGTAATGATTCGCTCGGGAACTCCGTATCGACAGATGATATCTCTCTTCAGAAATCTGGCTACCACCTGTCTTGTAACATTGGCATAGGAAGCTGCTTCAACCCACTTGGTGAAATAGTCAATAGCAACCAGGATGAATCTATGGCCGTTTGAAGCAGTTGGTTCGATCTTGCCAATCATATCAATGCCCCACATGGCAAAGGGCCAGGGTGAAGACATCACATTCAAAGGATTGGGAGGCACATGCACCTTATCCGCATAGATCTGGCATTTATGGCATTTTCTGGCATAGGCACAACAGTCGGCATCCATTGTGACCCAGTAATAACCTGATCTTAGCAATTTCTTGGCCATTGCATGCCCTCCTGCATGGGTACCAAAGGATCCTTCATGCACTTCGTGCATCAACAAGTCTGCTTCTGTTCTATCAACACATCAGAGAAGTACCATATCAAAGTTTCTTTTGTACAGGGAACCATCAGTATTTAGGAAGAAACTACCAGCGAGCCTTCTTAAAGTTTTCTTATCATTGGAAGATGCCCCAGGTGGGTATGTTTGATCCTCCAAGAAGCACTTAATGTCATGGAACCAAGGCTTATCATCTTTGACAACCTCTGCTGCGAACACATATGCTGGTCTGTCAAGTCTGGACACTGAAATCCGAGGCACAAAGTTGGCAGCTTGAACTTTGATCATGGATGAAATAGTAGCCAGAGCATCTGCAAACTGATTCTCGTCCCGAGGGATATACTCAAGCTTGACCATTGTAAAGAAAGTCATTAGCCTCCTTGTATAATCCCTGTAAGGTATCAGATGATCCTGATGGGTGTACCATTTGCCATTGGTTTGATTAACTACCAGAGCTGAATCTCCGAATACAGTCAATGTCTTGATCCTGAGGTCAATGGCTTTTTCAAGACCCATAATGCAAGCTTCGTATTCAGCTTCGTTGTTAGTGCAGTTAAAGGTGAGTTTTGCCGAGAAAGGCATGTGAACTCCCTTAGGTGTAATGAGTACTGCACCAACACCACGACCATTCATATTAACAACCCCATCAAACATCATAGTCCATTCTTCTTCCGGGTCAGGCCCTTCAGTGTGAATAGGCTCTTCATGATCTTTTGCTTTTATGAACATGATGTCTTCATCAGGGAAGTCAAATCTCATAGGCTGGTAATCATCAATAGGTTGTTCAGCAAGATAGTCAGACAATACACTGCCCTTGATGGCTTTCTGAGATATGTACTGGATGTCATATTCTGTGAGGATCATTTGCCATCTTGCAACCCGTCCGGTAAGTGCTGGCTTCTCAAAAATATACTTGACGGGGTCCATCTTTGAGATCAACAAAGTAGTGTGGGTCAACATATACTGTCTCAGTCGGCGAGCAGCCCACGCTAAAGCACAACAAGTTTTCTCGAGCAATGAATAACGTTGTTCACAGTCGGTAAACTTTTTGCTTAGGTAGTATATTGCATACTCTTTTCGACCAGACTCGTCATGCTGGCCCAGCACACACCCCATTGACTCTTCTAATACTGTCAAGTACATTATCAGAGGTCTTCCTTCAACTGGAGGCATAAGGATGGGAGGTTCTTGTAAGTATTCCTTGATCTTGTCAAAAGCCCTTTGGCAGTCTTCATTCCACCTGACCGTTTGTTCTTTTCTTAGTAGCTTGAACAAGGGTTCACAAGTTGCTGTAAGGTGAGATATGAACCTGGAAATGTAGTTCAATCTACCTAGAAACCCTCGAACTTCTTTTTATGACTTCGGTGCAGGCATTTCTTGAATGGCCTTAACTTTATCAGGGTCCACTTCAATCCCTTTCTCGCTCACAATAAATCCCAGCAGCTTACCAGATCGCACCCCGAATGTGCACTTGTTGGGGTTCAGCTTGAGTTGGTACTTCCTCAGACGCTTGAATAACTTCATCAGATTCACCAGGTGGTCTTCTTCCGTGAGGGACTTGGCAATCATGTCATCCACATAACATTCAATTTCTTTATGGATCATATCGTGGAATAATGTTACCATAGCCCGTTGATAGGTTGCACCAACATTCTTCAGTCCGAATGGCATCACCTTGTAACAGAACGTGCCCCAAGGTGTGATGAAAGTTGTCTTCTCCATGTCTTCAGGTGACATCTTGATCTGATTGTATCCTGAAAATCCGTCCATGAAGGAGAATACCGAGAAATGAGCCGTATTATCAACCAATACGTCAATGTGAGGTAATGGAAAATCATCTTTCGGGCTGGCTCTGTTCAGATCCCGGTAGTCAACACACATTCTTACTTTGTCGTCCTTCTTAGGCACAGGTACTATATTAGCAACCCACGGTGGATAGCTAGTTACAGCAAGGAACCCGGCGTCCCACTGCTTTTGTACCTCTTCTTTGATCTTCATTGCCATGTCTGGGCGAGTACGGCGCAGTTTCTGCTTAACCGGTGGGCAATCTTCTCTCAGAGGCAGCTTGTGCATGACGATATCGGTATCCAACCCTGGCATATCTTGGTAAGACCAAGCAAACACATCCGCATATTCCTGAAGCAGGTCAATCAATTGTCTCTTCACTGAGTCTTGTAAGCAGGCCCCGATTTTAACTTCTTTCACATCTTCATCCTACCGAGATTAATCGTTTCGACCTCCTCCTGATGAGGGGTGATAACCTTTTCCTCTTGTCTCAACAACCTGGCTAGCTCTTCAGGAAGCTCATACTCTTCTTCAACCCCTTCATCAGCTCGATTGATTGGATTGTCAGAGTCATACGAAGTCATAGCCGTGCTGTTGTCGGTGCGGTTTGGAAGGCGCTCTCTGCAAGGGTTCAGTTTGTTCATTTTAGTGATTGATTTTAATCTTGTTTAGAAAGAGTGAAATGAAATTGTCATTTTGAAAACATTGCCATTTATTTTTGTACAAAAAGAAAAATGGAAAAACAGTGAGCGGAAAAGAAAAAAGACTCATTTGCAAAAGATGTCTGATTATCATTGATTGATCTGTTTGCACAAAATTACAGATGGCCCAATTACAAAATGAGTCTTGTCATCTTGGGCAAGATGCAAGACTTGATGCATGCTTAAAATATACAGGAAATAATAATTACTCTGCGGGAGTAACCCTTATAATTTCCTGGGAAGACCAGTTTGAGATACGGCTCCCCGGGATCCTTGGACGTATCCAGCTCTCCAGGTTGCGCTCATCTTCCGACTCATCTTCCAAGTTGTTTACTGCATCGGGGGTGAGCATCCCCCCACTGACAAAATTGGGCTTCTTGGCAGCCTCTGCTTGATCTTGTTGAGTTGGTTTGTAACCCAACCCAAATCTGTCCTCCTTCTTCTCTAAAGGCAACAACTTGCCCCAGCCTTGGGCAGTCCCTTCTTCAACAACCTTCCGGGCTTGCTGATAAGATGTCATTGAGGTTCCAGGTACAGCGGATGCTTCATTTATGTTCAAGGCCTCAAACCCTTGACTCATAGTTTCGTGGATCTCCCCATCCATCTCAATGTATTTGTATGTAGCCAGATGGCTAACAAAAATATCTTCTTCTCCACAAATGGTGATGATCTGGCCCTCCCACTCGAATTTTAACTTCTGGTGAAGGGTAGAAGTAACTGCGCCAGCGGAATGAATCCAAGGTCTACCCAACAAACAGCTGTAGGCCGGCTGAATGTCCATCACATAGAAGGTTATTTTAAAAGTCTGTGGGCCAATCATCACTGGCAGATCAATCTCTCCTAGCACTGATCTCTTAGAGCCGTCAAATGCTCTCACTACCAAATTACTTGGACGCAATGCCAAGCCATCATACTCCAGCTTCACCAAGGCTTTCTTTGGTAAGACATTAAGTGAAGACCCAGTGTCTACCAGTACATGTGATAGAACAGCACCCTTGCATTCCAGGGTGATGTGTAAAGCCTTATTGTGGTTGCATCCCTCAGTCGTTAGATCAGCATTGGTAAAACCCAATCCATGGCTTGTATTGACATTTGCTACCACGGTCTCCAGCTGATTAACGGTGATCTTCTCTGGCACATATGTTGCGTGCAAGACTTTTAGCAATGCATTCCGGTGAGCTTCGGAACACATCAGCAGGGATAGAATGGAGATTTTTGAGGGGGTTTGGTGAAGCTGGTCCACCACTTTGTAGTTAATCCTCTTGATAATTCTCATAAACTCGTCTACATCTTGTTCAAAAGATGTCTTCTGTGTTTCTTTGAGAATGGGTTCTTCAGCTATTACACTCTTTCCCTTTGCTTTGGCAGCAGCTTCTGCTTCGGCATTAGGCCTTTGTGATTGCGAGGCAAAAAGGCGCCCGCTTCTGGTGAAGCCTCCGCCTCCCCCGACATTGTCAATCTGTGGAGAAGAGGTTGAAGATTCAAGAGTGATTCTCTCCCCTTTGCAGTAAAGGTCAGAGCCATAATGCCAAGGGATGGCATTAGTGCTTTCATATGGAACAGGCCCAGGTACCGTGATGGTAACCGGGCTGACTGCAGCAGAGGAGGGTGTTGCAATAGTATGTGGATTATAGTAGATGGTGACCGGTGATCTGGCAGGAGATGCCACTGTTTGTTGTTGAAAATTGTTGTTCGGAGGAATACTTGACGGATCATAATAAATAGTGACTGCTGAGATATTTGCTGGTGTTGTAGAAGAAGATTCTGAATAAAGGGGTGCTGATGTTGTAGAAGGAACGTTTGTTGATATCCGGTTTGTTGAAGTGATATTTGAAGCATTTGTTGATGAAACTGAAGAATTGTTTGGAATAATTGTTGTTGCAGTTGTAGGAGACTCTGGAACTGTTGTCGGAGGGATTGCTGGATTTGAAGGTATTGATGTTGTGATTTGAAGTAGACCATTCTGGATAAGACTGTCTATGCCGCTTCTCAAGTTTTCACACCCATTTACCGAAATGTTGCAATAATCGCACCCGAGCTCACACCCAGGGAATATCTGGCATTCAAGGAGTTGAGCTTTAATCTCTACCATGGGTGTCTGGATTTGCCCAACACTGGTTATTAAGAAAGACGGCTTATCTTCCTCGATAACATTAATTCTGGGCCCTCCATGGTTGGGCATGGGGTTTTTGTTGACATTTGGCGAGGGTGCAAAGTTTAAAGCTTTGGAATCTACCAGGTCTTGCACCTTCATCTGTAAAGCTCTGCACTTCTCTATACTGTGGCCAGGTGCGTTGGAGTGAAAAGCACATCTGGCATTGGCGTCATAATTTCTTGGCAAACTGGAAGGATCTGGTGGCGCCAACGTCCTTAACTCAACTAAGTTGAGCTTCAGGAGCTGTGGCATTAATGCGGCATAAGGCATAGGGATCGGATCAATCACCCTATTGGCCTGAGATGGTCTCTGTTGAAATGGTCTTTGCTGATTGTTGTTGCTGGTGTTGTTGTTGTTATAATTTCTCTGAGGTGGATACTGAGCTTGTTGCTGGTAGTGGGGTTGTTGCTGTGGTTGATATGCTGGTTGTGGATGAATTGGAGCGGGAATGGTGACAGCTGCCACTGACCTATGAACATACTGGGGCCTGCCCCTGCTGGTATGGATAGCATTAGTCTCACCTGTTCTTCTTGGGCCTACAAAAGGCTTTCTGGGGTTGTTGGACGAGCTCGCTCCATTGTCGGAAATCTTACCCATCTTTAGTAGGCTCTCGATTCTTTCTCCAGCTATGACTACATCTGCGAAGCTGGTGGAAGAAAAAGCAGCTAGCCTATCAATGTATGTCCCTTGGAGGGTGTTCATAAACATGTCGGCCATCTCCCTTTCCGACATGGGTGATTGGACAGCAGCAGCAAGCTGTCTCCACCTCTGGGCGTACTCCCGAAAGCTTTCCCTGGATGATTGAGACATTCCCATCAGGAGGGTCCTGTTAGGAGCCATATCCAAGTTGTACTGGTATTGTCTAATGAAGGCCTCTGCCAGGTCCTTCCAGCATCTGATGGTCGATCTGGTCAAATGAGAGTACCATTCCCTTGAAGCCCCTGTTAAGCTATCTTCAAAATAAAACATCCATAGCTTTTCATCCATGGTATATGCCTTCAGCCTCCCCATAAAGGATTGTAAATGAGTTCGAGGATAGGAAGTTCCGTTGTACTTCTCGAAGCACGGAGGTTTAAACTTGTGGGGAATCCTGACCCCGTCCACTAAGCCCATGTCCATGACATCAAAACCCAAGGAGTTTTGAGACTCCAAGGACCTTAATTTTTCAGCAATTTCATCTAGCCTTCTGTCATAGGCTTCATCCCCAGCTCCCATCACAGTGAATTGATCTTCTTGGGGGTCTTCTTGTAGTACTCTTCCTGTAGTAGCATTCCCTTGCACATTAGCAGGGATGTTGATCTCTGGGTGAAGGTGAGGGCCATACACAGGTGGGTTGACATGAGGCTGAACCCTCTCATTGTTGCTTGTTCCCCCAGTCCCTAGATGGGGTTCCTCCTGGGTCTGCCTTTCTACTAGTGCCCTTAACCTCTCTTGGCTCTGTGCCAATCCATTCATCACCTCCATAAACTGGGTCATCTGATTTCTCATTTCCAGACTCTCATTGGCCATTTGAGCCCTGACCTCTGTAAGATCCTGTTGTACCTGGTCCATCTGTATACCCGGAAGGTTGTTGCGGGTAGGATATCTGTGCGGACGGTTAAGTGGAAACACCCGACGGCGAGCAATAGTTCCTGAATCACAACAGAGTTAGTAACAAAAAAACAAAACAAAACCTACAAAACAAAATAAAGGTTAGTATGCAATGCAGTATGCTTATTTGTTTCCAAGATATCCGGCTTGGCATTTGGTTTTGACCTTTCCAGACCCTTGAGGAAGATGCTTTTGATGTTGTTTGAGAGAACTCAGATAAAACAAACTAATAAATATATTACAAAAAGTGAATGATACATAGTTTTTTTTTACAATACATGCCCTTGAGGGGTCAAAATACAACATAAAAAGGAAAAGTACATGAAATGAAAGCAACAACAAGCAAAAGTCAGACACCAAGACCAAACTCATCCTCCCTAACTCCCTTCAGAAGTGCCTCAGTCACAGGGTCAGCTGGATGCTCTGTGAGGTTCTTGATGAGAAGATTCCTGGTGGCAATAGCTGCAGTTAGCTTCTTGTGTCTGCTCTGGTCCTTTGACCTCTTCACACCAGCCCTAATCTTCAACTCTGAGATCTCTCTCTGGGCTGCTAGTAGGGCTTCCTGTTGCTCCTTTGCATTAGCCTCCAACTGCTCAATCTTGTCCTGAGTTCTCTTATCCTCCTGAGTGCGAGCTTCAGTGATCCTGACCCACCTAGCTTGACTCTCTTTCAGATAGAGATCAGTCCTGGCCTTCTGAAACTGAGCCTCCTTACAGGCATTCTTCAAAATCTGCTCTCCAGCCCTTGACTTCTTGATGTAGTCCTCTGACTTCTCAATCCTGGCTAGATGCTCCACCTTTAGCTTTTCTAACCTCTCAATGTCCAGACGACCATCACTCCTCTCCCAGAGGGTCTTCTGCAGAGCTTGAGTCAAATTCTCATTCCTCTCTTTTAGCTTCTCAAACTCTTCTAGGCTGACAGTAGCTGGAGGTGGTGCTGTGGATGGCCCAGGTGCATCCTCAATGGTAAAGGGCATTCCAGAAATTTGAGCCCTGGCATGAGACCACTCATAGTACTGAGCTGAGGCCACATTGTTGCATCTCCCAAGAATAGCCATCCCTTTGGTCTGGACATTGTCCCAAGCCCAGGATGCTTGTCTGACAATAGCCAAATTAAGCTTGATCTCACAATAAAGGGTCTCAGCTAGATCTTGTACTCTAGGGGGGTGGACCAATGCATAGCCCAGTTGTCTTTTGAATAGCAGAGGGTTGTAGTTGATGTAACCCTTCACTCCTATCAGGGGTACATTGGGGAACTGCCCGCAACTAGTGATGATGTCCCTGCCTTTGGTGCTCTGAGTGCACCACCTGATGTCAACTGAGGTTAAAGCAATGAGTCTTCTAGCCCAATTCTTTTGCTGGTGAGGATTCAAGAATGCATCAGTCTTGGGAAAGTGTTTGAGCAACCAGGTATGGAACAGGGGAGCACAACATCTCACCAACCTTCCTCTTTGCTTTTCATTCCTTTGGTGAACAGAGTAGTAGAAATCTCCCAGTAAGGTGGGCACTGGGTTCCTCAGAATGAAAAGATGGATTGCATTCTTGCTAATAAACTTAGGCTCATATGCAAATAATATAACCCCATATATGCTAAGGGCTAATAATGCACAGACTGCCTTCCATTCTCCCAAGGAGGCTTTCAGAGTAGCCTGAGAGGTCAAGAAATCCAAGTGTAGACCAGAGATTCCAGCCTTTGCTGTCATGTTCTGCTCAATCAGAACTGGTTCCAGATATAATGCCCTTGCCACCTCTTCATTACTAGGAAAAGCCATTTCAGGGTTGAAGGGGACTCCACCCCTGATAGGTACACCAATCAGTGATGAATACTCTTCCAACAAGGGTCCCAACTGAAAATCTTGGAAGGTGAAGCACCTCAGAGGGGGATCATAGAACTGCAGGCAAGTATGAATCAAGCTCCTCTGGGAAGGGTCCAAATCCATAACCACATCAAGGATGCCTCCATAATATTCTATGAACAGTGGTATATGGTCTGGAGTAATCAGGGCCTGGACCTTCCTGATGCCAGCCAGCTCAGGCTCAAAGAAATGGTATGAGATGTTGCTCTTCTTGGGTGCCATGTTGCTGAAGAAGAGCTGAAACAGATGCTGATGATGGAGAAAAATACTGAAGATGGGCCACTGACAGGCTGATACTGGTGATGCAGGTGACTGAAGCAGGTAGCTGATGAGGATAGCTGAAGCAGATACTGGTGAAGATAGGTCTATGCAGATGAAGGGGTCAAAACCAAGCCAAATGTAATATGGATACCCTGAAAAACAAATAAGCAAATGTTAAATGATGCAATGATGATGTATGCAAATGATATGCAAGGGTTTGTGATCAAACTGGATCTGATTAACTGCCTTGATATAGGTCCATGTATGTTCAAGAAGTCCAGATGGAGGTTCATAAGTCCAGTAACCAAGGTGGGGGACTCAAATAAAGAGTCACATGTCCAGGGTTAAAAATCACAAGAACTGTTCCAAAATGGAGTACTCTTAATAAAAACAAAGTAACAGGGTATGCTGAGGTCAAGGGTACCTGCAAACTTGTAAACAGCCCAACCCCCTCACAGGTGGTGTTCTAAAACAAGGATCCTCAGACTTGGATCAGTTATGAGAAGTGTAAACACTTCCAACCCGGAGGTACAGTGTTTACAATAACCATAAAAGATCCTCCTCTAATTCACCTCAGTTTCTGAAGGTCATAATAAAGGTCATCCAGACTTAGCAGGCTTCCCAGATAGCCCTAGCACTACAGGAAATCTGTAGCACAGAGTTCTCAAGAAGAAACCCATATCTGAATCGTGTTTCATATTCCCGCACCAGACCGAAATGGAATGGGAAAGAACATGAACCACTCTAGCCTAGGTGTCACTCAGGTCCCAGGTATAGGACCTCAACTCTCAATAGAACCCCACCCACCAAAGCAACAAAACCAGATCCAGCCAGAACAGTATGACAGTATGATGTATATAAGGCTGTAAAGAAAGCAATAAAACAACTGTACATAAAGCAATAAATAAAACAAATATATAAGCACAGATAGCACATAACACCCCAGTAAACACAAATCAAACAAGCGCTAGGAGGAACCCATAAAAAGAACCAGAAGCCCTGGTTACAGTATAAGGGTCCCCAGCAGAGTCGCCAAGCTGTCGCTCCCAAAAGATGAGACTGGCTCAAATAAGGTACAGACGCGAACGGTCGGCGAAAGGATGAAGTGAGAACACACAGGAGTGAACTCACAGGAAAAGAAAGAGTCGCCAGCTAGGCATTTTTATCCCGGAGGAAAGGCAATGCTGCATAGACCTAGAAAGATATGGATAAGACGGTTGCGAACCAGAGAGACTGAGAAAGGGGGTTGGTTACAACCAGGGAAGGTATTAGCACCCAGATTTTCCGTCGTACTCGACGGGATCCACTCTTAAAAAATTTGTGTTTTAAAGGGGTAGTGTCAGTGCAATTTTGTATACAAAGAGCTGGAAAAGGATGTACAAGTGTCAGTGTAAAAGAAGTGTGAAGTGTAGTATGTACAGTGTCAGTGTAAGAACAAGAATGAAATGCTCATGATTATGAGGCTAAGAGAATGATACTGGAAAGAGGGGGAATATACAGAGACTTTTGTTAGATAACTGTTAAGTTATGCCTACGTATCCTCTCGTGCAATGAGGAAGTCAGAACACCGTAGTTCGACCCAAAGAGACTGAAAGATGAGTTGACTTGTGAACTGCTTACTTGTCTATGCTCAAGTGTATGACCTGTCTGGCTCAGGTGCAAACTGTCTTGCATTAGACGGAAGAAGCAAGTTCTCGTTTAGGAGTGAATGAGATGAGAAAAGAATCCCGGAGGAGACGATTATTGTTTGTTTTTTTGTGTTTTCAATCTTTTATTGCTTTTGAAAGTTTGTCATAAGTTAATGAGCTTAAGCCTAAACCAATGGATTTAGTAAACTCATCACATCTTCCCTCTGATTAGGGGTAATGAGAATACCTTAAGTGTGAAGTCAGCTTCTCACACTTAATCACCATGGTGTAGGATTAAGATCATTAACCTACTTGTGATTATTTAGATGTTTTTGTTGTTTTTGTTTAGTGTTGAGTAATGAGATTAAGCCATAATCAGGGATTAAACAGACTCATTACACCATCCTAATAGAAGGATAATAGATGAGAATGTTTAAGCTGAGGAATGCTCCTCAACTTAATCCATGAATAGGGATTAAACTCATGACAAAACAAAGCCTTTATTAAATGGATTTTAGTTAATGATATGATGAAGAAATGGGTCTTATGGTTTGTAAGACAACTTGAGAGGGACTTGTCCATTAACACTAGGGTTAGTCCTTCTTAACCAATTAAGGAAGAATTAGAACCCTAATGCAATGCCCAAGTTACAAGCTTGATGTCTTGATGATTATTAGATGAATTGATTAAAGGATTTAAACACATTAAGGGTTTAACACTTAGGATTAAAGTTATACACTCCATCCTAATAGAAGGATGCAGGCATAAGCTTAATCACAAAGCCTTAAAGCCTTTAGGGTTTAGTCCTTGATTATGGGATGAGAAGAGAAGACACAATGAGACACAAAGGTAAAATCTAAATGGGGAACTAATCAAAAACCCTAATTATTTTCATGCTTGGTTGTTCCTAAGGTTTGTGAGGTTACCAAGAGAAATCTTCAGAGGAACCACTAGGAAGCAGATGAAAGGAGCAAAGGAAGCAAAGTAACTTGCTTCATTTAAGAAGACAAGTCACTTGAGGAAAGAAAGTAAGAAGAAGAAGAAAGAGCAAGCTCAATCTCAAACACAAGACAAAATGCAGCAATGATGCATAAGAGAGATGAAAAGAGATTGTGAGAAGTGAAGGCAAATTCACTTCTCCAAGTTACTTACCACCTGAAAGGTTAGTGAGAAGAATGAAATGCAATGCAAATGAGATGCAATGGCATGATGCAAACCAAAACCAGAAGCATGTGTGTGATGATAATGATGCTATGAGATGATGCAAACATGAAACAAGGCATGGGGATGATCATACAAACATATGGATGTAAGAGAAGCATGCTTAGAACCATGAACATACATGAAAAGTTATGAAATGCAAATGACATACAACATGGCCAATGAAAGATGCAATGATTAAACATGATTCTAATATGTCCTAAGATGTGTTATGAATCAAATGGGTGCACAAAATGTCATGGCAAGTCATGGTATGCAAGCAAATGCAAGATGAATGCATATGAAAGCCCAAATTAGGGTTTATGATCAATGCACCAAACAAAAATCAAAACCAGAAGCAAACATCATGATAAAAAATTGAAAATGCATCCAAGGGAACCCTAGACCTATACAAACTCACTGCCCAAAGGAGGGGTTCTAACTCTTAACCTAATGAGGGTTATGAATTTCTTAAGATTTCTAGGGTTTTAAGGTACCTTGTTAAGAAAAATGTCAAACAAATTGGAAATGCAAGTTCAAATCATGCCAATTTAATCCTATAAACTACATGCTATGCAAGATTCAATGCAAAATGAATCAAAGTCCAACTCTTAAAGACTAGGCAGAAATGAATTTTCAAAGATTGGATCAAAATAATGCTTTTAAATGAAATTTATTCCATGAAAAATTGTCAAAAGACATCAAGATCAAAAAAGAAATTTGGTTTGAGAGTTGGACAATGTTTCTAAATGATTTTAAAGGTTTCATGAAGTTTTTTTGTAATTTTTAAATACCTAAAAGTATTTTTAATTAATTAATTCTCATTAATTAATTAAAAATAATCTTTTAAATGGTTTAAAAATAATTTTTAATGCAAAAAATAAAAATAAAAATGTTTTTGGTTTCTGAAAATTAATAAAAGGTTGCATAAAAATTTTCAGAATTTTTGAACAATTTTTGCTATTTTAAATTAAATGTACAAAAGAAATACAAAACAAATGAATTAAAATTAATAAAAAGGAAAAGTAATCTCATCCTAAGGTTGACATTCAAATCTGGGAGAGGATGTTTGACTGCACGCGCGAATTGATGGTCAGGATTGATTCTGGCTTAATTAATTTAATTATGATTTATTAAATTAATAAAAACAGGTTAGGGTTAATGACTTAATCTGGACCACACAACACTTAATCTAATCTGCATCCAATGGCCACGAACGCATCTGGCAAACTAATTAGGGTTAGGGCTTAATGATTTTCAGGTGACCGGAGGGAAGCTCCGGTCATCTTCTCCGGCGGGTTAGAAACCCTAAAACATGCTACAGGCCACCATTCATCAAATTGAACCCAGGGAAATGATCCTCTATCCAAACCCCATTCAAATCACCCTTCAAACAACATTTATAACCCAAGAACAGAGGGAATCGAAGCAAGCAAATTTCACGGGTGAAATTTCAGAGAGCAACCAAATGCTCATTTCTTCACCATTTTTTATTCTAAAGATACCATCATGATCAGCATGACATATACTTTCATTTTGTAACAAAAAATACAAGCTCTGAAAAGTTTGAGGTTTGAAGCTACCTGAAGTGGTGAACTGCGAATACAAGCTTTCCAGACCTTTCTTTGATGCAAAATGTCTTCTCTGAACCCCCTGAAGTTAATGGAATGCTCACAATCCTTTGTTGGTGGCTAATTTGAGGGTTTGAGTTCTGGTATAGCAGGTTTCACAGTTGAGATTTATGGGGTTTCAAGCTGTTTTAATGGTGGATTCTGGTTCCTTGGAAGATGTATGATTTATTGGTGAAGAGAAAATGAGTGTTTGATGGTTATGGAGGGAGATTCGAAGAGAGGAAAGTTTTGACAGTTTTTGGAGTGTGTTGCAATGTGTGTGTTCCAGGCTTGCTTCTCTCTTGTTTTATGACCCTTAGGCAATCCATAAACAATCCCAGCAATCTAGGAGGGCAGGTGTGCACTGTGGGATTGGTATGGAAGGATTGGCCAAAAAGTCAAGTTGATTTGTACTTGCAGCATGGGCTATGGCAGAAGCAGTCTAGAGGCTTGTCCTGCCTCATCTTGAGTCAAGGATGGCCCTTGGATGGCTCATGAAAGGCTGCTGCATCTGGATCATGAGCTAGAGGAGTTTTTGCAACTTGCCCACTTGTGACATTTCATGATTTTGGCTATGTGAATGTGAGAAACCTTGTTGGATTTCTGATGTGGGATGCCTCATTAGGTCATGACAATGCATTAAAACCAGCTAGTGATCATACAACTCCTTGGGGAATGATTTTTCCAAAAATCCCTCTTTGCATTTTCATGAAAAATGACTTATGGCTATGTGAAGATCAAGGCAAATGAATGAGAAATCCCTTGGGCCAATTCTGATTTTAGGTCATGCATTGCATTGGTATGATGATTAGAGGTCATGTTGAAGTCACATAAAGGCTTGCCATGAGAAATTGCAAGTTTTCCATTTTGTGTAAAAGTGGAATTTCAATGATTTTGCCAACTTTGCAAGGCCATAACTTTTGATCCAAAATGAA
Source organism: Lathyrus aphaca (assembly GCA_963966055.1). Taxonomy (NCBI): domain Eukaryota; kingdom Viridiplantae; phylum Streptophyta; class Magnoliopsida; order Fabales; family Fabaceae; genus Lathyrus; species Lathyrus aphaca. The sequence continues at coordinate 421,457,656 of OZ014520.1, forward strand.
TTAGGTCATGTTCTTGTACTTTTTGAAAAGGGAATGATCCATTCTACAACTTTAATGACAAAAAAATTTTCATTTGAAGCATTTTTGAATCAAAAAGCAAGGGTTGAAAAAGTTTCCCAAAATGTCAATTTTCATTAAAAGTCAACTTTCCCAAAAAGTCAACTTTGCAAATGACTTGAAATTCTTCAATTTTGTGAACTTCCAACATCTTTCATGATCAAATAAAGATCATATACAATCAAAATGATGAATAACACCCTTTGGTTGGGTCATTGGGGGCCTCAGATGCCCTGATTTTACACTGACTTGCCCAGAAAGTCAACTCTTGATCAGATGACTTCCCCATGGAATTTCTTCATGAAAATTGATATGCATGCTCCCTATACCATATAGAGACCAATAGAAACAAGAATGAACAAAAAAATTGGAGTTATGGCCTCTGAAACCAAAACCCTAATTCTAGGTCATCTGTGCAGTCAAACCTGGCTCTGCTTCCATACTATTCTCAGTTCTTGTGATTTTTTGACATTCTTGACTTTGAGGGGATATAATATGATGCTTGAACATACATGGACCCCTTTGAAGTGATTGATGACCTTTGGAGTGGCTCAAGAAGCTCTTGATTTGCTCAGATCACAAACCCTAGATGCAGATGACTTTGAAACAATGCAGTGAATCAAAAATGTAATATGAGATGCCATGATTGGATTTATGCATATGGGGAGATCACAAGCCATGGTGTGAATGGGTGAGGGAAAATTTGGGGTGTTTACACCCCCCTCTTAGCCGCATTCTGATCCTACAATTGGCATCAGAGCAGGTTTAGGTAAACTGTTCCTACAAGATCATTATGGCTTCCGCAAACTCGAATCCTGTTTTCAAAGATGGTGGAAGTAGCAACAAGCCTCCGCTCTTCTCCGACGAATACTTAGATTTCTGGAAAATCAGAATGAGGGCACATCTTGAAGCCCAAGGAGAAGGAATATGGGAAGCAATCGAAGAAGGTCTGCATAATCCTGTCAATGTGATCAACGGCGTTGGAACCGCGAAGTTGAAGATTATGTATGATGAAGATGATAAAAGGAAGATCCTAAATGAGAAGAAAGCAATCAACATACTTCAAAGAGCTCTTAGTATGGACGAATTTTTTCGTGTATCACAATGCAAATCGGCAAAAGAGATTTGGGATACTTTGGTAGAAACACATGAAGGAACAACAAAAGTTAAAAGATCAAGGCTTAGCACGTTGAGTCAAGAATATGAAATGTTCCGCATGCAGCCCGGAGAATCTATTGTGGCTTTACAAAAAAGATTTGTTCATCTAACCAACCATTGATTGCACTCGGAAAGACCTTCACCAACGACGATCTCAATTTGAAAGTTCTAAGGTCTTTGACAAGGGAATGGCAACCGAAGGTGACCGCGATTTCGGAGAAGAAGAGTCTCTCAACAATGACATCCGCATCTCTATTCGGAAAACTTCAAGAGCACGAATTAGAACTTGGAAGGCTCAAGAAGCATGAAAGTCAAGAGAAAAAGTCCAAAGGAATTGCTTTGAAGATTGACACGAAGGATGACAAAGATGACGAGATCTCCGAAGATGAGAACTTCATGCTTCTTGTTAAGAAGCTTGGTAAGTTTTTTAACAAAAATTATAATTCTTCTTTTCCTAAAAAGAATAAACATTTCAGGAAGAAGGATACATCCACATCGAATCAAGAAATTACATGCTATGAATGTGGAAAGCAAGGGCACATAAAACCAGATTGTCCAAGACTTGCGAAGAAAGGAGGATTCAAAGGCAAGAAGGACTTCAAAAATAAAAAGGCTTATGTCGCGTGGGATGACAATGAAGTTAGTTCCTCATCGGAATCGGAAAGCGACGAATGTGCAAATATGGCGTTAATGGCGTCACATCACTCCGATGAAGAAAATGACGAGGTTAGTAGCAACTTTTCAATTTATGAAAATGATGCACAAGAAGTCATATATGAACTTCTAAAAGAATGTAAGACTTTGTACAAAAATATTTCATCCCAAAAGAAAAAAATATTATCTTTAGAAGAACAAAATGCATCTTTTGAAAAATACATTGAAAATGAAAAACAAAAGATAATGGATGAAAAACAAAGCCTTACATGTAAAAATTGTGAGTCATTGTCCTTTCAAATTGTTCAACTCAAAAGAGTTTTAGAAAGATATGAAAAAGGCCAAATTGGCTTGGAGGAAATTCTTAGGCACCAAAGATATCCAAATGATAAAAGTGGCCTAGGATATTCTAAGTTTTCCAAACCAAGCACAAGTGAAACCGTTTTCGTAAAAGCTAGTGAACAAATTGTTAAGGAAAAGACTAACAATTCTAAAAGTATGCATTAAAGTCATAAAAGGAAAAGGATCATTAAGAAACAAAAATATGTTCCTAGATTTAAAAGTAAATTTCAACCTATTTGCTTTTATTGTGGAATCAAAGGCCATACACCTAATGCTTGCTATGTGCGCAACATTGGTGTTGCTAAAGGGCATTATGTGTGGGTTGAAAAGGGTACTAACTATCAAGGATCCAAAGCAATTTGGGTACCTAACAATACTTGACTTTGTTTTGTAGGTATGCTTGAAAACAACTTCTACGCAATGGTATCTCGATAGCGGTTGTTCAAAGCATATGACGGGCGATATCAACAAATTTTCAAGTCTAATACTTAAGGCCAAAGGATACGTTACTTACGGTGATGATAATAAAGGAAGAATTCATGGAGTTGGAACCATTGGTGCATATCCTCATACAATCATCGAAGACGTCCTTTATGTGAAAGGCCTTAAACACAACCTTCTTAGCATAAGTCAATTGTGTGACAAAGGGTTCCGAATCAACTTCACAAAAGAGGAATGCTTGATAGAACACGAAGTCACTCATGAACTCTTGCTAAAAGGTAAAAGATTTAATAACATTTTTATGATTTCTTTTGATGACTCTCTCTTGAAGGTAAAGTGCTTAATGGCAAACAACAATGATGCATGGCTTTGGCATAAGAGGATTGCTCACATTCACATGGAGCATTTGAATAAATTATTAAAGCATGATCTAGTTGTTGGTCTTCCAAAGATGAAGTTTATCAAGGATAAGCTTTGTGACGCATGTCAAAAGGGGAAGCAAACCAAAACATCCTTCAAGACCAAGAAAGTGATATCTACTTCAAGGCCATTACAATTGTTACATATGGATCTTTTCGGTCCATCAAGAACAAAAAGCTTCGGAGGTAACGTTTTTGCACTAGTTATTGTTGATGATTTCTCTAGATACACTTGGACTTTGTTTTTAGTGCAGAAAAGTGATGCCTTTAAAGCATTCAAGAAGTATGCCAAGCAAATTCAAAATGAGAAGTCACTCTCAATTGTTTCCATAAGAAGCGACCATGGTGGCGAATTTCAAAATTCATCATTTGAATATTTCTGTGAAGAGCATGGAATCTCTCACAACTTTTCCGCACCAAGGAAGATAAGTCACCAACCATTGAAGAACATCAAGATCTTCCGAAAGAATGGAGAACTCATAGAGATCACCCGATAGATAAAGTGATTGTTTGATATTAGCCAAGGCGTTGCAACTCGACTCAATCTCAAGGATGCTTGCCTCAACATGGCGTTCGTGTCTCAAATTGAACCAACAAAAATCGATGAAGCCTTAGGCGACGATCAATGGATAATAGTTATGCAAGAAGAACTCAACCAATTCGAAAGGAACCAAGTTTGGACTCTTGTACCAAGACCGGACAACAAACATATCATAGGCACAAGATGGGTGTTCAAGAACAAACTTGACGAGAATGGGATCATAGTTCGTAACAAAGCAAGATTGGTCGCACAAGGCTACAACCAAGAAGAAGGAATCGACTTTGATGAAACATTCGCTCGGGTAGCAAGGTTAGAAGCAATTAGATTATTACTTGCTTACGCTTGTTCTATGAATTTTCAGTTGTACTAGATGGATGTCAAAAGCGCTTTCCTAAATGGTTACATCAATGAAGAAGTCTACGTCAAACAACCTCCGGGTTTTGAAGACTTCAAGAACCCGTCTCATGTCTACAAGTTGAAGAAGGCTCTTTATGGCTTAAAGCAAGCACCAAGGGCTTGGTATGATCGCCTTAGCAACTTCCTATGTGAGAAAGGTTTTACGAAAGGAAAGGTTGACAAGACTTTGTTAATCAAGAATTGCAAGGGCAACACTTTACTTGTTCAAGTCTATGTCGACGACATCATCTTCGGTTCAACAAACAAAGATCTTTGCAAAGAATTCTCTCTTATGATGCAAGGCGAATTCGAGATGTCCATGATGGGAAAGATGAACTACTTCCTTGGTTTACAAATCAAGCAAACAAAGGATGGCATCTTCATCAACCAATCCAAGTATTGCAAGGAGTTATTGAAAAGATTTGATATGGTCAATTGCAAAGAAATGTATACTCCAATGGGATCCGGAACGTATGTTGATCAAGATCTTTCTGGCACTTCAATAGATATTACAAAGTATCGAGGTATGATCGATTCACTCTTATATTTGACGGCGAGCCGTCCTGACATTATGTTTAGTGTTTGTTTGTGTGCCCGCTTTCAAGCTAATCCGAAGGAATCACATCTCACTGCCGTGAAGAGGATCATGAAGTATCTCAAAGGAACGACGCACGTCGGACTATGGTATCCTAAAGGTAGTACATGTTCTTTAATTGGTTATTCTGACGCTGATTATGCAGGATGTAAGACCGATAGAAAGAGTACAAGTGGTACTTGTCACATTCTCGGGAATGCACTAGTGTCGTGGGCATGCAAGAAGCAAGCATGCGTTGCACTTAGCACGGCCGAAGCGGAGTACATTGCAGCAGGAAGTTGTTGTGCTCAAATCTTGTGGCTTAAACAACAACTTCTCGATTTCGGTATAGATATCGGTTGTATCCCTCTCCGGTGTGACAACACAAGTGCCATCAATATCACGAAGAACCCGGTCATGCATTCAAGAACAAAGCACATAGATATCCGACATCACTTCCTTTGAGATCATGTTTTAAATGGAGATGTAGATGTTACGTTCATGGATACACACAATCAACTCGCCGACATATTCACAAAATCGTTGGCTAAGGAGCAATTTTTCAAGATTCGACGAGAACTTGGTATTCTCAATGAAGGTGATATCTAATCTTAACCTAAAAATTGGTTGTTATATGTTTTTATTGCATTATATGTGTTTATATGTGTTTTTGCACACTTTTGTGTCATAAAATGCTAGCACTCACATTTCACCGTTTTCGGTTTTTCTCACTTTCGTATACCCGAAATTAATCGGTTTCAAAATATTTTTTGATCGAAAGTTGCGGAATGACAAGTGCTAACACTTTATGAAAAACTTTTTTGAAAATTTCCCTCCATTTTTCCCCCACAAAGCTGCTGGATTTTTTAAATTTTTTGAAAATTTTTGTCCATTAACCGGTTAACGGATCGGTTAACCGGTTAACACCTCCAAAACAGCAGTCCCTGGGTTGCATGACAGTCTCTGTTTTTTTTTAAATTTGTTTTTCTTTTTTATTCTATTATGTTGTCTTGTTATTTGTTTGGTTAATTGGTGCATGGTACCTCTTTCCAACACCTCATAAAATCAATTCCTCCTACTTTGACCTACCATTAAACACCACTTACTCATTTTCAAACTCTCCATCTACTCCATTAAAACCCACTACATTGAAACTCTCATAAAAACTCCACCTCTTTCACTTCACTCTCCACTACATCAAACCCTAATCCGAAAATACACTCACTCACCCTAAAACCTAAGCTTCATCTCCATGGCTTCAAGAAAGGGAAAAGCTCCAGTGTCAGCATCCAAGTCTAGCAGTGAAGAAGACATGCCTATGGAATCTACCAAGAAGAGACGATTGGATTTCCGAGTTCGGGTTCGACATCTCCTCAAGGATAAGTATGTGAACCTGAAATCTTTTGAGTCCTTTAAGTTTCCAGCTTTACTAGAATATCAAGGAATGCTAGATTTTATTGTCGATAATGGAAAGGTGTATCCGGATTTGGTGAAGTCTTTCGTGAACAACATGACTCTCAATTGTGATGATAGGGATAAACATCAACTTTTTGCTACTGTTAGAGATTGTGAGATTGAGGTTGACCTAGGTACTCTTGCTACCTCTTTGTCTTTACCATACTCGGGAGTGTTTCTCCGAAAGGGTGTCAACCATGATGAAGGCAAATGGGCCAATTATGATAAGATGGAATACTACTATCACATTTGTAGGTTTCCAAAGGCAGCCGTGATATCCGGCCAACGTACCTCTCGGGTACTTTGCTATGCGAAGAATCTCTCCGTGGATGATCGGATGCTTCATTATGTCATTTGCCATGTCTTGCTGCCCAAGGACTCCAATCAATCCCAAATCAATGATTTGGAAATGCAAGTGCTCTTTGCCATTGTAAACACCCCAAATTTGCCCTCACCCATTCACACCATGGCTTGTGATCATTTCATATGCATAAACTCAATCATAGCATCTCACATCACATTTTGATTCACTGCATAGGTTCTAAGTCATCTGCATCTAGGGTTTGTGATCTGAGCAATCCAGGAGCTTTCTGAGCCACTCCAAAGGCCACCAATCACTTCAAAGGGATCCATGTGTGTTCTTATATCATATTACATCCTCTCAAAGTCAAAAATGCCAAGGAATCACAAGAACTGGGATTGGTATGGAAGCAGAGCCAAGTTTGACTGCACAGTTGACCTAAAATTAGGGTTTTGGTTTCAGAGGCCATAACCTCAAATTTTTTGGTCATTCTTGTTTCTATTGGTCTCTATATGGTATAGGGAGTATGCATATCAATTTTCATGAAGAAATTCCATGGGGAAGTCATCTGATCAAGAGTTGACTTTCTGAACAAGTCAGTGCAAAATCAGGGCATCTGAGGCCCCCAATGACCCAACCAAGGGGTGATCTTCATCATTTTGAGTGTATTTGATCTTTATTTGATCATGGAAGAAGGTTGAAGTTCACAAAATTCAAGAATTACAAGTTTTTGCAAAGTTGACTTTTTAGGGCATGGTTGACTTTTAAGGAATATGTCATTTTATGCCACTTTTCAAGCCTTACTTTTTGATCCCAAAATGCTTCAAATGGAAAAACTTTGGTCATGAAAGTTGTAGATTAGATCTTTCCCTTTTCAAAAAGTACAAGAACATGATCTAATTCTTCTTGGATCAAAAGTTATGGTGTGTCAAAGTTGGCAAAAATCACTAATTTTCAAGACATGCACCAAATGAGAAACTTGCAAAAACTTTGTACCAAGGCATTTGTGACTTCTAGTTCATGTCTAACCAATGTGCAAGTATCATACAAGTTCTAAAAATCAGATTTGAACCAAAAGATCACATGTTCATGGTTGGCAAAGCAAGAGATTTTCATGAAGTTTCAAAAGTGATCAAGTTGCAAAATCATCATCACACTTCCATCCACTTGTTGCCTTGGCTGCTGAACCAACCATAGCCTTTCCCCTCACCATGCTGCACCAGCCCACACCTTTGTACTAGACTAGAACACAACCCATGCCTCTCTTACACAAAGGTTGACAATTTGCAAAAGTGAACTTACCTATCACAGCAGGCCAGGTCACATCATCTGACCAATGAGATTATTTTATGCAAACCAAAGGCTAGCCATTTCACATATCAAGCAAGGCTGAAACACACAAGAGCACAACATTCACAAACTCACTCCATCAAGCAAAACACTTCGAACCTCTCTCCACAACTCACAAACACAAAAACCAAGTCCATTGATCAACTCACCTTGCTTCACTGAGCCAAAACCAGCAAGACTTAGGCTTGAACCAAGCAAGAACTGAGCTTCACCATTTCTCATCCTCAAAGCCAGAACTTTCGAATCTCACTCTCCAGCCATCAAACACCCCATTTCTCTTCACCAACAAGTCAAACACACCCAAAGGAGCAAGAATCCACCATTGGATTAGCCTGAAACCTCACATTTCCTGACTGTGAAACCTGCTGCACCAGAACTGGACTTCTCAAATTAGCTTGTTTAAGCTCATTCCAAGCCTACCATTAGCATCAGGGGGGTCAGTGGAGCAAGCCTGCATCAAAGAATAGCTCTGAAAGCCCAGAAACAGGAGTCTCCATCTCAGGTATGGCCATGAACATTTTTTCTCAGAGCTTGCATTTTAAGTTATAAATTGATTCCTTATGTCTTGCTGGTCATGGGGATACTCTTAGAATCGAAAATGAGTGAGAAATGAGTTTGTATTGCTGCTCTGAAATTTCACCCGTGAAATTTGTTTCTTTCGATTTGTTTGATTCTTGATGTTTAAATGATGTTTGAGGGTGGATTCGTGACCTAGGTTGTTAGAGGATCACTTGGTTGTGTTTAATTTGTTGTTTGGTTGCCTGAATCATGTTTTAGGGTTTTGATGCCGCCGGAGAAGATGACCGGAGCTTCCCTCCGGTCACCTGAAAATGCTTAGCCCTAATCCTGTAATTAAATGGCATTTGAATTTTGGGCGTTGGATTGCTTGACTTCGTTGACTTCCCGCGCGCATGTGTGGCCCAGATCCACTCAGTTAGCCCTAATCCCTTTAGTTAGTTTAATTAATCATAATTAAATTAATTTAATCAGATGCAATCCTGGCCCTTTGAAAACGCGCGCGGTCAACCACTTCAAATCCAGAGTGAATCCTGGCCTTCCATCCTGCATACTTCAGTCTATTTTTATTTTTATTTCATTTTCTTTCATTTAACTTCCACAATTTATTTAAAATAGTAAAAATTGTTTAAAAATTATGAAACTTTTTGTCAAGAGTTTCATTAATTTTTAATACACAAAAATATTTTTATTTTCATTTTTAGCATTAAAAAAGTATTTTTAAATATTTAAAAGATTATTTTTAATTGATTAATGAAAATTAATTTATTAAAAATACTTTTAGGTATTTAAAAATCACCAAAAAATTAATGAAATGTTCTAAGACATTTAGAAACATTTTCCAACCTTCAAACCAAATTTCTTTTTTGATCTTGATGAATTTTGAGAATTTTTCATTGAATTAAAATCATTTTTGTGCATTATTTTGATCCAAACTTCAAAAAATCATTTCTGCCTAACCATGAAGAGTTGGACATTGATTCTTTTTGCATTGCATTGTGTTTAGCATGTAGTTTATGAGATTAAATGGCCATGATTTGATCTTTCATTTTCCATTTGTTTGGTAATTTTCTTGTTAAGGAACCCTAAAACCCTAGAAAACTTAGGAAAATCATATCTTGAGTTAGGTTGGGAGTTGAAACTTCTCCTTTGTGCAGTGAGTTAGTATAGGATTAGGGGTCCTTTGAGTGCATTTTCAATTTTTTATAATGTTGTTTGCTTCTGGTTTTGGTTTTTGTTTGTTGCATTGATCATAAACCCTAATTTGGGCTTCCATATGCATCCATCTTGCATTCTCTTGCATAACATGACTTGCCATGACATTTCAAGCATCCATTTGATTCATTTGACATCATAAGACATATTTAAAGCATGTTTGATCATTGCATCTTGCATTTGTCATGTTGTATGCCATATGCACTTCATAACTTTTCATGTATGTCCATGCTTCTTAACTTGCTTCATTTGCATTCATGGACTTGTATGATCATTTCCATGTGCTGCCTCATGTTTGTAGCATTACATAGCATCATTAGCATCATGTAAATGCTCCTGGTTTTGTTTCTCATCATGTCATCCCATCCCATTTTGCATTGCATTGCATTTCTTTTCTAACCTTTCAGGTGGTAAGTGGCTTTGAGAAGTGAATTTGCCTTCACTTCTCATAACTTCTCTTCATCTCTCTCTTGCATCCTTGCTGCATCTTTGTTTGTGTTTGAGTTTGAGCTTGCTCACTCTTCTTCTCCTTACTTTCTTCCTTCAAGTAACTTGACTTCTTAAATGAAGCAAGTTACTTTGCTTCTCCTGATCCTTTCATCTGCTTCCTGGTGGTTCCATTGAAGATTTCTCTTGAAAACCTCACAAACCTTAGGAACACCCAAGCATGACAATGATTAGGGTTTTGATTAGTCTCCCCATTTAGTTTTACCTTTGTGTCTCTCTTGAGTCTTCTCTTCTCATCTCATAATCAGGGACTAAACCCTAAAGGCTTTAAGGCTTTGTGATTAAGCTTATGCCTGCATCCTTCTATTAGGATGGAGTGTATAACTTTAATCCTAAGTGTTGAACCCTTAATGTGTTTAAATCCCTTAATCAATCCACTTAATAATCATCAAGACATCACACTTGTAACTTGGGCCTTGCATTAGGGTTCTAATTCTTCCTTAAATGGTTAAGAAGGACTAACCCTAGTGTTAATGGACAAGTCCCCCTCAAGTTGTCTTACAAACCATAAAATTCACTTCTTCATCACATCATTAAATAAAATCCACTTAATAAAGGCTTTGTTTTGTCATGAGTTTAATCCCTAATCATGGATTAAGTTGAGGAGCATTCCTCAGCTTAAACATTCTCATCTATTATCCTTCTATTAGGATGGTGTAATGAGTCTGTTTAATCCCTGATTATGGCTTAATCTCATTCCTCAACACTAAACAAAAACAACAAAAACATCTAAATAATCAACAAGTAGGTTAATGATCTTAATCCTACTCCATGGTGATTAAGTGTGAGAAGCTGACTTCACACTTAAGGTATTCTCATTACCCCTAATCAGAGGGAAGATGTGATGAGTTTACTAACCCATTGGTTTAGGCTTAAGCTCATTAGCTTATGACAAACTTTCAAAAGCAATAAAAGACTGAAAACTCAAAAACAAACAATAATCGTCTCCTCCGGGATTCTTTTCTCATCACCTTCACTCATAAACGAGAACTTGCTTCTTCCGTCTAATGCAAGACAGTTTGCACCTGAGCCAGACAGGTCATACACTTGAGCATAGACAAGCAAGCAGTTCATCAGTCAATTCATCTATCAGTCTCTTTGGGTCGAACTACGGTGTTCTGACTTCCTCATTGCACGAGAGGATACGTAGGCATAACTTAACGGTTATCGAACAAAAGTCTCTTTATATTCCCCCTCCTTTCAGCATTATCCTTTAAGCCTCATGATCTTGAGCATTTCACTCTGTTCTTACACTGACACTGTACATTTATACACTTCACATTTCTTTTGCACCGACACCTGTACATCTTTTTTTCCAGCTATTTTATACACAGATTGCACTGACACTACCCCTTTAAAACACAAATCTTTTAAGCGTGGATCCCGTCGAGTACGACGGACAATCTGGGTGCTAATACCTTCCCAGGTTGTAACCAACCCCCTTTCTCAGTCTCTCTGGTTCGCAACCGTCTTATCCATATCTTTCCAGGTCTATGCAGCATTACCTTTCCCCCGGGATAAAAATGCCTAGCTGGCGACTCTATTCATCTCCAGTGAGTTCACGGCTGTGTGTTCTCATTGTTCCTCTCGCCGACCGTTCGCTCTTGTACCGGGATGCAAATCTTTGGGAGCGACAGCTTGGCGACTCTGCTGGGGACCCTTATACTGCAACCAGGGCTTCTGGTTCTTTTTGTGGGTTCCTCCTAGCGCTTGATTGATTTGTGTTTACTGGGGTGTTATGTGCTTATTTGAGCTTGTTTATTTATTTTTGTTTATTGCTTTATATACAGTTGCTTTACTGTTTTCTTTATAGTTTTACATTATATCATATTGTCATACTGTGCTGCTGGCTGGATCTGTTTGTTTGCTTTGGTGGGTGGGTGTTCCATTGAGAGTTAAGGTCCTATACCTGGGACCTGAGTGACACCTAGGCTAGAGTGAATCATATTCTTTCCCATTCCATCTCGGTCTGGTGCGGGAATATGAAACACGGTTCAGATATGGGTTTCTTCTTGAGAACTCTGTGTTGCAGATTTCCTGCAATGCTAGGGCTATCTAGGAAGCCTGCTAAGTCTGGATGACCTTTTAGTATTGACCTTCAGAGACTGAGGTGAATTAGAGGAGGAACTTTTATGGTTATTGTAAACACTGTACCTCCGGGTTAGAAGTGTTTACACTTCTCATAACTGATCCAAGTCTGAAGATCCTTGTTTTAAAACACCACCTGTGAGGGGGTTGGGCTGTTTACAGGTTTGCAGGTACCTTGACCTCAGTTTACCCTGTTACTTTGATTTGGTTAAGAATACTCCATGTTGGGACAGTTCTTGTGATTCTAAGCCCTGGACATGTGGCTCTTTATTTGAGCCCCCCACCTTGGTTACTGGACTTATAGGCATCCATCTGGTTTTCTTGAACACACTTGGACTTATATCAGAACACTTGATCAGATCCAGCTCAGTCACAAACCCTTGCATACCATTTGCATACATCCTCATTGCATCATTTTAACATGTGTTTATTTGTGTTTCAGGGTATCCATCCTATCATTTTGGCTTGGTTTTGACCCCATCATCAGCTTAGACCTGTCTTCATCAACACTTGCTTCAGCTATCAGTCACCTGCTTCAGTCACCTGCAGCCAATCAGTGGCCCATTCTTCAGTATCATCATCAGCACTTGTCTCTACTCAGTCTCAACATCATGGCGCCTAAAAAGAGCAACATCACCTACCACTTCTTCCAGCCAGAGTTAGCAGACATCAGGAGGATTCAAACCCTGATCACTCCAGACCATATACCACTGTTCAGGGAACACCATGGAGATATACTTGATATGGTTATGGATCTGGACCCCTCACAGAGAAGCCTGATCCACACTTGCCTTCAGTTTTATGATCCTCCACTAAGATGTTTCACTTTTCAGGACTTTCAGTTGGGCCCTTTATTGGAAGAGTACTCCTCATTAGTTGGTATACCTACCAGGGGTGGAGTCCCTTTCAACCCTGAGATGGTCTTTCCTGGTAATGAAGAGGTAGAAAAGGCATTACATTTGGAACCAGTCCTGATTGGGCAGCATATGACTTCTAAGGCTGGAATCCCTGGCCTGCATTTGGATTTCTTGATCTCTCAAGCTACCCTGAAAGCTTCTTTAGGAGAGTGGAAAGCAGTCTGTGCTTTATTGGCCTTGAGCATATATGGAATTATATTATTTGCAGATGAGCCTCGATTTGTTAGCAAGAATGCAATCCATCTGTTCATTCTAAGGAACCCAGTGCCAACTTTATTGGGGGATCTCTACTATTCAGTGCATCAGAGGAATGAAAAACAGAGGGGAAGATTAGTGAGGTGCTGTGCTCCTTTGTTCCATACTTGGCTTCTCAGGCATTTGCCCAGGACAGATGCATTTTTGAACCCTCATCAGCAGAGAAACTGGGCTGGAAGACTTACTACTCTAACTTCAGCTGATATCAGGTGGTGCACTCAAAGCACAAAAGGCAGGGATATCATCACCAGCTGTGGGCATTTTCCCAATGTGCCCCTAATAGGAGTTAAGGGTAGTATTAATTACAACCCTCTGCTGTTCAAAAGACAACTGGGCTATGCACTGGTCCACACTCCTAAGGCACAGGACTTGGTTGAGACTCTTTATTGTGAGAACAAGCCTAATCTGACCATTGTTAGGCAGGCAGCCTGGGCCTGGGATAATGTGCAGACTAAGGGGGTAACCATCCTGGGGAAGTGTAACAATGTGGCATCAGCACAATACTATGATTGGTCCCATGCCAGGGCTCAATTCTCTGGGATGCCCTTTACTATAGAAGATATGCCTGGGCCTTCCGCAACACCACCTCCAGCAACTGTCAGCTTAGAGGAGTTTGAGAAGTTGAAAGAAAGAAATGATAAGCTGACTCAAGCTCTACAGAAGACCCTCTGGGAGAGGAGTGATGGTAGGTTGGATATTGAGAGGTTAGAAAAGTTGAAAGTGGTGCATTTGGCTAGAATTGAGAAGTCTGAAGATTACATTAAGAAGTCTAGGGCTGGAGAGCAGATCTTGAAGAATGCCTGCAAGGAAGCCCAATTCCAGAAAGCCAGGACAGACTCGTATCTGAAGGAGAGTCAGGCTAGGTGGGTTAGGATCACCGAGGCTCGTACTCTGGAGGACAAGAGGGTCCAAGACAAGATAGAGCAACTGGAAGCTAGTGCAAAAGAACAGCAGGAAGCCCTGGCAGCAGCCCAGAGGGAGATATCAGAGCTGAAGATCAGAGCTGGAGTGAAGAGGACAAAGGACCAGAGTCAACACAAGAAGTTGATTACAGCTGTTACTACCCGGAACCTCCTTATCAGGAACCTCACGGAGCGTCCGGCTGATCCTGTGACCGAAGCACTTCTCAAGGAAGTTCGGGAGGATGAGTTTGGTCTTGGTGTTTGACCATTTGCCTGTTGTTGCTTTCATTCCATGTACTTTTATTTTCTTGTAATATATTTTGACCCCTCAGAGGGCTTGTATTTGTAAAACAAACTGGGTACCATTGGCCTTTTGTAATATATGTATTAGTTTGTTCCGCTTCGAAAGCAACATCAACAGCATCTTCAAGGGTCTGGAAGGGTCAAAACTGAATGCCAAGCCGGATACCTTGAAAACAAATAAGCATACTGCATTGCATGCTAACCCTTTGTTTGTTTTGTAGGTGTTTGTTTTATTGTTGCTAACTCTGTTGTGATGTTCAGGAATTATTGCTCGACGACGAGGGTTTCCACTCAACCGACCACACAGGTACCCCACCTGCAGTAACCTTCCGGGCATACAGATGGATCAGATGCAGCAGGACCTTACAGAGGTCAGGAACCAAATGACCAACGAGAGGTTGGAAATGAGGAACCAAATGACACAGTTTATGGAGGTAATGAACAACATGGCTCAAAGCCAGGAGAGGCTCAGAGCACTGGTGGAAGGGAGAAATCAGGAAGACCATCAGCCAGGGACTGCTGGGACTAGCAACAATGAAAGAGTCCAACCTCATGTCAATCCCCCAGTCTTTGGACCCCACCTCCATCCAGAAGCCAACATCCCTGTCAACATACAAGGGACTGCCACAGCAGGAAGGGTATTGCAAGAAGACCCCCAAGAAGACCAGTTCACAGTAATGGGGGCCGGGGAGGAAGCTTATGATAGAAGGTTGGATGAGATAGCTGAGAAGTTAAGATCCTTAGAGTCTCAAAACTCTTTGGGTTTTGATGTTATGGATATGGGCTTGGTAGACGGGGTCAGGATTCCCCACAAGTTTAAGCCACCATGCTTTGAGAAGTATAATGGGACTTCCTGTCCCCGGACCCGTCTACAATCTTTTCTCGGGAGGCTAAAGGCCTATACCATGGACGAGAAGCTGTGGATGTTCTATTTCGAGGATAGCTTGACTGGAGCTTCGAGGGAATGGTATTCCCATCTGACAAGAGCAACTATTAGATGCTGGAAGGACCTGGCAGAGGCCTTCATCAGACAGTATCAATATAACCTGGATATGGCACCCAACAGGACCCTCCTAATGGGAATGTCGCAGTCATCTAGAGAGAGCTTCCGAGAGTATGCTCAAAGATGGAGACAGCTTGCTGCTGCTGTCCAGCCACCTATGTCAGAAAGGGAGATGGCTGATATGTTCATGAACACCCTTCAGGGGACTTACATTGATAGGCTAGCTGCCTTCTCATCCACCAGCTTTGCAGATGTAGTCATAGCCGGGGAAAGAATTGAAAGCCTATTAAAGATGGGTAAGATCTCAGACAACGGTGCAAGCTCATCCAGTAATGCAAGAAAGCCTTTTGCGGGCCCAAGAAGGACTGGTGAGACCAATGCCATCCACACCAACAGGGGCAGGCCCCAATATGTTCATAGATCTGTGGCAGCAGTCACCATTCCCGCTCCAGCTCATCCACAACCGGCCTATCAGCCTTCACAGCAAAACTATCAGCAACAACCTCAGTACCATCAACAAAATCAGTACCCTCCGAGAAATTACAACAACAACAACACCAACAACAATGTTAATGCTATTATTCTATGATTGGCATTATGTTTGGTAAAACTAATATGGCTGGAAAATGTTGAATAAGAAGTTCCATATTAACATGGTATAGATTCTGGAAGAACATGTCAAACATGATGTCCTGACATGGTGGCACAGATAAATGTGGAAGTTGTCAAAGAAGATGTTGAATTCAGTTCAGAATGTCCTATCAGATGTTGGGACATTATCAAACAGAGTATAAGAACTTAATTCAGGATGTCCCAACAGATGTTGTCATATGTCACAGTCAGATGTCAAAGAAGATGTTGAAGTATCTGCAAATGTCATGACAGAATGGTACAGACAGATGTCAAAGAAGATTGTTGAAACATCTGCAAATGTCATGACAGAATTACTGTCATATGCTACAGACAGATGTCAAAGAAGATGCTGAAACATCTGCAAATGTCATGACAGATGTCAAAGAGAATGTTGAAACATCTGCAAATGTCATGACAGATGTCAAAGAGAATGTTGAAACATCTGCAACTGTCATGACAACATTACTGTCATATGTTACATATAGATATCAAACAAGAAGTGTTGAACTTAGTTCAGGATGTCACACCAAATGTTGTGACACTGTCAAACAGAGTAACAGTTAATGAACTTAAGTCAAGATATCAGGATGTCACACCAGATGTTAGGACATTGTATCAGTTGATGGAATAAGTTCAGTTTACAGGATGTCCCATCAGATGTTGTGACATTGTATCAGTAAATGAAGTAAGTTCAGTTTTTCAGGATGTCCCAACAGATGTTGAGACATCTCAGACCTGTTACCAGAATTAATTAATAACTAACTGATCTGAGATATTTAAGGAGAGTTATCTGGAATTAATTATGGATGGATAAAAACAGAACAAGGCGCATCTGTAGGGAGTTTTGTTATGAAGATTCAGATTAATCAGAAGAACAAAATCACCTAGAATCTAGGAAGTAACAAACCCTAATTCAAGGTGATGACATTGGATTTATCAGATCTGAATTATGCAGAATATTCTGGAGATATTATGCAATCATATGTGGTGCTGATCTAGAAGATCTTAAAGACTCAATTTAAATTGAAGACAAATATTGAAAAATATAGGTTTCTATATTTAGAGATATTTTAGAAGTTGAAGATCTTTTGGAATATTTGTAGCAGATATTTCTGCATATTTGTAGCAGCTATTGTTGTGATTGTTTAGGCCCAAAATCCAGTTGGGAATAGGTTATAAAAGAAACCTTGTAACCTAGTTTAGAATTAACCCAATGAACCGAAAATGTAAACATTATTAGGGTTGTGTCCTTGTGTCATCCGTGCATAACAAGTAACACTATTGTGGCTGTTTCACTTGTGATTCTCGAAGCTTGTAAGCAAGAGAAGTATTGTGTCTTGATTGAAACTTCTAAGTAAGATCAAGCTGTTGTGTTTGAAGTGTGACTTCAATTTTATTAATCATTGTAAAAGATCACTGTGTGATTGAGGGGGAGTGAGTAGGGTACTCATATCTAAGTTGTGTCTTAGGTAGAAATTGCATTGGGTAGTTATTAAGTGATAGATTAAACAGGGTGGTTTAAGTCTAGAATTAATATTACTTATAGTGGATTTCCTCCTGGCTTGGTAGCCTCCAGATGTAAGTGTGGTTATACACTGAACTGGGTTAACAAACTTCTGCTGTGTTCTTTTTATCTTTTATGTTTTATGCAGTACCTGAACTGAATGTCCTATCAGATGTCCCAACATCCTGAAGCATGTTTGACTCTGATATAACAGAATTATTTAAGTACTCATATGTATACCTTACCATGTTTATAAGTAACAGATAAGATGTCTCAACATCATATTAGACATCTGAGTCTGTCATACCAGAATTTCAATTGGTATCAGAGCAGGCATCCTGGTCTGTTTCTGGACGAGATCTAAGGGGGATACTTTCTGGTTCATGGTAAAGGAAGAAGGAGGATATAATGAAAAGCTGTTTGAACTTGAGAGGTTCATATTGGTGTTTGAATGGTCCCTAGAAGTGGAGGATGGACTATTCATCATATGGTGTATATTGGACCAGTCTGGTGTTATCAGGGCTGGAAATTTGCTGGTGAATTGTTGTGTAGCTATGATGTCAAACAGAATGTCCTGACATCTTGGTTCTGAGAATTCTATATTTGAAGGAGGCTTGTATTTTGTTTTCTGTGAGAATTGGAGAACACTTAGTTCAGAATGTTGTGGTTCTTGATGAAAGAAGAGGTTGGAGCCAAAACAAAAGAGTATAATTATCAAATCTTTCATGCGGGAGTGAAAATCTTGATAAGTTATATCTTAAGCTTATTTATGGTGACCTAATGAGGATATCCTTCTTGGTTATGGTGTCCTATGTTGTTTAGGTATAGCTGGAGAAAATCTCTCCTGTGAAGATACATGTTTATGATTGTCAAAATCATGAACTGAAGGAAGTTTCATCAAGAAAGAAGCTGAATTGATATGTCAATCCTAATGGCTTAACACCACACTACACATCAACAGTTTATGAACCAAGCTTAGTTTTGTGTTCCAGAAGAAGGAAACTGGTGTGATGATGGATGCTTTGGGTGCTAGACAAATGTGTGATGATCACATATGTTTGGAACCTACTCCTAACCTGGAAGAGGAGACATCTATGCTACATGTTGAAGACTTAGATAATGATCATTGCTTCTGTGGACCCTAGCATAGCCAAAAGG
The DNA here is from genome assembly GCA_963966055.1 of Lathyrus aphaca. Taxonomy (NCBI): domain Eukaryota; kingdom Viridiplantae; phylum Streptophyta; class Magnoliopsida; order Fabales; family Fabaceae; genus Lathyrus; species Lathyrus aphaca. The sequence goes on from OZ014520.1 coordinate 421,476,345, forward strand.
CTTAGGGCTAGAAAGGAAAAGAAGACTACAGGACATTCATCTCCTGAAAAGAAGCAGCCTACTCCAAAGAAAGACAAGGTCAAAGTGATACTTGGTCCTACTAAACAATGGAGCAAGGTGAATACCCAAAAGAGGAAAGCTGTAACTCCACCAGATTCAGATGTTGAAGAGGATGTCCCAACATCCCAACCAAAGAAGAAACCAGCACCCTCAAGGTCCACCTCTGCTGTTCCAGAAGCTCCTCTGGACAATGTTTCATTCCATCATGTGTCAAGTGTGAGCAGATGGAAATTTGTATACCAAAGAAGGGTAGCACTTGAAAGAGAGCTGGGCAGAAATGCACTTGAGTGCACTGAGGTAATTGACCTAATTTCTTCTGCTGGTTTATTCAAGACAGTATCAAACTTTTCACCTTGCTATGAGCTGCTAGTCAAGGAATTCATTGTCAACCTTCAAGAGGACTGTGATGATGGTAAATCAGATGACTTCAGAAAGGTGTATGTAAGAGGGAAATGTGTGGAATTCTCTTCTAGGGTTATCAACCACTATCTAGGAAGAGAATCTGATGGACCTAATGAGCTGGGAAAGATAAATAACCATGTGTGCAAGGTCATCACTGCTAATCAATTCAAAGCTTGGCCAGTCAAAGGGAAATTTTCTGTTAGCTTGCTGACAAGGAAGTATGCAATGCTGCATAGGATTGGCACTTCAAATTGGGTCCCTACCAACCATACCTCCTCAATAGCAACTGAATTGAGCAGGTTCATATATGCTGTGGGCACCCAAGCAAAGCTGTACTTTGGGGCTTATATTTTTGAAGCATGTTGGAACATCTGCAACAAAGCTTCCCATTGCTTTTCCCTCTCTGCTATGTGGAATCATACTAAGCCAGTATCCAGGTATCCTCACTGAGAAGGATTCAGTATGCAAAAGAAAAAGTCCTCTAGCCTTCCATTACAAACTTTTCTTGAGCCATCATGCTGCTGATGTTGAAACTTCCACTAGGACATCTGCTGGACCTTCAAAAGCAAAGACTCCCATATCCAAAGCTGCCTTGATTGCAGATCTGAAGAACACTTGCAAAAATCTGGATGCCAGGAAGAAAAAGCTTGAGGAAGTATTTCAAAGGCTGGAGCTGGAAGAGGTTGCTCAGAATACTGATGAATCTAATGATGAATCTGAAGATGAAGAAGCTTCTAAATGTATTTACAAATGTGGGTGATAAATGCATGACTTTGGTCATGATTAAAGCTAGCAATGTGACCAACAATTGCTAGAAGCAAGGGAAGAATGTCAGATTGGGAAGTCTGATCAGAATGGTTGTTGAACTGGTAGTCTCTTCCACTACTAGTCATGGATAGTGGCAGTATAAACCCTTTGTAGCAAGCAAACTAAGAGCATCTGTTTTGGAATATAAAATAAGTGTGGATATTTATCAGTTGTGCTCTTTGTATGTTCATCAGGGGTGTGAAATTGAGAATTAGTGGAGTACATGCTCAGCTGGAGTATTATTTATCCATGACATGAGGAGATCTTGCTAATCTTATCTGGAGCTAACCTTAAAATCCTTCAAAAGTAAAAAGTTCAGATTGTGTAGAACTATCTGATAAGATATTATACAAGGATTTAAGATCAATTGTTGTTTGTGGAATTCACAAATATTTGATTCATTATCCTTGTGATTCAAGATTGGTGATGTTCAAAAAGATGTTGGAACATCTTATCATCAGAGTTTGTGCAGAATCATGGGAGAGGTATTGCATAAGCTGTAACATTGGCTTCAGTCTTGTGTGACAGGAGTTATGTAATTCTGGAAAGTTTCTTGGCAAGAACTTGTCTGGATATTGTTGATGCTAAAGATGGAGATGAAAGACCATGAACATATCATAATCTTGGTAACTACTTGGATTGGTTTATTTCTGATCTAGGTGTAGTCCAGAATGCTCATCATGGAGTTAAGATAGGTGGAGATATCATAAATTTGTTTAGACTGCCTTACTCAAGGAAAGGTGGCATCCTTGGTATAGTTTTGAGGTGTAGTTCTTAACTATTCCTTCTGAATAATCAGACAGTGGCAGGTTTGAAGACTTTGGAGAAACATTGGAAGTTTCTCATCAATATGTGTTATTGGTAAGAACTTCTGCAAAACCAATAGAATGGAGGTTGTTTACTCAAACTTGATGGTTAAATCAAGTCTATGAGAGCATGGAACTCTTGTTCTATAAAGGAAGGAGGTTCTTTCAAGTGGCAGAAGAAGGAACTGAATTTAACAGATGGATGTGGGCTAATAATGTTTAAACATCTAGTTTAACATCAGAGTCTAATTGGTGAAGATCAACTTCTTTGATCAGGATATCTTTGGAAGATTTATTATAAACGTGAAGAAGACAAAAGTGGCAATTGGATTTTTCATATGAGGATTCATAAAGAAGGTTATCAAAATGTGGTAATTGGTTGATCTTTAAAGTAGATTCGAAGAATCAAGATAATCAGAGTGTGGCAGCTGGTTGTTCTTGAGGATTGTCTTGGAACAAATTGCTCTTGGGCAGAGGAGTGATAAGTTGAAGACTCAAGAGGATTTATTCTTCTTGAAGGTGGATGAGAGTTTATCACTCTTTCTGGATTTCTGATTCTAACTGGTGGCACAGTGTAGTTGAAGATTTTCAGTTCTTGGATTACTATGCTATAGTAAGTCCAGTTGGTGGAGCACATCTAGGATCATGGTGATAAGGTCTTGGTGTATGAAAAATGTTCTAACTAAGTGTTAGTACATTATATGGGGTGTTTATCTACATGGTTTCTATTATTAGACTACCTAATCATATGGGAGAATGATGAAGTAGATGATCTATATTGGAAGAAACATGTAGAAGAGACTGGAAGTGTTCCTCGTGCTAAAAAGCCAAGAACTCCAAAAAGATCAAGTTTTCAGCAAGACCAAAGGCATACCTTCACCATTGTACAACACTCCAAAAGCTTCTGAATATGTGGATGATTCCATAAAGGAGTTGGTAACCAAAATCCTATCTGAGCAAAGAGTGGTAAGTGGCATATCTATCCCTCTGAACATTATGTCAGCCCCACAAGAAGATCAACAAACTCAGGCTGCAAAGGACACTCCTGCTCAACAGGATATCCCAATAGATGTTGAAACATCTGAGGACCAGAAAAAGGCCTTCAATAATTGTGATGAAGAAGCATCTGAGGATCAGCACAAGGCCTCAACTGAATAGCACATCTCTGTTGATCCACCAGAAGTATATCAGGTATTGATTTCTTGGAAGTTTGTTTGTGGCTATTCATTCTAATTTCATAATTAGTTTGGATGTGTTTTATCTGGATTGTATGGCCTTTGGTGTGTAAAGGCTTAGTGTCAAGAACCTGTGTGCTAGAAGATGTTCATCTTGTGTAGTATGTGGTAACTACAAACCCAGAAAGGAATCAGGTATGCTTTGGTACAAGAAGTGAATGTGTTCAATTGGGAATTGAACAGAGGGTGAGCTCTTGAAGACATGAAGATGCGTCTTATGTTTTCCTTTCATCAATGTACAGAGAAGCATGGAGTATCCTAGATAGGGGGAGTGTGTTACAAGTATGTGCACTTGATTTTGGGGGAGTAATACCTTAACCAGATAAGGAGAATCCTAAGAGTCTAGAAGGCTATATTATATAAAGCTGCTCTTTGCAGTTTATGTTTGATTCTTGAGGAATTGTGAAGCTTGTGTGTGTTTCAAGCTTATGGAGATTATATACCTCTATTTTTATTATGGTACCTTTGTCTTTTTATGGCTAAAAAGGGGGAGAAGTAATAGTGTGAGGTCTGATATGAAGATGTGATGTTAAGGAACTTCTACACCTGTATGTAAATTAGTTTTAGCCAAAATAAGCCAAAGGGGGAGATTGTTAATGCTATTATTCTATGATTGGCATTATGTTTGGTAAAACTAATATGGCTGGAAAATGTTGAATAAGAAGTTCCATATTAACATGGTATAGATTCTGGAAGAACATGTCAAACATGATGTCCTGACATGGTGGCACATATAAATGTGGAAGTTGTCAAAGAAGATGTTGAATTCAGTTCAGAATGTCCTATCAGATGTTGGGACATTATCAAACAGAGTATAAGAACTTAATTCAGGATGTCCCAACAGATGTTGTCATATGTCACAGTCAGATGTCAAAGAAGATGTTGAAGTATCTGCAAATGTCATGACAGAATGGTACAGACAGATGTCAAAGAAGATTGTTGAAACATCTGCAAATGTCATGACAGAATTACTGTCATATGCTACAGACAGATGTCAAAGAAGATGCTGAAACATCTGCAAATGTCATGACAGATGTCAAAGAGAATGTTGAAACATCTGCAAATGTCATGACAGATGTCAAAGAGAATGTTGAAACATCTGCAACTGTCATGACAACATTACTGTCATATGTTACATATAGATATCAAACAAGAAGTGTTGAACTTAGTTCAGGATGTCACACCAAATGTTGTGACACTGTCAAACAGAGTAACAGTTAATGAACTTAAGTCAAGATATCAGGATGTCACACCAGATGTTAGGACATTGTATCAGTTGATGGAATAAGTTCAGTTTACAGGATGTCCCATCAGATGTTGTGACATTGTATCAGTAAATGAAGTAAGTTCAGTTTTTCAGGATGTCCCAACAGATGTTGAGACATCTCAGACCTGTTACCAGAATTAATTAATAACTAACTGATCTGAGATATTTAAGGAGAGTTATCTGGAATTAATTATGGATGGATAAAAACAGAACAAGGCGCATCTGTAGGGAGTTTTGTTATGAAGATTCAGATTAATCAGAAGAACATATCACCTAGAATCTAGGAAGTAACAAACCCTAATTCAAGGTGATGACATTGGATTTATCAGATCTGAATTATGCAGAATATTCTGGAGATATTATGCAATCATATGTGGTGCTGATCTAGAAGATCTTAAAGACTCAATTTAAATTGAAGACAAATATTGAAAAATATAGGTTTCTATATTTAGAGATATTTTAGAAGTTGAAGATCTTTTGGAATATTTGTAGCAGATATTTCTGCATATTTGTAGCAGATATTTCTGCATATTTGTAGCAGCTATTGTTGTGATTGTTTAGGCCCAAAATCCAGTTGGGAATAGGTTATAAAAGAAACCTTGTAACCTAGTTTAGAATTAACCCAATGAACCGAAAATGTAAACATTATTAGGGTTGTGTCCTTGTGTCAGCCGTGCATAACAAGTAACACTATTGTGGCTGTTTCACTTGTGATTCTCGAAGCTTGTAAGCAAGAGAAGTATTGTGTCTTGATTGAAACTTCTAAGTAAGATCAAGCTGTTGTGTTTGAAGTGTGACTTCAATTTTATTAATCATTGTAAAAGATCACTGTGTGATTGAGGGGGAGTGAGTAGGGTACTCATATCTAAGTTGTGTCTTAGGTAGAAATTGCATTGGGTAGTTATTAAGTGATAGATTAAACAGGGTGGTTTAAGTCTAGAATTAATATTACTTATAGTGGATTTCCTCCTGGCTTGGTAGCCTCCAGATGTAAGTGTGGTTATACACTGAACTGGGTTAACAAACTTCTGCTGTGTTCTTTTTATCTTTTATGTTTTATGCAGTACCTGAACTGAATGTCCTATCAGATGTCCCAACATCCTGAAGCATGTTTGACTCTGATATAACAGAATTATTTAAGTACTCATATGTATACCTTACCATGTTTATAAGTAACAGATAAGATGTCTCAACATCATATTAGACATCTGAGTCTGTCATACCAGAATTTCAAACAATAATCAGCAAAGGCCATTCCAGCAGAGGCCATCTCAAGCCAACAGGGTGATCGATCCGATCCCTATGCCATATGCTACATTGCTGCCACAACTCCTGAAACTCAACCTAGTTGAGCTAAGGACGTTGGCACCTCCAGATCCCAACAGTCTACCCAGGAATTACGACTCCAACGCCAGATGTGCCTTCCATTCAAATGCACCTGGCCATAGTACAGAAAAGTGCAGAGCCTTGCACATGAAGGTACAAGACCTGGTAGACTCTAAGGCCCTGAATTTCGCACCACCACCCAATGTCAATAAGAACCCTATGCCAAACCACGGGGGTCCCAGAATCAATGCAATTGAAGAAGACAAGTCGTCTTATTTAATAACCAATGTGGGTCAGATTCGGACACCGTTGGTGGAGATTAAGGCTCAAATCCTCGAATGTCAAATGTTCCCGGGGTGTGAGTTAGGGTGCACTTACTGCAATATTTCAGTAAATGGGTGCGATAACTTGAGGAATGGCATAGACGGTCTCATTCAGAGTGGTCAACTTCAGATCACCACATCATTTCCAACAAATCCAGCAATCGCATCAGCAGCAATTCCTGTATCTCCTACAACTGCAGCAACCATTGTTCCTGACAATTCTTCGGCTTCATCAACAAGTACTTCATCTATCATCTCAACTGATCAGCTGTCAACAAATTTTCCTTCTACAACTTCAGCACCACTCCAGTTTGAATCTCCTACAACAACAACGCCCGTCCTTCCGACAATATCTCCTACAACATCAGCAACAAATCATGAAGATGTCTCAACTGTCACAATATTTTATGATCCTGAAAGCAACTCTGCCTACAACTCAGAAAGTGCTGCTCCCATCAGAGCACCAGTCACAATTTATTATGATCCACAAACTATCACAGTCCCTTCTGCAGCTGTCATCAGTCCAGTCACTGTCACAGTGCCTGGACCAGTACCTTATGAAAGTAGTAGGGCCATCCCTTGGCACTACGGCTCTGACATATACTGCGAGGGACAAAGAATCACTCTTGATACATCAACACCTGCACCACAGATAGACAATGTGGGAGGAGGCGGAGGCTTCACTCGAAGCGGACGTCTCTTTGCTCCACAAATTCAAAGACCCACTGCCGAAGCAGAAGCTGCTGCCAAGGCAAAAGGAAAGAGCCCGGTGCAGGAAGATCAAGCTGTTAAGGAAGCTTTGAAAACACCATTCGATCAAGAAGTTGATGAGTTCATGAGAATCATCAAAAAGAGTGATTACAAAATAGTGGATCAGCTTCACCAGACGCCATCCAAGATCTCTATACTATCATTGCTTATGTGCTCCGAAGCCCATCGGAATGCACTACTCAAAGTCTTGCACGCAGCTTACGTGCCTGAAGAGATCACCGTCAATCAGTTGGAAACCGTGGTTGGAAATGTTACTGCTAGCAATGGGCTAGGGTTCACCAATACTGACTTGACAACGGAAGGCCGCAACCATAACAAGGCCTTGCACATCACCATGGAATGTAAAGGTGCAGTCCTTTCCCATGTGCTGGTAGACACAGGATCATCCCTTAATGTCTTACCGAAAAAGGCCCTGGTGAAGCTAGAGTATGAAGGATTGGCATTGCGTCCCAGTAACCTGGTAGTAAGAGCCTTTGATGGTTCTAAGAGATCGGTTCTGGGGGAAATTGAGCTGCCTGTGACGATTGGCCCACAAACTTTTACAACGATCTTCTATGTGATGGACATTCAGCCTGCCTACAGCTGCTTGTTGGGTAGACCCTGGATTCATGCCGCTGGCGCAATAACGTCTACCCTTCACCAGAAGTTAAAATTTGAGTGGGAAGGCCAAGTCGTTACTATCTGTGGGGAGGAGGACATATTTGTTAGCCATCTGGCTACTTATAAGTATATTGAGATGGATGGGGAGATCCATGAAACAATGAGCCAAGGGTTTGAGGCCCTGAATGTTAATGAAGCATCTGCTGTATCTGGAATCTCCATGTCATCTTATCAACAAGCCCAGAAGGTTGTTGAAGAAGGAACTGCCCAAGGCTGGGGCAAGGTTTTATCTGTGGAGGAGAAGAAGGACAAATTTGGGTTGGGTTACAGACCAACTCAACAAAATCAAGCAGAGGCTGCTGAGAAGCCCGGTTTTGTCAGTGGGGGGATGCTCACCCCTGATGCTATCAACAATTTGGAAGACGAGCTGGAAGAAGAACGCAACCTGGAAAGCTGGATTCGTCCAAAGATCCCGGGGAGCAGTGTCTCAAACTGGTCTTCCCAGGAAATTATAAGAGTTACTCATGCAGAGTAATTATTATTTCCTGTATTTTTATAGCATGCATCAAAGTCTTGCATCTTGCCCAAGATGACAAGACTCATTTTGTAATCGGGCCATCTGTACTTTTTGTGCAAACAAGATTAATCAATGAAATATCAGACATCTTTTTGCAAATGAGTCTTTTTCTTTTCCGCTCACTGTTTTTCCATTTTTCTTTTTGTACAAAAAATAAATGGCGATGTTTTCAAAATGATAACTTTATTTCACTTTTTTAAACAAGATTAAAATCAATCACTAAAATGAACAAACTGAACCCTTGCAGAGAGTGCCTTCCAGACAGCACCGACAACAGCACGGCTACAACTTCGTATGACTTTGACAATCCGATCAATCAAGCTGATGAAGGGGTTGAAGAAGAATATGAGCTTCCTGAAGAGCTAGCCAGGTTGTTGAGACAAGAGGAGAAAGTTATCACTCCTCATCAGGAGGAGGTTGAAGTGATTAATCTTGGTACAGATGAAGACGTGAAAGAGGTTAAAATCGGGGCCTGCTTACAAGACTCGGTGAAGAGACAGATGATTGATCTGCTTCAAGAATATGTGGATGTTTTCGCTTGGTCGTATCAAGATATGCCCGGGTTGGACACCGACATTGTTGTGCACAAGCTGCCTTTGAGAGAAGAGTGCCCACCGGTCAAACAGAAGTTGCGCCGTACTCGCCCAGACATGGCAATGAAAATCAAGGAGGAGGTACAAAAGCAATGGGACGCCGGGTTCCTTGCTGTAACTAGCTATCCACCGTGGGTTGCTAATATAGTACCTGTGCCTAAGAAAGACGGAAAAGTAAGGATGTGTGTTGACTACCGGGATCTGAACAGAGCTAGCCCGAAAGATGACTTCCCTTTACCTCACATTGATGTATTGGTGGATAACACGGCTCAGTTCTCGGTATTCTCCTTCATGGACGAATTTTCAGGGTACAATCAGATTAAGATGTCACCTGAAGACATGGAGAAGACAACTTTCATCACACCCTGGGGCACGTTCTGTTACAAGGTGATGCCATTCGGACTGAAGAATGCTGGTGCAACATATCAACGGGCTATGGTGACATTGTTCCACGATATGATCCATAAAGAAATAGAATGTTATGTGGATGACATGATCGCCAAGTCCCTTACTGAAGAAGATCACCTGGTGAATCTGCTGAAGCTATTCAAGCGTCTGAGGAAGTACCAACTGAAGCTGAACCCCAACAAATGCACATTCGGGGTGCGATCTGGTAAGCTGCTGGGCTTTATTGTAAGCGAGAAGGGGATTGAAGTTGACCCTGATAAAGTCAAAGCTATTCAAGAGATGCCTGCACCGAAAACAGAGAAAGAAGTTCGAGGGTTCTTAGGTCGATTGAACTACATCTCACGGTTCATATCTCACCTTACAGCAACCTGTGAACCTTTGTTTAAGTTGTTAAGAAAAGAACAGACGGTCAGGTGGAACGAAGACTGCCAAAGGGCTTTTGACAAGATCAAAGAATATCTGCAAGAGCCTCCAATCCTCATGCCTCCAGTTGAAGGAAGACCTCTGATAATGTACTTGACAGTATTAGAAGAGTCGATGGGGTGCGTGTTGGGCCAGCATGACGAGTCTGGTCGAAAAGAGTATGCAATTTACTACCTGAGCAAAAAGTTTACCGACTGTGAACAACGTTATTCACTGCTCGAGAAAACTTGCTGTGCTTTAGCGTGGGCTGCTCGCCGACTAAGACAGTATATGTTGACCCACACTACTTTATTGATCTCAAAAATGGACCCAGTTAAGTACATTTTCGAGAAGCCAGCACTTACCGGACGGGTTGCAAGATGGCAGATGATTCTCACAGAATACGACATCCAATACACCTCTCAGAAAGCCATCAAGGGCAGTGTATTGTCTGAATATCTTGCTGAGCAACCCATTGATGACTACCAGCCTATGAGATTTGACTTCCCTGATGAAGACATCATGTTCATAAAATCAAAAGATCATGAAGAGCCTATTCACACTGAAGGGCCTGACCCGGAAGAAGAATGGACTATGATGTTTGACGGGGCTGTTAACATGAATGGTCGTGGTGTTGGTGCAGTACTCATTACACCTAAAGGAGTTCACATGCTTTTCTCGGCAAAACTCACTTTCAACTGCACTAACAACGAAGCTGAATACGAAGCTTGCATTATGGGTCTTGAGGAAGCCATTAACCTCAGGATCAAGACATTGACCGTATTCGGAGATTCAGCTCTGGTAGTTAATCAAACCAACGGAAAATGGTACACCCACCAGGATCATCTGATACCTTACAGGGATTATACAAGGAGGTTATTGACTTTCTTCACAACAGTCAAGCTTGAGTATATCCCTCGGGACGAGAATCAGTTTGCAGATGCTCTTGCTACCATTTCATCCATGATCAAAGTTCAAGCTGTCAACTTTGTACCTCAGATTTCAGTGTCCAGACTTGATAGACCAGCATATGTATTTGCAGCAGATGTTGTCGAAAATGATAAGCCTTGGTTCCATGACATTAAATGCTTCTTGGAGGATCAAGCATACCCACCTGGGGCATCTTCCAATGATAAGAAGACTTTGAGAAGGCTTGCTGGTAGTTTCTTTCTGAACACTGATGGGTCTTTATACAAGAGGAACTTTGATATGGTACTCCTCAGATGTGTTGACAAGACGGAAGCAGATTTGTTGATGCATGAAGTGCACGAAGGATCTTTTGGTACCCATGCAGGAGGGCATGCCATGGCTAAGAAATTGTTAAGATCAGGTTATTACTGGATCACAATGGATGCAGACTGTTGTGCCTACGCCAGAAAGTGCCATAAATGCCAGATTTATGCAGACAAGGTGCATGTGCCTCCCAATCCTTTGAACATAATGTCTTCACCCTGGCCCTTTGCCATGTGGGGCATTGATATGATTGGTAAAATTGAGCCAACTTCTTCAAATGGCCACAGATTCATCCTGGTCGCCATTGACTATTTCACCAAGTGGGTCGAAGCAGCCTCATATGCAAATGTTACAAGACAAGTGGTAGCCAGATTTCTGAAGAGAGATATCATCTGTCGATATGGGGTTCCCGAGCGAATCATTACTGATAATGGTTCCAATCTAAACAACAAAATGATGGCTGAGTTATGCCGGGACTTCAAGATCCAACACCACAATTCTTCTCCTTACAGGCCAAAGATGAACGGCGCTGTTGAGGCAACGAATAAGAATATCAAGAAGATTGTGCAGAAGATGGTAGTCACTTACAAAGACTGGCATGAAATGCTACCGTTTGCCTTGCATGGGTACCGTACGTCAATCAGAACATCCACTAGGGCAACGCCGTATCAACTCGTGTATGGTATGGAGGCAGTCCTACCAGTTGAAGTTGAATTACCCTCTTTACGAGTATTGATGGATGTCAAGCTGAACGAAGTAGAATGGGTTCGGGCCCGATACGAACAACTGAGTCTGATTGAAGAGAAAAGATTGGCTGCAATTTGTCATGGGCAGCTGTATCAGAAAAGAATGAAGAAAGCTTTCGATCAGAAAGTCAGGCACCGAGGGTACCAAGTAGGAGATCTTGTGCTAAAGAGAATCCTCCCTCCTCATACAGACCACAGGGGCAAATGGACTCCGAATTATGAAGGACCATTCGTGGTGAAGAAAGTTTTCTCTGGTGGAGCACTGATGCTCAGCACCATGGATGGTGAAGATTTCCCGTCCCCTATGAATTCAGATGCAGTTAAAAAATACTTCGCATAAAAATGACCCGCTGGACATAAAAACAGAATGTAAGTCCAGGCAAAAATAGGGCATCCCGGCGAGTCAAAAACAGAATAAAAGACTCGGGCAAAAGTAAGGGAAAATAAATAAAAAATGTACACCCGCTGAGTTGAAAAGCCACAATTGGACAACTCAGGAAAAAATGGGTATCCCGATGGATTGAAAACCCGAAAGGGCGGTCCATGCAAAATAAGGGAATAAGCGAACAACTGCATTCTGAATTCGTCTGTATTACCCGCAACTTGGTAAGCTTCCAAAGGGTCAAGCTTCAATCAGAATCAACCTACTCCAGAAAGCAAGACGAGAAGAATGTCAATAGTCATACGAGTCATAGCGAAAGAGGAAGCCCCTTTAAAAGCGTTATCAACATCGCCAGCACTTTGTTTCTCAATTTGCAACAGTCTCTTCATTTTAGGAGATTTGTTTCCTTGACTGTATCTTGCCAATTCAGGGCACGTGAATTAATAAAATCAGATTTTTTTCAGTCATGTCTCGTCTTATACATTTTTATTTGCAAAAAATGTTTGATGTCTCTTAAAATACTAATTGCATGAGTACAGATGCTTTTTCTCTAAAAAATATAAAACACACGTGCTTACAGGGAATATACTTACTCAGAAGTGTATAACTCCTATGACGGAATCCGGTAAGGGATACCTCGGGAATACTTGTGCGTTTCTATGTCTTTTCAGGATTGCAGGTATCCGAGGCACAGCTTGGGGCGTAAAAGCTTCACCCCAGCAAGCTGACAAATCAATACTCGCCCAGTCTTAGCACCCAGGTGTTTCTCCCCAGCTGAATTGCCAACAACTTTCCCCAGCTAGTTTGCCACTTGTCACTCCTCCCAGCCGAGATGTCAAGCGTTCTTCCTCAGCAGAATACAAAGTCAGGGAATCGTCTCCCCACAGAGTTTCAACCTCTATTCAGAAGGGCAACGCATGAAGGAGTCACAACAGAGTACGGAAGAATTCTGCAAACCCCAGCTGGGTCCTATAGGATATGTCAATCAGTGACCTATATCCCCAAGCAGATACATCTCGTCAGATCCACCAATGATCTTATCCCCAGCTGGGATCCTCATTTCAAGCAGATCAGCCAGAGATCTTCGCGGCGGTGGGATCCGAATCCCGGTTTGGTACCTTTGCATTATCATAGCATTCGCATCATATTCACCCACAAAGCGTAGCATTCCATCTAATACGGAGCATTACGGAAAAAATCAAATACATAGCATAATCATAAGTCATGTTGTGAATCGAACACTTGTGAATAATAACCATTCATCAACAATGCACAGAAATCCCCACCAGAGTCCCCAGCAAAAGCAGTTGCTCCACATCCACAAACACCAGTATATGCTCCTTTTGACACCCGTCCGTGTCATCACTCCCAGTAAAGTCGCCTGGATACCCTTTACAAACAAGACCACCCGTATTACAGGTACTTCTTGACACCCGTCCGTGACATATCCCCAGCAGAAAGCCAAAGACATCATCTTTGCACTCACCTATGCTTATATATACATTTTCTTGGCACCCGTCCGTGTCATTTCCCCAACGCAGTCGCTTACACTTTTACAACCCATATACTTGTTGATATTATTATACTTTTCTCTCTTGACACTCGTCCGTGTCACTCTCCCCAGCAGTTAAAATACTCATCTATACAATACTCATACTCACTACTCATGTTACACTCATACAGATACTCGTCCGTATCTTGTATATACCATTTATATCCCCACAGATTCGACTTTGGTTCATGTTCTTTGTTAACCAGTTGGTACTCGTCCGTACCATCATCTCAGAATATGTGTCAAGCGTTTGTTTCTACCTGATACTCGTCCGTATCATGGTCCTAAGGATGCTCGTCCGCATCTTTAATCCATACACTGTGTCAAACACTTATGTCCTCTTGAATATAGATACTCGTCTGTGTCTACTATTCCCCAGAGGAGTCCCCTCAGATTCAACACTCGTCCGTGTTCTTTGTTAACCAGTTGATACTCGTCCGTATCATCATTTCTGAACACGTGTCAGTATTTGTTTCTACCCGATACTCGTCCGTATCGTAGTCTTAAGGATGCTCGTCCGCATCTTTAATCTATACACAAACATCTAAACACTTATACTTTCTTTTCTTGGTTGTAAATACTCGTCCGTGTTTACTATATCCCCAGTAGATCGCCAAGTAAGCAAATCTTCCTTTTTATCTGACACTCATCCTGTGTCATGATAAGCCTTGAGAGCAGCCGTACCCTGCTAGGTGGTCGTCCTCCACCTCTTGATGGTCGTCCTCCATCATGCTCATCCGATGGCTGTCCCCATCGTTGATTTTTAGCAGCCGTCCCCTGCTAGGTGGTCGTCCTCCACCCTTTGATGATTCTCCTTCATCATTTTATCCAATGGCCGTCCCCATTGTTGACTTTGGTTATCTGGCATTCGTCCTATGTCATGATAAACCTTGAGAGCAGCCGTACCCTGCTAGGTGGTCGTCCTCCACCTCTTGATGGTCGTCCTCCATCATGCTCATCCGATGGCCGTCCCCATCGTTGACCTTTTTATCCGGCATTCGTCCTATGTCGCGATATTTTCGGCAGCCGTACCCTGCCAGGTGGTCGTCCTCCACCTTAGATGACCGTCCCTCATCTTAACCCCAACAGAGCAGCCGTCCCCTGCTAGGTGATCGTCCTTCACCTTTGATGACCGTACCTCATCATCTGTTTATTTCATTTATTCTTTAACCCGATGGCCGTCCCCGTCGTGGTCCCTTTTCTTTTAGCCCGATGGTCGTCCCCATCGTCGGTTACTTTGCTTTATGAACTTGATGGCCGTCCCCGTCATGTTTCATTAATTTCCAGAGAATCTTACAACTTTATCTTGATGCCCGTCCCCATCATAATTTCTTATTTTTCCCAGCTAGTCGGCCGTCCCCGTCTTGGCTTTACCTTTTATCCCCAGCATGTCGGTCGTCCCCGTCATCGCTTTATTTCACACTTTTCCCAGCATGTCGGCCGTCCCCGTCATTGCTATTTACCCAGCAGTCGTCCTCTGCTCGGCGGTCGTCCTCCGTCGCCCACACTTTACAATATACTCTATTTTCTTTTTACAATCTATATCCCTTTTCTTCTTCATTCTGTGAGTGCAAATTTCGGACTGTCTTTGGTATTCAACCACAAGTTATCTTGTTTGCCTGTTAAGCCATAACTTACATCCTGCACAGCTAACTCATGTTTGAATAGGGGCAGCTGTAAACACCCCAAATTTGCCCTCACCCATTCACACCATGGCTTGTGATCATTTCATATGCATAAACTCAATCATAGCATCTCACATCACATTTTGATTCACTGCATAGGTTCTAAGTCATCTGCATCTAGGGTTTGTGATCTGAGCAATCCATGAGCTTTCTGAGCCACTCCAAAGGCCACCAATCACTTCAAAGGGATCCATGTGTGTTCTTATATCATATTACATCCTCTCAAAGTCAAAAATGCCAAGGAATCACAAGAACTGGGATTGGTATGGAAGAAGAGCCAAGTTTGACTGCACAGTTGACCTAAAATTAGGGTTTTGGTTTCAGAGGCCATAACCTCAAATTTTTTGGTCATTCTTGTTTCTATTGGTCTCTATATGGTATAGGGAGTATGCATATCAATTTTCATGAAGAAATTCCATGGGGAAGTCATCTGATCAAGAGTTGACTTTCTGAACAAGTCAGTGCAAAATCAGGGCATCTGAGGCCCCCAATGACCCAACCAAGGGGTGATCTTCATCATTTTGAGTGTATTTGATCTTTATTTGATCATGGAAGAAGGTTTAAGTTCACAAAATTCAAGAATTACAAGTTTTTGCAAAGTTGACTTTTTAGGGCATGGTTGACTTTTAAGGAATATGTCATTTTATGCCACTTTTCAAGCCTTACTTTTTGATCCCAAAATGCTTCAAATGGAAAAACTTTGGTCATGAAAGTTGTAGATTAGATCTTTCCCTTTTCAAAAAGTACAAGAACATGATCTAATTCTTCTTGGATCAAAAGTTATGGTGTGTCAAAGTTGGCAAAAATCACTAATTTTCAAGACATGCACCAAATGAGAAACTTGCAAAAACTTTGTACCAAGGCATTTGTGACTTCTAGTTCATGTCTAACCAATGTGAAAGCATCATACAAGTTCTAAAAATCAGATTTGAACCAAAAGATCACATGTTCATGGTTGGCAAAGCAAGAGATTTTCATGAAGTTTCAAAAGTGATCAAGTTGCAAAATCATCATCACACTTCCATCCACTTGTTGCCTTGGCTGCTGAACCAACCATAGCCTTTCCCCTCACCATGATGCACCAGCCCACACCTTTGTACTAGCCTAGAACACAACCCATGCCTCTCTTACACAAAGGTTGACAATTTGCAAAAGTGAACTTACCTATCACAGCAGGCCAGGTCACATCATCTGACCAATGAGATTATTTTATGCAAACCAAAGGCTAGCCATTTCACATATCAAGCAAGGCTGAAACACACAAGAGCACAACATTCACAAACTCACTCCATCAAGCAAAACACTTCGAACCTCTCTCCACAACTCACAAACACAAAAACCAAGTCCATTGATCAACTCACCTTGCTTCACTGAGCCAAAACCAGCAAGACTTAGGCTTGAACCAAGCAAGAACTGAGCTTCACCATTTCTCATCCTCAAAGCCAGAACTTTCGAATCTCACTCTCCAGCCATCAAACACCCCATTTCTCTTCACCAACAAGTCAAACACACCCAAAGGAGCAAGAATCCACCATTGGATTAGCCTGAAACCTCACATTTCCTGACTGTGAAACCTGCTGCACCAGAACTGGACTTCTCAAATTAGCTTGTTTAAGCTCATTCCAAGCCTACCATTAGCATCAGGGGGTCAGTGGAGCAAGCCTGCATCAAAGAATAGCTCTGAAAGCCCAGAAACAGGAGTCTCCATCTCAGGTATGGCCATGAACATTTTTTCTCAGAGCTTGCATTTTAAGTTATAAATTGATTCCTTATGTCTTGCTGGTCATGGGGATACTCTTAGAATCGAAAATGAGTGAGAAATGAGTTTGTATTGCTGCTCTGAAATTTCACCCGTGAAATTTGTTTCTTTCGATTTGTTTGATTCTTGATGTTTAAATGATGTTTGAGGGTGGATTCGTGACCTAGGTTGTTAGAGGATCACTTGGTTGTGTTTAATTTGTTGTTTGGTTGCCTGAATCATGTTTTAGGGTTTTGATGCCGCTGGAGAAGATGACCGGAGCTTCCCTCCGGTCACCTGAAAATGCTTAGCCCTAATCCTGTAATTAAATGGCATTTGAATTTTGGGCGTTGGATTGCTTGACTTCGTTGACTTCCTGCGCGCATGTGTGGCCCAGATCCACTCAGTTAGCCCTAATCCCTTTAGTTAGTTTAATTAATCATAATTAAATTAATTTAATCAGATGCAATCCTGGCCCTTTGAAAACGCGCGCGGTCAACCACTTCAAATCCAGAGTGAATCCTGGCCTTCCATCCTGCATACTTCAGTCTATTTTTATTTTTATTTCATTTTCTTTCATTTAACTTCCACAATTTATTTAAAATAGTAAAAATTGTTTAAAAATTATGAAACTTTTTGTCAAGAGTTTCATTAATTTTTAATACACAAAAATATTTTTATTTTCATTTTTAGCATTAAAAAAGTATTTTTAAATATTTAAAAGATTATTTTTAATTGATTAATGAAAATTAATTTATTAAAAATACTTTTAGGTATTTAAAAATCACCAAAAAATTCATGAAATGTTCTAAGACATTTAGAAACATTGTCCAACCTTCAAACCAAATTTCTTTTTTGATCTTGATGCATTTTGAGAATTTTTCATTGAATTAAAATCATTTTTGTGCATTATTTTGATCCAAACTTCAAAAAATCATTTCTGCCTAACCATGAAGAGTTGGACATTGATTCTTTTTGCATTGCATTGTGTTTAGCATGTAGTTTATGAGATTAAATGGCCATGATTTGATATTTCATTTTCCATTTGTTTGGTAATTTTCTTGTTAAGGAACCCTAAAACCCTAGAAAACTTAGGAAAATCATATCTTGAGTTAGGTTGGGAGTTAAAACTTCTCCTTTGGGCAGTGAGTTAGTATAGGATTAGGGGTCCTTTGAGTGCATTTTCAATTTTTTATAATGCTGTTTGCTTCTGGTTTTGGTTTTTGTTTGTTGCATTGATCATAAACCCTAATTTGGGCTTCCATATGCATCCGTCTTGCATTCTCTTGCATAACATGACTTGCCATGACATTTCAAGCATCCATTTGATTCATTTGACATCATAAGACATATTGAAAGCATGTTTGATCATTGCATCTTGCATTTGTCATGTTGTATGCCATATGCACTTCATAACTTTTCATGTATGTCCATGCTTCTTAACTTGCTTCATTTGCATTCATGGACTTGTATGATCATTTCCATGTGCTGCCTCATGTTTGTAGCATTACATAGCATCATTAGCATCATGTAAATGCTCCTGGTTTTGTTTCTCATCATGTCATCTCATCCCATTTTGCATTGCATTGCATTTCTTTTCTAACCTTTCAGGTGGTAAGTGGCTTTGAGAAGTGAATTTGCCTTCACTTCTCATAACTTCTCTTCATCTCTCTCTTGCATCCTTGCTGCATCTTTGTTTGTGTTTGAGTTTGAGCTTGCTCACTCTTCTTCTCCTTACTTTCTTCCTTCAAGTGACTTGACTTCTTAAATGAAGCAAGTTACTTTGCTTCTCCTGATCCTTTCATCTGCTTCCTGGTGGTTCCATTGAAGATTTCTCTTGAAAACCTCACAAACCTTAGGAACACCCAAGCATGACAATTATTAGGGTTTTGATTAGTCTCCCCATTTAGTTTTACCTTTGTGTCTCTCTTGAGTCTTCTCTTCTCATCTCATAATCAGGGACTAAACCCTAAAGGCTTTAAGGCTTTGTGATTAAGCTTATGCCTGCATCCTTCTATTAGGATGGAGTGTATAACTTTAATCCTAAGTGTTGAACCCTTAATGTGTTTAAATCCCTTAATCAATCCACTTAATAATCATCAAGACATCACACTTGTAACTTGGGCCTTGCATTAGGGTTCTAATTCTTCCTTAAATGGTTAAGAAGGACTAACCCTAGTGTTAATGGACAAGTCCCCCTCAAGTTGTCTTACAAACCATAAAATTCACTTCTTCATCACATCATTAAATAAAATCCACTTAATAAAGGCTTTGTTTTGTCATGAGTTTAATCCCTAATCATGGATTAAGTTGAGGAGCATTCCTCAGCTTAAACATTCTCATCTATTATCCTTCTATTAGGATGGTGTAATGAGTCTATTTAATCCCTGATTATGGCTTAATCTCATTCCTCAACACTAAACAAAAACAACAAAAACATCTAAATAATCAACAAGTAGGTTAATGATCTTAATCCTACTCCATGGTGATTAAGTGTGAGAAGCTGACTTCACACTTAAGGTATTCTCCTTACCCCTAATCAGAGGGAAGATGTGATGAGTTTACTAACCCATTGGTTTAGGCTTAAGCTCATTAGCTTATGACAAACTTTCAAAAGCAATAAAAGACTGAAAACTCAAAAACAAACAATAATCGTCTCCTCCGGGATTCTTTTCTCATCACCTTCACTCATAAACGAGAACTTGCTTCTTCCGTCTAATGCAAGACAGTTTGCACCTGAGCCAGACAGGTCATACACTTGAGCATAGACAAGCAAGCAGTTCATCAGTCAATTCATCTATCAGTCTCTTTGGGTCGAACTACGGTGTTCTGACTTCCTCATTGCACGAGAGGATACGTAGGCATAACTTAACGATTATCGAACAAAAGTCTCTGTATATTCCCCCTCCTTTCAGCATTATCCTTTAAGCCTCATGATCTTGAGCATTTCACTCTGTTCTTACACTGACACTATACATTTATACACTTCACATTTCTTTTGCACCGACACCTGTACATCTTTTTTTCCAGCTATTTTATACACAGATTGCACTGACACTACCCCTTTAAAACACAAATCTTTTAAGCGTGGATCCCGTCGAGTACGACGGACAATCTGGGTGCTAATACCTTCCCAGGTTGTAACCAACCCCCTTTCTCAGTCTCTCTGGTTCGCAACCGTCTTATCCATATCTTTCCAGGTCTATGCAGCATTACCTTTCCCCCGGGATAAAAATGCCTAGCTGGCGACTCTATTCATCTCCAGTGAGTTCACGGCTGTGTGTTCTCATTGTTCCTCTCGCCGACCGTTCGCGCTTGTACCGGGATGCAAATCTTTGGGAGTGACAGCCATCAAGAACAAGATTAGAATTAATTGGCTCCCTACCATGCTATATCATTTGAAGCAACAACTCTCTTTGAAGACTCGATTACCTTATGGCCTCCTCCTCTCAAGGATTTTGGAACTTACCGATATGGAAATCGGTAGAGAACCGTTTATTGCTATGACTGCTACGGGAAATGAAATCAACGGAGTCACAATCATCAAGAACACCGGCATTATTCAAGCCAATGATGGATCTTATAAGTATGATGACGGATCCTCCACCTCCATCCCACCTATTCCGGAAACCGGCGTTACCAATGACTTCCTCTACTCAACCATGATGTCACACCACCATGAAGCCATGCGTTCCATCAAAAGCCTTTGGAACCTTGTCCTAAGCTCCTGAACCACCACCGAGCATGTTGATGAGGATGTGGACGGTACCTAAGAGAAGGAAGAAGATGATGAGGATGTATCGGATGAGGAGTGAGGACCATGTCTCCATGCTGTTTTTATTATGTTTCTTTCTCTTTTAGTCATTTTATGTTTTTTACTCTCAAACTCAAGTCCTAAGTTTTTAGGCATTTTTGGTTTACTTGCATTATGTTTCAGTTCTATATGTGTTTGCTTGTATTTTTGCTTGTGTGATACTATACTTTTCATATATATGCTTGCTTGTTGCTGCCTTCCTTTTTGCTAATGCCAAAGGGGGAGAAGACCTTGTTTCTCTAATGCCTCTCGATGCAGAATTCTTTTGCTACTACCACTATTATTTAGGGGGAGTTGTTGTCCATAGGGGGAGGATTCGATTAGAGAAACTTTGATCAAAGCTCTCGCAGAATTTTCGGTTGTCATCATAAAAAAGGGGGAGAATGTAGAAGCACGCCTTCAACCTCGAAGATTTTGATGAAGACAACACGCCACATGCATTTCAGATCTACAAAAAGTCAAGAGCTCCAACTGATCAAGCTACAAGCAACCGGCATTGCGATCAAGCTTCTTATGCATCATCGTTTTACTTCAAGCTTGGACGTTTTTGTTTAGGTACATCAATCCCTCTTTTAAATTGATGTACAAGTGTTCTCCCATTCAATCACATGTTAACATAATACATAAAATACTTTGGTTATTTTTCAAACTGTTTAACACTTTTTGAAAACATTTTGTTTCTGTTTTTAACAGTGTTAACCGGTTAACCATTTGGTTAACCGGTTAACGGCTTCAAAATTTCAGAAAACCTATTAACGTTTATAAGCGTTAACCGGTTAACCATTTGGTTAACCGGTTAACACAGTAAGATTTTTGAAAAATATTTCTTTTGAATTTCAACTCACACCTTTTGAATATATCTCTTCATAAATTATTTTGTTTCATAATTGTCATACCTTTTCAAAAGGGTGTCTTGAATATTATAAAATCTGAATTTTTTCAAATTCAAAAACACCTCCTACAATTTTTTATGAAAATCACTTAAATCAAATTCACTAAAAATTCAAATATTTTTATACTTCTAAAAAGTGTTCATAAGATCATCATCTTTCATATTGCATGTTTGAACACTTGTATTGATATTTGAAAAGTGATTTGTGTACATAGGAGAAGATCATTATTGATATCCAATCTTTGTATTACTCACTCAAAATTACAAAAAGTATAAAAAGGTATTTCTATTTGTGACTTGTGATCCAGGATTGTTGAACACAAGGGTTTGTGTGGCAAGAGGATTGTTCTTGCACACAAAGTTGCTTAGATGTTTAGAAAGTAGGCCTCACCATTGAAGGTGTGATAGGTTGTACTTTTTCTAAAAACTAGTGGAAATCTCTTTCAAATTGAAAGGGGACTGGATGTACCTTCGGACTGTGAAGGGAAATAGGATAATTCTCCGTGTCACTTTTATTTTCTGCCTTACTGCTTTCCATCCATATACAATTAAAAGAAAAAATCTATCCATCAAAGAAAAAGACTCGAGAAAAATTATAACACCTAATTCACCCCCCTCTTAGGCGCATTCTGATCCTACAAGAAGATGACCGGAGGTCACTTTCGATCACCTGAACAGTGCCGTAGAATTAGTTGTAAGAATATTTCATGGCCTTTAGATCCTTGGAATCCAACGCTCACGAAAGCCCCAACGCATTAATGAAAACGTGTCAATCACGTGACTTAGTTTGTGAAGCAATTTCTTCAGTGTGCTTTCCACACCTCCCCATGCATGAGTCTGAAGCCCATTGTAGTGGTTTTTTGTTACTTTTGACACCTCACAGGCCAAATGCATTCAGTCCATTCAATTCAATGTTTTTTTTCATTTTTATTCCATTTTCGTTTTGGCTTATTAAAAATATCAAAACTCCATAAAAACTTTTGAATTAATTCATGAGAGATCTTTGAATTTTTCTATAATTTTCAATAATTTTTGTTCATATTTTTCTTTTATTTTTTTAGACAGAATTAATTTTTCAATTGAATTAATTCCCTTTTACTCATTTTTGACCATTCCTCTTGTACATTTTCTTCCTCCCAAACCATAAAACATAAAAAGCCCATTCTTTTTGCATTAGTTATAAGGCTCATGAAACTTCCTAATCTACTTTCACATTTCATTTAAACCCCCAAAAATGGGAATTTTTGTGAGATTTTTGGTATGCAATTCACTCTCTGGATTTTGTATGCAAGTGTCAATTTTCATAATTTTTCATGACCATTTGGTATTTTTCCAAGTTACTTGGTTCACAAGTCATGTTTTTGGTCCTTCCATTCCCATCCTTTAGTCCCATTAGTGTAAAATCTTTATGCTATTGCTTTGAGGTCCTAACCTTGAGTCTCTTAGGTCATTTAGGATTTATATAAGTGTTGAGTATCACCATTGGGTCTTCACCTTTAATTTTTAGGCTTGCCTTGAGTCCTAAGTCATACATGTCTCATTTTAACCTAGTTTCCTCCTCCTCCCATCTTAAACACTTCAAAATCATTTTTGCACATGAATCCACTTCATTTTATCTTTGTTTGAGTCTTATAAATGTTTTGTGATCATCTATATTTGTTCATCTTATTTTATAACCTTTTTTTTCTTTTTGAACCTCATTTGCCATCTAAAAGACTTTAGAAACCTTAATTTGAACATCTAGCCTTAGGATGCTTCTTAACCCTTCATTTGTGAACATTTTCCAAGTATAATTTCCATTTTATTTTGTTGTTAAGCTCCTGGTTTTTGTGTGGGGAAATCAAATCACTTTGGTATTTTCTTGAATTTTTTCTAAGTCATTTTGTCTCATCTTTATAACCATGCTTCTATATGCTTTCTCCCACCTTTTCAATTGCACATTTGCATACCTTTAACTTGGATCTCTTCTTTTCCATTTGAGCTATTAATTTACTTCACTTCCTTATAGTTTTAAGTTCTTGATTTTTAATTTACCTTTGATTTTAGAAGATTTTAGCAATAGTAAACACTTAGGTTATCTTTCTAACCTCACCCTTAGGGTTTAGTATTTCCTTAGAACATAGTTTGACCTTAATTCAATTAATCCCTTTAGATACTTTTGAATTGGTTTTGCTACTGACTATTTAAGTTTGCTATTTTATAGGTGGCCTTAGACATATGTATTAACCTTATGAGCTCACTAACATCCTTCCTTAGCTAGTGTGAGTTGTTTGTGAAATTTGCCATGTCATAATTGTTCATACTTCTTCATCATGCTAATATTTGTTTTGTAAGGGGGAAGATGAGGTAATTACTTCATTCCTATCTCATATGCATTTTAATTGTATTTGCCTTAGCACTTGGTCTTTGTTCATGGGTCCCCTTTTGTTCTTTAGATTCAACTTAACTTCTTTAGGAAGTAAGTTGAATTCTAACTTGTTTTTCTTCCTTAGGTTAGAATACCTCATAAACCATAGGATCACCCCTTGTACATAATAAGATAACTTAGGGTTATGTCTTAGTCCCCCATTAGCTTTGATATTTTGCCTTTTGAGTCTTCTCTTCTCATCTTCAAACAAATTCAAAAAGACTTAATAAATACATGAAAGAATCTCTTGTGTATAGCCTTATTCCATGGGGAACTTACATTCATTCCATCTTGGAATAGTGTAGGCTTGTCTAGCATGATGTACAAGTCTTATCAAGAGGTTGTTTCACAAAGAAAACCTAAAATATAGTTCTTCACAAAAACTACAAAAACATGTAATAAAGTTCAACAAGCTAGTGAACTTAGAACCTAATCCTTGGAAACAAGTCTTGGATAAATTCTCCTTGCTTGGTGTGTTTGTTCTACTATTCCATCTTAGAATGTAGTAGCAAGTATACATTCCATGGAAAAGAGTTTGAATTCACTTCCTTGTGCCAAATTCATAAAAACTCTTAAAAAGAAAAAAACAACAATAAGCGATTATCCTGCGGGAACTTCTCCTTCTCATCTCATTCACTCTCAACGCGAACTTGCGACAACTTTTCTCGCATGCAAGACGGTAAACGCACTTGTATCAGACGAGTCTGCAACACCTGAGCATAGACATATGTAGTTCCATTCATAAAAAAAACACAAACAAATAGTTTTTTCCTTAGTTAGGCGAACTACGTCGACTCTGATCCTCATTTTCCCGATGAGGTACGTAGGCAGCGAGGTAGGGCCCATTCGAGCACATTCTTTATTTTCCCTACATTTCCCTTTATTCCCATTTTCTGTTCCAATTCCATTTCTCATTTCAGTTCCAGTTCCAGTTAGCAATTCATTTGTTCAACAACACTTTATTCTTTTATACCCTTTGAAACAAACAAGCAAGCATGGATCACGTCGGGTATGGCGGACGATCTAGGGTGCTAATACCTTCCCAGGTCGTAACCGACTCCCGAACCTAGATCTTTGGTTCGCAGGACCTCATCTTTTCCTTCTTCCCCAGGTTTGTGCAGCATTACCTTTCTCGTTCCTTCGAGATAAAAATGCATGGCTGGCGACTCTACCTTTTCCGCGCCACTTTCGCGTTTGTACTAGGATGAAAATCCTGGGAGCGACAATGCTGAAGAGTGTGTATTCCGTTCTTTTGTTATGGAATTTTTTCCTTCTATTTTGATTTCTTCTATAAGAACCAAATTTTTGTATTTTATCATTTTCTACTTCTTCTTTTTTCCGATAATAATCCCCATGTAATTTTTCTACATCTTTTAGTGAAGATCTTTTCGCTTTAATTATTCCTCCTGATGTTGTTTTACCATATGTGCCTTTATTTTCTTCGTGACTCTATCGACTTAAGCCATTGCCTTGAATTTTATCTTCAGCTTTGGTGTTATGTTGTTCCAAGCTTGGATATGAAGAAATATCTGACATTCCTTCCTTGATTTTACCACCCTTCTTATCAAGATCGGCAGGCTACTCATCCGTTAAAGGCAATGAGCGTCCCCCAGCGCTTTGCACCTCCTGATGCCACTCATTGATGTTGAGTTTAGAAAAATTATACCAAGATGACTTCTCAAGTTTTCTATCTCAAGGTTTTTTAGCACAATTTCTTCCGGATCCATTTGAAGTAGATCGTGATTGTAATTCGCCAAAAAACACCCTTAAAAGTTATATATCCTCCACATTTAAGAAATTCTGAACTAGACATTCTGAGTGACTTAACAACAAGCGGATGTTCCTGCTAGCAGTGAGACCTTATATAAAAACATTTCTCCATTCTCAATCCATCATAATGTTTTCCTTCACAAAAAATGGCTTGTATTATGATAACAAAAATATGTTCATAGGCCTTGTTAATACTTATTTGGACAAAGTGAATGTATTAATTGACTTGGAATCAAATTTGGGATTTAATTGATGGATATGGACAATGAATTGATTTGAATTGTGAATGCTGGAATTTGAATGATGGATATTATTAGAATCAAGGATGGATTTAGAAGTTGGTTTCAATATGCATAAATGGGCTTAAGCGGATTAAGAAAAATGGATTTTGTTAGAAACATGGATTTATAGACATTGTAGACATGGCCAATGGATGATGAAGTATAAAACTCCACATAGTCCACCTCTTAACACGCTTAGTCCAAATTTAAGCTTTCAAACCTAACCAAACTTGCATCCTCGATGAATCCCCATACCCAGTCACTAAAATCAGCTCACTTGTATCAAAAGTAACAAACCATAGGCAACTTGTAGGATCATAATGCTTTGAGGAATCCTTGAAGTAGCCGCATAGTATTGGTATGAAGCTATAACCATAATCTTCAGTTGATGAACATCAACAAACTCACACCTGAGATGAGAAGCCCTGAGCCACTTATCTTATATGCACCATGATGAATAAAACCTTTAATATCTATGAATCAACCTTAGTTCCTTAATTCATTGTTGTGTCCTGATGGCGATATCAACATTGTGAACCTCGTAACAAGAATATGTTCATGATGACATGAACTTGACCTTTATCTCAACCTTGAGCGTAATGGCCAAGTAAACCGCCAATAAACAAGATAATTCATATCATAGGAAGATGCTTTGATCTCATGCCTGAGGAGTTTAATGAAATGCATGATTGTGAATGTTATGACCTAATGGGAGAATGCAGATGAATGTGCAACATAAGCCAGTTAGTGGTAATAAATTAAGAGGGAAAATTTTAGGGTGATATAGAGGCTTCCACTGTGCCATTCATCTTTAGTCGATAAGGAGAAGAGTTATGGTGTTCAATCCTGAACTCTGTGCATAATTCCTTCATTTTTTTGTTCAAGTTGGACCCATTGTTAGTAATGAGTTGACTTGGAATACCGTAGCGATAGATGATTTTTTTTAACATATCGAACGACCTTTTTTCGGGTTACATTGGCATATGATGTTGCTTCGACCCATTTGGTGAAGTAATCAATTGCTACCAGAATGAACCAATGTTCGTTTGAAGCTTTAGGTTCGATCATTCCAATCATGTCGATTCCCCATATTTAAAATGGCCATGGAAAAAAGAGAGCATTGAGAAGTGTCGAAGGCGTATGAATTTTATCAGCATAAATTTGGCATTTATGACATTTCTTCGCATGCTTGCGGAAATCTTCATCCATTGTGATCTAGTAGTATCTTGCTCGGAGTATTTTTCTTGCCATTGTATATCCGTTGGTATAAGTTCCAAAATCTCCTTTATGAATTTCTTTTATGAGTATTTTTGTTTCGCGCTCGTCTGCACATCTGAGTAGAACCATGTCGAGGTTTCTTTTGTAAAGTACATCTTGGTTGAGGAAGAAGTTGTCTGCCAGTCTTCAGAGGGTCTTCCTGTCTTTTCTTGACGATCCAAATGGGTATTCCCTTTTTTGTAGGAATTGTTGAATGTCGTGATACCAAGGTTTTCCATCAGTAGCAGTTTCTATTGCAAAGATGTATGTTGGCCTATCTAGGCGCATAATATCAATTCTTGGGATGTCATTCCATCGATCGATTGTGATCATGGAGAGAGGGCAACAAGTGCGTCAGCCATGTACTTTTCCTCACGAGGGATGTGATGGAATTCAACTCTGTTGAAAAATGGAAGCAATCTCCTTGCGTAATCTCAGTAAGATATCAGTCCATGCTGTCATGTTTCTCATTCTCCTTTGATCTGATTGATCACTAAGGCAGAATCTTCGTACACGTGTAAATTCTTGATCATGAGATCAATTGCTTCTTCGAGACCCATGATGCAAGCTTCATACTCAGCCTCGTTGTTTGTATATTTGAATGTTAATCTGGAAGTGGATGGAATGTGGGTTCAGAATGATTGCCCCAATCCCGTTTCCATAAGAATTAACTGCTCTGTCGAAGATAAGTCCCCTAAGGGATCATGATTCTGGTCCTTCGCTTGGCAGTGGCTCATCACAATCTTTCATCTTAAGATACAGGACGTATTCGTCCTGGAAGTCAAATGTGACTGGATCTTGATTAGTGATGGGCTGATGAGCCAAATGATCAGCTAGCATACTTCCGTTGAATGATTTTTGTGTGCGATACTCAATGTCGTATTCTGATAACAACATTTGCCAACGAGTAATTCGTCCTGTTAATGCAGGCTTTTCAAACACATATTTGATCGGATCCTTTTCCGAGATGAGCCAAGAAGTATGACATATCATATACTGGCGAAGACGTTTAGCTACCCAAGCTAGATCGAAACAAGTTTTCTCGAGCATCGTGTACCAAGTTTTACAATCGGTGAATTTCTTGCTCAGATAGTAAATAGCATATTCTTTTCGTTTCGTCTTGCTAGCTAAGTAGACATCCCATGGAGTCTTCCAAAACAGTGAGGTACATGATCAATGGTCTGCCTTCAAATGGAGGAGACAAAATTGGTGGTGTCGACAAGTATTCTTTGATCTTTTCAAAGGCTTCCTTGCAGTCTGTTGTCCAGTCATAACTTTGATTCTTTTAAAGAAGTTTGAATATTGGTGCGCATGTCGCAGTCATGAGGAATATAAACCTTGAGATGTAATTGAGTCGTCCCAGGAATCCACATATTTGTTTCTCCGTTTTCGGAGAAGGCATTTCTTGAATAGCTTTAACATTGTCAAGATCAACTTAGATTCCTTTTTAACTAACAATAAATCCCAAGGGCTTTCCTGATCGGACACCAAAGATGCAATTGTAAGGATTAAATCGTAGTTGATATTTTCTCAAAGGTTGGAATAATTTGTGCAGATGTTCAATGTGTTCTTCTTCGGTCTTCGACTTGGCGATCATGTCGTCGACGTACACTTCGATCTCTTTAAGCATCATGTTATGAAAGAAAGTTGTCATTGCCCTTTGATAGGTATCACTAGAATTCTTTAATCCGAATGAAATTACTTTGTAACAGAAGGTGCCCCATGGCGTAATGAAAGATGTTTTCTTCATGTCTTCGGGTGCCATTTTTATCTGGTTGTAGCTCGAAAATCCACCCGTGAAAGAAAATACTTTGTATTTTGTTGTATTATCCACCAACATATCGATATGTGGTAAGGGGAAGTCGTCCTTTGGACTTGCTTTGTTGAGATCCCTGTAGTCTACACACATTCTGACTTTTTTGTCCTTCTTTGGTACTGGCACAATGTTTTCCAACCATTGAGGATAATCTAAAATGGCGAGAAATCCTACATTGATATGCTTTTGTACCTCTTCCTTGATTATGATAGCCATATCTGGATGAGTTCTTCTCAATCTCTACTTGACTGACGAGCATTCTGGCTTCAACGGTAAATAATGTTCCACGATGTTGGTATCCAACCCTGGCATGTCCTGATAGGACCAAGCAAATACATCAGTAAATTCTTTGAGTAGTGAGATCAGGCTTTTCCTTTCAGCCGAACTGAGTAGTGCGTCGATCTTAACTTCCTTTCTTTCCTGTTCTAAACCCAAGTTGACCGTTTCCAATAGTTCTTTGTAAGGTTGAATGGAATTTTCCTCGTGTCAGAGCAGTCTGGAGATCTCTTATGGAATGTCTTCATCATCTTCCTCTTCAGCTTCGAATACCGGGAACTCAAAGTTGGGAGAAGGCATTAGATCACGTGTTTCAATGGGGTTTAAAACAGTTAATCTTCGTGACGGTGATATAAAAAAACACATTTAGAGAATGCAAAAAACGTTTATGTAGATTAGTTTTGAAAATGTTTGATTTTATTTTTGGTTGTTTTTAGGGATTACCATTATATAAAAAAGCAAAAAGAGAAAACAACAACAAGTGTGAAAATACAGAATGACATTTTATTTTTATTATTTGTCGATTCTTTGAAATTTTGGTGTGACAGACTCAGATGTTGAATACAATGTAGAGACATCTGATCTATTACTAAAAACATGGCAAGGTACAAATAGCAGCATTATAACATTCTGATATACCAGATTCTAACTATCCTATGGGATGTTTAGACATCTGATTTGACATTCAGCAAGCATACTGCATAATATACATAACAGAAAAGCATTAAAGAACACATTTGAATTATTAACCCAGTTCGATGCAACCACATCTAATATGGGGGCTGCCAAGCCAGGAAGGAAATTCTCTATGTAGTATCAATTCAAGGACCCACATCAAACCACTCAGTTTACAGTCTTCTCACTTTATCACTACCAATACAACTTCTACTTAGGAACTCCTAAATATGAGAAACTCATCTCACTCTCTCTCAATCACAACAGTGATAACTAACTTAACAATTCAGAATCAGAAGACACATTTCCATGACAATATCTTAACCTTTATTCAAAGCTTCGGTCAAGTACACACAACCACTTGCTTATAAGCTTTGAGGATTATAAATAAACCAGCCCTGCAGAATAAATCTTTTGACATACGGTTGCTACAAGAACTCAAACCTAATGATACAATGTTTACATCTTTGGCTAGTTACTAAACCTAGGTTACAAGGTTTCTTTTTATAACCTAATCCCAACTGGATTTTGGGCCTAAAACCGTAGCATAGCAGCTACTACAATCATGCAGAAAAATTTGCTACAAATAAGATTTTCAAAAATAACAACTTCCTAAAATATCTCTAAATATAGAAAGTCTATATTTATTCAATATTTGTCTTTAATATAAATTTGAATCTTGAAGATCTTTAAATTAGTGCAACTTTATATTGCTTTAATTCTCTGAATATTCAGCTTTTGTTAAATAATAACAAAATCTTCAATCCACCTATATCAGTTCATGATGTTTGTAAACACCCCAAATTTGCCCTCACCCATTTCACCATGGCTTGTGATCATCTCATATGCATAAACACAATCATATCATCTCATATCTCATTTTTTATTCACTGCATAGATTCTAAGTCATCTGCACCTAGGGTTTGTGATTTGAGCAATCCAAGAGCCTCCTGAGCCACCCCAAAGGCCATCAATCAATTCAAAGGGGTCCATGTGTGTTCTTATATCATATTACATCCTCTCAAAGTCAAGAATGCAAAAGAATCACAAGAACTGGGATTGGAATGGATGCAGAGCCAAGTTTGACTGCACAGTTGACCTAAAATTAGGGTTTTGGTTTCAGAGGCCATGACTCCAATTTTTTTGGTCATTCTTGTTTCCATTGGTCTCTATATGGTATAGGGAGTATGCATATCAATTTTCATGAAGAAATTCCATGGGGAAGTCATCTGATCAAGGGTTGACTTTTCAGACAAGTCAGTGTAAAATCAGGGCATCTGAGGCCCCCAATGACCCAACCAAGGGGTGATCTTCATCATTTTGAGTGTATATGGTCTTTATTTGATCATGGAAGAAGATTGAAGTTCACAAAAATCAAGAATTTGAAGTTTTTGCAAAGTTGACTTTTTTGGGCATAGTTGACTTTTCAAGGATATGTCATTTTAGGTCATTTTTCAAGCCTTGATTTTTGATCCAAGAAAGCTTCAAATGGAAAAACCTTGGTCATGAAAGTTGTAGATCACATTTTTCCCTTTTCAAAAAGTACAAGAACATGATCTAATTCTTCATGGATCAAAAGTTATGGTTTGACAAAGTTGGCCAAAATCACTTATTTTCAAGAAATGCCTCAAATGAGAAACTTGCAAAATCATGAACCAAGGCTGTTTGTAACTTCTAGTTGGCATCAAACCATTACACAAACATTCTATGTGACATAAAAGTCAGAATTGAACCAAAATGCTCATGTTTCATGGCTTATGGAATGAGAAAATCACATGTGAACCAAAATGAGCCAACTTGCAAAACTCATGATCACACTTCCTACCACTTGCTACATTGGATGCTGAGCTTTGCTAGCCCTTCCCCTCACCCTTGCTGCACCAGCCCCATGCTTGTACTAGCCTAGAACCAAGCCATACCTCTCTTACACAAAGAGTGGACTTTTGGCAAAAGTGAACTTACCAATCAATAAAGGCCATGTCAAATCATCTGACCTATAGGATTATTTTATACTATCCTTTGGCAAGCAAAACATATCAAGAAGCAAGGCTGAAAGAGATCACAACACACCATACACAAAAACACACCCCATTTGCATTTCTCTTCGAATCTGCCTCCACAAGCCTCAAACACTCAAACCATTTTCATACCTCAACTCATCATGCCTCATTAAGCCAAAACCACCAAAGAACCAAGCCTGAATCAAGCAAGAACTCCACTTCTCCATTTTCACTCCAACTTGCAGTTTCTTTCGAAACTCACTCCACAAGCCATAAACATCCAAACTCACTCCACAAACCTTCTTAAAACATCACCCTGATCACAAAGAACCACCCACATTGGCCTGAAACTGCCTGAATCACCATTGCCATTTTCAACTGAGCTTGAGCAGAAGCTGTTCAAACTCTTCATCTAGCCAGCATAAACTTCTCCAAAGCATTCAAGCATCATCAAGAGGTCATAAGGAGTGGATTTCACAAGGAGGGGAGGTCAGAAAGTTGCTGGAGTGAAAGCTTCGAATCTCAGGTAGCTCAAGAAATATTTTTCCAGAAATCTTTTTTCATGTTCTAAACTTGTTCTCCATGCTTCACTGATTATCCTGATGCTTTTAGTTTTGGAAATGGTGATGAAATGAGAATTTAATTGATCTTTGAAACTCTGTGACCTAAAAATTTGTTTTGCTCGATTCATGAGTTTGGGGAAGAATAAATTTGTTTTGATTGGGGGTTTTGGTTCGTGAGTGAGTGGGAATCATTTCCATGTTTTTAGATTTCGTTTTAGTTAGGATTTGAGAGAGTTTGGAGATTTTCAGGTGGCCTTCCCACCGGAGAAGACGACCGGAGGTCTTCTCCGGCCACCTGAAAGTCATTATGCCCTAATCCTGTAATTAAATGCCATTTGAATTTGGACCGTAGGATCAGTTGACTCAGTGGACTTCCCGCGCGCATGGAGGGCCCAGATCCTCTTGCTTTGCCCTAATCCATTTATTTAGATTAATTAATTCATAATTAGGTTAATTAACTCAGATGCAACCTCAGCCGTCCAGATGCGCGCTGGTCAACACTTTTGAACCCAGAAGCAATCCTAGCCTCTCCTTCTGATTACTTCTCCATTTATTTATTTATTTTCATTTCTTTTTCATTAAATTTGCATGATTTATTTAAAATAGCAAAACTTGTTTAAAAATTATGAAATTTTTTATCCTGAGTTTCATTAATTTTTCAAACACAAAAATATTTTTATTTTCATTTTTAGCATTTAAAAAGTATTTTTAAATATTTAAAAGTTTATTTTTAATTGATTAATGAAAATTAATTAATTAAAAATACTTATAGGTATTTAAAAATCACCAAAAAATTCATGAAATGTTCTAAGACATTTAGAAACATTCTCCAACCTTCAAACCAAATTTCTTTTTTGATCTTGATGCATTTTGAGAATTTTTCATTGAATTAAAATTATTTTTGTGCATTAATTTGATCCATAGTTCGAAAAATCATTTCTGCTTATTCATGAGGAGTTGGACATTGATTCTTCTTGCATTGCATTGTGTTTAGCATGTAGTTTTTGAGATAAAAAGGCCATGATTTGATCTTTCATTTTCAATTTGTTTGGCATTTCTTTTGTGTAGAAACCCTAAAACCCTAGAATCTTGTGAAAATCATAACTTGAGATTGGTTAAGAGTTGAGACCTCTCCTTTGGGCATGGGTTTAGTATAGGATTAGGGGTCCTTTGTGTGGCATTTTCAATTTTTTGTAATGTTGTTTTCTTCTGGTTTTGGTTTGTGTTTGATGTTTGATTCATAAACCCTAATTTGGGCTTCCATATGCATCCACCTTGCATTTCCTTGCATAGCATGACTTGCCTTGACATTTCAAGCATCTATTTGATTCATTTGACATCATAAGACATATAGAAAACATGTTTGATCATTGCATCATGTATTTGCCATGTTGTATGCCATGTGCACTTCATAACTTTTCATGTATGTTCATGTGCTCTGACTAGCTTCATTTGCATTCATGAACTTGTATGATCATTTCCATGTACTGCCTTATGTTTGTAGCATCTCATAGCATCATTAGCATCATGTATATGCTTCTGGTTTTGTTCCTCATCATGTCATCTCATCCCATTTTGCATTGCATTGCATTTCTTTCCTAACCCTTTCAGGTGGTAAGTGATTCTGAGAAGTGGATTTGCCTTCACTTCTCATACTTTTCTTTTCATCTCTCTTGCATCCATGCTGCATTTTTGTTTGTGTTTGAGTTTGATCTTGCTCATTCTTCTTCCTCCCACTTTCTTTCCCCAAGTGACTTGACTTCTTGAATGAAGCAAGTTGCTTTGCTTCTCTTGATCCTTTCATCTGCTTCCTGGTGGTTCCATTGAAGACTTCTTCTTGAAAACCTCACAAACCTTAGGATCAACCAAGCATGACAATGATTAGGGTTTTGATTAGTCCCCCACTTAGTTTTACCTTTGTGTCTCATTGAGTCTTCTCTTCTCATCTCATAATCAGGGACTAAACCCTAAAGGCTTTAAGGCTTTGTGATTAAGCTTATGCCTGCATCCTTCTCTTAGGATGGAGTGTATAACTTTAATCCTAAGTGTTAAACCCTTGATGTGTTTAAATCTCTTAATCAATTTACTTAATAAGTATCAAGACATCACACTTGTAACTTGGGCCTTGCATTAGGGTTCTAATTCTTCCTTAAATGGTTAAGAAGGACTAACCCTAGTGTTAATGGACAAGTCCCCCTCAAGTTGTCTTACAAATCATAAAAATCACTTCATCATCATACCATTAAATAAAATCCACTTAATCAAAGGCTTGTTTTGTCATGAGTTTAATCCCTAATCATGGATTAAGTTGAGGAGTTTTCCTCAGCTTAAACATTCTCATCTATTATCCTTCTATTAGGATGGTGTAATGAGTCTGTTTAAATCCCTGATTATGGCTTAATTTCATTACTTAACACTAGACAAAAAAAAACATCAAAAACATCTAAATAATCACAAGTAGGTTAATGATCTTAATCCTACACCAAAGGTGATTAAGTGTGAGAATCTGACTTCACACTTAAGGTACTCTCATTACCCCTAATCAGAGGGAAGATGTGATGAATTTACCAAATCCATTGGTTTAGACTTAAGCTCATC
The DNA here is from genome assembly GCA_963966055.1 of Lathyrus aphaca. Lineage (NCBI taxonomy): Eukaryota > Viridiplantae > Streptophyta > Magnoliopsida > Fabales > Fabaceae > Lathyrus > Lathyrus aphaca. The sequence goes on from OZ014520.1 coordinate 421,511,607, forward strand.
AACTTATGACAAATTCCAAAAAAGCAATAAAAGACTGAAGACACAAAAACAAACAATAATCGTCTCCTCCGGGATTCTTTTCTCATCACCTTCACTCACAAACGAGAACTTGCTTCTTCCGTCTAATGCAAGACAGTTTGCACCTGAGCCAGACAGGTCATACACTTGAGCATAGACAAGTAAGCAGTTCACAAGTCAATTCATCTTTCAGTCTCTTTGGGTCGAACTACGGTGTTCTGACTTCCTCATTGCACGAGAGGATACGTAGGCATAACTTAACAGTTATCGAACAAAAGTCTCTGTATATTCCCCCTCTTTTTAGCCTTATTCTTTAAGCCTCATAATCTTGAGCATTTTATTCCAGTTCTTGCACTGACACTGTATATACATTACACTTCACACTTCTTTTACACAGACACCTGTACATTCTTTTCCAGCTCTTTTATACACAGATTGCACTGACACTACCCCTTTAATACACAAATCTTTTAAGCGTGGATCCCGTCGAGTACGGCGGACAATCTGGGTGCTAATACCTTCCCAGGTTGTAACCAACCCCCTTTCTCAGTCTCTCTGGTTCGCAAACCGTCTTATCCGTATCTTTCTAGGTCTATGCAGCATTGCCTTTCCTCCGGGATAAAAATGCCTAGCTGGCGACTCTATTCATCTCCAGTGAGTTCACGGCTGTGTGTTCTCATTGTCCCTCTCGCCGACCGTTCGCGTCTGTACCTTTATTTGGGACAGTCCCATTTATCGGGAGCGACAGCTTGGCGACTCTGCTGGGGACCCTTATACTGCAACCAGGGCTTCTGGTTCTTTTTGTGGGTTCCTCCTAGCGCTTGATTGATTTGTGTTTACTGGGGTGTTATGTGCTTATTTGTGTTTATATTTTTGTATCTATTTTTGCTTTATGCACAGTTGTTTATCTTTCTTTCTTTACTGCTTTACATATATCATATTGTCATGTTGTCTGGCTGGATCTGGTTTTGTTTTGGTGGGTGGGTGTTCTATTGAGAGTTAAGGTCCTATACCTGGGACCTGAGTGACACCTAGGCTAGAGTGAATCATATTCTTTCCCATTCCATCTCGGTTTGGTGCGGGAATATGAAACACGGTTCAGATATGGGTTTCTTCTTGAGAACTCTGTGTTGCAGATTTCCTGCAATGCTAGGGCTATCTGGGAAGCCTGCTAAGTCTGGATGACCTCTTAGTATTGACCTTCAGAAGCTGAGGTGAATTAGAGGAGGAACTTTTATGGTTATTGTAAACATTGTACCTCCGGGTTAGAAGTGTTTACACTTCTCATAACTGATCCAAGTCTGAGGATCCTTGTTTTAGAACACCACCTGTGAGGGGGTTGGGCTGTTTACAGGTTTGCAGGTACCTTGGCCTCAGAATACCCTGTTACTTTGACTTGATTAAGAGCACTCCATGTTGGAACAGTTCTTGTGATTCTAAAACCCTGGACATGTGGCTCTTTATTTGAGTCCCCCACCTTGGTTACTGGATTTATAGACCTCCATCTGGTATTCTTGAATATGTCTTGGACTTATATCAAAGCTCTTGATCAGATCCAGCTCAGTCACAGACCCTTGCATATCATTTGCATACATAAACATTGCATCATATTGACATTTGCTTATTTGTGTTTCAGGGTATCCATCTTCATTTGGTTTTGGTTTTGACCCCATCTTCAGCACTGACCTATCTTCATCAGCATTTGCTTCAGCTATCTACTTCAGTTATCTGCACCAGCCAACCAGTGGCTCATTCTTCAGTGTTATCATCAGTACCTGTCTCTACTCATCTTCAGCATCATGGCTCCTAAAAAGAGCAACATCACCTATCACTTCTTCCAGCCAGAGCTATCTGACATCAGGAGGATTCAGACCTTGATCACTCCAGATCACATACCATTGTTCAGGGAACACTATGGGGATATACTTGATATGGTTATGGATCTGGACCCTTCACAGAGAAGCCTGATCCACACTTGCATTCAGTTCTATGATCCCCCATTGAGATGCTTCACTTTTCAGGACTTTCAGCTAGGCCCTCTATTGGAAGAATACTCATCATTGGTTGGTCTGCCTATCAGGGGTGGAATCCCTTTCAACCCTGAGATGGTCTTCCCTGGTAATGGAGAAGTAGCAAAGGCTTTGCATCTGGAACCTGTCCTGATTGAACAGCATATGACTTCTAAAGCTGGAATCCCTGGTTTTCATCTGGACTTCTTGATCTCTCAAGCTACCCTGAAAGCTTCTTTAGGAGAGTGGAAAGCTGTCTGTGCTTTACTGGCCTTGAGTATATATGGAATTGTGTTGTTTGCAGATGAGCCTCGATTCATTAGCAAGAATGCAATCCATCTGTTCATCTTGAAGAACCCAGTGCCCACTTTATTGGGGGATCTCTACTATTCAGTGCATCAGAGGAACGAAAAGCAGAGGGGAAGATTAGTGAGGTGTTGTGCTCCATTGTTCCATACTTGGCTTCTCAGGCATCTACCCAGGACAGATGCATTTTTGAATCCTCATCAGCAAAGCAACTGGGCTAAGAGACTCACTGCTCTAACTTCAGCCGATATCAGATGGTGCACTCAAAGCACCAAGGGTAGGGATATCATCACCAGCTGTGGGCATTTTCCCAATGTGCCCCTAATAGGAGTCAAGGGGAGTATTAATTACAACCCACTACTGTTCAGAAGACAACTGGGCTATGCCCTGGTCCACACTCCTAAGGCACAGGACTTGGTTGAGACTCTTTATTGTGAGAACAAGATTAATCTGGCTATTGTTAGGCAGGCAGCCTGGGCCTGGGATAATGTTCAAACCAAGGGAATAACCATTTTGGGAAAGTGCAACAATGTGGCATCAGCACAATATTATGAATGGTCCCGTGCCAGGGCCCAATTCTCTGGGATGCCCTTTACTATAGAAGATATGCCTGAATCATCTTCAGCACCACCTGCCACTGTCAGTTTGGAGGAGTTTGAGAGTTTGAAAGAAAGAAACGAGAAGTTAACTCAAGCTTTGCAGAAGACCCTCCGGGAGAGGAGTGATGGTATGAGGGAGGTTGAGAGATTGGAGAAGTTGAGAGTGGAGCATCTGGTTAAGATTGAGAAGTCTGGGGATTATATCAAAAAGTCTAAAGCTGGAGAACAAATTCTGAAGAATGCTTGCAAAGAAGCCCAATTCCAGAGAGCAAGGACAGACCTGTATCTGAAGGAGAGCCAGGCCCGGTGGGTCAGGATCACCGAGGCTCGTACTCTGGAGGACAAGAGAGTTCAAGACAAGATGGAGCAACTGGAAGCTAGTGCAAAAGAACAGCAAGAAGCCCTGGCAGCAGCCCAGAGGGAGATATCAGAACTAAAGATCAAAGCTGGGGTGAAGAGGTCAAAAGACCAAAGTCAGCACAAGAAGCTAGCAGCAGCTGTTACCACCCGGAATCTCCTCATCAGGAATCTCACGGAGCGTCCGGCTGATCCTGTGACCGAAGCACTTCTCAAGGAAGTTCGTGAGGATGAGTTTGGTCTTGGTGTTTGACCATTTGTTTGTTGTTGCTTTCATTCCGTGTATTTTTCATTTTTTCCTTGTAATGTATTTTGACCCCTCAGAGGGCTTGTATTTGTAAACAAACTATGTACCATTTTGGCTTTTTGTAATATATGTATTAGTTTGTTCCATCCGAGTTTCACTTCAAAAGCAACATCAACAGCATCTTCAAGGGTCTGGAAGGGTCAAAACTGAATGCCAAACCGGATACCTTGAGAACAAATAAGCATAACTGCATTGCATGCTAACCCCTTTTGTTTGTTTTGTAGGTTTTTATTTTATTGCCACTAACTCTGTTGTGATGTTCAGGAATTATTGCTCGACGCCGAGTATTTCCCCTCAACCGTCCGCACCGTTTTCCAACCCGTAACAACCTTCCGGGCATTCAAATGGATCAGATGCAGCAGGACCTTACTGAGGTCAGAAATCAAATGGCAAATGAAAGGCTAGAGATGAGGAATCAAATGACTCAGTTTATGGAAGTGATGAACAACATGGCTCAGAGCCAGGAAAGATTGAGGGCCATGGTGGAAAGGCAGAATCAAGAAGATCCACATATAGGGACTGCCGGCACCAGCAACAATGAAAGGGTCCAACCTCATGTTAACCCCCCTGTATTTGGACCACACCTCCATCCTGAGGTCAACATCCCTGCAAATGTTCAAGGGACTGCCACTGCAGCCAGGGTACTTCAAGAAGACCCCCAAGAGGATCAGTTTACAGTAATGGGTGCTGGGGAAGAAGCTTATGATAGAAGGTTGGATGAGATAGCTGAGAAATTGAGGTCCTTAGAATCTCAAAATTCTCTGGGTTTCGATGTCATGGACATGGGCTTGGTAGACGGGGTCAGGATTCCCCATAAGTTTAAGCCTCCTTGTTTTGAAAAATACAACGGGACTTCATGCCCCCGGACTCATTTGCAATCATTTCTGGGAAGGCTGAAGGCCTATACTATGGATGAGAAGCTCTGGATGTTCTATTTCGAAGACAGCTTGACTGGAGCGTCAAGAGAATGGTACTCTCACTTGACAAGGGCAACTATTAGATGCTGGAAGGACCTGGCTGAGGCCTTCATCATACAGTATCAGTATAACTTAGACATGGCACCCAACAGGACCCTCCTAATGGGAATGTCACAGTCGTCAAGGGAAAGTTTCCGAGAATATGCCCAGAGATGGAGGCAACTGGCTGCTGCTGTTCAACCACCTATGTCTGAAAGGGAAATGGCAGATATGTTCATGAACACCCTTCAGGGGACTTACATTGACAGGCTGGCTGCTTTCTCTTCCACTAGCTTCGCAGATGTTGTCATAGCCGGGGAGAGAATTGAAAGCCTATTGAAGATGGGTAAGATCACAGACAATGGTGCAAGCTCGTCCAGTAGTACGAGGAAGCCTTTTGCAGGCCCAAGAAGAACTGGCGAGACCAACGCCATCCACACCAACAGGGGCAGGCCCCAATATGTTCACAGATCAGTGGCAGCAGTCACCATTCCCGCTCCAGCTCATCCTCAGCCAGTTTATCAACCTCCGCAACAAAACTATCAACCACAACCTCAGTACCATCAGCAGAATCAGTATCCTCCGAGAAATTACAACAACAGCAACACCAACAACAATAACCAGCAAAGGCCATTTCAGCAGAGGCCTTCTCAAGCCAACAGGGTAATCGATCCGATCCCTATGCCATATGCTACACTGCTGCCACAACTCCTGAAACTCAACCTAGTTGAGCTTAGGACGTTGGCACCTCCAGATCCCAACAGTCTACCCAGAAACTACGATGTCAACGCTAGGTGTGCTTTTCATTCAAATGCACCTGGCCACAGTACAGAAAAGTGCAGAGCTCTGCATATGAAGGTACAAGACCTGGTAGACTCGAAAGCTCTGAATTTCGCACCACCACCCTATGTCAATAAGAACCCCATGCCAAACCACGGTGGTCCTAGAATTAACTCTATTGAAGAAGACAAGCCGTCCTATTTAATAACCAGTGTGGGTCAGATCCGGACACCGTTGGTAGAAATTAAGGCTCAACTCCTCGAATGTCAAATGTTCCCGGGGTGTGAGTTGGGGTGTGCTTACTGCAATATCTCAGTCAATGGGTGCGATAATCTGAGGAATGGCATAGATGGTCTTATTCAGAGTGGCCAACTTCAAATCACCACATCATTTCCTACAAATCCAGCAATCTCATCAGCAACAACTCCAGAACCTCCTACAACTGCAACAACCATTGTTCCTGACAATTCTTCGGCTTCATCAACAAGTACTTCATCTATCATCTCAACTGATCAGCTATCAACAAATTTTTCTTCTACAACTCCAGCACCACTCCATTTCGAAACTCCTACAACAACAACATCCATTCTTCCATCAATGTCTCCTACAACACCAGCAACAAATCATGAAGATGTCTCGACTGTCACAATATTTTATGATCCTGAAAACGACTCTGTCTACAACTCAGAAGGTGCTGCTCCCATCAGAGCACCAGTTACAATTTATTATGATCCGCAGACTATTACAATTCCTTCCGCAGCCGCAGTCAGTCCAGTCACTATCACGGTGCCTGGACCAGTACCTTATGAAAGTAGTAATGCCATCCCTTGGCATTACGGCTCTGACCTGTACTGTGAAGGACAAAGAATCACTTTTGAATCATCAACCCCTGCACCACAAATTGACAATGTGGGAGGAGGCGGAGGCTTCACTCGAAGCGGACGTCTTTTCGCTCCACAAATTCAGAGACCCACTGCCGAAGCAGAAGCTGCTGCCAAGGCAAAAGGAAAAAGCTTGGTGCAGGATGAGCAGACTGTCAAAGAAGCTTTGAAAACACCCTTCGATCAAGAGGTTGATGAGTTCATGCGAATCATCAAAAAGAGTGATTATAAAATAGTGGATCAGCTTCATCAGACGCCTTCCAAGATCTCAATCCTATCATTGCTTATGTGCTCCGAAGCCCATCGGAATGCACTACTCAAAGTCTTGCACGCAGCTTACGTGCCTGAAGAGATCACTGTCAATCAGTTGGAAGCTGTAGTTGGAAATGTCAATGCTAGTCACGGACTAGGGTTCACCAATACTGATTTGACAACAGAAGGCCGCAACCATAACAAAGCCTTGCACATAACCATGGAATGTAAAGGTGTTGTCCTTTCTCATGTACTGGTAGACACGGGGTCATCCCTCAATGTCTTACCTAAAAAGGCCCTGGTGAAGCTAGAATATGACGGATTGGCGTTGAGACCCAGCAACCTGGTGGTGAGAGCCTTTGATGGTTCAAAGAGATCGGTTCTGGGAGAAATTGAATTGCCCATAACGATTGGCCCACAGACCTTCAAAACGACCTTCTACATGATGGATATACAGCCTGCCTACAGCTGTTTATTGGGTAGGCCATGGATTCACGCCGCTGGCGCCGTGACCTCTACCCTTCACCAGAAGTTAAAATATGAGTGGGAGGGTCAAATCGTTACAATCTGTGGAGAAGAGGATATTTTTGTCAGCCACCTGGCTACCTATAAGTATATTGAGATGGATGGGGAGATCCATGAAACGATGAGCCAGGGGTTCGAAGCTTTGAATGTCAATGAAACATCTGCTGTGCCTGGTACTTCAATATCATCATACCAACAAGCCCGGAAGGTTGTTGAGGGAGGAAACGCCCAAGGCTGGGGCAAACTGTTGTCGGTGGAGAAGAAAGAGGATAGATTTGGGTTGGGTTACAAACCAACTCAACAAGATCAAGCAGAGGCTGCGAAAGAGCCCAACTTTGTGAGTGGGGGGATGCTCACCCCTGATGCTGTCAACTGTTTGGAAGACGAGCTGGAAGAAGAACGCAACCTGGAAAGCTGGATTCGTCCAAAGATCCCGGGGAGCAGTATCTCAAACTGGTCTTCCCAGGAAATTATAAGAGTTACTCATGCAGAGTAATTATTATTTCCTGTATTTTTTATAGCATGCATCAAAGTCTTGCATCTTGCCCAAGATGACAAGACTCATTTTGTAATCGGGCCATCTGTACTTTTTGTGCAACAAGATTAATCAATGAAATATCAGACATCTTTTTTGCAAACGAGTCTTTTTCTTTTCCGCTCACTGTTTTCCCATTTTTCTTTTTGTACAAATAATAAATGGCAGTGTTTTCAAAATGACAACTTTATTTCACTTTTCTAAAACAAGATTAAAATCAAATCACTAAAATGAACCAACTGAACCCTTGCAGAGTGTGCCTTCCAGACAGCACCGACAACAGCACGGCTATGACTTCGTATGACTTTGACAATCCAATCAATCAAGCTGATGAAGGGGTTGAAGAAGAATATGAGCTTCCTGAAGAGCTAGCCAGATTGTTGAGACAAGAGGAAAAGGTTATTACTCCTCACCAGGAGGAGGTTGAAGTGATTAATCTTGGTACAGATGAAGACGTGAAAGAGGTTAAAATCGGGGCCTGCCTGCAAGACTCAGTGAAGAGACAACTGATTGACCTGCTTCAAGAGTATGTGGACGTGTTTGCTTGGTCTTATCAAGACATGCCAGGGTTGGATACCGATATTGTCGTGCACAAGCTGCCGTTGAGAGAAGAATGCCCGCCAGTTAAACAGAAGTTGCGCCGTACTCGCCCAGACATGGCAATGAAAATCAAAGAAGAGGTACAAAAGCAATGGGACGCCGGGTTCCTTGCTGTGACTAGCTATCCACCGTGGGTCGCTAACATAGTACTTGTGCCTAAAAAAGACGGCAAAGTAAGGATGTGTGTTGACTACCGGGATCTGAACAGAGCCAGCCCGAAAGATGATTTTCCTTTACCTCACATTGATGTATTGGTGGATAATACGGCTCAGTTCTCAGTATTCTCTTTCATGGACGGATTTTCAGGCTACAACCAGATTAAGATGTCACCTGAAGACATGGAGAAGACAACCTTCATCACACCCTGGGGCACGTTCTGCTACAAGGTAATGCCATTTGGGCTCAAGAATGCTGGTGCAACATATCAACGGGCTATGGTAACATTATTCCACGATATGATCCATAAAGAAATAGAGTGTTATGTGGATGACATGATTGCCAAGTCCCTTACTGAAGAAGATCACCTGGTAAATCTGCTGAAGTTATTCAAGCGTCTGAGGAAGTACCAGCTGAAGTTGAACCCCAACAAGTGCACATTCGGGGTGAGATCTGGTAAGCTGCTGGGATTTATTGTAAGCGAGAAAGGGATTGAAGTTGACCCTGATAAAGTCAAAGCTATTCAAGAGATGCCTGCACCAAAAACAGAGAAAGAAGTTCGAGGGTTCTTAGGTCGATTGAACTACATCTCATGGTTCATATCTCACCTTACTGCAACCTGTGAACCTTTGTTCAAGCTGTTAAGAAAGGAACAGACGGTCAGGTGGAATGAAGACTGCCAGAAGGCTTTTGACAAGATCAAAGAATACTTACAAGAACCTCCAATCCTTATGCCTCCAGTTGAAGGAAGACCTCTGATAATGTACCTGACAGTATTAGAAGAGTCGATGGGGTGTGTGTTGGGCCAGCATGACGAGTCTGGTCGAAAAGAGTATGCAATATACTACCTAAGCAAAAAGTTTACCGACTGTGAACAGCGTTATTCACTGCTCGAGAAAACTTGCTGTGCTTTAGCGTGGGCTGCTCGCCGACTGAGACAGTATATGTTGACCCACACTACCTTATTAATCTCCAAAATGGACCCAGTCAAGTACATTTTCGAGAAGCCAGCTCTTACCGGACGGGTTGCAAGATGGCAAATGATCCTCACAGAATATGACATCCAGTACACATCTCAGAAAGCCATCAAGGGCAGTGTATTGTCTGATTATCTTGCTGAGCAACCCATTGATGATTACCAGCCTATGAGGTTTGACTTCCCTGATGAAGACATCATGTTCATAAAAGCGAAAGATCATGAAGAGCCTGTGCACACTGAAGGGCCTGACCCGGAAGAAGAATGGACTATGATGTTTGACGGGGCTGTTAACATGAATGGTCGTGGTGTTGGTGCAGTACTCATTACACCCAAAGGAGTTCACATGCCTTTCTCGGCAAAACTCACTTTCAACTGCACTAACAACGAAGCTGAATACGAAGCTTGCATTATGGGTCTTGAGGAAGCCATTGACCTCAGGATCAAAACATTGACTGTATTCGGAGATTCAGCTTTGGTAGTCAATCAAACCAACGGCAAATGGTACACACACCAGGACCATCTGATACCTTACAGGGATTATACAAGGAGGTTATTGACTTTCTTCACAACAGTCAAGCTTGAGTATATCCCTCGGGACGAGAATCAGTTTGCAGATGCTCTAGCTACCATTTCATCCATGATCAAAGTTCAGACTGCCAACTTTGTACCTCAGATTTCAGTGTCCAGACTTGACAGACCAGCATATGTGTTCGCAGCAGATGTTGTCAAAGATGATAAGCCTTGGTTTCACGACATTAAGTGCTTCTTGGAAGATCAGACATACCCACCTGGGGCATCTTCCAATGATAAGAAGACTTTGAGAAGGCTTGCTGGTAGTTTCTTTCTGAATGCTGATGGGTCTTTATACAAGAGGATCTTTGATATGGTACTCCTCAGATGTGTTGATAAGACAGAAGCAGATTTGTTGATGCATGAAGTGCACGAAGGATCCTTTGGCACCCATGCCGGAGGGCATGCCATGGCTAAGAAATTGTTAAGATCAGGGTATTATTGGATCACCATGGATGCAGACTGTTGTGCCTACGCCAGAAAATGCCATAAATGCCAGATCTACGCAGATAAGGTGCATGTGCCTCCCAATCCTTTGAACATCATGTCTTCACCATGGCCCTTTGCCATGTGGGGCATTGATATGATTGGCAAGATTGAGCCAACTGCTTCGAACGGCCACAGATTCATCCTGGTTGCTATTGACTATTTCACCAAGTGGGTCGAAGCAGCCTCATACGCAAACGTCACAAGACAAGTGGTAGCCAGATTTCTGAAAAGAGATATCATCTGCCGATACGGAGTTCCCGAGCGAATCATTACTGATAATGGTTCCAACTTAAATAACAAAATGATGGCAGAACTGTGCCGGGACTTCAAGATCCAACATCACAATTCTTCTCCTTACAGGCCAAAGATGAATGGCGCTGTTGAGGCAGCAAATAAGAACATCAAGAAGATTGTGCAGAAGATGGTAGTCACTTACAAAGATTGGCATGAAATGCTACCATTCGCCTTGCATGGGTATCGCACGTCAATCAGAACGTCCACTGGGGCAACACCATATCAACTTGTGTATGGTATGGAAGCGGTCCTTCCGGTTGAGGTCGAATTACCCTCTCTACGGGTACTGATGGATGTTAAACTGAGTGAAGCAGAATGGGTTCGGGCCCGATACGAACAACTGAGTCTGATCGAAGAGAAAAGATTGGCTGCAATTTGTCATGGGCAGTTATATCAGAAGAGAATGAAGAAAGCCTTCGATCAGAAAGTCAGGCACCGAGAGTACCAAGTAGGAGATCTTGTGCTGAAAAGAATCCTTCCTCCTCATACAGACCACAGGGGCAAGTGGACTCCGAATTACGAAGGACCATTCGTGGTAAAGAAAGTTTTCTCCGGTGGAGCACTGATGCTCAGCACCATGGATGGTGAAGATTTCCCATCCCCTGTGAATTCAGATGCGGTTAAAAAATACTTCGCATAAATGACCCGCTGGACATAAAAACAGAATGTAGGTCCAGGCAAAAATAGGGCATCCCGGCGAGTCAGAAACAGAATAAAAGACTCGGGCAAAAATAAGGGAAAATAAATGACAAAAATGTATACCCGCTGAGTTGAAAAGCCGCATTGGACAGCTCAGGCAAAAATGGGTATCCCGATGGATTGAAAACCCGAAAGGGCGATCCATGCAAAATAAGGGAATAAGCGAACAACGGCATTCTGAATTCGTCTGTATCATCTACAACTTGGTAAACTTCGAAAGGATCAAGCTTCAATCAGAATCAACCTTCTTCAGAAAGCAAGATGAGAAGAACGTCAAAAAGTCATACGAGTCATAGTGAAGAGGAAGCTCCTCAAAGCGTCATCAACACTGCCAACACTTTGTTTCTCAATTTGTAACAATCTCCTCATTTCAGGGGATATGTTCCTTTGACTGTATCTCGCCAATTCAGGGCCTATGAATTAATAAAATCAGATTTTCAGTCATGTCTCGTTTTGTACATTTTATTTGCAAAAAATGTCTGATGTCTTAAAAGAAAAAAACTGATTGCATAAGAATACAGATGCTTATCGTCGAATAAGAACATGCTTGCAGGAAATATGTTTACTCTCAGAAGTATTCTAAACTCCTATGACGGAATCCAGTAAGGGATACCTCGGGATTACCTTGCGCGTTTCTCTATCTTTTTCAGGATTGCAGGTATCCAGAATGCAACTTGGGGCATGAAAGCTTTATCCCAGCAAGCTGGCAAATCCACACTCAAGTTTAGCACCCGAAGTGCTCTCTCCAGCTGAGTTGCCTTTCATGACTCTCCCCAGTTGAGTTGGCCACTTATTACTTATCCCCATCGGAGTTGCCAGGCATCACAGAAGGCGCCCATATCCCCGGCTGAGTCAAGAAGCTACCTCAACAGAATCCCTAGGGAGGTCTCTCAATGATCTCTCTTTCTCCCCAGCCGAGTTACCATCTCGCCCTCAGCCGAGTATAAAAGTCAGGGAATCATCTCCCCACAGAATTCTCAGCCTCTATTCAGAAGAGCAACGCATGAAGGATCACAACAGAGTGAAGAAAGCTTCTACAACCCCCTAGCTGGGTCCTATGTTTATAGGATAGGTCTCAATGACCCGAATCCCCAAGCAGATACATCTCATCAAATCTACCAGTGATCTCAAACCCCCAGCTGGGATGTCCATTTCAAGCAGATCGATCAAAGATCTTCGCAACAGCGGGACCCTGATTCCGGTTTGGTATCTTTGCACAATCATAGCATTCGCATCATACTCACCCACAAAGCGTAGCATTCCGTTTTAACACGGAGCATTACGGCAAAAATCAAGCATATAGCATAATCATAAGCCCTGTTATGAATCAAACACTTGTGAATAATGACAGTTCATCAAAATCCCCACCAGGTTCCCCAGCAAAAAACAGCTGCCTCTCAATCCACAAACACCAGTATATACTCATTTTGACACCCGTCCGTGTCATATCCCCAGCGCAGTCGCCTACACTCTATATATCAGATACTTGTTCATATTATACTTTTCTCTCTTGACACTCGTCCGTGTCACCTTGCCCAGCCGATAAACACTCATCTATACAATACTCATACTCGTTACTCATGTTACACTCATACAGATACTCGTCCGTATCTTGTATATACCATTCATATCCCCACAGATTCGACTTTGGTCCTTGTTCTTTGTTAACCCGTTGGTACTCGTCCGTACCATCATCTCAGAGCGTGCGTCTAGAGTTTGTTTCTACATGATACTCGTCCGTATCATAGTCTTAAGGATGCTCGTCCGCATCTTTAATCCATACACCGTGTCAAACACTTCTGTCTTCTTGAATAAAGATACTCGCTTGTGTCTACTATTCCCCAGAAGAGTCCTCTCAGATTCAAAACTCGTCCGTGTACTCTGTTAACCGGTCGATACTCGTCCGTATCGTCATCTTTGAACACGCGTCGGTATTTGTTTCTACCCGATACTCGTCCGTATCATAGTCTTAGGGATGCTCGTCCGCATCTTTAATCTATACACAATACCAAACACTTATACCTCTTGTTTCTTGGATGTGAACACTCGTCCGTGTTTACCATTCCTCAGTAGATCACCAACAGACAAATTTCTTTTATCCGACACTCGTCCTGTGTTGTGGTAAACCCTGAGAGCAGCCGTCCCCTTCTAGGTGGTCGTCCTCCACCTCTTGATGGTCGTCCTCCATCATGCTCATCCGATGGCCGTCCCCATCGTTGATTTTAGCAGCCGTCCCCTGCTAGGTGGTCGTCCTCCACCCTTTTGATGATCGTCCTTCATCAATTTTATCCAATGGCCGTCCCCATTGTTGATCTTTGGTTATCTGACACTCGTCCTATGTCATGATAAACCCCGAGAGCAGCCGTCCCCTGCTAGGTGGTCGTCCTCCACCTCTTGATGGTCGTCCTCCATCATGCTCATCCGATGGCCGTCCCCATCGTTGATATTTTCGGCAGCCGTACCCTGCCAGGTGGTCGTCCTCCACCTTGATGGTCGTCCCCATCATAATTCCTTTATTCCCCAACAGAGCAGCCGTCCCCTGGTAGGTGATCTTCCTTCACCTTTGATGGCCGTACCCCATCATCTGTTTATTTCATTTATTCTTTAACCCGATGGCCGTCCCCGTCGTGGTCCCGTTTCCTTTTTAGCCCGATGGCCGTCCCCATCGTTGTTTACTTTGCTTTATGAACTTGATGGCCGTCCCCGTCATGTTTCATTAATTCCCAGAGAATCTTACTTTATCTTGATGGCCGTCCCCATCATAATTTGATTTTCCCCAGCTAGTCGGTCGTCCCCGTCTTGGCTTTACCTTTTATCCCCAGCATGTCGGCCGTCCCCGTCATTGCTTTGTTTTCCGCACTTTACAATATACTTTATTTTCCTTTTACAATCTATATCCCTTTTCTTCTTCATTCTGTGAGTTCAAATTTTGGACTGTCTTTGGTATTCAACCACAAGTTATCTTGTTTGCCTGTTAAGCCATTGCTTACATCCTGCACAGCTAACTCATGTTTGAATAGGGGCAGCTGTAAACACCCCAAATTTGCCCTCACCCATTTCACCATGGCTTGTGATCATCTCATATGCATAAACACAATCATATCATCTCATATCTCATTTTTGATTCACTGCATAGATTTTAAGTCATCTGCACCTAGGGTTTGTGATTTGAGCAATCCAAGAGCCTCCTGAGCCACCCCAAAGGCCATCAATCAATTCAAAGGGGTCCATGTGTGTTCTTATATCATATTACATCCTCTCAAAGTCAAGAATGCAAAAGAATCACAAGAACTGGGATTGGAATGGATGCAGAGCCAAGTTTGACTGCACAGTTGACCTAAAATTAGGGTTTTGGTTTCAGAGGCCATGACTCCAATTTTTTTGGTCATTCTTGTTTCCATTGGTCTCTATATGGTATAGGGAGTATGCATATCAATTTTCATGAAGAAATTCCATGGGGAAGTCATCTGATCAAGGGTTGACTTTTCAGACAAGTCAGTGTAAAATCAGGGCATCTGAGGCCCCCAATGACCCAACCAAGGGGTGATCTTCATCATTTTGAGTGTATATGGTCTTTATTTGATCATGGAAGAAGATTGAAGTTCACAAAAATCAAGAATTTGAAGTTTTTGCAAAGTTGACTTTTTTGGGCATAGTTGACTTTTCAAGGATATGTCATTTTAGGTCATTTTTCAAGCCTTGATTTTTGATCCAAGAAAGCTTCAAATGGAAAAACCTTGGTCATGAAAGTTGTAGATCACATTTTTCCCTTTTCAAAAAGTACAAGAACATGATCTAATTCTTCATGGATCAAAAGTTATGGTTTGACAAAGTTGGCCAAAATCACTTATTTTCAAGAAATGCCTCAAATGAGAAACTTGCAAAATCATGAACCAAGGCTGTTTGTAACTTCTAGTTGGCATCAAACCATTACACAAACATTCTATGTGACATAAAAGTCAGAATTGAACCAAAATGCTCATGTTTCATGGCTTATGGAATGAGAAAATCACATGTGAACCAAAATGAGCCAACTTGCAAAACTCATGATCACACTTCCTACCACTTGCTACATTGGATGTTGAGCTTTGCTAGCCCTTCCCCTCACCCTTGTTGCGCCAGCCCCATGCTTGTACTAGCCTAGAACCAAGCCATACCTCTCTTACACAAAGAGTGGACTTTTGGCAAAAGTGAACTTACCAATCAATAAAGGCCATGTCAAATCATCTGACCTATAGGATTATTTTATACTATCCTTTGGCAAGCAAAACATATCAAGAAGCAAGGCTGAAAGAGATCACAACACACCATACACAAAAACACACCCCATTTGCATTTCTCTTCGAATCTGCCTCCACAAGCCTCAAACACTCAAACCATTTTCATACCTCAACTCATCATGCCTCATTAAGCCAAAACCACCAAAGAACCAAGCCTGAATCAAGCAAGAACTCCACTTCTCCATTTTCACTCCAACTTGCAGTTTCTTTCGAAACTCACTCCACAAGCCATAAACATCCAAACTCACTCCACAAACCTTCTTAAAACATCACCCTGATCACAAAGAACCACCCACATTGGCCTGAAACTGCCTGAATCACCATTGCCATTTTCAACTGAGCTTGAGCAGAAGCTGTTCAAACTCTTCATCTAGCCAACATAAACTTCTCCAAAGCATTCAAGCATCATCAAGAGGTCATAAGGAGTGGATTTCACAAGGAGGGGAGGTCAGAAAGTTGCTGGAGTGAAAGCTTCGAATCTCAGGTAGCTCAAGAAATCTTTTTCCAGAAATCTTTTTTCATGTTCTAAACTTGTTCTCCATGCTTCACTGATTATCCTGATGCTTTTAGTTTTGGAAATGGTGATGAAATGAGAATTTAATTGATCTCTGAAACTCTGTGACCTAAAAATTTGTTTTGCTCGATTCATGAGTTTGGGGAAGAATAAATTTGTTTTGATTGGGGGTTTTGGTTCGTGAGTGAGTGGGAATCATTTCCATGTTTTTAGATTTCGTTTTAGTTAGGATTTGAGAGAGTTTGGAGATTTTCAGGTGGCCTTCCCACCGGAGAAGACGACCGGAGGTCTTCTCCGGCCACCTGAAAGTCATTATGCCCTAATCCTGTAATTAAATGCCATTTGAATTTGGACCGTAGGATCAGTTGACTCAGTGGACTTCCCGCGCGCATGGAGGGCCCAGATCCTCTTGCTTTGCCCTAATCCATTTATTTAGATTAATTAATTCATAATTAGGTTAATTAACTCAGATGCAACCTCAGCCGTCCAGATGCGCGCTGGTCAACACTTTTGAACCCAGAAGCAATCCTAGCCTCTCCTTCTGATTACTTCTCCATTTATTTATTTATTTTCATTTCTTTTTCATTAAATTTGCATGATTTATTTAAAATAGCAAAACTTGTTTAAAAATTATGAAATTTTTTATCCTGAGTTTCATTAATTTTTCAAACACAAAAATATTTTTATTTTCATTTTTAGCATTTAAAAAGTATTTTTAAATATTTAAAAGTTTATTTTTAATTGATTAATGAAAATTAATTAATTAAAAATACTTATAGGTATTTAAAAATCACCAAAAAATTCATGAAATGTTCTAAGACATTTAGAAACATTCTCCAACCTTCAAACCAAATTTCTTTTTTGATCTTGATGCATTTTGAGAATTTTTCATTGAATTAAAATTATTTTTGTGCATTAATTTGATCCATAGTTCGAAAAATCATTTCTGCTTATTCATGAGGAGTTGGACATTGATTCTTCTTGCATTGCATTGTGTTTAGCATGTAGTTTTTGAGATAAAAAGGCCATGATTTGATCTTTCATTTTCAATTTGTTTGGCATTTCTTTTGTGTAGAAACCCTAAAACCCTAGAATCTTGTGAAAATCATAACTTGAGATTGGTTAAGAGTTGAGACCTCTCCTTTGGGCATGGGTTTAGTATAGGATTAGGGGTCCTTTGTGTGGCATTTTCAATTTTTTGTAATGTTGTTTGCTTCTGGTTTTGGTTTGTGTTTGATGTTTGATTCATAAACCCTAATTTGGGCTTCCATATGCATCCACCTTGCATTTCCTTGCATAGCATGACTTGCCTTGACATTTCAAGCATCCATTTGATTCATTTGACATCATAAGACATATAGAAAACATGTTTGATCATTTCATCATGTATTTTCCATGTTGTATGCCATGTGCACTTCATAACTTTTCATGTATGTTCATGTGCTCTGACTAGCTTCATTTGCATTCATGAACTTGTATGATCATTTCCATGTACTGCCTTATGTTTGTAGCATCTCATAGCATCATTAGCATCATGTATATGCTTCTGGTTTTGTTCCTCATCATGTCATCTCATCCCATTTTGCATTGCATTGCATTTCTTTCCTAACCCTTTCAGGTGGTAAGTGATTCTGAGAAGTGGATTTGCCTTCACTTCTCATACTTTTCTTTTCATCTCTCTTGCATCCATGCTGCATTTTTGTTTGTGTTTGAGTTTGATCTTGCTCATTCTTCTTCCTCCCACTTGCTTTCCCCAAGTGACTTGACTTCTTGAATGAAGCAAGTTGCTTTGCTTCTCTTGATCCTTTCATCTGCTTCCTGGTGGTTCCATTGAAGACTTCTTCTTGAAAACCTCACAAACCTTAGGATCAACCAAGCATGACAATGATTAGGGTTTTGATTAGTCCCCCACTTAGTTTTACCTTTGTGTCTCATTGAGTCTTCTCTTCTCATCTCATAATCAGGGACTAAACCCTAAAGGCTTTAAGGCTTTGTGATTAAGCTTATGCCTGCATCCTTCTCTTAGGATGGAGTGTATAACTTTAATCCTAAGTGTTAAACCCTTGATGTGTTTAAATCTCTTAATCAATTCACTTAATAAGTATCAAGACATCACACTTGTAACTTGGGCCTTGCATTAGGGTTCTAATTCTTCCTTAAATGGTTAAGAAGGACTAACCCTAGTGTTAATGGACAAGTCCCCCTCAAGTTGTCTTACAAATCATAAAAATCACTTCATCATCATACCATTAAATAAAATCCACTTAATCAAAGGCTTGTTTTGTCATGAGTTTAATCCCTAATCATGGATTAAGTTGAGGAGTTTTCCTCAGCTTAAACATTCTCATCTATTATCCTTCTATTAGGATGGTGTAATGAGTCTGTTTAAATCCCTGATTATGGCTTAATTTCATTACTTAACACTAGACAAAAAAAAACATCAAAAACATCTAAATAATCACAAGTAGGTTAATGATCTTAATCCTACACCAAAGGTGATTAAGTGTGAGAATCTGACTTCACACTTAAGGTACTCTCATTACCCCTAATCAGAGGGAAGATGTGATGAGTTTACCAAATCCATTGGTTTAGACTTAAGCTCATCAACTTATGACAAATTCCAAAAAAGCAATAAAAGACTGAAGACACAAAAACAAACAATAATCGTCTCCTCCGGGATTCTTTTCTCATCACCTTCACTCACAAACGAGAACTTGCTTCTTCCGTCTAATGCAAGACAGTTTGCACCTGAGCCAGACAGGTCATACACTTGAGCATAGACAAGTAAGCAGTTCACAAGTCAATTCATCTTTCAGTCTCTTTGGGTCAAACTACGGTGTTCTGACTTCCTCATTGCACGAGAGGATACATAGGCATAACTTAACAGTTATCGAACAAAAGTCTCTGTATATTCCCCCTCTTTTTAGCCTTATTCTTTAAGCCTCATAATCTTGAGCATTTTATTCCAGTTCTTGCACTGACACTGTATATACATTACACTTCACACTTCTTTTACACAGACACCTGTACATTCTTTTCCAGCTCTTTTATACACAGATTGCACTGACACTACCCCTTTAATACACAAATCTTTTAAGCGTGGATCCCGTCGAGTACGGCGGACAATCTGGGTGCTAATACCTTCCCAGGTTGTAACCAACCCCCTTTCTCAGTCTCTCTGGTTCGCAAACCGTCTTATCCGTATCTTTCTAGGTCTATGCAGCATTGCCTTTCCTCCGGGATAAAAATGCCTAGCTGGCGACTCTATTCATCTCCAGTGAGTTCACGGCTGTGTGTTCTCATTGTCCCTCTCGCCGACCGTTCGCGTCTGTACCTTTATTTGGGCCAGTCCCATTTATCGGGAGCGACAATGTTGAATGAACTATTTAGGACATCTTCTTCGACATGTTGCTCCAGATGTTGAAACACTTCAACTCAACATGTTTAGGCTCACAATAGTACTTCCTTGCTTTAATCTGTTCTTTATTTTGCAAGATTCTATACATTTTATTGCTACTATATTTGTTTTACAAAATTAATGTCAATCCTATAAATACAGAACTCATGATCCCCCCTTTGGCAAATTTTGGCTAAGAAAAAAATATATGAAAGATTTCAGCAGCAATTCTGAAAAAACAATAGCAAAACAATCTCTTCATCATGTTAAGACATGTTGATAGACGTCTTCCTTAACAAACTTTCTCATCATCAGTGGGAATAGTAGTGGACAAAGATTAGAAAGTCCTAAACTCTTGGCCGAACTAATCCATTACTACCCCTATCCATCCAGGTTCCCAGAAACATTCCTCTCAGACTGAGAAGTACTCCCCCATCAAGGAGACCAATGGTGACATACGAGAACAAGAACATCATTCCCTTATGTAACTCAGAACACAAGTCACAATTGTGTTCATAAATTAGGACATTAGTCACAAAGACTAAACTCCAACATCCATCTAGAAATCCCAACTACCATACCTGGAACACACGCCTGACACAACCATTGGAACAACAACCCCAAACACACCATCTGAGCAACCCTTGCAACCTTTTATCCCCCTTTTTAGCCAAAAATTGGCAAACACATCCATCATAGCACCACACCCATGCAGTACTCATCCAGAAACAAATAAAACCCATCAGAGAAAAGAAAAGATGAAAACACTCACAGGCTGAATGAGGAGAAACACTCTCTATAAATAGTAGGCAATGACATAGATAGTAACACACTATCTTTGAATAAATAAGCGTTCTTGGTCTAGGATCTTTATTATAGGATCAAAAACTTCTGCACCACTTAATGTGGACCGTCCAAATCAGACCTTGACCAGCTGACTTTATTCTCCCAAGCTAAATGGACCAATAACAAATATGCATGCATAAAACTCGTGTTTCACATCCTCCTACTAGAACCGTCCACAAAAGAACTCCTAGTTTTCCTCACAACACACATGTTATGAAACATGTTCTGACATCCAACCACAAGTTGTCTGCTAGCAACACTACAAGCATGGTTCACAACCGCTTCAAAATCCAAATTAACACTGCAGATAATAACTTTATCCAAGTGAATCCATACAACCCATACTTATTAGACCATGTTACAACATGATGTGTGACACCACATACACTTATCAGAGGAAACCATTATGAATGGGAACAATCAAAGTGCACTTGGTATTACTCCTTTAAACCAAGATATATATTGTCAGAAACAAAAAAAAAACACTGCTCCCCATTAACTTCATAAATCCAGCTACACAAAAATGTAACATTCTCCCCTATCAAGGATAACACATGCTTCTTTGTACTTTGATGAATGGAAAACATAATACGCATTTTCATGTCTTCAAGAGCTCACTCTTTGTTCAATCCATAATTGAACACAGTCACTCCTTGTACCAAAACACATGATCCCTTCTTGGTTTCTTGTTACCACAAGCTACAACTGTTGATCATCTTCTTGCTAGCAGGACTTGACACTAGGCCTATATTAACATTACAGTCTTTTATTATTGGCCAGACACTCCAAGACAATACTCATCCAATATTCTAATTTTGACAATAGAATCAGTTCATGAATATCCACAATCCAACTTTTAAGTAATCAATACCTAATTTACTTCAGTCTTCTCTACCATATCAATCTTACTACTTCATCATTCTACCATATGATAAGGTAGTCTCTAGTTGGATACAATGTAGGCAGTTACCCCAGATAATGTCATAACACCAGTTAGAACATCTTCCATACACCAAGACATCATCACCATGATTCTTGATATGTTCCACCAACTGGACTTACTAAAACATAGTAATCCAAGAACTTAATATCTTCAACAATACTGGGCCACTACCTTGAATCAGAAATCCAGAAAGAGAGATAAATTATCATCCACCTTCAAGAAGAACAAATCTACTTGAGTCTTCAACTCATCACCCTTCTGCCCAAGAGTAACTTATTCCAAGACAATCCTCAAGACCAGCTAGTTGCCACACTCTGATTATCTTGATTCTTCAAATCCACTAAAGAGATCAACCAATAGCCACAGTTTGATCACCTCATTTAGGAACCCTCATAAGAAAAAGCCAACTACCACACTTTACCTTCTTCACGTTTGTCAGAATTCTCACAAAATATTATGATCTATTTATTTTGTAAATCATCCTATCTTTAATTGATGTGCCACTTCACCAACTGAGATTATGATTTTGAACTAGATGTTTGAACATTATCATTCCACATCCAACTGTTGAATTCAGCTCCTTCTTCTGCCAATTTAAAGAACCTCCTCCCTTAACAGAACAAGAGTTTCATGCTCTCATAGACTTGATTCACCAACCATGTTTGAGTAGACAGCCTCTATTCTGTTGATTCTGCAGTAATCCCTACCAATATCACACATTGATGAGAATCTGCCAATGCTTCTCCAAAGTCATCAAACCTGCCACAGTATGAGACTTCAGAAGTAATAGTCAAGAACTAGAACTCATAGCCATACCAAGAAAGACACCTTTCCTTGAGTAAAGCATTCTTCACAAAGTTTTTATAATGTTATCTATTATAACTTTATGATAATCATTCTGGTCTGCACCTGAACCAGAAATAGACCATTTTGAGTGGTCATTAAAACTATGATGTCTACATAGTTTATCATCTTCATCTATGAGATGATACCAGGACCCCTTCATGATTCTGCACAACCTCCCTTGTCATGGGAAGATAAAACTTCAGCTACACACACCAAGACTAGTAAAAAGACTACCAGTCTCATAACCATTATGATCAGCCCCAGCAGCACTCAAGCTTCATAAAAATAATATGCACCCTTGCACCAGTAGACCACAAATAACACTCTTAACTCCCCCTGATATGGACAACCAAAGCTCCTTCAGAAAGTGACCACTTATCACCAATTTCTCAGTACACTTTCTGAGTCAAATCGTTCAGCCAGCAGGCGTGCATAATTTCCAGATAAATATTAAGTCTCTCGTCAAAGTATCCACCTTCAATCATATGCATCACAACAATAATAGACAAATACTAAGTCTCCCATAAAATTATTTGCTATTAGTCATATAGGGTTACCTTTTCACACAAGGTAGGACAAATAGTATGACTTCTTATTCTTTTGCAGGCGTCTGACACTTACTAACATGATGTTCTATCATCTTTTCAGACATCGGTCTCAGTCATAAAGCATTTCCCAAATTACTATGGCTTTAAAGGCACCCTTCATAGTAATCAACATATGCACACACAATGGAACACAAGGGGATCATCCATCACTAGCCGATCAAGCTTCCAGGTCAATACACTAACATATGCAGCATCATAATCATCTCAACAAACCTCTCCTTCAGACTTAGTATTCAGACTGTCTGACTTGAGATGTCTTTACATCCAATATAGCAACTGGTCAACTTGACAATCTTGGATGCAACTATATCTACACCCATAAACTACACAAGTTGATACATCCCCACAACTTGACCTTCATGTACAAGGAGTCTCTTAATGGTAATACTCCTTGAAGCTCAGGTACTTCATTCCTGCAGCAAGGACCAAAAATAAACCGTCCTTGGGAAAACATAACATGTTGATCACTCCTTAACCAGCACACACATCTAAGATAAATTCCAGGGCTAGAAACTTCTCAGATACACCACCCAGAGGCCTCCTCTTCCATATCAGGAGTAGGTTCCAAACACATATGATTTAACCACATTAGTTTGGCCCCAAAAAACATCTCTTCACACCATCTCCACTTAACAATGCCTTTATGAGTGGACTTGAACAATAATCTTCAAGTATCGTTGGCAAAGTCATCTGAAGCAGACATGCATATATCCTATCACCATAGGACATATCACCATAGAAGAACAACCTTCTCAACCTCAGGAGTTTTCAGATAGCTATGCAGTGGATTAAAACATAATCTCCTTAACCACTTCAGGTGTCACATATCAGCCCTAGCAACATATTCCAGGTGACACCAAACTACAATAAGTTTGAAAATAAATTAAACCTACTACAATAACAACTCTTCACCAGCTGCAACAATAGAATAGTCCATCCTCCACTTCTAAGGACCATTCACACAGCAAACAACTTTTCAGTAAACATCTTCCACCTTGACCATGAGCCAGAAAGTATCCCCCTTGGATCTCATCCAGAAACAGACTAGGATGCTTGCTCTGATACCAATTGAAATTCTGGTGTGACAGACTCAGATGTCGAATACAATGTTGAGACATCTGATTTGTTACTGAAAACATGGCAAGGTACAAACAACAACGTTATAACATTCTGATATACTAGATTCTAATTATCCTACAGGATGTTTAGACATCTGATTTGACATTCAGCAAGCATACTGCATAATATACATAACAGAAATGCAGTAAAGAAAACATTTGAATTGTTAACCCAGTTCGATGCAACCACATCTACTTTGAGGGCTACCAAGCCAGGAAGGAAATTCACTATGTAGTATCACTTTAAGCACTAACAACAAACCACTTAGTTTACAATCCTCTCACTTAATCATTACCAATGCAACTTCTACTTAGGAACTCCTAAATATGAGAAACTCATCTCACTCGCTCTCAATCACAACAATGATAACTAACTTAACGATTCAGAATCAGAAGACACACTTCCATGACAATATCTCAACCTTGCTTCAAAGCTTTAGTCAAGTACACACAATCTCTTTCTTAAAAATAAATCAGCCCTGCAGAATAAACCTTTTGACATACGACTGCTACAAGAACTCAACCTTAATGATACACCGTTTACATATTTGGTTGGTTACTAAACCTAGGTTACAAGGTTTCTTTTTATAACCTAATCTCAACTGGATTTTGGGCCTAAAACCGCAACATACCAGCTGCTACAATCATGCAGAAAAATCTGCTACAAATAAGATCTTCAAAAATAAAAACTTCCTAAAATATCTCTAAATATATAAAGTCTATAATTATTCAATATTTATCTTCAACATAAATTTGAATCTTCAAGATCTTTAAATTAGCCGTCAAGCATTGCTCGAGAGATCCCGCTTGGGGAGGAGATAACTTCTGGGAAATAATACGTTGGGGATTGATGAATTCCTCAAGGGATCCTCTAGGGGATAAAAACTTTGCGAGAAAAAAACTTCTTGTCAAGGAGTTCTGCTGATGATGTGATTGCTGACTCGGCTGGGGATACTATGCTTGATATGCCTCGTGCTGTGAAAGATTGTCTGCCTTGAGTACCCGCAACCTGTTAAGACAAAGGAAATGCACAAGTGTCCCGAGGTATCCTTAATTGGATTCTGTCATAGGAGTTAGATTTGTCTGAAAGCAACATATTTCTTGCCAGCATTTATCAAAATGGCTCATATGTTTTCATGCAAGTATGAGCTTTGGACATTTTGCAAACGAATCAAAAATGTACAAAACAAAGTGTGACTGAAAATTCTTATTTTATTGATGTGTGTGCCCTGAATAGGCAAGTACAGTCAAAGAAGTGAATCCCCTAAAATGAGGAGATTGTTGTAAATTGAGAAAAATAAAAGTGTTGGCAATGTTGAAGATGACATTCCAGTAAGCTTCCTTTGCTATGAAATGTATGACCTTGACGTTCTTCTTATCTTGCTTTCTGAAGAAGGTTGATTCTGACTGACGTTTTGTCCTTTCGAAGCTTGCCATGTTGTGAGTGATACAGACGAATTCAGAATTTAGTTGTTCGCCTATTCCCTGATTTTGTGTGGGTCACCCTTTCGGGTTTTCAATCCACCGGGATACCCATTTTTGCCTGAGTTGTCCGATGTGGCTTTTCAACTCAGCATGTGTACATTTTTTTTTAGTTTTTCCCATATTTTTGCCCGAGTCTTTTATTCTGTTTTTGACTCACCGGGATGCCCTATTTTTTCCTGGACTTACATTCTGTTTTTATGTCCAGCGGGTCTTTTATGTGATGTATTTTTTAACTACATCTGAATTAACAGGAGACAAGAAATCCTCGCCATCCATAGTAGTGAGCATCAGTGCTCCACCAGAGAAAACTTTCTTTACTATGAACGGGCCTTCGTAGTTTGGCGTCCATTTGCCCATGTGGTCTGTATGAGGAGAAAGAAGTCTTTTCAGAACAAGCTATCCCACTTGGTATTCCCGAGGTCTGGCTTTCTGATCGAAGACTTTCTTCATTCGTTTCTGATATAACTGCCCATGACAAATGGATGCTAATCTTTTCTCTTCAATCAGATTCATTTGATTATATCGAGATCGGACCCATTCTGCTTCATCCAGTTTCACATCCATCATTACCCGTAAGGAGGGTAGTTCAACTTCAACAGGTAGGACAGCTTTCATACCATACATAAGCTGATAAGGTGTTGCCCCAGTAGATGTTTTGATAGAGGTTCGGTACCCATGCAAGGAAAATGGTAGCATCTCGTGCCAGTCTTTGTAGGTGACTACCATCTTCTGCATAATTTTCTTGATGTTTTTGTTGGCTGTCTCAACAGCTTCGTTCATCTTTGGCTTGTAAGGAGAAGAGTTGTGATGTTGAATTTTGAAGTCCCGACAAAGTTCTGCCATCATCTTGTTGTTCAAATTGGAACCATTATCAGTAATGATCCGCTCGGGAACTCCATATCGACAGATGATATCCCTTTTCAAAAATCGAGCTACCACTTGCCTGGTGACATTTGCATATGAAGCTGTTTCAACCCATTTGGTGAAGTAATCAATAGCTACCAGGATGAATCTGTGACCATTTGAAGCAGTCGGTTCAATCTTCCCAATCATATCAATGCCCCACATGGCGAAGGGCCAAGGTGAAGACATTACATTCAAATGATTCAGAGGTACATTCACTTTATCTGTATAGATCTGGCATTTGTGGCATTTTCTGGCATAGGCACAACAGTCTGCATCCATTGTGATCCAGTAGTAATTTGATCTTAATAACGTTTTTGCCATTGCATGTCCTCCGGCATGGGTACCGAAAGAACCCTCATGTACTTCGTGCATCAATAGGTCTACTTCCGTCTTGTCAACACATCTGAGCAAGACCATGTCGAAGTTTCGCTTTTACAAAGAACCATCAGTATTGAGGAAGAAACTACCGGCTAGCCTTCTTAATGTATTCTTATCATTTGACGATGCCCTGGGTGGGTATGTTTGAGTCTCCAAGAAGCATTTGATGTCATGGTACCATGGCTTGTTGTCAGTAACAGTGTCCACAGAGAATACATAAGTTGGTCTGTCCAGTCTGGATACCAAAATTCGAGGTACATAATTATAGCAGCTTGTACTTTGACCATGGATGAAATGGTAGTCAAAGTGTCTGCAAACTGATTCTCATCTCGAGGGATGTACTTAAGCTTAACTGTTGTGGGGCAGCTGTAAACACCCCAAATTTGCCCTCACCCATTCACACCATGGCTTGTGATCATTTCATATGCATGAGCTCAATCATACCATCTCATACCACAATTTTGATTCCTTGCATTAGTTCTAAGTTATCTGCATCTAGGGTTTGTGACCTAAGCAATCCAAGAGCTTCTTGAGCCACTCCAAAGGTCATCAATCACTTAAAAGGGGTCCATGTGTGTTCAAGCATCATATTACATCTTCTCAAAGTCAAGAATGCCAAAGAATCACAAGAACTGGGATTGGTATGGAGGCAGAGCCAGGTTTAACTGCACAGTTGACCTAAAATTAGGGTTTTGGTTTCAGAGGCCATAACCCCAATTTTTTTTGTCATTCTTGTTTCCATTGGTCTCTATATGGTATAGGGAGTATGCATATCAATTTTCATGAAGAAATTCCATGGGGAAGTCATCTGATCAAGGGTTGACTTTCTGGACAAGTCAGTGCGAAATCAGGGCATCTGAGGCCCCCAATGACCCAACCAAGGGTTGATCTTCATCATTTTGAGTGTATATGATCTTTATTTGATCATGGAAGAAGGTTGAAGTTCACAAAATTCAAGAATTACAAGTTTTTGCAAAGTTGACTTTTTAGGGCATGGTTGACTTTTCATGAAATGTCATTTTATGCCACTTTTTCAACCCTTGCTTTTTGATCCAAAAATGCTTCAAATGAAAAAACTTTGGTCATGAAAGTTGTAGATTAGATCTTTCCCTTTTCAAAAAGTACAAGAACATGATCTAATTCATTTTGGACCAAAAGTTATGGTGTGTCAAAGTTGGCAAAAATCACTAATTTTCAAGATATGCCTCAAATGAGAAATTTGCAAAATCTTGTACCAAGGCAAATTGTAACTTCTAATTGACACCAAACCATTACACAAGCATCATGTGAGTCCTAAAGTTCAGATTGGACCAAGATTTCCTCATGTTTTATGGCTTGTGGGACAAGAAAGTTTCATATGAACCAAAAGTGATCAACTTGCAAAAACCATCATCACACCTCATCCACTTGTTGCCTACAATGCTGAACCATTCTAGCCTCTCTCACACACCATGCTGCGCCAGCCCACACCCTTGTACTAGCCTAGAACTTGACCCATGCCCTCCTTACACCAAAGTTGACATTTTGCAAAAGGGGCCATACCAATCAATAAAGGGCAGGTCACATCATCTGACCAATGAGAGTTGTTTATGTGGATCAAATGCTAGCCATTTCACATAACAAGCCAGGCTAAAACACACAAGAACAAGACATTCACAAACTCACTCCCTCAAGCAAAACCCTTCGAATCTCTCTACACAACTCAGAAACACAAAAACCAACTCCACTAATCAACTCACCTTGCTTCACTGAGCCAAAACCAGCAAGACCTAGGCCTGAACCAAGCAAGAACTGAGCTTCACCATTTTTCATTCTCAAAGCCAGAACTTTCGAATCTCATTTTCCAGCCATCAAACACCCCATTTCTCTTCACCAACAAGTCAAACACACTCAAAGGAGCAAGAATCCACCATTGGAGTAGCCTGAAACTTCACAAATCCTGACTGTAAAACCTGCTGCACCAGAACACTTCTCCTCAAACCAGCCATCCACAAGGACTTTGAAGCATCTCATTGTGTTCAAGGGAGTCAAGAAGGTTCATTTGCACACAAAGGAAGCTCTGAAAGCTCAGTATTGAAGCTTTCCAGCTCAGGTATGACCATGGATTCTTTTTCTCAGAGCTTACATTTTAAGTTATAAATTGATTGCTTATGTCTTGCTGGTCATGGGGATGTTCTTAGAATCGAAAATGAGTAAGAAATGAGTTTGTATTGTTACTCTGAAATTTCACCCGTGAAATTTGTTTCCTTCGATTTGCTTGATTCTTGATGTTTAAATGATGTTTGAGGGTGGATTCGTATCCTAGGTTGTTAGAGGATCACTTGGCTGTGTTTAATTTGATGTTTAGAAGCCTGAATCAGGATCTAGGGTTTTGTTGTTGCCGGAGAAGGTGACCGGAGCTTCCCTCCGGTCACCTGAATGTTATTAGCCCTAATCCCAGTCATTAAATCCATTTGAATCTCATGCGTTAGATTGCCTGACTTTGTTGACTTCCCGCGTGCACGTATGGCCCAGATTCGCTCATTTTGCCCTAATCCCCTTTAGTTAGTTTAATTAATCATAATTAAATTAATTTAATCAGGACCAAGCTCAGCCCTTGGATGACGCGCTAGTCAACCATTTCAAACCCAGTTTAAATCTCCACCATCAGATCAGCTTACCTTTTCATTTATTTATTTTATTTTCATTTTCTTTCATTAAACTTCCTTAATTTATTTAAAATAGCAAAATTTGTTTAAAAATTATGAAACTTTTTGTCAAGAGTCTCATTAATTTTTAACACACAAAAATATTTTTATTTTCATTTTTAACATTAAAAAAGTATTTTTAAATATTTAAAAGTTTATTTTTAATTGATTAATGAAAATTAATTTATTAAAAATACTTTTAGGTATTTAAAAATCACCCAAAAATTCATGAAATGTTCTAAGACATTTAGAAACATTGTCCAACCTTCAAACCAAATTTATTTTTTGATCTTGATGCATTTTGAGAATTTTTCATTGAATTAAAATCATTTTGATGCTTTATTTTGATCCAAACTTCAAAAAATCATTTCTGCCTATTCATGAAGAGTTGGACCTTGATTCTTTTTGCATTGCACTGTGTTTAGCATGTAGTTTGTGAGATTAAATGGTCATGATTTGATCTTTCATTTTCAATTTGTTTGGTAATTTTCTTGTTTGGGAACCCTAAAACCCTAGCAAACTTAGAAAAATCATAACTTGAAATTGGTTAGGAGTTGAGACCTCTCCTTTGGGCAGTGGGTTAGTATAGGATTAGGGGTCCTTTGAGTGCATTTTCAATTTTTTGTAATGTGGTTTGCTTCTGATTTTGGTTTTTGTTTGATGCTTTGGTCATAAACCCTAATTTGGGCTTCCATATGCATCCATCTTGCATTTTCTTGCATAACATGACTTGCCATGACATTCCATGCCTCCATTTGATTCATTTAACATCATAATACATATTGAAAGCATGTTTGATCATTGCACCTTGCATTTGTCATGTTGTATGCCATTATGCACCTCATAACTTTTCATGTATGTTCTTGGTTTTTAACTTGTTTCATTTGCATCCATGAACTTGTGTGATCATTCTCATGTGTTGTCTCTTGTTTGCATCATCCCATAATATCATTATCATCTCATACATGCTTCTGGTTTTGGTTTACATCATGTCATTCCATCCTATTTTGCATTGCATTGCATTTTCTTTTCTAACCTTTCAGGTGGTAAGTGATTTTGGGAAGTGAATTTGTCTTCACTTCTCATACTTTCTTCTCATCTCTCTCTTGCATCCATGCTGCATTTTTATATGTGTTTGAGTTGGAGCTTGCTCATTCTTCTTCTTCCCATTTTCTTTCTTCAAGTGACTTGACTTCTTGAATGAAGCAAGTTGCTTTGCTTCTCTTGATCCTTTCATCTGCTTCCTGGTGGTTCCATTAAAGACTTCTCCTGAAAACCTCACAAACCTTAGGAGCAACCAAGCATGACAATGATTAGGGTTTTGATTAGTCTCCCCTCTTAGTTTTACCTTTGGGTCTCTTTTGAGTCTTCTCTTCTCATCTCATAATCAGAGACTAAACCCTAAAGGCTTTAAGGCTTTGTGATTAAGCTTATGCATGCATCCTTCTCTTAGGATGGAGTGTATAACTTTAATCCTAAGTGTTGAACCCTTAATGTGTTTAACTCCCTTAATCAATTCACTTAATAATTATCAAGACATCAAGCTTGTAACTTGGGCCTTGCATTAGGGTTCTAATTCTTCCTTAACTGGTTAAGAAGGACTAACCCTAGTGTTAATGGACAAGTCCCCCCTCAAGTTGTCTTACAAATCATAAAACTCACTTCATCATCATATCATTAAGTAAAATCCATTTAATCAAAGGCCTGTTTTGTCATGAGTTTAATCCCTAATCATGGATTAAGTTGAGGAGCTTTCCTCAGCTTAAACATTCTCATCTATTATCCTTCTATTAGGATGGTGTAATGAGTCTGTTTAATCCCTGATTATGGCTTAACCTCATTACTTAACACTAAACAAAAACACCAAAAACATCTAAATAATCACAAGTAGGTTAATGATCTCAATCCTACATCAAAGGTGATTAAGTGTGAGAATCTGACTTCACGCTTAAGGTATTCTCATTACCCCTAATCAGAGGGAAGATGTGATGAGTTTACTAAATCCATTGGTTTAGGCTTAAGCTCATTAACTTATGACAAATTCAAAAAGCAATAAAAGATTGAAAACATCAAAAACAAACAATAATCGTCTCCTCCGGGATTCTTTTCTCATCTCATTCACTCACAAACGAGAACTTGCTTCTTCCGTCTAATGCAAGACAGTTAGCATCTGTGCCAGACAGATCATACACTTGAGCATAGGCAAGCAAGCAGTTCATCAGTCAATTCATCTTTCAGTCTCTTTGGGTCGAACTACGGTGTTCTGACTTCCTCATTGCACGAGAGGATACGTAGGCATAACTTAACAGTTATCGAACAAAAGTCTCTGTATATTCCCCCTCTTTCAGCATCATTCTCTTAGCCTCATGTTCTTGAGCATCTCCTCTTCGTTCTTACACTGACACATCATTTATACGCTTTACATTTCTCTTACACTAACACCTGTACATTCTTTTCCATTTATTTTATACACAAATTGCACTGACACTACCCCTTTAAAACACAAATCTTTTAAGCGTGGATCCCGTCGAGTACGGCGGACAATCTGGGTGCTAATACCTTCCCAGGTTGTAACCAACCCCCTTTCTCGGTCTCTCTGGTTCGCAACCGTCTTATCCATCTTTTTTTCTAGGTCTATGCAGCATTGCCTTTCCTCCGGGATAAAAATGCCTAGCTGGCGACTCTATTCATTCCCAGTGAGTTCACGGCTGTGTGTTCTCACTGTCCCTCTCGCCGACCGTTCGCGTCTGTACCCT
Source organism: Lathyrus aphaca (assembly GCA_963966055.1). Lineage (NCBI taxonomy): Eukaryota > Viridiplantae > Streptophyta > Magnoliopsida > Fabales > Fabaceae > Lathyrus > Lathyrus aphaca. The sequence goes on from OZ014520.1 coordinate 421,543,683, forward strand.
ATTTGACCCGGCTTCATTTAGTGGGAGCGACAGAAGGTCAACAATCTCCTCGTATAGTCACGGTAGGGAATCAGATGCTCCTAATGAGTATACCATTTGTCGTTGATCTGATTGATTACCAAAGCTGAATCTCCGAATACATTCAAGATTTTGATCCTGAGGTCAATGGCTTCTTCAAGACCCATGATACAGGCTTCGTATTCTGCTTCGTTGTTAGTGCAAGCAAAGGTGAGTTTTCCTGAGAAAGGCATGTGGACTCCCTTGGGTGTGATAAGTATTGCACCAACCCCACGACCGTTGCAATTAAATGCCCCATCGAACATCATAGTCCATGATTCTTCTGGGTCAGGCCCTTCAGTATGAATAGGCTCTTGAAAATCTTTTGCTTTTAATAACATGATGTCTTCATCAGGGAAGTCAAATCTCATAGGATGGTAATCATCAATGGGTTGCTCAGCCAGATAGTCAGACAATACACTACCCTTTATGGCTTTCTTAGAGGTGTACTGAATGTCATACTTTGTTAGAATCATTTGTCATCTTGCAACCCTTTTGGTAAGTGTTGGCTTCTCAAATATGTACTTTACTAGATCCATCTTTGAGATCAATAAGGTAGTGTGAATCAACATATACTGTCTTAGTCGGCGAGCAGCCACGCTAAAGCACAACAAGTTTTCTCGAGCAGTGAATAACGTTGTTCACAGTCGGTAAACTTTTTGCTTAGGTAGTATATTGCATACTCTTTTCGACCAGGCTCGTCATGTTGGCCCAACACACACCCCATTGACTCTTCTAATACTGTCAGATACATGATTAGAGGTATTCCTTCGATTGGAGGCATGATAATTGGAGGCTCTTGCAGATATTCTTTGATTTTCTCAAAAGCTCTTTGACAATCATCGTTCCACCTGACTGTTTGTTTCTTTCTTAACAGCTTGAACAAGGGTTCGCAGGTTGCAGTGAGATGAGATATGAACCTTGAGATGTAGTTCAATCTACCTAAGAACCCTCGAACTTCTTTCTCAGTCTTAGGTGCAGGCATCTCCTGAATGGCTTTGACTTTGTCGGGATCAACCTCAATTCCCTTTTCACTTACAATAAAACCCAACAGCTTACCAGAACGTACCCCGAATGTGCATTTGTTGGGGTTCAACTTCAACTGATACTTCCTCGGACGCTTAAACAATTTCAGCAGATTCACCAGATGATCTTCTTCTGTAAGGGACTTGGCAATCATATCATCCACATAGCACTCGATTTCTTTATGAATCATATCGTGGAATAATATTACCATAGCCTGTTGATATGTAGCACCGGCGTTCTTCAGACCAAACGGCATTACTTTGTAGCAGAACGTGCCCCAAGGCGTGATGAAAGTTGTCTTCTCCATGTCTTCAGGTGACATCTTAATTTGATTGTATCCAGAAAATCCGTCCATGAAGGAAAATACCGAGAACTGAGTTGTGTTGTCTATCAATACATCAATGTGAGGTAATGGGAAATCATCTTTCGGGCTAGCTCTGTTCAGATCCCGGTAATCGACACACATACACACCTTGCCATCCTTCTTAGGTACGGGTACAATGTTAGCAACCCACGACGGGTAACTAGTTACAACAAGAAAACCGACGTCTCACTGCTTTTGTACTTCTTCTTTGATTTTCATGGCCATGTATGGACGAGTACGGTGCAACTTTTGTTTAACTGGCGGGCAATCTTCTTTCAATGGCAACCTGTGCATGAAAATATTCGTATCCAGACCTGGCATATCTTGATAAGACCAAGCGAACACATCGACATATTCCCGAAGCATACTGATGAGTTGTTCTTTCACTGGAGCTTGCAGACTGGCCCCGATCTTCACCTCTTTTACAAATTCCTCGGTACCAAGATTGACAGTTTCAACCTCCTCCTGATGAGGAGCATTCATTTTTTCCTCTTGTCTTAACAACTTGGCCAATTCCTTAGGAAAATCATAGTCTTCATCAACCCATTCATCTGCTTGATTAATCGGATTGTCAAAGTCATACAAAGTCATAACAGTGTCGTTGTCGGTGCAATATGGAGGATTATCTCTACAAGGGTTGAGACTTGTTCATTTTAGTGATTGATTTTATTCTTATTTAGAAAAAGTGTGAATGAAGTTATTATTAAAAAGCATTGCCATTTATTGTTTTGTGCGAAAATAACAAAAATAAAAAACAGTGAGCGAAAAAGAAGATCGTTAGCAAAAGATGTCCATTTGTTCATTTAATCATTCATTTGCACAAAATACAAATATGACCCTATTACAAAATGAGTCCTGACACCTTGGGCAAGATGCAGGACATGATGCATGCTTGAACAGGAAATAATAATTACTCTGCAGAAGTAATCCTTATAATTTCCTGGGAAGACCAGTTAAGGACTTGCTGGCCTGGGACCGTTGGACGAATCCAGCTTTCCAGGTTGAAGTCACTTTCAGCTTCGTCTTCCACATTGTTGATTGCATCCGGGGTTAGCATTCCCCCACTGATAAACTTGGGAGCTTCAGCAGCCTCCTCTTGGACCTGTCGGGATGGTTTGTAACCCAACCTGAACTTGTCTTCCTTGACCTGAACTTGCAGCAACTTGCCTCAGCCCTGGGAATTCCCGTCTTCAACAACCTTCCGAGCTTGCTTGTAAGTAGCTAGATGACTGACGAAAATATCCTCCTCCCCACAGATTGTGATAACTTGGCCCTCCCATTCGTATTTTAACTTCTGGTGAAGGGTCGACGTCACAGCGCCAGCAACATGAATCCATGGCCGACCCAACAAACAGCTATAGGCAGGCTGAATGTCCATCACGTAGAAGATAGTTTTGAAGATTTATGGGCCAATCACCACAGGCAGCTCAATTTCCCCAAGAACCGATCTTTTAGAATCGTCAAAGGCTCTCACCACCAGGTTACTTGGATGTAGTGCAAGGCCATCATATTTCATCTTGACCAAGGCTTTCTTTGGAAGAACATTGAGTGAGGACCCAGTGTCAACCAAGACATGAGAAAGAACATCACCTTTGCACTCCAAGGTGATATGCAAAGCCTTATTATGATTACGGCCCTCCTTAGTTAGATCAGCATCAGTGAACCCTAGTCCATGACTAGTATTGACATTAGAAACCACTGTTTCTAGCTGATTAACTGTAATCTCTTCTGGCACGTAAGCTGCGTGCAGGACTTTGAGAAGTGCATTCCGGTGGGCTTCGGAACACATTAGCAGTGATAGAATAGAGATTTTGGAGGGTGTCTGATGGAGCTGGTCCACAACCTTATAGTCACTCTTCTTGATTATTCTCATGAACTCGTCTACATCCTGGTCAAAGGATGTCTTCTGAGCTTCCTTGGCAATAGGTTCTTCAGGAACCACACTGTCGTTCCCACCAAATGAAACCCAAGGTCAGAAGGGGTACAGACGCGAACGATCGGCGAAAGGAGAAGGAAAGAATAGAGTCGCCAGCTAGGCATTTTTATCCCGAAGGAAAGGTAATGCTGCATAGACCTAAGAGAAGATATGGATAAGACGGTCGCGAACCAGAGAGACTGATAAAGGGGGTTGGTTACAACCTGGGAAGGTATTAGCACCCAGATTATCCGCCGTACTCGACGGGATCCACGCTTAAAAGATTTGTGTTTTAAAGGGGTAGTGTCAGTGCAATTTGTGTATCAAGGCTGGAAAGAATGCAAGTGTCAGTGTAAAAGATATGTGAAGTGAAGTATGAGAGTGTCTGTGCAAGAGAAGAATGAAATGCTCAAGACTATGAGGCTTAAAGAATGGAGCTGGAAGAGGGGGAATGTACAGAGATTTTTGTTCGATAACTGTTAAGTTATGCCTACGTATCCTCTCGTGCAATGAGGAAGTCAGAACACCGTAGTTCGACCCAAAGAGACTGAAAGGTAAATTGACTTGTGAACTGCTTACTTGTCTATGCTCAAGTGTATGACCTGTCTGGCTCAGGTGCAAATTGTCTTGCATTAGGCGGAAGAAGCTAGTTCTCGTTTGTGAATGAGTGAGATGAGAAAGGAATCCCGGAGGAGACGATTATTGTTTGTTTTTTGTGTTTTCAATCTTTTATTTCTTTTGGAAATTTGTCATAAGAAAATGAGCTTAAGCCTAAACCAATAGATTTAGTAAACTCATCACATCCTCCCTCTGATTAGGGGTAATGAGAATACTTTAAGTGTGAAGTCAGCATCTCACATTTAATTACCATGATGTAGGATTAAGATCATTAACCTACTTGTGATTATTTAGATGTTTTTGTTGTTTTTGTTTAGTGTTAAGTAATGAGATTAAGCCATAATCAAGGATTTAATGGACTCATTACACCATCCTAATAGAAGGATAATAGATGAGAACATTTAAGCTGAGGAAGATACCTCAACTTAATCCATGATTAGGGATTAACCTCATGACAAAACAAAGCCTTTATTAAAGTGGATTTTAGTTAATGATAAGATGAAGAAATGATTTTTATGATTTGTAAGACAACTTGAGGGGGACTTTCCATTAACACTAGGGTTAGTCCTTCTTAACCAATTAAGAAAGAATTAGAACCCTAATGCAAGGCCCAAGTTACAAGCTTGATGTCTTAGTGATTATTAGGTGGATTGATTAAAGGAATTAAACACATTAAGGGTTTAACACTTAGGATTAAGGTTATACACTCCATCCTAATAGAAGGATACAGGTATAACCCTAATCACAAAGTCTTAAAACCTTTAAGGTTTAGTCCTTGATTATGAGGTGAGAAGAGAAGACTCAATGATGACACAAAGGCAAAAGCTAAATGGGGGACTAATCAAAACCCTAATTGTTATCATGCTTGGTTATTCCTAGGGTTAGTGAGGTTTACAAGAATAATCTTCAGAGAAACCACCAGGAAGGAAGCAGATGAAAGGAGGAAGAAACAAAGAGAAGCAAAACAACTTGCTTCACTTAAGAAGACAAGTTGCTTGAGGGAAGAAAGTAAGATGAGCAAGAATGAGCAATCTCAATCTAAAACACAAACAAAATGCAGCAAAGAAAGTATGAAAGAGATGAAAAGAGATGGTGAGAAGTGAAGGCAAATTCACTTCTCAAACAACTTACCACCTGAAAAGTTAGCAAAAGAAATGAAATGCAATGCAAATGGGATGCAATGTCATGATGCAAATCAAAACCAGAAGCATAAGTATGATGTTAATGATGCTAAGAGATGATACAAACATGAGGCAAGGCATGATAATGATCAAACAAGCATAAGGATGCAAATGAGGCATGCATTGAACCATGAATGTTCATGAAAAGTTATGAAATGCAAATGACATACAATAATGGCAAATGCAAGATGCAATGATAACATGATTCTAATATGTCCTAAGATGTATTATGAATCAAGTGAATGCACAAAATGTCATGGCAAGTCAATGGATGCAAGCAAATGGAAGATGGATGCAAAGGAAGGCACAAATTAGGGTTACATGCATCATGCAAAGAAAAAATCCAAAACCAGAAGCAAATGACATGATAAAAATTTGAAAATGCAATCAAAGATACCCTAGACCTATACAAGTTCACTGCCCAAAGGAGGGGATCCAACTCTTAACCTATTGAAAGTTATGAATTTCCTAAGATTGCTAGGGTTTTGGGGTACTTCAACAAAAAAAAATGCTAAACAAATTGAAAATGCAAGATCAATTCAAACCAATTTTATCCTATAAACTACATGCTATACAAGATTCAATGCAAAAAGAATCATCCTCCAACTCTCACTAGTTAGGCAGAAGGAAATTTTTGAAGTTTGGAACAAAATATTGCCTTGAAATGAAATTAAATCCAATGAAAATGATCAAAAGGCATCAAGAACAAAGAAGAAATTTGGTTTGAGAGTTGGACAATGTTTCTAAATGTTTTTAAATGCTATGTGAATTTTTTTGTGATTTTTAAATACCTAAATGTATTTTTAATTAATTAATTTTCTCTAACTAATTAAAAATAAACATTTAAATGATTTAAAAATAATTTTCAGTGCAAAAAATAAAAATAAAAATATTTTTGTGTTTTAAAAATTAATGAAACTCTTGACAAAAATTTCCATAATTTTAAAATGATTTTTGCTATTTTAAATAAAATATGAAAGATAAAACAAATTAAATACAAATAAAAATAAAAGAAAATGAAAGTATGCAAGGGGGAGGGCCAGGATTTGATCTGGGCTTGGACTGGTTGACTGTGCGCCAGATCCAAAGGCCCAGATTCAAACCTGGCTAATTTGGTTTTATGATTTAATTAAACTGGTTTTAATTAATTAAACAAGGATTAGGGTTTTAATGACGCATCCTGGCCACACGTTCACGCGCGAGTCAACCCCAGTCAGCCCAATCCATGGTCCACATTCAAACTTCCATTAATGACACAATTAGGGTTAATGAGTTTCAGGTGACCGGAACAGTGGTTCCGGTCATCTTCTCCGGCGAGCATAAACCCTAGATTTCGCTACAGGTTACCAATCATGAAATTTCTTCCACCAAAATGCTCCTCTCCTCAATCTAAACCTAACCCCTCACCCAAAACTCATTTATTTTCACTCACAAGCCTGAATCGAAGGAAAACATGAAACACGGGCAAACTTTCAGAGCAACATAAAATGGTCATCTCTTACTTATTTTTAAATCTAAACACATCCAGATGATCAGTGCAACATGTAGATTCATTTTGTAACAAGAAAATGAAGTTCTGAGAAAAAAGTTCTTAGGTTGTACCTGAACTGGAGACCTTCGAAAGTGAGCTTTCAGAGCCTCCCTTTTGTGCCAATGATCTCCCTTGAACCTCCTGAGGCTAATGGACTACTTGAATGGGGTTGAGAGTGGCTAGTTTTTGTGGTTCAGTTCTGGTGTAGCAGGAAATGAAGTTCTTGTGTGTTGTGTTTCAGATCATTGTGAGGGGTGGGATTTGTTCTGTGAATGATTTGTGGTTGATTGGTGAAGGAATTACTGAAGTTTGATGGCTGTGCTGGGTGTTTCGAAGAGGGAAAGGTTTTGACAGTTTTTGTTGGATGCTACAATGTGTGTGTTCTGAGCCTCTTCTCTTTGTGTTTTATGATCCTTAGGTGATCCATAAGCTATCCCAACAAATCTGGAGAGCAGGTGTGCACTGTGGGATTGGTATGGGATGATTGGCCAAAAAGTCAAAAATGGTGTACTTGCAGCATGGGCTGTGGCAGAGATGGTTTCTTGGCCTATACTGCCTCAGCTTGAGTCAAGGATGGCCCTTGGATGATTCATGAATGACTGCAGCATTTGGATCATAAGTTGGAAGTGTTTTTGCAACTTGACAACTTGTCACATTTCATGGTTTTTGGCTATGCATATGTGAGAAATCTTGCTGAATTTTTGGTGTGGCATGCTTCATTAGGTCATGGTAAAGTTTTGAAACCAGCTAGAGGTCAAACAAACCCTTTGAGAATCAATTTGCAAGAAATCCCTCTTTGCACTTTAATGAAGAATGACTTATGGTTACTTGAAAAACAAGGCATGGAAATGGGAAATTCTTTGGGCCAAACTGATTTTTAGACATTGGTTTATGTTTGTACAAAGATTAGAAGTCACTTTGAGGTCTCATTTTGCCTTGGCAAGTGGTTATGCAACTTTGCCTCTTTGGTACATAACTTGAAATTATGTGATTTTTCTTAACTTTGACAAGCCATAACTTTTTATCCAAAATGAATTAGAATGAGTTCTTGTACTTTTTGAAAAGGGAATGATCCATTATACAACTTTCATGACCAAAATTTTCCCATTTGAAGCATTTTTTAATCAAAAAGAAAGGGTTGAAAAAGTTTCCCAAAATGGCAAGTTTCCATTATAAGTCATTTTCCCAAAAAGGCAACTTTGCAAATGGCTTGAAATTCTTCAATTTTGTGAACTTCTAACATCTTCTATGACCAAATAAAGATCATACACATTCAAAATGATGAAGAACACCCTTTGGTTGGGTCATTGGGGGCCTCAGATGCCCTGATTTTACACTGACTTGCTCAAGAAGTCAACTCTTGATTATATGCCTTCCCCATGGAATTTCTTCATGAAACTTGATATGCATGATCCCCATAACATATAGAGACCAATAGAAACAAGAATGACCAAAAAAATTGGAGTTATGGCCTTTGAAACCAAAACCCTAATTCTAGGTCATCTGTGCAGTTAAACCTGACTCTGCCTCCATGCCATTCTCAGTTCTTGTGATTTTTTGACTCCTTTGATCTTGAGAGGATATAATATGATGCTTGAACATACATGGACCCTTTTGAAGTGATTGGAGACCTTTGGAGTGGCTCAAATGGCTCTTGGATTGCTCAGATCACAAACCCTAGATGCAGATGACTTAGAATCAATACAGTGAGATACTATGATTGAACTTATGCATATTTGGGGTGTTTACAGCTGCCCCTATTCAAACATGAGTTAGCTGTACAGGATGTAAGTGACGGCTTAACAGGCAAAAAGATAACTTGTGGTTGAATACCAAAGACAGTCCAAAATTTGCACTCACAGAATGAAGAAGAAAAGGGATATAGATTGTAAAGGAAAATAAAGCATGTATAAAGTGCGGGCGACGGAGGACGACCGTCGAGCAGAGGACGACTGCTGGGGATGAAGCAATGACGGGGACGACCATCATGCTGGGGATATGAGAGATTATGATGGGGACGGCCACCAGGTAAAGATATAAGACTTTCTGGGGATTAAGGTAAAGATAAGTGATGAGGTACGGTCATCAAAGGTGAAGGACGATCACCTAGCAGGGGACGGCTGCTCTGATGGGGATAAGATGAGGGACGGTCATCTAAGGTGAAGGACGATCACCGGACAAGGTACGGTTGCCAAAAGTATCGCGACATAGGACGAATGCCGGATAAAAAAATAAAAAAAAAGTCGACGATGGGTACGGCCATCGGATAAGCATGATGAAGGACGATCATCAAGAGGTGAAGGATGATCACCTAGCAGGGTACGGCTGCTCTCAGGGTTTATCATGACATAGGACGAATGTCAGATAACAAGATCAACGATGGGGCCGGCCATCGGATAAAATGATGAAGGACGATCATCAAGAGGTGAAGGACGATCACCTAGCAGGGGACGGCTGCTAAAAAAATATCACGACATAGGACGAATGTCGGATATTAAAGGGGTTCTAATGAATAGAGACTCCACTGGGGATGATGAAGGGCGATTATCAAAAAGGTGAAGGACGATCACCTGGCAGGGTACGGCTGCCGAAAGGTATCATGGCATAGGACGAATGTCAGATAGAAAAGTAATAATTTTAACAAGTTTTGTTGGGGACTTTGCTGAGGAATAGTAAACACGGACGAGTGTCTATATCCAAGGAATGAGAGGTATAATTGTTCGGGCACTGTGTATAGATTAAAGATGCGGACGAGCATCCTAAAGACAATGATACGGACGAGTACCAGGTAGAAACAAATACTGACACATGTCCAGAGATGATGATACGGACGAGTACCAACTGGTTAACAAAGAACACGGACGAGTATCGGATCTGCGGGGACTCTTCTGGGGAATAATAGACACAGACGAGTGTCTAAATTCACGAAGACATAAGTGTTTGACACGGTGTATAGATTAAAGATGCGGACAAGCACCCTTAAGACTACGATACGGACGAGTATCGGGTAGAAACAACGCTTGACGCATGTTCTGAGATGATGATACGGACGAGTACCAACTGGTTAACAAAGAACACGGACGAGTGTCGAATCTGAGGGGATTTGAGTGGTATATACAAGATACGGACGAGTATCTGTATGAGTGAAACAGGAGTAACATGTATGAGTGGTGTACAGATGAGGGTTTAACTTGCTGAGGAGGGTGACACGGACGAGTGTCAAAAAGTGGAAAGTGTAATATAAACAAGGGTACGGTTTACAAAATGTTTCAGGTATCTATGTTGGGGAAGGTGACACAGCCGGGTGTCAGGGAATTGTATATATGTGTATCTGTGAGTGCAAAGGAGACGTTTTGGCTTTCTACTGGGGATATGACACGGACGGGTGTCAGGAAGTATCTGTATCTTTTAGGGAGAATGCCTTGGTTCTCTGCCGGGGAATCCGAGGAGTTTCTTGTATATTGTTGGCGGACTGTCAGTATTTACAAATGTTCAGTTCGACACATGGCTTATGATTATGCAGTATGTTTGATTTTTTCCGTAATGCTCCGTGTTAGACGGAATGCTACACTCTGTGGGGAGAATAATGATGCGAATGCTATGATTATGCAAAAGGTAACCATCTGGGATTCGGGTCCCATTGCCATGGAGATCTCTGGCTGATCTGCTTGAAGTGGACATCCCAGCTGGGGGTGAGATCATTGGTAGATGTGTTAAGATGTATGACTCTGCTTGGGGAAACAGGTCACTGACAGTTTCATCTTAGTGATGAGGGACCCAGCTGGGGTTTGTAGAAGCTTCGTCACTCTGTTGTGAGATCTTCAGGCGCTGCCTTTCTGGATAGAGGCTGAAACTCTGTGAGGTGATGGTTCCCTGACTTTTGCGCTTGGCTGAGGAGGAAAAACAAATGGCAGCTCAGCTGGGGAGAAAGCACCTCCGGTGCTAATTGTGAGGTGGACTGAGTAGGTAATGATTTGCCAGCTTGCTGGGGCGAAGCTTTTATGCCCCATGTTGTACTTTGAATACCTGCAATCTTGAAAAGACAGAGAAATGCACAAGTAATCCCGAGGTATCCCTTACCGGATTCTATCCTAAGAATTTAGACACTCCCGGGAGTAAGTATATTTCCTGTAAGCATGTAATTCAGGAAAAACACATCTGTATTTATGCGATCGACAAATTAATGACATCGGACATTTTGCAAATGAAGATAAAATGTACGAGGCGAAACATGACTGAAAATCTGATTTTATTAATTCGTGTGCCCTGAATTGGCAAGATACAGTCAAAGAAACAAATCCCCTAAAATGAGGAGATTGTTACAAATTGAGAAACAAAAGATGTTGGCAATGTTGACGACGCTTCAAGGAGTTTCCCTTTGCTATGACTCGCATGACATTTGACATTCTTCTCGTCTTGCTTTCTGAAGAAGGCTGATTCTGAAAGAAGCTTGATCCTTTCGAAGCTTACCAAGTTGTAAGTGACACAGACGAATTCAGAATACAGTTGTTCGCCTATTTCCCTTATTTTGCATGGATCGCCCTTTCGGGTTTTCAATCCATCGGGATACCCATTTTTGCCTGAGTTGTCCAATGCGGCTTTTCAACTCAGCGGGTGTATATTTTTGTTTATTTTCCCTTATTTTTGCCCGAGTCTTTTATTCTGTTTTTGACTCGCCGGGATGCCCTATTTTTGCCTGGACTTACATTCTGTTTTTATGTCCAGCGGGTCATTTATGCGAAGTATTTTTTAACTGCATCTGAATTTACAGGGGACAGGAAGTCTTCGCCATCCATAGTGTTGAGCATCAGTGCTCCACCAGAGAAAACTTTCTTTACTACGAATGGCCCTCCATAGTTCGGAGTCCATTTGCCCATGTGGTCTGTATGAGGAGGGAGGAGTCTTTTCAGCACAAGATCTCCTACTTGGTATTCTCGGAGCTTGACTTTCTAATCGAAGGCTTTCTTCATTCTTTTCTGATACAGTTGCCCATGGCAAATTGCAGCCAATCTCTTTTCTTCAATCAGACTTAGTTGCTCATATCGGGATCGGACCCATTCTGCTTCATTTAGTTTAACATCCATCAGTACCCGCAGGGAGGGTAATTCAACTTCAACAGGTAGGACTGCCTCCATACCGTAAACAAGCTGATACGGTGTTTCCCCAGTGGATGTTCTGATTGACGTACGGTACCCATGCAAGGCAAATGGTAACATCTCATGCCAGTCTTTATAGGTGACTATCATCTTCTGCACAATCTTCTTGATATTCTTATTAGCTGCCTCTACCGCACCATTCATCTTTGGTCGGTAAGGGGAAGAATTGTGATGCTGGATCTTGAAGTCCCGGCATAGCTCTACCATCATTTTGTTGTTTAAGTTGGAACCATTATCAGTAATGATTCGCTCGTGCACTCCATACCGACAGATGATATCTCTCTTCAGAAATCGGGCTACCACTTGCCTTGTAACATTTGAATAGGAAGTTGCTTCCACCCACTTGGTAAAATAGTCAATGGCTACCAGGATGAATTTGTGGCCATTTGAAGCAGTCGGTTCAATCTTGCCAATCATATCAATGCCCCACATAGAAAAAGGCCAAGGTGAAGACATCACATTCAGAGGATTAGGAGGCACATGCACTTTATCTGCGTAGATCTGGCATTTATGGCATTTTCTGGCATAGGCGCAACAGTCTGCATCCATTGTGATCCAATAATAACCTGATCTTAATAACTTTTTAGCCATGGCATGCCCTCCTGCATGGGTACCAAAGGATCCTTCGTGCACTTCATGCATCAATAGGTCTGCTTCTGTCTTATCAACGCACCTGAGAAGTATCATATCAAAGTTTCTCTTGTACAGGGAACCGTCAGTATTCAGAAAGAAACTGCCAGCAAGCCTTCTTAAAGTCTTCTTATCATTAGAAGATGCCCCAGGTGGGTACGTTTGATCCTCCAAGAAGCACTTAATCTCATGGAACCAAGGTTTATCATCTTTGACAACATCTGCTGCAAATACGTATGCTGGTCTGTCGAGTCTGGACACTGAAATCCGAGGCACAAAGTTGGCAGCTTGAACTTTGATCATGGATGAAATGGTAGCCAGAACATCTACAAACTGATTCTCGTCCCGAGGGATATACTCATGCTTGACCGTTGTAAATAAAGTCAATAACCTCCTTGTATAATCCCTGTAAGGTATCAGATGATCCTAGTGTGTGTACCATTTGCCGTTGGTTTGATTGATTACCAGAGCTGAATCTCCGAACACAGACAAAGTCTTGATCCTGAGGTCAATGGCTTCCTCAAGACCCATAATACAAGCTTCGTATTCAACTTCGTTGTTAGTGCAGTTAAAGGTGAGTTTTGCCGAGAAAGGCATGTGAACTCCTTTAGGTGTAATGAGTACTGCACCAATACCACGGCCATTCATATTAACAGCCCCGTCAAACATCATAGTCCATTCTTCTTCTGGGTCAGGCCCTTCAGTGTGAATAGGCTCTTCATGATCTTTTGCTTTAATGAACATGATGTCTTCATCAGGGAAGTCAAATCTCATAGGCTGGTAATCATCAATAGGTTGCTCGGCAAGATAATCAGACAGTACACTGCCCTTGATGGCTTTCTGAGATGTGTACTGGATGTCATATTCTGTGAGGATCATTTGCCATCTCGCAACCCGTCCGGTAAGTGCTGGCTTCTCAAAAATGTACTTAACTGGATCCATCTTTGATATCAATAAAGTAGTGTGGGTCAACATATACTGTCTCAGTCGGCGAGCAGCCCACGCTAAAGCACAGCAAGTTTTCTCGAGCAGTGAATAACGTTGTTCACAGTCGGTAAACTTTTTGCTTAGGTAGTATATTGCATACTCTTTTCGACCAGACTCGTCATGCTGGCCCAGCACACACCCCATTGACTCTTCTAATACTGTTAAGTACATTATTAGAGGTCTTCCTTCAACTGGAGGCATGAGGATCGGTGGCTCTTGTAAGTATTCCTTGATTTTGTCAAAAGCCCTCTGGCAGTCTTCGTTCCACCTGACCGTTTGTTCTTTTCTTAACAGCTTGAACAAAGGCTCACAAGTTGCTGTAAGGTGAGATATGAACCGTGAAATGTAGTTCAATCTACCTAGAAACCCCCGAACCTCTTTTTCAGTCTTCGGTGCAGGCATTTCTTGAATGGCTTTGACTTTATCAGGGTCAACTTCAATCCCTTTTTCACTTACAATAAATCCCAGTAGCTTACCGGATCGCACCCCAAATGTGCATTTGTTGGGGTTTAATTGGTACTTCCTCAGACGCTTGAATAACTTCAACAGATTCACCAGGTGGTCTTCTTCTGTGAGGGACTTGGCAATCATGTCATCCACATAACATTCAATTTCTTTATGGATCATGTCATGGAATAATGTTACCATAGCCCGTTGATATGTTGCACCAGCATTCTTCAGTCCGAACGACATCACCTTATAACAGAACGTGCCCCAGGGTGTGATGAAAGTTGTCTTCTCCATGTCTTCAAGTGACATCTTGATCTGATTGTATCCTGAAAATCCGTCCATGAAGGAGAATACCGAGAACTGAGCCGTGTTATCCACCAATACATCAATGTGAGGTAATGGGAAGTCATCTTTCGGGCTGGCTCTGTTCAGATCCCGGTAATCTACACACATTCTCACCTTGCCATCCTTCTTGGGCACAGGTACAATATTAGCAACCCAAGGCAGATAGCTAGTTACAGCAAGGAAACCGGCGTCCCACTGCTTTTGTACCTCTTCTTTAATCTTCATTGCCATGTCTGGGCGAGTACGGCGCAGCTTCTGTTTTACTGGCGGGCAGTCTTCCTTCAAAGGCAGCTTGTGCATGACAATATCGGTGTCCAACCCTGGCATATCCTGATAAGACCAAGCAAACACATCCACATACTCTCGAAGCATATCAATCAGTTGTTCTTTCACTGAGTATTGTAGGCAGGCCCCGATCTTAACCTTTTTCACGTCTTCTTCCGTACCAAGATTAACCGTTTCATCCTCCTCCTGATGAGGAGTGATAACCTTCTCCTCTTGCCTTAACAACCTGGATAGCTCTTCAGGAAGCTCATAATCTTCTTCAACCCCTTTATCAGCTTGATTTATCGGATTGTCAAAGTCATACGAAGCCATAGCAGTGTTGTTGTCGGTGCAGTCTGAAAGGCACTCTCTGCAAGGGTTTAGATTGTTCATTTTAGTGATTTATTTTAATCTTGTTTAGAAAAAAGTGAAATGAAGTTTATCATTTTGGAAAACATTGCCATTTTATTTTTGTACAAAAAGAAAAATGAAAAACAGTGAGCGGAAAAGAAAAAAGACTCATTTGCAAAAGATGTCCGATATTCATTGATTAATCTATTTGCCCAAAATTACAAGATGGCCCGATTACAAAATGAGTCTTGACATCTTGGGCATGATGCAAGACTTGATGCATGCTTAAAAATACAGGAAATAATAATTACTCTGCAGGAGTAACCCTTATAATTTCCTGGGAAGACCAGTTAAGGACTTGGCTCCCCGGGATCCTTGGACGTATCCAGCTCTCCAGGTTGAGGTCGCTTTCCTCCTCGTCTTCCAAATTGTTTACTGCATCCGGGGTGAGCATTCCCCCGCTGACAAAACTGGGCTTCTTGGCAGCCTCTGATTGATCTTGTTGAGTTGGTCTGTAACCCAACCCAAATTTGTCCTCCTTCTTCTCCACGGGCAGCAGCTTGCCCCAGCCTTGGGCAGTCCCCTCTTCAACAACCTTCCTGGCTTGCTGATAAGACGTCATGGAGGTTCCTAGTACAGCAGATGCTTCATTAATGTTCAGGGCCTCAAACCCCTGGCTCATGGTTTCATGGATCTCTCCATCCATCTCAATATACTTGTACGTAGCCAGATGGCTAACAAAGATGTCTTCTTCACCACAGATGGTGATGATCTGGCCTTCCCACTCGAATTTCAGCTTCTGGTGAAGGGTAGACGTAACAGCGCCAGCGGCATGGATCCAAGGTCTACCCAACAAACAGCTGTAGGCCGGCTGAATGTCCATCACATAGAAGGTAATCTTAAAGGTCTGCGGGCCAATCATCACAGGCAGATCAATCTCCCCTAACACTGATCTTTTAGAGCCATCAAACGCTCTCACCACCAAATTACTTGGACGCAATGCCAAGCCATCGTACTCCAGCTTCACCAAAGCTTTCTTTGGTAGAACATTGAGTGAAGACCCAGTGTCCACCAGTACATGGGATATAACAGCACCCTTGCATTCTAGAGTGATGTGTAAAGCCTTGTTGTGGTTACGTCCCTCAGTTGTTAAGTCAGCATTGGTAAAACCCAGTCCATGACTGGTATTGACATTTGCTACCACAGTTTCTAGCTGATTAACAGTAATCTCCTCCGGCACGTATGCCGCGTGCAGGACTTTTAATAACGCATTCCTGTGAGCTTCAGAACACATTAACCAGGATAATATGGAGATTTTTGAGGGAGTTTGGTGAAGCTGATCCACCACCTTGTAATCACTTCTCTTTATAATTCTCATGAACTCATCTACATCTTGCTCAAAAGATGTATTCTGAGTTTCTTTGATAATTGGTTCTTCAGATATCACACTCTTCCCCTTTGCTTTGGCAGCAGCTTCTGCTTCGGCATTAGGTCTTTGCAATTGTGAGGCAAAAAGGCGTCCGCTTCTGGTGAAGCCTCCGCCTCCCCCAACATTATCAATCTGTGGAGAAGAAGTTGAAGAATCCAAAGTGATTTTCTCCCCGTTGCAGTAGAAGTCAGAGCCATAATGCCAAGGTATGGCATTACTGCTTTCATATGGAACTGGTCCAGGCACCGTGATAGTAACTGGACTTATTGCTGCAGAGGAGGGTACTGTAATGGTGTGAGGATCGTAGTAGATGGTGACTGGTGACCCGGCAGGAAGTGCCATTGTTTGTTTCTGAAAGTTGTTGTTTGGAGGAACATCTGATGGATCATAGTAAATGGTGACTGCTGAGATATCTTCATTATTTTCTGTTGGCGTTGTAGAAGATTCTGCTGAATAAATGGATGCTGATGTTGTAGAAGAAATGGTCGTTGACATTTGATTTGTTGAAGTGATGGATGAAGCCATTGTTGATGATATTGATGAATTGGTCGGAATGATTGTTGTTGCAGTTGTAGAAGAATCAGGAATTGTTGTCAAAGGAATTGCTGGATTTGTAGGCGCTGTTGTTGAGATCTGAAGTATACCACTTTTGATAAGACCATCTATGCCGCTTCTCAAATTATCACACCCGTTGACCGAAATGTTGCAATAACCACAACCGAGCTCACACCCGGGGAACATCTGGCATTCTAGGAGCTGAGCTTTAATTTCGACCAGAGGTGTCCGAATCTGTCCAACACTGGTGATTAAGAAAGATGGCTTGTCTTCCTCAATGGCATTAATCCTTGGTCCTCCATGATTGGGCATGGGATTCTTGGTGACACTTGGAGGGGGTGCAAAGTTGAGGGCTTTAGAATCCACCAGATCTTGGACTTTCATTTGCAAAGCCCTGCATTTTTCCGTATTGTGGCCAGGTGCATTGGAGTGGAAAGCACATCTGGCGTTGACATCGTAATTTCTTGGAAGATTGGAGGGATCTGGTGGTGCCAATGTCCGTAATTCAACCAAGTTGAGTTTCAGGAGTTGTGGCAATAAAGCGGCATAAGGCATAGGGATAGGGTCAATCACCTTATTTGCCTGTGATGGTCTTTGCTGAAAAGGTCTTTGCTGTTGATTGTTGTTATTGTTGTTGTAGGCTCTCTGTGGCGGATACTGAACTTGCTGCTGATAGTGTGGTTGTTGATGTGGTTGATATGTTGGTTGCTGAGGAATCGGAGCTGGAATAGTGACAGCTGCTACTGATCTGTGGACATACTGAGGTCTGCCCCTGCTGGCATGAACGACATTTGTCTCACCGGTTATTCTAGGTCCCACAAAAGGCTTCCTGGAGTTACTAGACGAACTTGCACCATTATCAGAAATCTTACCCATCTTCAGGAGGCTTTCAATTCTTTCTCCAGCTATGACTACGTCAGCGAAGCTGGTGGAAGAAAAGGCAGCTAGCCTATCAATATACGTTCCTTGCAGAGTATTCATGAACATGTCGGCCATTTCTCTTTCCGACATGGGAGGATGGACAGCAGCAGCAAGCTGTCTCCACCTCTGGGCATATTCTCTGAAGCTTTCTCTGGAGGACTGAGACATTCCCATCAAGAGGGTCCTGTTAGGAGCCATGTCCAGATTGTATTGATACTGTCTGATGAAGGCTTCAGCTAGGTCCTTCCAGCATCTGATAGTAGCTCTGGTCAAGTGAGAGTACCACTCCCTTGAAGCCCCAGTCAAACTGTCTTCAAAGTAAAACATCCACAGTTTTTCATCCATGGTGTATGCCTTAAGTCTCCCCAAAAAGGACTGCAAGTGGGTTCGTGGACAGGAAGTTCCATTGTACTTCTCGAAGCATGTGGGTTTGAACTTGTGGGGAATCCTTACCCCATCTACTAACCCCATATCCATGACATCAAAACCTAGGGAATTTTGAGACTCCAGAGATCTCAACTTCTCAGCAATTTCATCAAACCTCCTATCATAAACTTCATCCCCAGCTCCCATTACAGTAAACTGCTCCTCTTGGGGGTCTTCTTGCAAGATCCTGCCTGCAGTAGTATTTCCTTGCACATTACCCGGGATGTTGACTTCCGGATGTAGATGAGGCCCATATACTGGTGGATTAACATGAGGCTGACCCCTTTCGTTGTTACTTGTTCCTCCAGTTCCCAGATGGGGTTCTTCCGGGGTTTGTCTTTCTACCAATGCCCTCAACCTTTCTTGACTTTGGGCCAAGCCATTCATTACTTCCATGAATTGGGTCATTTGGTTTCTCATCTCCAGTCTTTCATTAGCCATCTGAGTTCTGACCTCTGTCAGATCTTGTTGTACTTGATCCATTTGGATACCAGGAAGATTGTTGCGAGTAGGATACCTGTGCGGACGGTTGAGATGGAACACCCGGCGGCGAGCAATAATTCCTGAACCACAACAGAGTTAGTAACAAACAAAACAAAACCCTACAAAACAAAACAAAAGTTAGTATGCAATGCAGTATGCTTATTTATTCTCCAAGGTATCCGGCTTGGCTCTTGGTTTTGACCTTTCCAGACCCTGAGGAAGATGATTTGGTGTTGCTTGAGAAAAGAAAACTCAATGAAACAAACTTACAAATACATTACAAATGGTGGATCATACATAGCTTGTTTTTTACAACACATGCCCCTAAGGGGTCAAAATACAACATAAAAAGAAAAGTACATCAAATGGAAATAACAACAAGCAAAGAAGTCAAACATCTAATCCAAACTCATCCTCCTTAACCTCCTTCAGGAGTGCTTCAGTTACAGGACCAGTCGGATGCTCTGTAATGTTTCTGATAAGAAGGTTCCTGGTGGCAATAGCAGTGGTCAGCTTCTTGTGCCTGTCTTGGTCCTTTGACCTCTTCACGCCAGCCCTAAGCTTCAACTCTGAAATCTCCTTCTGGGCTGCTAGCAGAGCCTCCTATTGTTCCTTTTCATTGGCCTCCAACTGCTCAATCCTGGCTTGAGTTCTCTTATCTTCTTGAGTACGAGCTTCAGTGATCCTGACCCACCTAGCTTGACTTTCTTCTAGGTAGAGATCAGTCCTAGCCTTCTGAAATTGGGCCTCTTTACAAGCATTCTTCAATGTTTGCTCTCCAGCTCTTGATTTCTTGATGTAGTCCTCTGCTTTCTCAATCTTGGCTAGATGCTCCACCTTAAGCTTTTCCAACCTCTCGATGTCTAGACGACCATCACTCCTCTCCCAGAGGGTCTTCTTCAGAGCTTGAGACAGATTCTCATTCCTCTCCTTCAGTTTCTCAAATTCTTCCAGGCTGACAGTGGCTGGAGGTGGTGATGTGGATGGTCCAGGTGTATCCTCAATGGTGAAAGGCATTCCAGAAATCTGAGCTCTAGCATGGGACCATTCATAGTACTGAGTTGAAGCCACATTATTGCACCTCCCAAGAATGGCCATCCCTTTGGTCTGGATGTTGTCCCAAGCCCAGGATGCTTGTCTGACAACTGCTAGATTAGGTTTTATCTCACAATACAGGGTTTCAGCCAAGTCTTGCACTCTTGGAGGGTGGACCAAAGCATAGCCTAATTGTCTCTTAAACAGCAAAGGATTGTAGTTGATGCAACCCTTCACTCCTACCAGAGGTACATTGGGGTACTGCCCACAGCTAGTGATTATGTCTCTGCCCTTAGTGCTCTGGGTGCACCATCTGATGTCATCTGAAGTCAGAGCAATAAGTCTCTTAGCCCAATTCTTCTGTTGGTGAGGATTCAGGAAGGCATCAGTCTTGGGTAAGTGTTTGAGCAGCCAGGTATGAAATAGAGGAGCACAACACCTCACCAACTTCCCTCTCTGCTTCTCATTCCTTTGGTGGACAGAATAATAGAAATCTCCCAGCAAGGTGGGCACTGGGTTCCTCAGAAGGAAAAGATGAATGGCATTCTTGCTGATAAACTTGGGCTCATCTGCAAATAGTATAACCCCATATATACTGAGGGCTAACAATGCACAAACTGCCCTCCATTCTCCCAAAGAGGCCTTCAGGATGGCCTGAGAAGTCAGAAAGTCTAGGTGCAAACCAGGGATCCCAGCCTTTGTTGTCATGTTCTGCTCAATCAAAATAGGCTCCATGTACAGTGCTTTTGCCACTTCTTCATTGCTGGGAGAAGCAATCTCTGGGTTGAAGGGGATACCACCCCTGACAGGTACTCCAATCAATGATGAAAACTCCTCCAACAGAGGTCCCAACTGAAAGTTCTGGAAAGTGAAGCATCTCAAAGGAGGATCATAGAACTGTAGGCAGGTGTGGATCAAACTCCTCTGAGAAGGGTCTAAGTCCATAACCATATCAAGGATGCCTCCATAATGTTCTCTGAATAATGGGATGTGGTCTGGAGTGATAAGTGCCTGGACCTGTCTGATGCCAGTCAGCACAGGCTCAAAGAAATGGTATGAAATGTTGCTCTTCTTAGGTGCCATGACTGCTGATGAAGAGCTGAAAACAAATGCTGATGATGAAGACTGATACTGGAGATGAGCCACTGATAGGCTGAGGCTGGTGATAAAAGTAGCTGAAGCAGGAAACTGATGAAGATAACTGAAGCAGATAACTGATGAACAGGGGTCTATGCAGATGAAGGGGTCAAAACCAAGCCAGATGTAATGTGGATACCCTGAAAAACAAATAAACAAATGTTAAATGATGCAATGATGAGTATGCAAATGATATGCAAGGGTTTATGATCAAGCTGGATCTGATTAATTGCCCTGGTATAAAAGGCCCATGTATATTCAAGAAGTCCAGATGGAGGTTCAGAAGTCCAGTGACCAAGGTGGGGGACTCAAATAAAGAGTCACATGTCCAGGGTTAAATCACAAGAATTGTCCAAAGTGAGGTACTCTTAATCAAAACAAGTATCAGGGTATGATGGGGCCAATGGTACCTGTAAACAGCCCAACCCCCTCACAGGTGATGTTCTAAAACAAGGATCCTCAGACTTGGATCAGTTATGAGAAGTGTAAACACTTCTAACCCGGAGGTACAGTGTTTACAATAACCATAAAAGATCCTCCTCTAATTCACCTCAGTTTCTGAAGGTCATAGTAAAGGTCATCCAGACTTAGCAGGCTTCCCAGATAGCCCTAGCACTACAGGAAATCTGTAGCACAGAGTTCTCAAGAAGAAACCCACATCTGAATCGTGTTTCATATTCCCGCACCAGACCGAAATGGAATGGGAAAGAACATGAACCACTCTAGCTTAGGTGTCACTCAGGTCCCGGGTATAGGACCTTAAACTCTCAATAGAACCCCACCCACCAAAGCAAAAACCAGATCCAGCCAGATGACAATATGACAGTATGATGTATAAAGCTGTAAAGAAAGCAATAAATAACTGCACATAAAGCAAAAACAAATACAAATATACAAACACAATTAGCACATAACACCCCAATAAACACAAATCAAACAAGCGCTAGGAGGAACCCACAAAAAGAACCAGAAACCCTGGTTACAGTATAAGGGTCCCCAGCAGAGTCGCTAAGCTGTCGCTCCCACCAAATGACACCCAAGGTCAGAAGGGGTACAGACGCGAACGGTTGGCGAAAGGAGAAGGAAAGAATAGAGTCGCCAGCTAGGCATTTTTATCCCGAAGGAAAGGTAATGCTGCATAGACCTAAGAGAAGATATGGATAAGACGGTCGCGAACCAGAGAGACTGAGAAAGGGGGTTGGTTACAACCTGGGAAGGTATTAGCACCCAGATTGTCCGCCGTACTCGACGGGATCCACGCTTAAAAGATTTGTGTTTTAAAGGGGTAGTGTCAGTGCAATTTGTGTATCAAGGCTGGAAAGAATGCAAGTGTCGGTGTAAAAGATATGTGAAGTGAAGTATGAGAGTGTCTGTGCAAGAGAAGAATGAAATGCTCAAGACTATGAGGCTTAAAGAATGGAGCTGGAAGAGGGGAAATGTACAGAGACTTTTGTTCGATAACTGTTAAGTTATGCCTACGTATCCTCTCGTGCAATGAGGAAGTCAGAACACCGTAGTTCGACCCAAAGAGACTGAAAGGTAAATTGACTTGTGAACTGCTTACTTGTCTATGCTCAAGTGTATGACCTGTCTGGCTCAGGTGCAAATTGTCTTGCATTAGGCGGAAGAAGCTAGTTCTCGTTTGTGAATGAGTGAGATGAGAAAGGAATCCCGGAGGAGACGATTATTGTTTGTTTTTTGTGTTTTCAATCTTTTATTTCTTTTGGAAATTTGTCATAAGAAAATGAGCTTAAGCCTAAACCAATGGATTTAGTAAACTCATCACATCCTCCCTCTGATTAGGGGTAATGAGAATACTTTAAGTGTGAAGTCCGCATCTCACACTTAATTACCATGATGTAGGATTAAGATCATTAACCTACTTGTGATTATTTAGATGTTTTTGTTGTTTTTGTTTAGTGTTAAGTAATGAGATTAAGCCATAATAAAGGATTTAATGGACTCATTACACCATCCTAATAGAAGGATAATAGATGAGAACATTTAAGCTGAGGAAGATACCTCAACTTAATCCATGATTAGGGATTAACCTCATGACAAAACAAAGCCTTTATTAAAGTGGATTTTAGTTAATGATAAGATGAAGAAATGATTTTTAAGATTTTTAAGACAACTTGAGGGGGACTTGTCCATTAACACTAGGGTTAGTCCTTCTTAACCAATTAAGGAAGAATTAGAACCCTAATGCAAGGCCCAAGTTACAAGCTTGATGTCTTAGTGATTATTAGGTGGATTGATTAAAGGAATTAAACACATTAAGGGTTTAACACTTAGGATTAAGGTTATACACTCCATCCTAATAGAAGGATACAGGTATAACCCTAATCACAAAGTCTTAAAACCTTTAAGGTTTAGTCCTTGATTATGAGGTGAGAAGAGAAGACTCAATGATGACACAAAGGCAAAAGCTAAATGGGGGACTAATCAAAACCCTAATTGTTATCATGCTTGGTTATTCCTAGGGTTAGTGAGGTTTACAAGAAGAATCTTCAGAGAAACCACCAGGAAGGAAGCAGATGAAAGGAGGAAGAAACAAAGAGAAGCAAAACAACTTGCTTCACTTAAGAAGACAAGTTGCTTGAGGGAAGAAAGTAAGATGAACAAGAATGAGCAAGCTCAATCTAAAACACAAACAAAATGCAGCAAAGAAAGTATGAAAGAGATGAAAAGAGATGGTGAGAAGTGAAGACAAATTCACTTCTCAAACAACTTACCACCTGAAAAGTTAGCAAAAGAAATGAAATGCAATGCAAATGGGATGCAATGTCATGATGCAAATCAAAACCAGAAGCATAAGTATGATGTTAATGATGCTAAGAGATGATACAAACATGAGGCAAGGCATGATAATGATCAAACAAGCATAAGGATGCAAATGAGGCATGCATTGAACCATGAATGTTCATGAAAAGTTATGAAATGCAAATGACATACAATAATGGCAAATGCAAGATGTAATGATCAAACATGATTCTAATATGTCCTAAGATGAATTATGAATCAAGTGAATGCACAAAATGTCATGGCAAGTCAATGGATGCAAGCAAATGGAAGATGGATGCAAAGGAAGGCACAAATTAGGGTTACATGCATCATGCAAAGCAAAAATCCAAAACCAGAAGCAAATGACATGATAAAAATTTGAAAATGCAATCAAAGATACCCTAGACCTATACAAGTTCACTGCCCAAAGGAGGGGATCCAACTCTTAACCTATTGAAAGTTATGAATTTCCTAAGATTGCTAGGGTTTTGGGGTACTTCAACAAAAAAAAATGCTAAACAAATTGAAAATGCAAGATCAATTCAAACCAATTTTATCCTATAAACTACATGCTATACAAGATGCAATGCAAAAAGAATCATCCTTCAACTCTCACTGGTTAGGCAGAAGGAAATTTTTGAAGTTTGGAACAAAATATTGCCTTGAAATGAAATTAAATCCAATGAAAATGATCAAAAGGCATCAAGAACAAAGAAGAAATTTGGTTTGAGAGTTGGACAATGTTTATAAATGTTTTTAAATGCTATGTGAATTTTTTTGTGATTTTTAAATACCTAAATGTATTTTTAATTAATTAATTTTCATTAACTAATTAAAAATAAACATTTAAATGATTTAAAAATAATTTTCAGTGCAAAAAATAAAAATAAAAATATTTTTGTGTTTTAAAAATTAATGAAACTCTTAACAAAAATTTCCATAATTTTAAAATGATTTTTGCTATTTTAAATAAAATATGAAAGATAAAACAAATTAAATACAAATAAAAATAAAAGAAAATGAAAGTATGCAAGGGGGAGGGCCAGGATTTGATCTGGGCTTGGACTGGTTGACTGCGCGCCAGATCCAAAGGCCCAGATTCAAACCTGGCTAATTTGGTTTTATGATTTAATTAAACTGGTTTTAATTAATTAAACAAGGATTAGGGTTTTAATGACACATCCTGGCCACACGTTCACGCGCGAGTCAACCCCAGTCAGCCCAATCCATGGTCCACATTCAAACTTCCATTAATGACACAATTAGGGTTAATGAGTTTCAGGTGACCGGAACAGTGGTTCCGGTCATCTTCTCCGGCGAGCATAAACCCTAGATTTCGCTACAGGTTACCAATCATGAAATTTCTTCCACCAAAATGCTCCTCTCCTCAATCTAAACCTAACCCCTCACCCAAAACTCATTTATTTTCACTCACAAGCCTGAATCGAAGGAAAACATGAAACACGGGCAAACTTTCAGAGCAACATAAAATGGTCATCTCTTACTTATTTTTAAATCTAAACACATCCAGATGATCAGTGCAACATGTAGATTCATTTTGTAACAAGAAAATGAAGTTCTGAGAAAAAAGTTCTTAGGTTGTACCTGAACTGGAGACCTTCGAAAGTGAGCTTTCAGAGCCTCCCTTTTGTGCCAATGATCTCCCTTGAACCTCCTGAGGCTAATGGACTACTTGAATGGGGTTGAGAGTGGCTAGTTTTTGTGGTTCAGTTCTGGTGTAGCAGGAAATGAAGTTCTTGTGTGTTGTGTTTCAGATCATTGTGAGGGGTGGGATTTGTTCTGTGAATGATTTGTGGTTGATTGGTGAAGGAATTACTGAAGTTTGATGGCTGTGTTGGGTGTTTCGAAGAGGGGAAGGTTTTGACAGTTTTTGTTGGATGCTGCAATGTGTGTGTTTTGAGCCTCTTCTCTTTGTGTTTTATGATCCTTAGGTGATCCATAAGCTATCCCAACAAATTTGGAGAGCAGGTGTGCACTGTGGGATTGGTATGGGATGATTGGCCAAAAAGTCAAAAATGGTGTACTTGCAGCATGGGCTGTGGCAGAGATGGTTTCTTGGCCTATACTGCCTCAGCTTGAGTCAAGGATGGCCCTTGGATGATTCATGAATGACTGCAGCATTTGGATCATAAGTTGGAAGTGTTTTTGCAACTTGGCAACTTGTCACATTTCATGGTTTTTGGCTATGCATATGTGAGAAATCTTGCTGAATTTTTGGTGTGGCATGCTTCATTAGGTCATGGTAAAGTTTTGAAACCAGCTAGAGGTCAAACAAACCCTTTGAGAATCAATTTGCAAGAAATCCCTCTTTGCACTTTAATGAAGAATGACTTATGGTTACTTGAAAAACAAGGCATGGAAATGGGAAATTCTTTGGGCCAAACTGATTTTTAGACATTGGTTTATGTTTGTACAAAGATTAGAAGTCACTTTGAGGTCTCATTTTGCCTTGGCAAGTGGTTTTGCAACTTTGCCTCTTTGGTACATAACTTGAAATTATGTAATTTTTCTTAACTTTGACAAGCCATAACTTTTGATCCAAAATGAATTAGAATGAGTTCTTGTACTTTTTGAAAAGGGAATGATCCATTCTACAACTTTCATGACCAAAGTTTTCTCATTTGAAGCATTTTTGAATCAAAAAGAAAGGGTTGAAAAAGTTTCCCAAAATGGCAAGTTTCCATTATAAGTCATTTTCCCAAAAAGGCAACTTTGCAAATGGCTTGAAATTCTTCAATTTTGTGAACTTCTAACATCTTCTATGACCAAATAAAGATCATACACATTCAAAATGATGAAGAACACCCTTTGGTTGGGTCATTGGGGGCCTCAGATGCCCTGATTTTACACTGACTTGCTCAAGAAGTCAACTCTTGATTATATGCCTTCCCCATGGAATTTCTTCATGAAACTTGATATGCATGATCCCCATAACATATAGAGACCAATAGAAACAAGAATGACCAAAAAAATTGGAGTTATGGCCTTTGAAACCAAAACCGTAATTCTAGGTCATCTGTGCAGTTAAACCTGGCTCTGCCTCCATGTCATTCTCAGTTCTTGTGATTTTTTGAATCCTTTGATCTTGAGAGGATATAATATGATGCTTGAACATACATGGACCCTTTTGAAGTGATTGGAGACCTTTGGAGTGGCTCAAATGGCTCTTGGATTGCTCAGATCACAAACCCTAGATGCAGATGACTTAGAATCAATGCAGTGAATCAAAGATGTGGTATGAGATACTATGATTGAACTTATGCATATGAAGAGATCACAAGCCATGGTGTGAATGGGTGAGGGAAAATTTGGGGTGTTTACACACACTCTTGCCCTTAGCCTTGGCAGTAGCTTCTGCTTCAGCATTAGTTCTTGGGAATTGTGAGGCAAAGAGACGTCCGCTTCGAGTGAAGCCTCCGCCTCCCCCCCACATTATCAATATGTGGTGTAGAAGTGTCAAGAGTGACTTTCTTTCTGTCGCAATACAAATTTGAGCCATAGTGCCAAGGCACGGCACTGCTGCTATCATATGGAATTGGTCCTGGTACCGTGATAGTAACCGGACTGATTGTTGCGGAAGAAGGAGTTGAGACATTTTGAGGTTCATAATAAATTGTGACAGGAGGTCTGACCGGAGATGGTGCTGGTGATGAAGGTTGTTGTTGTTGATAAAGATGTTGTTGTGAGTTGTTGAAAGAATCTGGAACGTGGATTGTTGTCGGATCGTAGTAAATGGTAACTGTGGAAATGTCTTCATTAATGGTTGTTGTTGTTGTAGAAGGATGTGTTGAACTGATATTTGTTGAAGTTTAAGCAGGGATGGTTGTTGATGTTGTAGAAAAATTCGTTGGAATGATTGTTGTTGAAGTTGTAGGAGTGATATCTGATGAATGATATGTGTTGGTGTTGTAGGAGGAATGGTTGTTGATGTTGTAGGAGTTGAGACTATTGAAGTGATCTGTAAAATGCCTTCCTTGATAAGATTGTCGATACCGGTCTTCAAATATGCACAACCGTTGATAGAAGTCTTGCAGGCTTCACAATGGGCCTCGCAACCCGGGAACACTTGGCACTTTAAAAGCTGGGCTTTAACCTCGGCCAGAGGTGTTTGAATACTTGCAACACTGTCAATTTGGTTCATCGGTTGATCCTCTTCAATGGCATTTATCTTAGGCTCACCATGGCTAGGCATAGGATTCTTGGTAACACTTGGAGGAGGTGCAAAGTTAACTGCCTTAGAATCAATCAAATCCTGAACCTTCATGTGTAAGGCTCTGCACTTTTCCATTGCATGGCCAGGTGCATTGGAATGGAAGGCACACCAGGCATTAACATCATAGTTTCTTGGAAGATTTTGGGGATCTGGTGGGGTCAGAGTCCTCAGTTCAATCAGATTGAGCTTCATTAATTGTGGAAGTAAGGCAGCATAGGGCATCGGAATGGGATCGATAACCCTGTTAATTTGTGAAGTCCTCTGTTGAAATGGATGGTGTTGCTAATTGTTATTGTTGTAAGATCTCTGTTGAGGAAATTGTTGTTGCGGTGGAAAGTGTTGTGGTTGTGGAGGATACTGTTGTTGAGGTGTCGGAGCTGGAATGGTGACAGTAGCTACTGATCTTGGCATGTATTGAGGTCTACCTCTGCCCATATGCACTGAGTTGGTCTCACCTGTTCTGCGAGGTCCTGAGAAAGGTTTTCTTGCATTGCTGGAACTAGCACCGTTGTCTGAAATTTTGCCCATCTTCAAAAGAATCTTAATTCTCTCTCTAGCTATAACTACATCCGCAAAGCTGGTGGACGAGAAAGCAGCAAGTCTGTCAATGTAAGTTCCTTGCAGGGTGTTCAATAACATGTTGGTCATTTCTCTCTCAGACATTGGAGGCTAGACAGCAACAGTAAGCTATCTTCATCTTTGGGCATACTCCCTGAAGTTTTCTCTTGAAGATTGAGACATACCCATTAGGAGGGTTCTTTTGGGAGTCATGTCCAAGTTATATTGATACTGGCGTATGAAAGCTTCGGCCAAATCCTTCCAGTTTCTGACTGTTTCCCTGGACAGGTGAGAATATCATTCACGGGATGCCCCGGTCAGACTGTCTTCGAAGTAGAACATCCACAACTTTTCGTCCATAGTATAAGCCTTCAGTCTCCCCAGAAAGGACTACAGGTGAGTACGTGGGCAAGAGGTACCATTATATTTCTCAAAGCAATGAGGCTTGAATTTGTGAGGAATCCTGACTTCCTCAACTAGACCCATGTCCATTACATCAAATCCCAAAGAGTTTTGGGACTCCAAAGATCTCAGCTTCTCCGCTATTTCGTCCAGACGACGATCATAGGCTTCATCTCCAGCACCAATCACTGTAAATTGTTCTTCTTGTGGGTCCTCTTGAAAGGCACGACCTCCAGTGTTTCCTTGGGTATTTCTGATAGCATTGACTTCGGGATTGAGGTGAGGCCCAAACTCTGGCGCATCTGTTTGTGGCTGCCCGTGATAATTGTTGCTAGTACCTCCCGTACCTGGATGATTCTCTTCTGGAGTTTGTCTCTCGACTAACTCTCTTAATATTTTTTGGCTTTGGGTCAACCTAGTCATTACTGCCATGAACTGGTTCATCTGAGCCCTCATCTCAGTTCTCTCATTAGCCATCTGAATTCTCACGTCAGTCAAATCTTGCTGAACTTGGTCCATCTATAAGCTCAGAAGGTTGTTTCTGGTCGAATACCGGTGAAATCTGTTTATGGGGAAAACCCTCTTACGATCAATGTTTCCTGAAACAACAGCAATGTGAGAAAACAACAACAAAAACACCTACAAAACAAAGAATGAGGTTAGTATGCAGTGCAGTATGTCTATTTGTCTTCCAAGGATATCCGGTTTGGTTCTTTAGTTTTGACCTTCCAGACCACTGGGAATGAATATGTTGAAGAGAAATGAAGTCCAAGAAGAAAATCCAGGTAATACATAAACCATATATTACAAATGCAAAAGATGCATAGTTTATGATTACAACAAGTTCTCATGGTGGGTCAAAATACAACAAAGTCATCAAAAAGTACAAACAAAAATAAAGTAAAGTACAAAGGAATCAAACATCCAGCCCAAAGTCATCCTCCTTGACTTCCTTCAGGAGAGCATCAGTCATTGGTCCAACTGGATGCTCTGTGATGGTCCTGATAAGAAGGTTCCTGGTGGCAATGGCACTTGTCAACTTTTGGTACTTGCCTTGGTCCTTTGATCTCTTCAACCCCGCCCGGAGTTTCAACTCGGAGATTTCGTTCTATGATGCTAACAAGGCTTCCTGACTCTTCTTCTCATTAGCTTTCAGCTGCTCTATCTTAGCTTGTGTCCTCTGATCTTCCTGCAGACGAGATTCAGTGATTCTGATCCACCTAGCCTGACTCTCTTCCAAGTAGTGCTCAGCTCTGGCCTTCTGAATCTTGACTTCTTTGCAAACATTCTTCAATACCAATTCCCCTGCTCGGGCTTTTCTGATGTAATCGTCAGTCTTCTCAATCTTAGTCATATGCTCGATACGGAGCTTTTTTAACCTCTCATTGTCCAGACGACCATCATTCATCTCCCAGAGGGTCTTCTTCAGGGCTTCAGAGAGCTGAGCATTCCTCTCTTTCAACTTCTCAAACTCCTCTAAACTGACTGTAGCTACAGGCTCTACTGCTGATGGCCCTGACACATCCTCCATGATGAATGGCATGCAAGTGATCTGTCCTCTGATGCGAGACCAATCAATGTAATGAGCTGAAGCTATGTTGTTGCACTTGCCAAGAATAGCAGTCCCTTTTGTCTGAATGTTATCCCAAGCCCAGGTTGCTTGTCGGATGATGGCATGATTATTCTGAACATCACAATAAAGGGTCCCTGCTAAATCATGCTCTCTTGGTGGATGTACCAAGGCATGCCCTAGTTGCCTTTTAAAAAGCAAAGGATTGTAGTTGATGCAACCATTCACTCCAATAAGAGGTACATTGGGATATTGCCCACAACTTGTGATTATGTCTCTGCCCTTGGTGCTCTGAGTACACCACCTGATGTCTTCTGAAGTGAGAGCAATCATTCTCTTAGCCCAATTTCTTGACTGATGAGGATTCAGGAAAGCTTTTGTCTTTGGCAAGTGTCTCAATAACCAACAGTAGAAGAGAGGTGCACAACATCTGACTAATATTCCCCTCTGCTTCTCATTTCTCTGATGCACTGAGTAGTAGAAATCCCCTAGTAAGGTAGGAACTAGATTCTTCAGCAGGAAGAGGTGAATAGCACTCTTGCTTACAAACTTAGGCTCGTCTGCAAACAAGATGATTCCATATATACTAAGAGCCAAGAGAGCACAAACAGTTTCCCACTTCCCAACTGCAGCATGACTGGTGGCCTGGGTAATCAAGAAGTCCAAATGGAGGCCTGGAATTCCAACCTTGGTGGTCATATGTTGATCAATTATGGTGACTTTCAAATGTAGAGCCTTAGCTATGTCCTCATTCCTAGGAGCAGTCATCTTAGGGTTGAAAGGGATTCCTCTCCTGATAGGGACACCTAACAACATGGAAAATTCTTCTAACAAATGACCCATCTGAAAGTTTGGGAATGTGAAATATTTGAAAGGAGGGTCATAGAACTGAAGGCAAGTGTGAATCATGCTCCTCTTTGATGCATCCAAGTCCATGATCATGTCCATAATACCACAATAATGTTCTCTGAATAAAGGGACATGATCAGGAGTGATAAGTGCCTGAATCTGCCTGATGTCTGCTAGAGAGGGCTCAAAGAAATGATAAGTGATGTTGCTCTTCTTGGATGAGTCCATACTGATAATGGGAGCTGATGAAGATAACTGAGGAGAAATACTGATGAAGACAACTGGAGAAGATATCAGCTGAAGAAGATCTCTGAGGAAGATAACTGATGAAGATGGCTGAGCAGAAGAACAGTCAAAACCAAACCAAAGATGATGCAGATACCCTGTAAAACAAAATAGACAAATGTTAAAATGATGTAAGATGGTGTATGCAGAATGATATGCAAGGGTTTGTGATCAGGTGCTGGATTTGCCATTTGCTTTTAATAGGGTCCATGAGTGTTCATAAGTCCAAATGAAGGCTAGAGAACCAGTAACAAGTCCAGGGTTTCATAGAATCAGTCCAAAATAGTGTAACCTTAAAACAATATCAGTAATAGGGTATGTTGAGGCCAAGGGTTCCTGCAAACCTGTAAACATCCCAACCCACTCACAGGTATTGTTCTAGAACAAGGATCCTCAGACTTGGATCTATTATGAGAAGTGTAAACACTTCTAACCCCGAAGATACAGTGTTTACCCTAATCATAAATAATCCTCCTCTAATTCACCTCAGATGCTGAAGGTCATCTAAAAGAGATCATCCAGACTTAGCAGGCTTCCCGGATAGCCCTAGCACTACAGGAAATCCGTAGCACAGAGTTCTCAAGAAGAAACTCATGTCTGAACCGTGTTTCATATTCCCGCACCAGACCGAAATGGAATGGGAAAGAATATGAAGTCACTTTAATCCTATGTGTCACTTAGGCTCCCGGTGTGGAACCTTGCTCACTGAGATACCCCTCCCACCAAGGCAAAACAACAAATTCAGCACATGATATGATGATAATAATATGAAATGCATAAAACAGTAAATGAAAGCGATAAATAAATGCAGTAAATAAAGTTGTACAGAAAGCAATAAATAAAGCAATAAACAAAAAGCACACATAACACATAACACCCCATGTCGCTCCCAGGATTTTCATCCTAGTATAAACGCGAAAGTGGCGCGGAAAAGGTAGAGTCGTCAGCCAGACATTTTTATCCCGAAAGAATGGGAAAGGTAATGCTGCACAAACCTGAGGAAGAAGGAAAGGACAAGGTCCTGCGAACCAAAGATCTGGGTTCGGGAGTCGGTTACGACCTGGGAAGGTATTAGCACCCCAGATCGTCTGCCGTACCCGACGGGATCCACGCTTGCTTGTTTGTTTCAAAGGGTGAGAAAATAAAGTGATGCTGAATAAAACTGCTACTGGAACTGGAATGGGAATGGAAAAAGGAACTGAAAAAGAGAGAATAAAAAGAAAGGGGGAAATGTAGGGAAAATAAAGAATGCGCTCGAACGGGCCCTACCCTGCTGCCTACGTACCTCATCGGGAAAATGAGGATCAGAGTCGACTTAGTTCGCCTAACTAAGGCGGGAACTATTGGTTTATGTTTTTTATGGCTGGAACTGCGTATGTCTATGCTCAGGTGTTGCAGGCTCGTCTGGTACGAGTGCGTTTATCGTCTTGCATGCGAGACAAGTCGTCGCGAGTTCGCGTTCAGAATGAATGAGATGAGAAGAGAAGTTCCCGCAGGAAAATCGCTTATTGCTTGTTTTTGTCTTTTATGAGAAATGTTTTGAATTTGTTTGTGAACATTCTCATACTAAGACCTATCCATCGCGGTAAGTATTTATACATCGCCCCGAAACAGGACGCGTATAGACATTCCGCAACAAAGTCTCATGTCGTACAAGAATATCCGGTTTTTATTAGGTATTTTATTATTTTATTTGTGAGGTGAGAAAGAAGACTCAAATCGGAAAAAGGACAAAAACTACGGGGGACTAAGACACAACCCTAAGTTAGTTATCATATGATGGTCCTATGGTTTATGAGGTATTTCTAATCTTAAAGATCAAAAGGAAAAGAAAAAGGAAAAAGGATGCAACTTACTTCCTAAGGAAGATAAGTTGATCCTAACAATGGGGGAATCCTTCTAATCACAAATATGAAAAGAAGGAAATGAATTAAATGCATAAAGAAGAAATAAAGGATAAGATGAAGGAACTTACCTCAATCTTCTCCACTACAAAACAAAGGTTAATGTGCAATTTATTAAAAAGGAATGAGGTAAATACATACCAAGCAAATTCTAAGGCAACTTGGACCTAAACTAGACTCAATCTTAAGTTTAAGGGTGCCTAAAAATGCTAAAACAAAAATACAGCACCTACTACAGCACTCAAACACACAATCAGCTATGAAAACAATGCACAACACAAATCAGCTTTTTACAGCCAGCATGCAGCATGAAAAGGTAGGTGTAAAAGGTTACAAACAGCATGCAAACAAACAAACAAACAGCATACATTTTACAGCACTTATATGCAAAAACAGCTATGAAATGCAAAATCCAAAATTGATTATTTTCATTTTTTAATGCACAAACTCAATGAATAATGCACCAATTTGATCATGAACATGCATTTGAACATGGATCATCATACATAATTGAATGAACATGAACATTTAGAAGGATTATGCAAGAATGCATCACATGGTTGATTATGCAACAAGTATGCAAAAATATAACACATGAATATGGTATATGAACATGAGGATTATTGATTATGAACATGCAATATGATAGCTCAACAAGAATGCTAAACTCAATGCAAAATTCAGAAGTGAATTGATGTAAATAATATGATCAAGCATGCAATCAAATGCAAACAAATACACATACATACATGATTATGCAAAATGCCACATACATTGATATGATGAAATGCAAAATGATTTAATGCAATGTAAAACATGTAAAAACAGAATGCAACATGATTATTCATATGCCTAATGATGCATAAAGAATGGCAACAAAGTGCAAGAACTCAAGCTATGCACAAAGAAACACAAAAATGCATAATATGCGACATGAACGGAATCGTGTCGAAATGACTCGAAATGAGGGAATGAGCTACTAGAAATGTCCCCAAAAATTCCCTAAAATCACTACCTAAGCATGTATGAACATTAAAGGTACTAGAACTTAAAACTAAGCCATGAAATAAGCAAAAAAACCAAAAATCAACAGCGTTAACCGGTTAACCATATGCGTTAACCGGTTAACAGACCTAAAACAGCAGCAATTTGTGGCTAAAACGCACGCGTTAACCGGTTAACCCTATGCATTAACCGGTTAACACTGAACAGAAAGTGAAAAAAACTTTTGATATAAGTGCTTTTGGCCACAAACTCACTTCTAATGATCCCTAACATATCTAGGAACATGCTAACACTAATTTCTACTTAATTGGAGCTTATTTACACATGATAAAACCTATAACTATCAACACCTTAAATCCTAATCCATTAACAATCACAAATCGCTAGCAACACATAAAGAAACATAATCGATCGCAAGCACAACGAAAAGCGCTTAAAGAATGCTGAAATGGCGAGATGAAGAGAATAACTTATAGGAGAAGTGATTTAGATCACCAACCTACGAAGCGGAAAAGTGCTTCGGTGAATGTTGCAAGGATCGGAGCTTGATCGAAGAGAAAACCGAGAAAACCGAGAAACCGCAAAATAAATGCGTTCTTGATGTTTGGACCTTCGTGCACTTCCGATAAGCCGAAACCTTCAACAAAATTCAGTAGCTTCTTCTTCCACAATCCACAAAATCAATGGAGGTTGAGGCTAAGCTTCAAGATCTTCAAGTTTCAATGTGAAACTTGAAGAGCTTATTCAAAAAGTTTTAGTGAAAGGAGGGAGAAAGGAGGAAAAGTGAGAGAGAAAAAGTGCTTGTGAAAGAGTGAAAAATTGGAAAATTGTGTGAACCCCTCTCAATGAAGTGATTAATGAATATATAGAGACTAGGCTTAGAGCTAGATTTGGGAATGGAATTAGATTTGGGGCCCAAAAATTAGGCTTGGGATCCAAAATTAGGTTTGGTAGTTAGTTAGGGTTAGGGTTGGAAAAGGGAATATTCCTTGGAATACTCTAGAACATGGTAGAACATGGTAGAAGTTTCCAAGGGAAATGGAGTGGAATTGAAGTGGAAAAATGAGAGGGAAAGAATGAAAGGAAGTGTGGAAAGAAAGTGGAAGGAAAAGTGGAGGGAAATGTAAAACCAACCACTTTCAAATGATTTTTCTTTTGATTTTCTTATGATCCCTTCATCATTTCTTGACCAAATTTAAAACATAGGATCATTGTAACCCTAATTTCATGATTTCGATCTTAAAAGTCCGGAGTCGACCCTTTTTACCTAGCTCAGTTGCATTTTCCCCGATTCCTCGATTTTCAAACATCTGGCCATTCGAACCCCTTCCAAAATGAATTTGTGGACGAGATTTGAACCCTAGACACTTGACACCATATATAAGACAAAGGAATCCACTTTGAATCAAAACTTCATGCCGAAGCCCCGTAGAAGTGAAACCCTAATTTGGCCCTTTCATCAGGAGATGTTGCACTACTTGCCTCCTCCGATCAACTCCAAATCTTTCCATGGCTCGTGGCTTCAAGTGAAGACTTGTGGGATATCGTGAACCCTTTGCACAAGGTTAAGAAGTTTTTTGGCCCTTCGATTGCCTTTGTATAGCCTCCAGTTGCTCCACCCATTGACCACATGCCTATGCCTCAGACATGCTACACATGATGCAATGTTTTTTTGGTTATTTTATGAAGCTATGTATGCAAAATGCTATGCAAAATGTTGAGGAAATGAGAGGGAAAATTTTGAGGTATTACAGCTGCCCATATTCAATCATCTGCAGGCCTGAACGAATAATTGCGAGAGCTTTTAGATGTTCAAGGTATGGAGTGATTGAATACTTGAATAAAACCTGGAAATTTGAACTCGGTGGATAGTAGAAATGTCATATGCCTTTTATTTATTTATTTACTTTTTTTTTGTTTTTTTTTTACCTCTGAATAGGTATCGGAAATAGAACTTGACAATGTGACTGCTGGGCAGGACCGAGCCACAAAGAAAACATGCGATGGGGAGGACTTTACGGTTGAGGCTGAGTATATTCCACAATATATTCCACAATATAGATCTTCAGTTTTTGCCCACTGTCGAGTTGTTGTTCCTCATTAGAAAGTGTTTGGTCCCTCTATACTTCCTCTTCTGTGGTGTGATGGGGAGGACTCTACGGTTGAGACTGAGTATATCCTGGAGTAGGAATGAATATGAACTCCTCAGAAGTCGGGTTTTCCGGTTGAGGTTGAGTAGGTGGTGTTGTTGGGTTTGTCAGAATCGATGTTCGAGGCTGAGTAGGTGGCGAAGGTTGAGTAGGTGGTGGAGGCTGAGTAGGTGGTCGTGTTGGATTTGTTTGAATCAATGGGGGAAACTGAGTAGGAAATGGTAGGTTTCTCTGAGTAGGTTGTGGTAGGTTTCTCTAAGAAGGTGGTGGTGGGTTCGTTGAACCAGGTTTTCTATAGACCTTACGAGTGTTGTTTATTGCAAGAGTTCCAGGTAGAATTTGTTGTTGACAGTATAACCTATCAACAACTCTTTTTCTTACAAAGAAACCATCAAAAAATAAGTCTAAATCCAAAAATTGTTATTCATTTCAATAGGACAAAAAAAAAATATGGGAAAATGTTTATTCATCTTACTTAGATGTGCTCGTTGGTGCTTTTCTCTTTCCGTTTTGTTCAGTCATTTCAATAGAAGCTCATAACAAAGCTGAAAATATACATTATAAATAGTTAGACAAAATTTGTTGAAAATATACATTTAAGATCAAAACAACCCACTAGCAATAATAAAATATCAAAATAAAAACTAGCATTACAAAAATTAGAAGAATACATTGGCATATTATGTTACTCT
Source organism: Lathyrus aphaca (assembly GCA_963966055.1). Lineage (NCBI taxonomy): Eukaryota > Viridiplantae > Streptophyta > Magnoliopsida > Fabales > Fabaceae > Lathyrus > Lathyrus aphaca. Next base: position 421,580,977 of record OZ014520.1, read on the forward strand.
TTTTCCTGGAGTTCCCATGACACTATTGATTGTTATTAATCATTTAGGCTCATACGTCTTGTCTAATTGATTATAACTTATCCATTTATAATAATATATTATAACTTATCCATTTAGTTTACTAATATTTATAACTATAAAAATAGATAATATTTATAACATTTCTCAACTTAACTAACTTTATTAAGTTAACACAACACAACTCATTGACAGTTCAAGAATTCACATCAAGTTCTTAACAAAAAACTCTCATTAACTAACTACCATTAAAGAACTTGATGACTAATTGCAACAAGTTAACATAACTGAATTTAACATAACTGAATTTAACCTAAAAAAATCTCATATTACAAAAAAGTCATGACTAATTACAACAAGTTAACATAACTGAATTTCACTTTTAGCTCATACAACACAAATGTTCATGACATACAAAACAAATGAAAACAAAATAAAATGTTCTCTCAATCTTGAGTCATTGGGTCAGTTGTCCTTGTTATTGGCTCGACCTCGTCAATTAATCCTCCATCAGCTAGACCATGTATTTGTTCAACTTCTGTAATAGGCAAAACTAGTAATATTTCATCGGATTAATAAGGCATTTCATCCCCGGTGTTGTCTATCTAGACATAACCCCTTGATTTTGTGGTGATTGTTGCACACCATCCATGCATATTCCTATACATTTCTGGATATGGGACATAATACACTTGTTTTGCTTCTTGTGCAAGAATGAACGGGTCATACTGACGATATCCCTTATTCATATTAATGTCAACAATGTTGTACTTTTTTGTACCCCAAAGTTTGTCCTCTCACATTCAAGATCATATACTTCAAGAGGTCTCTTAATAGTCACAAGATTCTCAATTGGTCAAAAGGATTGAAGGTTTCACCAGACAAAGCCTTCTCCTGAACAATAGATCTTAGAACTAGGGTTTTGAATTTCCCCAAGAAAAATGGACTTCCAATTCCTCAAATGGACTTCATAACATCTCATATACCTTAAATAATCTTCATGACAGGTTTTAAAGTTTTCCCAACAAGTTTGGTCAATCATATGCTCAGATACCCAAAAATCAATTAACTTGGTCAAAAAGTCAATTGTTGTCAACTTAAAGTCAAACTTCAAGATTTTTGGTCAACATCAAGATTATTAGGTGAAATTCATCATTTGATCAAGGGTTGATCATGATTCATCAAGGAAACCTCAAATCATCAAGAATCAGAAGTTACTAAATTAGGGTTTTGTGCAGAAAAAGTCAACTGAACTTTGACCAGCCATAACTTTCACATACTTCAACAAGAATTTCCCATACAAAGCTAATTTTAAATGAAATTCAATTATCTACAACTTTGTGTCTCACTAGTCAATCCTAAAATTGCTTCATTTGGAAAAAATGGGCTAAAACATTATAGGTCTTTTTGAAAGTCAACAAAAAGTCAACTTTTTCCAAAACTCATAATTTGAAAATGGTAAATGATATGGACATGGTACCAAACGGGGTGATTATAGGACACTCTAAGCTTTTAAAAAGTCATAGAACACCTTCATAGCATTAAATTTGAGGAAGTTATGCATTGTCAAAGTTGAGACATTTTCAAGGGGTATATGAAGCAAAAAGGGTCTAAAATCAAGATTTTGTCAAATGGACCCATAATATTGCAACCCAAACTTGAAGATGAAGTCATGCACGACCCAATGAACAATTATTCTGATTTTTATCATTTTATTTTACATTATTTTGGGTTTTAATTATTAAAATTTAATTTTAATAGAAATCAAATATGAAAATCAAATATTTGATCTCATAACTTATTTTGGGATCAAATATATGGTATTCAAAGTGATTGCAATCATCCAAATTCGTGCAAAATCATTATGGTATGAGAATATTTGATTTTTTGACAAAAATAGTAAGGATGTTTCTTCACACTCAAGTAATCTAAATCCATACAACAAAGGCCCAATTTCTTTGACCTAATTACATTACTATATGTACACAACAACAATACAAGGCTAGAGGACGGAAAAAATTCAGGAGAGGAGGACATTCAAAACTTGGTTTTCTCAAAGAAATTTCAAAATTCGGTTTGGCACTTTGAGGCTTCCTCAAAGGATTTTAAAGGTCTCATTGTGTTCTTGAGCACTTATAGAATGTGTACCTACCTTCAACATCATCAAAACATCAAGAATCTGTGCAAACCGAATTCACACATCTTCCATATTTAAATTTTTAGATTCTCATTATATATGCATTGTTCACATAATTTGACCTTATATTCTTGTTAATGATGATGTTTGCGAGCTTTCTGGATGAATTGATTGACTGTTAGGTATAAGAAGGAGGAGACACCATTTTTAGGGTTTAAACTCCAAATTGGGGGTTCTTGATCTAAGCAACTTAAATGACTTTTAAGAACATAATTGAACTGTATATGATGTGGGAATCATTTTTATATGATCAATTTGACAAGATTTTGCAGGTTTCATGATGTTTGAAGAAACGTAGGTTTCCCTACGAAACTAAATTCGCAGGAAAATTCGTAACAGTTTACGCAGGAAAAGTTGTAAGTAAGAGGTTGAAGATGAAGTCAATGGCGCGCTCTGAAGAATTCAAATTTTTTACTTTATATTTTATTAATTTGTCTCATATTATTAACACAATGCGCGCGTTGGTCTGGTGGTAAGGAATCAGTGTTATTACCTTGAGGGCATGGGTTCGAACCCAACCTCAAGCACTTCTTTTTTTACGCCTCATTCATTTTTTTAGGTTTTACATATAATATTGTTTTGTAGGTTTATGTTTCAAAAGGGCGCGCAATCCAGTGGTCAAGGCTGAATCTGATGAAGGCAATGGTTTGGATTCAAACTCTGGCCACAGCATTTTGACAAAGAAACATGGTTTTCTTTCCTTTTTTTTAATTTTCTTTAATTTCCTCTAATTTCATTTAATTCCTTAATTTCCTTAATTAATTAACCTTAAACTTTTTTTAAAAAAACCATTAAATTAACTTCACTAATCTTTTTATTAAAATTATAATTTCAAACTATTTTTTTATAACTTATAATATTTAATTTCTTTTATCACTTAAATTATAAAAACATTTTTATTAATTAGGTTTTGGTTTTTTAACCCTAATTTTTTCTAAAAAGAATCCTAAATTCTTTTATGAACCCTAAAACCCTAATTATTTTTTATTAAACCTAATTTTCAAACCTTTTCTTTATTTCTACCCTCATTTATTTTTATGTTATTCATTATTATGTAATTGTTTCGTAATTGTAATAATTTGATTTTTATTTTCTGCCATCACTATTATGTAACTGCCCCAAAGCTTTGTAATACCGTAGGACATTTACTTTCTTCCTTTTAAATTCCTGCCATTTATTTCTATAATTAATTGCGTGGTTAGTAAACTTAAGGTGTGAAAAGAAATAATTGAATAAAAGGACTTAGAAAATTAAATTCAAGATAAATATCTGAAAACAATAATTCACACGCGTAAGTCGATCGTTCTACAATCGCCATCTACACTTCCTAGGGTTATCCCTCTTGGTTTCCTTTAACATGGTCAAGTCCCCCGAACTTGGGGGTGTCTTAAGCAAAGTCCCTACCAAATAAATCATCAAGTCCCTACAGGTTCAAAAGATCATAAGTCCCTTCGAGGTTGCCTACGAAATAATGATTTTGTCCCTTCGGTAAAAAATGATGATAGTCCCTACGAATTGCTAAAGACAGCCCTACAAGTTGCCTTCATTGTCCATATGATGATCCTACGTCCATCCCTTAACACATCTAAGGTAATGACTACTTACTCCTTAATAGTAAGGACATTCTTACCCTTGAAAGGAAATAAAAAAACATGAAATACCAACTTAAGGTAGGTAGCACTTAATTACTTGCTCACTCTTTCAAAAACTCTTATTCACACCTCACTTTCAAAATATTTTCAAACATAAGACTTTGTATACATCCATACGAGGATCACTACAAAGAACTTCTGAAAACCTTTTCTAAACACACACTACACTTTCTTTTTCAAACAAATAAGTGAATTAAGTAACTAAGAGTCCATGGATAACCATGGATATAAAGGGTGTTAATACCTTCCCTTTATATAACCTATCCCCGAACTTAGAATTTTTAAAAAGGTATTTCATGTTCTTTTATACCCTTTCCTATTGGATAAAATAAAAGTCGGTGACGACTCTTGTTAACCGCAACATAAATAAAAAGTCAGTTCTCCCACCGTGTTACATACTCAATATTAACTTTTGTGCCAGTATTATTTGTAGGATCAAACCAATCACAATAAAATAGGGAAATCTTGTTGCTAAATCCATGGTATTCCAATTGAAGGATACGTTAGATGATGTCATAAAAATCGTTTTCTCCTCCATTTGTAACACCTTTAACATGTAGCCCACAATTAGTAGTCTTTTTACCAAGACTCCATTCTTTCGTGTGAAACTTGTACCCATTAACTAAGTATATGTTTCATGATGTTGCCTTTGGATTAGGGCCGAGAGCTAAGGCCTCCATATATGGACTAGTTGTTCCATTTCTCTTATCATTTACCTAAAAAATATATATCTAACCTTAGAGATAGTTTAGTGTCAATCACATAATTATAAATTGTGAGAAATATACTAACATAGTTCTTTAGCCAAGAAGGAAACTGCTTGTGTATAAGACCGGAAGCATCTTCCTCATTGATAGAATGATATTAACAATATAACACCGATCATAAAATTGATGAGTATATTTATACAAATTGGTTGAGAACAATGTAGTTGTCTTACAAAAATGTACTTACTCGAGATATAGTTTAACCTCGTCACAATTGATTAGGACGTGCACGTGAGCAGACTTCCATTCCTTATCAATCACCCGATAGTCTCGAGCATTTCCACTAGGACGACCACATTTACTAAAAACTGAAAGTGTTGGTTGGGAATTCTCATGATCTGATCGAGGATCGTTCCTTAAACTTGTACTTGGAAACAAACTAAATGTCTTGAAATAGTGAGAAAAAAATGTGTAGTTTCACTATGCAAGTAGGCAATGTATATTGAACCTTCAACCCTGACTTTATTTTTTCACCGAACGCTTGTAGTCTCCCATCAATCTACACATGAAACGGTCAAAAATGTTTTTTCATTTAATTAATCTACAAAAATTGAACATCAATTACCTTTCAACACGTCCAACGATAATGTACAGGACCACCAAGGATTGCTTCAATAGGTAGGTGAATTGAGAGATGTTCCATCGAGTCAAAGAAACCTGGTGGAAAAATTCTTTCTAGCTTGCATATGATGATGGGAATGTTTTGTTCCAACCTAACAAGGTCTTCCAACTTCAATTTATTACAACACAAGTCTTTAAAAAAATGACTTAACTCAGTTAGCGGCTTCCATATCTCAAGAGGCAAGGAACAAAAAGCAATTGGAAGCAAACACTCCATGAATACATGACAATCATGGATTTTCATCCCCTTCATCCTACCCTTGGTAGCATCAGCACACCTAGAAAGATTCAAGGAATAACCATCTGACATTTTTAGTTCCTTAATCCATCTACAGACTAAATTTGCCTCTTCGGGTGTCAATGAAATTTTTTCCTTTGGCTTAGCCATCCATTCACACAACAATCAATTTTCTCAACTTTCAATCCTAACTTAGACACCAACTTCTTCACTTGGTAATAGTTTCATGGTAAGCATTCTTTAGTTGGACAAACATCAACGAGCATCTGAGAGAAAAAATCCATGGTCTTTTGAGGAACATGCCAATTAGCCATGTCAGCCAACAACTTAACTAAAATAGATAGTCTAGATTTAAAAGCTCCCTCATAAATGGGTTGATTTGCAGAGATTAATTCATCATAAAATCGATGATATTTTTCATTAGGTACCTCATCCTTACTAATTATTTCGTTTTCCATATTAGCATTCACATTTGGGACATTAATAAATGGCCTGAAAACATCAAAAACTATTTCATTCATTGCATCAAATTGTTCTTCATTACCTACATTATCCTCACTAGCATTCCCGCCACTACTCGAATGACCATAAAGATCCACATTCTGATTCTCTTCTCTACGATTAGTCCATGTATAATAGTTGGACAAAAATTCATATTTGTATAAGTGGTGTTTGACTTCATTAGGCGTTTTCAAGAGAATGCACAACTAAATTTACACAAGGGCATCTTATCCCTCATTTGTTTAAAAATTGAGGTCGATTCATCGCTTTATTGACAAACTCTTCAACTCCACTAACAAAGTCATTTTTCAAACCATACATATTGGAGTTTACTCTATCATACATCCAACTTCGATCCATTTTCTACCTAAAAAAAACAAATATAAATTTCTAATCTTCATTTGTTCAATTAACTTCTATGTTTAACAAACAATTCTTAAGACTTCTATTTTAAAAATACATAACGGTTTCTTATTCAAACAATTCTCTTATCACCTTATTTATTGATTATAGCATTCTATTTATTCTATTTATCATGAATTTGATTTTAAAATAGTATAATAGCCGAGATTTTACTCTTTAAAAATGATGGGATGCATGTTAATTTAAAAATGTTAAATGATATACATACTATTGAATTGCAATTTTTTTTTGTGTAAATACACAATTTATGCTATTTATAATCTTTATCTTTGTGAATATACATTTCCTATTTTCCATATTATTGGCATAATACTATTTTATCATGGAGCAAAATAAGGAGGCAAATTTCTCACTTTTTTCATCAATTTTGTTGCTAAATTGCATGAGTTTACTTTACTTTTCTTCTTTATTAAGTAACCTCCTTCCTGAGGTTCTACTTGTTCTTTTCTCAATCACCACTTTTTTCTATTACACTTTTAATCTAGTAAATTAACTATAGTATACTCATTTTTCATTGAGGTTATACGTGTCCGAGGGGGTGGAAAATTACTACTTCATAAAATAAGAAAAAGGGTGAAATTGTGAATAGAGACTGTGGTAGGAGGTATTGATTTTCATATCTCACTCATGGTTGCTGAGAAATCACTTTCATTTTATGGGAGTGACCAAATTTTGTGAGGTGGAAATGAGTTGCACGCTAGAATTCCCTACCCTCTCATCTACTACCTATACTCAAAAAAAGAATGAACTAAGATTTCTAGTTTTAGCTAGTGTTTTAATACTTTTACGTTTCTATCTCATTCTCTCCCTCACCTTTCTTAGCTCCTAGAGGAGTTGTTGTAAGGGCCTGTCTTTGTTGGACTATAATAAGTCTTATCTTGTGTTTGGTACCTTGCCTTGTGCTTTTTATTTCAGATTCCATAGTACTGATTAACACTTTTTGCTAAATAAAACTTTTGTTATAATTAAGTCATATTCATAAGTGATATTATCTTGCAGGAATAAAATCAAGATTGTGGAGGCCGGAGCATTAGAACCAATACTTAGTTTCCTCAAGTCACAAAATCCAAATCTTCTTTATTCAGAAAGTGCCTCAATGTTGCATGATCTCTAAAAACAATAGTCTTTAAAATAATTATAAAGATGTACAAAAGGTGACTACTAGTTCAGGGCTATGATTATGTAAAAAGATTATTTAAAATAATTATAAAGATTCACAAAGCAAAAAATTTGTTTTGACTCTTCTTTATTCAGAAAGTGCCCCAATGTTGCATGATCTCTAAAAACAATAGTCTTCAAAATAATTAAATAGGATTGAAACTTTTATAAAACAAATATTATTTCCAACATTGAAGCCCTGGTCTTTGTTGCTTTCCTGTTGTTGTTATTCAAAAATGAAAGGGACATACCAACTACCAAGGATAGGTTTTCTCGCCTAGACTTTGAGAGTTATTTCACTTCAACTAAGTACAAAAGTACTCATAGAAAAAAGACTCATTATTAAGATGAGAGGGTTTAACTCTATAACTGTTTCATAACCTTACAGTAATTATATTTAGGATCATACTAACAAGTGCATTATTGGCATTGTTTAAGAAACTCGAAAAGAAGAAACTGTCTAGGAATAACACTTGCTAGCATTTTCCTTTACTTTATAACAGAGCTTTGACTGTCATATAACTACTATTATATCACAAGGCCAACCAAAACTACCTAAAGTTACAGTTTTTGTAACATAAGCTGCAGAATTTATGTACTATCATATCACAAACCAACAGTTTTGTTTTGACTCTTCTATATTCAGAATGTGCCTCAATGTTGCATGATCTCTAAAAACAATAGTCTTTAAAATAATTATAAAGATGAACAAAAGGTGACTACAAGTTCAGGGCTCTGATTATGTAAAAAGCATATTACAACTAAATCAAATTGGTTTTCTCTTCATGATTTGACCTTAGCAGCAGAATTCTCATGGATATCAAATTGGCTTGCCATGACATCCATAAACCACTATATTCCTACCAAATCAGTCCATTAAAATTACATTAGTAATTGAATAAAAACTACAATTTCGAAAGCACTAAATTCTGTTTTCTTTTGGGGGACAGAACCATTATAAAACATGGAAAAAGTAGTTTCTAGAAAAAGGAACTTGTGAAGTAGAGAAACAATATATTTATGGACTGAAAGTGACAACAACTCAGAATAACTAGAAATAATATAGTCAATTGATTGGAAGCTAGATATATGAACATGGCCAGGTTTTGTACCACACACCAAAGGCTTCATTTTCTTATTGGGATGATGAACATGGCAGCCACATATTCACTACACAGGATCTTCCTTTCATTGTATGCTTTATTGTTTTGTGTTATCATTTATAATTTTTAAGCATAGTTATTTTGAATGGAATTTCGTGTATTTAGTTCTATCTTATCTTGTGATTTTGCAAACTTATATCAATTGGATGGATGGTACAATTTTCTACTTAGATCACTTGACATATTAGTGTGATGTCTAACATAGAAATGATGTTTTGTCCGTTTAAATGTTTCTTTATCTTGAGTTATGTTACTTATGTATGTGATGTGTCTCTCTTTCATTTGGTACAACTTATGTTAGTTTTTTTTTGTTTTGTTTTGTTTACGTGAAATCTGCTGCACTATCTTTTTCTGTCATATTTCATTAAATGTTTCTTGTTATTGTTATGTATGTATTTTCTGTAACTTGGGCCAATAATATGAGGCCTTTAACATGGTAAAGCAATAAATGCACACAAAAGATTATGTTAACCTAAAACACTACATGAACAAAGCCATAAATGCACACAAAAGAACCCCGAAGACACAATCTGCTTGCAATGATTAACATTTTAACAGAATCTAACCCAGTTACCTACAACTAACTTGACTGAATCTAACAACTAACTGCCACAAGTTAGACTTAACAAGGTTATTATTCATCACATTTTGTTATACTCCTAGATAGAGCTACTTTGGCAGAACAATTATTCAAATTCACTATAACCCATTGATTTCATTCATAAACATATAAGACGAATCAGAATTCAAACATGTTCAACTATTTTATATTTGAAATGAAATTAATACCTAATCTTATGATAGCTTGAACTCCAAAATCAGCCACAGTCACTGGATTCTAGTCAATTTTCTCAAGAACCTATCCATCAGTAGAGAATAAAGATGATTTCACCTACACATTGAAGACAATAAAAAAACTGAGAAAATCAAACAAAATTTAGGGAAATGGTGGGTAAGAAGATTCGTTACCTACACATTGAAGACACAATTTAGAGAATAAAGATGATTTCACCTACACATTGAAGACAACACATAAACGACAAGCACTGATATGCAAAAATAAGATGAAAAACTATTATGAAAAATCAGAAACCAATATAAATTGAAAGAGAGTTGAAACCTGAAAGCGATGAGATGAGAAGTGATGAGATGAGTTGGAAGAGAGTTGAAACCTGAAAACGATGAGATGAGAAGCTGATGAACACAAATTGAAATGGCTAAGCACATAAACACGAATTGAAATGAAAGCGGTGAACAATGGAAACCTGAAATGGTGAGCGATGAAACGATGAACGGATCTAGGGCTGGAGGGAAGACGACGATCAAATGGCGAAACAACGAACGGAGCTAGGGCTGGAGAGAAGACGGTGATGAAATGACGAAACGATGAAACTGTCAGAATCTTTTCAATTTTTTGTTTAGAATATTTGAGGAAATTAAATATTTGTTAAAAATTATTATTAAAAATTAAAACTAGTTCAAATAAAAAGTTGTTTTTAGAAGAAATTCTCTACAAAATTATTTTTGATGATTCATTATTTTTATGAAATAATGATTTTTATTAAATTAATATTAATTATTAAATAACCATTTTAGAAGTTTTTACTTGTTTACCATAAATTATTATTATTTTTTAAATGACTAGAAAATAAAAATTAAATTAAAAACTAAAATTAGTTCAAATAAAATGTTTCTTTAGTAAATTCTCGACAAAATTATTTTATTTATGATAATTTACTTTTTAAATAAAAAATTGATTTATACTATAATAAATAAGCACAAACAATTTAAAATTATATTTTCATAAAAAATTTTCATAAAAATTTATTTTAAAACACAATTTAAAAATACATTTTAAAACACAATTTGAAAATTCATAAAAATAATTTTTCATAAAAAAATACACTTTAAAATAAATATTGATAAAAATTCTTGATTTAAAATATATTTACTAAAACAGGAAAATTTTAACAATTAAAAATAAATAAATAAATAGGGAGACAAATGAAAAAATGGTTGGAAAAAAATATATTTCGCTTCAGCGTTAGCGTCGGCTATTATGCGACGCTAATATTTTTATAAAATAATAAAAATAAATAAATAAATAAATAAATGGGAGGCAAATGAAAAAAATGGTGGGAAATGAAATATATTTCGCTCCAGCGTTAGCGTCGGTCATTATGCGACGCTAATGTTTTATAAAATAAATAAATAAATAGGGAGGCAAATGAAAAAATGGTGGAAAATAAATATATTTCACTTAGTGTCGGCTAATATGCGACGCTAATGTTTTATAAATTAATAATAAATAATTAATTAATACTTTTGGTTTGTTAATGCCTTAACGTCGGTTCAGGTCGACGCTACTATTTAAGCCATATTAAAATAATAAATATCAAATGAATAATCATATTAGCGTCCGTTATTGGTGACAAAAATATATTAATAGCGTCGGAGTCGTGGTCGACGCTAAAATATTGAAGCTAAAATGCATTTTTCTTGTAGTGGATGTCGAATGAACTGTTTAGGACATCTTCGACATGTTGCTCCAGATGTTGAAACACTTCAACTCAACATATTTAGGCGCACAATATGACTTCCTTGCTTTAACCTGTTCTTTATTTTGCAAGATCCTATACATTTTATTGCTGCTATATTTGTTTTACAAAATTAATGTCAATCCTATAAATACAGAACTTAGATTCTTGAAATACACAACCCTATAAAACAAAGCTATGTCATTTTGGGTTAAGTGAAGAGGATAATTTACAGCAAGTAAGACCAATAAAACATTCCTTATCATTCGGGCGAGATGAAAGGTCAAAATAAAACTAAGCAATTACTTTGGAAAGTGAATGATGTTTGGGACATCAACAGAGACCAATCGTAACGAACTCCGTTGGAGATGAAGAAGTCTGGAACTTGTCTTCCCGAAGAAGCTTGTATGATGACATTGATTTCTGGTGAAGGAGGATCTGCAGAGTCTTCCTTGCATGCAGCTTGATCGTGCACGAAATTGTCAGTTGTTTCTCCATCGATGTTCTCAGGAGAGTCTTCCTATCCATATGATTGGATGTCTTTGATATCGATGTAAGAACTTGCGTAAGCAATGTACTTTACGAGATAATCGTATTTTCCACTTGGTTTTCCTAAGGTATCCCACATTTCTATGGGAGTTGTGGAGTCATCTTCAGTAATGACATTCACTTCTGATGGTGCAAAGTTTAGGAAGTCTTGTCCTGCAATCCTTGCAAATTCATCGAGATAACGTTGCATGTCACTCGGATTCCCCTGATAATATTTTTATGTGGGTAGATCTTCAATTAAATCTTCGAATGTACAATTAAAGTTGTCTGTCAGTGGAGTGTCTTCCAATGAGTTGTGAGGAGCAGCAAGTACTTCAGAGATTTTTTTGTCCTCTGTTTCTGGAATATACTTGGAAATGGAGATCGGCAAGTCGAATGGCTTGCACGCTTCGTCCTGAGAAATGTATCATTCCTCATTAAAGTATGTTTTTCATTCGTCATCGAGATCTTCGGAGTCTTCCGAACTATTTTCCTTGATGGTATGAACCTCTTGAGAGATTGGGTGAAGGAAGTCTCCATTGTGGAAAAAGTTTTTAATAGGACCAGAGTTTCCATCCTTTGGTGTAGGTTTTATTGCCGCTGAAGAACAACCAAGACCTTTTTCTGGATTCATTGCTGACGGGAATTACAACTTGACCCCAACCTTTGATATTGTTGATTTCCATGGCTTGGAGAGCATCTTTATAGGAAGTGATTGACATTTCTATTTTCGACGGATCCTCATTGCTTACAAAGAGAGCTTAGAACTGAGTTTCAACGATATTTTCTGGTTCCAAATACGAGAATGAGGATAAGTTGCTAACAATCAGGGCTCTTTCCCCGAATACTGTTACCAATTTTTTATTCTTTACAAACTTCAGTTTTTGATGAAGTGTGGAGATCACTGCTCCTGCTTCATGGTCCATGGTCGACCAAATAAACAACTATATGTCGTGCAAATGTCCATGACCTGAAATGTAATTTGGAAGGTGTGAGGTCCAATGGTTATGGGAAGATCCACTTCGTCGATAACTGCTTTTTGAGATCCGTCAAATGCTTTGACAACGACCTCACTTTTTCTCATTACGTTCAGAGATAAACCCGTGTCTATGAGTACGTTGGCTAGAGCATCATCACCGCGGTTAATAGTAATATTTAATGCCATATTATGATTCCTGCCTTCTTCAGGAAGATCATCATCATTAAATCTCAAATTGTTGAAATTAGTGATGTTGGAAACGATACTGTCGAATTGGTTTACGGTTACGTCTGGTTCTACAAAGGCTTGCTCCAGAACCCTTTATAATGCTTCTCGGTGAGCTTCTAAGCTGAGCAGAAGAGATAAAACTGATATTCTCATGGGAGTTTGTAGTAATTGATCCACAATGTTATACTCGCTTCTCTGGATGAGCCTAAGGATTTCATCCTTATCTTTTGTTGTAGGATCTGGATTACTTGTCTGAACCACTGGCGGGTTGATGACCTCGGCTTGAGGTTCCTTTTCCCTTGTAGTTTCTTCGACTCCTCGATTGAATACTCGTCCACTTCTAGTGACTCAACTGATATCAGCGACGCTGACAATAGATGGAAAGGGTATTCCTTCCCTTCTTCTATGATTATTAATTTGTACTTTTACATAATGGCTTTCTCCGAAGCATAAGGCATTGAGCCTGGTAAATAGATGACCAAAGGGGTTAGACGAGCCTTTCGGCTGGCGAAAGTAACCTCTATTGGTGTTGCCTTTTGAATTTTTCCACTGTCAAAGGGAACTTCCAAGCATTTCTTTTCTTCGATCAAAGGGATTATATTGAGAATCTCTTTGTCGATTTCACAATCCATAAGTTCAACTGCTGGAACTTCCTGTATCATGTTGATCTATTGTGATTCTTGCAGACGAGTGGCACCTTGATCCATTTGATCTCAGAGATCCATGCGAACTATGATACATCCTTGTTTATCTGTTGAGCATACCTCGCAATTTTCATAACTGTGAGGTGGCAAAAGATCATATCCACTTTGTATACGATGCATCTTAACTCTGTCTGAGTTTTGTATTATGGCATCAAAAGTTTGTCTTCTAGCCGGAGTACTATTATTAAGACTGATCTAGCCAGTTTCTTCGTCCATGTAAATTGGAAGCCACCAATGGTCCAATAAAGCTTGGAGATCTCTTTGCACTGTTGCACACCCTTGATTACTTTCAAAGAAACTTCTGCAGTTCTGATAATCATGCAATGATAAAAATCCAAGTCTAACGTGCTTGGAGTGAAATTTGACTAAACTGGTATTCATTATGCGAATATCAAAGATTTGAACCATGTTGATCTGAGGATCATCCACTTCATGGTAATATTGAATCCATCCTAAATCCATTTGTCGTTGAGGGGCTTCCTATACAAAGGAGCACCCTTGATTATTTGTTGAGCAGACGAAGCAACTTTGGTAGTCGTGTCGTGGCAAATTATGATGTAGACTTTGTCTGGAATACATTACAACCAGATTGAAATTCATTGCTCGAATGTCAAAGTTTTGAATATTCTTGGAGGATCGTCAAGTAAATTGACTCCTCAAATTTCCTGATCTTGAATCCAATTGACCAACGCTTTTTCATGTTGTGGTAACGAATTTGTTTAAGCATTTGGATTGGTATCTCTGAAAGATAAAACTCCGTTTCTAACGAGTCTTTGGACATCGTACTTGAAATCTAGGAAATTTTCAATGTTATGCCTTTTCCCTCCTTGATGATAAGGACATGATTGGTCAATTTTATGCCATGGAGGGGGATCAGCAGGAATCGCAACAGGAGTCCTTGTCTGAATGTGTCCCTTGATTAGTAGTAGTGGAAACAAATCAGCATATGTTGTAGGTATAAGGTCAACTGTCGTAGCCCTGGGATACATGTTGTTGTTAAATTGGACGAGCCTATTGAGGAGGTTGTTGCCTTTGCAGATATTGTTGTTGATTAGGAGAGTTCCGAGAAATAAGCCTCCCTTCCAGTAAATTGTTTCTCTTTGACTTCTCTCTCTCTCTTGTTGCATCTTGTTCATCTTCACTTCTAAGGCCTTGTTAGCATGATCCATATGACGATACAAGCTAGTGACTTCAGAATTCTCCACGTGTACCTCATGCAATTGGGCTTCTAACTTCTTGTAATCCTCAATAGGAACATTAGTCTGTGGTAGCACCTCCTTCGGATACAACAAAGACTCTACTGAAAATGGAAGAAGTAAGACCTCTACATGATTATGCAGCCAAGTAGCAAAAGGAGGATACGTCTTTGGGTCCACTCTTCTAAACTCTTTCTTTCCTTTCTTCACCCTTCATGTCCAAGCCTAAGATGCTTGGATAACGAACTCTTCATTTCCTTCTACCGGGAAATACAAAGATTCAACTATCTATTTAGTAGATGGTGGGTTCTTCAAAGGATAGCCAAACTGCTTCCTTGCTAGTACCGGATTATAGTTTATCACCCATTTCCTTTCGAGCAGAGGCAAATTGGGAAAGTCACCACAACTAATAATCATCTCCTTTTCTAATAAGTCCCTGTTGTACCCTCGGGCTATGTCGTCGGAGGTCTAACCCATCAATCTTCGAGACCACTTCCACTCTTGCTTCAACTCTTTGAAAGGTCCCAACTTCGGCAGTTGCTTAACAAACCAATCGGCAAATAAAGGAGCACAACAGTTCACATACCCCTTTCTCCTCTTCTCATTCCTGTAATGAACACCGTAGTAGAAATCTCCTAACAAGGTCAGCACGGGGTTTATCTTGATGAAGATGGCAATGGTTTCCATACTAATCAACTCTTTCTCTCCAAGGAACAAACTTATCCCATATGCCATCAGGGATAGCAAAGCACTGAAAGCTACCCATTTGTTTCCTAAGACAAAAATACGAGCTTCTGTGAGAAGAAAATCCAAGGAAATCCCTTTACCCTTGTTGGCTTCGAGACCCATCTTGACTCTAATCATAATTAAATGACAAGCACTGGCTATGTCTTCCTATGGAGGAACCCTTTCTGAAGCATAATAAGGAGTGCCATCTCTAATAGGAGCTCTCAGGATGCTGGAAATTTCTTCTAAAGTTGGAATTAGAATATAGTCTGGGAACACAAAATCTCATACCTGAGGGTCATAAAAATGCAGCAATGTGTGGAGGCTATCTCTCTGGTCAATAGTAGGTTTGTTCACGTAGTTCAGAATCTTCCCATACTCCCTCCTGAAATCTTCTAATACCTGGTCATTCATTAAATCAATCATCTTTTGAATACTCTTAACTTCTGGTTGTAGGAAAGTATAACGCACATTATTCTTCCTAAGAACCTCTCTGATCTCTGCCATCTGGATGAGGAACAATTACCGGAACCGGTTGCAAGATGCAAGTAATAACCTGAGAACATGAAAACACAAACGGTTAATGCTAATATGATGCTATGTAATGCAATGCAGGCATGTGATCAATGTTTGGAACTATCTGGGTATAGGATACTAAGAGCCAAGAACCAAGTGATCTGAAACCCAAAAGGTCCTCTGGATAATAATCCCCGGATAATAACTCAGAATCAGAGAAACAAGAATTCGAGAACCATAACAACCAGATCAGAACAAAAGATCACACTGATAACAAAGGGTATGATGAGGCCAAAGGTTCCTGCAAAACCTGTAAACCCTTCCAAATCTCACAGGTGTACTCCGGGTCAAACATCACGGACTCTCAAAGCCGATTAGCAATAATACGTTCACCATTTCCGAGAAATGGTCCAAGACCAAATCAGGGAATCAGTTAGGCATTATATACTACTCAGGGAGGTCTCAGCTAGAGTTCGGGAAAAACAAGCATCCCTTATAAGTCTCCAGCTTCAAGCGCTGAAATCGAGAAATAAGAGTACATTCAGCCCATGGGATACTATACTATCGTCATACGACTAAATGCTTTGACTGAATTCCTATAAGAGAACTAGGTCATCCTATGTGAGTTCCTAGTGGGCCCTTGGGTGTGAATGGGTATGCCACAAAATGTGGTATGCCACTGTCTCCACTTGAGAGGGATGTTTCTGTAACACCCCAAAATTTGCCCTCTTATTTATGGCTTTGTGTTTCATGTCCATCTACATATTCCATTAGGTCATAACTAACAAATCATTTGTTTGCTTGGAGTTACTGAAACATGAGATCAAGGTCTTCTGAGATTCAGGGTTATTTCTAGTTCATGGTTTTCACCTCATTGAAGATTGTTTCAACTAGCTCCTTCAGTGATTAAGGAATTAGGGTTTCATATTAAAAATATCTTAGTGGTTGTGCCTCTTTCTACATTTCAGATCTCATCTACATCCATAAGGTTTTCTCAAAAAATTGTTTTCATCGGTCGTCAGATCAAGATATTTGTTTACTAAGTGGCAAGGCATTAAGTCATGGCTTGAGTCGAAATAAACATGTTAGGATTGGTTGTATGGATTACTTGGATTCTTCTCATGCTAATATTCTTTCTAGCTCACTGCCTATTTCGTTCACGTTTTCAATCCGATTGGTTAGAAGCCCATGTCTTCCATGCCCTTATTTAAAAAAATTAGTCATTCAGTTAACTCTTTCATTGTTTTTTCCATTTTTATCTTAGTTTGGTTCTAAAATAGGAATTATTCATGAATTTCAAGCCCATTAGCCTTGTCTCATTTAATCCCATTTTTTTCAATTAAATTCCATTGTCTTTATTCACTCATCACCAAGCTCATCACTCATTTTGAGTTCCTTCTTAATATCCATTTGATTCAATATCAATTCAAGGCCATGAATCCATTAAAACCAAAATTTAATCCAATCCCAATCTTATTTCACAATTTAAACTCATGGCTCATGTTATAAGGCCCATTGATCTTTTGGTTTATTTTTATAATAAAATGTGAAATTATAGAAGAAAATAATTGCCTGGGAATTAATGGAAATATTGAACAGTTTTTTTTGTATGAAAATGAGCGTGAGGTTGGTCATGTTGGAAAGGCTAGCAATAACGGCCAAAGTGAGAAAATAACCAAGAATAGTATAGGTTCAACAGGATGTGTCTCGGTTTTGTCATCCCCAGCAGACGGATAGAAGTTATCCCCAGTAAAGTCGCCGAACTCTTTCTTCAACAGGTTTCCTGAATCTTTTTCCTCAACAGATCTAAGGTGGATCTTATTCTCTAGCAGATCTCAGACAAATTTCCCTTCCTCAACAGATCTTGGAAGATTTCTTTTCTCCAGCAGAGCAACAAGGACTGATAATCCCCAAACAGAGAGTTATCTTCCCGCGGTGAAGTATTTCTTACAAGAGTTCATGTATTTCCGGGAACCAGCTAATCGGTTCTTTTCCCCATAGAGGTTCAGAAGGTTCAGGTAGACGGAGAGTTCTCCTTAGCAAAGAATTGACAAAACCCTTCCCCAGCTAAGTCGGAAGGTCGTCGATCCCCCAACAGTCTTATGGGTGAGATTCAATCCCTAGTAGTCGTGGTATCCCCGAGGAGGTGCCTCAAATCTAAAGTCCAATTTATTTTTGGAAAAGGTGATAATTCGGGACAGATGAATTGTTCACGCTCTTCTCCATTAGAGATGTTATCCCCGCAGGGCATCTCGAGATCGAATCCTCAATCATTGCATTCTCAGCAGAGTTAGCAGGGACTTATTACTTCCGCATCAGGAATTCCCTTTACACTCACACCAGTTCATTGGCAATACTCAAGACATAACATCCCAGTGTCATGGGGCATCATGCCATGTAATTCAACATATAAGTACCCAACATAATCCAAGTTTAATATCTTGCAAAAGTCCAGCCACAGACTGACCAAAGTCCATCTTCGGGTGGCAAATTTCTAAAGTCCCCCGCAGTGGACAAAAGTCTCCCGCAATGAGCAAAAGTCCAACCATAGACTGGCCAAAGTCCATCTTCGGGTGGCGAATTTCAAAAGTCCACTATGCCAAACAAGACCTTAGACATCGCTTTTTTAGCCTTAGACAACGCTTTAAAGCGCTGTCTAAACCTCCGCTGCTAAAGGTTTAGACAACGCTTTTTTAAATCTTAAAAGCGCTGTCTAAGAGCTGTCTAAGGTACCCTTAGACAGCGCTTTTAGGAATACCTTAGACAGCGCTTTTGAAAAAGCGCTTTCTAAGCCCCTATACCTTAGACATCGCTTTTGGTGAAAGCGCTGTCTAATCCCATCCTATTTAAATTTTTTTAGGTATACCTTAGACAGCGCTTTTCAAAAGCGCTGTCTAAGCCCCCCCCCCTTAGACAACGCTTTTGCCAAAAGCGCTTTCTAAGCCCCCCCCTTAGACAGCGCTTTATCCAAAAGCGTTGTCTAAGGTATACGAAAATTTTTGCAGCTTTTGTTTTAAACCACATTTTTTCCAGGTTTATAAACCAGAATTTCTACCTGTTTTCAACCAAATTTTGGCAGACAAATATCACATTTTATATATGCCATTTCAAACCATTTTGGCCTTTTTTCTACCAATTTTTGGCTAACAAATATATATATACCAATTCAAACCAATTTTGCCTTAAATGTATCAAAATATATACAAATTTATGTACACATTTACAAGTCATTCCATATACTACAAATGTACAATATAATTACACAAATTTATGTACAAATTTACAAGTCATGTACAATATACTACAAATTTACAAGTCATTACTTAAAACATTGAGCTCTATGATGAATTGACACCATTCCTCTTTGATTTCGTCCACTTGATCTTTTGTATAAAATGCACACTTGAATTCATCAAAGTACTACATAATAATATAACATAGTTTGATTTAATTTCAACTATTTAATTATATGAGATATGTGTAAATATAAAAATAACTCATAAGTTAGAAATACATACATCGGTGGGAATCTCTAATCGGCCCAAAACAAGAGTATCTCGCATAAACCTCAACATGAAATACCCGCAATCTATTTGATTACGTTGTTGAGGACACTACATATGAAAAAAAAAAGGAGAAATCCTAAGTTTTATCAAGTGTCATCACTAATATAATAAAAAATGTGATAATTAAAAATATACCGTCACTTGAATCCATGTAATGGAGTTGGCGCCCCTCTTTGAGGTTTGGATATCTCGTTGGGCCCGAAAAGCTTGTAGGATGCTAATAAAATAAAAATGAAGCAATTAGAACAATTCACATAAAGTAAGAAAATTTTTGAACATTCTCACTTACGTGTCAATTATGACCTTCATATCCGGGTATGTTGTCCAATCATTTCCTAACGAGTCAAGATAATACATGATTTCTCGGATAGGATTGATTGCGAGCAACAACCAATGTCCACTGTAATGATTAAGCAAATGTTAGATGTTAACTTGGAAAAAAATTATAATAGATGAATTTAGAATGAAATTCTAACCCGGTATTAAACGGTATAAAAAACAACTTCTCCGCATCTTTATTGTCCATGAGGATCCGAAGAACATACTCCATCACGGTATCCGGTCTACTTAAGATTAAACTTAAGTTGACGGTCGCGGGTGCTAAGAATCCGAATGACACGTCCAAACCATTGGGGCGCATCAATTTGTCATACAAAAACCTAATATAAAAACATCATTAACATTAGACACCTCTTTTGTAACATAAAGTAAATAAGTTGTTCAATTAATAAAACAAAGTAGACCGGATTTACCTAATATATGTATTGACAACGGTGATGCCGATTTCTTCACGACCAAAAACTTGCATGAAGTCTTCATTACCAATCATTTGGTCGTAATCAAAGCCGAAAATCCCTACCTCCATATGTACATTCCGAACACCTCCGGTCGGTATATCGGTCATCTCTAGAAATGTCCTGAGGCACGACTTATACTTGGTGGTAGGTTTTTTCCTAGCTACGGTCTTCTTAGCACCAGCACTTTTTACCCGTGCGGAGGCGTTGCTAACCTCCTTTTTTTGTTGTGCGGAGGAGTTGCTAACCTCATTTTCTTGAAGCTACATGTCATATAAATAGTTATATCAAATTAAGAATGTAACAACTTCCATGAATATATGTCATATAATTGTATATTACCTCTTTTCTTGAAACCACGGACTCGGTATGCCGCGGAATAGCATTATCTTTTGATTTGGATTTTGTGGGAGTCTATTTAACATAACCAAGGAAAATATGTACGTAAAATGCGTGTAAAAACTTTGAATATACACATTAAAGTTAACATAGGTTTTAGGCATACCTCATATCCTACGCATATGAGGTTTGTCGGCCATGCAACAAACGAACCTACTGCTTTGTCCACCGTTGTTGCATCCGAATCATCGTTAGGATATGGTAATGATGCATTCGGCTCAACTGCAATATCAACCGATACCTTCAAACATCCAGCAGGGAGCTCTCTAGTGTGGAGTAATACTCCGCTAACGTTATGCATTTTTCCCTTGCCAACCATCCGATAGTATGGTGACGACAAATATAGCTGACAATGGGAAATGCCCTAAAACCAATAATAACAAGAAATTGTTAATGTGTATATATGTCAAATACATAATTTAAGCAAATAGTTCAATTTAAGACAATTATATGTAATTACCTCTGGAATGTTCGGCTGAAAGGTACAGTTGATACTGTCTTTGTCCGAACCATCTTTGAAACATGCTGAGGCGCTAGCCTCTCTTTCTCTCCTCAATGCATCAAGCTCAGCTTGCATGGCTTCCAATCTTGCATGAAGCTCCCGATTACTAGGAGCCTTTCCTTTTTTAACACTCAGGGAGGTCGGAGTGACTCCAAATCCCTTACCCCTCACCCGACCAGAATACTCAGGGACATCTAATGCCCGACTAAGTATGCTCCTAGTATCATCGGGAGATAAAGACTGAGATAGCGCCTCTTGAAAAATCAGATGAATATCGTATACTTGTCAAATATTTGTGTATAAAAATGTTATTCAATTAATGAAAAATGTTATACTTACACATTTCTGGTATACGTGTAAAACTTCTTCTTGAGGAACTCCAGATTTGCCCACACGGGCTTCCTTCCACAAAACATGTGCAGGAAGAGATGTTTCTGAACTTTTCTCCTTCTGCAGCTACACATTAAGTCATACAATTTGATCAGATAAAACTAATATATGATGAACAAATTTGTTATCGCAATTTATAAATACTTACCATGGATTGTTCTAAGCGTCCATATCCGACACGTCCTTTTCGGTACGGATATGCGGGACTTGATGCTCTTTCTCGATTTGTGGCACTTATTCTTTTAAAAACCGAGTCTTGTTGTTTGGATTTGAAAGCTTCCCATTCTTTAGCTGATATCAAACTTTCATATTTTTTAGGAAGCTCCGCATCCACATAATTACCATCCGCATCCCTAAGGAACTTGGATGATAAAAATGTTTGAAACCCTCTTAAAAGCTTTCCGGCCAATTTCATACAAAAACCTCTTCTTTCTTCTTCGATGTTAAAACATCGCTAATAAAAAAATACAGATTGATAGTTAGTACCGGTAATTGAAAAAACATAATTGATACCGTATAATTAAGGGCCAAATGATTGTACCTTTATCTCACTCCAAATTTTTTCTTTGGAGTCATTCAGCTCTTTGTTTCTCCAATCATCACAGGTAATGGGAATTTCATTCCTTACTAGTGCACCGATAAAACTAGTTAAGGTATGCCCATTAGGTTCTACAAGCTGTCCCTGGTGGCTCCAATAGACATCTAGTATGATGCCTCGAGATCTTCCTTGAACCACCCTTCTCATTACTGTGATGCCTCTTCGAATTTCTTCTTCCGCGGATACTTTTTTACTAACTTCCTCATGTTGGTCATCAACCATGTCTAACCTGTAATAAACCAAGGAAACCATCAAATATCAAATATAACTTATAATCATAGCAATTGAAAACAAAAATATAACGAAATCATGCATTATCAGATATAACTTATAATCAAAGCAATTGAAAACAAAAAAATAAAGAAATCATGCATTATCAGATATAACTTATAATCAAAGCAATTGAAAACAAAAATATAACGAAATCATGCATTATCAGATATAACTTATAATCAAAGCAATTGAAAACAAAAATATAACGAAATCATGCATTATCAGATATAACTTATAATCAAAGCAATTGAAAACAAAAAATAAAGAAACCATGCATAATTTACCTCAGTCACTAACATCTCTTTCTTTTCTTTGTTGGAATATTAATCACTTGTTTCTTAGCAATGCGTACGGATGAATTGATCCAAATTCCCTCATTATGATCGTTTCTTATATATGACTCATCCGGTATAAGATCCTCAACTTCATCATTTCTATTCAACTCATTCCGTCTAATGCATGACTCATTCTCAACATCAATATCACATTGATCGACACCACTATTATCAGTCACTTTGTTAGAGAAAAGCACTATAGACCATTTTGTACTCTTCGGGTCATTCACATAGAACACTTGTTTAGCTTGAGATGCTAGAATAAAAGGTTCATCTTTGTACCCCACCCTAGTAAGATCAACTTGCAAAAATCCAGACTTATCCATTCGTATGCCACTACTATTCACCCACTTGCAACCAAAGATGGGAATCTGAAACTTCTCGTAATCAAACACCCAAATGTGCTCAACAACTCCAAAATATGACAAATTTGCATATTTGGGGTTTAAGTCCTTCATACTTGATATATGCATTGCTTCAGCTAGCACGGTGACACCACTATTTTGCATAGTACTCTTATCATCTTGTTCTTTGGTATAAAATATGTATCCATTAATTGAGTATGCGCTATGAGAAAACACATGCAAACTTGGACCATATGCCAAACATCTCAACCTTTCTGTTACCAAAGAAGGATCTGAAGAGCGCTTCGAATAAATATGATCCTTCAACCATTGTATGAAACTTTGATTGTGCTCTATAACTATCCAATTTTCATTTCTGTTCGGATTTAACCTTCGGAGTACATACTTGTGCATTTCAACATATGGCTCAACCTCATTATTATTGTGCAGAACATACAAATGAACTTGATCCCGTTCATCCCTTGATATTGTCACAATTTTATTCCCAATTAATTTTTTACCTTCCATTTTTTCGAAAATCTGAGCTCTGGGGAGTCCAATCGACTGAACGTTAGACAAATATTCAGTACAAAACTCAACAGCTTCTTCAACAATGTATCGTTCAACAATACAACTCTCTGGTCGACTTCGGGATTTCACGTACCCTTTTAATATTTTCATATACCGTTCAGCAGGGTACATCCATCTCATATAAGCTGGTCCACACAACTGTGTCTCTTTCACAAGATGAACAACTAAATGAACCATTATGTCAAAAAAAGACGGAGGAAAATACATTTCAAGCTCACACAAGGTAATTACAATCTCTTTTTATAGTGTTGGTAAGATCTCGGGATCGATCACCTTACTACAGATTGACTTAAAGAAAAAACACAATTTAGTTATGGCACTTCTTACTTTTTCTGGAAAAATAGAACGTATACCTATCGGTAGAAAATGTTCCATTATAACATGGCAATCATGTGTCTTCAAATTCTTTAACTTGAGGTCTTTCATAGAAACAAGTCTTCTGATATCTGATGAGTATCCTTCTGGAACCTTAACTTCACTCAGAGACTTACACAAAAAAAATTTCTCCTTTCTAGATAAAGTAAAAGCAGCAGGTGGTAGATATGTTCGTCTTCCTTTCTTCACGGGTGCTAATTCAGTTCTCATTCCCATTTTTAACATGTCCTCCCTTGCTTTAAGGCCATCCTTAGACTTGCCTTTTATATTGAGTAATGTACCGATAACACTTTCAAATACGTTTTTTTCAATATGCATAACATCGAGAAAATGTCTCACGTACAAAGACTTCCAATATGGCAATTCAAAAAATATCGACCTTTTCTTCCACCCACCTTTCACAATCTTATGTGCAAAAGGCTTGCCAAACTCAGTACGCACATCTTTCACCTTTTCAAAAACTTGTTCACCTGACAATGCGGGTGGAGCTCTATGATGTTCGGTGTCTCCATTAAATGCTTTTCTCCACCCACGGTAGTGATGTTTAGAATGTAAGAATCTACGATGACCGAGAAACACATTCTTCTGGCAAAGTTCCAATCGAATCGTATCGGTTCCGTCTTCACAAACAGGACACGCACGTTGACCTTTATTGCTATACCTAGATAGATTCCCGTATGCTGGAAAATCATTAATTGTGCCAAACAACATCGCCCTCAAATTGAAACTTTCTTTCCTATATCCATCATAAACCTCCACACCGTTGTCCCACAAAATCTTTAAATCTTCGATCAAAGGTGTCAAGTATACGTCTATGTCATTCCCTGGTTGTTTAGGCCCAGAGATTAACATAGATAACATCATGTACTTACGCTTCATACATAGCCACGAGGGTAGGTTATAAATCATAAGAATCACAGGCCATGTGGTATGTGAGATACTTTGAAGACCATGTGGGTTCATTCCATCAGTAGATAATGCCAATCGAAGGTTTCTTGCTTCTGATCCAAACTCAGGATAATCATTATCAATCTTTGACCACTGTGGTGAATCAGCCGGATGCCGATACTTTCCATCAATAATTCTTTCATCTGCATGCCAAGTAAGATGTCTTGCATCAGTTTCACTACGAAACATGCGCCTAAATCTCAGAATTATCGGAAAATACCATAAGACTTTTGCGGGAGATAATCTTTTCTTATATCGAGACAAACCGCATTTAGGGCACTCAGTTAACGTTGCATATTCGTTACGAAACAAAATGCAATCGTTAGGACAAGCATGTATCTTATCATAGCTCATGCCAATAGAGCACAACATTTTTTTTGCCTCATAGGTTCGATTAGGAAGAACATTATCATCCGGTAGCATTTCTCTCATAAGGGCCAAGAACTCTGTGAAACTTTTATCCGACCATCCATTGCCCGCCTTTAAGTTGTACAACTTTAATACCGCAGACAGTCTTGAGAATTTAGTGCAACCTTTGTACAACGGTTTCTCTGCATCACTTACCATCCTCTCAAACATTTCAGGAAAATCATGAAGATATTCTTCCAGTGCTTCTACAATCTCTTCAACTCGATCACAATCGTATGTTTCCGTGTCTTTGTCGTATGAAGCATAGGTCGTATTACTTTTTCCACTCGATTCAACATTCTCGTTAATTTTCTCACCATGAAATATCCAACACTGATAACTTTGATCAATTCCATGCCTTAACAAATGCGATTTCAATCCATGTGCGTCAACCTTACAAATATAACAACAACGCAAGCAAGGACAATGCATTTGTCTGGGGTTTTCAGCATGTTGAACAGCATACTTAACGAATTCCGCAACCCCACTCTCGTACTCTTTGGTCATTCGATCGGCACAGATCCATGTTTTATCCATGGTTTTCCTACTTATTAAGGTAAACAATCAATCCAGACGAAAATACATAACTAAGGTAGTATCTTTGAATATCCTAACAATTTTAAAGTTCAATTCATTTTAAACTTCAATAACGTATACATAACCAATGTTAATATAAACTTCAATAACATATCCGATACGCTGATATACGAACTTTAATTACCTCATCACTTTCATTTTTTCTATTACAAGAATCAAACTTTTTCTATTACAATATACCTATAACTATACCTATAACACGTTAATTTTTCTATAACTAACTTTAATTTTCTATTAGAATATACCTATAACTATACCTATAAACATTTTCTATTACAAACATTTTTGTATTACAACATTTTTCAAGGAAGAACATTTTTCTATTACAACATTATTACTTATCAAACATAACAACTTTAATTACCTCATCACTTTCATTTTTTCTATTACAAGAATCAAACTTTTTCTTCCATTACTTTTCTCTTATTAACATTATTCTATTATCAACATTTTTCTATTATCAACATTATTACTTATCAAACATAACAACAACAATGTACCTTATGAACTCAGTTTTTACAAACTCAGTTTTCTAATCAAACATAACAACAACAATGTACCTTATTGTTTTCCTTACAAACATCAACATTTTCCTATTGTCAACTTCTAAACTCAGTTTTTATGAATCAAAACAACTTAAACAAGAATAATACACTAAACTCAGAATAATACAGTAGAAACGAAGAAATGAAGAAATGAAGAACATACCGCAAGAAATGAAGAACAATAGAAACGAAAAACGAAGTCAACACCCAAATGTCGAGACAGGTACGATTCTTCAAACACGTTCAATGATTGAAACCGAAAAATGGAAGTGTATTCAAGTTCGTTGTAATGGGTTTCGCTGTTAGGGTTTCGTTCGCAGGAGGGAAAACAAAAGAACAGAGAACAAAAATAGAAGTCTGAAATTTTATTTTAATTAGACCTTAGACATCGCTTTTGTGGAAAGCGCTTTCTAAGGTATGCCTTAGACAGCGCTTTCCAAAAGCGCTTTCTAAACCCCCCCCCTTAGACATCGCTTTTGGTTTTAATTTTTTTAAAAATTTAAAGACTTTAAACAACGCTTTATCAAAAGCGCTGACTAAGGTCTATATTTAAAAGCGCTTTCTAAAAGCGCTGTCTAAGGAGGGGTCTTAGACAGCGCTTTTAGAAAGTGTTGTCTAAGACCCCCCCCCTTATACAGCGCTTTCATTATTTTTTTGGAACATTTTCCGTGTTTTATTTTAATTTTAACCTTAGACAGCGCTTTCTTTTAAAAGCGCTGTCTAAGATGCGCTGTTAAAAGTCATTTTTGGCGTAGTGGTCTCCCGTAGTGAGCAGCAACCCCCGTAGTGTGGCAAGACGTCCAGAAGTCTCCCGTAGTGAGCAAAAGTCTCCCACAGTGAGCAGAAGTCCAACCACAGATTGAAAAAAAAAAGTTTGTCCTCAGGGTGGCAAATTATTCTTGAAAGTCCAACCGCAGATTGGCGAAAGTTTGTCCTCAGGGTGGCAAAGTATCCGAAGTCCGACCATAAATTGGTGAAAGTCCACACGCAGTGTGGCAAGTCGTTAGTCGTCTGGCTCTATCTGAAAGACATCATTAAGGCATCGTTGCAGCCTATTAAAAAGTCCACCCGCAGTGTGGCAAGTCAGTAGCCTTCAGACATTATTCAAAAGGCATCCCCTGTTTACTACTCTTCCCATCATAATTATATCCAAGCAGAATTCATTTGGTTGAGTTTATTTCCCTGTTCTTCTGCCACAAAGTGCAAATTTTCTGGTTGTTTCTGGTATTCAATCCATGCATACCTCAAAATGTCTGAAAGCAAATGCTATCATCCATTCAGGTCTACAGTGATTGAATAAGGGCAGCTGTAACACCCCAAAATTTTCCCTCTTATTTATGGCTTTGTGTTTCATGTCCATCTACATATTCCATTAGGTCATAACTAACAAATCATTTGTTTGCTTGGAGTTACTGAAACATGAGATCAAGGTCTTCTAAGATTCAGGGTTATTTCTAGTTCATGGTTTTCACCACATTGAAGATTGTTTCAACTGGCTCCCTCAGTGATTAAGTAATTAGGGTTTCATATTAAAAATATCTTAGTGGTTGTGCCTCTTTCTATATTTCAGATCTCTTCTACAGCCACAAGGTTTTCTCAAAAATGTGTTTTCATCGGTCGTCAGATCAAGATATTTGTTTACTAAGTGGCAAGGTATTAGGTCATGGCTTGAGTCGAAATAAACATGTTAGTATTAGTTGTATGGATTACTTGGATTCTTCTCATGCTAATATTCTTTCTAGCTAACTGCCTATTTTGTTCACGTTTTCAATCCGATTAGTTAGAAGCCCATGTCTTCCATGCCCTTATTTAAAAAAATTAGTCATTCAGTTAACTCTTTCATTGTTTTTTCCATTTTTATCTTAGTTTGGTTCTAAAATAGGAACTATTAATGAATTTCAAGCCCATTAGCCTTGTCTCATTTAATCCCATTTTTTTCAATTAAATCCATTGTCTTTATTCACTCCTCACCAAGCTCATCACTCATTTTGAGTTCCTTCTTAATATCCATTTGATTCAATATCAATTCAAGGCCATAAATCCATTAAAACCAAAATTTAATCCAATCCCAAGTCTTATTTCACAATTTAAACTCATGGCTCGTGTTATAAGTCCCATTGATCTTTTGGTTTATTTTTATAATAAAATGTGAAATTATAGAAGAAAATAATTGCCTGGGAATTAATGGGAAATATTGAACAGTTTTTTTTGTATGAAAATGAGTGTGAGGTTGGTCATGTTGGAAAGGCTAGCAATAACGGCCAAAGTGAGAAAATAACCAATAATAGTACAGGTTCAAGCTCATTAAGTTCAGTTCCAAAGTGTGATGTTTCAAATTCAATTACCCATCGTCGTTTGAAGGTCAAGTATTGTAGAAATTCAAAATGCAGGAAAATGCAATACAAAATGAATTCGTGGATATCGGGGGAAGACACAGAGGCTTTTGTTCGATAACAGTTAAGTTATGCCTACGTATCCTCTCGTGCAATGAGGAAGTCAGAACACCATAGTTCGAATCAAAGAGACTGACAATGAATTGACTGTGAATTGCTTGCTTGTCTATGCTCAAGTGTATGACTCGTCTGGCTCGAGTGCTAACTGTCTTGCATTAGATGGAAGAAACAAGTTCTCATTTATGAATGAGTGTGATGAGAAAAGAATCCCGAAGGAGACGATTATGGTTTTTTTTTGTGTTTTCGGTTTTTTTATTGTTTTTGGTGTTTTGCATAAGTTAATGAGCTTAAGCCTAAATCAAGGGCTTGTAAACTCATTATATCCTCTCTGATTAGGGATAATGAGCATACTTAAGTATGAGATAAGCATCTCAACTTAATTACCATAATGATGTAGGATTAAAATCATTAACCTACTTGTGATTATTTAGATGTTTTTGAGTTTTTGTTTAGTGTTAAGTAATGAGTTTAATCTCTAATCGCAGATTAGTGGACTCATTACACCATCCTAATAGAAGGATAATAGATGAGAACACTTAAGCTGAGGAAGATACCTCAACTTAATCCATGGTTAGGGATTAAATTCATTATATAAAAAGCCTTTATTAAGTGGATTTTAATTAAGGGATGAGATTAAGAAGTGGATTTTATGTTTGTAAGACAACTTGAGGGGGACTTGTCCATTAAACACTAGGGTTAGTCCCTCTTAACCATAAGGAAGAGTTAGAACCCTAATGTAAGGCCCAAGTTACAAGATAAAGTCTTGATGATTATTAAGTGATTTGATTAAGAGGTTTAAACAAATTAAAGGTTTAACACTTAGGATTAAAGTTATACACTTCATCCTAAGACAAGGATGTAGGCATAACCCTAATTCCAAAGTCCTAAAACTTTAAGAGTTTAGTCTCTGATTATTGAGATGAGAAGAGTGTCGTACCTCGAAAAATACGACCTCGCGATCTGAAACAGACCGCAGAGAAATTTAAAAACAACAACAGACTCGCCACCGAACTTATTTTATTCCAATTAAGGAAAAGGAAAATATCGAGAAACCTTTTGAAAAACAGATAGAACATGGCCTTTGAAACCAGATTCTAAGTTCGGGAGTCGATTCCGTAAGGGGAAGGTATTAGCACCCCTTACGTCCGTTGTACTCAACGGGAACCTCTTAGTTTAACTTGCGATCTAATGTTGACTAATGCTTTTTGTTTTCTTCGAATAATAAAAAGTAAATGTGAAAGATTTTAATATAAGGTTAATAGGAGAAATGGGTTATTTTGTTCCTAGGGTGATCGGCAAGGAGTAAGATCCGTGTGCCTACGTATTCCCTCGTGCACTGGGAAAGTCAGAGCTTCGTAGTTCGTGGTTCTAAGATTGTTCGGTTTGGTTGTTTTAATGAACGATTATTTAGACCGCATTCTAACTGCTAAGCGTTGGCTTGTCTGCTCGCGATAGGAGGCGAAAGCGCTAGCTTGTGTGCGAGATATAAAGTATTTAAATAATGTTCGTTTGAAAAAATGTTCGATTTAATTAATGTTTTATGAACGAAAGGGCGAATGAACCACGTCCCATGGGGCGAGCCTCAGGAGCGTTCATTCAAAAATTCGAGGAATGCTAGACTCCAGAATTTAATTCTTTCGTTATTTGATGTGTCGATTAAGTGTTTTAATTATGGAAAGTCGAATGAACAACGTCCCGCGGGGCGAGCCTCGAGAGCGTTCATTCAAGAATTCGAGGAATGCTAGACTCCATAATTCAGTTTTTCCGTTATTTAATTAAGAAAATATTTGAAGTATTCGAATTTGGAAGTGGTTTGATGGCGAAGCACGGTGCACTCGGCTTACGTGGTTTGCGAATCTATTAAAGCGATAAAACGCGTCAAAATAAATTAAAGGAAACTATTCGGAGGCGTTGGACCTTTTATTCGGACGCGTTGAAATATAGTTCGTTTACTTCCTTAGAATCGATTTAAAATTGAAATCGTTCTATGAGGAGTCGAGCGTTTATTTAAAATACGATAAAATAAATAAATTAAATTGAATTGAATTGAATTGAATTGTGAAAAATTAAATTGGAATAGAATTATAAATACAAATAATAAATAAATTGAATAATGTGGCGAATACTTGAAATAATATAATAAATAAACTAAATTAAATTAGATGTTTTTTTTGTCAAGATAAAATAATAAAATAAAAACCTAACTAAATGGCCTCATATTGATTAAATTTCCCGATTTAATGAAATCGGAAATAATTTAACTTTTGATATATCATTGGTCCAAAAATAACAATAATAAAATAAAAAGAAATAAACTAGAGATCCACCAAATCAAACAACAATTGTTAAAAACGAAATAAAATGATAAAAAAACAAATAAGGTAAATATTATATGAAACCATTAACTAATAAATAAATAAATTAATAAAAATTAAAAAACGTAAATAATAGGAGGGGGCCTATCAGCTGATTCCGAGTCTGTGCATTGGAAGAACATTGGGCTGAGCCCATAAAATTATAAAAACAGAGTAATAAAAATAATAAAATAAATAAAATAAAAAAGAGAATGGGGATGCGGTCCGTGGGCTATGGTGTGTGCAGGTCATAAAATAATTATGGGCCAAACCCAACCCACACAAAAATAGAAAATGTTTTATACAAAACACTTAAAATATCAGCATCAACTTTTATTTAAAAAAAGAAAAAAGAAAATTATACTTATAAGAAGAAATAAATGTGGATCCAAAGCGTGATACTGCTTTTAAAAAAAAACGAATCTGATAAAGTATAAACCCACCCTCAGCAAACGATTCCAGTGATGGTACTGCCTCAACTCACGGCGGTTTCGATTTCGCTTCGAGTTCTCTCTCACCTTAAAAATCACGGTCTCAGTTATCTCCTTCGATTCTCTCACAGTTGGTGTTTTCAGATTTGGTTAGCGGCTTAATGTTTCAGATTGGTGAGATTAGTGGTGGTTTGATTGTGAGATTAGTGGTGGTTTGATTTTGACGGTTGTTTCGTTCTCATTCCAGATCTGTGTTTCGCAGGGGTAGTTTTCTGTTTTTGAAGGTTTTGTTTGTGAGATTAGGTACGAGAAAAGTGGCGGTGGTTTGGCTTCTCATGGGATTTGTGCGGTGAGTTGGATTTCTGGTTCACACGGCTGTTGCGGGTTACATGAGTGTGAGTTTCTGCGGTTTCTTTCATTTCTGAGTTTTTATTTTTCGGTTTGTGATTTGTTGATGGTGTTGGAATGTAGGTTCATGTATGAAGGTTTTTTTTTTGTGAAATAAATTTCTGTGTATTTTTGTAATTTTTGAAACTTGGGTTATTGATTTTGCAGGGTTTTGAGGTGTTGTCCAAGCTTTTTCTTTCCCTGAGAGTGAGAGTGAAGATTTGTTAAATATCAGAGTCAGAGGGTATTATTGGCAAACTTGGGGGAAAAGATTGGGTGAGATATGCTATGAGCTGTGAAGATTTTGTTGTTGATTGTTTGTTGTAGTGGGATGGATATTGGGATTGTATTGTGATGATATTTGCAACAACTAACAAAAAAATGGGATTGTACCATGTATTTCTAGTATGATGGAAAAGTTGGTTGAGAAAAAAGTGGATTGGGAAAAGATATTAAACCTTATAATAATAATAATAATAATAATAAGTATGATAATAATAAAAGTATAATAATGCTAAAGATAATAATAATAGATTAATAATAATAAAAAGCTAATAATAACAAAAAGAATAATAATACTAATAAGGGCACTTAATAGTCATAAGAATAACAAATATAATAATGATAATAACCATAATAATAATAATAATAATAATAATAAAACGAAATAATAATTGTAGCAATAATAAAAAAAAAAGAAAAAAGAAAATGATTTTTTTTGTAATTTTGTGTAAATGAAGAAAATGGGCTAATGGGTTTATGGGAAATGGTTTTTAATAGAAATAAAAATAGATTTTTTTTTTAATTTTTGGATAATGAACTAAGTAATAAAAATAGAATAAAAAAACTTGTGATAAAACAGAAAACTTTGAATTTTTTAGATTGTGCTGACAGAAAAATAAAGAAAGTGATAGAAAAATAATTATATGGAATTAATAATAATAATAATAAAAAATAAAAAATAAAAAATAATAATAGAAATAAATAACACTAAGAAAAGAGATAATAAACTTGTAATAGTAACAAAAAGATTTTTTTTTGTGATCTTGTTTAAATAATAGTAAATGGATTTAAGAAGAGAGATAATGGGCTTATGACATATATACAAATGGGGTCTGATAAAATATTGTAACACGTGAAATTTTTGTGATGGTTGTATTGGTTAGATAGTGGTGTTGAAAAAATAAGAAACGTATGGAGGTGGAGTATTGGTTGTAGAAAGTGTGAGCTGTGAAATTGTGATGCTATAATAATAACCGAAAATAATAATAATATAATATAAAAATAAAAAAAAATAAAAAAAAGTAATACTAATGATAATAATAAAATAGTAACAATGATAGAATATTTTAATAAAATGTGGTAGTATGAAAAATGATAATAATAATAATAATAATGTGTGATGAATTTTAAAAGTAATGGTTAAAATGAATTAAAAATGGATAGTAAGTATTTAAAATAGTGAATAAAATAAAAAGGGATTATAATTTTTTTATTTTAAAAAGAAATAAATGCATTTATTTTTATTTTTGGTAATTGATTTTTTTTTGAATAAAATATAAAAGGATATTGGATATGGACAAAATCGGGTATAAAAACAAAATAAAAACAAGTGACATATTTTGGATTTTTGAATATCTGTTAGACAGTAAAATAAAATGGTGCGGATAGGACAAATTTGGGGTATGACAGCTGCCCCTATCGGATTGGCTTAGACCGAGTAAGATGAGTTGGCTTGCGTTCAAACTTTCAAGGTATAAGACAATTAGATATTAACAGACTCCGAATTTATCCGACAAAATAAAATGTGTAAAGATAAAACTAAATGACTGAAAACTAGAAATATGGGTGACACATCGAAGAAACAAGTTGACTGAAAACGAAATCACTCATCATCGAAGGATGATAAGGCGAGTGAAATTTAAATGCGACCCCGCCACTAAAGGGAAAACCGAGTGACTGAAAATGAAATCACTTATCACCGAAGGATGATAAGGCGAGCGAAATTTAAATGCGACCCCCGCCACTAAAGGAAAAATCGATTGACTGAAAATGAAATCACCTATCACCGAAGGATGATAAGGCGAGCGAAATTTAAATGCGACCCCCGCCATTAAAGGGAAAACTGAGTGACTGAAAATGAAGTCACTTATCACCGAAGGATGATAAGGCGAGTGAAATTTAAATGCGACCCCCGCCACTAAAGGGAAAACCGAGTGACTGAAAATGAAATCACTTATCACCGAAGGATGATAAGGCGAGTGAAATTTAAATGCGACCCCGCCACTAAAGGGGAAACCGAGTGACTGAAAAATTAAACGATCCCCGCCGCCAAAGAGAAAACCGGGCGACTGAAAAATTAAAAAACGACCCCCTCCACCAAAGGGAAAACCGGGTGACTAAAAAATAAATAAACTATCCCTGCCGCCAAAGGGAAAACCGGGCGACTGAAAATAAATAATCGAAGAGAAAAAATTCAATGGGGGACGACCATTGAGTTTGCTGAGGAGATGTCTGGAATCTTCGATCGACCCTAGATCCTGACTCCCGCTGGGAAAAGGCCTGGAATCTTGGGTTGATCCTGTATCCTGAATTATACAATTATGCCTGTTTGTTTTTGAAATGATATTCCATAATGATGGAGATACGATGTAAGTGTTTATGTACTGCTGAAAAAAGTTAAAATGTTGGGAGTATGAAAAGTTGATTTATTTAGGTATGAATATGATGCGCATGCTATAAATGATGCATAATGATGCATATGAAGTGATCAGAACGATAAAAGCGCCAACTTGGGGGACTTTTGGTTTGGTAGTTGCCAATGATGATTGGACTTTGGGTGGTGTCGCTCCCGGGATTTTCATCCTAGTACAAACGCGAAAGTGGCGCGGAAAGGTAGAGTCGCCAGCCAGACATTTTTATCCCGAATGAATGGGAAAGGTAATGTTGCACAAACCTGAGGAAGAAGAGGAAGGACACGGGTCCTGCGAACCAAAGAGACTGAGTTCGGGAGTCGGTTACGACCTGGGAAGGTATTAACACCCAGATCGTACGCCGTACCCGACGGGATCCACGCTTGCAAAGATAACTATTTCAAAGGGTGATGGTATGAAAGCTGCAGCAAAGAAATGAAAAGAAACTGGAACTGGAAAAGAACTGAAATAAGAAACAAAGAGAAAAATGTAGGGAAAATAAAGATTGTGCTCGAACGGGCCCTACCCCGCTGCCTACGTACCTCATCGGGATAATGAGGATCAGAGACGTCGTAGTTCCCCTAACTAGGGGTAGAAAAGAAATTGCTTGTGAATTAAGGCTCGAACTGCCTATGCCATTGCTCAGGTGCTGCGGACTCGGACGACGAGTGCGTAACCGTCTTGCAAGATGACAAGTAGGAGCAAGTTCGCGTACGGAGCGAAGGAGATGAGAAAAGAATTCCCGAAGGAAAGACGCTGATTGTTTGTTTGTGTTTTTTAGAAGCTTTTATGAGTGTGTCACAAGGAGGTGAACTCAAGCTCTTTTCCATGGAATGTGCACTTGTCACTACATTCCAAGATGGAATAATAGAACAAGCACACTCAAGTAAGGAGAAGATCCCCAAAACTTGAACCCACAGATTAGGGCTTAGGCTCACTAACTTGCTTAATTATTAAGTGCTTTTGGTTATTTACAGATGAAGAAGTGTTTTTTTATGCTTTTCTTTATGAATAAGATACCTTGATCAGACTTGTGCATCACAAGGTAAACTTGTACTATCCCAAGATGGGAAGACTACAAGCATACCTCATGGGATAAGGCTATGGATCAAGACATCACTTCACATTTATTAAAGTATCTTTTAAGAGTTATGAGATGAGAAGAGAAGAAGAACCAAAAGGATCTCAAAGGAAAAATTCTAAAGGGGGACTAAAATAATCCTAAGTATTCACATGCATGGATGTCCTAAGGGTTATTGAGGTTTCTATCCTAATGAAGAAGGAAAGAAGAAAAGGAGAAGATAGAAGAAGGGATGAGAAAGGCCTAGGCCCAACAACAAAGGGTTAGTAACAAATAAACATAAGGAAGAGATAAGAATTAGAGATGTGGAACTCAATTCCCACATCTCACACTTACCATAGCCCCTGCAAGGTTAGTGTGCATATACATGAAACAAAATGAGCAATATAACATGCTAACATCAAACAATCAGAAGTGAAATGAAATGAACAAATGCTTAATACCAATTCAACTCAAAGAAATGAAAATAAGAGACTTATGACTTAAAATGAGGCAACAGGAATACATATGGAAACAAATACGCACCTATGAAAAATGTAATGCAAAACACACAAAATACAAGCACAAAGTTCAAAACCAGAATCAAAATGATATAAAGAATGGCTTAGGAAGCCAGCAAGATGAAGAGAGAGGTCACACAATACCAAACAATATCAAAATAAAAGCAACGGAACCAAAATATGGAATTTAAACACTTAAAGAAACAAATGACTTGAATATGAAGCAAACCTAAAATTCAGAAGAAGCAAGACCTATCCTAGGACCAGGAAGGTACCCACACCCCAAAGAAACCCCAAATAAGAAGAAGTTGGCACAAGTGCCCTTCTAAGCCTTTAAGAGATCTAACAAACCAAAAGAAGCAAAATGGGACAAGGTGAGAACAAAAATCCACAAATAATCAACCAGCCATCTAAAAATTCTACAACTGAAACCAAATGATCTTCAAACATATCATATTAACTTTCCAAAAGGATTTGCAAAAATTCAGAAAGGAACTAGGTCAAATGGAGGTACGAACACAAGTTAGGACAGAAAACTTACATCACAAGATACCAGGCCAAAACTCCAGAAACAATTTTCTAAAAATTCTGATAAAAATCACATGAAAACTAAAAGATCTTAGGAACACAATGCAAAAAGAATGGGATCAAAACTCCAAATATTGAAAGCTATAGAAAATAAACAAGACAGACTGGTCAAGAAAAGAATCAAAAGAAACTATGCACATTGGTGAATTATTTCTGGCACGTGGATCAATGAAAAAAATAAAATAAAAATGTGATAAAAAACTAGAAACAAAAAGGAATATCCATGATTTATTTGAGGATTTTTAGATGAATTATTCTATTTTTAATGGATTAAAATGGAGATGAGTAAAAATAAAACAAAGATAAAAAATAAAGAAATAGAAGCTAAGAAAGGAAAAGGGCTGGGGTGCAGTAAGCAGGCCCTTTGAACTGAAACAAGATAGGCCCAAAGGGGAAGGGGGTGCGAAAATCAACTCCCTAGGCCCAGGAATTTCGCTAGCCCAGGTTCAAACACACAAACAGCTTCTCAAACTTTTCTTATTCTCTAAACACCATTATACTAATTAAGCTTCTTACATTCCCTAAACATTTATTAACTAATTAATCTTTTTATATTTCCTAACAATTATTAACTAATTAATCTTTTTATATTTTCTAAACATTATTAACTAATTAATCTTTTTATATTTTCTAAACATTATTAACTAATTAATCTTTATATTAAATCTACTAAACAATATCCGAAGAACTAAACATACAACAAGAATCTTAATAAGCTTCCTCTCTCTCTCTCAAAAAACAATCTCCCCCTTTCTAACCCTAGAGCCGCCGCCGGAGCCTCCCTCCCCCTCTTCTCGTTCGGCCTCACCTTCTTCTTACTCAACGAGATGAAACCGGCGACTCTCCCTTCCTCACATCCTTCGCCGCCACATACTCACCTTCGTCATCCTCACAACCTCTCCTCTAAGCCTCTCTCGATCTCATTCGGCTTCCCTCTCACAAACCCTCCGCCGCCAACTCTGTTCTCGCCTAAACCTTTCCTCTCTCCGTCAATCTCCATACGCCTATCCATGAACACAACCTCCGTCAACAACCTCTCACCGGCACGAATCCGCAAACGAAAATCACTAAGATCTCCTCCGCCTCACAGATTCGCCTCTTCCTTTCTCCCTCCCTCACCGCATCGTGTTCATCACCTACATCCCTCAATGACCTAGCCTAAACACAAATGCCGCCGCAAAATCCTTCTTCTCCTCCCTAGCTTGACCTAGCTGCCACCGTCAACCACCTCAACCTAAACCTCGCCGCTCACCGCCGTTCTGCTTCCTCAAACTTCGCCTCTATATCAGCTTCTCCAACCTCTTCCTTATTCAGCCTTATCCTAACCGAACCTATCCTACCACTAACTAAACCCTCACCAATTCAGACTCAAATGATCCAGCACACAAACGCATCAACAACACTCACATTCAAGCACAAACGATTCATCGCACAACTAGCAGTTACATCAAGTAAACGGATCGAAAGACAAACCTGTTATGTGACGATGCGGCGATCAATATGCAGGTTAGATTCGGTACTGCTTCCTCTTCCGCTTTTGCTTCTGCTTGAATCTTTTCCTCTGTTCTCGAATTCAGCTTGCTTTTTCCGTGTTGAATGCACTTGCAGGTTTGTTGATGCTGCCGTGAAGAGTTTGGCCAATTGAAGAGCTGAAGCGGATCGATGAGTATCGAAGCGTATACTCAAGACTGGATCCTGATTCACTGCACGGACGAAGATGCTACTTAACGGCGTATGTGAAACCGGCGGCGTGACAAGAATCAAAGAATCCGAATGTGCAATATGGTGAAGAGCTCTTGCTACTGTGATGAGAATTCCACGAAGTCGATGAAGCTTGGAATTAGTTGCAGCTTGTGAAGAACTGGTGATGATTCTCAAGAGGATTGATGAAGTTTTGTGAAGAATTCTGTTGAAGATTGTGAATGAGAGATTCAAGAATATGAAGAAATGTTTGAAGATTATGAAGAATCGGTTGCAGATTTCAGAGAATTGATGAGAGAAAAAGGGTGAGAAATCAGAATTCTGTTATTATGATTCTGTTAGGATTCTCATTCTGTTATTGTGAGAGCTTTTTTTCCTGTTATCGTGAAAACTTCTCCTTCTGTTCTGTTATTGTGAAGAGGGTGAAAACGGTTATGGAAATCTATATCTTTTTCTCTGAGATTTTGTTATATTTTCTTTTTCTTTCTAGAACAATTCTGTTATTTCCTTTTGGTTGTTATTTCTTATTGACACTGAACTTTTTCTCCTCATGAGTTTTGCGTGATCTCATTTTGGTTATTTTTTCAATCCTCGCGTTTTGTTCACAAGCTCATTGCGTTTTGGCTTTTAACAAGTCACTATCGTCCTTTTTCTTAGCGGTAAAACATGTGCATCTCTGGCTCTCAAATGAAGAAATGGCTGGAATTTGGATTTGCCAAAGTCAGCAGCGTGTGGGCTGACTTGTTTCTCCACATATTTTTTTATTCAACTTATTTTGTATACAAAAAAAACAAAAATAGGACATGGGCTTGATTGTGGCCTTTTTTCTTCTATATTATATTTTTTTTATAAAATCTATATGGGATTAAGAAAACATTTATGAACTTATTATTATGACAATGGACCTAACAAAAATGAAATAGACAAAGGCTTTGGTAAATGACTAAAAAACTAATGGATATTTGGTGGATACTTGGAAATTGGAAATCAAATGATAATAGAAATGGATTAAAGGGGGAAAAACGGATAATGAAAATAGATGGATGTGATGGTTTAAATGGAATATAAATGGATAATTTGGTACTAAAAATGATGGTTAGAATAATCAAAATGAGAAATGGTTTATGGCTCGAATGATGAACATGAGTAGAAATGGATATGGAACTAGATATTTTGTGAAACTGACCAATTGCCACCAATCACGCACATGGTCACGAAATCTCAATCAATCACTTCATTCAACTCAACCATCTTTCATCCTTTCCACAGAAACTATCTAATCAGAGAGAAAACACTACCATTGAACAATTCACAAGTGAAACCATGATCATATGAATAAATCATTCTCTGAGCATCTGACCAGAATTACTTCGAATAAATTTGAATTGTTTCTCAGGAGAATAAATCCACAGACGCACATAGTTGAACTTATAATCATGGTAAGCCTGAATATCCGACTCCACAACCATCACATGAACCACTGCTTGAAAAATCAAGTCCTTTCGCACACAACACAATTCAACGCCGAATTCGCACTGTTTGAGAAATAACCCCTGAAACATGAAGACTCAACAGCTGAACTAATTTCCTGACAATTTGAACAAGATTAGGTCAAGCGTCCGTTGGACTCAGATTGCCGCACTGAAATCACTGCCAGTTTATGCTATGCTTCCACAATGAATATCATGCCTCATTTTTCTATGCTAATGATGCTACGTAAAAATATGAAAATGATATGAATATGATGTACATGATGCGATATGATGCTTAAGAATAAGAGGGCAAATTTGGGGTGTTACAGGTGGGTGGAGGGTTTGATTCCCCGACATAAGATCTTCGATGATGTATGGTTAAAAAATGAATCTGAATGCTCCACGTTCAGACACTTGCTGATGAGCGGAGCGACTTGATTGACGCATGATAACTGATTTGCTTTGACTGTTTTCCAACGTCTGGCAAGAACTACTTGTTCAACTGGGGAGTAGAGATAGGAAGATTTGCTTCTTGTTTACTTGCCCCTGTCAGTAGGGTATTTGAAAAATTCTAGTGGGGAAGCTTTGAGAGTGACTAAGACATAATCTGCCCCCGTGTTTGGATTTGGTAGGTGTCTGCCCCTGATTGAGCCTTTGAAGGTGATTTTGCCCCTGATTGAGCTGTTACAAATGATTTTGCCCCTGATTAATGGACTTTGAAATAAATTGCCCCTGATTGGGCTGCTGAAGATAATTTTCCTATGATTGGACTGTTGAGGTAGTCTTGATTCATGTTGGCACCAATGAAGTTCAAATTTCTCTTTTGATTGCCCTTTGTTGGGATTACACTGGTGTCAAGCACTGAATTGTAATTAAATTATTCATACACAAATGGTAGTGTTAATGTAACGTTCATGCGAGTTTTGAAAAAAAGTCAATTTATTTGAATGTCGTGATAGTGTGACGAATGGATCGTTGGTCCAAACGTGGTGCTGATTTAGAAAGTGCGTAAAAGATGCAGCAAGAATAATGTGCAATCGAGATTGAAGATTAGCAAATATATGGGAGTCAGTTTACGCAACCTTGTTGGTAGCATGATTTCAGAATAAACCCTGCCTCAATTAGGACTTTTGAGGGTTGTAACGTGGTCTGGTTAATGGTTTAAGAAACAAAGGATATAAGGCTCAAAGTTTGATTTGTACCCACCCCTTCTTCGTGATGTTCTCCAGTCCTACGTTCAGTTAATTCTACACAAGCATTTGTTTTCGATATTGCAAGAGTGAAGATGAAGCTTCAAAGTTTGCTTGAAGTGTCAGTCATCTTATTTTGCTGGTGACCCTTTGATTCTTGATTTGGTGGTCACTGATATTTGTTGCTGAGGATTTGAGCTCCTCTTTTGATTTGTTTTTTTCCGACTAAGTCTCCCTTCGGGTGCTCAACTTAGTGGTTTTTATTTTCTATCTTTTTTTTGTATTTTGTTGAATGTTGTGACTGCCAAGTCATTTGTTGATGGTCCTCCGACGGGATGTCTCATCTTGCGATTCAAAGGTGTAGTCAGGTTAACTGAAATAACTACCCTGCCCCGGGTTAAGCGTAAGGGTTTCTATCCGAAAGAAACTCCTACTTCTAGGCTCGAAGTGGTTGAATAGAGATTAACTCCTTATATCTCCAGTGTTTGGGGATTTGAAAAAAAAATGTCTGTACATCGTTGACGAGGTTTTATCCGAAAGCATACCGCAACAGTTATGGGTATTTCGTTTTCATCATCCTCCCTCGAATATTTGCTAAAGTGAAGTGAGGGAAATATTTTTGTGATTTTGTGATAAATGATAAATAATGAGCGAATGCGAATAAACTGATTCAAAACATGTGTAAACATAATATTAACACAACCAAGTATGAAATAACAATGTCCAAAACAAAATAGTACTTAATCAAACGATACAAAATAACAAGAATGCGGAAATGATAAATGGCAACAACTGCCTTGATTTGAGGAATGAACTTCTCTTGATTTGACTTTTTCAGAGTTGGAGACCACTCAGCTCG
Source organism: Lathyrus aphaca (assembly GCA_963966055.1). Lineage (NCBI taxonomy): Eukaryota > Viridiplantae > Streptophyta > Magnoliopsida > Fabales > Fabaceae > Lathyrus > Lathyrus aphaca. The sequence continues at coordinate 421,623,503 of OZ014520.1, forward strand.
ATCTTCAACAACCCCTTCAAAAGCTTTCACTTACTGGTCCCGTGTGGCGGCAATGGATTGACCTGAACATTTGGATTCTTCTAAGTGAAGGTGAGATCTTTAGAGTCGATCAGGTCTTCTACTTTGTGCTTGAAAGCCTTGCAGTTCTCAATTGTGTGACCTGTAGCACCTTTGTGAAACTCACAACGAGCATTGGCATCATAGTCTCGAGGAAAAAAAGTTTGTGGAGGCATATCCCTCAAAGTAAGAGATCCTTTTGCCATCAACCCATTAAAGATTTCGTTGTATGTCATAGGCAATGGATCAATGCGTCTGTCAGATCCTCTTTTTTGATATGGTGGGCGCTGTTGAGGAGCGTGTTGCTTTTGTTGACCAGGTTGTGGTGGATAAGTCGGTTGCTGGTATGGATTGGGTGCATATTGCGAAGCTGCAACTAGAGGATATGGACGTGGTTGATAAGCCATCTGAGGCGGAAATGGAGCTTGAATGGCTGGCTGATAAGGCATTGGAGGAATTGGCTGATAAGGCATAGGAGCATATTGTGCAACAACAATATAAGGATATTGATAGTAGGGTAGTGAAGTAGGTGCACTCTATTGAGGTGTCCCGCTTGCAGTAGAAATGGAATTTGTTTCGCCCTTTTTGTACCCGTTGAAAGGTTTCTTGACATTGGTTTGGCTGCTAGAACCTCCTTGGATCTTTCCACTTTTCAAACCTTCTTCAATTCTTTCTCCGACGATTGCCATGTCTGAAAATCCAGAAGATACGATGCTGATCAGCTTTTCGTAGTATTGCCCCTATAAGGTACCCATGAAGATGTCAATCAATTCACGGTCAACCAATGACGGATGCACTCTGGCAGCTAACTCCCTCCAGCGTTGTGCGTACTCTTTGAAGGATTCGTTTTCCTTTTGAACCATACTCTGAAGTTGAGTACGATTTGGAGCTAAGTCAGTGTTGTACTTGTATTGCTTTTTTAATGCATCAGATAGATCAAGCCAAGTACAAACATTGTTGCGTTCGAGCTGCACGTACCATTCTAGAGATGCTCCAGACATGCTGTCTTGGAAGCAATGGATCATAAGCTTGTCATCTTTGGCATGAGCGGCCATTTTTCTGCAATACATCCTCAAATGGAGTTCAGGACAACTGAGGCCTTTGTATTTTTCGAATTCTGGCAGTTTGAACTTAGCAGGGATCACAACATCTGGAACTAAGCACATGTCTGAGGCACTCAGAGAAGTTGAGTTGTGTCCTTCCATGATTCAGAGTTTTTCAGCTAACTCGCGACACATCTTCATAGCTTCGGATTCTTGGACAACATGAGGGTTGATAATTGGAACAACGGTATGTATCTCGTACTCAACTTGTTGATCCTCTTCAGCATGAGGAAACTGGACTTGGGTTGGAATAGGTTGAGCTTGAGGAATAACACCAACAGTGACACCATAGATTAGTATTGGTTAAAAAGTGACTTCTTCAATAGCAGGAGTGAAGCTTGGAGGCAAACCATAGACCAAAGGATTTGGAACAGGAACTAAAGGCATTGTGTGCGAGGTAGATCCTTGCACGAGAACATTGTTCCTTGCGGAAGCAGCTTCACGACGTTTTTCCATTCTAGCCAAAGTTTGTAAAGTCCCAAAAATCTGGTCGATCTTGCTCTTGACCGAGTCAATCTCTTCCCTCATAGCAGCTTGTTCATCTTGAATCACGTCCATCAGTCTTCTAATGTTGGCTCGAGTTAGGTACGGGCGTCGAGAACGATAAGGGCGTCGGGAAACCAGCTTGATTTACTGAAGATGAAGGAACATGCAATGAGTTTACGGCTTTGGAATGAAATGCAAGATGAACAATAAATGCAAATGAAATTAATATGCGCATGAATGCAACGCAAGATCCAGAATCACGAGTATAATCTGCTTTGAGCTGAACCATAGTAACAAGTAAATAACCAATATCTCTTGATAAAAGTAACCTTAACAGGTAGACTCTTATAGGATTGTTCTAGGTTCTTTACCCGTAAAACCACTCACAGGATAATTTCTACGGTTATGGATAAGATACTCAAGGTCACGGACGTTAATCGTACTAACGTCCTGCCACAGGCTAGCTGTATTATGACGATAATAACGATAAGATCTACCTTGAGTGGAGTTCTCATGTTAGCCGCACGAGGAGCGGGTCCTCGGAGACTAACATTATGCAACTGCCAACATTGAAACCGGTTCTAAAATTGGGTCCCAGAGTCACAGCCCTTTCATGAATCAAGTCATGCAACAGGCTAGCTGCGTTATGACGAGATCTACGAATAGATCTACTTTCTAGGGGGAGCTTTCATGCTAGGCTTGCAAGGAGCGAGTCCTTGGAGACTAACACTAATAACTTCCAATTTTAAACTAGGTGTTCCCTCTTCTTTTTCAAAGACTCGGGTGTCATCCCAGGATCTAACAAGCAGGTATGATAAAAGATCTTAATAAAGAGAGAGAAAATAAACAAGCATAAATAAAAAGCATGAAGAAAATAGATAAGCAAAGTAAACATTGATCGCAAAGTAAACTAAGTTAGGCTTGATTCTCTGTTTGTCATCAGCAGAGTCGCCATCTGTCGTACCTCGAAAAATACGACCTCGAAAAATACGACCTCGCGATCTGAAACAGACAGCGGAGAAATTTAAAAACAACAACAGAGTCGCCACCGAACTTATTTTATTCCATTTAAGGAAAAGGAAAATATCGAGAAACCTTTTGAAAAACGGATAGAACATGGCCTTTGAAACCAGATTCTAAGTTCGGGAGTCGATTCCGTAAGGGGAAGGTATTAGCACCCCTTACGTCCGTTGTACTCAACGGGAACCTCTTAGTTTAACTTGCAATCTAATGTTGACTAATGCTTTCTGTTTTCTTCGAATAATAAAAAGTAAATGCGAAAGACTCTAATATAAGGTTAATAGGAGAAATGGGTTATTTTGTTCCTAGGGTGCTCGACAAGGAGTAAGATTCATGTGCCTACGTATTCCCTCGTGCAATGGGAAAGTCAGAGCTTCGTATTTCGTGGTTCTAAGGTTGATCGGTTTGGTTGTCTTAATGAATGATTATTTAGACCGCATTCTAACTGCTAAGCGTTGGCTTGTCTGCTCGCGATAGGAGGCAGAAGCGCTAGCTTGTGTGCGAGATAGTAAGTATTTAAAAAATGTTCGTTTGAAAAAATGTTCGATTTAATTAATGTTTTATGAACGAAAGGGCGAATGAACCACGTCCCATGGGGCGAGCCTCAGGAGCGTTCATTCAAAAATTCGAGGAATGCTAGACTCCAGAATTTAATTCTTTCGTTATTTGATGTGTCGATTAAGTGTTTTAATTACGGAAAGTCGAATGAACAACGTCCCGCGGGGCGAGCCTCGGGAGCGTTCATTCAAGAATTCGAGGAATGCTAGACTCCAGAATTCAGTTTTTCCGTTATTTAATTAAGAAAATATTTGAAGTATTCGAGTTTGGAAGTGGTTTGATGGCGAAGCACGGTGCACTCGGCTTACATGGTTTGTGAAACGATTAAAGCGATAAAACGCGGCAAAATAAATTAAAGGCAACTATTCAGAGGCGTTGGACCTTTTATTCGGACGCGTCGAAATATAGTTCGTTTACTTCCTTAGAGCCGATTTAAAATTGAAATCGTTCTATGAGGAGTCGAGCGTTTATTTAAAATACGATAAAATAAATAAATTAAATTGAATTGCAAAAAATTAAATTGGAATAGAATTATAAATACAAATAATAAATAAATTGAATAATGTGGCGAATACTTGAAATAATATAATAAATAAACTAAATTAAATTAGATGTTTTTTTTGTCAAGATAAAATAATAAAATAAAAACCTAACTAAATGGCCTCATATTGATTAAATTTCCCAATTTAATGAAATTGAAAATAATTTAACTTTTTGATATATCACTGGCCCAAAAATAACAATAATAAAATAAAAAGAAATAAACTAGAGATCCACCAAATCAAACAACAATTGTTAAAAACGAAATAAAATGATAAAAAAACAAATAAGGTAAATATTATATGAAACCATTAATTAATAAATAAATAAATAAAAATAAAAATAAAAAAACGTAAATAATAGGAGGGGGCCTATCGGCTGATTCCGAGTCTGTGCATTGGAAGAACATTGGGCTGAGCCCATAAAATTATAAAAATAGAGTAATAAAAATAATAAAATAAATAAAATAAAAAAGAGAATGGGGATGTGGTTGGTGGGCTATGGTGTGTGCAGGGAATAAAATAATTATGGGCCAAACCCAACCCACACAAAAACAGAAAATGTTTTATACAAAACACTTAAAATATCAGCATCAACTTTTATTTAAAAAAAGAAAAAAGAAAATTATACTTATAAGAAGAAATAAACGTGGATCCAAAACGTGATACTGCTTTAAAAAAAAACGAATCTAGTATAAACCCACCCTCAACAAACGATTCCAGTGATGGTACTGCCTCAACTCATGGCAGTTTCGATTTCGCTTCGAGTTCTCTCTCATCTTAAAAATCACGGTCTCAGTTCTCTCCTTCGATTCTCTCACAGTTGGTGTTTTCGGATTTGGTTAGCGGCTTAATGTTTCAGATTGGTGAGATTAGTGGTGGTTTGATTGTGAGATTAGTGGTGGTTTGATTTTGACGGTTGTTTCGTTCTCATTCCAGATCTGTGTTTTGCAGGGGTAGTTTTCTGTTTTTGAAGGTTTTGTTTGTGCGATTAGGTACGAGAAAAGTGGCGGTGGTTTGGCTTCTCATGGGATTTGTGCGGTGAGTTGGATTTCTGGTTCACACGGCTGTTGCGGGTTATGTGAGTGTGAGTTTCTGCGGTTTCTTTCATTTCTGAGTTTTTATTTTTCGGTTTGTGATTTGTTGATGGTGTTGGAATGTAGGTTCATGTATGAAGGTTTTTTTTTGTGAAATAAATTTCTGTGTATTTTTGTAATTTTTGAAACTTGGGTTATTGATTTTGCAGGGTTTTGAGGTGCTGTCCAAGCTTTTTCTTTCCCTGAGAGTGAGAGTGAAGATTTGTTAAATATCAGAGTCAGAGGGTATTGTTGGCAAACTTGGGGGAAAAGATTGGGTGAGATATGCTATGAGCTGTGAAGATTTTGTTGTTGATTGTTTGTTGTAGTGGGATGGATATTAGGATTGTATTATGATGATATTTGCAACAACTAACAAAAAAACGGGATTGTACCGTGTATTTCTAGTATGATGGGAAAGTTGGTTGAGAAAAAAGTGGATTGAGAAAAGATATTAAACCTTATAATAATAATAATAATAATAATAATAATAATAATAATAAGTATGATAATAATAAAAGTTTAATAATGCTAAAGATAATAATAATAGATTAGTAATAATAAAAAGCTAATAATAACAAAAAGAATAATAATACTAATAAGGACACTTAATAGTCATAAGAATAACAAATATAATAATGATAATAACCATAATAATAATAATAAAACGAAATAATAATAGTAGCAATAATAAAAAAAGAAAAAAGAAAATGATTTTTTTTTTTGTAATTTTGTGTAAATGAAGAAAATGGGCTAATGGGTTTATGGAAAATGGTTTTTAATAGAAATAAAAATAGATTTTTTTTATTTATTTTTGGATAATGAACTAAGTAATAAAAATAGAATAAAAAAACTTGTGATAAAATAGAGAACTTTGAATTTTTTAGATTGTGCTGACAGAAAAATAAAAAAAGTGATAGAAAAATAACTATATGGAATTAATAATAATAATAATAATAATAATAATAATAATAATAAAATAAAAATAAAAAATAAAAACTAATAATAGAAATAATAATAACACTAAGAAAAGAGATAATAAACTAGTAATAGTAATAAAAAGATTTTTTTTGTGATCTTGTTTAAATAATAGTAAATGAATTTAAGAAGAGAGATAATTGGCTTATGACATATTTACAAATGGGGTCTGATGAAATATTGTAACACGTGAAATTTTTGTGATGGTTGTATTGGTTAGGTAGTGGTGTTAAAAAAATAAGAAACGTATGGAGGTGAGGTCTTGGTTGTAGAAAGTGTGAGTTGTGAAATTGTGATGCTATAATAATAACCGAAAATAATAATAAATATAATTTAAAAAAAAGTAATACTAATGATAATAATAAAATAATAACAATGATAGAATATTTTAATAAAATGTGGTAGTATGAAAAATGATAATAATAATAATAATAATAATAATAATAATAATAATAATAATAATAATAATATGTGATGAATTTTAAAAGTAATGGTTAAAATGAATTAAAAATGGATAGTAAGTATTTAAAATAGTGAATAAAATAAAAAGGGATTAGAATTTTTTTATTTTAAAAAGAAATAAATGCATTTTTTTTTTGATTTTTGGTAATTGATTTTTTTTGAATAAAATATAAAAATATATTGGATATGGACAAAATCAGGTATAAAAATAAAATAAAAACAAGTGACATATTTTGGATTTTTGAATATCTGTTAGACAGTAAAATAAAATGGTGCGGGTAGGACAAATTTGGGGTATGACAAAGAGAGACTCGAAGGTAAAAAGCTAAGGGGAACTAATCACAACCCTAATCATTATCATGCTTAGATATCCTATGATTTGTGAGGCTTAGAGAAAGATCTTCAAGGAAGCCACCAATGGAAGAAGCAAATGAAAGGAGGAAGAAGCAGAAGAATAAGTTACTTACTTCCTGAGAAGATAAGTAACTTAAAGGAAGAAAGTGATAGATATGGAACATAAGTGAATCAAATTCACTTCAAAGACAAGTTAAAATGCATGTGAATGAGATAAGAAGAAGTGAGAGGTGAAGGCAAATCCACCTCCCAAATAACTTACCAAAAGTACCTGAAAGTTGTAAACACCCCAAATTTGCCCTCACCCATTCACACCATGGCTTGTGATCATTTCATATGCATAAACACAATCATATCATCTCATACCACATTTTTGGTTCACTGCATAGTTTCTAAGGCACCTGCATCTAGGGTTTGTGATCTGAGCAATCCCAAAGCCTCTTGAGCCACTTCAAAGGCAACCAATCACTTCAAAGGGGTCCACATGTGTTCTTATATCATGTTCCATCCTCTCAAAGTCAAGATTTCAAAAGAATCACAAGAACTGAGGTTTGCATGGAAACAGGGCCAGGCTAGACTGCACAGTTGACCTAAAATTAGGGTTTTGGGTTCAGAGGCCATAACTCCAAATTTTTTGGTCATTCTTGTTTCTATTGGTCTCTATATGGTATAGGGAGTATGCATATCAATTTTCATGAAGAAATTCCATGGGGAAGTCATCTGATCAAGAGTTGACTTTTCAAGCAAGTTAGTGTAAAATCAGGGCATCTGAGGCCCCCAATGACCCAACCAATGGGTGATCTTCATCATTTTGAGTGTATATGATCTTTATTTGATCAGGGAAGAAGGTTGAAGCTCACAAAATTCAAGAATTTGGAGTTTTTTGCAAATGTTGACTTTTTGGGTATAGTTGACTTTTCAAGAATATGTCATTTTATGCCATTTTTCAAGCCTTGATTCTTGATCCAAAAATGCTTCAAATGGAAAAACTTTGGTCATGAAAGTTGTAGAATACATCTTTCCCTTTTCAAAAAGTACAAGAACATGATCAAATTCTTCTTGGATCAAAAGTTATGGTGTGGCAAAGTTGGCAAAAATCATTGATTTTCAAGTTATGCACTAAAAGGAAAACTTGCAATTTCATGAACCAAGTATTCTTGTGACTTCAAAATGACTTCAAAGCTGCATTACATGATCACATATGACCCCAAGAACAATTTTGGCCCAAGGAATTTTGGATGGTTTGCCTTGATTCTCAAAATTCCATAAAGCATTTTCATAAGTATGCAAAAAGAGGATTCTTGGCAAATTCATGCTTCAAGGAATTATGTGATCCCTAGCTGATCTCTAAACATTGCCATGACCAATTGAGACATCATGTGACAAAATTCAGCAAGCATTGTTTCATGTACTTAGCATAAACTCATGAGAAAAACACAAGTTGTCAAGTTGCAAAAGCTAGCATAGCTTGTCATCCACATGTTGCAGTCAGCTATAAACAATCCAAGGGCTCTCCTCAACTCCAGCTGGAGCAAGACAAGACTTGAACCTGCTGCTGCCATGACCCATGCTCTCAAGGACACAAACTTGACCTTTTTGCAAAAGGCTCCCATACTCTTGGCACAGTGCCCAGCCACCCTACTAACCTGCCTCACAGTCTATCCACACAAGTTGGAGGTGATATAGCTAAGCATTGAGCATTGAAGTTGGCCAGAACTCAGCATATCACAAAACTGTCCAAAACTCTTCTCCCTTCGAATCTCATTATCCAGCCAAAAAACACACCATTTCTCTTCACCAACAAGTCAGAGACATTCAAAGGAGCAATAATCAACCATTAACAGGGCTTGAAACCACTCACACACAAACTCCATTTTCTGCTACACCAGAACTGGATTTCTCAAAGCAGCTTGTCTAAGCTCATTCCAAGCCTTCCATTGGCTTCAGGGGGTCCAGAGAAGGCATTCTGCACCAGAGCAAGGTCAGGAGAGCTCAAATTCACAGTTCATCACTTCAGGTAGCTTCATGTTTACAACTTTTCAGAGCTTGGTTTTTATGTTAAAAATTGATTATGTATGCTTTGCTGGTCATGGGGATGGTTTTAGATTTAAGAATGAGTGAGAGATGAGGATTTACCAGGGCTCTGAAATTTTGCCCGTGAAACTTCATGGTTTCGTTTCCCTCAGTTTAAGCATGAGAAATTTATTTGGAGGGTTGATTCGTGCAAGGCTTGAGTGGAGGAACATTTCCCTGGCATTAATTTGGAGAATGGTGGCCTGAATCGTGTTTTAGGGTTTTTGGGGTGCCGGAGAAGATGACCGGAGCTTCTCTCTGGTCACCTGAGTTTGCTTAGCCCTAATTACAGTCATTAATTCCCATTTGAATTCTGAGCGTAGGATGCCTTTGACCAGTTGACTTCCCGCTAGCTTGGATGGCCCAGATTCACTTGATTAGCCCTAATTCATTTTATTAGTTTTAATTAATTGAAATTAAACTAATTAACCCAGAACCAATCCTGGCCACTAGATCTGGCGCCAGTCAACGCATTCAAATCCAGGGCTCATCCCAGCCTTCCATCTATTTGACTTTCTTTTTTATTTTAATTTATTTTCTTTTCTTTTCATTTAACTTGCATATTTAATTTAAAATAGTAAAAAATGTTTAAAAATTATGGAACTTTTTCTCATGAGTTTTATTAATTTTTAAGACACAAAAATATTTTCATTTTTATTTTTATCATTAAAAAAGTATTTTTAAATATTTAAAAGATTATTTTTAATTGATTAATGGGAATTAATTTATTAAAAATACTTTTAGGTATTTAAAAATCACCAAAAAATTCATGAAATGTTCTAAGACATTTAGAAACATTGTCCAACCTTCAAACCAAATTTCTTTTTTGATCTTGATGCATTTTGAGAATTTTTCATTGAATTAAAATCATTTTTGTGCATTATTTTGATCCTAAGTTCAAAAAATCATTTCTGCCTATCCATGAAGAGTTGGACATTGATTCTTTTTGCATTGCATTGTGTCTAGCATGTAGTTTTTGAGATAAAAAGGCCATGATTTGATCTTTCATTTTCAATTTGTTTGATAATTTTCTTGTTTGGGAACCCTAAAACCCTAGAAAACTTGTAAAAATCATAACTTGAGATTGGTTAAGAGTTGAGACCTCTCCTTTGGGCATTGGTTTAGTATGGGATTAGGGTTACCTTGTGTGGCATTTTCAATTTTTTATCTTAGGGTTTGCTTCTGTTTTTGACTTTTGTTTGATGTTTGGTTCATAAACCCTAATTTGGGCTTTCATTTGCATACCTCTTGCATTCTCTTGCATAACATGACTTGCCATGACATTTCAAGCATCCATTTGATCCATTTGACATCATAAGACATATTGAAAGCATGTTTGATCATTGCATCATGTATTTGCCATGTTGTATGCCATGTGCACTTCATAACTTTTCATGTATGCTCAGGGTTCCTAGCTTGCTTCATTTGCATTCATGAACTTGTATGATCACATCCATGTGCTGTCTCATGTTTGTAGCATCTCATAGCATCATTATCATCATCAATATGCTTCTGGTCTTGGTTTGCATCATGTCATCCCATCCCATTTTGCATTGCATTGCATTTCTTTTCTAACCTTTCAGGTGGTAAGTGGCTTTGAGAAGTGAATTTGCCTTCACTTCTCATACTTTCTTCTCATCTCTCTTTGCATCCTTGCTGCATTTTTGTATGTGTTTGAGTTTGAGCTTGCTCATTCTTCTTCTCACTTTCTTTCTTCAAGTGACTTGACTTCTTGAATGAAGCAAGTTGCTTTGCTTCTCTTGATCCTTTCATCTGCTTCCTGGTGGTTCCATTGAAGGCTTCTTCTTGTTAAACCTCACAAACCTTAGGAACAACCAAGCATGACAATGATTAGGGTTTTGATTAGCTTCCCCTCTTAGTTTTACCTTTGTGTCTCTTTGAGTCTTCTCTCCTCACCTCATAATCAGGGACTAAACCCTAAAGGCTTTAAGGCTTTGTGATTAAGCTTATGCCTGCATCCTTCTCTTAGGATGGAGTGTATAACTTTAATCCTAAGTGTTAAACCCTTAATGTGTTTAAATCTCTTAATCAATTCACTTAATAAGTATCAAGATATCATACTTGTAACTTGGGCCTTGCATTAGGGTTCTAATTCTTCCTTAAATGGTTAAGAAGGACTAACCCTAGTGTTAATGGACAAGTCCCCCTCAAGTTGTCTTACAAACCCTAAAAATCACTTCATCATCATACCATCAAATAAAATCCACTTAATAAAGGCTTGTTTTGTCATGAGTTTAATTCCTAATCATGGATTAAGTTGAGGAGCTTTCCTCAGCTTAAACATTCACATCTATTATCCTTCTATTAGGATGGTGTAATGAGTCTGTTTAATCCCTGATTATGGCTTAACCTCATTACTTAACACTAAACAAAAACAACAAAAACATCTAAATAATCACAAGTAGGCTAATGATCTTAATCCTACATCAAAGGTGATTAAGTGTGAGAAGCTGACTTCACACTTAAGGTACTCTCATTACCCCTAATCAGAGGGAAGATGTGATGAGTTTACTAAATCCATTGGTTTAGACTTAAGCTCATTAACTTATGACAAAATCCAAAAAACAATAAAAGACTGAAGACACAAAAACAAACAATAATCGTCTCCTTCGGGATTCTTTTCTCATCTCATTCACTCATAAACGAGAACTTGCTTCTTCCGTCTAATGCAAGACAGTTTGCACCTGAGCCAGACAGGTCATACACTTGAGCATAGGCAAGTAAGCAGTTCACAAGTCAATTCATCTTTCAGTCTCTTTGGGTCGAACTACGGTGTTCTGACTTCCTCTTTGCACGAGAGGATACGTAGGCATAACTTAACAGTTATCGAACAAAAGTCTCTGTATATTCCCCCTCCTTCCAGCATTATTCTTTGAGCCTCATTATCATGAGCATTTCACTCCTTTCTTACACTGACACTTTCATACTTCACATCACTTATGCACTGACACCTGTACATTCTTTTCCAGCTTTATACACAGATTGCACTGACACTACCCCTTTAAAACACAAATATTTTAAGCGTGGATCCCGTCGAGTACGGCGGACAATCTGGGTGCTAATACCTTCCCAGGTTGTAACCAACCCCCTTTCTCAGTCTCTCTGGTTCGCAACCGTCTTATCCATCTCTTTCTAGGTCTATGCAGCATTGCCTTTCCTCCGGGATAAAACTGCCTAGCTGGCGACTCTATTCATCTCTAGTGAGTTCACGGCTGTGTGTTCTCATTGTCCCTCTCGCCGACCGTTCGCGTCTGTACCTTTATCCGGGCCAGTCCCATTTATCGGGAGCGACAGCTTGGCGACTCTGCTGGGGACCCTTATACTGCAACCAGGGCTTCTGGTTCTTTTTGTGGGTTCCTCCTAGCGCTTGATTGATTTGTGTTTACTGGGGTGTTATATGCTTATTTGTGTTTGTATTTATGTTTGCTTTATGTATAGTTGTTTACTGCTTTCTTTATAGCTTTGCATTATATCATATTGTCATACTGTGCTGCTGGCTGGATCTGTTGTTTGCTTTGGTGGGTGGGTGTTCCATTGAGAGTTAAGGTCCTATACCTGGGACCTGAGTGACACCTAGGCTAGAGTGAATCATATTCTTTCCCATTCCATCTCGGTCTGGTGCGGGAATATGAAACACGGTTCAGATATGGGTTTCTTCTTGAGAACTTTGTGTTGCAGATTTCCTGCAATGCTAGGGCTATCTGGGAAGCCTGCTAAGTCTGGATGACCTTTTAGTATTGACCTTCAGAAACTGAGGTGAATTAGAGGAGGAATTTTTATGGTTATTGTAAACACTGTACCTCCGGGTTAGAAGTGTTTACACTTCTCATAACTGATCCAAGTCTGAGGATCCTTGTTTTAGAACACCACCTGTGAGGGGGTTGGGCTGTTTACAGGTTTGCAGGTACCTTGACCTCAGAACACCCTGTTACTTTGACTTGATTAAGAATACTCCATGTTGGAATAGTTCTTGTGATTCTAAAACCCTGGACATGTGGCTCTTTATTTGAGCCCCCCCACCTTGGTTACTGGATTTATAAACCTCCAACTGGAATTCCTGAACATACTTGGATCTATATCAAGGCATTTGATCAGATCCAGCTCAGTCACAGACCCTTGCATATCATTTGCATACATAATCATTGCATCATATTGACATTTGCTTATTTGTGTTTCAGGGTATCCATCTTCATTTGGTTCTGGTTTTGACCCCATCTTCAGTATTGACCTATCTTCATCAGCATCTGCTTCAGTTATCAGCTACTTGCACCAGCCAATCAGTGGCCCATTCTTCAGTGTTATCATCAGCACCTGTCTCTACTCAGTCTCAGCATCATGGCTCCTAAAAAGAGCAACATCACCTATCACTTCTTCCAGCCAGAGTTATCAGACATCAGGAGGATTCAGACCCTGATCACTCCAGATCACATATCATTGTTCAGGGAGCATTATGGAAATATACTTGATATGGTTATGGATCTGGACCCATCACAGAGGAGCCTGATCCACACTTGCATTCAGTTTTATGATCCTCCATTGAGGTGTTTCACTTTTCAAGACTTTCAGTTGGGCCCTCTTTTAGAAGAGTACTCCTCATTAGTTGGTATACCTATCAGGGGTGGAATCCCTTTCAACCCTGAGATGGTCTTTCCTGGTAATGGAGAAGTGGCAAAGGCTTTGCATCTGGAACCTGTCCTGATTGAGCAACATATGACTTCTAAAGCTGGAATCCCTGGCTTCCATCTGGATTTCCTGATCTCTCAAGCTGCCCTGAAAGCTTCTTTAGGAGAGTGGAAAGCTGTCTGTGCCTTGTTGGCTTTGAGTATATATGGAATTGTATTGTTTGCGGATGAGCCTCGATTCATTAGCAAGAATGCAATCCATCTTTTCATCCTGAAGAACCCAACACCCACTTTATTGGGGGATCTCTATTATTCAGTGCATCAGAGGAATGAAAAGCAGAGGGGAAGATTAGTGAGGTGTTGTGCTCCATTGTTCCATACTTGGCTTCTCAGGCATCTACCCAGGACAGATGCATTTTTGAATCCTCATCAGCAGAGCAACTGGGCTAAGAGACTCACTGCCCTGACTTCAGCTGACATCAGATGGTGCACTCACAGCACCAAGGGCAGAGATACCATCACCAGCTGTGGGCATTTTCCCAATGTGCCCCTAATAGGAGTTAAGGGTAGCATTAATTACAATCCTCTGCTGTTCAGAAGGCAACTGGGCTATGCACTAGTCCATACTGTCGCTCCCAAAGATTAGCATCCAGGTACAAGCGCGAACGGTCGGCGAGAGGAACAATGAGAACACACAGCCGTGAACTCACTGGAGATGAAAAGAGTCGCCAGCTAGGCATTTTTATCCTGGAGGAAAGGCAATGCTGCATAGACCTAGAAAAAGATGGATAAGACGGTTTGCGAACCAGAGAGACTGAGAAAGGGGGTTGGTTACAACCTGGGAAGGTATTAGCACCCAGATTGTCCGCCGTACTCGGCGGGATCCACGCTTAAAAGATTTGTGTTTTAAAGGGGTAGTGTCTATGCAATCTGTGTATAAAATAGCTGGAAAAGATGTACAGGTGTCAGTGTAAAGAAATGTGATGTGTATAAGTGAAGTGTCAGTGTAAGAACAGGAGTGAAATGCTCAAGATCATGAGGCTTAAAGGATAATGCTGGAAGGAGAGGGAATATACAAAGACTTTTGTTCGATAATTGTTAAGTTATGCCTACGTATCCTCTCGTGCAATGAGGAAGTCAGAACACCGTAGTTCGACCCAAAGAGACTGAAAGGTGAATTGACTGTTGAACTGCTTACTTGCCTATGCTCAAGTGTATGATCTGTCTGGCACAGATGCTAACTGTCTTGCATTAGACGGAAGAAGCGAGTTCTCGTTTGTGAGTGAGTGAGATGAGAAAAGAATCCCGAAGGAGACGATTATTGCTTGTTTTGAGTTTTCAATCTTTTATTGCTTTTGAAAGTTTGTCATAGGAAAATGAGCTTAAGACTAAACCAGAGGGTTAGTAAACTCATCACATCTTCCCTCTGATCAGGGGTAATGAGAATACCTTAAGTGTGAAGTCAGCTTCTCACACTTAATCACCTTTGGTGTAGGATTAAGATCATTAACCTACTTGTGATTATTTAGATGTTTTTGTTGTTTTTGTTTAGTGTTGAGTAATGAGGTTAAGCCATAATCAAGGATTAAACAGACTCATTACACCATCCTAATAGAAGGATAATAGATGAGGATGTTTAAGCTGAGGAAAGCTCCTCAACTTAATCCATGATTAGGGATTAAACTCATGACAAAACAAGCCTTTGATTAAGTGGATTTTATTTAATGATATGATGATGAAGTGATTTTTATGATTTGTAAGACAACTTGAGGGGGACTTGTCCATTAACACTAGGGTTAGTCCTTCTTAACCACTTAAGGAAGAATTGGAACCCTAATGCAAGGCCCAAGTTACAAGTGTGATGTCTTGATGATTATTAAGTGAATTGATTAAAGGAGTTAAACACATTAAGGGTTTAACACTTAGGATTAAAGTTATACACTCCATCCTAAGAGAAGGATGCAGGCATAAGCTTAATCACAAAGCCTTAAAGCCTTTAGGGTTTAATCCCTGATTATGAGGTGAGAAGAGAAGACACAAAGATGACACAAAGGTAAAAACTAAGTGGGGAGACTAATCAAAACCCTAATCATTGTCATGCTTGGTTGTTCCTAAGGTTTGTGAGGTTTTCAAGAACAATTTTCAAAGGAGCCACCAGGAAGCAGATGAACAAGATCAAGAGAAGCAAAGCAACTTGCTTCATTCAAGAAGTCAAGTCACTTGAAGAAAGAAAGTGGGAGAAACAAGAATGAGAAAGCTCAATCTCAAACACATATAGAAATGCAGCAATGGATGCAAGAGAGATGAAAAGAAAAGTCATGAGAAGTGAAGGCAAATTCACTTCTCAGCATCACTTACCACCTGAAAAGTTAGTGAGAAAGATGCAATGCAATGCAAGATGAGATGAAATGGTATGATGCTAACCAAAGCCAGAAGCACATATGTGATGCTAATGATGCTATGTAATGCTAGGAACATGAGGCAAGGCATGGAGATGCTCATACAAGTTCATGGGTGCAAATGGTGCAAGCTTAGAAGCATGGATACACATGACAAGTTATGAAACATACATGGCAAACAAAATGGCAAATATGGGATGCAATGGTCAAACATGCTTTCTACATGTCTTATGATGTTAAATGAATCACATGAATGCTTGAAATGGCATGGCAAGTCATGTTATGCAAGAGAATGCAAGAAGGATGCAAATGGAAGCCCAAATCAGGGTTTATGGATCAAACAACAAACAAAAACCAAAATCAGAAGCAAAACCTAAGATAAAAAATTGAAAATGCCACTCAAAGGACCCCTAATCCTATACTAATTCACTGCCCAAAGGAGAAGCCTCAACTCCCAACCAAGTTCAACTTATGGTTTTCTTAAGATTTCTAGGGTTTTGGGGTGCCTCACAAAGAAAAATACCAAACAAATTGAAAATGAAAGATCAAATCAAGGCCATTTAATCTTACAAACTACATGCTAAACACAATGCAATGCAAAAAGAATCAATGTCCAACTCTTCATGGATAGGCAGAAGTGATTTTTTAAACTTTGGATCAAATTAATGCATAAAAATGATTTTAATTCAATGAAAAATTCTCAAAATGCATCAAGATCAAAAAAGAAATTTGGTTTGAAGGTTGGACAATGTTTCTAAATGTCTTAGGACATTTCATGAATTTTTTGGTGATTTTTAAATACCTAAAAGTATTTTTAATAAATTAATTTCCATTAATCAATTAAAAATAATCCTTTAAATATTTAAAAATACTTTTTTAATGCTAAAAATAAAAACAAAAATATTTTTGGGTCTTAAAAATTAATAAAACTTTTATGAAAAAGTTTCATAATTTTTAAGACATTTTTGCTATTTTTAAATAATTATGCAAAACAAATGAAAAGAAAATGAAAATAAATGAAATAAAAGGGAAAGTAATCAGGATGGAAGGCCAGGATTGGGTCTGGATTCAAACATGTTGACCACGCGCGTTTTTGAAAGGCCAGGATTGCTTCTGATCAAATTAATTAAATTATGGATTAATTAAGTTAAACACGTGGATTAGGGCATAATGACTTGATCTGAACCATCCATTCGCGCGGGGAGTCAAACATTTCAACGCATCCAAAGGTCCAAATTCAAACTGGAGTTAATTACGTGATTAGGGCACAAATCACTTTCAGGTGGCCGGAGAAGACTTCCGGTCGTCTTCTCCGGCCAGCCTCTCCCCTGAGAATCCCCAAAACCCTAAAAAGCTAACTAAAATGAAATCTAAGAATTGGGAAATGTTCTCCAACCACTCACGAATCAAAACCCTCTCTCAAAACAAATTTATAATTCCTAATTAAGCTGAATCGAAGAAAATAAGAACTAGGGCACGCAAGTTTCAGAAGCTAATTAAATATTCATTTCGAAGCCATTTCAAAAACTAAAAGCACATTCATGATCAGGAAGGCATAAAGAGCAAGTTTAGAACAAGAAAAATGATTTCTGGAAAAATATTTTTCAAGCTACCTGAGATTCGAAGCTTTCACTCTGGTGACTTTCTGGCCACTTCCTTCAGTGCAATCCACTCCACTTGATCCCCAGATGATGTTTGAATGCTCAAAAGGAATTTATGTTGGCTGGATGAGAAGTTTGACAAGCTTCTGCTCAAGCTCAGTCAGAAATGGCAATGGAGTTTCAGGCAGTTTCAGGCCATGGTGAGTGGTTGTTTGTGATCCAGATGATGTGTGGAGAAGGTCTGTGGTGTTTGTTTTGATGTTTGTGAGCTAGGGAGAGAGATTCGAATGGAACTGCAAGTTGAGGTGAAGAATGGCAGTGGGGTGTTCTTGCTTGTTTCAGGCCTGGCTTTTGGTGGTTTGAGGTCTATGAAGTGTGGTGAGATGAATGATGAAGATGGTTTTTGGGTTTGTATGCTGTGGAGGCAGATTCGAAGGCTTATGCCAAAGGGAGTGTTTTTGTGAATGTGTTTTTGTGAGTGAGTTTCAGCCTTGCTAGATGTATGGAATGGCTTGCTCTTTGTCCACATAAACCTCTCTCATTGGTCAGTTGATTGGACATGTGCTTTATTGATTGGTAAGTCACCTTTTGCAAAAAGTCAAATTTTGTGTAAGGCAAGTATGGCTTGATCTATAGCTAGTACAATGGGCATGGGCTGCGCAGCATGATGTGTGTGTGAGGCTAGCTTGGTTCAGCAGCCAATGCATCAAGTTGGTGAGATGAAATGAGTGGTTTTGCAACTTGTTACAACTTTGGTTCACATGTGATTCTCTTTGGCCAACCAAACATAAACCATGGGCATTCTTGGTCCAATTCTGACTTTCAAGGCCTAAGGAATGTTTGCATACTGGTTTGAAGTGAATTAGAGGTCACAATTGGCTTTGGTTCATGACTTTGCAAAATTCTCTTTTGAAGCATATCTTGAAAATCAATGATTTTTGCCAACTTTGTCACACCATAACTTTTGATCCAAGAAGAGTTTGATCATGTTCTTGTACTTTTTGAAAAGGGAAAAATGAGATCTACAACTTTCATGACCAAAGTTTTTTCATTTGAAGCATTTTTGGATCAAGAATCAAGGCTTGAAAAATGACCTAAAATGAGGCATTCTTGAAAAGTCAACTATGTCCAAAAAGTCAACATTTGCAAAAACCCTAAATTCTTGATTTTTGTGAACTTCAACCTTCTTCCATGATCAAATAAAGATCATATACACTCAAAATGATGAAGATCACCCATTGGTTGGGTCATTGGGGGCCTCAGATGCCCTGATTTTACACTGACTTGTCCAGAAAGTCAACCCTTGATCAGATGACTTCCCCATGGAATTTATTCATGAAAATTGATATGCATACTCCCTATACCATATAGAGACCAATGGAAACAAAAATGACCAAAAAATTTGGGGTTATGGTCTCTGAAACCAAAACCCTAATTTTAAGGTCAACTGTGCAGTCAAGCTTGGCTCTGCATCCATTCAAACCCTAGTTCTTGTGATTCTTTGGAAATCTTGACCTTGAGAGGATGTAATATGATAGATGAACACACATGGATCTCTTTGAAGTGATTGATGGCCTTTGGAGTGGCTCAAGAAGCCCTTGGATTGCTCAGATCACAAACCCTAGGTGCAGATGACTTAGAACCAATGCAGTGAATCAAAAATGAGATGTGAGATGATATGATTGTGTTTATGCATATGAGAATGATCACAAACCATGGTGAATGGGTGAGGGCAAATTTGGGGTGTTTACAGCTGCCCCTATTCAAACATGAGTTAGCTGTGCAGGTTGTAAGCAACGGCTTAAAAGGCAAACAAGATAACTTGTGGTTGAATACCAAAGACACTCCAAAATTTGCACTCACAGAATGAAAAAGAAAAGGGGTATAGATTGTAAAAGAAAATAAAGTATACTGTAAGGTGTGGGCGACGGAGGACGACCGTCGAGCAGAGGACGACTGCTGGGTAAATAGCAATGACGGGGACGACCGACATGCTGGGGATAAAAGGTAAAGCCAAGACGGGGACGACCGACTAGCTGGGGAAATAAAATCGTGATGGGGACGGCCATCAAGATAAAGCTGTAAAATTCTCTGAGGATTTAATGAAAATGACGGGGACGGCCATCAAGTTCATAAGGCAAAGTAACCACTGATGGGGACGGCCATCGGGCTAAAAAAGAAAAGGGACCACGACGGGGACGGCCATCGGGTTAAAGAATAAATGAAATAAACAGATGATGGGGTACGGCCATCAAAGGTGAAGGACGATCACCTAGCAGGGGACGGCTGCTCTGTTGGGAAATAAAGGAGATATGATGGGGACGGCCATCAAAGGTGGAGGACGACCACCTGGCAGGGTACGGCTGCCGAAAATATCAACGATGGGGACGGCCATCGGATAAAAGGTCAACGATGGGGACGACCATCGGACGAGCATGATGGAGGACGACCATCAAGAAGTGGAGAACGACCACTCAGCAGGGTACGGCTGCTCTCGAGGTTTCTCATGACATAGGACGAATGCCAGATAACCGAAATCAACAATGGGGACGGCCATTGGATAAAATGATGAAGGACGATCATCAAAAGGTGGAGGACGACCACCTAGCAGGGGACGGCTGCTAAAATCAACGATGGGGACGGCCATCGGATGAGCATGATGGAGGACGACCATCAAGAAGTGGAGGACGACCACTCAGCAGGGTACGGCTGCTCTCAGGGTTATCATGACACAGGACGAGTGTCAGATAAAAGAAAATGCTTTGTTGGTGATCTACTGGGGATATAGTGAACACGGACGAGCGTTCACAACCAAGAAAGGAAAGTGTAAGTGTTTGGTATTGTATAGATTAGAGATGCGGACGAGCATCCTTAAGACTATGATACGGACGAGTATCATGTAGAAACAAACTGACACATGTTCAGAGATGATGATACGGACGAGTATCAACGGGTTAACAAAGAACACTGACGAGTGTTGAATCTGAAGGGATTCTTCTGGGGGATAGTAGACACGGACGAGTGTCTATATTCAAAAAGACAAAAGTGTTTTACACAGTGTATGGATTAAAGATGCGGACGAGCATCCTTAAGACTATGATACGGACGAGTATCATGTAGAAACAAACATTAGACGCAGTGTTCTGAGATGATGATACGGACGAGTACCAACTGATTAACAAAGAACAAGGACTACTGTCGAATCTATGGGGAGATAAGTGATGGTGTATACAAGATACAGACGAGTATCTGTATAAGTGTATCGTGAGTAGTGAGTATATAGATGAGTGTTTTAACTGCTGGGGAGAATGACACGGACGGGTGCCAAGAGAGAAAAGTGTAATATGAACAAGTATCTGCTATACAAAGTCTAGGCGACTGCTCTGGGGATATGACACGGACGGGTGTCAGGAAAGTGTATATATAGGTATGTGTGGGTGCAAAGAGGATGTCTTTGGCTTTCTGCTGGTAATATGACACGGACGGGTGCCAAGAAGTATCTGTAATACGGGTGATTTTGTTATAAAGAGTGTTCAGACGACTTTACTGGGGAGTGATGATACTGACGGGTATCAATATGCTGGTATTTGTGAATATGAGGCAACTGTTTTTGCTGGGACTCCGGTGAGGATTTCTGTACAATGATGATGAACGGTTGTTATTCATAAGTGTTAATTCAGAACATGGCTTATGATTATGCTATGCGTTTGATTTTTGCCGTAATGCTCCGTTTTAGACGGAATGCTACGCTCTGAGGGGATAATATGATGCAAATGCCATGATTATGCAAAGATATCAAACCGGGATTCGGATCCCGCCGCTGCGAAGATCTCTGGCTGATCTGTTTGAAATGGACCTCCCAGCTGGGGATGAGATCATTGATAGATCTGGTGAGATGTATCCACTTGGGGATCTATGCCACTGATTGACATATCCTTGTAATGTGGGGCCCAGCTGGGGTTTGCAGAGGCCTTCTGTACTCTGTTGTGACTTCTTCGGGCGCTGCTCTTCTGGATAAAGGCTAATGATTCTTGTGGGGAGATGATTCCCTGATTCCTGTACTCAGCTGAGGATGAAATGGCAACTTGGCTGGGGAATTATGAGAGGCAACTCAGCTGGGGAGAGCAACAAGAGGCAACTCAGCTGGGGATAGAGCATTTCAGATGCTGAGATTGAGTGTATGCTGATTTGGCAACTTCGCTGGGGAAATAGGCACTTTCCAGTGCCACGTGGAAGATAGACCGAGTTGATAATGATTCACCAGCTTGCCGAGACGTGACTTGCATGCCCCAGGTTGCGTTCTGGATACCTGCAATCCTGCAAAGATAAGGAGACGCACAAAAGGTCCCAAGGTATCCTTTACTGAATTCCGTCATAAGAGTTAAGCACTCTCAAGAGTAAGTATATTTCCTGCAAGCATGTGTTTTATTATTAGTGACAAACATCTGTATTCTTATGCAATCAATGTTCTTTCAAGATATCAGACATCTTTTGCAAAAAATGAAAAATGTACAAAACGAGACATGACTGAAAAATCTGATTTTATTAATTCAAATGCCCTGAATTGGCAAGATACAGCCAAAGAAACATATCTCCTGAAATGAGGAGATTGTTACAAATTGAGAAACAAAATGCTGGCGGTGTTGACGACGCCTTAAGGAGCTTCCTCTCCTGCTATGACTCGTATGACAATGACGTTCTTCTCGTCTTGCTTTCTGAAAAAGGCTGATTCTGATTGAAGCTTGATTTTGTTGGAGCTTTCCAAGTTGCAAGTGATACAGACGAATTCAGAATGCAGTTGTTCGCTTATTCCCTTATTTTGCATGGATCGCCCTTTCGGGTTTTCAATCCATCGGGATACCCATTTTTGCCTGAGTTGTCCAATGCGGCTTTTCAACTCAGCGGGTGTACACTTTTTTATTTATTTCCCTTATTTTTGCCCGAGTCTTTTATTCTGTTTTTGACTCGCCGGGATGCCCTATTTTTGCCTGGACTTACATTCTGTTTTTGTGTCCAGCGGGTCATTTTTTATGCGAAGTATTTTTTAACTGCATCTGAATTCACAGGGGATGGAAAATCTTCACCATCCATGGTGCTGAGCATCAGTTCTCCACCAGAGAAAACTTTCTTTACCACGAATGGCCCTTCATAGTTTGGAGTCCATTTGCCCCTGTGGTCTGTATGAGGAGGGAGGATTCTTTTCAGCACAAGATCTCCCACTTGGTACTCTCGGTGCCTGACTTTCTGATCGAAGGCTTTCTTCATTCTCTTCTGATACAATTGCCCATGACATATTGCAGCCAATCTCTTCTCTTCAATCAGACTCAGTTGCTCGCATCGGGACCTAACCCATTCTGCTTCACTCAGTTTGACATCCATCAAGACTCACAAGGAGGGTAATTCAACTTCAACTGGTAGGACTGCTTCCATACCATACACGAGTTGATACGGTGTTGCCCCAGTGGATGTTCTGATTGACGTGCGGTACCCATGCAAGGCAAATGGTAGCATTTCATGCCAGTCTTTGTAAGTGACTACCATCTTCTGCACAATCTTCTTGATATTCTTGTTTGCCGCCTCAACAGCGCCATTCATCTTTGGCCTGTAAGGGGAAGAATTGTGATGTTGGATTTTGAAGTCCCGGCATAGCTCTGCCATCATTTTGTTGTTTAAATTGGAACCATTATCAGTAATGATTCGCTCGGGCACTCCATATCGACAGATGATATCTCTCTTCAGAAATCTGGCTACCACTTGTCTTGTGACGTTTGCATATGAGGCTGCTTCGACCCACTTAGTGAAATAGTCGATGGCGACCAGGATGAATCGGTGGCCATTCGAAGCAGTTGGCTCAATCTTGCCAATCATATCAATGCCCCACATAGCAAAGGGCCATGGTGAAGACATGATGTTCAAAGGGTTGGGAGGCACATGCACCTTATCTGCATAGATCTGGCATTTATGGCACTTCCTGGCATAAGCACAACAGTCTGCATCCATTGTGATCCAATAATAGCCTGATCTTAACAACTTCTTAGCCATCGCATGTCCTCCAGCATGGGTACCAAAAGAGCCTTCATGCACTTCATGCATCAACAAATCTGCTTCCGTCTTGTCAACACATCTGAGGAGTACCATATCAAAGTTCCTTTTGTATAAAGATCCATCAGTGTTCAGAAAGAAACTTCCAGCAAGCCTTCTCAAGGTCTTCTTATCATTGGAAGATGCCCCAGGCGGGTATGTTTGATCCTCCAAGAAGCACTTAATATCATGGAACCAAGGCTTATCATCTTTGACAACATCTGCTGCGAATACATATGCTGGTCTATCAAGTCTCGATACTGAAATCTGAGGTGCAAAGTTAGCAGCTTGAACTTTGATCATGGACGAAATGGTAGCCAAGGCATCTGCAAACTGATTCTCATCCCGAGGGATATACTCAAGTTTGACTGTTGTGAAGAAAGTCAATAACCTTCTTGTATAATCCCTGTAAGGTATCAGATGATCCTGGTGCGTATACCATTTCCCATTGGTCTGATTGACTACCAAAGCTGAATCTCCGAATACGGTCAATGTCTTGATCCTGAGGTCAATGGCTTCCTCAAGACCCATAATGCAAGCTTCGTATTCAGCTTCGTTGCTAGTGCAGTTGAAAGTGAGCTTTGCCGAGAAAGGCATGTGGACTCCTTTGGGTGTAATGAGTACTGCACCAACACCACGACCATTCATGTTAACAGCCCCATCAAACATCATAGTCCATTCTTCTTCCGGGTCGGGCCCTTCAGTGTGAATAGGCTCTTCATGATCTTTTGATTCAATGAACATGATGTCTTCATCAGGGAAGTCAAACCTCATAGGCTGGTAGTCATCAATGGGTTGCTCAGCAAGATATTCAGATAGTACACTGCCCTTGATGGCCTTCTGAGATGTGTACTGTATGTCGTATTCTGTGAGAATCATTTGCCATCTTGCAACCCGTCCGGTAAGTGCTGGCTTCTCGAAAATGTACTTAACTGGGTCCATTTTTGAGATCAATAAAGTAGTGTGGGTCAACATATACTGTCTCAGTCGGCGAGCAGCCCACGCTAAAGCACAGCAAGTTTTCTCGAGCAGTGAATAACGTTGTTCACAGTCGGTAAACTTTTTGCTTAGGTAGTATATTGCATACTCTTTTCGACCAGACTCGTCATGCTGGCCCAACACACACCCCATTGACTCTTCTAATACTGTCAAGTACATTATCAGAGGTCTTCCTTCAACTGGTGGCATAAGGATTGGAGGTTCTTGCAGATACTCCTTGATTTTGTCAAAAGCCTTCTGGCAATCTTCATTCCACCTGACCGTTTGCTCTTTCCTTAGCAGTTTGAACAGGGGTTCACAGGTTGCTGTGAGGTGAGATATGAACCTTGAAATGTAGTTCAATCGACCTAGAAACCCTCGAACTTCTTTCTCAGTTTTCGGTGCAGGCATCTCTTGGATGGCTTTGACTTTATCAGGGTCAACTTCAATCCCTTTCTCGCTTACAATAAAACCCAGCAGCTTACCGGATCTCACCCCGAATGTGCATTTGTTGGGGTTCAGCTTTAGTTGATACTTCCTCAGACGCTTGAACAACTTGAGCAGATTCACCAGATGATCTTCTTCAGTAAGGGACTTGGCAATCATATCATCCACGTAACATTCTATTTCTTTGTGGATCATATCGTGGAATAATGTTACCATAGCCCGTTGATACGTCGCACCGGCATTCTTGAGCCCAAATGGCATTACTTTGTAGCAGAACGTGCCCCAAGGTGTGATGAATGTTGTCTTCTCCATGTCTTCAGGTGACATTTTGATCTGGTTGTATCCTGAAAATCCGTCCATGAAGGAGAATACCGAGAACTGAGCCGTATTATCCACCAATACATCAATGTGAGGTAGAGGGAAATCATCTTTCGGGCTGGCTCTGTTCAGATCCCGGTAGTCAACGCACATCCTTACTTTGCCGTCCTTCTTAGGCACAGGTACAATATTAGCAACCCACGGCGGATAGCTAGTTACAGCAAGGAACCCGGCGTCCCATTGCTTTTGTACCTCCTCCTTGATCTTCATTGCCATGTCTGGACGAGTACGGCGCAGTTTCTGCTTAACTGGCGGGCACTCTTCTCTCAAAGGCAGCTTGTGCACAACAATATCGGTATCCAACCCTGGCATGTCTTGATACGACCAAGCAAACACATCCACATACTCTTGAAGTAGATTAACCAGTTGCTTCTTCAATGAGTCTTGCAGGCAGGCCCCGATTTTAACCTCTTTCACGTCTTCCTCTGTACCAAGATTAATCACTTCAACTTCCTCCTGGTGAGGGGTAATAACCTTTTCCTCTTGTCTTAACAACCTGGCTAGCTCTTCAGGAAGCTCATATTCTTCTTCAACCCCTTCATCAGCTTGATTGATCGGATTGTCAAAGTCATACGATGTCATAGCCGTGCTGTTGTCGGTGCAGTCAGGGAGGCACTCTCTGCAAGGGTTAAGTTTGTTCATTTTAGTGATTTGATTTTAATCTTTATTTAGAAAAGTGAAATGAAATTGTCATTTTGAAAACACCGCCATTTATTTTTTTGTACAAAAAAGAAAAATGGAAAGACAGTGAGCAGAAAAGAAAAAGACTCGTTTGCAAAAAGATGTCTGATATTTCATTAATTGATCTTGTTTGCACAAAAAGTACAGATGGCCCGATTACAAAATGAGTCTTGTCATCTTGGGCAAGATGCAAGACTTTGATGCATGCTTATAAAAATACAGGAAATAATAATTACTCTGCATGAGTAACTCTTATAATTTCCTGGGAAGACCAGTTCGAGACACTGCTCCCCGGGATCTTTGGACGAATCCAGCTTTCCAGGTTGCGCTCCTCTTCCAGCTCGTCTTCCAGACAATTGATAGCATCAGGGGTAAGCATCCCCCCACTCACAAAATTGGGCTCTTTTGCAGCCGCTGTTTGATCTTGTTGAGTTGGTCTGTAACCCAACCCAAATCTGTCTTCTTTCTTCTCCACCGATAGCAGTTTGCCCCAGCCTTGGGCAGTTCCTTCCTCAACAACCTTCCGGGCTTGTTGGTATGATGACATTGGAGTACCAGATATAGCAGATGCCTCATTCACATTCAAAGCTTCAAACCCCTGGCTCATTGTTTCATGGATCTCCCCATCCATTTCAATGTACTTATAGGTTGCCAGGTGGCTGACAAAAATGTCCTCCTCTCCACAGATTGTGACAACTTGGCCTTCCCACTCAAATTTTAACTTTTGGTGAAGGGTAGACGTTATTGCGCCGGCGGCGTGAATCCAGGGTCTACCCAACAAACAGCTGTAGGCGGGCTGAATGTCCATCACATAAAAGATAGTTTTAAAGGTCTGTGGGCCAATTGTCACAGGTAGCTCAATCTCTCCCAGAACCGATCTCTTAGAGCCATCAAAAGCTCTCACCACCAGGTTGCTGGGTCTCAATGCCAATCCATCATATTCTAACTTCACCAGAGCCTTCTTTGGTAAGACATTAAGGGACGACCCCGTGTCTACCAATACATGTGAAAGGACAGCACCTTTGCATTCCATGGTGATGTGCAAGGCTTTGTTGTGGTTGCGGCCATCCGCTGTCAGGTCAGTATTGGTGAACCCTAGCCCATTGCTAGCAGTAACATTTCCAACCACGGTCTCTAACTGGTTGACAGTGATCTCTTCCGGCACGTAAGCTGCGTGCAAGACTTTGAGTAGTGCATTCCGATGGGCTTCGGAGCACATAAGCAGTGAGAGGATAGAGATTTTGGATGGCGTTTGGTGAAGTTGATCCACAATTTTGTAATCACTCTTTTTGATGATCCTCATAAACTCATCAACTTCTTGATCGAATGGCGTCTTCAAGGCTTCTTTAACAGCTTGATCTTCCTGCACAGGGCTCTTTCCTTTTGCCTTAGCAGCAGCTTCTGCTTTGGCAGTAGGTCTTTGAATTGGTGGAGCAAAGAGACGTCCGCTTCGAGTGAAGCCTCCGCCTCCCCCCACATTATCTACTTGTGGTGCAGGTGTTGATGTTTCAAGAGCGATTCTTTTTCCTTCGCAGTACACGTCAGAGCCATAGTGCCAAGGGATGGCCCTATTGCTTTCATATGGTACTGGTCCAGGCACCGTGACAGTGACTGGACTGATTGCTGCTGCTGAAGGGACTGTAATTGTTTGTGGATCATAAAAGATTGTAACTGGTGCTCTGGTGGGAGCAGCACCTTCTGAATGGTAGGCAGAGTTGTTCTCAGGATCATAAAATATTGTGACAGTAGAGACATCTTCATGATTTGTTGCTGGAGTTGTAGGAGGTATTGTCGGAAGAAATGATGTTGTTGTTGTAGGAGGTTCAAAACGGAGTGAAGCTGAAGTTGTAGCAGGAAAATTTGTTGAAAACTGATCGGTTGAGATGATGGATGACGTACTTGTTGATGAAGCCGAAGAATTGTCAGGAACAATAGTTGCTGCAGTTGTAGGAGGTTCTGAAACCGTTGCTGATGATATTGCTGGATTTGTTGGAAATGATGTGGTGATCTGAAGCTGGCCACTCTGGATAAGGCCATCTATGCCATTCCTCAAATTATCGCACCCATTTACAGAGATATTGCAGTAAGCACAGCCTAACTCGCACCCCGGGAACATTTGACATTCCAAGAGCTGAGCCTTGATTTCTACCAATGGTGTCCTGATCTGTCCCACACTGGTTATTAAATAAGACGGTTTGTCTTCTTCAATAGCGTTAATCCGGGGACCACCATGGTTTGGCATCGGGTTCTTATTGACATTGGGTGGTGGTGCGAAATTCAGAGCCTTTGAGTCTACCAGGTCTTGTACCTTCATATGCAGAGCCCTGCATTTTTCTGTACTGTGGCCAGGTGCGTTGGAATGAAAAGCACACCTAGCGTTGGAGTCATAGTTCCTGGGTAGACTGTTGGGATCCGGAGGTGCCAACGTTCTTAGCTCAACCAGGTTGAGTTTCAGAAGTTGTGGCAGCAAGGTAGCATATGGCATGGGGATCGGATCGATCACTCTGTTAGCTTGAGATGGCCTCTGTTGGAATGGCCTTTGTTGACTGCTGTTGTTGGCGTTGCTGTTGTTGTAATTTCTTGGAGGATACTGATTTTGCTGATGGTACTGAGGTTGATAGTTTTGTTGAGGAGGTTGATAGACTGGCTGAGGATGAGCCGGAGCAGGAATGGTGACTGCTGCTATTGACCTTTGAACATATTGGGGCCTGCCCCTGTTTGAATGGATGGCATTGGTCTCGCCAGTTCTTCTCGGGCCTGCGAAAGGCTTTCTTGTACTACTGGACGAGCTTGCACCGTTGTCTGAGATCTTTCCCATTTTCAACAGGCTCTCAATTCTCTCCCCAGCTATGACAACATCTGCAAAGCTAGTGGAAGAGAAAGCAGCCAGCCTGTCAATATAAGTTCCCTGAAGGGTGTTCATGAACATATCTGCCATTTCCCGTTCAGACATAGGTGGTTGAACAGCGGCAGCCAGTTGCCTCCATCTCTGTGCATATTCTCGGAAACTTTCCCTTGACGACTGTGACATTCCCATTAGGAGGGTCCTGTTGGGTGCCATGTCTAAGTTATACTGATACTGTCTGATGAAGGCCTCTGTCAGGTCCTTCCAGCATCTAATAGTTGCCCTTGTCAAGTGAGAGTACCATTCTCTTGACGCTCCAGTTAAGCTGTCTTCGAAATAGAACATCCAGAGCTTCTCATCCATTGTATAGGCCTTCAGCCTTCCCAGAAATGACTGTAAGTGAGTCCGGGGGCATGAAGTCCCGTTGTATTTTTCAAAGCAAGGAGGCTTGAACTTATGGGGGATCCTGACCCCGTCTACCAAGCCCATGTCCATGACGTCGAAGCCCAAAGAGTTTTGAGATTCTAAGGACCTCAACTTCTCAGCTATCTCATCCAATCTTCTATCATAAGCTTCTTCACCAGCGCCCATTACTGTGAATTGGTCCTCTTGAGGATCTTCTTGAAGTACTCGGGCTGCGGTGGCAGTCCCTTGAACATTTGCTGGAATATTGACCTCAGGATGGAGGTGTGGCCCAAATACCGGAGGGTTGACGTGAGGTTGGACTCTTTCATTGTTACTGGTACCGGCAGTCCCTATATGTGGATCCTCTTGATTTTGCCTTTCCACCATGGCCCTCAATCTTTCCTGGCTCTGAGCCATGTTGTTCATAACTTCCATAAACTGAGTCATTTGATTCCTCATCTCTAGCCTTTCATTTGCCATTTGATTTCTGACCTCAGTAAGGTCCTGCTGCATCTGATCCATCTGAATTCCCGGAAGGTTGTTTCGGGTTGGATAACGGTGCGGACGGTTGAGGGGAAAAACTCGGCGCCTAGCAATAGTTCCTGATTTATCACAACAGAGGTTAGCAACAGCAAAACAAAAACCTACAAAACAAACAAAGGGTTAGCATGCAATGCAGTTATGCTTATTTGCTCTCAAGGTATCCGGTTTGGTATTCAGTTTTGACCCTTCCAGACCCTTTGAAGATATTGTCGTTGTTGCTTGAAGAAAACTCAGGTGACGCAAACTAACATAAATATATTACAGAAGGTGAAATGATACAATTTGTTCATTTTACAACACAAGCCCTCTAAGGGGTCAAAATACATCACAAAAAGTAAAAGTACATGAAATAGAAACAACAACAAGCAAATGGTCAAACACCAAGGCTAAACTCGTCCTCACGAACTTCCTTGAGAAGTGCTTCGGTCACAGGATCAGCCGGACGCTCCGTGAGATTCCGGATAAGGAGGTTCCGGGTTGCAACAGCTGCTGCTAGCTTCTTGTGCTGACTTTGGTCTTTGGACCTCTTCACCCCTGCTTTAATCTTCAATTCTGATATTTCCCTCTGGGCTGCTGCCAGGGCTTCTTGCTGTTCTTTTGCATTAGCTTCAAGTTGCTCCATCTTGTCTTGAACTCTCTTGTCTTCCAGGGTACGAGCCTCGGTGATCCTGACCCACCGGGCTTGACTCTCCTTCAAGTACAAGTCTGTCCTTGCTCTTTGGAACTGGGCTTCTTTGCAAGCATTCTTCAGAATTTGTTCTCCAGCTTTAGACTTTTTGATATAATCCCCAGACTTTTCAATCTTAGTCAAATGCTCCACTCTCAGCTTCTCCAATCTCTCAATCTCCCTCATACCTTCACTCCTCTCCCGGAGGGTCTTCTGCAAAGCCTGGGTTAGCTTCTCATTTCTTTCCTTCAAGCTCTCAAACTCCTCCAAACTGATGGTGGCAGGGGGTGGTGCTGAAGATGACTCAGGCATGTCTTCTATGGTAAAGGGCATTCCAGAGAATTGGGCCCTGGCACGGGACCACTCATAATATTGTGCTGATGCCACATTATTACACTTCCCCAGAATGGTGACTCCCTTGGTTTGAACATTATCCCAGGCCCAGGCAGCCTGCCTAACAACAGCCAAACTAACCTTGTTCTCACAATAGAGGGTCTCAACCAAGTCCTGTGCCCTAGGAGTGTGGACCAGTGCGTAGCCCAATTGTCGTCTAAACAGCAGAGGGTTGTAATTGATACTACCCTTAACTCCTATCAAAGGCACATTAGGAAAGTGCCCACAGCTGGTGATGATATCCCTGCCCTTGGTGCTCTGAGTGCACCATCTGATGTCAGCTGAAGTTAGAACAGTGAGTCTCTTAGCCCAGTTGCTTTGCTGATGAGGGTTTAAAAATGCATCTGTCCTGGGTAGATGCCTGAGAAGCCAAGTGTGGAACAATGGAGCACAACACCTCACTAATCTCCCCCTCTGCTTCTCATTCCTCTGATGCACTGAATAGTAAAGATCCCCCAATAAAGTGGGCACTGGGTTCTTCAGCATGAATAAGTGGATTGCATTCTTGCTAATGAATCGAGGCTCATCTGCAAACAATACAATTCCATATATACTCAAGGCCAGCAAAGCACAAACAGCTTTCCAATCTCCTAGAGAAGCTTTCAGAGTAGCTTGAGAGATCAAGAAATCCAGATGAAAACCAGGGATTCCAGCTTTAGAAGTCATATGCTGCTCAATCAGGACAGGTTCCAGATGCAAAGCTTTTGCTACTTCTCCATTAACAGGAAAGACCATCTCAGGGTTGAAAGGGATTCCACCCCTGATAGGCAAACCAACCAATGATGAGTATTCTTCTAACAGAGGGCCCAACTGAAAGTCTTGAAAGGTGAAACATCTCAGTGGGGGATCATAGAACTGAATGCAGGTGTGGATGAGGCTTCTTTGTGATGGGTCCAGATCCATAACCATGTCAAGTATATCCCCATAATTCTCCCTGAACAAGGATATGTGATCTGGAGTGATCAGGGTTTGAATCCTCCTGATGTCTGATAACTCTGGCTGGAAAAAGTGATAGGTGATGTTGCTCTTTTTAGGAGCCATGATGCTGAGACTGAATAGAGACAGGTGCTGATGATAATACTGAAGAAGTGGGCCACTGACTGGCTGGTGCAGGTGATAACTGAAGCAGATAGCTGATGAAGACAAGTCAAAACTGAAGATGGGGTCAAAACCAAAACCAGATGAATGATGGATACCCTGAAACACAAATAAGCAAATGTCAATATGATGCAATGATTATGTATGCAAATGAAATGCAAGGGTCTGTGACTGAGCTGGATCTGATCAAATGCCCTGATATAGGTCCAGGTGTGTTCAAGAATTCCAGATGAGGTCTATAAATCCAGTAACCAAGGTAGGGGACTCAAATAAAGAGCCACATGTCCAGGGTTTTAGAATCACAAGAACTGTCCAACATGGAGTACTCTTAACAAATCAAAGTAACAGGGTATTCTGAGGTCAAGGTACCTGCAAACCTGTAAACAGCCCAACCCCCTCACAGGTGGTGTTCTAGAACAAGGATCCTCAGACTTGGATCAGTTATGAGAAGTGTAAACACTTCTAACCCGGAGGCACAGTGTTTACAATAACCATAACAATTCCTCCTCTAATTCACCTCAGTTTCTGAAGGTCAATACTAAAGGTCATCCAGACTTAGCAGGCTTCCCAGATAGCCCTAGCATTGCAGGAAATCTGCAACACAGAGTTCTCAAGAAGAAACCCATATCTGAACCGTGTTTCATATTCCCGCACCAGACCGAAATGGAATGGGAAAGAATATGATTCACTCTAGCCTAGGTGTCACTCAGGTCCCAGGTATAGGACCTTAACTCTCAATGGAACACCCACCCACCAAAGCAAAACCAGATCCAGCCAGCAGCATGACAATATGAAAAATACAAAGCTATAAAGGAAGCAATAAATCAACTGTACATAAGGCAAAATAAATACAAACATACAAACACAAATAAGCACATAATCACCCCAGTAAACACAAATCAATCAAGCGTTAGGAGGAACCCACAAAAAGAACCAGAAGCCCTGGTTGCAATATAAGGATCCCCAGCAGAGTCGCCAAGCTGTCGCTCCCAAAGATTAGCATCCAGGTACAAGCGCGAACGGTCGGCGAGAGGAACAATGAGAACACACAGCCGTGAACTCACTGGAGATGAAAAGAGTCGCCAGCTAGGCATTTTTATCCCGGAGGAAAGGCAATGCTGCATAGACCTAGAAAAAGATGGATAAGACGGTTTGCGAACCAGAGAGACTGAGAAAGGGGGTTGGTTACAACCTGGGAAGGTATTAGCACCCAGATTGTCCGCCGTACTCGGCGGGATCCACGCTTAAAAGATTTGTGTTTTAAAGGGGTAGTGTCTATGCAATCTGTGTATAAAATAGCTGGAAAAGATGTACAGGTGTCAGTGTAAAGAAATGTGATGTGTATAAGTGAAGTGTCAGTGTAAAAACAGGAGTGAAATGCTCAAGATCATGAGGCTTAAAGGATAATGCTGGAAGGAGAGGGAATATACAGAGACTTTTGTTCGATAACTGTTAAGTTATGCCTACGTATCCTCTCGTGCAATGAGGAAGTCAGAACACCGTAGTTCGACCCAAAGAGACTGAAAGGTGAATTGACTGTTGAACTGCTTACTTGCCTATGCTCAAGTGTATGATCTGTCTGGCACAAATGCTAACTGTCTTGCATTAGACGGAAGAAGCGAGTTCTCGTTTGTGAGTGAGTGAGATGAGAAAAGAATCCCGAAGGAGACGATTATTGCTTGTTTTGAGTTTTCAATCTTTTATTGCTTTTGAAAGTTTGTCATAGGAAAATGAGCTTAAGACTAAACCAGAGGGTTAGTAAACTCATCACATCTTCCCTCTGATCAGGGGTAATGAGAATACCTTAAGTGTGAAGTCAGCTTCTCACACTTAATCACCTTTGGTGTAGGATTAAGATCATTAACCTACTTGTGATTATTTAGATGTTTTTGTTGTTTTTGTTTAGTGTTGAGTAATGAGGTTAAGCCATAATCAAGGATTAAACAGACTCATTACACCATCCTAATAGAAGGATAATAGATGAGGATGTTTAAGCTGAGGAAAGCTCCTCAACTTAATCCATGATTAGGGATTAAACTCATGACAAAACAAGCCTTTGATTAAGTGGATTTTATTTAATGATATGATGATGAAGTGATTTTTATGATTTGTAAGACAACTTGAGGGGGACTTGTCCATTAACACTAGGGTTAGTCCTTCTTAACCACTTAAGGAAGAATTGGAACCCTAATGCAAGGCCCAAGTTACAAGTGTGATGTCTTGATGATTATTAAGTGAATTGATTAAAGGAGTTAAACACATTAAGGGTTTAACACTTAGGATTAAAGTTATACACTCCATCCTAAGAGAAGGATGCAGGCATAAGCTTAATCACAAAGCCTTAAAGCCTTTAGGGTTTAATCCCTGATTATGAGGTGAGAAGAGAAGACACAAAGATGACACAAAGGTAAAAACTAAGTGGGGAGACTAATCAAAACCCTAATCATTGTCATGCTTGGTTGTTCCTAAGGTTTGTGAGGTTTTCAAGAACAATTTTCAAAGGAGCCACCAGGAAGCAGATGAACAAGATCAAGAGAAGCAAAGCAACTTGCTTCATTCAAGAAGTCAAGTCACTTGAAGAAAGAAAGTGGGAGAAACAAGAATGAGAAAGCTCAATCTCAAACACATATAGAAATGCAGCAATGAATGCAAGAGAGATGAAAAGAAAAGTCATGAGAAGTGAAGGCAAATTCACTTCTCAGCATCACTTACCACCTGAAAAGTTAGTGAGAAAGATGCAATGCAATGCAAGATGAGATGAAATGGTATGATGCTAACCAAAGCCAGAAGCACATATGTGATGCTAATGATGCTATGTAATGCTAGGAACATGAGGCAAGGCATGGAGATGCTCATACAAGTTCATGGGTGCAAATGGTGCAAGCTTAGAAGCATGGATACACATGACAAGTTATGAAACATACATGGAAAACAAAATGGCAAATATGGGATGCAATGGTCAAACATGCTTTCTACATGTCTTATGATGTTAAATGAATCACATGAATGCTTGAAATGGCATGGCAAGTCATGTTATGCAAGAGAATGCAAGAAGGATGCAAATGGAAGCCCAAATCAGGGTTTATGGATCAAACAACAAACAAAAACCAAAATCAGAAGCAAAACCTAAGATAAAAAATTGAAAATGCCACTCAAAGGACCCCTAATCCTATACTAATTCACTGCCCAAAGGAGAAGCCTCAACTCCCAACCAAGTTCAACTTATGGTTTTCTTAAGATTTCTAGGGTTTTGGGGTGCCTCACAAAGAAAAATACCAAACAAATTGAAAATGAAAGATCAAATCAAGGCCATTTAATCTTACAAACTACATGCTAAACACAATGCAATGCAAAAAGAATCAATGTCCAACTCTTCATGGATAGGCAGAAGTGATTTTTTAAACTTTGGATCAAATTAATGCATAAAAATGATTTTAATTCAATGAAAAATTCTCAAAATGCATCAAGATCAAAAATGAAATTTGGTTTGAAGGTTGGACAATGTTTCTAAATGTCTTAGGACATTTCATGAATTTTTTGGTGACTTTTAAATACCTAAAAGTATTTTTAATAAATTAATTTCCATTAATCAATTAAAAATAATCCTTTAAATATTTAAAAATACTTTTTTAATGCTAAAAATAAAAACAAAAATATTTTTGGGTCTTAAAAATTAATAAAACTTTTATGAAAAAGTTTCATAATTTTTAAGACATTTTTGCTATTTTTAAATAATTATGCAAAACAAATGAAAAGAAAATGAAAATAAATGAAATAAAAGGGAAAGTAATCAGGATGGAAGGCCAGGATTGGGTCTGGATTCAAACATGTTGACCACGCGCGTTTTTGAAAGGCCAGGATTGCTTCTGATCAAATTAATTAAATTATGGATTAATTAAGTTAAACACGTGGATTAGGGCATAATGACTTGATCTGAACCATCCATTCGCGCGGGGAGTCAAACATTTCAACGCATCCAAAGGTCCAAATTCAAACTGGAGTTAATTACGTGATTAGGGCACAAATCACTTTCAGGTGGCCGGAGAAGACTTCCGGTCGTCTTCTCCGGCCAGCCTCTCCCCTGAGAATCCCCAAAACCCTAAAAAGCTAACTAAAATGAAATCTAAGAATTGGGAAATGTTCTCCAACCACTCACGAATCAAAACCCTCTCTCAAAACAAATTTATAATTCCTAATTAAGCTGAATCGAAGAAAATAAGAACTAGGGCACGCAAGTTTCAGAAGCTAATTAAATATTCATTTCGAAGCCATTTCAAAAACTAAAAGCACATTCATGATCAGGAAGGCATAAAGAGCAAGTTTAGAACAAGAAAAATGATTTCTGGAAAAATATTTTTCAAGCTACCTGAGATTCGAAGCTTTCACTCTGGTGACTTTCTGGCCACTTCCTTCAGTGCAATCCACTCCACTTGATCCCCAGATGATGTTTGAATGCTCAAAAGGAATTTATGTTGGCTGGATGAGAAGTTTGACAAGCTTCTGCTCAAGCTCAGTCAGAAATGGCAATGGAGTTTCAGGCAGTTTCAGGCCATGGTGAGTGGTTGTTTGTGATCCAGATGATGTGTGGAGAAGGTATGTGGTGTTTGTTTTGATGTTTGTGAGCTAGGGAGAGAGATTCGAATGGAACTGCAAGTTGAGGTGAAGAATGGCAGTGGGGTGTTCTTGCTTGTTTCAGGCCTGGCTTTTGGTGGTTTGAGGTCTATGAAGTGTGGTGAGATGAATGATGAAGATGGTTTTTGGGTTTGTATGCTGTGGAGGCAGATTCGAAGGCTTATGCCAAAGGGAGTGTTTTTGTGAATGTGTTTTTGTGAGTGAGTTTCAGCCTTGCTAGATGTATGGAATGGCTTGCTCTTTGTCCACATAAACCTCTCTCATTGGTCAGTTGATTGGACATGTGCTTTATTGATTGGTAAGTCACCTTTTGCAAAAAGTCAAATTTTGTGTAAGGCAAGTATGGCTTGATCTATAGCTAGTACAATGGGCATGGGCTGCGCAGCATGATGTGTGTGTGAGGCTAGCTTGGTTCAGCAGCCAATGCATCAAGTTGGTGAGATGAAATGAGTGGTTTTGCAACTTGTTACAACTTTGGTTCACATGTGATTCTCTTTGGCCAACCAAACATAAACCATGGGCATTCTTGGTCCAATTCTGACTTTCAAGGCCTAAGGAATGTTTGCATACTGGTTTGAAGTGAATTAGAGGTCACAATTGGCTTTGGTTCATGACTTTGCAAAATTCTCTTTTGAAGCATATCTTGAAAATCAATGATTTTTGCCAACTTTGTCACACCATAACTTTTGATCCAAGAAGAGTTTGATCATGTTCTTGTACTTTTTGAAAAGGGAAAAATGAGATCTACAACTTTCATGACCAAAGTTTTTTCATTTGAAGCATTTTTGGATCAAGAATCAAGGCTTGAAAAATGACCTAAAATGAGGCATTCTTGAAAAGTCAACTATGTCCAAAAAGTCAACATTTGCAAAAACCCTAAATTCTTGATTTTTGTGAACTTCAACCTTCTTCCATGATCAAATAAAGATCATATACACTCAAAATGATGAAGATCACCCATTGGTTGGGTCATTGGGGGCCTCAGATGCCCTGATTTTACACTGACTTGTCCAGAAAGTCAACCCTTGATCAGATGACTTCCCCATGGAATTTCTTCATGAAAATTGATATGCATACTCCCTATACCATATAGAGACCAATGGAAACAAAAATGACCAAAAAATTTGGGGTTATGGTCTCTGAAACCAAAACCCTAATTTTAAGGTCAACTGTGCAGTCAAGCTTGGCTCTGCATCCATTCAAACCCTAGTTCTTGTGATTCTTTGGAAATATTGACCTTGAGAGGATGTAATATGATAGATGAACACACATGGATCTCTTTGAAGTGATTGATGGCCTTTGGAGTGGCTCAAGAAGCCCTTGGATTGCTCAGATCACAAACCCTAGGTGCAGATGACTTAGAACCAATGCAGTGAATCAAAAATGAGATGTGAGATGATATGATTGTGTTTATGCATATGAGAATGATCACAAACCATGGTGAATGGGTGAGGGAAAATTTGGGGTGTTTACACATACTCCTAAGGCACAGGACTTGGTTGAGACTCTCTATTGTGAGAACAAGCTTAATCTGGCTGTTGTTAGGCAGGCTGCCTGGGCCTGGGATAATGTTCAAACCAAGGGAGTGACCATCCTAGGGAAGTGCAACAATGTGGCATCAGCACAATATTATGAGTGGTCCCGTGCCAGGGCCCAATTCTCTGGGATGCCCTTTACCATAGAAGACATGCCTGAGTCATCTTCAGCACCACCCCCTGCCACTATCAGTTTGGAGGAGTTTGAGGGCTTGAAGGAAAGAAATGAGAAGTTAACCCAGGCTTTGCAGAAGACCCTCCGGGAGAGGAGTGAGGGTATGAGGGAGATTGAGAGATTGGAGAAGTTGAGAGTGGAGCATCTGACTAAGATTGAGAAGTCTGGGGATTATATCAAAAAGTCTAAGGCTGGAGAACAAATTCTGAAGAATGCTTGCAAGGAAGCCCAGTTCCAGAGAGCAAGGACAGACTTGTATTTGAAGGAGAGTCAAGCCCGGTGGGTCAGGATCACCGAGCCTCGTACCCTGGAGGACAAGAGAGTTCAAGACAAGATGGAGCAACTAGAAGCTAGTGCAAAAGAACAGCAAGAAGCCCTGGCAGCAGCCCAGAGGGAGATATCAGAGCTGAAGATCAAAGCCGGGGTGAAGAGGTCAAAGGACCAAACTCAGCACAAGAGGCTAACTACAGCTGTTACAACCCGGAATCTCCTCATCAGGAATCTCACGGAGCGTCCGGCTGATCCTGTGACCGAAGCACTTCTCAAGGAAGTTCGTGAGGATGAGTTTGGTCTTGGGGTTTGACCATTTGTTTGTTGTTGCTTTCATTCCATGTACTTTTATTTTCCTTTCTTGTGATGTATTTTGACCCCTCAGAGGGTTTGTATTTGTAAACAAACTATGTACCATTTTGTAATATATGTGTTAGTTCCATCTGAGTTTACTTCGAAAGCAGCATCAACAACATCTTCAAGGGTCTGGAAGGGTCAAAACTGAATGCCAAGCCGGATACCTTGAGAGCAAATAAGCATACTGCATTGCATGCTAACCCTTTGTTTGTTTTGTAGGTTTTTGTCTTGTTGTTGCTAACTCTGTTGTGATGTTCAGGAACTATTGCTCGGCGCCGGGTATTCCCCCTCAACCGTCCGCACCGTTATCCGACCCGTAACAATCTTCCGGGCATTCAAATGGATCAGATGCAGCAGGACCTTACTGAGGTCAGAAATCAAATGGCAAACGAAAGGCTAGAAATGAGGAATCAAATGACTCAGTTTATGGAAGTGATGAACAACATGGCTCAGAGCCAGGAAAGATTGAGGGCCATGGTGGAAAGTCAGAATCAAGAAGATCCACATATAGGGACTGCCGGCACCAGCAACAATGAAAGGGTCCAACCTCATGTAAATCCCCCTGTATTTGGACCACATCTCCATCCTGAGGTCAACATCCCTGCAAATGTTCAAGGGACTGCCACTGCAGCCAGGGTACTTCAAGAAGACCCCCAGGAGGATCAATTCACAGTAATGGGTGCTGGGGAAGAAGCTTATGATAGAAGGTTGGATGAGATAGCTGAGAAGTTGAGGTCCTTAGAGTCTCAAAACTCTTTGGGATTCGACGTCATGGACATGGGCTTGGTAGACGGGGTCAGGATCCCCCATAAGTTTAAGCTTCCTTGTTTTGAAAAATACAACGGGACTTCATGCCCCCGGACTCATTTGCAATCATTTCTGGGAAGGCTGAAGGCCTATACTATGGACGAGAAGCTCTGGATGTTCTATTTCGAAGACAGCTTGACTGGAGCGTCAAGAGAATGGTACTCTCACTTGACAAGGGCAACTATTAGATGCTGGAAGGACCTGGCAGAGGCCTTCATCAGACAGTATCAGTATAACTTAGACATGGCACCCAACAGGACCCTCCTAATGGGAATGTCACAGTCGTCAAGGGAAAGTTTCCGAGAATATGCCCAGAGATGGAGGCAACTGGCTGCTGCTGTTCAGCCACCTATGTATGAAAGGGAAATGGCAGATATGTTTATGAATACCCTTCAGGGAACTTATATTGACAGGCTGGCTGCTTTCTCTTCCACTAGCTTTGCAGATGTTGTCATAGCTGGGGAGAGAATTGAGAGTCTGTTAAAAATGGGTAAGATATCTGACAATGGTGCAAGCTCGTCCAGAAAAGCCTTTTGCAGGCCCGAGAAGGATTGGCGAGACCAATGCCATCCACACCAACAGGGGCAGGCCCCAATATGTTCACAGATCAGTGGCAGCAGTCACCATCCCCGCTCCAGCTCATCCACAACCCGCTTATCAACCTCCTCAGCAAAACTATCAGCAACAACCTCAGTACCATCAACAGAATCAGTATCCTCCGAGAACTTACAACAACAGCAACACCAACAACAACAACCAGCAAAGGCCATTCCAACAGAGGCCATCTCAAGCTAATAGGGTAATCGATCCGATCCCTATGCCATATGCTACTTTGCTGCCACAACTCCTGAAACTCAACCTAGTTGAGCTAAGGACGTTGGCACCTCCGGATCCCAACAGTCTACCCAGGAATTATGATTCCAACGCCAGATGTGCCTTCCATTCAAATGCACCTGACCATAGTACAGAAAAGTGCAGAGCCTTGCACATGAAGGAACAAGACCTGGTAGACTCAAAAGCTCTGAATTTTGCACCACCACCCAATGTCAACAAAAATCCTATGCCAAACCATGGTGGTCCCAGAATTAACGCTATTGAAGAAGACAAGCCGTCTTATTTAGTAACCAGTGTGGGTCAGATCAGGACACCGTTGGTAGAAATTAAGGCTCAACTCCTCGAATGTCAAATGTTCCCGGGGTGTGAGTTGGGGTGTGCTTACTGCAATATCTCAGTAAATGGGTGCGATAATCTGAGGAATGGCATAGATGGCCTTATTCAGAGTGGCCAGCTTCAGATCACTACATCATTTCCAACAAGTCCTGCAATCCCAACAGCAACAACTCCAGAACCTACTACAACTGCAACAACCATTGTTCCTGACAATTCTTCGGCTTCATCAACAAGTACTTCATCCATCATCTCAACAGATCAGTTTTCAACAAATTTTCCTGCTACAACTTCAGCTCCACTCCATTTTGAACCTCCTACAACAACAACATCCATTCTTCCAACAATGTCTCTTACAACACCAGCAACCAATCATGAAGATGTCTCTACCGTCACAATATTTTATGATCCTGAAAGCAACTCTGCCTACAACTCAGAAAGTGCTGCTCCCATCAGAGCACCGGTCACAATTTATTATGATCCACAGACTATCACAATTCCTTCCGCAGCTGCAGTCAGTCCAGTCACTATCACGGTGCCTGGACCAGTACCTTATGAAAGCAGTAATGCTATCCCCTGGCATTACGGCTCTGACCTGTACTGTGAAGGACAAAAGATCACTTTTGAATCGTCAACCCCTGCACCACAAGTAGACAATGTGGGAGGAGGCGGAGGCTTCACTCGAAGCGGACGTCTTTTCGCCCCACAAATTCAGAGACCCACTGCCGAAGCAGAAGCTGCTGCCAAGGCAAAGGGGAAGAGCCCTGTGCAGGAGGATCAAGCTATTA
Source organism: Lathyrus aphaca (assembly GCA_963966055.1). Classification (NCBI taxonomy): domain Eukaryota; kingdom Viridiplantae; phylum Streptophyta; class Magnoliopsida; order Fabales; family Fabaceae; genus Lathyrus; species Lathyrus aphaca. The sequence continues at coordinate 421,665,099 of OZ014520.1, forward strand.
AGGAAGCTTTGAAGACACCCTTTGATCAAGAGGTTGATGAGTTCATGCGAATCATCAAAAAGAGTGATTATAAAATAGTGGATCAGCTTCATCAGACGCCTTCCAAGATCTCAATCCTATCATTGCTTATGTGCTCCGAAGCCCATCGGAATGCACTACTCAAAGTCTTGCACGCAGCTTACGTGCCTGAAGAGATCACTGTCAATCAGCTGGAAGCTGTAGTTGGAAATGTTAATGCTAGTCATGGACTAGGGTTCACTAATACTGATTTGACAACGGAAGGCCGCAACCATAACAAAGCCTTGCACATAACTATGGAATGTAAAGGTGCTGTCCTTTCCCATGTGCTGGTAGACACGGGGTCATCCCTCAATGTCTTACCTAAAAAGGCCTTGGTGAAGCTAGAATATGACGGATTGGCGTTGAGGCCCAGCAACCTGGTGGTAAGAGCCTTTGATGGTTCAAAGAGATCGGTTCTGGGAGAGATTGAGTTACCCGTAACGATTGGCCCGCAAACCTTCAAAACTACCTTCTACGTGATGGATATACAGCCCGCCTACAGCTGTTTATTGGGTAGGCCATGGATTCACGCCGCTGGCGCCGTGACCTCTACCCTTCACCAGAAGTTAAAATACGAGTGGGAGGGTCAAATCGTTACAATCTGTGGAGAGGAGGACATTTTTGTCAGCCACCTGGCTACTTATAAGTACATTGAAATGGATGGGGAGATCCATGAAACAATGAGCCAAGGTTTCGAAGCCTTGAATATCAATGAGACATCTGCTATGCTTGGTACTTCAATATCATCATACCAACAAGCCCGGAAGGTTGTTGAGGAAGGAACTGCCCAAGGCCGGGGCAAACTGCTATCGGTAGAGAAGAAAGAGGACAAATTTGGGTTGGGTTACAAACCAACTCAACAAGATCAAGCAGAGGCTGCGAAAGAGCCCAACTTTGTGAGTGGGGGGATGCTCACCCCTGATGCTGTCAACTGTCTGGAAGACGAGCTGGAAGAAGAACGCAACCTGGAGAGCTGGATTCGTCCAAAGATCCCGGGGAGCAGTGTCTCGAACTGGTCTTCCCAGGAAATTATAAGAGTTACTCATGCAGAGTAATTATTATTTCCTGTATTTTTATAGCATGCATCAAAGTCTTGCATCTTTCCCAAGATGACAAGACTCATTTTGTAATCGGGCCATCTGTACTTTTTGTGCAAACAAGATTAATCAATGAAATATCAGCCATCTTTTTGCAAATGAGTCTTTTTCTTTTCGTTCACTGTTTTTCTATTTTTCTTTTTGTACAAAAAAATAAATGGCAGTGTTTTCAAAATGACAACTTCATTTCACTTTTCTAAACAAGACTAAAATCAGATCACTAAAATGAACAAACTTAACCCTTGCAGAGAGTGCCTTCCAGACAGCACCGACAACAGCACAGCTATGACTTCGTATGACTTTGACAATCCAATCAATCAAGCTGATGAAGGGGTTGAAGAAGAGTATGAGCTTCCTGAAGAGCTAGCCAGGTTGTTGAGACAAGAGGAAAAGGTTATTACCCCTCATCAGGAGGAGGTAGAGACGATCAATCTTGGTACAGATAAAGACGTGAGAGAGGTTAAAATCGGGGCCTGCCTGCAAGACTCAGTGAAGAGACAACTGAGTGACCGGCTTCAAGAGTATGTGGACGTGTTTGCTTGGTCTTACCAAGATATGCCAGGGTTGGATACTGATATTGTCGTGCACAAGCTGCCTTTGAGAGAAGAATGCCCGCCAGTTAAGCAGAAACTGCGCCGTACTCGTCCAGACATGGCTATGAAGATCAAGGAAGAGGTACAAAAGCAGTGGGACGCCGGGTTCCTTGCTGTAACTAGCTATCCACCGTGGGTTGCTAACATAGTACCTGTGCCAAAGAAGGACGGCAAAGTAAGAATGTGTGTTGACTACCGGGATCTGAACAGAGCCAGCCCGAAAGATGACTTCCCATTACCTCACATTGATGTATTGGTGGATAACACGGCTCAGTTCTCGGTATTCTCCTTCATGGATGGGTTTTCAGGATACAATCAGATTAAAATGTCACCTGAAGACATGGAGAAGACAACCTTCATCACACCCTGGGGCACGTTCTGTTACAAAGTGATGCCATTCGGACTGAAGAATGCTGGTGCCACATATCAACGGGCTATGGTGACATTATTCCACGATATGATCCATAAGGAAATCGAGTGTTATGTGGATGATATGATCGCCAAGTCCCTTACTGAAGAAGATCACCTGGTGAATCTGCTGAAGTTGTTCAAGCGTCTGAGGAAGTACCAACTGAAGTTGAACCCCAACAAATGCACATTCGGGGTGCGATCTGGTAAGCTGCTGGGCTTTATTGTAAGCGAGAAGGGGATTGAAGTTGACCCTGATAAAGTCAAAGCTATTCAAGAGATGCCTGCACCGAAAACTGAGAAAGAAGTTCGAGGGTTCTTAGGTCGATTGAACTACATTTCACGGTTCATATCTCACCTTACAGCAACCTGTGAACCCTTGTTCAAGCTGTTAAGAAAAGAACAGACGGTCAGGTGGAACGAAGACTGCCAGAAGGCTTTTGACAAGATCAAGGAGTACTTACAAGAACCTCCAATCCTTATGCCTCCAGTTGAAGGAAGACCTCTGATAATGTATTTGACGGTATTAGAAGAGTCGATGGGGTGTGTGCTGGGCCAGCATGACGAGTCTGGTCGAAAAGAGTATGCAATATACTACCTAAGCAAAAAGTTTACCGACTGTGAACAACGTTATTCACTGCTCGAGAAAACTTGTTGTGCTTTAGCGTGGGCTGCTCGCCGACTAAGACAGTATATGTTGACCCACACTACTTTATTGATCTCAAAGATGGACCCAGTCAAGTACATTTTCGAGAAGCCAGCTCTTACCGGACGAGTTGCAAGATGGCAAATGATTCTCACAGAATATGACATCCAGTACACGTCTCAGAAAGCCATCAAGGGCAGTGTACTATCTGAATATCTTGCTGAGCAACCCATTGATGACTACCAGCCTATGAGGTTTGACTTCCCTGATGAAGACATCATGTTCATAAAAGCAAAAGATCATGAAGAGCCTATTCACACTGAAGGGCCTGACCCGGAAGAAGAATGGACTATGATGTTTGACGGGGCTGTTAACATGAATGGTCGTGGTGTTGGTGCAGTACTCATTTTACCAAAAGGAGTTCACATGCCTTTCTCGGCGAAACTCACTTTCAACTGCACTAACAACGAAGCTGAATACGAAGCTTGCATTATGGGTCTTGAGGAAGCCATTGACCTCAGGATCAAGACATTGACTGTATTCGGAGATTCAGCTCTGGTAGTTAATCAAACCAACGGAAAATGGTACACTCACCAGGATCATCTAATACCTTACAGGGATTATACAAGAAGGTTATTGACTTTCTTCACAACAGTCAAGCTTGAGTATATCCCTCGGGACGAGAATCAGTTTGCAGATGCTCTCGCTACCATTTCATCCATGATCAAAGTTCAAGCTGCTAACTTTGTACCTCAGATTTCAGTGTCCAGACTTGATAGACCAGCATATGTGTTCACAGCAGAAGTTGTCAAAGATGATAAGCCTTGGTTCCATGACATTAAATGCTTCTTGGAGGATCAGACATACCCACCTGGGGCATCTTCCAATGATAAGAAGACTTTGAGAAGGCTTGCTGGTAGTTTCTTTCTGAACACTGATGGGTCTTTATACAAAAGGAACTTTGATATGGTACTCCTCAGATGTGTTGATAAGACGGAAGCAGATTTGTTGATGCATGAAGTGCACGAAGGATCTTTTGGTACCCATGCAGGAGGGCATGCCATGGCTAAGAAGTTGCTAAGGTCAGGTTATTACTGGATCAAAATGGATGCAGACTGTTGTGCCTATGCCAGAAAATGCCACAAATGCCAGATCTATGCGGATAAAGTGCATGTACCTCCCAATCCTTTGAACATCATGTCTTCACCATGGCCCTTTGCCATGTGGGGCATTGATATGATCGGCAAGATTGAGCCAACTGCTTCAAATGGCCACAGATTCATCCTGGTTGCCATTGATTATTTCACTAAGTGGGTCGAAGCAGCCTCATATGCAAACGTTACAAGACAAGTGGTAGCCCGATTTCTGAAGAGAGATATCATCTGTCGATATGGAGTGCCCGAGCGAATCATTACTGATAATGGTTCCAATCTGAACAACAAAATGATGGCAGAGCTATGCCGGGACTTCAAGATTCAACATCACAATTCTTCTCCTTACAGGCCAAAGATGAATGGCGCTGTTGAGGCAGCTAATAAGAATATCAAGAAGATTGTGCAGAAGATGGTAGTCACGTACAAAGACTGGCATGAGATGCTACCGTTTGCCTTGCATGGGTACCGCACATCAATCAGGACATCCACTGGGGCAACACCGTATCAACTTGTGTATGGTATGGAAGCGGTCCTACCTGTTGAAGTTGAACTACCCTCTTTACGAGTATTAATGGATGTTAAGCTGAACGAAGCAGAATGGGTTCGGTCCCGATTCGAACAACTGAGTCTGATAGAAGAGAAACGATTGGCTGCAATCTGTCATGGGCAGTTATATCAGAAAAGGATGAAGAGAGCCTTTGATCAGAAAGTCAGGCACCGAGAGTACCAAGTGGGAGATCTTGTGTTGAAAAGAATCCTCCCTCCTCATACAGACCACAGGGGCAAATGGACTCCAAATTATGAAGGACCATTTGTGGTAAAGAAAGTTTTCTCTGGTGGAGCACTCATGCTTAGCACCATGGATGGTGAAGATTTCCCGTCCCCTGTGAATTCAGATGCAATTAAAAAATACTTCGCATGAAAAATGACCCGCTGGACATAAAAACAGAATGTAAGTCCAGGCAAGAATAGGGCATCCCGGCGAGTCAAAAACAGAATAAAAGACTCGGGCAAAAATAAGGGAAAATAAACAAAAAAAATGTGTGTACACCCGCTGAGTTGAAAAGCCGCATTGGACAACTCAGGCAAAAAAGGGTATCCCGATGGATTGAAAACCCGAAAGGGCGATCCATGCAAGGAAAGGGAATAAGCGAATGACTGCATTCTGAATTCGTCTGTATCACTTACAACTTGGTAAGCTTCGAAAGGATCAAGCTTCAATCGGAATCAACATTCTGCAAAAAGCAAGATGAGAAGAACGTCAAAAGTCATACGAGTCATAACAAAGGGGAAGCTCCTTAAAGCGTCATCAACATTGCCAGCATTTTGTTTCTCAATTTGTAACAATCTCCTCATTTCAGGGGATTTGTTTCTTTGACTGTATCTCGCCAATTCAGGGCATATGAATTAATAAAACCAGATTTTCAGTCATGTCTTGTACATTTTATTTGCAAAAATGTCTGATGTCTTAAAAGAAAAAACTGATTGCATAAGAATACAGATGCTATCTTCAAAAGTAAAAACATGCTTGCAGGAAATATGCTTACTCTCAGAAGTATCCTAACTTCTATGACGGAATCCAGTAAGGGATACCTCGGGATTATTTTGTGCGTGTCTCTATCCTTTTCAGGATTGCAGGTATCCAGAATGCAACTTGGGGCATGCAAGTTACATCCCAGCAAGCTGGCAAACCAACAAGCAGTCTTAGCACTCAAGGTGCTCTCTCCCCAGCTGAGTTACCTACAACTCTCCCAGCCGTAGTACCAATCATTCCTCCTCAGCAGAATGCAAGAATCAGGGAATCATCTCCCCACAGAGTCTCAGCCTCTATTCAGAAAAGCAACGCATGAGGGAGTCACAACAGAGTACAGGAGACTTCTACAAACCCCAGCTGGGTCCCTATATTACCAGGATGGGTCTATCAGTGACTTATTCCCCCCAAACAGATACATCTTGTTGGATCTACCAATAATCTCATCCCCAGCTGGGATATCCATTTCAAACAGATCGACTAGAGATCTTCACGGCAACAGGATCCAAATCCCGGTTTGGTATCTTTGCATAATCATGGCATTCGCATCATATTCACCCCACAAAGCGTAGCATTCCGTCTAAAACGGAGCATTACGGCAAAAATCAAACATATTGCATAATCATAAGCCATGTTATGAATCAAACACTTGTGAATCATGACAATCCATCAACGATATACAGAATACCCCCCAGATTCCCCAGCAAACACAGTTGCCTTACATGCCCGAACACCAGTATATACTCCTCGTGGCACCCGTCCATGTCATATCTCCGGCAGAAAGCCAAAGACATCCTCTTTGCACTCACACATACTCATATATACAAATTCTCTGACATCCGTCCATGTTATCTTCCCCAACATAGTTACTTGAACATTTTGTAAATCATATATCTGTTTATAATATACTTTTTCCGACGCTCGTCCGTGTCAAACTCCCCCCAGCAGATTGAACACTCAACCGTACATCACCCATACTTACTACTCATGTTAATCTTATACAGATACTCGTCCGTATCTTGTATACACCATTTATATCCCCTCAGATTCAACACTCGTCCGTGTTCTTTGTTAACCAGATGGTACTCGTCTGTATCATCATCTCAGAGCATGCGTCAAGCGTTTGTTTCTACCTGATACTCGTCCGTATCATAGTCTTAAGGATGCTCGTCCGCATCTTTAATCCATACACTGTGTCCAACACTCATGTCTTTTTAAATATAGACACTCGTCTGTGTCTACCATTCCCCAGAAGAGTCCCTTCAGATTCAACACTCGTCCGTGTTCTCTGTTAACCAGTTGATACTCGTCCGTATCATCCTCTCTGAACACGTGTCAGTATTTGTTTCTACCCGATACTCGTCCGTATCATAGTCTTAAGGATGCTCGTCCGCATCTTTAATCTATACACAAACATCTAAACACTTACCCTTTTATTTCTTGGATGTAAACACTCGTCCGTGTTTACTACTCCCCAGGAGATCACCGACAAAGCAATTTTCTTTTTATCTGACATTCGTCCTGTGTCACGACAAACCCTGAGAGCAGCCGTACCCTGCTAGGTGGTCGTCCTCCACCTCTTGATGGTCGTCCTCCATCATGCTCATCCGATGGCCGTCCCCATCGTTGATTTTCTATCCGACATTCGTCCTATGTCGTGATATTTAGCAGCCGTCCCCTGCTAGGTGGTCGTCCTCCACCTTTTGATGATCGTCCTCCATCATGCTCATCCGATGGCCGTCCCCATCGTTGATTTTCTATCCGACATTCGTCCTATGTCGTGATATTTAGCAGCCGTCCCCTGCTAGGTGGTCGTCCTCCACCTTTTGATGATCGTCCTTCATCATTTTATCCAATGGCCGTCCCCATTGTTGGTTTTGGTTATCTGGCATTCATCCTATGTCATGATAAACCTTGAGAGCATCCGTCCCCTGCTAGGTGGTCGTCCTCCACCTCTTGATGGTCGTCCTCCATCATGCTCATCCGATGGCCGTCCCCATCGTTGACCTTTTATCCGGCATTCGTCCTATGTCGCGATATTTTCGGCAGCCGTACCCTGCCAGGTGGTCGTCCTCCACCTTTGATGGCCGTCCCCATCATATTTCTTTTACTCCCAACAGAGCAGCCGTCCCCTGCTAGGTGATCGTCCTTCACCTTTGATGGCCGTACCCCATCATCTGTTTATTTCATTTATTCTTTAACCCGATGGCCGTCCCCGTCGTGGCCCCTTTTCCTTTTAGCCAGATGACCGTCCCTATTGTTGGTTACTTTACCTTTATGAACTTGATGGCCGTCCCCGTCATGTTTCATTAATCCCCAGAGAGTTTCACAGCTTTATCTTGATGGCCGTCCCCATCATAATTTTATTTTTCCCCAGCTAGTCGGCCGTCCCCGTCTTGGCTTTACCTTCTATCCCCAGCATGTCGGCCGTCCCCGTCATTGCCTTATTTCCCACACTTTGCAATATACTTTACTTCCCTTTTACAATCTATATCCCTTTTCTTCTTCATTCTGTGAGTGCAAATTTTGGACTGTCTTTGGTATTCAACCACAAGTTATCTTGTTTGCCTGATAAGCCGTCGCTTACAACCTGCACAGCTAACTCATGTTTGAATAGGGGCAGCTGTAAACACCCCAAATTTGCCCTCACCCATTCACACCATGGCTTGTGATCATTTCATATGCATAAACACAATCATATCATCTCATACCACATTTTTGGTTCACTGCATAGTTTCTAAGGCACCTGCATCTAGGGTTTGTGATCTGAGCAATCCCAAAGCCTCTTGAGCCACTTCAAAGGCAACCAATCACTTCAAAGGGGTCCACATGTGTTCTTATATCATGTTCCATCCTCTCAAAGTCAAGATTTCAAAAGAATCACAAGAACTGAGGTTTGCATGGAAACAGGGCCAGGTTAGACTGCACAGTTGACCTAAAATTAGGGTTTTGGGTTCAGAGGCCATAACTCCAAATTTTTTGGTCATTCTTGTTTCTATTGGTCTCTATATGGTATAGGGAGTATGCATATCAATTTTCATGAAGAAATTCCATGGGGAAGTCATCTGATCAAGAGTTGACTTTTCAAGCAAGTCAGTGTAAAATCAGGGCATCTGAGGCCCCCAATGACCCAACCAATGGGTGATCTTCATCATTTTGAGTGTATATGATCTTTATTTGATCAGGGAAGAAGGTTGAAGCTCACAAAATTCAAGAATTTGGAGTTTTTTGCAAATGTTGACTTTTTGGGTATAGTTGACTTTTCAAGAATATGTCATTTTATGCCATTTTTCAAGCCTTGATTCTTGATCCAAAAATGCTTCAAATGGAAAAACTTTGGTCATGAAAGTTGTAGAATACATCTTTCCCTTTTCAAAAAGTACAAGAACATGATCAAATTCTTCTTGGATCAAAAGTTATGGTGTGGCAAAGTTGGCAAAAATCATTGATTTTCAAGTTATGCACTAAAAGGAAAACTTGCAATTTCATGAACCAAGTATTCTAGTGACTTCAAAATGACTTCAAAGCTGCATTACATGATCACATATGACCCCAAGAACAATTTTGGCCCAAGGAATTTTGGATGGTTTGCCTTGATTCTCAAAATTCCATAAAGCATTTTCATAAGTATGCAAAAAGAGGATTCTTGGCAAATTCATGCTTCAAGGAATTATGTGATCCCTAGCTGATCTCTAAACATTGCCATGACCAATTGAGACATCATGTGACAAAATTCAGCAAGCATTGTTTCATGTACTTAGCATAAACTCATGAGAAAAACACAAGTTGTCAAGTTGCAAAAGCTAGCATAGCTTGTCATCCACATGTTGCAGTCAGCTATAAACAATCCAAGGGCTCTCCTCAACTCCAGCTGGAGCAAGACAAGACTTGAACCTGCTGCTGCCATGACCCATGCTCTCAAGGACACAAACTTGACCTTTTTGCAAAAGGCTCCCATACTCTTGGCACAGTGCCCAGCCACCCTACTAACCTGCCTCACAGTCTATCCACACAAGTTGGAGGTGATATAGCTAAGCATTGAGCATTGAAGCTGGCCAGAACTCAGCATATCACAAAACTGTCCAAAACTCTTCTCCCTTCGAATCTCATTATCCAGCCAAAAAACACACCATTTCTCTTCACCAACAAGTCAGAGACATTCAAAGGAGCAATAATCAACCATTAACAGGGCTTGAAACCACTCACACACAAACTCCATTTTCTGCTACACCAAAACTGGATTTCTCAAAGCAGCTTGTCTAAGCTCATTCCAAGCCTTCCATTGGCTTCAGGGGGTCCAGAGAAGGCATTCTGCACCAGAGCAAGGTCAGGAGATCTCAAATTCACAGTTCATCACTTCAGGTAGCTTCATGTTTACAACTTTTCAGAGCTTGGTTTTTATGTTAAAAATTGATTATGTATGCTTTGCTGGTCATGGGGATGGTTTTAGATTTAAGAATGAGTGAGAGATGAGGATTTACCAGGGCTCTGAAATTTTGCCCGTGAAACTTCATGGTTTCGATTCCCTCAGTTTAAGCATGAGAAATTTATTTGGAGGGTTGATTCGTGCAAGGCTTGAGTGGAGGAACATTTCCCTGGCATTAATTTGGAGAATGGTGGCCTGAATCGTGTTTTAGGGTTTTTGGGGTGCCGGAGAAGATGACCGGAGCTTCTCTCCGGTCACCTGAGTTTGCTTAGCCCTAATTACAGTCATTAATTCCCATTTGAATTCTGAGCGTAGGATGCCTTTGACCAGTTGACTTCCCGCTAGCTTGGATGACCCAGATTCACTTGATTAGCCCTAATTCATTTTATTAGTTTTAATTAATTGAAATTAAACTAATTAACCCAGAACCAATCCTGGCCACTAGATCTGGCGCCAGTCAACGCATTCAAATCCAGGGCTCATCCCAGCCTTCCATCTATTTGACTTTCTTTTTTATTTTAATTTATTTTCTTTTCTTTTCATTTAACTTGCATATTTAATTTAAAATAGTAAAAAATGTTTAAAAATTATGGAACTTTTTCTCATGAGTTTTATTAATTTTTAAGACACAAAAATATTTTCATTTTTATTTTTATCATTAAAAAAGTATTTTTAAATATTTAAAAGATTATTTTTAATTGATTAATGGGAATTAATTTATTAAAAATACTTTTAGGTATTTAAAAATCACCAAAAAATTCATGAAATGTTCTAAGACATTTAGAAACATTGTCCAACCTTCAAACCAAATTTCTTTTTTGATCTTGATGCATTTTGAGAATTTTTCATTGAATTAAAATCATTTTTGTGCATTATTTTGATCCTAAGTTCAAAAAATCATTTCTGCCTATCCATGAAGAGTTGGACATTGATTCTTTTTGCATTGCATTGTGTCTAGCATGTAGTTTTTGGGATAAAAAGGCCATGATTTGATCTTTCATTTTCAATTTGTTTGATAATTTTCTTGTTTGGGAACCCTAAAACCCTAGAAAACTTGTAAAAATCATAACTTGAGATTGGTTAAGAGTTGAGACCTCTCCTTTGGGCATTGGTTTAGTATGGGATTAGGGTTACCTTGTGTGGCATTTTCAATTTTTTATCTTAGGGTTTGCTTCTGTTTTTGACTTTTGTTTGATGTTTGGTTCATAAACCCTAATTTGGGCTTTCATTTGCATACCTCTTGCATTCTCTTGCATAACATGACTTGCCATGGCATTTCAAGCATCCATTTGATCCATTTGACATCATAAGACATATTGAAAGCATGTTTGATCATTGCATCATGTATTTGCCATGTTGTATGCCATGTGCACTTCATAACTTTTCATGTATGCTCAGGGTTCCTAGCTTGCTTCATTTGCATTCATGAACTTGTATGATCACATCCATGTGCTGTCTCATGTTTGTAGCATCTCATAGCATCATTATCATCATAAATATGCTTCTGGTCTTGGTTTGAATCATGTCATCCCATCCCATTTTGCATTGCATTGCATTTCTTTTCTAACCTTTCAGGTGGTAAGTGGCTTTGAGAAGTGAATTTGCCTTCACTTCTCATACTTTCTTCTCATCTCTCTTTGCATCCTTGCTGCATTTTTGTATGTGTTTGAGTTTGAGCTTGCTCATTCTTCTTCTCACTTTCTTTCTTCAAGTGACTTGACTTCTTGAATGAAGCAAGTTGCTTTGCTTCTCTTGATCCTTTCATCTGCTTCCTGGTGGTTCCATTGAAGGCTTCTTCTTGTTAAACCTCACAAACCTTAGGAACAACCAAGCATGACAATGATTAGGGTTTTGATTAGCTTCCCCTCTTAGTTTTACCTTTGTGTCTCTTTGAGTCTTCTCTCCTCACCTCATAATCAGGGACTAAACCCTAAAGGCTTTAAGGCTTTGTGATTAAGCTTATGCCTGCATCCTTCTCTTAGGATGGAGTGTATAACTTTAATCCTAAGTGTTAAACCCTTAATGTGTTTAAATCTCTTAATTAATTCACTTAATAAGTATCAAGATATCATACTTGTAACTTGGGCCTTGCATTAGGGTTCTAATTCTTCCTTAAATGATTAAGAAGGACTAACCCTAGTGTTAATGGACAAGTCCCCCTCAAGTTGTATTACAAACCCTAAAAATCACTTCATCATCATACCATCAAATAAAATCCACTTAATAAAGGCTTGTTTTGTCATGAGTTTAATTCCTAATCATGGATTAAGTTGAGGAGCTTTCCTCAGCTTAAACATTCACATCTATTATCCTTCTATTAGGATGGTGTAATGAGTCTGTTTAATCCCTGATTATGGCTTAACCTCATTACTTAACACTAAACAAAAACAACAAAAACATCTAAATAATCACAAGTAGGCTAATGATCTTAATCCTACATCAAAGGTGATTAAGTGTGAGAAGCTGACTTCACACTTAAGGTACTCTCATTACCCCTAATCAGAGGGAAGATGTGATGAGTTTACTAAATCCATTGGTTTAGACTTAAGCTCATTAACTTATGACAAAATCCAAAAAACAATAAAAGACTGAAGACACAAAAACAAACAATAATTGTCTCCTTCGGGATTCTTTTCTCATCTCATTCACTCATAAACGAGAACTTGCTTCTTCCGTCTAATGCAAGACAGTTTGCACCTGAGCCAGACAGGTCATACACTTGAGCATAGGCAAGTAAGCAGTTCACAAGTCAATTCATCTTTCAGTCTCTTTGGGTCGAACTACGGTGTTCTGACTTCCTCTTTGCACGAGAGGATACGTAGGCATAACTTAACAGTTATCGAACAAAAGTCTCTGTATATTCCCCCTCCTTCCAGCATTATTCTTTGAGCCTCATTATCATGAGCATTTCACTCCTTTCTTACACTGACACTTTCATACTTCACATCACTTATGCACTGACACCTGTACATTCTTTTCCAGCTTTATACACAGATTGCACTGACACTACCCCTTTAAAACACAAATCTTTTAAGCGTGGATCCCGTCGAGTACGGCGGACAATTTGGGTGCTAATACCTTCCCAGGTTGTAACCAACCCCCTTTCTCAGTCTCTCTGGTTCGCAACCGTCTTATCCATCTCTTTCTAGGTCTATGCAGCATTGCCTTTCCTCCGGGATAAAAATTCCTAGCTGGCGACTCTATTCATCTCCAGTGAGTTCACGGCTGTGTGTTCTCATTGTCCCTCTCGCCGACCGTTCGCGTCTGTACCTTTATCCGGGCCAGTCCCATTTATCGGGAGCGACAAAAGTGTTAGTATGCATGCATAAGGTATAAGGCATGAAGAAATGAATTGAAATGAGATGAAATGGGATGAAAAGACCAAAGTCAGAAGTGTTTATGCAATGCAAATGGCATATGAGATGATGCAATGTCATACAATGTGCATATGAATGATCATACAAAGATGGGAGGTCATGAAAGCATGCTTAGAAGTTTGAAAACACATGGATGTTTATGAAATGAAATGAATGCAAAGCATGGAAAATGAATGAAGAAATGATCAAGCAAGATTCTAACATGTCCTAAGATGCCTAAGATTACATATGAATGCATGAAATGTCATGCAAAGTTCATGTGATGATGAATATGCAAGGTGAATGCAAATGAACATGAGAAATTAGGGTTACATGGATATGTGAGATGCAAATGGATAAACCAGAAGCATACAACATGATACAATTTGAAATCAAGCTCAAACAAACCCTAATCCCATACTAGATCACACCCCAAAGGATAAGGTCAAAAGCCTAACCTATTGAAAGTTATGATTTTCCTAAGTTTCATAGGGTTTTTGGGTGGTTCAAAAGGAAAAATGAAAATCAAATTGAAAATGCAAGATAAATTTATGAGAAAAATATCCTAGAAACTACATGAAATATGTGAAACAATGAAAAAAGAATCAAGTTCAAACTCTTCTTGGTCAGGCAGAAATGATTTTTCAAAGCTAGGGTTAAAAATGTGATTTTAAAGACCCTTAATTCAAAGAAAATTGGTAAACTATGATCAAACCTAAAAAGAAATTTGTGTGAAGAGTTTGAAAATGTTTCTAAATGCATTGGAATGGTTCATGATTTTTGTGGTGATTTTCAGAAACCTAAATGTATTTTTAATTAATTAAAATACTTTAATTAATTAAAAATAACATTTAAATAATTTAAAAATACTTTTTGAATGCAAAAAATAAAATAAAAATTATTTTTGGGTTAAGAAAAATATTTAAAGTCAGAATGCAAAGTTTAAATTTTTTTATAAGTTTTTCTATTTTAAATTAATTATGCAAAAGAAATGAAATAAAAATAAACAAAATGCAAAGTCAACTGATCCAAAGGCTGGGGTTCAAACTGGGCTTGACTGCGCGCGCAGATGAAAGACTGGGATTGTTTCTGGCTAAATTAATTAATTAATTTAATTAATTATGAATTAGGGTTAAATGAGTGAATCAGGACGATCCAAACACGCGACAAACATGATCCAAGGGCCAAAATTTAAACTAACGTGCTAACCCTAATTAATTAACCTAATGTCTTTCAGGTGACCGGAGCAAGCTCCGGTCATCTTCTCCGGCGAGTCGCTCATGCTAACTTCTTCCCCAGGCCATGAAAACCTCCCCAACTCTCCAGAATTACTCCCCAAGCATCTATAAACAAGAATCAATCAACAAAAACAATTTATTTCACGCATACATGATGAATCAAAGAAAAAACAATTTCACGGGCAAAGTTTCAAAACAACAATACATGCTCATTTCTCAACCATTTTCGAAAATAAACATATCAGGATGATCAACTAAACATGTAGAATCATTTAGAAACTTAAAACAAGAGTTCTGGAAAAAAATGTTCTTCATGACTACCTGAGTTGAAGCTTTGCAAACTTGAGCTTTCTGACCTTCTCCTTTGTACAAAATGCCTCCAATGATCACTCTGATGCTATTGAGAAGCTTGAATGGAGTTTAAATGGCTTGGTTTGTGTGTTTCAGTTCTGATAACTCAGAAATCGTGTTTGTGTTGTGGGGTGTTTCAGGCCATTGTAATGGTTGGGAAATGATCCTTGGGTGTTTTTGAGTTGATTGGTGGAAGAGTTTGTGGTTTTTGCTGGCTGTGTTATGAAATTAGAAGAGAGGAAGGTGTGTAATGATTTTGTGCAATCTGATGTTGTGTATGGATTCAGGCTTGTGTGTTGTGTTGTTTGAGGTCCATGAGGTTCACATAAGTCATGCTGATTGGTTCAGAGAGTTGGTGTGGCATAGTTTGATTGGTATGAGCCAAAATGCAAAAATTCAAGGTTATGTGTACTTGAAGCATGGCACAGGTCAGAGCTTGTTTGAAGGGGTGTCTGGCCTCAGCTTGCATCAAGGATGGCCTTTGGATCAATGTTATGCAGCTGGAAGGCTTGGATGAAGAGTTCTTATGGTTTATGCAAATTTCCCTCTTTGATGTTTCTTGTGATTCAAGCCATGAAATGCTTCAATTCTTGGGCCAATTTTGATCCTCTGAAGCTGTTTTGACATGTTGTAACATATTTGTGCACATTAGAAGTCATTTAGAAGCCTGAACATGCCAAAATGCAAAATCCCTCTTTGACATGAAACTTGAAATTATGTGTGTTTTGCCAACTTTGAAAGACCATATCTTGAGTTCTAGGATGAATCAAGACACGTTCTTGCACTTTTTGAAAAGGGAAAGGCCTAATCTACAACTTTCATGCCCAAGAATTTTTCATTTGAAGCATTTTTGGTCATGAAAGAGGAGGTTGAAAATATTTCCCAAAATGGAAAGTTTGTATTTCAAGTCATTTCCAAAAATGGCAAGTTTGCAATTGGCTCAAAATTCTTCAATCTTATGAACTTACAACCACTTATATTATCAAATAAAGATCATAGAACTTCAATTTGATGAAAATGACCCTTTGGTTCCATTGTTGGGGGCCTCAGATGCCCTGATTTTGACTTAACTTGCTCAAGAAGTTACCCAATGATCAGATGACTTCCACAATGAATTTCTTCATCAAACTTGGTACACATGATCCTTATAACATATCAAGAACACTAGAAACAAGAATGACCAACAAATTTGGAGTTAAGGCCTATGAAACCAAAACCCTAATTTTGGTCATCTGTGTAGTGAAAACCCTAGCTCTGCTTCCATGCCTTTGCCAATTTTGTGATCCTTTGACTTTCATGAACTTTGAGGAGCATAATATGATCATATAACACACACGGACCCTCTTGGAAAGCTTTAAGACCTTTGGGGTGGCTCAGATGAATTCTTGGATTGCTCAGATCACAAACCCTAGATGCATATGAACTTGAACTATGCAGTGAAACAAAAATGCAATATGAGGTGTAATGCTTATTTAAAAACAAAAATGAAAGATCACAAGCCATGGTTTGATAAAGAGTGAGGGCAAATTTGGGGTGTTTACAATAAGTACCCAGCATAATCCAAGTTTAATATCTTGCAAAAGTCCAGCCACAGACTGGCCAAAGTCCATCTTCGGGTGGCAAATTTCTAAAGTCCCCCGCAGTAGGCAAAAGTCTCCCGTAGTGAGAAAAAGTCCAGCCGCAGACTGGCCAAAGTCCATCTTCGGGTGGCGAATTTCAAAAGTCTCCCGTAGTGAGCAGAAGTCTCCCGTAGTGAGCAGCAGCCCCCATAGTGTGGCAAGACATCCAGAAGTCTCTCGTAGTGAGCAAAAGTCTCCAGTAGTGAGAAAAAGTCTCCCGTAATGAGCCAAAGTCTCCCACAGTGAGCAGAAGTCCAACCGCAGATTGAAAAAAAAAAGTCCGTCCTCAGGGTGGAAAATTATTCTTGAAAGTCCAACCGCAGATTGGCGAAAGTCTGTCCTCAGGGTGGTAAAGTATCCGAAGTCCGACCATAAATTGGTGAAAGTCCACCCGCAGTGTGGCAAGTCGTTAGTCGTCTGGCTCCATCAGAAAGACATCATTAAGGCATCGTTGCAGGCTATCAAAAAGTCCACCCGCAGTGCGGCAAGTCAGTAGCCTTCAGGCATTATTCAAAATCCATCCCCTGTTTACTACGCTTCCCATCATAATTATATCCAAGCAGAATTCATTTGGTTGAGTTTATTTCCCTGTTCTTCTGCCACAGAGTGCAAATTTTCTGGTTGTTTCTGGTATTCAATCCCTGCATACATCAAAATGTCTGAAAGCAAATGCTATCATCCATTCAGGTCTACAGTGATTGAATAAGGGCAGCTGTAACACCCCAAAATTTTCCCTCTTATTTATGGCTTTGTGTTTCATGTCCATCTACATATTCCATTAGGTCATAACTAACAAATCATTTGTTTGCTTGGAGTTACTGAAACATGAGATCAAGGTCTTCTGAGATTCAGGGTTATTTCTAGTTCATGGTTTTCACCTCATTGAAGATTGTTTTAACTGGCTCCCTCAGTGATTAAGGAATTAGGGTTTCATATTAAAAATATCTTAGTGGTTATGCCTCTTTCTACATTTCAGATCTCTTCTACAGCCACAAGGTTTTCTCAAAAATATGTTTTCATCGGTCGTCAGATCAAGATATTTGTTTACTAAGTGGCAAGGCATTAGGTCATGGCTTGAGTCGAAATAAACATGTTAGGATTGGTTGTATGGATTACTTGGATTCTTCTCATGCTAATATTCTTTCTAGCTCACTGCCTATTTCGTTCATGTTTTCAATCCGATTGGTTAGAAGCCCATGTCTTCCATGCCCTTATTTAAAAAAATTAGTCATTCAGTTAACTCTTTCATTGTTTTTTCCATTTTTATCTTAGTTTGGTTCTAAAATAGGAACTATTCATGAATTTCAAGCCCATTAGCCTTGTCTCATTTAATCCCATTTTTTTTCAATTAAATTCCATTGTCTTTATTCACTCCTCACCAAGCTCATCACTCATTTTGAGTTCCTTCTTAATATCTATTTGATTCAATATCAATTCAAGGCCATAAATCCATTAAAACCAAAATTTAATCCAATCCCAAGTCTTATTTCACAATTTAAACTCATGGCTCATGTTATAAGGCCCATTGATCTTTTGGTTTATTTTTATAATAAAATGTGAAATTATAGAAGAAAATAATTGCCTGGGAATTAATGGGAAATATTGAACAGATTTTTTTGTATGAAAATGAGCGTGAGGTTGGTCATGTTGGAAAGGCTAGCAATAACGACCAAAGTGAGAAAATAACCAATAATAGTACAGGTTCAAGCTCATTAAGTTCAGTTCCAAAGTGTGATGTTTCAACTTCAATTACCCATCGTCGTCTGAAGGTCAAGTATTGTAGCAATTCAAAATGCAGGAAAATGCAATACAAAATGAATTCGTGTATATCGGTTCCAATAACAGTATCCTAACAGGATTTATTCCAATAACAAAAAAAATATAACGGAAACAAGTTTTGTAGGTTATTACACCAGAATGCTAATTGATTTCAAGGAGAATATTACAATAGGATCACATCTACATAGAAAAGCCTTGAAAAAAAACTTCAGTATCTCTTCATCAATCCGAGCCATCGATCCAACTCCAACCTCTAAGACGCCATCCTCGTCCAACTTCAAGCTTGGCAATCGTACAATTGAGCTCTTTCATTCTCACAGTCATGCTAACCTTCAAGTAGAAAATTACAAAACTTTAATAATCAATACCGAGGGCACATAAGAAAATCTGGATATAAAAATCGGCGACAAAATCCAAATTCTCACAACAGAAGATCAAAACCAAGTATCAGCCACACAATTTCAACATGAAAAAACTCAGAAGAAAATATTGCAGGAAAAACTCAGAAACAATTTTTCATTGATATTTATAAAACAGTCGCAAGAAGGCCAGAATCAGAGGAATAAATTCACAAAACAAACTTAGTTCACTTCTCCAATTTCCAAAGCTCAAAAATTCAGTTACAAACAATTGGTCTAACATAATTCATCAAAAAGCAATTAGAAGAGAAAAAAATCAGTTACAACTAACTGATATGCCAGAAAAATTACAGGAAGAAAAGGACAATTACGAAAAAATTCAGAACTCTCTTCAATCTTTCTTCAAGCTCCTCTCTTCATCAATCTTCATTCTCGAATCGATCCGACAAGCATCATAAAACTCTCATCAAGCCTCATTTTCAATCAACTTGCATTGGCCAACTAACTTTTTCACATTAACCAATTTCGTATAACTGAATACCTGCAAATCATATCAAAAAGAAAGAACACCATTTCAAATATCCCACAACAGAAAATCATATAACAAAATTCTCAACAAAATCTAACAGTTCATAACCGATTCCTAACTAAATTTTACCTGAGTTCATCCTCTATAAAGCTCCATTGAATCTTCAATTTCAGGGGGCTCTCACTTCACTCTCCACGATTCCACCAACTCCTTCTTCATTTCATCTTTCTTATTCAATCTTCCTAACTCTCTTTATCAAGAAAACAACTTCATCTTCTCTCTCAATTTTCGAGTTTTCTAGATTCCTCATTCTTCTTCTTCTTCATTCATTTCTCACAAGTACAAAGATCCAAACTCGGTAAGAAGCATTTTTTGCCTTATCCTGTTTTTGTTGCTCCAATCTGGTTTCGTTTGTTTTTTATTTGTGAAATTCGGTTTGTGGATTTAGGACGAGGGAATGTTCTTATTTAGCGTTTGCGTATGGCGTTTTTGTGGTGGGGGTGGTTGGACGACAAGGTTTAGGGTTTGGACAACGGCGGCGTTAGGGTTTGGAAGGAAAGAAGGTGAAGTTGTTGAGAGAGGAAATAAGAAACACGTATGAGAGAGGGTCATAATCTGAGTTTTATGATTTAATTTGTTTAAGTAATAATATGATTTGTTATGAGTTAATTTTTGGGTTAATGGGAAAATTAAAAGTCATAAACTGAGATGAATGCACCGTTTAAATTAACCAAGGTCATAAGCACACTTTATTGCCATCGAAAGTTATTAAAAATCACAAAAAACCTCATTCATTGCCACCACCCAAATCTCAGAGATAAGGTTGTTGTTTTCTGGCCCATTCCGGCGGTGACAAGTGTCATCATCCGGTAGGAGTTCCTTACCACCATCCTATATGCGTTTGCACATAGTAACTATGATGCACCCTCACGTCCCTGGCCTTTTGATGATCATATTAATTCAATCCAGTAGATCCAACGATCCAGATGAACCAAACCCTTTGACCATGGACCACACCATACACCTTCAGTTTTTTTTCTGCGTGTGGGCCTAAGTCATTTTGCTATCACCACCCCTCATTTCAAGCCCAATTGGAATTTTAACTGAATAATCTACTTTCTGCACCACTCTCCTTATTTCTTTATTTATTTATTTAATTTCTGTTTTATATATGGTTCAATGTAAATCCATAAAAAATACTTAAGCACATAATAAAATTCTACAAAAATTATAGTAGTCTTTTAACTCATTTTAGAAATTTTCTACATTTTTACTTTCTGAATTTTGGAATTTTTCAATTTAATTTCGATTTTCCATTTTATTAGTTTTATATTGATTTCTTTCATGAACACTTTATTTTTTACATTTTATTTCTCCCACTTCCTGTTTGATTTTTGTCCCATTCTTTTTTCTATGATTAAAGCACTTATAATAGAACCTGGAATAATTTTTGGTATATTTTTTAGGCCATTTTGTCCACTATTTTGGGAGTGTTGTTTGTATAAAATCGTGATTAGACCTAAGGTAGATTTAAGTGACCATTTGACATAGTTAGGTTATGATTTTTTAGGAGATTATTTAACACAATATTAGATTCAGGTTAGGAACCTTAGGAAATTAATTTCATATTTTTTCCAGGACTTTTACTATATTTTTAATGCATTGATTTTAGTCAATTCTTCCATTGAAAATCCATCTAGTTTAGCTTAGGATTTTATGGTGCATTAGGACTTAGATTAATTAGGCTTGATCTTAGGATATTAAAAAGCTTTATTGTGGTTTATCCATTGATTTTAGAATGTTGATATCATGCAAGATCCTTTAGTTTTAGGACTTAGGCTTAGAAACCGTTCAAATGCGTTCCCATAAAGCGATTAGCCTTCATTTCGGTTTTATGCCTTATATGCTTTAGAAATTCTTGCAACTTTTTTACCTTAATTCATTTTCGTCGTATTGTTGCATACTCATCTTCACTTTATTTAATAACATCGTCTTTTTATGGAAGGTATTTTTTCGAGGATTCGCTTATGGATTTGGATTATTCTTTATTATGCCTGGATTATTTTTTGTGGTTTGTACTTTGGGATGTTATAGCTTAGAACTTTTATGCTTGTATAGTTCTTATAATTAGGCTAGAAAAGATAAAACGAATCGCTAGAAAACCAAATCTCAAAAATAAAATAAAGAAATAATCGATCCAACGTCGAGTAAATTTTGGAAAAAGGTTAAATAAATCTCATGTGACTTTAGGATTCCTCGATTACCATCGCTCCACTCCAATACACCCAAAAGCAAGCCTTGTATGTTGCATACCATAAGTTGTGCGTCTCAACACCATGCAATCAACCCACCCGATCCACCGTTTCATCTCATTTACGATTCATACACGTTTTTACCCACCATGACGTAGGAGGACCATATCATTCACTATTAATTTTTCATACTCGCATTTCTAGTCTAATATCCGCTTAGGTAGATTTAATCTTTCAAGCCTCACTAACCATAGGTCACCATTAAACTCAATCAACTTAGGGTAAAGTCTAGTTTCCCTTAGAGTTTTTCCTTTCAATTTGAGTCTCACTTCTCACCTTTAAAGAAAAATCAAAAACATTTAAAAGGAAAGTAGGTACAATACGCCACAAGCCTTAAGTTATATGGGAAATGATTAGTGGAGGTCTCCTCCACTCTTCTAGGGTACTTTACAAACGTTCCATTGGGGGTGATCTTGGAAAGTATTCGCTCATGTATCATAGTCTTTAGTATTGTACCCACGATAAACATAAGCTCAAAACACTTCTTCTAAAAGACAATAAACCATCAAGACAACACGTCTTCTCTTATCATCTCATACTCTTTGCGGACGAATGCGACTTGCCTCGACAGTTCAAACAGCGATACAGTAAACACCCTCGAGTCAGAGCCGATAACACCTGAGCTAGAGCTATGGCAACATCATCCTAAAAAATACAAACAAATTCCCGCCTTAGTTAGACGAACTACGACGACTCTGATCCTCATTTTCCCGATGAGGTACGTAGGCAGTGGGGTAGGGCCCATTCGAGCACGATCTTTATTTTCCCTACATTTCCCTATTTCTTTTCGGTTTTATTTTCTAATTCCTCTTCCATTTCAATTCCTTGCCAGTTAGCGCATTTTTTCATTCAAACAACATATTATTGCTCACCCTTTGAAACAGACTAACAAGCGTGGATCCTGTCGGGTACGACGAACGAATTAGGGTGCTAATACCTTCCCATTTTGTAACCGACTTCCGGACCCAGATCTTTGGTTCACAAGGCCTCGTCCTTTCCTTTTTCCTCAGGTTTGTGCAACATTACCTTTCCCATTCCTTCGGGATAAAAATGTCTGGCTGGCGACTCTACCTTTTCCGCGCCACTTTCGCGTTTGTACTAGGATGAAAATCCCGGGAGCAACAGTTTCCACAAAGGTCCTCAATGATCGGTCCCCAGATGCACATAACTATCGAGGTCGTGTAATGAAGTAGGGAAGATCCCTATATCAAGATATTTCCAAGAAGGACGCAGTCTGGGTGTGGAAATCACTACTACCCGCATGACAAGATATCATGAAGCCAAAGTCATTGTCCATGCTAAGTCCAATGGTGCACTCGAGCCCTGGTTACGAGCTCATCTCACAGTAATAGTCCCTAACCCGCCAAAAGAAAACCAGTACAGCCAGATAGTCCAGTATATACATATGATGCATGAAAAATAAATACTGAAAGCAGTAAATAAAGCTATAAATAAAACTGTAAATAAAACAGTAAAATAAACACACAACAACAAACAATCAAACACCCAGTGAAAGAAAAACAAACAAGTGCTAGGAGAGACTCTCAAGGGGAACCAGAGATTTTGGGTTCGATTCTCCAGTAGAGCCGCCAAGCTGTCATTCCCTGGATTTCCATCCTTGTACAAATGCAAAAGTGGCACGAAAAAGGTAGAGTCGCCAGCCAGGCATTTTTATCCCAAAGGAATGAGAAAGGTAATGTTGCACAAACCGAAAAGAAAAGGAAGGACAGAGGTCTTGTGAACCAAAGAAACTGGGTTCGGGAGTCGGTTACGACTTAGGAAGGTATTAGCACCCCATATCATCCGTCGTACCCGACGACATCCATGCTTTCAAAGAAAATGTTTCAAAGGGTGAAGAAATGAAAGTTGCATGTAGAACGGGGCACTACATGCAACTTACACACTCCAACACGCGACGAAATAGACTTATCATTCTGTTACGGTCACATCACGAATACTCAACAAAAAAATTTGATTCCACTCATACAACGACTTTAGTAGGAAGATAACAATGGCGTCATCAAAAAGGTTTTAGTCGCAAGCTAACACTTAGTTTGTCCATAAATAAAATCCAACACACAATCCTTATCGGGTAAAACAAAATGATGAACACCTCATGTCTAGTATACAACCTTGTCATCTCTCTTTAATTCCTTGGCGAGGATTAAAACAATAACAACATTCTCAATCTCATTAGAGACAAATTCCATATACTTTGATTATTCACAAACACATGAGTTTTCCCCTTATAACACGGTGGGAGAACTTACTTGGTGTTTTTTTTGACAAAAACATGTGCGGATAGCAAGAGTCGCCACTGACTTTTATTTTATCTAATAGGAAAGGTTATAAAAGAACAGGAAAGACCTTTTTAAAAAATTTGTGTTCGGGGGGTAGGTTATACAAAGGGAAGGTGTTAGCACCCTTTGTATCCATGGTTATCCATGGGCTCTTAGTTACTTAGCTCACTTGTTTGTTTGAAAAGTGTGAAGTGTGTTTAGAAATTTTCATAAGTCTTTGTAATGATCCTCGTATGGATGTATACAAAGCTTTGAGTTTTTGAAAATTGTTTAAAGGTGAGGTGTGAAAAAGAGTTTTTGAAATATGAGCAAGTAACTAAGAACTACCTACCCTAGACTGGTCTTTCATGTTTCTTTATTTCCTTTCAAGGGTAAGATTGTCCTTACCATTAAGGAGTAAGTAGTCATTTACCTTGGATTTATTAAGGGACGGGCGTATGGTCATCGTATGGTCAAAGAAAGTAACTTGTAGGGGTGTCTTAGCAATTCGAATGGACGATCATCATTTTTTCCGTAGGGACAAAATCATTATTTTGTAGGCAACCTCAAATGGACTTATGATCTTTTGAATCTGAAGGGACTTGATGATTTTTTCTGTAGGGACTTTGCTTTAAGACACCCCCACGTTCGAGGGACTTGACCATGTATTTAAGGCAACCAAGAGGGGAAACCCTGGGATGTGCAGATGAAGATCGTATAACGATCGACTTACGTGTGTGAATATTAATTTTAGATATTTATCTTAAAAGTTAGTGGGCTAGATCCAATTATTTTTGCATACATTCTTTCCACACCCCAGGTTTACTAACCACGCATTTAATATTTAACGGAAATTAAAAGCAGAAAAATAAAGTCCTACGCTCTTACATCATAGGGGAGGGGTACATTTGTCTTTTAGGGGGATTGCGGAAATTAAAATGCGGAATTTAAACCTACTTAATTATTACATATGAGGAGCAATTACATAATCGGGAAAAGAAGTGCAAAGAAATAAAATAATATTGTGCGTCCTATACAAATTCTTCAAGAAAATAAATAAAGAAAATAAAATTAAGTTTAAGAGAAATAATTAATTGTTTTAAGAAAATTAGGGTTTAAAAAAAAGGGTTTAAGAGAAAAAATCAGGATTCAGGAAAAAAGTTAGCGTTTGTTAAAATATAGGGTTTGATTAAATCTAAATATAATTAATGAACTTAATTTGTAATTTTTCCTAATAAACTAAATTAAAAAAAATGTCATATGAAGAAAATATTTAAAATTGATTATGAAATTTGTTGTTTTTATAAAAAGATTAATGGAGGTTAGTTTTTAAATTAATGGTTAATTATATTTAATTAATTAGTTCAAATAATAATAAAAAAGTTAGAAAAAAAAACAAAATAAAAAACGCCTAAAAGGAAAGGGGAAACCTGGGATTCGAACCCAAGCCCCTATGGTCACACATGTGCGCCCTAGCCGCTGGGCCAACAATCCTGCAACGTAAATAACTGGAAAACAAAAATTATATTATAAAATAAAATTCAAAAAAACAGATGGCGCCAAATGATCGTCTTCTTCCTTGGTCTTGCCTGGTATTTGCTACGAAACTACTTCAAATTAGCTACGAATATTTCGTAGCTAATTGACCTGCGTTTTTCAAAACATCACAAACACACATGATTAGCTAAAATTATTTACACCAAACGATTCCCCACAACCTGCACAATCCAAATATGTCCTTAACTCGTCTTGAAATTGCTTCAATCGAAAGTGCCCAATTTGGACCTCCGAACCCTAGCCATGGTGGATTCTCAAACCTGCAATAAAAAATCAATCCAGCCAACCAGAAACATTCTATGCTACATCATAAACAACATACAAACATCAAAAACGATTTATAACACAAGAATCAATGAAATCAAAAAAATTCAAGAAAACCATGAAGTGTGATTCGGCCTATGCATGTTATTATGGTTTTGATAAAGGTAAGGATGGAAACATGTCTATAATGCTTCAATAAAACAATTGCAACCTATAGAATGCTTTGAAAAGACCTTGAATTATGAAACCAAAAAATGAATTTTTCTTAAAAAATTTGGAGTTTGAAAGTGGTTTTTTGCTCTCTGAATTCATCCTCTCCCCTTGTAATATTGCTATGTACTTATAATAGAACGCATTAGGTCAGATTTTGGGCTTTGGTTGTATGGATTTGAGTTACTTTCATGTGAAGGAATCCCATTACCATAATTGTCACAAAATCAAATATTTTCATATCACATTGGTCTTGTACGAATTTGGAAGAATTCAATCACTTTGAAAATCATATATTTGATCCAAAAATAATTTTTAGATCAAATCTTTGATTTTTTATAATTTATTTTAATTAAAAATGATTTTAAATGATTAAAATCAAATATAATATAAAATAAATAATAAAAATCATAAAATATTGTCATTGGGTCGTGAATGGACTTATCTTCAAGTTTGGATTGAAACATTATAGGCCCATTTGGAAAAATCTTGAGTTTAGACCTTTTTTGCTTCATACACCTCTTGAAAATTTCCAAACTTTGACAATGTATAACTTCCTCAATTTTGATCCCATGAAGGTATTCTATGACTTTTTAGAAAGCTTAAAGTGTCCTCTAATCAACCATTTTGGTCCCATGTCCATATCACTTACCATTTTTAAATTATGAGCTTTGGAAAAAGCTGATTTTTTGTTGACTTTCAAAAAGACCTATAATGTCTTAGCTCATATCTTTCAAATGAAGCATTTTTGGACTTGGCTTGTGAGACATAAAGTTGTAGAGAATTGGATTTTCTTCAAAATGAGCTTTGGATGGGAAACTTTTGATGAAGTATGTGAAAGTTATGGCTGGTCAAAGTTCAGTTGACTTTTCCTACACAACCATAATTTAGCAACTCCTTATTTTTGATGATTCTGAGGTTTCCTTGATGAATCATGATCAACCCTTGATCAAATGTTGAATTTCACCTCATAATCTTGATGTTGACCAAAAATCTTGAAGTTTGACTTTGTGTTGACCATAGTTTACTTGTTGACCAAGTTAACTAATTTTTAAGTATTTGAGTATCTGACTGGCCAAACTTGTTGGGAAAGCTTTGAGACTTGTCATGAGGATCCTTTAAGGTATGTGTGATGTTATGAAGTCCACTTGAGGCTTTGGAAGTCCACTTTGCTTGGGGAAACTCAAAACCCTAGTTCTAAGATCCATTTTTCAGGAGGAGGCTTTGTCTGGTGAAACCTTCAATCCCTTTGACCAATTGAGAATCTTGTGACTATTAAGAGACCTCTTGAGACACATCATATTGAAGATGGGAGGGCAAATTTTGGGGTACAACAGCTTCCCCTGTTCAATTTTTTGAAACCTGAGGAGTTAGATTGGCATGTACGCCATTCGTGACTTGAAGGTTGAAGGGGATTTAACACTAAAGCCCAAAAATTTGCACTCGCCGGTGCGCAGAGTGACACTGTTGGTTGGTTATATTTCTTGAATGAGCTTAAAGATGCCATTATGAGTATTCGGAGATGGGCTTATAGATGCCATCCAAATTACCAGAAGGTAGGAGTATTTGCATGTTGTTACTGCACTAAGTATCAACACTAGATCTTCGTATAGATCATCTCTGAACTATCTCTATAACATGAATGAGTTAAATATCAACACTAGATCTTCGTGTAGATCGTCTCTGAATTGTCTTTGGGGAAAAAGATATCCTGCACTAAGTATCAATATTAGATCTTCGTATAGATCGTCTCTAACATGTCTTGGGAAAATATCTTGATTGAAGTATCAGAAGAAAATCTCTGAAAACATTCTGCACTAAGCATCAACACTAGATCTGCGTATAGATTGTCTCTGAACTGTCTCAGGGAGAAAAAGATATCTTGCACTAAGTATCAGCACTAGATCTTCGTATAGATCGTCTCTGACCTGTCTTGGGAAAATATATTGATTGAAGTATTAGAAGTAAATCTCTGAAAACATTATGCAATAAACATCAACACTAGATCTTCGTATAGATCGTCTCTGAATTGTCTCAGGGAGAAAAAGATATCCTGCACTAAGTATCAACACTAGATCTTCGTATAGATCGTCTCTGAATTATCTCAAGGACTTGGTAACATTTATCTGACTGTAAACTATCCTGAAAAAGAAAGATTAGTTTATGTAGGATTGCATGACATGAAATATAAATGAGGATGTCGTATGCATTATGGATGCGTATGCCATGATATGATGTGAATGATGTATGAATGAATTATGCAGTTGAATCGCATTAGTAGCTTCGTATAACAATTGCTGGCCGGGGAAAATAAATCTCGATTCGTTGCTGAGGAATATGAAGACTTTGTTCCTGTCTTGTTTTAGAATATCGTACTTAGGATCTTCCGTTTTCCGTTCTTCGTACTTCTTATTGAAGTAATTCCTGAATATCCTGATTGGGGATAAAAGAGATGGAAATTCCCCTGAGGATCTCGTAGAGTCAGAAGTACAAGAGGCTACTTGGAGTGTTTTGTTAGAATATATCCGTAAAGATTACTCTGTGGGGATGAACTGGCAAAGATTTGTTGGATTCCTACCTTCGATCGTTCTTAGTAAATGCTATTATTGTATTTTATGCATTTCTGGTAAACATCAATCTTATTCAAAAGCATATATACATTCAAACATAATCAACAAATGTTTTTCGCTAAAGTAAAAAGGGGAAAAGTAAACCTGAATTCGAAAATAGAATTGTATTAATTTAGAAAGTGGCCTATAAACAGGCAAGTTTGAACAAGGAGAGGAAAATCCTAGTAAGAGGAATTCGTCATACAAAAACAAGGAAAAATAGCTATGTGGAAGTGATCCTATTGAGTTTCAACTCTGCTATTGTTATTATCTTCAAGTATCTCATCTCTTGTTATCGGAATAGAACTGATTGGACTGATCTACACCTGTTTGAACTTGATATATGTAGTACAACCAGTTGATATTACATGGGTGATCCAACGAGACATAGTCGTACACTTTAATCCCTAACTTTTTCCTGGACTGCCCTTTCAGGTTTTCAGTCCATCGGGATACCCTTTTTTGCCCAAGCCACCTTCTCAGGTTTTCGACTTGTCGGGTGTACAATTTATATATATATATATATATATATATATATATATATCCCTAATTTTTCCCCGAACCCTTTTGGTTCGCCGGGATGCCCTTATTTTTGCCTAGGCCAGTCAACCTAGCGGGCTCTTTTTATTCGTAGTATTTTTTTACTATGTCTGCGTTCACAGGTTGTGGGAAGTCTTTACCATCCATAGTAGTAAGCATCATAGCACCCCCAGAAAATACCCCTTTGACTACAAATGGCCCTTCATATGTGGGAGTCCATTTTCCCCTAGGATCACCCTGTGGTAATATGATACACTTGAGTACCAAGTCTCCAGCCTGATATACTTGTTGCTTGACCCTCTTATTAAAGGCTTTGATCATACGCTTCTGATACATCTGACCATGACAAACAACTGCAAGCCTCTTTTCATCAATCAAGTTTATCTGGTCAAGTCGAGTCTGAATCCATTCATCTTCATCTAGATCTGCATCTTTCATAATTCTCAAGTAAGGGATATGGACTTCAATAGGTAAAACTACTTCCATACCATATACAAGAGAGAATGGGGTTACTCCGGTTGAAGTACATACAGTGGTACGATAACCATGAAGAGTAAATGGTAACATCTCATGCCAATCTTTATATGTAACTGTCACCTTCTGCAAGATCTTCTTAATATTCTTGTTGGCGGCTTCCACTGCGCCATTCATCTTTGGTCAATATGGAGAAGAATTGTAATGCTTAATCTTGAACTGCGTGCGGAGTTCAGTAATCATAGTATTGTTCAAATAAGTACCATTGTCAGTGATAATCCTCTTAGGGATGCCATACCTACATATAAGATTATGTTTGATGAACCGAGCCACAACATTCTTGGTAACAGAAGCAAGTGAGGCTTCCTCTACCCACTTTGTAAAGTAATCAATAGCAACGAGAATGAAATGATGTCCATTGGAAGCAGTAGATTTGATCTCACCAATCATATCAATGCCCCACATGGCAAAAGGCCAAGGAGTAGTCAGAACATTCAATGGAATTGGAGGCATATATACTTTATCAGCATAGATCTGGCACTTATGACAAGTTTTAGAGTGCTGATAGCAATCAGCTTGCATGGTAAACCAATAATAACCTGCTCTCAAAATTTTCTTATCCATTGTATGCCTAGTAGAACGAGTACCAAAGATCCCATCATGCATGCCTTCCATAATTTCTCTTGCTTCCTTCTTATCCATACAACGAAGCAAAGTCGAATCGTGATTGCGCTTGTAAAGAATTCCATTACTCAGGAAAAACTAGGCAGAAAATCTTCTCAGAAACTTCTTGTCATTGATAGATGACCCTTCAGGATACTCCTGAGTTTCGAGATATCTTTTCACTTCATGGTGTAGCGGTAAAAACATGAGTGTAAGTTATTGATTAACTCAACTCAAAGTAACAGAGTCGCCATCGCGCTTTTATTTTATTCCAAGAGTCAAAGGAAAAAAGAACGAATAAAATCCTAATGAATCTAAAAGCAAAAAGAAGAGATAAAAGAAACACAACAAAGAACCGGGTAAGGGGATAGGTTACACAGTGGGAAGGTTTTACGCACCCAAAATGTCCGTGGTACCCACGGGAGCCCTTTGAAAAATTTATTGCTTTTGGTTTGAAAAAAAGGTTTGTTAAATGAGAGTGGAGGGATGAGAAAAGAATTATTTTTAATATTTTTGTGTTTGGAGAGGTTTACCACCTCATGCCTACGTACCCACAAAGTGAAATGCAAGATCTAAACCCCGTAGTTTGTGGTACAAATAGTGAAAAGGGTGAGTTATGATTAATTTTATCAAGTGAAGAGAATTTGTTATCTTCAAGTGGATAGCCAAACAAACTACCATGAGAATGAAGGCATGGACTCATACATCATTATGGGGAGGGCTCCAACTCGGATAAAATCAACGAGTATGCCACTAAACCCCCAAAAATGACAAGAGACTCAATTACATCAAACTACAACCATGGAGATTGAGAGACTTGCACCCGACTAAAGAATAATGACTCATAATCGACACACTTTTTTACAGAAAATAAACAAAAGTGCACAAAGGCACAAAACAACTTGAATGAGTTTGATTCTTTTTATTTTTGAATTAAGGTCAACATGATTAAATTTATTGATTTTAAAAGAAAAGAAAAATGGTGAAAGTACACTTGACAAAGTCAAGGTTTTGTTTATTAAAGAGGTGGTGATTTAAAAAGAAGGAATCCTTTGAAAAAGGGAGAAGATTTTGAAAATTAAAGAAGGGGAGGAGATGAAGGGACTATCCTAAAAAGAAAATAAGGAGATAAGGGAAGAAAGATCTAACCAAACTTGATGATACTTCAAATTATGAGCATAAGAGTTCCATCCTTATAAGCTAGCAAATGGCCAAATAAAGGCAAGTTCCAACTTCATGAAGGTCAAGGCAAAGGAAATATGTCCTAAGAATCTAAGTCCAAATCTTCATTCCAAAGCCAAAGATATTAACGATTAGTCCACAAATTAAAGTCATAAGTTTTTTAGAAGTTTAATCCTTTATTAATGTTTTTGTATCCAAATGGACAAATGGAAAATCAACAACAAAATAAGAGCAAATAATAAACATGATAATGGATGAATAAAGTATAATAAAGCAAAATAAAATAAAATAAACAATAAAAGTGCAAGAATTTAAATGTTAGTAGCAAAAGCAAATCAAAGTGCAAGAATCTAAAATATTAATAATAATAATAGTATAATAATATTTACATAAGAGTGGTATGATGAACTTAATCAACCACAACCAAAAGAGTAACCAAAATCGAAAGGCAACCGGATCCGCTTAGCATCTTGCACTATAGCGATTAATCAAGGCAATTCGAATCGAATTCAATGAAATTTGAAAGGAGATTGGGAGACCCAAAGCACCTACGCATCAAACATTCATAAGTCTCGATTCTTAATGCAATATGATTAACCACTTTGGGATTACGCGACCAACAAGAGGTCCGGTCCACGAAAGTGCAAGTACCCAATTAGATTTTTATTCCGAAGTCGGGACACATTTAGGTCTATGTTATGCAATTGACGAGTAATTTACGAAGTAATTACCCGACAAATGAGGCCGGCCACCACCAATTAAGGTGAACAATGTTAGTGATAATGCATGCGAGATAAACGATATGTAAATCGTTATCCGGACGCAATACCGCACAAAACTAAAGGTGAATACCAAATTGAGTCACACTCATGGTATTCTTCCATCCTTAAGTTCAATCACTCATCTCGGTGGATTCAAGCATGAAAATGTATCACTAATGCAAAGTACCTTAAATAAATTGAATAATCCACTTAAAGGTAGTTTTGAAATAATGAACTTTAACTACTCTAATCTACACCCAAAGTTCAATGAAATTAAGGAGAAATCACTCCCAAAAGTGCTTCTCAAGGTAAAAATAAAAAGGAGGAAGAAGAAGAAAGATGAGCCAAAAAGGGCTTAAAACAAGCCAAAAACACCATTCTGACTTGTTTTAACCGGTTAACCATTCGGTTAACCGGTTAACGCAAGCAAAACTTGCGCAGTTTTAAATATGGTTAACCGGTTAATCAATTTATATTATAAATGGTTAACCGGTTAATGTTGTACCAGTAGCAGAGAAATGCAGAAAATTCAGCATGATCCATTCTAAAACCTTTTTACAAACATTTGATGATCATGATCTGAATATGCACAAATTTTAAAACCAAAATATAGTGAAATCCCTGCAATCAAACAACAAATTAAGATCCAAAGGATCTAGAAACAAAGGCAACAAAGATCTACATCTTGAATGTTGATGGTGAATATGGGTTTATGGAGAGAGTGAATTACCAAAAACACTTCTTCAAATTGGACCAAGTCAAGCTAGATCTACTGAAATTGATGAACAAAAAGAAGAATATGATGAAGGTTTAGCTCAAGTTAGTCTAGAATTAAATGTGAATTCTTGATAACTTCAAAAAGAGGAAAAGAGCTTTAGTGAGATTTTTGGTTTTGGGAGAATGTTTTGCAAGGGGTTTTTTGGCTCTCAAAAGCTTGGTGAATGAATGAAATTATGGTCCTATTTAAATACTTTAGGTATGGGAATTTGGTGGAATGAAGCTTTCTTTGGTAATTAAAATTAGGCTTGGTAATTGCAAATTTGGTGGGAAATGGAAAAGAGTGGTGATTAGTGAGGGTTTATGGTAAAAAATGATCAAAGTGATGTAGAGAAATCAAAGACTAATGGATCTAGAATTTTCCAATTATAACAATGATTTAATGGTGCTGAATTTGAATAAAATATTCAAATTTCGCACTGGTTAACTGGTTAACCAAGCCAAAATTTGAATATTTTATTCAAATGTGGTTACTTGGTTGTTGTGGCCTGTAACACCCCCCTTTCTATACCCCAAATAAGCAATTAAATCACTTAGGCACATATTCAAAATTTCATCAGAGTATATTTGAAAACCGGTATAAAAGAGCAATGCCATATTATACTTGAAATTGAAAACATACAACACCTGCTCAATAAAGATATGCAACAAACGGGGTAACTTACATACACAAGGATTTCATCCTTACACCCGTATTAATCAATTCATTAAACAGCGGAAAATAAAACATAACAATTTCAAACTTATATACTTATCATAAATATATCTGCAAGTTTGAATCACCAAAATACTTCCATGTTTACATAAAACATTTCACATCAAAATACATATACAAATGTATCCACAAAAGGCATCAAGCCAACCCTAGCTACCCGGTGCTACATATCAGAGCCGACCGACCAAAAGATGAAGACGAACTTCACAAAAATATCATCCAGCAAACTACCTTGCAATGCCTCATAGAGCATCATAAAACAACAGAAGGGTGAGAGACATTATCATAATAACATTGCATATAATTATATATCTCAACATATAAAAATGCACATAAAACATATTCTCACCACACATTTTATTTCCTCATCACCTATACACATCGCAACGTGTACATACAAAAATCAAGCATGTTCATCATGCACCAATTCATTAATTCACATAAACTCGTATTATTTATGTTTATTCCTCAATTCTATTCATTCCGCATAAACATACGTCTAGCTATGTTTAATCACACATATACATTACAAATATATAAACCACAAACATATACATATCAAACATGCATATATACAATCAAGTATGTTTCATCACACATACTATCATCTCCATAATACTCCAAATAAACATATGCACATTCATGTTTATTTCTGCATATCATAATTAAAATGATAAAAATGCAACTCATAGAGACCGACACACGACTCTATGCAGATGCAAATGCGGTACCGACTCAACATTTCAGCAGGTTCTCTCAGGAACCAAATGGAATCATCGCTTGTTACCTAAAGTAACTCCCCGTTGGGCATACGATGTTCCCCATTGCTCACACCCCACATGGGCACACAATGTTTATGGATTGCTCACACCCCACACGGGCACACAATCAATGTGAATAAATCACTCATCGCTCACACCCCACACGGGCACACGATGTTTCTGGATTTCTCACACCCCACACGGGCACACAATCCGATCACTCACACCCCACATGGGCACATGATCTTGTTGTAGTCATCGCTCACACTCCACATGAGCATACAATGCTACAACGGATTCACAAAGAATCCCACAACACAAGAATGCATACATTATGCTTACATGCAAAATGAAACACAACATTCTTGAAAATGCATACATATTCACAATATAATTATGCATTCATCTCATACAATTTACATACATTTGCATTTAATTCAAGCAATGTATCTACTTGCCAAACGGCCACAACACAACAATCAAACCCACAATTCCATAATTAACATAATTACGTTTTATCGGAAAAGTCAGGAAAAAGTAGGCTAAACATTACATATTTTAGCATCATTAGATTCTACATGTTTTTAGCTTCGAATCGATATAAGGATCACTAAAAACGAATACCCGGAACTCAAGTTACGAAACAAAACGTAAAAACCCAAAAATCTTCCCAGGCTCGTTGAGCGAAACTCACCCTGGAACTTTCGCTGAGCGAGGGGTAGCTCGTTGAGCGACCACTGCGATTTCAGCAACATACCAGCTGTGAACAGTCAACCTTAACCACTCCAAAACTCCTCTAAACCCATACAAACATGATCAATAACATATATCTAACATCATACTTCGATTATAACGATTTCTAACCGATTAATCTACCAATTTCTCACATTTTCTCTCAAACCCTAACTATTCATCTTCTCTAAACTTCCATAAAAACCAAAACTCAACCAATCAAACACATACATAATCATACACAATATTAAGATAACAATGCTTATCACCCTTACCCGATTATTTCAATTTCTCGGAGCAATCTTGAAGCTTTTCCAACTTTCCCTCTTTTCTCTTCTTTTCTCTTCTCTCCTTTTTCTTTATTCTCTTTTTCTTTCTACATTTTCTTTCTCTTCTTACCAACTTATACTCTTTCTCAGTCTCTTATATTTTCTTTCTATTTCTACTCTCTCCAACCAAATATCATTTTCTCACAAAATACCAATTCTACTAATTTCTAACTTATCACTAATTAACAAAAGTCTAGAATACCCTCTTATCCAATTTTTACCCGAAAATTCATAAAACGTTAAAAATCACAACATGACATATCACCACATTAATTCCTCAACATCAAATATCATCATGATAATTTCACAAATAAAACAATTATCATATAAATAAAATAAAAGACTTCACAAAATTTGGGAAAATCGAATCGGGGCGTTACATGGCCCGGTTCTTTTTGTACGTCGAATGAGGCATGGAAATAAACACATGAACCTTGGAATTCCTTGAATGAATCAATTAACTTGGGAAGTCCTTGATCAGATAAATTTGAATTATTTGCGGATTAACTTCGACTTTTGTCTGTGAAATTTTACTCGAGCTGCAGGACTGCTATTTTTGGCATTTTCAATGGTTCCTCTTCCTGAAAAAGGTTAGTAAAAGGAAACAAAATATTTTTGGATTTTAATTAATAGTTACTAAACATAAAAAAATAAAGTAAATAAAGGCAATGGTGATCCCTTGTGAGGCATAAATCTAACCCGAGAAGAACCGAGCCACCAGTGTGATCTTATTTGTATGCAAGATGCAGATGAAAAATGCGAAGAAAACATAGGGAACAAATTAGGGTTCTACAGCTGCCCCTATTTAAGTTTCTTCAATCTGGAGATATGAAGATTGACATCTTCGTCTCTGCAAGATGGGAGAGACTTAAATACAGAAAACCCAAATTTTGTCCTAAGAGAACATGATATGATATGATTATGAGATGATATGATATGCAAACCCAAGATCTCTATGGGGAAAACACGACCACCAGAGGAAAGCGAAAGCTTGGGGACACAGAAGAAAATCCCGCTGGGGAAAACGAAAGACACCAAAAGAGTGACTAGGAAAATAAATCACTGGATAACTGACTCTATATGGGGGAAAAGTTCAATGATATAATCAAGGTAAAAGATTCAACGAGGAAGAGTAAACACTCTGCCAGGGAATAACAACCAATCAAAGTATTCAAATCCAAAAATGGAGGAATACCGATTTGGAACAGAATCATCAACTACCAGTTTACTGGGTAGGAAAACAAGGGACTCGACTATCGATTTACTAGATATGAGCAAAGCAAATAGGGATAATCTCCACTACCTGTTTACTAGGTAGAAAAATATCAACTACCGGATTTAATGGGTAGAAGCTCAAGCAAAGGGAAACAATTTCTATTACCTTTTTACTGGGTAGAAAGAAGAACTCTCGACTACCAGATTTACTGGGTAGGAGTACAAACAAAAGAGCTTGATTAGCTTGGTAACATTACCCACTATCGAATATTTGATAGCTTAATTCCAAAGTAATATACTCAAGTTGGGGAAGGTATTTCCCACTATCAAATAATGATAGCTTAACTCCAAAGCAATAAAAATTCACCAAAAGGACAAAAATTCAATCCAAGAACAAATTGGAGAGAAACGGTCAAACAAGACTCATCCCGAGGAGGAAATATCTCAACTGGGGAAATTCAATCCAAATAATAACTGGGGAGGAAACTGAATCAAAATTATCCACGAGAAACAAACTCAGTGGGGAAATAGAAAGGATCAATACTTTTTGCTTAATGGTTGACACTTTAATTTGAGAGAAGACAACGCACACTCTGAGGGAAAAAAACATACCACAGAGCATGGAACAATGATAAATGCAAGAATGAAAGCAAACGATGCTATGCTTATGCGTATGAATATGCGTATGAATATGCGTATGAATATGTTGACAAAACAGACATAAAGATAAGCAACGGGTGACACAAACACCACAACAACCGGATACTCGGCTAATCCCAAAGCAACAATGCTGGGAACCATGCTGGAGATTCAATTTGAAATCCTGCAGGGGAACATCAAAAGCCATAAAAGGAATAAAATCCTGCTACAAGGCATAACTCAGACTGGGAAAACAATTGCTAGGGATCCAATCCACAAAGCAATCTTCAAGAATCCATAAAAGGATAACACCAAAAATTCCACTCTGAGAGGAAAACATGTTGGAGAAACACCAATCAGCACAACTTCTTCCACTCTTTGGGGAAAGAGGGAAATATCCTTGTTAAACACTGATGGGGACAAATTTCCTTACAACTCTGTTTCGAGAAACCAAATAAAGATCTACCAGGGATGCAAATAAAGCATATTCTACTGGAGTATCAAACATCAAACATCAAATTTACGTAGGGACACCGCCTTGATGAGGAAAGGTAATAATCTTCCGGGCATGGGGAAAGCTTCCATGATCCTTGCTAAGGACAGAAGTGCTTTTATTAAGAATCGAACTCCTGCGGGGAATAATCATCAAACCGTTCCTGTTCCACTTGGGGAAAGAGTCATGCCACTCTTGCTCTGCTTGGGGAAAAAGTCATGCCACTCTTGCTCTGCTTAGGGAAATAGTGTAATACTTGCTGAAGATCAAATAGGAATCTGCGGGAAACCATCACACGCAGCCCTACTGGGGATCTAAAAATCAATGGAGATCAATTGCCACTGAAAATTCCAGACTTTTTGACCCATATGGGGATACCAGAAGTTAACATCATATCAAACACAATTACAAGGGATTTTAAATCAATACACACCATCAGGTGAAAGAAAACCTCTAAACTGACTATTATATCAATTCTTCTACAAAGGGATGCAACCAACTCAAGCTAAGGAACAAGAACTCGGCCGAGGATTCCCAATGCTTCTCAAGTCAAAGGTAAACTACTAAGGAAAAGATCAAAACTCAGCTGGGGATTTTCAAGAATATCCCTTCCAACAAATCTTCTAGGGAAGGAAACAAAACTAAGAGCAATTACGACACCCGTTCATGCTTGTTGGTGGGGCACAAAACATCATTATCATCAACATGCCAGGACCATTCAGGAATTCCGTAAGGACACAGTCAGATCAAACCCTGCTTTGGGAGAGACAAGTTACACATATCTGGACTTTACGATCCTTGGAATCACTATTGATATCCTTTATTTGTTCATAATATCAAAAGAAAAATGTTTTTATAATATTCAAAGATTAAATTTATTAAATTTGTTTCAAAAATCATCATCAATAATAAATTGAAATTTTGTAAACAAAAACAATATAAAGAATTGCAATCGATTGGATAAAAGCTCAAATTCATTGATAAAATGGTAGTCAGCAAATGGCATGACTCCATGGATCATTACAAGTTTGAAAAATGGTAAATACATGGAAAAAGGCTACATTGAAATACAATGATCACTATTCTCCCTATCAACTTTGAACTCCAATGTGTCCGAAGCTTCAGTCAAGGATGAGTGAATAAGGGTATTTGATGGGCAATTCTTATGAAAGATAGAATCTGAAATTCTCGGTTGTTTCAAGTGATCCAATCTGTCGATGCAGTTACTTGCCATGATCCCTAACTTTTGCCTAGAATGCCCTTTAGGGTTTTCAATCTACCGGGATAATTATTTTATTTATGTCTCTACTTTTTTCTTGGACCGCCCTTTCGGGTTTTCAATCCACCGAGACGCTCATTTTTGCCTAAGCCGCCCTTTCGAATTTTCAACTTAGCGAGCTGTTCTTTTATATTTTTTAGGCGAAGTATTTCTTGACTACATCTGCATTCACAGGACGAGTGATCTCTTCACCATCCATAGTTGCAAGAAGAAATGAACCTCCAGAGAAGGCTTTCTTAACAACATATGTGCCATCATAGTTTGGAGTCCACTTGCCCCGAGAATCTATAATGAAAGACTGAATCTTTTTGAGTATGAGGCCGCCTTCTCTGAATACACGAGGTTTGGCCTTCTTGTCGAAAGATTTCTTCATTCTTTGCTGGTACAACCGAACATGACACCAAGTTGTTATTCTCTTTTCCTCAATTAAATTCAACTGGTCAAATCTACTCTGACACCATTCAACCTTAGTCAACTTGGCTTCCATCAAAACTCTCATTGATGGGATCTCAACCTCGACGGGGAGCACTGCTTCTGTACCATAAACAAGTGAGAAATGGGTTTCCCCTGTTGAAGTGCTGACATATGTACGATACCCATGCAAAGCAAAAGAGAGAATCTCATGCCAGTCCTTATATGTTACAACCATCTTCTGAATGATCTTCTTAATGTTCTTATTCGCAGCTTCAACAGCCCCATTCATCTTCAGTCTATAAGGAGAAGAATTATGATGTTGAATCTTGAATTCTTCACAAATCTCTTTCATCATCTTATTATTAAAGTTCAAACCATTATCAGTAATGATTCTATTCTAAACACCATATATGCAGATAATGTTATTCTTGATAAACTAAACCACAACTTGCTTGGTCACATTAGCATATGATGCCGCTTCCACCCACTTGGTGAAGTAGTCAATTACTACAAGAATAAAATGATGTCCATTCGAAGCCTTGGGTTCAATCATACCAATAATATCAATGCCCCACATAGAGAAAGGCCACGGGGAAGAAATTACATTGAGATGAGTTGGCAGCACATGAATCTTATCAGCATACACTTGGCACTTATGGCACTTTTTCCCATACTTGTAACAATCAGATTCCATTTTCAGCCAATAGTAACCTACTATCAACATCATTTTAGCCATTGCATGCCCACTAGCATGAGTACCAAAAGATCCTTCATGAATTTCTTTCATTAACATGTCTGCTTCGTGTCTATCCATGCATCTGAGCAAGACCATGTCAAAATTCCTCTTATAAAGCATATTTCCATTCAGGAAGAAATTGTTTGCCAATCTCCTCAAAGTCCTCTTATCTTTATCGGATGCCCCAAATGGGTATTTTTGACTCAGGAGAAAACATTTAATATCATGATACCAAGGCTTGTCATCATGGACCTCTTCAACCGCAAACACATGAGCTGGTCTTTCAAGTCGCATCACTCTGATCATGGGAACATCATTCCACTGGTGCACCTTTATCATAGAAGCTATAGTTGCCAAAGCATCTGCCATCTGATTTTCATCGTGAGGCACATAATGAAACTCAACTTTAGTGAAGAAAGTTGATATCCTCCTGGCATAATCTCTATACGGAATCAAGTGAGGTTGATGAGTTACCCACTTACCCTTGATCTGATTGATTACCAAGGAAGAATCTCCATACACATCAAAATGCTTAATCCTCAAATCAATAGCTTCCTCAAGACCCATAATACATGCCTCATACTCAGCTACATTATTGGTACAAGGAAACATCAACCTTGTAGCAAAAGGAATATGTGAACCATGGGGAGTAATGATCATTTCCCCAATCCCTCTTCCGCATGCATTTACAACACCATCAAAAACTAAACCCCATCGAGATCTAGGCTCCGACCCTTCCTCAATTAAAGGTTCATCAATGTAAACACCCCAAATTTGCCCTCACTAAGTTCACACCATGGCTTGTGATCTTTCATATTTGCATAAGTATAAGCATATCATCTCATATTGCATTTTTGTCTCACTGCATAAGTTCAAGTTCATCTGCACCTAGGGTTTGTGATTTGCGCAATCCAAGGATCCATCTGAGCCACTCCAAGGTCATCAATAATTCCAAGAGGGTCCATGTATGTTCGATCATCATTTTATATCCCTCAAATATCAAGGAAGTCAAAGAATCACAAGAACTTGGAAAGCATGGAAGTTGAGCTAGGGTTTCACTACACAGATGACCTGAAATTAGGGTTTTGGTTTCAGAGGCCATAACTCCAATTTTTTTGGTCATTCTTGTTTGTAATGGTCTAAATATGTTATAAGGATCATGTGTACCAAGTTTGATGAAGAAATTCATTGTGGAAGCCATCTGTTCACTGGGTAACTTCTTGAGCAAGTCAGAGCAAAATCAGGGCTTCTGAGGCCCCCATGAATGGAACTAAAGTGGATTTTTCATCAAATTTAAGTTATATGATCTTTATTTGATCATTGAAGTGCTTGGAATTTCACAAAATTGAAGGAAAATGAGCTAAACCAAAAGTTGCCAAAAATGGAAATGACTTGTAATGTAAACTTTCCATTTTGGGAAAGTATTTCAACCTCCTCTTTCTCAACCAAAAATGCTTCAAATGAAAAATTGTTGGTCATGAAAGTTGTAGATTGGATCATTCCCTTTTCAAAAAGTACAAGAACAAGTTCTAATTCATTGTGGAACTCAAGTTATGGCTTGTCAAAGTTGGCAAAAATCACATAATTTTCAAGAATGCACCAAAGAGGGATTTTTGCAAAACCTCTTGCCAAGCTATTTTATGACTTCAAACACACTTCTATGTATCATAACATCATAGTGCATAGCCTAAAACTCAGAATTGCCCAAAGAATCTCAAGATTTCATGCCTCGCCCATGAAGAAATCCAAAAGGGGCCAAAACTTCATAGAATTGCAAAAGGGCACATAACTTTGTTTCCACTAGCTGAATTGCCTCAAATCCAATTCTACGGACCTCCTTGATCTCAGCTACACCAATACAAGCCAAAAAGCTAGCTGGAAGAATGCCCATACCTCAAGTACAAGTCATGTTGACATTTTGGCAACTTGCCCATACCAATCACAACACTCAACCACCCACTCTCTGGCCAATCCAGACCTTACAAGCATGCTTCAAGGATACATTTTCATAAGACATACAAGCTAAGAGCTCCAAGAAATCAGCATACACGAAATCACTCCAACTTGCAAAAGCCTTCGAAACTCACTACTCAACCACTCAAATTCAAAGCAAATTTCACCATTCATCTCAAAATCATCTACTGAACACAAAGCAACCATTAAAACAGCCAAAAACACCCCATAACCAAAACACGATTCTTGGCCAGTTGAAGTGCAATCACACAAACCAGCCAAAACAAACTCCTTCCAAGCCTCAAAGCTTCATCAGGAAGGTCATTGGAGTCAGCTTGCACAAGAGAGGAGGCCCAGAAGCTCCAAACTGAGGAAGCTCAACCTCAGGTAACCTCTTCAAACTTTTTTCCAGAAATGTTATTTTAAGTTCCTAGAATGATCTTCATGCTTCACTGATTACACTGCACTTCTTACTTTTGAGAATGGTTGAGAAATGAGCTTGTATGCATGTTCTGAAACTTTTGCCGTTTTTGAGTTTTGATTCGTATCATGAGATTTAGCCATTAGAAATTTGTTTTGAGGGTGGATTTGAGTTTAGGAAGGTGAGAGGAGTTGATCCGGAGCTTTAGAGCTCCAGAAATGACCTAGGGGTGAAGTTTTGAAGTTGCTCAGGGAGGAGCTGGCCGGAGAAGATGACCGGAGGTCTTCTTCGGCCACCTGAAAGTCATTAAGTTGTCTAATTAGGGTTAGGGCAAAGTTTAAATTCTGGCCATTTGATCTTTGGTTCCCGCGTGTGATGGATGGTGTAAATCTTTTCATTAACTTTAAATCTGGATTAATTAATTAATTAAATAGAATTAGCTGAATTTGAATTATGGCCGTTAGATGTGGCGCACAGTCAACCCCAAAACTCCCCAGCTTTGAATCCAAGCCCTTAGATCAGCTTACTTCTGTTTTATTTCATTTTAATTTCATTTTTTCTTAGTTGATTTGCATATTTTATTTAAAATAGCTAGAAAATCCCAAAAATATATATTCTTTTGCATTTTGCATCCAAATAATTTTCTTCACCCAAAAACATTTTTATTTTTATTTTTTGCATTAAAAAACCATTTTTAAAATATTTATATATTTATTTTAATTAATTAATGGAAATTAATTGATTAAAATATCATTTAGGTTTCTAAAAATCCCAAAAAAATTCACATTGCATCTTAAGACATTTAGAAACATTGTCAAACCATTCACACAAATTTCTTTTTGGTTTTAAATTAATCTTGACATTTTTCTTGAATTTAGGGTTCATAAAATTCCTATTTTTGAACCCTAACTTCAAGAATTCTTTTCTGCCTAACCATGAATGGTATGACATTGATTCTTTTTGCATTGATCTTCATATAGCATGTAGTATCTAGCATAAGGTTTTCACAAATTTATCTTGCATTTTTTGATTGTCATTTTTTTCCTTTAGGTGCCTTAAAACCCTAGATAACTTAGAAAAATCATAACTTTCTTTAGGTTAAGAGTTAGGTCTTCTCCTTTGGGGTGTGATATCATATGGGGTTAGGGTTCCTTTGAATGCATTTTCAATTTTTTTACCTTGTCATTTGCTTCTGTTTTTGACTTTTGCATCTCATGTTGCATGAAAACCCTAATTTCTCATGTTCATTTGCATACTTCTTGCACATGCATTCATTTAAGAACTTGCCATGACATTTCATGCATCCACATGACATATAAGACATCATAGGACACATTAGAATCATGCTTGATCATTTCTTCATCCATTTTCCATGTTATGCATTCATTTCATTCCATGTAGTTTCATGTGCTTTCATGCTTCTTTCATGCTTCATTTGCATTCTCATCCCTTGTATGATCATTCACAACTCTTGACATACATTTGCATCATCTATTAGCATCATTTACATCATTAATATGCTTCTGGTTTTGGTTTGCATTCTTGCATACATTTCATTTTCATTTCATTTCATTCCTTTATTCTAACCATTTCAGGTGGTAAGTATTTTGAGAAGTGAATTTGCCTTCACTTCTCATTTCTCTTCTCATCTATCATATGCATTCATTTCTGCATTTTGCTTTTGCTTTAGAGTGAGATTGATCATTCATGTTATTCATTCACTTTCTTTCTTCAAGTAACTTATCTTCTTAAGTGAAGTAAGTTAACTTGTTTCTTCTGCTTCTCCTTCTTTCATCTGCTTCTTCATTGGTGGTTTCTCTGAAGATCTCTTGCAAGCCTTACAAACCATAGGAACATCCAAGCATGACAATA
The DNA here is from genome assembly GCA_963966055.1 of Lathyrus aphaca. Classification (NCBI taxonomy): domain Eukaryota; kingdom Viridiplantae; phylum Streptophyta; class Magnoliopsida; order Fabales; family Fabaceae; genus Lathyrus; species Lathyrus aphaca. The sequence goes on from OZ014520.1 coordinate 421,709,432, forward strand.
ATTAGGGTTTTTATTAGTCCCCCTTTAGTTTTACCTTTGTGTCTTCTTTTGTGTCTCTCTTCTCATCTCATAATCAGAGACTAAACCTTTAAGGTTTTAAGGTTTTGTGATTAAGATTATGCCTGCTTCCTTCTCTTAGGATGGAGTGTATAACTTTAATCCTAAGTGTTAAACCTTTAATGTGTTTAAATATCTTAATTAATCCATCTTAATAATCACTAAGACAATAGCTTGTAACTTGGGCCTTGCATTAGGGTTCTAATTCTTCCTTAATTGGTTAAGAAGGACTAACCCTAGTGTTAATGGACAAGTCCCCCTCAAGTTGTCTTACAAACCATAAAATCCACTTCTTAATCTTACCATTAATTAAAATCCACTTTAATAAAGGTTTTGTTTTGTCATGAGGTTAATCCCTAATCATGGATTAAGTTGAGGTATCTTCCTCAGCTTAAATGTTCTCATCTATTATCCTTCTATTAGGATGGTGTAATGGGTCCATTAAATCCTTGATTATGGCTTAAACTCATTACTTAACACTGAACAAATACTCAAAAACATCTAAATAATCACAAGTAGGTTAATGATCTTAATCCTACATCATGGTAATTAAGTTTGAGGTGTTTACTTCATACTTAAGGTATTCTCATTACCCATAATCAAAGGGAGGATGTGATGAGTTCACTAACCCTTGGTTTAGGCTTAAGCTCATTAATTTATGACAAACACAAAAAAAGGTAATAAAAGATTGAAAACATAAAAAAAAACAATGATCGTCTCCTCCGGGATTCTTTTCTCATCATCTTCACTCACAAACGAGAACTTGCTTCTTCCGTATAATGCAAGACAGTTAGCACCTGAGCCAGACAGGTTATACACTTGAGCATAGACAAGAAAGCAGTTCATCAGTCAATTTATCTTTCAGTCTCTTTGAGTCGAACTACGGTGTTCTGACTTCCTCATTGCACGAGAGGATACATAGGAATAACTTAACAGTTATCGAACAAAAGTCTCTGTCTTTCCCCCTCCTCCAGCAATATTCTTTAAGCCTCATTCCTGAGCATTTCACTTCACATCTCTTTTGCACTGAAACCTGTACATTATTTTCCAGCTTTTGCACACAGATAGCACAGACATCACCCCTTTAAACACAAACTTTCAAGTGTGGATCCCGTCGAGTACGACGGACAACCTGGGTGTTAATACCTTACTAGGTTGTAACCAACCCCCTTTCTCAGTTTCTCTGGTTCGAAACCGTCTTATCCATATCTTCCCAAGTTTATGCAGCATTACCTTTCCTTCGGGATAAAAATGCCTAGCTGGCGACTCTTTTCACTTCATCTTCATTTTTTCCTTTCACCGACCATTCGCGTCTGTACCCTATCTGACCCGGTGTCATTTGGTGGGAGCGACAACTTGGCGACTCTGGTGGGGAACCTTATACTGCAACCAGGGCTTCTGGTTCTTTTTGTGGGTTCCTCCTAGCGCTTGTTTGATTTATGTTTACGGGGGTGTTATGTGCTACTTGTGCTTATTTATTTGCTTTATTTATTGCTTTATGTACAACTTTATTTATTGCTTTCTTTTACAGTCTCTATGCATTTTATAACTGTCATTATCATTATGCTGGATCTGGTTTTCCTTGGTGGGTGGGGTTTCATTGAGTGATTAAGGTCCTATACCTGGGACCTGAGTGACACATAGGCTAGAGTGGCTTCATATTCTTTCCCATTCCATTTCAGTCTGGTGCAAGAATATGAAACACGGTTCAGACGTGGGTTTCTTCTTGAGAACTCTGTGCTACAGATTTCCTGTAGTGCTAGGGCTATCTGGGAAGCCTGCTAAGTCTGGATGACCTTTTTTTTACCTTCAGAATCTGGGGTGAATTAGAGGAGGATCTTTTATGGTTATTGTAAACACTGTACCTCCGGGTTAGAAGTGTTTACACTTCTCATAACTGATCCAAGTCTGAGGATCTTTGTTCTAGAACATTACATGTGAGGGGGGTTGGGTTGTTTACAGGTTTGCAGGAACCCTTGGCCACATCATACCTTGTTACTGTATTGTTTAAGAATATATCATTTTGGACATTTCTTGTGATTAACCCTGGACTTATGACTCTTTATTTGAGTCCCCCACCTGGTTACTGGATTTCTGAGCCTCCATCCGGACCTTTGAACATACATGGATTTTTTACCAAGGCAGATAAATAGATCCAGATCTTGATCACAAACCTTTTGCATATCATTTGCATACATCATTTCTGCATCATTTAACATTTGCTTATTTGTTTTACAGGGTATCCATATTCATCTTTGGTTTGGTTTTGACCCCTTCTGCTACTCAGAATCCTTTAGTTTGTCTTCTCCAGCACCTTCACCAGTTTGTCAGAGATTCATCTCCAGCTTTGTCTTCATCAGAGATCTCACCTCCAGCATCTCAGTCAGTGACCTTCATCAGTAGTTGTTTTCAGCTTCTTCATCAGCACCCATGGACACTTCAAGAAAGAGCAACATCTCCTACCACTTCTTTGAGCCCACCCTGACTGGCATCAGGCAGGTCCAATCCCTCATTACACCTAACGACATCCCACTATTCAGAGAGTACTATGGGGGCATATTGGACATGGTCATGGATCTTGATGTATCTCAGAGGAGCATGATCCATACATGCTTGCAGTTTTATGACCCTCCACTCAGATGCTTCACATTCCCTGATTTCCAGATGGGACCTTTGCTAGAAGAGTTTTCCTTGTTGTTGGGAGTTCCTATCAGGAGAGGGATCCCTTTCAACCCAGAGATGACTGCTCCCAGAAATGAAGAGATAGCCAGGGCATTGCATTTGGAGCCTTCCCTCATTGAGCAGAACATGACAACCAAGGCTGGAATTCCAGGCCTCCACCTAGACCTCTTGATTTCCCAGGCTACCCTGAAGGCTGCAGTAGGAGAATGGAAGGCTGTCTGTGCACTTTTAGCCCTCAGTATATATGGGGTTATTTTGTTTGCAGATGAGCCCAAGTTTGTGAGTAAGAATGCCATCCACCTGTTCCTACCCTGCTGGGAGACTTCTATTACTCAGTACATCAGAGGAATGAAAAGCAAAGAGGAAAACTGGTCAGATGTTGTGCTCCTTTGTATTACTCTTGGATGCTAAGACACTTGCCAAAATCAAATACCTTCTGGAACCCCCATCAGCAGAAGAATTGGGCTAAGAGGTTCATTGCCTTGACATCAGATGACATCAGATGGTGCACTCAGAGCACCAAAGGCAAGGACATTATCACTAGCTGTGGGCAGTATCCTAATGTGCCTTTGATAGGAGGAAAGGTTGCATCAACTACAACCCTTTACTGTTTAAGAGAAAATTGGGATATGCTTTGGTTTATCCTCCCAGAGGACAAGATTTGGCTGAGACTCTCTACTGTGAAATCCAACCCAACCCTGCTGTTGTCAGACAAGCTTCCTGGGCCTGGGACAACATCCAGACTAAAGGGACAGCCATCCTTGGCAATGGCAACAACATTGCTTCAGCATAGTATTCTGATTGGTCCCGTACCAGAGCTCAGATCACCCGGATGCCTTTCACCTTGGAAGATACACATGAACCTTCTATAGTACAACCTGCAACAACTGTCAGTCTGGAAGAGTTTGAAAAGATGAAAGAGAGGAACACACAGTTAGATGAAGCCTTGAAGAAGACTCTCTGGGAGAGAAATGACAGTCGTCTGGATAATGAGAGATTGGAAAGACTCAGGATTGAACATCTGGCCAAAATTGAGAAGACAGATGACTACATCAGGAAGGCAAGAGCAGGGGAGTTAGTACTGAAGAATGCCTGCAAGGAGGCAAAGACTCAGAAGGCTAGGGCAGAGCATTATCTTGAGGAGAGCCAGGCTAGGTGGATCCGGATCACTGAAGCCCGTGCACAAGAAGACCAGAGAACTCAGGCTAAGATAGAGCAGTTTGAGGCTAGTGAGAAGAAGCAGCAGGAAGCTTTGTTGGCAGCTCAAAAGGAAATATATGAATTAAAACTCCGGGCGGGGTTGAAGAGGTCAAAGGATCAGGATAAGCATAGTAAGATAACCAGTGCCATTGCTACCAGGAACCTTCTCATCAGGACTATTACAGAGCACCCAGTGGGCCCAGTGACTGAGGCCCTCCTGAAGGAAGTCAGAGAGGATGACTTTGGATTGGATGTCTAAATTCTTTTGCTTGTACTTATTTTCTCTGGTTGTACTTTTCTTTTGTTATTGTATTTTGACCCACCATGGGCATGTGTTGTAATCAAACTATGTATTTTCATCTTTTGTAATATATCAGTTTGTATTATTTATTGGTGGGCTTTATCTCTCAACATCATCAGCATTTCCTCGAGGTCTGGAAAGGTCAAAACCAAAGAACCAAACCGGATACCCTTGGAAGAAAAATAAGCATATTGCATTGCATACTAACATTTTCTTTGTTTTGTAGGTTTTTGTTTTATTGTTGTTTCTCACTTTGTTGTGGTTTCAGGAAACATTGCTCGCAGAAGAGTGTTCCATGTCAACAGAATACACTGGTACCCGATGAGAAACAACCTTCCAGGTATTCAGATGGATCAAGTACAACAAGACTTGAATGAAGTAAGGACCCAAATGGCAAATGAAAGGGTTGAGATGAGGAATCAAATGACCTAATTCATGGCTGTGATGACTGGCTTAGCTCAGAGCCAGGAAAGGCTAAGGGAATTGGTGGAAAGACAAACTCCTGATGAACACCATCCCGGTACAGGAGGTACCAGTAACAATGATCGCGGGCAGCCTTGCATTGATCCACCAGAGTTTGGGCCTCATCTAAACCCAGATGTTAATGTCATGAGGAATACTCAAGGTAACACTGCTGGAGGCAGGATCTTGCAAGAGGATCCTCAAGAAGAGCAGTTCACATTTATTGGAGCTGGGGATGAAGTTTACGACCGAAGGCTGGATGAGATTGCTGAGAAACTGAGGTCTCTTGAATCCCAGAATTCCCTTGGCTTTGATGTAATGGACATGCGGCTGGTGGATGGGGTGAGAATTCCGCACAAGTTCAAACCCCCGTGCTTTGAAAGATATAATGGTACCTCCTGCCCGCGTACTCATCTGCAGTCTTTCTTGGGGAGACTCAAAGCTTATACCATGGACGAGAAGTTATGGATGTTCTATTTTGAGGACAGCCTGACTGGAGCATCAAGAGAATGGTATTCACATCTGACCAGGGCCACTATAAGATGTTGAAAAGACTTGGCCTAAGCCTTCATCCGTCAATACCAGTACAATCTAGACATGGCTTCCAATAGAACCCTTCTAATGGGCATGTCTCAGTCTTCAAGGGAAAGCTTCCGGGATTATGCTCAGAGGTGGAGACAGCTTGCTGCTACTATCCAGCCACCCATGTCTGAACGGGAAATGGAAAACATGTTTATGAATACCTTGCAGGGAACTTATATCGACCGACTTGCTGCATTCTCCTCCACTAGCTTTGCTGATGTAGTCATAGCTGGGGAGAGAATAGAGAGTCTTCTGAAGATGGGCAAAATCTCTGACAACGGTGCAAGTTCCTCCAACAATACAAGAAAACCTTTTCCAGGACCCCGAAGGATGGGTGAAACAAATGCTATTCATGTAGGCAGGGGCAGACCCCAATACTCTCACAGATCAGTAGCAGCCGTTACTATCCCGGCTCCAGCTCCACAACAACCACCTTTTCCTCAACAACAACAACAACAAGACTATCAGCAACAACCGCACTTTCCGCAACAAAGATCATACAACAATAACAACAACAACCAACAGCAGTGCCCCTTTCAACAGAGGCCATCTCAAGCAAATAGGGTGATTGACCCCATTCCTATGCCATATGCCACCCTACTGCCACAACTCCTGAAGCTCAACCTGGTTGAGTTAAGGACGTTGGCTCCACCAGATCCTCTCAACCTCCCGAAGAATTATGATGCCAATGCTAGGTGTGCCTTTCATTCCAACGCACCTGGTCACAATACTGAGAAGTGTAGAGCCTTGCAAATGAAGGTTCAGGATCTGGTCGATTCCAAAGCTCTCAACTTCGCACCTCCTCCAAATGTTACCAGAAATTCTATGCCTAGTCATGGTGGGCCCAGAATTAATGCCATAGAGGAGGACCAACCATCTGCACTGATTGATAGTGTTGCACATATTCAAACGCCGCTGGCAGAAGTCAAAGCTCAACTCTTAAGATGCCAGGTGTTCCCAGGCTATGAGGCCTGCTGCGAATCTTGCAAGACTGCTATTAATGGTTGTGAGAGGCTAAGGCTTGGTATAGATGGCCTTATCAGAGATGGAATTTTGCAAATTACCACAATAGCGTCTGCAACATCAACAACTCTTTCTTCAGCAACATTAGATCCTCCTACAACTGCAACAACCATTGTTCCCACTGATTCATCCACAACTCCAGCAATCACTCCATCCATTATTTCAACAAACCAAAGTTCAGCTACGCTTACTTCTACAACGTCAACACCCATCTTATCAACGAAATTGCCTACAACGCCAACAAACGCTACCGAAGATGTCTCAACGGTCACAATCTATTATGACCTGGCAACTGTTCATCCCAACAACAATTTTCAACAACAAACTGCAACACCTACTATTAGATCTCCAGTCACAATCTATTACGACCCACATACCATCACAGTTCCTTCCGCTGCAGCAATCAGTCCAGTCACCATTACGGTACCTGGACCCGTTCCTTATGAAAGCAGTAATGCCATACCTCGGCACTACGACTCTGATCTCTACTGCGATGGAAAGAAGATTACTCTAGATTCATCCACCTCTTCACCACAAGTTGACAATGTTGGGGGAGGCGGAGGCTTCACCAGAAGCGGACGCCTTTTTGCCTCACAAATATCGAGACCCAATGCTGAAGCAGAGGCTGTTGCTAAAGCAAAAGGGAAGAGTGTGGTACTCGAAGAGCCAACTGTTAAAGAAACTCCGAAGACGTCTTTTGACCAAGAGGTGGATGAGTTTATGAGAATAATAAAAAAGAGTGATTACAAAGTGGTGGACCAGCTTCATCAGACACCCTCCAAAATCTCTATCTTGTCATTGTTAATGTGTTCCGAAGCCCATAGGAATGCACTTTTGAGGGTCCTGCACGCAACCTACGTGCCAGAAGAGATCACGGTTAATCAGCTGGAAACAGTGGTTGCAAATGTTAACACCAGTCATGGACTGGGCTTCACAGATGCTGATTTAACGACGGAGGGACGCAATCATAACAAGGCTTTACACATCACCTTAGAGTGCAAAGGTGTTGTTCTTTCTCATGTGCTGGTAGACACCGGGTCCTCGCTCAATGTCCTTCCAAAGAAAGCCTTGGTGAAGCTGGAATATGATGGTTTGGAATTGAGTCTAAGTAACTTGGTGGTAAGAGCGTTTGATGGCTCTAAGAGATCAGTGCTTGGAGAGATTGAATTACCCGTAGTGATTGGCCCACAAGTCTTTAAAACTACTTTCTTCGTGATGGACATTCAGCCGGCCTACAGCTGTTTGTTGGGTAGACCCTGGATTCACGCCGCTGGCGCTGTTACATCTACCCTTCACCAGAAATTAAAATACGAGTGGGAAGGCCAGATCATCACAATCTGCGGGGAGGAAGACATTTTCGTTAGCCAACTGGCTACTTATAAGTACATTGAGATGGATGGGGAGATCCACGAGACTATGAGCAAGGGGTTTGAGGCCCTTAACGTCAATGAAGCAACTGTTGTGTCTGGAACTTCTATCGCTTCATATCAGCAAGCCCGAAAGGTTGTTGAAGAGGGTAACGCCAGAGGCTGGGGAAAACTGTTGTCGGTAGAGAAAAAAGAAGACAGATTCGGGTTGGGTTACAGACCAATCCGACAAGATCAATTGGAGGCTACCAAGGAGCCCAAATTTGTCAGTGGGGGGATGCTCACCCCAGATGCTGTGAACAATCTGGAAGACGAGGAATAAAGCAACCGCAACCTGGAGAACTGGATACGTCCAAGGATCCTGGGGAACTAAGTCTCTAACTGGTCTTCCCAGGAAATTATAAGGGTTACTCCTGCAGAGTAATTATTATTTCCTGTCCTTTTAGCATGCATCAAGTCCTGCATCTTGCCCAAAGTGTCAGGACTCATTTTGTAATAGGGCCATATTGTATTTTGTGCAAATGATTAATCAATGAATATCAGGACATCTTTTGCAAACGAGTCTCTTTTTTCGCTCACTGTCTTTTTCATTTTTTACTTTTGTACAAAATAATAAAATGGCAATGTTTTCAAAATAAATAACTTCATTTTCACTTTTCTAAACAAGATAAAACTGATCACTAAAATGAACCAATCTTAACCCTTGCAGAGATTATCCTCCAGATTACACCGACAACAACACTGCTATGACCTTGTATGACTTCGACAATCCGATTAAACAAGCTGATGAAGGGGTTGAAGAAGACTATGAGTTACCTGAGGAGTTAGCCAGGTTGTTGAGACAATAAGAGAAAGTGATCACTCCTCATCAGGAGGAAGTTGAGACAGTTAATCTTGGTACCGAAGAAGACTTGAAAGAAGTGAAGATTGGGGCCAGCCTGCAAGATTCAGTGAAGAAACAACTTATTGACATGCTTCGAGAGTACGTTGATGTCTTTGCTTGGTCCTATCAAGACATGCCAGGTCTGGATACCGACATTGTTATGCACAAGCTGCCTTTGAAAGAAGATTGTCCTCCAGTGAAACAGAAGCTACGCCGTACTCGTCCGGATATGGCCATGAAGATAAAAGAAGAGGTACAAGAATAGTGGGACGCCGATTTCCTTGCTGTAACTAATTACCCGCTGTGGGTTGCTAATATTGTACCAGTGCCTAAGAAGGATGGCAAAGTACGAATGTGTGTGGATTACCGGGATCTGAACAGAGCTAGCCCAAAGGATGATTTCCCTTTACCTCACATTGATGTATTGGTCGACAACACAACTAAGTTCTCGGTATTCTCCTTCATGGATGGATTTTCCGGGTATAATCAGATCATAATGTCACCCGAAGACATGGAGAAAACAACCTTCATCACACCTTGGGGCACTTTCTGTTACAAGGTAATGCCTTTTGGACTGAAGAATGCCGGTGCTACTTATCAACGGGCTATGGTGACATTATTCCACGATATGATCCACAAAGAAATTGAATGCTACGTGGATGACATGATTGCCAAGTCCCTCACTGAAGAAGACCATCTGCTAAATCTGCTGAAGTTGTTCAAGCGTCTGAGAAAGTAACAGCTGAAGCTAAACCCCAACAAGTGCACATTCGGGGTGCGTTCCGGTAAGCTGCTGGGGTCATTGTAAGTGAAAAGGGAATTGAAGTTGATCCTGACAAAGTCAAAGCCATTCAAGAGATGCCTGCACCTAGGACTGAAAAAGAGGTTCGGGGGTTCTTAGGTAGATTGAACTACATATCAAGGTTCATATCTCATCTTACAGAAACCTGTGAGCCCCTGTTCAAATTGTTAAGAAAGGAACAAACGGTCAGGTGGAATGATGATTTTCAGAAGGCTTTTGACAAAATCAAGGAGTACTTGCAAGAACCTCCAATCCTTATGCCTCCAGTTGAAGGAAGACCTCTAATAATGTACCTGACAATATTAGAAGGATCAATGGGGTGTGTGTTGGGCCAGCATGACGAGTCTGGTCGAAAAGAGTATGCAATATACTACCTATGCAAAAAGTTTACTGACTGTGACCAACGTTATTCACTGCTCGAGAAAACTTGCTGTGCTTTAGCATGGGCTGCTCACCAACTAAGACAATATATGTTGACTCACACTACCTTATTGATCTCAAGGATGGATCCAATCAAGTACATATTTGAGAAGCCATCACTTACCGGAAGGGTTGCAAGATGGCAAATGATCCTGACAGAGTATGACATTCAGTACACATCTCAAAAAGCCATCAAAGGCAGTGTACTGTCTGACTATCTAGCTGAGCAACCCATTGATGATTACCAACCAATGAGATTTGAATTCCCTGATGAAGACATCATGTTTCTGAAAGTAAAAGATCATGAGGAGCCTGTTCACACTGAAGGGCCTGACCCAGAAGAAGAATGGACAATGATGTTTGATGGGGCTGTCAACATGAATCGTCGTGGAGTTAGCGCAGTGCTCATTACACCTAAAGGAGTTCACATGCCTTTCTCGGCAAAACTCACCTTTGCATGCACTAACAACGAAGTTGAATACGAAACCTGTATCATGGGTCTTGAGGAAGCCATTGACCTCAGGATCAAAACTTTAACTATATTCGGAGATTCAGCTTTGGTAATCAATCAGACCAACGGCAAATGGTACACTCACCAAGAGCATCTGATTCCGTACCATGACTATACGAGGAGATTATTGACTTTCTTCACAACAGTCAAACTTGAGTACATCCCTCGAGACGAAAATCAGTTCGCAGATGCTTTGGCTACCATTTCCTCCATGATCAAGGTTCAGACTGCCAATTATGTGCCTCAGATTTCAGTATCCAGACTTGACCGACCGACATACGTATTCTCTGTGTACATTGCTAAAGATGACAAGCCTTGGTTCCATGACATCAAATGCTTCTTAGAGGATCAAACATACCCACATGGGGCATCATCCAATGATAAAAAGACATTGAGAAGGTTGGCTGGTAGTTTCTTCCTGAATGCTGATGGTTCATTATACAAGAGAAACTTTGACATGGTTCTTCTCAGATGTGTTGACAAGAAAGAGGCAGACTTGCTGATGCACGAGGTGCATGAAGGATCTTTCGGTACCCATGCTGGAGGACATGCAATGGCTAATAAATTATTACGATCAGGATACTACTGGATCACAATGGATGCACACTGTTGTGCTTATGCCAGGAAGTGTCATAAATGCCAGATTTATGCAGACAAAGTGCATGTGCCTCCGAACCCTTTGAACGTGATGTCTTCGCCTTGGCCCTTTGCCATGTGGGGCATTGACATGATTGGAAAGATTGAACCGAATGCTTAAAATGGCCACAGATTCATCCTGGCAGCCATTGATTACTTCACCAAATGGGTTGAAGCAGCTTCGTACGCAAACGTCACCAGACAAGTGGTAGCTAGATTCCTAAAGAGAGACATCATCTGTCGATACGGAGTACCCGAGCAAATCATTACTGATAATGGTTCCAATTTGAACAACAAAATGATGGCGGAACTGTGTCGGGACTTCAAGATTCAACATCACAACTCTTCTCCTTACAGGCCAAAGATGAATGGCGCTGTTGAGGCAACTAATAAGAACATCAAGAAGATTGTGCAGAAGATGGTGGTAACTTACAAAGACTAGCATGAGATGCTACCATTTGCCTTGCATGGGTACCGTACCTAAATCAGAACATCCATTGGGGCAACACCTTATCAACTTGTGTACGGTATGGAAGTTGTCCTACCTGTTGAAGTCGAATTACCCTCCTTACGGGTACTGATGGATGTAAAGCTGAACGAAGCAGAATGGGTCCGTTCTCGGTACAATCAACTGAATCTGATCGAAGAAAAGAGAATAGCTACAATCTGTCATGGGCAGCTATATCAGAAAAGAATGAAGAAAGCCTTCGATCAGAAAGTCAGGCTTCGGGAATACCAAGTAGGAGATCTTGTGCTGAAGAGACTTCTTCCTCCTCATACAGACCACAGGGGCAAGTGGACTCCAAACTACGATGGCCCATTCATAGTAAAGAAAGTTTTCTCTGGTGGAGCATTGATGCTCACTACTATGGATGGTGAAGATTTCCTATCCCCTGTGAATTCAGATGTAGTTAAAAAATACTTCGCATAAAATGACCTGCTGGACATAAAAACAGAATATAAGTCCAGGCAAAAATAGGGCATCCCGACGAGTCAAAAACATAATAAAAGACTCGGGCAAAAATAAGGGAAAAATCAAAAAAATGTACACCCGCTGAGTTGAAAAGCCGCATTGGACAACTCAGGCAAAAATGGGTATCCTGGTGGATTGAAAACCCGAAAGGGCGATCCACGCAAAACAAGGGAATAAGCGAACAACCGCATTCTGAATTCGTCTGTATCACCTACAACATGGCAAGCTTTGAAAGGATAAAGCATCGGTCAGAATCAACCTTCTTTAGAAAGCAAGATAAGAAGAACGTCAAGGTCATACGGGTCATAGCAAAGGGAAGCTCACTGAAGCGTCGTCAACATTGCCAACACTTTTACTTTTCTCAATTTGTAATAATCTCCTCATTCCAGGGGATTTGTTTCTTTGACTGTACTTGCCAATTCAGGGCACCCAAATTAATAAAATCAGAGTTTTCAGTCACACTTCGTCTTGTACATTTCTGTTTCGTTTGCAAAAATGTCTAATATCCATAATATTTGCATAAAACAGATGTGCCTTTCTAATTACATGCTTGCAGGAAATGTATTTACTTCCAGGAATATCTAACTCCTATGATGGAATCCGGTAAGGGATTCCTCGGGACACTTGTGTGTTTCTTTGTCTTAACAGGATTGCAGGTATTCAATACACGACATGGGGCATGCCACACATACTTCCTCCCCTAACAATATTTGGAATGTTTTTCCCCAGCAAAGTTGCCAAAGCATTGTTTCCGCAACATATATTCTCCAGCAGCATCTGAAGTGCTTTCTACCCAACAGAGTTGTCAAAGCATCCTCATCCCCAGCCGGGATCCCCACAGAAGTCTTTAGGAAGATCGTTCAGTGATCTTTCCTCCCCTAGAGTGCCAGATCTCTCATCCTCAGCAAAGTTAGGGAACCATCTCCCCACAGAGCTCCAGACTCTATCCAGAAGAGCAATGCCTGAAATTCTCACACAACAAAGTGACAAAAGCTTCTTCATCCCCAGTTGGGCTTTCTCCTTACAGAGATAGATCTATCAGGGATCTAATCCCCCAAGCAGAACCACATATGTTTTATCAGATCTACCAATGATCTCATCCCCAGCTGGGATTCTCCTTCCAAGCAGATCAGCCAGAGATCTTCACAGCAGCGGGAGCCGAATCCCGAACCAGTTTCTTTTGCATAATCATAGCATTCACATCATTTTTCCCCCAGAGCATAGCATTCCGTCTAATACGGAGCATTACGACAAAAATCAAACATATTGCTTGATCGCAAGTCAGGTTCGAACCAGTCACCTGTATATACCAACGGTACCTCATCAGCAATATACAAAATACATCCCCATAAAAGCCAAAGCGTCCCCTTTGCACTCTCAAATACAGATACATGCTCCTTTTTGACACTCGTCTGTGTCATCATTCCCCAGTAAAGTCGCCAAAACACTTTCTACAAACAGATACTTGTCCATAACATGTTCTTCTCGACACTCGTCCGTGTCATCTCATATTCCCCAACAGAAAGCCAAAGCGTCCCCTTTGCACTCACAGATACATGTTCATATACACTCTTTCGACACCCGTCCGTGTCATATCATCCCCTGCAGATATATCTATACACTCTCTTAACACTCGTCCATGTCACCGCTCCCCAGCATGGTTGCCCAAACACTTAACTTCAAACCAAATACCTGTTTATAATATACGCTCCTTTCGACACCCGTCTGTGTCCTCTTATCCCCACAGGTTGCCAGAACACCTTTTTCACACTCATAAGTTCATAACTTATACACTTTCTCTTCTGACACCCGTCCGTGTCACTTTTCCCCAGCAAGTTGAACACTCGTCTGTGTCTTGCTCATACTTTGCAAATACTTGTTCATACTTATACAGATACTCGTCCGTATCTTGTATACATATCATTCCCCACAGATTCGACACTCGTCCGTGGTCTTTGTTAACCAGTTAGTACTCGTCCGTATCATCATCTCTAAACATGCGTCAGCGTTTGTTTCTACCGATAATCGTTCGTATCATGGTCTTAAGGATGCTCGTCCGCATCTTTAATCTATACACAACGTCAAACACTTATACCTTTATTTCTTAAGCGTAAGCACTCGTCCGTGTTTACTATTCCCCAGTAATTCCCAAGTTACTTTTCTTTTATCTGACATTCGTCCTATGTCGTGATACTTTCGACAGCCGTACCCTGCCAGGTGATCGTCCTTCACCTTTGGATGACCATCCCTCATCCTTATCCCAGTGGAGTCTCCATAATTGGAACCCCTTTCTATCCAGCATTCGTCCTATGTCGTGATAAAGAGCAGTCGTCCCCTGCTAGGTGATCGTCCTTCACCTTTTGATGATCGTCCTTCATCATTTTCCGATGGCCGTCCCCATCGTTGATCTTGTTATTTGACATTCGTCTTATGTCATGATAAACCCTGAGAGCAGCCGTGCCCTTCTAGGTGATCGTCCTTCACCTCTTGATGATCGTCCTTCATCATGCTTATCCGATGGCCGTCCCCATCGTCGACCCTTTTCTATTCGACATTCGTCCTATGTCGTGATAAAGAGCAGCCGTCCCCTGCTAGGTGATCTCCCTTCACCTTTGATGACCGTCCCTCATCATTATTTCATTTATTCTTTAACCCGATGGTCGTCCCCGTCGTGGTCCCTTTTCCTTTTCCTGATGATCGTCCTTCATCAGTTTAGCCCGATGGCCGTCCCCATCGTTGTTTACCTTACTTTGCAAACCTGATGGCCGTCCTCATTATTGCCTTTATCTTTATTTCCCAGAGAACTTTGTTACTTTACTTGATGGCCATCCCCATCATGACCCCTTTATTTCCCCAGCATGTCGGCAGTCCCCGTCATTGCTTTGTACCCAGCAGTCATCCTTTGCTCGATGGTCGTCCTCCATCGCCCGCACTTTATAATCATACTTTATTTTCTTTTACAATTTATATCCCTTTTCTTCTTCTCCTCGGCGAGTGCAAATTTCAGACTATCTTTGGTATTCAACCACAAGTTATCTTGTTTGTCTGTTAAGTCGTCGCTTAAATCCTACACAGCTAACTCATGCTTGAATAGAGGCAGCTATAAACACCCCAAATTTTACCTCACTGAGTTCACACCATGGCTTGTGATCTTTCATCTTTACATAAGTATAAGCATATCATCTCATATTGCATTTTTGTCTCACTGCATAAGTTCAAGTTCATCTGCACCTAGGGTTTGTGATCTGAGCAATCCAAGGATCCATCTGAGCCACTCCAAGGCCATCAATCATTCCAATAGGGTCCATGTATGTTCAATCATCATTTTATATCCCTCAAAGATCAAGGAAGTCAAAGAATCACAAGAACTTGGAAAGCATGGAAGCTGAGCTAGGGTTTCACTACACAGATGACCTGAAATTAGGGTTTTGGTTTCAGAGGCCATAACTCCAATTTTTTTGGTCATTCTTGTTTCTAATGGTCTCAATATGTTATAAGGATCATGTGTACCAAGTTTGATGAAGAAATTCATTGTGGAAGCCATCTGTTCACTGGGTAACTTCTTGAGCAAGTCAGAGCAAAATCAGGGCATCTGAGGCCCCCATCAATGGAACCAAAGTGAATTTTTCATCAAATTGAAGTTATATGATCTTTATTTGATCATTGAAGTGCTTGGAAGTTCACAAAATTGAAGGAAAATGAGCTAAACCAAAAGTTGCCAAAAATGGAAATGACTTGTAATGTAAACTTTCCATTTTGGGAAAGTATTTCAACCTCCTCTTTCTCAACCAAAAATGCTTCAAATGAAAAATTGTTGGTCATGAAAGTTGTAAATTGGATCATTCCCTTTTCAAAAAGTACAATAACAAGTTCTAATTCATTGGGGAACTCAAGTTATGGCTTGTCAAAGTTGGCAAAAATCACATAATTTTCAAGAATGCACCAAAGAGGGATTTTTGCAAAACCTCTTGCCAAGCTATTTTGTGACTTCAAACACACTTCTATGTATCATAACATCATAGTGCATTGCCTAAAACTCAGAATTGCCCAAAGAATCTCAAGATTTCATGCCTTGCCCATGAAGAAATCCAAAAGGGGCCAAAACTTCATAGAATTGCAAAAGGGCAGATAACTTTGTTTCCACTTGCTAAATTGCCTCAAATCCAATTCTATGGACCTCCTTGATCTCAGCTGCACCTAGACAAGCCAAAAAGCCAGCTGCAAGAATGCCCATACCTCAAGTACAAGTCATGTTGACATTTTGGCAACTTGCCCATACCAATCACCACAGTCCACCACCCACTCTCTGGCCAATCCAGACTTTACAAGCATGCTTCAAGGATACATTTTCATAAGACACACAAGCTGAAATTCTGTGATCAGGTACGTGATGTCGAATGGGATGTTTAAACACTTGAAGACTTGAACAAAACTTAAAGTGCAGGAAAATTAAACAACACAGGAAATTGTTAACCCAGTTCAGTGTATAACCACACTTACATCTGGAGGCTACCAAGCCAGGAAGGAAATCCAATATAAGTAATATTAATTCTAGACTTAAACCACACAGTTTAATCTATCACTTAATATCTACCCAAGGCAATTTCTACCTAAGACACAACTTAGATATGAGTACCAACTCACTCCCCCTCAATTACACAGTGATATGTTTACAAGTTTAATAAAATTGAAGTCATACTTCAAACAAAACAGCTTGATCTTACTTCACAGTTTCAATCAAGACACAAATACACTTTTGCTTAAAAGCTTATAAAGTGATACATATACAACCTGCTATTAAAACACAAACACCCTATTTAGTCTTCTTAATTTCGTACTCTATTCTGAGAGTTTCTGTTGCTTAAATAGGTGTTTGGATTTTGGGCTTTCTGTAGGTTATCCAATCCTGATACGCATGATGCCATCACCTTGAATTAGGGTTTGTTACTTCCTTGATTCTAGGTGAGTCAGTTCTTCTGATTATACTGAATTCATATAATCATTCTCCCTACAGATGCACCTTCTTCTGTTTCATCCATCCATAATTAATTCCAGATAACTTCCCTTAATTTACTCAGTTCTGTTAAGCATTAATTAATTCTGGTAGCAGGTTTGAGATGTCACAACATCTGGTGTGACATCCTGAAAACTGAACTTACTTCATTAACTGATACAATGTCACAACATCTGGTGTGACATCCTGTAACCTGAACTTACTTCATTAACTTATACAATGTCACAACATCTGGTATGACATTCTGAATTAAGTTCATTTACTTATACTCTGTTTGATAATGTCACAACATCTGATGTGACATCCTGAACTAAGTTCAACACTTCTTGTTGGTCAAAAATTCTGCCAATTCTAAACATCTACAAACTCCCCCTTTGGCTAATTTTTGGCTAACATAATCTTCTGGTTTATCAGAGTCCAACAGAGTTTCTTTTATCAGAGTACAGCAGTTTTTTTCTGTTGAGTCATGTGTGAGTTTACTCCCCCTCAAACCTATATGTGTTCTGACTTGTTTCAACAAAAATTTTTTTCATTAAAAACACAGCTTTAGTTCAGAAGCAAACAGAAGTCATTTTTCATTAATCAGTAAGCTGCAACATACATTGTTGTTGTTGAGTTCTCTTCTCCCCCTTGTTAGACATAAATTGGGGCCAAATTTTACAGAGAGAATTACAAAATTACTAATTCAAAATACAATGCTGAAGCAGACATTACATATTCCTCACATACATTTTTCACTCAGAATCTTCATATTCAGTGTCTTCCTCTTCTTCAGTTTCCTCATCAGAAGCAGCAGCCTTCTGAGCTCTCTCTTCAATTTCTAGCCTTTGGATAATCTCCTCAAGCTTCTGCTTCCTGGCATCCAGTTCTTTGCATGTGTTCTTCAGCTCAGCAATTAAAGCAGCTTTGGATATTGGAGACTTTGCCTTTGAAGGTCCAACAGATGTCCCAGAGGGAGCTTCAACATCAGCTGCATGATGACTTAAGAACAACTTGTAGTGGAAGGCCAGAGGACTCTCTCTTTTGCAGATTGAATCCTTCTCAGTGAGGATACCTGGATACTGGCTAAGAATTATTCCACACAGCAAAGAAGGGAAGGCAATAGGCAGCTTTGTTGCAGATGTTCCAGCATGCTTCAATGTCTGATAAAAAATATAAGCCCCAAAGTCCAGCTTTGTTTGGGTGCCCACAACATATATGAACCTGCCCAATCCAGTTTCTATTGAGGAGGTATGGTTGGTAGGGACCCAGTTTGCAGTGCCAATCCTATGCAGCATTGCATACTTCCTTGTCAGCAAGCTAACATAAAGTTTCCCCTTGACTGGCCAAGCTTTGACTTGATTAGCAGTGATGACCTTGCACACCTGGTTATCTGTCTTTCCCAGCTCATTAGGTCCATCAGATTCTCTTCCTAGATAGTGGTTGATAACCCTAGGAGATAATTCCACACATCTCCCTCTTACATACACCTTTCTGAAGTCAGCTGACTTACCATCAACACAGTCCTCTTGAAGGTTGACAATAAATTCCTTGACTAGCAACTCATAGCAAGGAGAGAAGTTTGACACTGTTTTGAATAAGCCAGCAGAAGAGATGAGATAAATTACCTCATTGCACTCAAGTGCATTGCTGCTCAGCTCTCTTTCAAGTGCTACCCTTCTTTGGTAGACAAATTTCCATCTGCTCACAATTGACACATGATGGAATGAAATGTTGTCCAGAGGAGCTTCTGGAACAACAGAGGAGGACCTTGAAGGTGCTGGTTTCTTCTTTGGTGGGGATGTTGGGACATCCTCTTCAACATCTGAATCTGGAGGAGTGACAGCTTTCCTCTTTTGTGAATTCACCTTGCTCCATTGTTTGGTAGGACCAAAAGCAACTTTAGCTTTGTCCTTCTTTGGTGTAGGTTGCTTCTTCTCAGGAGTTGCATGTCCTGCAGTCTTCTTTTCCTTCCTAGTTCTGAGCCTTTTAGCTATGCTAGGGTTCACAGAAGCAATGATTTCTGTGTCAGAATCATGCTCTATGTCAACAACAGGAGGAGGTTGAGTAGTCTCCTCTTCAGCAGGTGGATCAACATAGGCTTGATCATCAGTGGAGGACTTGTGCTGGTCCTCAGAAGTTTCATCATCAGCATTAGTGGATGTCTTGTGCTGTTCCTCAGATGTTTCAACATCTATTGGAACATCCTGTTGGACAAGAGTGTCCTCTTCAGCCTGATTTGGTTGTTCTTCTCGTGGAGCTGGCATGGTTTTCAGGGGAATGGATATACCACTCACAACTCTTTGCTCAGACAAAATCCTGTTCACAAGTTCCTTAATAGAATCATCCACATATTCAGAGGCTTTGGGAGTGGTGTTTGAGGATGAAGGCATTCCTTTGGCTTTGCTGAATACAGGTTCCTTTGCTCTTCTCACTGTTGGAGTTCTAGGCTTTTGAGCAAGAGGAACACTTCCTCTGATTTCGTCCATGGGAGTTGAATCCATAGGTACCACAGAAATGGGGGTTGCATGCACCACATCCTCTTTGTTGAGGATTTCATCAGAGAGGTTAGGGTTTTGATGTTGAGACATTTTCAAAAGTGGTGTATGAAGAGTTTAGGTTTGAATGATTTTGATGAGCTCTAAAAATCAGTTAGAGTATGCAATTCGTTTTGAGAGGATGATGAGAAGATGAATAGCTGAGAGCAAGCTGGTATTTTTATAAGAGCCGTTACTTGGAGAATTTTAAGGAGTGGAATACACAGAGTTCTTGACCAGACTGGTGTTGCCATCTGGTGATCATGCCACACGATGTCATAGGACATGTTGGCACTTCTCCATAACTGCTATATTTCACATAAGCAGATTCCCAATTTGCCCCTTAGGTTTTCAAATTGGGTAGCATCCAAAGCTTTAGTAAATATATCAGCCAATTGCAGATTTGTAGCTACATGTTCCAATGAGATCACTTTCTCTTCCACAAGATCTCTGATGAAATGATGCCTGATATCAATATGCTTGGTCCTGCTATGTTGAATAGGATTCTTTGATATGTTAATAGCACTTAAGTTGTCACAGTACAATGTCATGACATCTTGTGGGACATTGTACTCTGTGAGCATTTGCTTCATCCAAACCAACTGTGAACAACTGCTTCCAGCTGCAATATATTCAGCTTCAGCAGTAGATAAGGATACACAATTTTGTTTCTTACTGAACCAAGAAATCAAATTGTTTCCTAGAAAGAAGCATCCTCCTGATGTGCTCTTTCTATCATCAGCACTTCCAGCCCAATCAGCATCACAGAAGCCAGTGAGAATTGGTTTGCATCCATGAAAGTACATTATGCCATAGTCACAAGTACCATTGACATATTTCAGAATTCTCTTGACTTGTTTTAGATGGCTAACTTTTGGATCAACTTGATATCTTGCACATACACCTACTGCAAAGGCTATGTCTGGTCTGCTAGCAGTCAGATATAATAAGCTTCCAATCATACTTCTGTATAGGCTTTGGTCTACATTCTCACCCTTGTCATCTTTTGTCAGCTTTAAGTGTGTGGGGGCAGGAGTTCTTTTATGAGTGGCATTGTCCATCCCAAATTTCTTGACAATGTTCTTAGCATACTTGCTTTGGGAAATGAACATGGAGTCCTCCATTTGCTTTATTTGCAGTCCAAGAAAGTAGGTTAATTCTCCTACTAGGCTCATCTCAAATTCAGATTCCATTTGAGTGACAAAATGTTTAACCATCCTGTCTGACATCCCACCAAAAACAATGTCATCTACATATATTTGAGCAATCATGACATTTCCTTCTTCATCTTTAACAAACAAGGTTTTGTCTATTCCACCTTTCCTGTACCTTTGCTTGATAAGAAAATTAGTCAGCCTTTCATACCATGCTCTTGGGGCTTGCTTTAGTCCATAAAGAGCCTTCCTTAGTTTGTACACATGGTTTGGACAGCTTGGATCAACAAATCCCTTAGGATGTTCTACATATACCTCTTCATTAAGATATCCATTTAGAAAGACACTTTTCACATCCATTTTAAATAGCTTGAACTTCAGGATACAAGCTATTCCTAAAAGTAGTCTGATTGATTCAAGCCTTGCTACTGGTGCAAAGGTTTCATCAAAGTCTACTCCATTAATTTGTGTGTATCCTTGAGCTACAAGTCTAGCTTTGTTCTTTGTAACAACTCCCTGTTCATTTGACTTGTTCTTATACACCCATTTAGTGCCAATCACATTTATGTCATCAGGTCTAGGAACAAGATCCCACACTTCATTCCTTGTGAACTGACCTAATTCTTCTTGCATAGCACAGATCCAGTACTCATCAGTAAGAGCTTCCTTGATGTTTTTAGGTTCTATTTTTGAGACAAAACAAGAACCTGAAATCACCTCTCTTGATCTAGTGCTTACTCCTCTGTTGGGATCACCAATTATCAAATCTTTGGGATGATCCTTCTGGATTCTTATGGAGGGAGGTTTGCTGGATTATTCTGTCCTTGCATCAGTTTGAGTGAAGTCAGGATGATCACTCTTTTCTTCAGCTTCAGTTTGGCTGTCAGCAGATGTTCCAACATCTTCTGTAACATTTGCAGGGGCATCATCAATTATCACATTTATGGACTCCATGATAACCTTGGTTCTAGAGTTAAATACTCTATAGGCTCTGTTGTTTATAGAGTATCCAAGGAAAATCCCTTCTTCACTTTTAGGATCCATTTTTCTTCTTTGCTCCCTATCAGCCAGAATATAAAAATTACTTCCAAACACATGGAAGTACTTAACTGTGGGTTTTCTGCCCTTCCAGACTTCATAGATTGTGGACAAGGTTCCTTTCCTTAGAGTGAATCTATTATGAATGTAACAAGCTGTGTTCATAGCTTCAGCCCAGAAGTACAATGGTAACTTTTTAGCATGGATCATAGCTCTTGCTGATTCTTGGATAGTTCTGTTCTTCCTCTCAACAATCCCATTCTGTTGAGGGGTGATAGATGAAGAGTATTCATGATTGATTCCTTCTGAAGAACAGAAATCTGAGAATTTTTTATTCTCAAACTTCTTTCCATGGTCACTTCTTATTTTGACCACACAACTTGCTTTTTCTCTTTGTATTCTTTGGCATAAATCTTTGAATACATCAAATACATCAGACTTTTCTTTGATAAAATTTATCCATGTATACCTTGAAAAGTCATCAACCACCACATAGGCATACCTCTTACCACCAAGGCTCTCAACCTGCATAGGTCCCATAAGATCCATATGCAATAATTCCAAAACTTTGGAAGTTGTCAGATGTTGGAGCTTTGGATGGGACATCTTGGTTTGCTTGCCTATTTGACATTCACCACATATTTTTCCATCATCAATCTTCAGTTTAGGAATACCTCTCACAACTTCCATAGATATGATTTTCTTTATGCCTCTGAAATGAAGATGACCCAGTCTTTGGTGCCATAGTTTCACTTCTTCTTCTTTGGCTAAAGAGCAAGTTGAAGTGAGACTGAAATCTTGAGGTTCCCACATATAACAGTTGTCTTTAGATCTGGCTCCTCTCATGACAACCTTCTGTTCTTTATTAGACACTATGCATTCAGTTTTGGTAAAGTTTACACTGTAACCCTGATCACATAATTGACTTATGTTGATCAAGTTAGCAGTCAATCCTTTTACCAGCAGCACATCATCTAGTCTTGGTACATCTGGACAGTCCAAGGTCCCAACTCCCTTGATTTCTCCTTTAGCTCCATCTCCAAAGGTTACATATATGGATGAATATGACTTTAAGTCTACTAGCAGATTCTTCAATCCAGTCATGTGTCTTGAACATCCACTGTCAAAGTACCAGTCTTCTTTAGCTGATACTCTTAGAGATGTATGAGCTATATATGCAACACCCTTCTTTGACCATTTGTATTGAGGTTTCCTTTGATGCCTCTACCCTGTGTAGTGTCCATTAGTAGAGCTCCAAGGTTGTTTGTTGAACTTGTTCTTGGGCATGTAGCTTTGATCAGCATGAAGACTAGCTTTAGGTACCCATACTTTCTTGATGACCTCTATCTTCTGCTTAGGGGGTTGCAGATACATCTGATTTGGATATCCATGCAACTTGTAGCAATGAGGTTTGATGTGTCCAAACCTTCCACAATGATGACATCTCCATCTTTGATACTTCTTCTTCATTATGTTCTTTTAATGATGTTGAAGCATCTGTTGGGACATCTTGTTTGGCTTTATGGAATTTGAAGTAGTTTTGCTGGTGCTAGCTTCAACCTTATGAACTTTGTTAAATCCCAGTCCAGTTCTATCCCCTGAATGCTTATTGTTGTTGAGAATAACATCCAGTGTGTTTGAGCTACTGTTTAGCATTCTAACAGATTTGGACATATGCTCCAACTTGGAGTTGAGAAGGCTTACTTCACTTTTCAAAGTGTCAATGATCTCTAGATCACTTGTTTTTTCATCCTTTAGTGCCTCAATCTTCTTCTTCTGCTTTATACTCTCCATGCATATTTCAGTGCTCCTTTTAACCAGTTCTCTGTATGATTGTTCAAGCTCTTCAAAAGTAAGCTCCTCATCACTGGATCCACTTTCAGATTCACATAATCCAGCTAGAGCAGTGATATGCTTTGCTGATTCTTCTTCTGAATCACATCCTGAGTCTTCATCATACCAGGTTACAGAGAGACCTTTCTTCTGCCTTTTTAAATAGGTAGGGCATTCATTTCTGATGTGTCCATATCCTTCACATCCATGACATTTAATCCATTTTTCTTGATTGGTCTTTTCATCATAATTTGACCTTCTATTAGCATCATAAGGTCTTTTATTCTCAGAAGAGTTTGAGTATCTTCCACTTGGTCTGGACTTGTCATCCATCTTTCTGAGAATCTTTTTGAATTGTCTTCCAAGCATAGCAATGGTTTCTGATAAATTTTCTTCAGGTTCTGCTTCATTATTTTCTTCTTCTTCATCAGTATTTGACACCAAGGCTATGCTTTTGTTCTTCTTTACAATTGTGTCATTCATTCCCATCTCAAATGTTTGAAGGGAACCAATGAGCTCTTCAACCTTCATTGTGCATATGTCTTGAGCTTCTTCTATTGCTGTGACCTTCATGTCAAATCTTTTTGGCAAAGATCTGAGAATCTTTCTTACAAGCTTTTCATCAGTCATCTTTTCTCCCAAAGCACCAGAAGTATTGGCTATTTCTAAGATGTTCATGTAGAACTCATGAATTGTCTCATCTTCCTTCATTCTCAAGTTTTCAAACTTGGTGGTGAGAAGTTGAAGTCTTGACATCTTCACCTTTGATGTTCCTTCATGAGTTGTTTTGAGAGTGTCCCAAACATCATTGGCCAGCTCACAGTGATGCACAAGTCTGAAGATGTTCCTATCAATGCCATTGAATAAAGCATTTAAGGCCTTGGAATTGCCAAGTGCTGAATCTTCTTCCTCCTTACTCCATTCTTCTTCAGGTTTCAACACTTTTGCTCCATCTTTGTTGTCTTGGATAGGGTGCTCCCATCCTTTGTTGACTGCTTTCTAGGCCCTATTGTCAAGTGATCTTAAGAATGCTACCATTCTTGGCTTCCAGTAGTCATAATTAGATCCATCCAATATAGGTGGTCTATTTACAGATCCTACATCTCTGTCCATGTTTCCAGAATTTGCAGTCCCTAGATCTCACCTAGTTAAACAGGCAGGGTGCCTGCTCTGATGCCAATTGAAATTCTGTGATCAGGTACGTGATGTCGAATGAGATGTTTAAACACTTGAAGACTTGAACAAAACTTAAAGTGCAGGAAAATTAAACAATACAGGAAATTGTTAACCCAGTTCAGTGTATAACCACACTTACATCTGGAGGCTACCAAGCCAGGAAGGAAATCCAATATAAGTAATATTAATTCTAGACTTAAACCACACAGTTTAATCTATCACTTAATATCTACCCAAGGCAATTTCTACCTAAGACACAACTTAGATATGAGTACCAACTCCCTCCCCCTCAATCACAAAGTGATATGTTTACAAGTTTAATAAAATTGAAGTCATACTTCAAACAAAACAGCTTGATCTTACTTCACAGTTTCAATCAAGACACAAATACACTTTTGCTTAAAAGCTTATAAAGTGATACATATACAACCTGCTATTAAAACACAAACACCCTATTTAGTCTTCTTAATTTCATACTCTATTCTGAGAGTTTCTGTTGCTTAAATAGGTGTTTGGATTTTGGGCTTTCTGTAGGTTATCCAATCCTGATACGCATGCTGCCATCACCTTGAATTAGGGTTTGTTACTTCCTTGATTCTAGGTGAGTCAGTTCTTCTGATTATACTGAATTCATATAATCAATCTCCCTACAGATGCGCCTTCTTCTGTTTCATCCATCCATAATTAATTCCAGATAACTCCCCTTAATTTACTCAGTTCTGTTAAGCATTAATTAATTCTGGTAGCAGGTTTGAGATGTCACAACATCTGGTGTGACATCCTGAAAACTGAACTTACTTCATTAACTGATACAATGTCACAACATCTGGTGTGACATCCTGTAACCTGAACTTACTTCATTAACTTATACAATGTCACAACATCTGGTATGACATTCTGAATTAAGTTCATTTACTTATACTCTGTTTGATAATGTCACAACATCTGATGTGACATCCTGAACTAAGTTCAACACTTCTTGTTGGTCAAAAATTCTGCCAATTCTAAACATCTACACAAGCTAAGAGCTTCAAGAACTCAGCATACACGAAATCACTCCAACTTGCAAAAGCCTTCGAAACTCACTACTCAGCCACTCAAACTCAAAGCAAATTTCACCATTCATCTCAAAATCATCTACTGAACATAAAGCAACCATTAAAACAGCCAAAAACACACCATAACCAAAACACGATTCTTGGCCAGTTGAAGTGCAATCACACAAACCAGCCAAAACAAACTCTTTCCAAGCCTCAAAGCTTCATCAGGAAGGTCATTGGAGTCAGTTTGCACAAGAGAGGAGGCCCAGAAGCTCCAAACTGAGGAAGCTCAAGCTCAGGTAACCTCTTCAAACTTTTTTCCAGAAATGTTATTTTAAGTTCCTAGAATGATCTTCATGCTTCACTTATTACACTGCACTTCTTACTTTTGAGAATGGTTGAGAAATGAGCTTGTATGCGTGTTCTGAAACTTTTGCAGTTTTTGAGTTTTGATTCGTATCATGAGATTTAGCCATTAGAAATTTGTTTTGAGGGTGGATTTGAGTTTAGGAAGGTGAGAGGAGTTGATCTGGAGCTTTAGAGCTCCAGAAATGACCTAGGGGTGAAGTTTTGAAGTTGCTCAGGGAGGAGCTGGCCGGAGAAGATGACCGGAGGTCTTCTCCGGCCACCTGAAAGTCATTAAGTTGTCTAATTAGGGTTAGGGAAAAGTTTAAATTCTGGCCGTTTGATCTTTGGTTCCCGCGTGTGATGGATGGTGTAGATCTTTTCATTAACTTTAAATCTGGATTAATTAATTAATTAATTAAATAGAATTAGATGAATTTGAATTATGGCCGTTAGATGTGGCGCGCAGTCAACCCCAAAACCCCCAGCTTTGAATCCAAGCCCTTAGATCAGCTTACTTCTGTTTTATTTCATTTTAATTTCATTTTTTCTTATTTGATTTGCATATTTTATTTAAAATAACTAGAAAATCCCAAAAAAATATTTTCTTTTGCATTTCGCACCCAAATAATTTTCTTCACCCAAAAACATTTGAATGCATTTGGGGTGTGATATCATATGGGGTTAGGGTTCCTTTGAATGCATTTTCAATTTTTTTTACCTTGTAATTTGCTTCTGTTTTTGACTTTTGCATCTCATGTTGCATGAAAACCCTAATTTCTCATGTTCATTTGCATACTTCTTTAAGCCTCAAAAGTCTCTGTCTTTCCCCCCTCCTCCAACAATATTCTTTAAGCCTCATTCCTGAGCATTTCACTTCACATCTCTTTTGCACTGACACCTGTACATTCTTTTCCAGCTTTTGCACACAGATAGCACACACATCACCCCTTTAAACACAAACTTTCAAGCGTGGATCCCGTCGAGTACGACGAACAACCTGGGTGCTACTACCTTCCCAGGTTGTAACCAACCCCCTTTCTCAGTTTCTATGGTTCGCAACCGTCTTATCCATATCTTCCCAGATTTATGCAGCATTACCTTTCCTTCGGGATAAAAATGCCTAGCTGGCGACTCTTTTCACTTCATCTTCATTTTTTCCTTTCGCCGACCATTCGCGTCTGTACCCTATCGGATCCGGTGTCATTTGGTGGGAGCGACAATCACAATCTTTCATTTTCAAATACATCACATCCTCATCTGGGAAATCAAACTTGATAGGCTGGTAATTATCAATCGATTGATGTGCCAAATGGTCAGCCAAGATACTACCTTTTATAGCTTTTTGAGCTCGGTACTCGATATCATATTCTGACAATAACATTTGCCAACGAGCAATCCTCCCAATCAAAGTAGGCTTTTCAAAGATATACTTGATCGGATCCATTTTAGAGATCAACCAAGTTGTATGATTCAGCATATACTGGCGAAGACGCTTTGTAGCCCAAGCTAAGGCACAATAGGTTTTTTCAAGCATGGAGCACCGAGACTCACAATCAGTGAATTTCTTACTCAAGTAGTAAATCGCATATTATTTTCTTCCAGATTCATCTTGCTGACCAAGAATGCAACCCATGGAATCTTCCAACAGAATCAAGTACATAATTAACAGTCTACCTTCCACCGGAGGAGACAAGATATGAGGTTCAAGCAGATACTCTTTGATACTTTCAAACGCCTTCTGACAATCATATGTCTAGACACAACCTTGGTCTTTCCGAAGCAACTTGAAAATCGGAGCACATGTGGCAGTCATGTAAGAGATAAACCTCGAAATATAATTCAAACGACCCAAGAAACCTCTTACTTGCTTTTCAATTCTTGGAGCAGGCATTTCCCGAATAGCTTTCACCTTATCAGGATCGACTTCAATACCTCTTTAGATGACAATGAAACCTAACAACTTTCCAAAACGTACACCAAACATGCACTTGTTTGGATTCAAACGAAGCTTAAACTTCCTTAACCTTTGAAACAACTTCAGCAAATGTTCAACATGATCCTCTTTATTCCTCGACTTAGCGATCATATCATCAACATATACCTCAATTTCTTTGTGCATCATATCACGGAAAATCGTGGTCATAGCTCTTTGGTATGTCGCACCAGCATTCTTCAATCCAAAGGGCATCACTCTGTAGAAAAATGTTCCCCATGGTGTAATAAATGTGGTCTTTTCCATGTCCTCAGGTGCCATATTTATTTGATTATAACCGAAAAATCCGTCCATAAAGGAGAACACATCAAACTTAGTCGTATTATCTACCAACACATCAATGTGTGGTAATGGAAAATCATCTTTTGGACTGGATTTATTCAAATCTCTGTAATCAAAACACATTCGGACTTTTCCTTCTTTCTTTGGAACAAGCACAATATTGGCCACCCATTGAGGATAATTAGATGTCACGAGAAAACCTGCATCAATCTATTTTTGAACCTCCTCTTTGATTTTTACTGCCATATCAGGATGAGTTCTTCTCAACTTTTGCTTCACAGGTGGACATTCAGGCTTCAGCGGCAATCTATGCTCCACAATATTAGTATCAAGACCTGGCATGTCCTGATAAGACCAAGAAAATACATCAACATACTCTCTAAGAAGCTCAACCATCCTCTTTTTAACCTCAGGACCAAGCAATGCTCCAACCTTAACTTCTTTCTTATCATCTTCAGAACCCAAGTTGAACAATTCTGTAGACTCTCCATGAGGCTGAATAATCTTCTCCTCATGCTCAAGCAACCGAGAAATATCATCAGGAATCTCTTCAACATCCTCTTCTTCAGCTTCAAACACAGGGAATTCAAAGTTGGGAGTGTGCATAAGATCATTGTTTTCAATGGGTTTATCAATCAATCTGCACAATGATTTTATTTTTATTTTAGAGTATGAACAAAAAGTTCAAACATTATGCAGATAAACAATGGTTATTTTTATTTTGGGTTTTTTATGTTACCATTTTTCAGAGTAAAGCAAAAAGGAAAAACACAGATGGAAATAACAAAATAACATTTTATTGATGATGATAAAATTTGAAACAAAGCCCGACAAACATCACTTTCACCTTGGGATGAGTGAAAGGATTTTTGAAAGAAAATAAAACAAATTACTTTGAGGCATGAACAATAGAAGAAACATCCACAGCAATCCAGTTCTTGCAAATCTTTCTGTGCGTAACAAAGTTAGGCATTTCTTCATCTTCATCATCTTCAATGATGACAGCAGCAGAATGATCGTTGATAAACCCAACACTTCGGAACCCTTCCTGAATAGTCTTTCGGTCATTGAGAGCCACACCTGGTGCAAAAACAATACGGAATCCTTCTTTTTTATTAATAGAATCAATGACTCGTCCCCAAACATCAAATCGACCAGTTTTAAGCATGCACATAGCATCCTTGAGAGAAGACATTGGCATAACATTCTTCTTAGTAGCATTATCAACAACAGAAAGAGCCTGGAATGAAGTTCCCACCTCTTCTTCAGAATTAATATAGGAGAACAGTGAAAAATTGCTCACTAGCATCGCCTGTCCACCTCCAATAGTCACTAATTTCCCATCTTTCACAAACTCCAGCTTCTGATGGAGAGTAGATGTCACAGCTCCTGCCTCATGAATCCAAGGTCTTCCAAGGAGACAACTGTAAGCGGGACGTATATCTATTACTTGAAAAGTAATTTGGAATATAAATGGTCCAATCAAAATAGGAATATCAACTTCACCAATCACAGTATTCTTCGACCCGTCAAAAGCTTTCACAATAATCCCACTATGCCTCATGGGAGAACCTTGGTACGCAAACCATGACAAAGTTTATTTTGGCATTACATTCAGAGAAGATCCGATATCAACCAACACCTTAGACATATCATCTTCCTGACAGTTCACTAAAATATGCAAAGCGAAGTTATGGTTCCTTCCTTCTTCAGGAAAGTCATCATCACAGAAACTCAGATTGTTACACGATGTGATATTAGCCAGAATACTATCAAACTGATCAACAGTCACATCATGATCAACATAAGCTTGATCAAGAATCTTCTGCAAAGACTGTTTGTGAGCCTCAGAGCACATCAAGAGTGATAAAACTTATATCTTTGACGGAGTATGCAACAACTGCTCAGTAACGTTGTACTCGCTCTTCTTTATCAATTTCAACACCTCATCTTCACTATCTTTCAAACTAGAATCACCAAATTGACCTGATCGGGAAACAACATCCTCAATTTTTTTGCTAGCATTTGTATCTTTAGCTCTCTTCGGAGGATCCGAAGCATAAACTCTACCACTTTGAGTAACTTTAGTCACATCAACAATGCTAACCACAAACTTTGGAGAAGGAATAGGAACTTACTTACCATTTTCTATCATCGTAGCATTATACCGATACGGAACAACTTTATCAGACTCATAGGGCATTAGACCAGGAAAATTGATCACCAAGGGAGTAACAACATTTTTGCGACTATCAAAAGAAATAACCACCTTCTCAGGAGCAACCTTCTCAGGAATATTGAACTGAGGCACAATAACATTCACTTCATTTTCATACTCGTCTCTTTTTGCTGTCACTTCAATCAACTTATCATCCATCATCTTTTGAATGTATCTCTTAACAATCACACAACCACGAGGGTTCACTGAGAAAATGCAACAACCAACATAATCATGGTAAATATCATGATATTCGCTTAAGAAAGCATACATTTCAACCAAAGACCTCCGAATATAGAGGGCCTCATAAATCTTGAACAAACCAGGACAACCATCAACCATGTTCACAAACATATTACCATGATTCGGAAGCGGATTTGTCTTCACATTTGGATTAACATCATTGAAAGACAGAACAATGCTCCTTATCAATTTCTACACTTCAAACTTCAATGGATAACAATTCTTAATATCGTGCCCCGGGGCACCTTGATGAAAAGCACAGTGAGCTTTTAGCTTATACCACCATGGAATAGACTCTGGAACTGGAGGCGGAGAACGTGTTTGCACAAGATTCTTCTCGATCAGATATGGGATCAAATCTACATATAGCATCGGAATGGGATCAAAATTTGGTAACGAGACTGATACTTTGGAGCTACAGGCACAGTTGGAGTCACATTAATCATTGGAGTTATAGAAGCTATATGCTGCTGATGACGATGATTTTCACGACCTCGAGGTCTTCTGTAACTTTCATGAGACACAATGTTAGTCTCACCCTCTTTATTCTTACCAAAGTTGAACCTCTTAAAGCTCGAGCCACTACTACTCTCTTTGTTCAACCGTCCCTCACGTACACCTTCTTCTAAATGCATCCCCATACTCACCATTTCAGTGAAATCATAAGGAGCACTCACAATCATCTTCTCATAGTAGAAAGATCCTAAAGTCTTCAAAAAGATCTTCGTCGTCTCTTTCTTTTCTAAAGGAGGAACAATCTGAGCTGCTAGCTTGCGCAATCTCTGCTCGTATTCTTCGAAATTTTCTTTGTCCTTATGGGACATAGCACGAAGCTGATCTATGTCCTGTGCCATATCGACATTAAACTTGTATTTCCTAACAAAAGCCTCTCCCAAATCATTGAAAGTATGGATTTGGCTACTGTCCAAACTCATGTACCATCTCATGGTTGCACCAGTCAGACTATCCTGGAAATAATGAATCAACAGCTGATCATTGTTGGTCTGAGCAGACATCTTCCTAGCATACATAGTTAGATGACTTAGAGGACAAGTGTTACCCTTATACTTCTCAAACTCAGGAAGCCTGAACTTGTATGGAACCTTGACATTGGGAACCAAACAGAGATCATAAGCATCTTTACCAAACAGATCTTTGTGCTTCAAGGCTCTCATCTCTATCTGTAACTCAACAAAACGGCCTTGAAAATCATCAAGTCTTTCAGTCACACCAGCGCCTTCACTGGGCTTAGCATAGTAAATCATGTCATCATGGTGCGGAGTAGTGTGCATCACAGGCGGTGTAGTAGTCATCACTGGCTGAAGAGTAGTAAATGCAACAGTCTCAGGAGGAGGAGGATGGTAACTACAGGAATGAAATCAGCCAGCATACCCCACGGTGTGCTAGAAGGCATGCGGTAGCAAGGAGAAATGACAGCTTCAGCAGGAATCGATGCAGTGACAATCTTAGAGATGACTATATGTTGTATCGGAGAATTAGGAGGATGGGGTGGCTGATTCTGAGTAGCCACCAAGCTTTCCATCATGGTAGTAACTATTTCCAAGCTATCCTTCAGATATGCAATTTCCTCGCGCAACTCGCGTTTCTCTTGTTGTAAGGCTTCCAACATCTTCTTTCGATTAGCTCAAGTATCAACCTTGTGAGTCAGCTTGACAGGAGAACTGAATGACGACCAAGAAACAACATAAGATCCCTGGAGAACACTAAAGAAGCAAGACAAATGTGGGTATGATTCATGGTATGCGTATGCAAATGCAAAGATTTCAAAGGACTATAAGATAAATTACAATATATAAATAAACACTTTTTGAAGTACTTAAAAACTCATTCTCATTAAAATCAAGGTCAGGATTACAAGTGAAGTACAAGTCTCAACAATCCTAATACATGAGAGAAAAAGTAAACTAGGCCTATGGGATCATATCTGAAGAAGATCCAAATCCCGACTGGTACTTCATGCGAATCCTCTTAATCTCTTTTTTGTACCGATTCTCCATGTCTTCCTTATCCTTCACCAACTGGTCAACAATAGCCTTCCAAGCACCAGATGTAGGAGGAATAGTAGATGGAGTACTAGAGGAAAATAAATCCTCTATTGGCATCTTCGTAACACGCCACTCAAGTAAATCAATGAGATCATCTTTCTCTTTCAGTTGATCTTGCATCGTCGTCTTCTCAAGTAGCCATTCTTCTTTCTCTCTCGTCATCTTGTCCAATTCTTCTTGAAGAGCAACCTTCTCATCAACGGGAGGAAGAAAAGCGGACAATGGTAGTATAGGAAACAAAGGATCTTCCGGTGGATAGGGCATCTTAAGCTTGGAAGCTCTAGATCGAACCCACTAGATGTAATACTCGGAGGGAGCAAGATGTTGTTTTCCCAATTGATCATTCTCTTTCCAATGAACCGCATGCCAAGAATGAGAAATCCTTTTCTTCATATCCACATGATTTGCACCATTAAGAAAGAAGAAACTGGATAAGAAAAGGTTGCTTGGTATGTCCTTCAAGCAATATCACAATTGTCTCCTAGCGAGAATAAGGTTGTAGCTAATTCCCCCACGCATACCAAGAAGAGGTACATTAGGAAACTCTCCACAACTGTCAATAAGCACTCCAGTATGATAATAGGAACAATGCCAAGTCATATCCTTATGAGAAAGAGACATAATCCTTTGAGACCATCTTCGCTTCTCTCTATTATCTTTGAAGACATCGGACTTTGGTAGGTGCAAAATAAACCACCTATAGAGAAGAGGCGCACAACACATAATCTCTCCATCACCTTTGGAGGTCCTATAATGAAAGGCATGATACATGTCTCCAAGCAAAGTAGGTACCAGATTTCTCTTCAAGAAAATCTGAATGGCACTCTCGTCCACAATACCATCTAAGTTAGGAAACAATACAATCCCATAAATGAGCAAAGCAAGAATAGCTTCAAATTCCTCCTTATGACCCAAAGTAAGAGAAGTAGAAGCTTTCTCTATCAAGAACTTGGCATTAATACCACAAACACTCCCTTTTGGAAGAATCTTCCCACTAAGATCAGACTCCTTGAGAAAAAGGGCTTTTGCAATGACTTTGGTCGTAAGCTCCTTCTCTAAACCACTAAAAAGAAATTCCTTGTCTGAAATAGGTAAACCCATCCAATGAGATTACTCCTATAAGGTCGGCACAAGCTGATAATCAGGAAAGGAGAAACAATGATGCAACAAATCATAAAACTGAGCCAAGGTAGGGAGAATCCCCTCTGGTACATCGGTATCCAAAATAAACATGAGCATTCCATAACATTTCCGGAACTCCTGGGTGTCAACCACTAAAGCTCCTAGCTTCCTTAGCTCTACTAAATTAGGATTCTTGAAGCTGTACTTCGTTGTATTCCTTCTTTCAACATTCATAACCATATACATCATCTGAAATTTTGCAAAAGTACCTATGAGTCCCTTGAAATCTCAAAAACAATGCTTATGAATGCATGAGTGCATGTATGCAACAACCACAAACAAGATCACACAAAGCACACAAGTTTAGGTCTGAGTCACGAGCATGAAGTCAAGGTAACAAAACACCAACCCACATAGGTAAGTACTAAGGTTTTGTCTTTATTGTACCTGCAGAAAACCAAAAGGGTGCTAACAAAGGTTCCCAGAGTTAACAACCATCTTTAGAATATTATCGGTACGTTAGATTACTCCCTAACCGATATCATTCTTAAAATAGACCTCGTCCGAGTGTACTATCGCGTGAAAACTACCTTAGGTTTACACCCAGATAGTTTCCGCACTACGTTCCTAAATTGACTTGGATGGGTTAAGGGTTCTACGATCCTCAGTATGATCAGCTCAAGGTCGGAAAATAATGCCACGTATGGTTACTCATCATGATATTAATAATCCAAGAGATCCTAACCGAGTGGAGATTATCAAATTGATATAGCTTTGGACTACTCCATCGCTTATCGCTTCGAATATCTCCGTCCTATCATAAGTTCAACTCAGATCCGGGTTAGAATCTATCTCACTTATAGAGGATCACCAAAATCGAAACAGAACAAACAAATAACAAACAAATCAAACCAAAGTAGTAAATAAATCAAAGTAGGCCGAATCCACTTAGAGATTACTCCCCAGCAGAGTCACCACTTTTCTGTAGCGGTAAAAACATGAGTTTAAGCTATTGATTAACTCAACTCAAAGTAAGAGAGTCGCCACCGCGCTTTTATTTTATTCCAAGAGGAAAAGGAAAAAAGAACGAATAAAATCCTAATGAATCTAAAAGCAAAAAGAAGAGCTAAAAGAAACACAACAAAGAACTGGGTAAGGGGACAGTTACACAGTGGGAAGGTTTTACGCACCCAAAATGTCTGTGGTACTCCACAGGAGCCCTTTGAAAAATTTACTGCTTTTGGTTTGAAAAAAAAGGTTTGTTTAATGAGAGTGGAAGGATGAGAAAATAATTTTTTTTATTTTTTTGTGTGTTTGGAGAGGTTTACCACCTCATGCCTACGTACCCACAAAGTGCAATGCAACATCAAAACCCCGTAGTTCATGGTACAAATAGTGAAAAGGGTGGGTTATGATTAAATTTATTAAGTGAAGAGAATTTGTCATCTTCAAGTGGATAGCCAAAAAAATTACCATGAGAATGAAGGCATGGAATCATACATCATTATGGGGAGGGCGCCAACTCGGATAAAATCAACGAGTATGCCACTAAACCCCCACAAATGACAAGAGACTCAATTACATCAAACTACAACCATGGAGATTGAGAGACTTGCACCCGACTAAAGAATAATGACTCATAATCGACACTCTTTTTTAAAGAAAATAAACAAAAGTGCACAAAGGAACAAAACAACTTGAATGAGTTTGATTCTTTTTATTTTTGAATTAAGGTCAACATGATTAAATTTATTGATTTTAAAAGAAAAGAAAATGGTGAAAGTACACTTGACAAAGTCAAGGTTTTGTTTATTAAAGAGGTGATGATTTAAAAAGAAGGAATCCTTTGGAAAATGGAGAAGATTTTGAAAATTAAAGAAGGGGAGGAGATGAAGGGACTATCCTAAAAAGAAAATAAGGAGATAAGGGAAGAAAGATCTAACCAAACTTGATGATACTTCAAATTATGAGCATAAGAGTTTCATCCTTATAAGCTAGCAAATGACCAAATAAAGGCAAGTTCCAACTTCATGAAGGTCAAGGCAAAGGAAATGTGTCATAAGAATCTAAGTCCAAATCTTCATTCCAAAGCCAAGGATAGTAACCAATAGTCCACAAATTAAAGTTACAAGTTTTTTAGAAGTTTAATCCTTTATTAATGTTTTTGTATCCAAATGGACAAATGGAAAATCAACAACAAAATAAGAGCAAATAATAAACACGATAATGGATGAATAAAGTATAATAAAGCAAAATAAAATAAAATAAACAATAAAAGTGCAAGAATTTAAATGTTAGTAGAAAAATCAAATCAAAGTGCAAGAATCTAAAATATTAATAATAATAATAGTATAATAATATTTACATAAGAGTGGTATGGTGAACTTAATCAACAACAACCAAAAGATTAACCAAAATCGAATGGCAACCGGATCCGCTTAGCATCTTGCACTATAGAGATTAATCAAGGCAATCTGAATCGAATTCAATGAAATTTGAAAGGAGATTGGGAGACCCAAAGTACCTACACATCAAACATTCATAAGTCTCGATTCTTAATGCAATATGATTAACCACTTTGGGATTACGCGACCAACAAGAGGTCTGGTCCACGAAAGTGAAAGTACCCAATTAGATTTTTATTCCAAAGTCGGGACACATTTAGGTCTATGTTAAGCAATCGACGAGAAATTTACGAAGTAATTACCCTACAAATGAGGCCGACCACCACCAATTAAGGTGAACAATGTTAGTGCTAATGCATGCGAGATAAACGATATGTAAATCGCTATTCGGATGCAATACCGCATAAAACTAAAGGTGAATACCAAATTGAGCCGCACTCATGGTATTCTTCCATCCTTATGGAGAGAGTGAATTACCAAAAGCACTTCTTCAATTGGGACCAAGTCAAGCTAGATCTACTGAAATTGATGAACACAAAGAATAATAGGATGAAGGTTTAGCTCAAGTTAGTCAAGAATTCAATGTGAATTCTTGATAACTTCAAAAAGAGGAAAAAAGCTTTAGTTAGATTTTTGGTTTTGGGAGAATGTTTTGCAAGGGGTTTTTTTGGCTCTCAAAAGCTTGGTGAATGAATGAAATTATGGTCCTATGTAAAGAATTTAGGTATGGGAATTTGGTGGAATGGAGCTTGCTTTGGTAATTAAAATTAGGCTTGGTAATTACAAATTTGGTGGGAAATGGAAAAGAGTGGTGATTAGTGAGGGTTTATGGTAAGAAATGATCAAAGTGATATAGAGAAATCAAAGACCAATGGATCTAGAATTTTCCAATTATATCAATGATTTAATGGTGTTGAATTTGAATAAAATATTCAAATTTCGCATTGGTTAACCGGTTAACAAATATGGTTAACCGGTTAACCAAGCCAAAATTTGAATATTTTATTCAAATGTGGTTGCTTGGTTGTTGTGGTCTGGTTCTTTTTGTATGTCGAATGAGGCATGGAAATAAACACATGAACCTTGAAATTCCTTGAATGAATCAATTAACTTGGGAAATCCTTGATCAAATAAATTTGAATTAT
The DNA here is from genome assembly GCA_963966055.1 of Lathyrus aphaca. Classification (NCBI taxonomy): domain Eukaryota; kingdom Viridiplantae; phylum Streptophyta; class Magnoliopsida; order Fabales; family Fabaceae; genus Lathyrus; species Lathyrus aphaca. The sequence continues at coordinate 421,746,924 of OZ014520.1, forward strand.
TTGTGGATCAACTTCTACTTTTGTCTGTGAAATTTTACTCGAGCTGTAGGACTGTTATTTTTGGCATTTTCAATGGTTCCTCTTCCTGAAAAGGTTAGTAAAAGGAAACAAAATATTTTTGGATTTTAATTAATGGTTAGTAAACATAAACAAATAAAGTAAATAAAGGTAACAGTGATCCCCTGTGAGGCATAAATCTAACCCGAGAAGAACCGAGCCACCAGTGCGATCTTGTTTGTATGCAAGATGCAGATGAAAAATGCGAAGAAAACATAGGGCAAAAATTAGGGTGCTACACATGGAACCAAGGTTTCTCTTCCACCCCTTAAGTATCAACTTCATAACAATATGTTGGCACATTTAATCGATCAATAGTAATTATAGGGGCTTCATCATCCCAACTAATTTCAAACATAAATGACATGGTGGCTAATGCATATGCCAATTGATTCTCTTCTCGTGGAATATATCCAAAAGTAATCTCTTCAAAGTATGGAATTAAAGACAACACATGCTCTCTGTAAGGAATGAGATTTTGATGTTTTGTGTCCCATTCACCTTTAACCTGACTAACTACCAGGGCTGAATCTCCGTACACGTTCAAGAATTGGATCTTCATCTCAATGGCAGCCTTGATAACCATAATACACGCTTTATATTCAGCCATATTGTTGTACAATCAAAACAAAGTGTAGCAGTAAATGGTGTATAACAACCCTCAGGAGAGATGATCACAACTCCAACACCATTACCAAGTGCATTAGAAGCTCCATCAAAAGCCATAGTCCATCGGGATCCCTGTTCAGGTCCTTCATATTGTCTAGGTTTTTTAGTAACAAGCATAATATCTTCATTTGGAAACTCAAAGTTCATAGACTGGTAGTCATCCACAGCTTGATGAGTCAAATGATCAGCTACCACACTTCCTTTAATTTCTTTTTGAGTAGTATATTGTATGTCATATTCTGTCAAAATCATTTGTCATCTCGCTATTTGTCCGGAGAGAGCAGGTTTCTCAAATATGTATTTGATAGGATCCATTTTTGAAATCAATAAAGTGGTATGAGTCAACATATACTATCTTAGTCGGCGAGCAGTCCAAGCCAAAGCGCAGCAAGTTTTCTCGAGCAGTGAGTATCTTGTTTCACAGTCGGTAAACTTTTTGCTAAGGTAGTATATTGCTTTCTCTTTTCAACCAAACTCGTCATGTTGCCCCAACACACACCCCATTGAATTTTACAACACTATTAAGTACATAATCAAACGTCTTTCATCAACTAGTGGAATTAATATTGGAGGTTCCTGGAGGTACTTCTTGATCTCATCAAAAGCTATCTAGCATTCGTCATTCCATTCCATTATTTGATATTTCTTTAACAATTTGAAGATTGGCTCACAAGTAGCAGTTAATTGGAAAATAAATCTTGCAATATAGTTCAGGCGTTCCAAGAAATCTCTGACTTCCTTCTCAGTACGGGGAATGGGCATATCTTGTATAACTTTTACCTTTGCAGGGTCAACTTCAATACCTTTACCACTGACAACAAAATCCAATACTTTACCAAATCTAACTCCGAAGGTACATTTGTTGGGATTCAATCTCAGCTTGTATTTCTTCAACCTTTCAAAAACTTGTGCAGATGATCAAGATGTTCTTCTTTAGTCTGGGATCTGGATCTCATATCATCAACATATACCTCTATCTCATGGTGAATCATATCATGGAACAAGGCTACCATAGCACGCTGATATGTTGCCCCATCGTTCTTCAAACCAAATGGCATTACCTTATAACAGATGGTGCCAACTGTGTGACAAACATAGTCTTCTCCATATCTTCAGGTGCCATCTTAATCTAATTGTAACAAAAAACCATCCATAAAAGAGAATACCTTATGTTGAGCAGTGTTGTCTACCAGAACATCAATACGTGGAAGCGAAAAATCATCTTTGGGACTGGCTTTGTTCAAATCCATGTAATCTACACACATGCATACTTTACCATCTTTCTTAGGCACCGGTACCACATTTGCAACCCATTGAGGATAAGAAGTGAAAACTAGGAACCCTGCATCAAATTGTTTCATCACTTCTACTTTAATCTTTTATGGCATTTTAGGACGCATACGACGAACCTTCTGCTTTATTGGACGACAACCTTCCTTCATTGGTAGACGGTGAACCACAATATCAGTATCAAGTCCCGACATATCCTTATAAGACCAAGCAAAGATCTCCACATTTTCATGTAACATCTAAATCAATTTGTTCTTAACATCGTCTTCTAATTCAGCACATATCTTGACTTCTTTCCTATATTTCTCAGTTCCCAAATTCACAACTTCGATTGGTTCTTCATGCGGCTGTATAAATTTCTCTTCTTGCTGTAGCAACCTAGCAAGCTCTACAGGTACTTCACAATCTTCCTCATTTCCATCCTCGGCTTGATAGATCAGATTCTCGAAGTTATATTTGGCAATAGAAGAATTGTTATCAACAAGATCCATAGTGGATGAGGATCTGCATTTTAGTGATGTGGGTGTGAGTAAGAACACATAGCTTTTGATAAAGGAAAAATAAAAGAAAGACAAAGAGCGTAATATTTACGAAAGTAAAAACTTCCATTGATTTTATTGAATTAAAATATGAAAATGAAATGACATCCCTAACAAGCATACCATTGTGCCCCGGGTAAGACATAAGGCTTAAAAGTTTTTAATTATTCAAAATTACAAACTTGAAAACAAGAAAAACAGTAATAGCATTTACTCTTGACTAAAGGAGATATGAATAACGTCTTAAGTTTTCCAATTATTGAGCCCATTGCCAATGGTAGTAAAGATCCAGTTATCCAAGTTGTAGTCTTCATCAGAATCCTCGACATCATTGATTTGATCCTTCTGAACTCCCTTGTTGGTGATATGAATAACACGAGCATGACGAGAAACCTTATGAGATTCTGCAGTAAAACCCAAACTAAACTTGTCAGACTTGTAATGAATGTAAGGAAGCTGATCCCAAATAGTACAACCACCTTCTTCAACTACAGCTCTAGCATCCTTCAGAGAGGCTATTGTAGGAGGTACTCTAGTAGCAGCAGGAACTGGTTTAGCAGCAGAGATAGACTCAATAGCAGGAACAATCTGAGGAACCACTTCAAATGTTTGTCAAGGAGTCTCAACAAATTCACCCTCCATCTCAACATACTTGAAAGTGTTTACATGATTGACCATATACTCTTCTTCACCATAAATAGTGACAGTCTTGCTTTTCACTGGATATTTCAGCTTCTAGTGTAAAGTGGAAGTCACATCACCTACCCCATAAATCCAAGGGCGCCCAAGCAAGCATGAATAGGCAGGACGAATATCCATCACATAGAAGGTAGAATAAAAAACTTGAGAACCCACTTTGATTGGGAGTTCAACTTCTCCGTGCACCATTCTCCTTGAACCATCAAAGGCGTTCACCACCACATTATTGGGTCTTAGCACAATATCTTCAAAGTTGAGTTTGTCCAGAACATCCTCCGGTAACACATTTAATGACGAACCATTATCAACCAAAACATGAGATAGAGTAGTGCCCCTACACTCATTGGAGATATGCAGATCTCTATTGTGGTTTCTTTTGGCAGGAGTTAGATCAGCATTAGAAAAGCCTAAGCCATTGTCAGTCGTTAAATTAGAAACACAATTTTCGAACTGGTCCACAGAGATTTCATGTTGTACATGAGCAGACTTCAGGAACTTTACCAAAGCCTTAGCACGGGCTTCAGAACACAACGACAAAGACAACATAGAGATCTTGGAGGGAGTGTGCCCCAATTGTTCAACAATATTATAATCACTCTTGCGAATGATCTTCAGTACTTCATCCATCTGCTTAGAGAGGTCTTTAGTAACTGGTGTTTCAGCCTAAACAGGCTCAATCAATGGTCATTTGCCCCAAGCTTCAGTACTTGGCCCAGGATTGGAGATATGAACTAGAGCAGCAGCAGTCTTTGAAGTGTCTTCTTGAGACAAAATTCTTCCACTCCTAGTAACCCTACTAGTTCCAACAATATTATTGATATCAGGATTAGTGTCTGCAGCAGGTATATCAGTTAGAGGCTCTCGCTTGATACCATGGATATAAACATCAGAACCATAATTCCAAGGGATAACCTTGTCAGAAGAATATGGAATTGGACCAGGAGTAGTAATAATCAGGGGAGCCACCTTTAGCTCAGCATTAACTTTCACAGGACCTTTAGAAGTAATCCTCACAGGACCCTTAGAAGTAATTTTCATAGGAGTATTAGTAACTACAGACACATCCGCAAGCTTCATATCTTGGGACAGGCCTTCACATAAACTCTCCACATAATGGGTCTTCTCAAACAATATAGTACGGTTGTTCATTAAATGTTGAATACCTTCTTTCAGCTTCCAACATTCATTGGGTTGAGAGGCACAATAAAAAAAGTCTTCATTGCAACCCGGAAATAAACCGGCTTGCTGCAGCTTCTTCTTAATAATGGTTAGAGGAGTAGTCAAATCAGTCACAGTAGTGCCGCTCCCTGGATTTTCATCCTGGTACAAACGCAATAGTGGCGCGTGTAAACGCCCCAAATTTTCTCTCACTTTTTCTCACACCATGGCTTGTGATCTTTCATTTTTGCACCACATAAGCATACCATCCCACTGCATAGTTCATTTCATCTGCATCTAGGGTTTGTGATCTGAGCAATCCAAGAAGGGGTCTGAGCCATCTCAATGGTCTTGAAGCTTGCCAAGAGGGTCCATGTGTGTTCCATGATCATAATATGCTCCCCAAAGTTCATAAAAGTCAAAGGATCACAAAGAATGGCAAAATCATAGAGGCAGACTGAAGATTTCCTGCACAGATGACCTAAAATTAGGGTTTTGGTTTCAGAGGCCTTAATCCAAAATTTTTTGGTCATTCTTGTTTCTAATGGTCTTAATATGTTATAAGGATCATGTGTACCAAATTTGATGAAGAAATTCACTGTGGAATTCATCTAATCATTGGGTAACTTCTTAAGCCAATAATGTCAAAATCAGGGCATCTGAGGCCTCCATCAAGGGTACCAAAGGGTCACCATCATCATTTTGAGTCTCTATGATCTTTATTTGATCTTAGAAGTGGTTGGAAGTTCACAAAGTTGAAGAATTTTGAGCCAAATGGAAACTTGCTATTTTTGGAAAGGACTTGTAATGGAAACTTTCCAATTTGGGAAAGACATTCAACCTATTCTTTCATGACCAAAAATGCTTCAAATGAAAAATTCTTGGACATGAAAGTTGTAGATTATGTCTTCCCATTTTCAAAAAGTACAAGAACATGTCTTGATTCATCCTAGAACTCAAGATATGGCCTTTCAAAGTTGGCAAAAATCCTATAATTTTCAAGTCTGCACCAAAGAGGGATTTTTGCAAATTCAAGTTCTAAGCCATTTCATGACCTCTAATTGACTTCTAAACATCACACAAACATAGTGCAATGCATTTGGACCAGAATTGCGCCTTGGATTGCAAGTTTCATCAAGCCATTTTCACAAAATTCTCAAAGTTGGAAATTTGCAAAACCTATTGAAACTCTTCATCCACTTGTGCCAGCTACATAAACTTCATCCTAGGGCCATCCATGAATCAAGTTGAGGCTAAGGCACCCCTAAAGCCAGCTCTGCACCATGCCCATACCTCAAGTGCACAATGTTGACATTTTTGCAACTTGGCTCATACCAATCACACTATGCCACCACCCACTTTCTGATCACTCTCATTGGCCTATACTAATCTTATGGACCTCATTTCACATAACACACAAGCCTGAAACATTCTACAAGTCAGATTGCCCAAAATTTCCATAAACCTTCCTCTATTCGAAACTCACTCCTCATCCACTTAAACTCAAAATTTGTTTCACCATTCAACTCCACATAACCTAAGGATCATTTTCCACCCCTTGCCATGGCCTGAAACAAGCCCAAACACAAACACGATTTCTGCACATTCAGAACTGAAACACTAAAAACAACCACCATAAACTTGTTCTAAGCATCACAACATCCTTAGGGGGTCCATTGGAGTTGATTTGCACCAAGGAGAGGTCCAGAAAGCTCAGATTGAGAAAGCTTCATCTCAGGTAACCATCAAGAACAATTTTTCCAGAACTTCCATGTTAAGTTCTTAAGTGATTCTATATGTCTCTCTGATCATGGTGATGTGTTTAGTTTTCAAAATGGTTAAGAATCAAGCATGTATTTAACTTCTGAAAGTTTTGTGTATTTTTCCGTTTTGCTTCGATTCGTGTTATTCTTGAAACATAAATGTTGTTTGTTGCTGGATTCATATTTGTTGTTGTTCATTGATCATTTCTGGAGAGTTTGATGAGTTTTTATGGGGTTTTGAGGGAGTTAGGGTTAGAAAGCTGCCGAAGAAGATGACTGGAGGTCTTCTCCAGCCACCTGAAAGTCATTAGGGCTAAAACCTAATTAATTTCCCAATTTGAATGTGGACCCTTTGATCTTGTGTTAACGCGTGTTTGGACGACTCTGATCACTTCATTAAACCCTAATCTATTTTTATTAAATTAATTAGGATTAATTAAATAAATTAACTCAGATTGAACCTCAACCCTTGGATTACGCGCGCAGTCAACATTTCCCTCCCTAGTTTGAATCTCAGCCACTAGATCATCATACTTCCATTTAAATTCATTTTAATTTCATTTTATTTTCATTTCTTTTGTCCATTTTATTTAAAATAGTAAAAATAAAAAAATATCATTTCTTGCATTTCTGTTTCAAATATTTTTTTAACCTAAAAATTTTTTTTATTTTATTTTTTGCATTAAAAAAAGTATTTTTAAAATATTTAAATGTTATTTTTAATTAATTAATGGATTTTAATTAATTAAAAATGCATTTAGGTTTCCAAAAATCACCAAAAAATTCATGAAGCATTCCAATACATTTAGAAACATTTTCAAACTCACCATACAAATTTCTTTTTAGGTTTGATCACATTTTCACAATTTTCTTTGAATTAGGGTTCTTAAAAATCACATTTTTCTAACCCTAACTTGAAAAATATATTTCTGCCTAACTATGATGAGTTTGAACTTAATTCTTCTTTCATTGTTTCAAATATTGCATATAGTTTCTAGGTTATTTTTCTCATGATTTTATCTTGCATTTTCAATTTGATTTGCATTTTCCCTTTAGAAGCACCCAAAAACCCGTAGCAAACTTAGAAATTTCATAACTTCCATTAGGTTAAGCTTATGACTTTCTCCTTTGGGGTGTGATCTTATATGGGATTAGGGTTTGTTTGAGCTTGATTTCAATTTTTTATCATGTTGAATGCTTCTGTTTTGGTCATATGAATCTCATGTTGTCTTAAAACCCTAATCTTGCCCCTTCATTTGCATTCTCCTTTGCATATCATCATCATATAAACTTTACATGATATTTCAAGCATTTGTATGACATCTTAGACATCTTAAGACATGCTTGAACATTTCTTGATCATTTCTTCATTCATTTTCTATGCTTTTCATCCATTACATTTCATGAACATCCATGTGTTTTCATGCTTCTAAACATGCTTCCATTGCATCTCATCCTTGTATGATCATTCATATGCATCTTGTATGACTTTGCATCATCTCATATGCCATTTACATTTCATATTCACTTCTGACTTTGGTCTTTGCATCTCATTTCATCTCATTTCCTTTTGCTTTATGTCTTATGCATTCATACTAACATTTCAGGAGCTTTTGGTAAGTCATCTGGGAGGTGGATTTGCCTTCACCTCCTACCTTTTCTGTCACTTAATATGCATTCTTACTTGTATTTTAAGTGAACTTGCTTCACTTATGCTCCCTCCTTCTTACTTTCTTTCTTTTAAGTTACTTATCTTCTTCAAGAAGTAAGTAACTTATTCTTCTTCTTCTTTCTCTTTTCATCTGCTTCTTCCTTGGTGGCCTTCTTGAAGATCTTTTCTCTTAAGCCTCACAAACCATAGGATATCCAAGCATGATAACTTTTAGGGTTGTATATAGTCCCCCCTATCTTTTTACCTTTGAGTCTCCTTGAGTCTCTTTTCTCATCTCATTAATTAGAGACTAAACTCTTAAAGCTTTAGGACTTTGGAATTAGGGTTATGCCTGCATCCTTATCTTAGGATGGAGTGTATAACTTTAATCCATAGTGTTAAACCTTTAATTTGTTTACACCTCTTAATCAAAACACATTAATTATCACTAATACTTTATCTTTCAACTTGGGCCTTACATTAGGGTTCTATCTCTTCCATATGGTTAAGAGGGATTAACCCTAGTGTTTAATGGACAAGTCCCCCTCAAGTTTTCATACAAACCATAAAATCCACTTCTTAATCTCACCCCTTAATTAAAATCCATTTAATAAAGGTTTATTATCTAATGAATTTAATCCCTAACAATGGATTAAGTTGAGGTATCTTCCTCAACTTAAGTGTTCTCATCTATCATCCTTCTATTAGGATGGTGTAATGAGCTCATTAATCTATGATTAGAGATTAAAATCATTACTTAACACTAAACCAAAAAACCCAAAAAACATCTAAATAATCACAAGTAGGTTAATGATCTTAATCCTACATATTCATGGTAATTAAGTTGAGATGCTTATCTCATACTTAAGTATGCCCATTATCCCTAATCAGGGAGGATATAATGAGTGTACAAGCCCTTGATTTAGGCTTAAGCTCATAATCCTATGCAAAACACCAAAAACAATAAAAAACTGAAAACACAAAAACAAACAATAATTGTCTCCTCCGGGATTCTTTTCTCATCACACTCATTCACAAATCAGAACTTGCTTCTTCTGTTTAATGCAAGACAGTTAGCACTCGAGCCAGACGAGTCGTACACTTGAGCATAGATAAGCAGGCAGTTCACAGTCAATTCTTTTTCAGTCTCTTTGAGCCGAACTACGGTGTTCTGACTTCCTCATTGCACGAGAGGATACGTAGGCATAACTTAACAGTTATCGAACAAAAGTCTTTATGTTTTCCCCCTCTTTCAGCTTTCTTTTCTAAGCCTCAGTCTTGAGCATCTCACCCTCTCTTTTGTGCTGACACTCTGTACATTTCACCCTTGATTTTTATACACAGTCAGCACATACACTCCCCCTTTTAACACAATCTTGTAAGCGTGGATCCCGTCGAGTACGACAAACGATCTGGGTGCTAATACCTTCCGAGGTCGTAACCAACCCCCTTTCTCAGTTTCTCTGGTTCGCAACCGTCTTATCTATCTCTTTCCAAGTTTATGCAGCATTACCTTTCCTTCGGGATAAAAATGCCTAGCTAGCGACTCTTTTCAATTCACCCATCATTTCTCTTTCACCGACAGTTCGCGTTTGCACCGGGACGAAAGTCCGAGGAGCGATAGCTTGGCGACTCTGCTGGGGACAATCTTTGCAACCAGGGCTTCTAGTTCTTTTTGTGGGTTTCTCCTAGTGCTTGTTTGATCTATGTTTATGGGGGTGTTATGTGTTATATGTGCTTTTGTTTATTGCTTTATTTATTTATTTCTGTACAACTTTATTTATTGCTTTCATTTACTGTTTTATGCACTTCATATTATTGTCATCATATCATGTGCTGGATTTGTTGGTTTGCCTTGGTGGGAAGGGTATCTCAGTGAGTAAGGTTCCACACCGGGAGCCTGAGTGACACATAGGATTAAAGTGGCTTCATATTCTTTCCCATTCCATTTCGGTCTGGTGCGAGAATATGAAACACGGTTCAGACATGGGTTTCTTCTTGAGAATTCTGTGCTACAGATTTCCTGTAGTACTAGGGCTATCCGGGAAGCCTGCTAAGTCTGGATGACCTGTTTTAGATGACCTTCAGCATCTGAGGTGAATTAGAGGAGGATCCTTTATGATTAATGTAAACATTGTACCTCCGGGTTAGAAGTGTTTACACTCCTCATAATAGATCCAAGTCTGAGGATCCTTGTTCTAGAACAATACCTATGAGGGGGGTTGGGATGTTTACAGGTTTGCAGGAACCCTTGGCCTCATCATACCCTGCTACTGATATTGTTTTTAAGGTCATACTATTTTGGACTGATTCTATGAAACCCTGGACTTGTGACTCTTTATTTGAGTCCCCCACCTGGTTACTGGTTCTCTAGCCTTCATCTGGACTTATGAACACACATGGACCCTATCAAAACAAATGGCAAATCCAACACCTGATCACAAACCCTTGCATATCATTCTGAATACATCATTTTGCATCATTTTAACATTTGTCTATTCGTTTTACAGGGCATTCACATCATCTTTGGTTTAGTTTTGACTGTTCTTCTGCTTAGCCAACTTCATCAGCTATCTTCATCAGAGATCTTCTTCAGCTGATATTTTCTCCAATTGTCTTCATCAGTATTTTATCCTCAGTTATCTTCATCAGCATCCATTATCAGTATGGATTCATCCATGAAGAGCAATATCACTTATCATTTCTTTGAGCCCTCCCTAGCAAGCATCAGGCAGATTCAGGCACTTATCACTCCTGATCATGTCCCTTTATTTAGGGAACATTATGGTGGTATTATGGACATGATCATGGACTTGGATGCATCACATAGGAGCATGATTCACACTTGCCTTCAGTTTTATGACCCTCCTCTCAGATGTTTCACTTTCCCAGAATTTCAGATGGGTCCTTTGTTGGAAGAGTTTTCCATGTTGTTGGGTGTCCCTATCAGGAGGGGAATTCCTTTCAACCCTGAGATGACTGCTCCTAGGAATGAAGACATAGCTAAGGCTTTGCATTTGGAAAACACCATCATTGATCAGCATATGACCACCAAGGCTGGAATACCAGGCCTCCATTTGGACTTCTTGATCACTCAGGCCACCAGTCATGCTGCAGCAGGAAAATGGGAAACTGTTTGTGCTCTCCTGGCTCTTAGTATATATGGAATCATCTTGTTTGCGGACGAGCCTAATTTTGTAAGTAATAATGCTATCCATCTCTTCCTGCTGAAGAATCCAGTTCCTACCTTGCTAGGGGATTTCTATTACTCAATGCATCAGAGAAATGAGAAGCAGAGGGGAAGATTAGTCAGATGTTGTGCACCTCTCTTTTACTGTTGGTCACTGAGGCACTTGCCAAAGACAGAAGCTTTCTTGAATCCTCATCAGTCAAGAAACTGGGCTAAGAGAATGATTGCCATTACTTCAGAAGACATCAGGTGGTGTACTCAGAGCACCAAGGGCAGAGATATAATTACAAGCTGTGGGCAGTATCCCAATGTACCTCTTATTAGAATGAAGGGTTGCATCAACTACAATCCTTTTATTTTCAAAAGGAAGCTATGGTATGCCTTAGTACATCCACCAAGAGAGTAGGATTTAGCAGAGACCCTTTACTGTGATGTTCAGAATAATCATGCCATCACCCGATAAGCAGTCTGGGCTTGGGATAACATACAGACAAAAGGGACTGCTATTCTTGGCAAGTGCAACGACATAGCTTCAGCTCATTACATTGATTGGTCTCGTATCAGAGGACAGATCACCCACATGCCATTCACCATGGAAGATGTGCCAGGACCATCAGCAGTAGAGCCTGTAGCTACAGTCATTTTAGAGGAGTTTGAGAATTTGAAAGAGAGGAATACTCAGCTTTCTGAAGCTCTAAAGAAGACCCTCTGGAAGAGGAATAATAGTCGTCTGGACAATGATAGGTTAGAGAAGCTCCGGATCGAGCATATGACAAGATTGAGAAGACAAATGATTACATCAGAAAGGCCCGAGTAGGGGAGTTGGTATTGAAGAATGCTTGTAAAGAAGCTAAGGTTCAGAAAGCCAGAGCTGAGAATTACTAGAGGAAAGTCAGGCTAGGTGGATCAGAATCACTGAAGCTCGTCTGCAAGAAGAGCAGAAGACACAGGCTAGGATAAAGTAGCTGAAAGCTAATGAGAAGAAGAGTCAAGAAGCCTTGTTAGCAGCACAGAAAGCAATCTCTGAGTTGAAACTCCGGGCGGGGTTGAAGAGATCAAAGGACCAAGACAAGTACCATAAGTTGACAAGTGCCATTGCCACTAGGAACCTTCTTATCAGGACCATCACAGAGCATCCAGTTGGACCAGTGACTGATGCTCTCCTGAAGGAACTCAGAGAGGATGAATTTGGGCTGTGTTGTACCCCAAAATTTGCCCTCCCACAATCAATACAACCTCTATAAAGACTTCTAAATGATCACAAAATCCTCAAGACTCCCAATTGGTCAAGAAGTATGGGAGTTTCCTCTGATAATGCCTCCTCCTAAGCCAAGTGTCCACAACTAGGGTTTTGTGTTTCCTCAGGTGAAAATGAGTTTCAAGGCCTCAAGTGAGCTTCATAATATCCCAAATATATTCAAGAATCCCCATGTCAAGTTTCAAGGCTTTCCCAATAAGTTTCCCCGGTCAGATGATCAGATATGCGAAAATCAGTCAAAGTAGTTAAAAAGTCAAACTGAGGTCAACTGTGGTCAAATCAAAGTCAAACTTCAAGATTTTTTGCCAACATCAAGTTTTTGAAGTAAAATTCATCATTTGATCAAGGTTTGGTCATGATTTATCAAGGAAGTTTCAGATTATCAAGAATCAAGAGTTTCTAAATTAGGGTTTTCTTAAGGAAAGTCAATTAAACTTTGACCAGCCATAACTGTCACATGCTTCATCAAAAAATTCTCATACAAAGCCCATTTTAAAGGAAATTGAATTCTCTACAACTTTGTGTCTCACAAGCCAAGCCTAAAAATTCTTCATTTAGAAGGTATGAGCTAAAACATTATAGGTCATTTCAAAAGTCAACAAAAAGTCAACATCTTCCAAAGGGCATAATTTGAAAATGGTAAATGATATGGGCATGAGATAAAATAGTTTGGTTAGAGGACTACTTAAGCTTTCCAAAATGTCCAAGAACACCTTCATAGCCTTAAAATTGAGGGATTTGTGCCTTTGCAAAGTTGGGAAATTTTTGAGGGGTATATTGAACAAATGAGGTCTTAAAACCAATTCTTTCCAAATGGGCTTGCAATTTTGTAATCCAATCCATACAATGACATCATGCATGAACCAATGATTATTTTTTCAGATTTTTATAGTTTATTTTATATTTATTTGGATTTTATTCATTAAAATTCAATTTAAATATATATAAAATATAAAAAGTCAAATGAAGAATGAAATCTTTGATTGAAAATTAGTTGGATTATATTTAGAATGATTGGAAATCAACTAAAGTCAGATTGGATCAAGAATAGAAAGGTTAGATGATATTTTTTAAATATTTGAAAGTGAAGAAACTTCATGATCAAGCAATCTTCACAAGCCCACAAATCCACTAGTTTTTGACCTAAATTCAATCATTACATATACATAAACCAAAGCATACACAAGGATACGAATTTCCTGCCTCCAAGAACACCATTCAATCTTCAACTTTTCAAAGAAAAATTCAAATTCGGATTCCTTGATTTGTTTGTTTTACAGGTGATTTAAAGGTGGAAAATCATTCCTAGATGGTCACTGAACATCTCTGCATCATTTTTATCATCCAAAACCTCATAAATTGTTGAAACCGAATCTTCAAATGTTCTTGAAGAATAAAATTTAAATTTCTCTCATACATGTGTTGTTTGTTGTTTTTGATGTTTGATTATGGTTCATGATGCATCACTTATTGTTTCTTGATAATTATTTGTAAGTTTTGATGCAGGTATCGCATATCACCATGTTAGGGTTCCAAAAAATCATGAATTAGGATTTTGTTTAAGAGCCTATTTTAGACCAAATTAATGATGAATTTGGAACTATTGGCCTTCTATTAATCAATATGGGCAATTAGAATGAATTTATTGTTTGTATTTTTCAGTTTCTAAGGTGCAAGAGTTATAGTGACAGGAAAAATCCGTCACTATAGCCTTTAGTGATGAACGACTGTCACTAAAAGCTAACTGGACGGCTGTAGGTTGAAGAAGAAGCTTGGCGCCATCTGAAATTCAAATATTGATTTAATATTTTATTGAATTGTTTCTGTTTTATTTCAACAAGTGTTGGTTGGCCCAGTGGTTGGAGTATGCGCGTGTGGATGGAAGGTCTTGGGTTCAAAACTGGGTGAGACCATTATTTTTGTTTATTTTTCCAGATATTCATTAGGTTTATTATATAATTATTCATTGTTGTTTATGTACAGACGCGCCCCATGTGGCTTAATGGTAAAGGCTTGGCTTGGTAAAAGGAATGACTGAGGTTCGAATCCTTGGTTCCAACATTTTTTTCATATTTATTTTTGGCTGTAGGTTTAAAATATATTGATTGCATTGCATAGAGATAACACCAGCGTGTTCTGGCTCAGTTGGTTTTGTGTGAAGTTGTTGAGGTAAGGGACCTGGGTTCAAATCCCAGGTCCTATCTTTTTTAGTGATTTTCCCATATTTCTTACTTTTTCCTATTTCCTTTATTTTTGTTTAATTAATATAATTAAAATGTTTTATAAATAGATAACCAATAATATTTTTTATAAATCTTATATTTTCTAAAAAACTCATAATTATTTTCTTAATATTTATTAATTATATTAATTTTTATAATATATTTGTATAATCAATATATATTTTATAAATAAAAGATAATGTATTTTAATTATGATTAAAAACCCTAATTTCTTTAACTAACCCTAATTTTTTTTTCTATTAACCCTAAAAAACTTAATTTGTTTTTCTAAACCCTAATTAAAATATTTTTTTATAATAACTTTTATTTTGTATAAATTTTTAATACTTTATCCCTTTATTATTATTATTAAATCCTATAAAATTATATTATTTTGTAAACTATTAAATTCTAACTTATTTATTTTCTTTAAAAAATTCTAACTTCTCTTTTTATTTCTTCATTATTATTTTTTATATTCTAATATTTATTATTATTGCTTTATTTATTATTATTGCTTTGTTTATTACTTATTTATATTTGCTTTGTTATTTATTATTTATCTTTCCAATTATATTGTAATTATCCCAAAGCCATGTAATAATTTGTAGGTTTATTTTTCCGTCTTTATTTTATTATAAATATTTATTGCGTGGTTAGTAAATAGGGTGTGGAAACTATTTGTATTTAATTTAATTTAGATAATTAATTTAAAAAGATAAATATTTGAAAATAAACACTTACACACGTAAGTCGGTCTTGGATCTCCATCTTGCACTTCCTAGGGTATCCCTCTTGGTTGCCTTATTTAAAATGGTCAAGTCCCTCGAATATAGGGATGTCTTAAGCAAAGTCCCTTCAAGTATAAATCATCATAGTCCCTACAGTTTAAAAGATCAACTCCCTTCGAGGTTGCCTACGGAATAATGATCTTGTCCCTTCGAATAAATGATGATAAGTCCCTATGAATTGATAAAGACATCCTTAAGTTGCCTTCTATGACCATACGATGACCATACGCTTGTCCCTTAACAAATCCAAGGTAATGACTACCTATTCCTTAATAATAGGGATAGTCTTACCCTTGAAAGAACATATAAGAACATGAATGACTTAATCTAGGGTAGGTACCTCTTTGTTGCTTGTTACATTTCAAAATAATTTTTACACCTCACTTTCTTAAACATTTTTCAAAACAAGGCTTTGTATACATCCATACGAGGATCATTACAAAGTACTTAGAAAAATTTCTAATCACACACTACACTCTTCAAAAACAATTTAAGTGAGCTAAGTAACTAAGAGCCCATGGATAACCATGGATATAAAGGGTGCTAACAACTTCCCTTTATATAACCTACCCCCCGAACTCAAGTCTTTTAAAATAGGTCTTTCCTGTTCTTTTATGTCCTTTCCATTTGGATAAAATAAAAGTCGGTGGCGACTCTTGCTATCCGCAACATTTATAAAAAGTCATTTCTCCCACCGTGTTACAGAACTGGCGACTCTGTTGGGGAGTTACTTAATAAAGGAGGGGTACCCTTAGGAATTAGATCACTTTAAATTGTTTGCTTTGTTTGCTTTATATTACTTATTGGGTTTATGAGTGAAAGATCCTAACCCGGATCTAGTGTACCCTAGGTAAATGTCAATAGACCAAGGAAACTGTACGGCGTATACCGATATGGTTGATCTGGTGGCAATAGTTAGTGTGACTTCTTGGTTGGCGCTTATGTTGCTTAAGTAAGTTAAGGATAATATGGGGCTGACATATGTTGTCAATACACTAAATGACTTTTAGAACCCTAGTTATCCCATCTCAGCCTTTAGAAAGTAGTGAGATAGCCGACTTTGGTGAAGACTGAAGTTGGTTGATACTCGATACTACGCTCATTGAGATCCTAAACTTGGAGGGTTTTGGTTGGCAAGTAAGTTGCCTACTGAACAATCACCCTTGGGAAGGATCATTGATATTGAGATCCCTTAGAACCTGATTACTTTTGTAGGACATGATGAACCAACTAAACTTCAGGGGAGGGTACTTACCTTTAAACCTCATGCAAGCCTTCAAACCTAAGACTATAGTGTGACTTGTTTGTGTGTGCCACATGTTTGTGATTGAGCATAACATCATGACATCATGCATCATAAGCATAGTATTTTCACTAACCATTTCAAGGACCAAATGATTTATCTTTGTTCTTTGTTGCAGGTCATGGCTTCTGCTCGTAGGAATACTATTCGGGTCAACTTTGTAGGAATGCCTTCTAAGCTTAAGGAATTGGTCTCTCAAGTTTCGGAAAACTCTCAGTTCATCAAGAAGCATGGTCACTTACTGGATCTAGTCACTTCAGGGTTCAATGAAGACTTGATGAGTGTCCTATTTCAGTTCTTTGATCCTAAACACCATTGCTTCACATTCCCCGACTATCAGTTGGTTCCTACAATAGAGGAGTTCTCCAAACTACTAGGTATACCTATCCTTGATCAAAGACCCTTCACAGGCTTGGAGAAGGAGCCTAAACCTGAAGTCATTGCTATAGCCCTACATTTTAAGAAATCAGACATTGTCCTAGAAACGAGAAGCGGAGTTAAGGGTATTCTTGCTAAGGTATTAATGGAGAAAGCTCAAGTGTTCTTGAAGGCTATGAGTTATGATGCTTTTGAGGATATCCTAGCCCTATTGATATATGGCTTAGTGTTGTTCTAATCCAGACCAGTTCATAGACGTACACGCCATCAACATATTTCTGACTCATAATCCAGTGCCTACATTACTTGGAGATATCTTACATTTTCTTCATATTCGTACTACAAAGGCGAGAGGAACTCTGATGTGCTGTATACCTTTATTGTCTAGGTGGTTTATTTCCCACCTTCCTCGATCAGTGATGAAGAATGAACAAGGGTTCAGGTGGTCTAAAAGGATTATGTCACTTTCTCATTCAGACATTCGTTGGTGCTCTCGATCTATGGAGAATGTTACTATCATTGACCGTTGTGGGGAATTCCCTAAAGTGCCACTCCTTGGCATAAGAAGAGGATTTACCTACAATCCTTCTTTAGAACTACGTCAGTTTGGTTATGCTCGGAGTAATGGTCCTCATGACATGCTTATTCAGGGTATTGTGTTCGACTATGACAACGACCTTCAGGGTTACCATCAAAGGTTTATACGAGCTTGGAACAAGGTGAACAGGATTGACAGCAACACTTTAGAGCCAAAGTATTCCATTCCTATGAAGCCTTATCTCATATGGGTTCGTTCTCGTGCTCAGACTCTTATGATGCCATATCATGCTGTTCTACCAGTCACTATGGAGCCTGTTGCTGAAGGAGATGTTCCTTATACCATCCTTCATCCAGACATGCCCACTGATTTGGAAGAATTGCAAAAGTCCTGGATTCAGTTGAAGGAGCAAAGGGATACTTTTGAGACTCATTTCAGAGCTGGTCAAGAAAGAATTATGGAGCTAACCAGGCAACTTCACGAGGAGCAAAACCTCAACAAGTACCTCCACGCAAAGAGGAAGCGACCATGAGAGACTTAAAACCCCATATGTTTATCTTTTGTATTTTATTTCTTTGTAAGCCCAAGCGGAAAACCTTATATTAAGTATTTACTAATAAAATTTTGTTCTTGTTTTCGTTTAAACAAGTTTAAATCCTACGGTCCTTGAAAACATTGCATATGCATCTACATATCATATCATTGCATCAAAGGTTTCTTATAAACAGGTATCTTATCTTCTCGCTTTTTATTTAGCAGAAATGGCTCTCGAACAGACTGTTAAGGATCTCCAGACTCAGAATGCACAATTTCAAGAAATGATCCTGAACTTGTCCAAGGGACAAGATGAGCTGAAGACACTTCTGACTAAGAAGAAGAAGACTAGAAAATCAGTGGGCCTTATCAACCTGGGTAGAAGATTCAGAGGACCTGTCAAGACAGAAGAAGAGGCTGAGAATCTTGAGTCTGAAAATTCTGAGAGAGAAGGAGGCAGTCTCCATGACACTATGGAAGATTCTAATTCTGAGAAGAACTATTATCATGATCCTGCTAGTGAGAAGAAGTATAAGATGCTGGTAGACAGAATGAATGCTATGGAACTACAAAAGAATTTTGGGTTTGACTTTGAAGATTTGAGTTTGATTTCTGGAGTCTCCATCCCTTAGGTTTCAAGGTTCCTACTTTTGTGGTGTATGATGGTGTGTCGTGCCTAAAGCTGCATTTAAGGTCTTATGTCAGAAGAATTCAACCCCATACTCCTGATAAGAAGTTATGGATACATTTCTTTCAAGAGATTTTTTCAGGATCCCAACTGGAATGGTATTATCAACTGGAGAGTACCAACATTCGCAACTGGAATGATATTGCTGAGGATTTCTATAAGCAATATCAATACAATTATGATTTAGCACCAACTCGCATGCAACTCCAAAGCATGTCCATGGATGCCAAAGAAAGTTTCAAGGAGTATGCTCAGAAATGGAGAGATCTGGAAAGTAGAGTTCAACCCCCTTTGACTGACAGGGAATTGGTTGATATGTTCATGAGTACATTGACTGGTCCTTTCTATAGTCATCTCATTGGAAGCTCATCATCTGGCTTCACTGAGCTGATAATGACTGGAGAACGTGTGGAAAGTGGGATACGAAGTGGAAAGATTCAGATAGTTGCTTCTTCAGGTGTTACACAGAAGCCCCCTCCTGGGAAGAAAGAATCCAATGCTGTGTATAGCCAGCGTAGTCGTAATGACCGTAACCAATCTGTGGGAGTTGTTTTGATTTCTAATCCTCCACCTCCACCACAAGAGCAACAACAGAATAATAATCCCAAGCCCAGGAGGCACTTTACCAAGCTCAATATGTCATTGGCTCAGGCTTTACAACATATCTTGAAAGGAGAATTGATTACCTTGAAGGATCCACCACAGAATATCAATACCTCCTCTTCTCGTTACAATCCCAATGCAAGGCGTGCATATCATTCTAATAGCCCTGGCCATGATACTAACAGTTGCTGGTCGTTGAAGAACAAGATCCAGGATATGATTGAGAATGGAGAGATTGAATTTGACCCTCCAGAGACTCCTAATGTGATTACTGCTCCCATGCCCAAACATGAGAAGACTGTTAATGTTGTTGATGAGGTTGTTTATGTTCGTACTGTGGCTGAAATAACTACTCCTCTAGCTATTGTCAAGAAGAAACTTGTGCAAGCCGGTTTATTTCCGGGTTGCAGAGAAGATTGTTTTTACTGTGCCTATAAACCTGATAGTTGTTGGAGGTTGAGGTCCGGTATTCAACGCCTGATAGATAACTATACTATACTATTTGAGAGGACCCCTTCTATAGAGAGTCTGTGTGGAGGTTTGGTTCAAGATGTGAAATTTGAAGATGTGGCTATGGTTAACAAGATCCCTGTGAAGATTACTTCCAGTGGTCCAGTAAGGATCACTTCTAAAGGTCCTGTGAAGATTACTGCTGAGCCAAAGGTGGCTCCAATGATTATTACTACTCCTGGTCCTATCCCATACACTTCTGACAAAGCTATACCCTGGAATTATGGTTCTGATGTTTATATCCATGGTGTCAAACAAGAGCCTTTGACTGATGCACATGTTACTGATGTTAATCTTGATGTGGACAATATTGCTGGATCCAGTAAGGTTACCAGGAGTGGAAGAATTTTCTCTCCAGAAGACACCTCAAAAGCTGTTGCTCCAGTTCATATCTCTAACTCTGGGCCAAGTACTGAGGTTCGGGGTAAAGGACCAGTGATTGAACATGTCCAAGCTGAAGCACTAGTTAATGAAGATCTCTCTAAGGAGATGGAAGAAGTACTAAAGATTATCCGCAAGAGTGATTATGATGTTGTTGGCCAGTTGGGGCATTCTCCCTCCAAAATCTCCATGCTATCTCTGCTATTATGTTCTGAAGCCCACGCCAAGGCTTTAATCAAATTCCTAAAGACTGATCATGTGCCACATGAACTCTCTGTGGACCAATTTGAAAATTGTGTTGCTCATCTAACTAGTGATAATGGCTTGGGTTTTAATGATGCTGATTTGACTCCTGCCGGCATAAACCATAATAAAGCTCTGCACGTCTCCATTGAGTGTAGGGGCACTACTTTGTCTCATGTATTGGTGGATAATGGTTCTTCATTAAATGTATTACCTAAGGAGGTTCTAGACAAGCTCAATTTGAATGATGTGGTGTTAAGGCCAAGTAATGTGGTGGTGAAGGCCTTTGATGGTTCAAGAAGAATGGTACATGGAGAGGTGGATCTTCCAATTAAAGTAGGCTCTCAAGTTTTTGATTCCCCTTTTTATGTGATGGATATTCGTCCTGCGTACTCCTGTTTGCTTGGGCGCCCCTGGATCCATGGGGCAGGTGCTTTGACTTCCACTTTACATCAGAAGTTGAAATATCCGGTGAAAGGAAAGGTTGTCACTGTTTATGGGGAAGAAGAATACATGGTCAGCCATGTGAACACTTTTAAATATGTTGAGATGGAGGGTGAATTTATTGAGACTCCTTGCCAGATATTTGAAGTTGTTCCTTGGGTCGTTCCTGCTACTGAAGCTCCCCCTGTTGTCAAAAGAGCTCCTGTGATTACTAGAGTGCCTCCTATAATGGCCTCCCTCAAAGATGCTAAAGCTGTGGTTGAAAAAGGTGGTTGTACTATTTGGGGTTAGCTTCCTGACATTCCTTACAAGTCTAACAAGTTTGGTTTGGGTTTTACTGCAGAATCTTAGAAGGTTGTTCGTCGTGCTCGTGCTGCTCGTATCACTCATGGAGGAATCATAAAGGACCAAGTTAATGCTGTAGAAGATTATGATGAAGGTTACAACCTGGACGATTGGATTTTTCCTATCATGGGGGATGGACTCAACAATTGGAAGGCTAAAGACGTTATTCCTATCTCCTTCAGTCAGGAGTAAATGCTATTTCATTTTTCTAAATTTATTTTTGTTACTTTGAATAATTAAATACTTTCAAGCCTTGTGCCTTGCCCGAGGCACAATGGTATGCTTATTAAGGTTGTCATTTCATTCGCATATTTTCATTCAATAAAATCAATGGACGTTTCTCGTTTTCGTAAATATTGTGCTCTTTGTCTTTCTTTTATTTTCATTTTTCTTTCTTTTATCAAAAAAAAGAAGCTATGTGTTCTTATACACACCCACATCACTAAATGCAGATATTCATCCACTCTGGATCCTATTGATAACAACTCTGCTATTGCCAATTATGACTTCGAAAATCCGATCTATCAAGCCGAGGATGGAAAGGAGGAAGATTGTGAAGTACCTGTAGAGTTGGCTAGATTGCTACAGCAAGAAGAGAAAACTATACAACCACATGAGGAACCAATTGAAGTCGTGAACTTGGGAACCAAGGAAAATAGGAAAGAAGTCAAGATAGGTGCTGAATTAGAAAATAGTATCAAGGACAGGTTGATTCAGATGTTACATGACTATGTGGAAGTTTTTTCTTGGTCTTATGAAGATATGTCAGGGTTGGATACAAATATTGTGGTTCATCGGCTACCAGTGAAAGAGGATTGTCGTCCGATAAAGTAGAAAGTTCGTCGTATGCGTCCAGATATGTCAGAAAAGATTAAGGCAAAGGTGATGAAACAATTCAATGCCGGATTTCTAGCTGTTACTTCTTATCCACAATGGGTTGCAAACGTGGTGCCGGTGCCCAAGAAAGATGGTAAAGTACGCATGTTTGTA
The DNA here is from genome assembly GCA_963966055.1 of Lathyrus aphaca. Taxonomy (NCBI): domain Eukaryota; kingdom Viridiplantae; phylum Streptophyta; class Magnoliopsida; order Fabales; family Fabaceae; genus Lathyrus; species Lathyrus aphaca. Next base: position 421,769,168 of record OZ014520.1, read on the forward strand.
GATTACAGGGATTTGAATAGAGCCAGCCCTAAAGATGATTTTCCACTTCCACATATTGATGTTCTAGTAGACAACACTGCTCAGCATAAGGTATTCTATTTTATGGATGGTTTCTCTGGATATAATCAGATCAAAATGGCACCTGAAGATATGGAGAAGACTACATTTGTTACACAATGGGGCACTTTCAGCTATAAGGTAATGCCATTTGGTTTGAAGAATGCTGGGGCAACATATCAGCATGCTATGGTAGCTTTGTTCCATGATATGATTCACCATGAGATAGAGGTATATGTGGATGATATGATAGCCAGATCTCAGAATGAAGAAGAGCACCTTGATCACCTGCACAAGTTGTTTGAGAGATTGAAGAAATACAAGTTGATGTTAAATCCAAACAAATGTACTTTTGGAGTTAGATCTGGTAAACTTCTGGGTTTTATTGTCAGTGGTAAAGGTATTGAAGTAGATCCTGCAAAGTTAAAAGCTATACAAGAGATGCCTACTCCTCGTACTTAGAAAGAAGTTAGAGGTTTCCTGGGACGATTAAATTACATTGCAAGATTTATTTTCCAGTTGACTGCTACTTGTGAACCAATCTTCAAGTTGTTGAAGAAAAATCAAGTGTTGGAATGGAATGACGAATGCCAGGTAGCTTTTGATGAGATCAAAAGGTACCTACATGAACCTCCTATATTGATGCCACCAGTTGAAGGAAGACCCTTGATTATGTACTTGACAGTATTGGATAACTCAATGGGGTGTGTGTTGGGGCATCATGACGAGTCTGGTCAAAAAGAGCAGGCAATATACTACCTTAGCAAAAAGTTTACCGACTGTGAAACAAGATACTCACTGCTCGAGAAAACTTGATGCGCTTTGGCATGGGCTGCTCGCCGACTAAGACAGTATATGTTGACTCATACCACTTTATTGATTTCAAAAATGGATCCAATCAAGTATATATTTGAGAAACCTACTCTCTCCGGACGAATAGCAAGATAGCAAATGATCTTGACAGAATATGACATACAATATACTACTCAAAAAGCAATCAAAGGAAGTGTAGTAGCTGACCATTTAGCTCATCAAGCAGTGGATGACTACCAATCTATGAATTTTGTGTTTCCAGATGAGTATATTATGATTGTTACTAAAGAACCTAGAAAATATGAAGGACCTGGACAAGGATCCCGATGGACTATGGTTTTTGATGGAGCTTCTAATGCGCTTGGTAATGGTGTTGGTGTTGTGATTATCTCTGCTAAAGGTTGTTATACACCAGTTACTACAAAGCTTTGTTTTAAATGTACTAATAATATGGCTGAGTATGAAGCGTGCATCATGGGTATCAAGGTTGCTATTGAAATGAAGATTCAATTTTTGGATGTGTATGGAGATCCAACCTTAGTAGTCAGTCAAGTTAAACGAGATTGGGACACCATGCATCCTAATCTTATCCCTTACAAAGAGCATGTTTTGTCTTTGATCCCGTATTTTGAAGATATTACCTTTGGACATATTCCATGAGAAGAGAATTAGTTGGCAGATGCATTAGCTACCATGGCATCTATGTTTGAAATCAGTTGGGAGGATGAAGCTCCGAAAATTACTATTGATCGATTTGACAAACCTGCATATTGCAATGAAGTGGGTATTGTAGGAGTAGAAGAAAAGCCTTGGTTCCATGAAGTGAAGAGGTATCTTGAAGCTCAGGAGTTCCCTGAAGGAGCATCTGTCAAGGATAAGAAGTTTCTGAGGAGGTTTTCTGCTAAATTCTTCCTAAGTAATGGAATTCTGTACAAGCGCAACCACAATTCGACTTTGCTTCGTTGTATGGATAAGAAAGAAGAAGTAGATATTATGGAAGACATGCATGATGGGATCTTTGGTACTCATTCTAGTGGGCATACAATGGCTAAGAAGATTCTGAGAGCAGGTTATTATTGGTCTACCATGGAAGCTGACTGCTATCAACATTCCAAAACTTGTCACAAATGCCAAATTTATGCTGATAAGGTTCATGTGCCTCTAGTTCCGTTGAATGTTAAAACTGCTCCACGGCCTTTTGCCATGTGGGGCATTGATATGATTGGTGAAATCAAACCTACTGCCTCTAATGGGCATCGTTTCATCCTTGTAGCTATTGATTACTTCACAAAATGGGTAGAGGCAGCTTCATTTGCTTCTGTTACTAAGAATGTTGTGGCTCGATTCATCAAATATAATCTTATATGCAGATATGGCATCCCTGAAAGGATTATCACAAATAATGGTACTAATCTGAACAACACTATGATTACCAATCTCTGCACGTAGTTTAAGATTAAACATCACAACTCTTCTCCATATCGTCCAAAGAAGAATGGCGCAGTGGAAGCCGCCAACAAGAATATTAAGAAGATCTTGCAAAAGATGACAGTTACATATAAATATTGGCATGAGATGTTACCATTTGCTCTTCATGGTTATCGTACCACCATGCGTACTTCAACAAGGGCAACCCCATTTTCCCTTGTCTATGGTATGGAAGCAGTTTTACCCATTGAAGTTCAGATTCCCTCTTTGAGAATTATGAAGGATGCAAGCTTGGATGAAGATGAATGGATTCAGACTCGACTTGACCAGATAAACCTAATTGATGAGAAAAGACTAGAAACTATTTGTCATGGTCAGATGTATCAGAAGCGGATTATCAAAGCCTTTAATAAGAAAGTTAGGCAGTAGGTGTATCATACTGGTGATTTGGTAATCAAGCGTATTATATTACCACAGGGTGATCCCAGGGGAAAATGGACTCCCACCTATGAAGGGCCATTTGTTGTTAAGAGAATATTTTCTAGAGGTGCTATGATGTTTACCACTATGGATGGTGAAGATTTCCCACAACTTGTGAACGCAGACATAGTTAAAAAATACTACGCATGAAAAGAGACCCGCTAGGTTGACTGGCCTAGGAAAAAATAAGGGCATCCCAGCGAACCAAAAGGGTTTGGGCAAAAATTAGGGATATATATATATATATATATATATATATATATATATATATATATATATATATATATATATATATATATAAAATGTACACCCGGCAAGTCGAAAACCTGAAAAGGAAGCTTGGGCAAAAAAGGGTATCCCGGTGGATTGAAAACCTGAAAGGGCAATCCAGGCAAAAGTTAGGGATTAAAGCGTATGACTATGTCTCGTTAGATCACCCATGCAACCTCTACTAGTTGTGTTATCTATATCAAGTTCAACAGATACTGATCAGTCCAATCGTTTCCTCTCCGACAACTGAAGATGAGATAATTGAAGATAATGGCAATAGCAAAGTTGAAACTCAATAGGGTCATGTACACATAGCTAGTTTTCCTTGTAAAAATTTCTTTGACGAATTCCACTTACTAGGATTTTCGTCTCCGTATTAAAACATGTCTAGTTATAAGTATATTTCCAAGAATAAGAAAAATTCCATTATTATATTCAGCTTTACTTTTCCTCCTTTATTCAACTTTACTTTTCCCCTTTTACTAAAGCGAAAAACGTCCATTGATTATGTTTGAATGAATATATGCTTTTGAATATGATTGATGTTTACCAGAAATGCATAAAATACAATAATAGCATTTACTAAGAACAAAGAGAGATAGGAATTCAACGAAGCTTCACCGGTTCATCCCCACAGAGTAATCTTTACGGATATCCATACGAAATACTTCAAGTAATATCTTATACTTTTCACTCGACGAAGTCTTCAAGCGGTTTCATATCCTCCGAAGAATTAAGTCTCCCGGATCTATGTCCATCTATTTTATCCTCAATCAGGATATTCAGAAACTTATTCCTTCAATGAGAAGTACGGAAAACGAAAATAAGAAGGTTCTAAGTACAATATTCTCCTCATACTCCCCAGCAACATATCGGGATTTATTTTCCCTAGCCAGCAGTTGTTATATGAGGCTACTGATCAGCTTCCCGATATAATTCATTTGTACATACATCATATCATATCATATCATATCATATACATTCTCATAAAATATTATCTTGAAGATTGTTATATATATCATTATATTTGCACCAAACTAACCTTGTTTTTCAGGTTAATTCTCCAGCAGGCAAACTTCATCAACAACGTACCTTGGGCCGTCGTTTATTCTTCCCAGAAATCAACTTACCTTGGGCCCTCGTTTATTCTTCCCAATGGTTACCCTGTTACCTCGGGCCGTCGTTCATTCTTCTCGCAGGTTATCTCATTTTTGGGCCGTCGTTTATTCTTTCCAGAAAGCCAACCTACCTTGGGCCGTCGTTTATTCTTCCAAATGGTTATCCTGTTACCTCGGGCCGTCGTTTATTCTTCCCACAGGTTATCTCATTTTTGGGCCTTCGTTTATTCTTCCCAGAAATCAACTTACCTTGGGCCGTCGTTTATTCTTCCCAATGGTTATCTTGTTACCTCGGGCCGTCGTTTATTCTTCCCGCAGGTTATCTCATTTTTGGGTCGTCGTTCATTCTTCCCGCAAGTTATCTCATTTTTGGGCCGTCATTTATTCTTCCCATAAATCAACTTACCTTGGGCCGTCGTTTTTCTTCCCAATGGTTATCTTGTTACCTTGGGCCGTCGTTTATTCTTCCCGCAAGTTATCTCATTTTTGGGCCGTCATTTATTCTTCCCAAAAATGTCATCTCCATATTTAAGAAGCATATCAGAAGATTCTTTATTCAAATGGCATCTTTAAGCCCATTCAAGCATCAGAATCAACCAACAATATCATTCTACACACCAGCAAGTGCAAATTTTTGGGTTTTTGTGTTCAATCCTCTTCAATCTTCAAGTCACGAATGGCATACATGCCAATCTAACTCTTCAGATTCCAGAAAATTGAACAAGGGGAAGCTATTGTACCCCAAAATTTTCCCTCCCACAATCAAGACAACCTCTATCAAGACTTCTAAATGATCACAAAATCCTCAAGACTCCCAATTGGTAAAGAAGTATGGGAGTTTCCTCTGACAATGCCTCCTCCTAAGCCAAGTGTCCACAACTAGGGTTTTGTGTTTCCTCAGGTGAAAATAAGTTTCAAGGCCTCAAGTGAGCTTCATAATATCCCACATATATTCAAGAATCCCCATTTCAAGTTTCAAGGCTTTCCCAATAAGTTTGCCCAGTCAGATGATCAGATATGCAAAAATCAGTCAAAGGAGTTAAAAAGTCAAATTGAGGTCAACTGTGGTCAAATCAAAGTCAAACTTCAAGATTTTTTGCCAACATCAAGTTTGTGAATTAAAATTCATCATTTTATCAAGGGTTAATCATGATTCATCAAGGAAGTTTCAGATCATCAAGAATCAAGAGTTTCTAAATTAGGGTTTTCTTAAGGAAAGTCAACTGAACTTTGACCAACCATAACTTTCACATGCTTCATCAAAAAATTCCCATCCAAAGCTCATTTTAAATGAAATTGAATTCTCTACAACTTTGTGTCTCACAAGCCAATCCTAAAAATGCTTCATTTAGAAAATATGAGCTAAAACAGTATAGGTCATTTCAAAAGTCAATAAAACGTCAACAGCTTCCAAAGGGCATAATTTGAAAATGGTAAAAGATATGGGCATGAGATCAAATAGGTTGGTTAGAGGACTCCTTAAGCTTTCCAAAATGTCCAATAACACCTTGATAGCCTTAAAATTGAGGGATTTGTGCCTTTTCAAAGTTGGGAAAGTTTTGAGGGGTATATTGAACAAATGAGGTCTTAAAACCAATTCTTTCCAAATGGGCTTGCAATTTTGTAATCCAATCCATACAATGACATCATGCACGACCCAATGATTATTTTTTCAGATTTTTATAGTTTATTTTATATTTATTTGGATTTTATTCATTAAAATTCAATTTAAATATATATAAAATATAAAAAGTCAAATGAAGAATGAAATCTTTGATTGAAAATTAGTTGGATTATATTTAGAATGATTGGAAATCAACTAAAGTCAGATTAAATCAAAAATAGAAAGGTTAGATGAGGTTTTTTGAATATTTGAAAGTGAAGAAACTTCATGATCAAGCAATCTTCACAAGCCCACAAATCCACTAGTTTTTAACCTAAATTCAATTATTACATATACATAAACCAAATCATACACAAGGATACAAATTTCCTGCCTCCAAGAACACCATTCAATCTTCAATTTTTCAAAGAAAAATTCAAATTCGGATTCCTTGATTTGTTTGTTTTACAGGTGATTTAAAGGTGGCAAATCATTCCTAGATGGTCACTGAACACCTCTGCATCATTTTTATCATCCAAAACCTTATAAATTGTTGAAACCGAATCTTCAAATGTTCTTGAAGAACAAAATTTCAATTTCTCTCATACATGTGTTGTTTGTTGTTTTTGATATTTGATTATGGTTCATGATGCATCACTTATTGTTTCTGGATAATTATTTGTAAGTTTTGATGCAGGTATCGCAAATCACCATGTTAGGGTTCCAAAAAATCATGAATTAGGATTTCGTTTAAGAGCCTATTTTAGACCAAATTAATGATGAATTTGGAACTATTGGCCTTCTATTAATAAATCTGGGAAATTAGAATGAATTTATTGTTTGTATTTTTCATGTTCTAAGGTGCATGAGTTATAGTGACAGGAAAAATCCGTCACTATAGCCTTTAGTGATGAACGAATGTCACTAAAAGCTAACTGGACGGCTGAAGGTTGAAGAAGAAGCTTGGCGCCATCTGAAATTCAAATATTGATTTAATATTTTATTGAATTGTTTCTGTTTTATTTCAACAAGTGTTGGTTGGCCCAGTGGTTGGAGTATGCGCGTGTGGATGGAAGGTCTTGGGTTCAAAATTGGGTGAGACCATTCTTTTTGTTTATTTTTCCAGATATTCATTAGGTTTATTATATAATTATCCATTGCTGTTTATGTGCAGACGCGCCCCATGTGGCTTAATGGTAAAGGCTTGGCTTGGTAAAAGGAATGACTAGGGTTCGAATCCTTGGTTCCAACATTTTTTTCATATTTATTTTTGGCTGCAGGTTTAAAATATATTGATTGCATTGCATAGAGATAACACCAGCGTGTGTTGGCTCAGTTGGTTTTGTGTGATATTGTTGAGGCAAGGGACCTGGGTTCAAATCCCAGGTCCTATCTTTTTTAGTGATTTTCCCATATTCCTTACTTTTTCCTATTTTCTTTATTTTTGTTTAATTAATATAATTAAAATGTTTTATAAATAGATAACCAATAATATTTTTTATAAATCTTATATTTTCTAAAAAACTCATAATTATTTTCTTAATGTTTATTAATTGTATTAATTTTTATAATATATTTGTATAATTAATATATATTTTATAAATAAAAGATAATGTATTTTAATTATGATTAAAAACCCTAATTTCTTTAACTAACCCTAATTTTTTTTCTATTAACCCTAAAAAACTTAATTTGTTTTTCTAAACCCTAATTAAAATATTTTTTATAATAAATTTTATTTTGTATAAATTTTAATACTGTATCCCTTTATTATTATTATTATTAAATCCTATAAACTTATATTATTTTGTAAACTATTAAATTCTAACTTATTTATTTTCTTTAAAAAATTCTAACTTCTCTTTTTATTTCTTCATTATTATTTTTTATATTCTAATATTTATTATTATTGCTTTATTTATTATTATTGCTTTGTTTATTACTTATTTATATTTGCTTTGTTATTTATTATTTATCTTTCCAATTATATTGTAATTATCCCAAAGCCATGTAATAATTTGTAGGTTTATTTTTCCGTCTTTATTTTATTATAAATATTTATTGTGTGGTTAGTAAATAGGTGTGGAAACTATTTGTATTTAATTTAATTTAGATAATTAATTTAAAAAGATAAATATTTGAAAATAAACACTTACACACGTAAGTCGATCTTGGATCGCCATCTTGCATTTCCTAGGGTATCCCTCTTGGTTGCCTTATTTAAAATGGTCAAGTCCCTCGAATATATGGATGTCTTAAGCAAAGTCCCTTCAAGTATAAATCATCATAGTCCCTACAATTTAAAAGATCAAGTCCCTTTGAGGTTATCTACGGAATAATGATCTTGTCCCTTCGAATAAATGATGATAAGTCCCTACGAATTGCTAAAGACATCCTTAAGTTGCCTTCTATGACCATACGATGATCCTATGTTTGTCCCTTAACAAATCCAAGGTAATGACTACCTATTCCTTAATAATAGGGATAGTCTTACCCTTGAAAGAACATATAAGAACATGAATGACTTAATCTAGGGTAGGTACCTCTTAGTTGCTTGCTCACATTTCAAAATACTTTTTACACCTCACTTTCTTAAACATTTTTCAAAACAAGGCTTTGTATACATCCATACGAGGATCATTACAAAGTACTTAGAATTTTTTTTAATCACACACTACACTCTTCAAAAACAATTTAAGTGAGCTAAGTAACTAAGAGCCCATGGATAACCATGTATATAAAGGGTGCTAACACCTTCCCTTTATATAACCTACCCCCCGAACTCAAGTCTTTTAAAATAGGTCTTTCCTGTTCTTTTATGTCCTTTCCATTTGGATAAAATAAAAGTCGGTGGTGACTCTTGCTATCCGCAACATTTATAGAAAGTTAGTTCTCCCACCGTGTTACAGGCTTGATGTTTGATTTCTTTGTACTTGTATTTTATTTTGGTTGTACTTTATTTCGCATGATAATTTGGTTGTATTTCTCGACTTTGTTGTATTTTGACCCACCATGGGAACTTGTTGTAATCATAAACTATGTATCTTTTTTGCATTTGTAATATATGGTTTATGTATTACTTGGGTTTATCTCTTGGGTTTCATTTCTCTTCAACATCTTCATTCCTAGAGGTCTGGAAGGTCAAAACCGAAGAACCAAACCGGATACCCTTGGAAGACAAATAGACATACTGCATTGCATACTAACCTCATTCTTTGTTTTGTAGGTATATTTGTTGTTGTTTTCTCACTTTGTCGTGGTTTCAGGAAACATTGCTCGTATGAGGGTTTTCCCCATCAACAAAGTTCACCGGTATCCTACAAGAAACAACCTTCCGAGCTTACAGATGGACCAAGTTCAGCAAGATTTGACTGACGTTAGAACTCAGATGGCTAATGAGAGGACAGAGATGAGGGCTCAGATGAACCAGTTCATGGCAGTAATGACTGGGTTGGCCCAAAGCAAGGAAAGATTAAGGGAGTTATTCGAACGACAAACTCCCGAAGAGAATCATCCAGGTACATGAGGTACTAGTAACAATGATCACGGACAGCCACGAAAAAATGCGCCAGAGTTTGGGCATCACCTCAATCCTGAAGTCAATGCTATCAGAAATACCCAAGGAAATACTGGAGGTCGTGCCTTGCAGGAGGACCCTCAAGAGGAACAATTTACAGTAACTGGTGCTAGAGATGAAGCCTATGATCGTCGTCTGGACGAAATAGCCGAGAAGCTGAGATCTTTGGAGTCCCAAAACTCTTTGGGATTCGATGTAATGGACATGGGTCTAGTTGAGGGAGTCAGGATTCCTCACAAATTCAAGCCTCCATGCTTTGAGAGATATAATGGTACCTCCTGTCCACGTACTCACCTGCAGTCCTTTCTGGGGAGACTGAAAGCTTATACCATGGACGATAAGTTGTGGATGTTCTACTTCGAAGACAGTCTGACTGGGGCATCCCGTGAATGGTACTCTCACTTATCCAGAGCAACAGTCAGAAACTGGAAGGATTTGGCTGAAGCTTTCATAAGTCAGTCTCAATATAACTTGGACATGACCCCCAATAGAACCCTCATGATGGGTATGTCTTAGTCATCAAGAGAAAGCTTTAGGGAGTATGCCCAAAGGTGGAGACAGCTTGCTGCTGCTGTCCAGCCTCCAATGCCGGAGAGAGAAATGGCTGACATGTTCATGAACACCCTACATGGGACATATATTGACAGACTTGTTGATTTCTCATCCACCAGCTTTGCGGATGTAGTTATAGCTGGTGAGAGAATTGAGAGTCTTTTGAAGATGGGCAAAATTTCAGACAACGGTCCTAGTTCCAGCAATACAAGAAAACCTTTCGCAAGACCTCGTAGGAAAGGTGAGACCAACTCAGTACACATGGGCAGAGGTAGGCCTCAATAAATGCCAAGATCAGTAGCTGTTGTTACCATTCCAGCTCCAGCACCTCAACAACAGTATCCTCCACAACCACAACACTTTCCACCGCAACAACAATTTCCTCAACAGAGATCTTACAACAATAATAATCAGCAACAACATCTGTTTCAACCAAGGACTTCATAAATCAACAGGGTTATCGATCCCATTCCGATGCCCTATGATGCCTTACTTCCACAGTTATTAAAGCTCAATCTGATTGAACTGAGGACTCTGGCTCCACCAGATCCTCAGAATCTTCCAAGAAACTATGATGTTAATTCCCGGTGTGCCTTCCACTCCAACGCACCTGGCCATACAACAGAAAATTGCAGAGCCTTACACATGAAAGTTCAAGATTTGATTGATTCTAAGGCAGTCAACTTTGCACCTCCTCCAAGTGTTACCAAGAATCCTATGACTAGCCATGGAGGGCCTAGGATAAATTCCATTGAGGAGGAACAACCAATGAACCTAATTGACAGTGTTGCAAGCATTCAAACACCTCTGACTGAGGTTAAACTCCAGCTTTTGAAATGCCAGGTGTTCTCGGGTTGTGAGGCCCATTGTGAAGCTTGCAAGATTTCCATCAATGGTTGTGCAAATTTGAAGACTGGTATCAACAATCTTATCAAGGTAGGCACCTTACAGATCACTTCAATAGTCCCAGCTCCTACAACATCAACAACCATCCCCCTACAACACCAGCACACATCATTCCATCAGATATCACTCATACAACTTCAACAACAACCATTCCGACAGATTCTTCTACAACATCAACAACCATTCCTTCTTCCACTTCAACAAACATCAGTTCAACACATCCTTTTACAGCAACAACAACCATCAATGAAGACATTTCCATAGTTACTATTTACTATGATCCTGCAACAATCCATGTTCCAGATTCACATCAACATCTTCACCAACAGCAGCGACCTTCATCACCAACACCATCTCTAGTCAGACCTCCTGTTACAATTTATTATGAACCTCAGACTATCTCAATCCCTTCTTCCGCAGCAATCAGTCCGGTTACTATCACGGTACTAGGACCAGTTCCATATGACAGCAGCAGTGCCGTGCCTTGGCACTATGGCTCAGATTTGTATTGCGATGGAAAGAAAGTCACTCTTGATACTTCTACACCACAGATTGATAATGTGGGAGGAGGCGGAGGCTTCACCCGAAGCGGACGTCTCTTTGCCTCACAATTCCAAAGAACTAATGCTGAAGCATAAGCTGCTGCCAAGGCTATGGGCAAGAGTGTGGTGCTTGAAGAGCCTATTTCCAAAGAAACTCAGAAGGCATCCTTTGACCAGGATGTGGACGAGTTCATGAGAATAATCAAGAAGAGTGACTATAAGGCTGTGGACCAGCTCCATCAGACACCCTCCAAAATCTCTATTATATCACTGCTAATGTGTTCTGAAGCTCATAGGAATGCACTTCTCAAAGTCATGCACGCATCATACGTGCCAGAAGAGATTATAGTTAATCAGCTAGAAACAATGGTTTCAAATGTCAATACTAGCCATGGGCTAGGTTTTACTGATGCTGATCTAACTACGGAGGGTCGTAACCATAATAAGGCTTTACACATCACCTTGGAGTGTAAGGGTGCTGTTCTCTCTCATGTCTTAGTTGACACTGGGTCTTCTCTCAATGTTCTTCCAAAGAAAGCCTTGGTCAAGATGGAATATGATGGTCTTGCACTGCGTCCAAGTAACCTGGTAGTAGAGCCTTTGATGGCTCTAAAAGATCGGTTCTTGGGGAAATTTAGCTACCTGTGGTGATTGGCCCACAAATCTTCAAAACTATCTTCTACGTGATGGACATTCAGCCTGCCTATAGCTGTTTGTTGGGTCGGCCATGGATTCATGCCGCTGGCACTGTAACGTCGACCCTTCACCAGAAGTTAAAATACAAATGGGAGGGCCAAGTCATCACAATCTGTGGGTAAGAGGATATCTTCGTCAGTCATCTAGCTACTTACAAATATATTGAGATGGACAGAGAGATCCATGAGACAATGAGCCAAGGGTTTGAGGCCCTCAATGTCAATGAAGCAACAATTAAAGTGTTTGGTACTTCAATCTCCTCTTATAAGCAAGCTCGGAAGGTTGTGGAAGACGGGAATGCCCAGGGCCGGGGCAAGTTTCTGCAAGTTCAGGTCAAGGAAGACAAGTTCGGGTTGGGTTACAAACCATCCCGACAGGTCCAAAAGGAGGCTGCTGAAGCTCCCAAGTTTATCAGTGGGGGAATGCTAACCCCAGATGCAATCAACAATGTGGAAGACGAGGCTGAAAGTGACTTCAACCTGGAAAGCTGGATTCGTCCAAGGGTCCCAGGCCAACAAGTCCTTAACTGGTCTTCCCAAGAAATTATAAGGATTACTTTTGCAGAGTAATTATTATTTCCTGTTTAAGCATGCATCAAGTCCTGTATCTTGCCCAAGGTGTCAGGACTCATTTTGTTATAGGGCCATATTTGTATTTTGTGCAAATGAATGATTAATGAACAAATGGACATCTTTTGCAAACGATCTTCTTTTTTTCGCTCACTATTTTTCATTTTTGTTATTTTTGCACAAAGCAATAAATGACAATGTTTTTCAAATATAACTCCATTCACACTTTTTCTAAACAAGATTAAAATCAATCACTAAAATGAACAAATCTCAACCCTTGCAGAGATAATCCTACAGATTGCACCGACAACAACACTTCTATGACTTCGTATGACTTCGACAATCCGATTAATCAAGCAGATGAAGGGGTTGATAAAGATTGTGAGTTTCCCGAAGAGTTGGCTAGGTTGTTGAGACAAGAGGAAAAAGTGATTGCTCCTCATCAGGAGGAGGTTGAGACCATCAATCTTGGTACTGAGGAAGATGTGAAAAAGGTGAAGATCGGAGCTAGTCTGCAAGCTCTAGTGAAAGAACAACTCATCAGTATGCTTCGGGAATATGTTGACGTCTTTGCTTGGTCTTATCAAGATATGCCAGGTTTGGATACGGACATCGTCATGCACAGGCTGCCATTGAAAGAAGATTGTCCACCAGTTAAACATAAATTACGCCGTACTCACCCAAATATGGCCATGAAAATTAAAGAGGAAGTACAAAAGTAGTGGGACGCCGGTTTTCTCGATGTAACTAGTTACCCGCCGTGGGTTGCTAACATTGTACCTGTACCTAAGAAGGATGGCAAGGTGCGTATGTGTGTGGATTACTGGGACGTGAATAGAGCTAGCCCGAAAGATGATTTCACATTACCCCACATTGATGTATTGGTGGACAACACGGCTCAGTTCTTGGTATTTTCTTTCATGGATGGATTTTTCGGATACAATCAGATTAAGATGTCACCTGAAGACATGGAGAAGACAACCTTCATCACACCCTGGGGCACATTCTGCTACAAAGTCATGCCATTTGGTCTGAAGAACGCCGGTGCAACATAACAATGGGCAATGGTAACATTATTCCACGATATGATCCATAAAGAAATCGAGTGCTATGTGGATGATATGATTGCCAAGTCCCTTATAGAGGAAGATCATTTGGTGAATCTACTAAAATTGTTCAAGGGTCTGAGGAAGTATCAGTTGAAGTTGAACCCCAACAAATGCACATTCGGGGTGCGTTTTGGTAAGCTGTTTGGTTTTATTGTAAGCGAAAAAGGAATTGAGGTTGATCCCGACAAAGTGAAAGCCATTCAGGAGATGCCTGCACCTAAGACTGAGAAAGAAGTTCAAGGGTTCTTAGGTAGATTGAACTACATCTCAAGGTTCATATCTCATCTCACTACAACCTGCGAACCCTTGTTCAAGCTGTTAAGAAAGGAACAAACGGTCAAATGCAACGACGATTGTCAGAGAGCTTTTGACAAGATCAAAGGATATCTGCAAGAACCTCCAATTCTCATGCCTCCAATCGAAGGAAGACCTCTAATCATGTACTTGACAATATTAGAAGAGTCAATGGGTTGTGTGTTGGGCCATCATGATGAGTCTGGTCGAAAAGAGTATGCAATATACTACCTAAGCAAAAATTTTACCGACTGTGAACAACGTTATTCACTGCTTGAGAAAACATTTGTGCTTTAGCGTGGGCTGCTCGCCGACTAAGATAGTATATGTTGACTCATTCTACCTTATTGATCTCAAAGATGGATCCAGTCAAGTACATATTTGAGAAGCCAGTACTTACCGGAAGAGTTGCAAGATGGCAAATGATTCTAATAGAGTATGACATTCAGTACACCTCTCAGAAAGCCATCAAAGGCAGTGTATTATCTGACTATCTGGCTGAGCAGCCCATTGATGATTACCAGCCTATGAGATTTGACTTCCCTGATGAAGACATCATGTTCTTAAAAGAAAAAGATTATGAAGAGCCTATTCACACTGAATGACCTGACCCAGAAGAAGCATGGACTATGATGTTTGATGGGGCGGTTAATTGCAACAGTCGTGGATTTGGTGCAGTACTTATCACACCCAAGGGAGTCCACATGCCTTTCTCAGCAAAACTCACCTTCGGCTGCACTAACAACGAAGCAGAATACGAAGCTTATATCATGGGTCTTGAGGAAGCCATTGACCTCAGGATCAAAACCTTGAATGTATTTGGAGATTCAGCTTTGGTAATCAACCAGACCAACGACAAGTGGTACACTCATCAGGAGCATCTGATTCCCTACCGTGACTATACAAGGAGATTGTTGACCTTTTTCACAACAGTCAAGCTTGAATACATCCCTCGAGATGAGAATCAGTTTGTAGACGCCTTGGCTACCATTTCATCCATGATCAAAGTACAGGTCGACAATTATGTACCTCAGATTCTAGTGTCAAGACTAGACAGACCGACATATGTATTCTTTGTGGACACTGTAACTGATAACAAGCCTAGGTACCATGACATCAAATGCTTCTTGGAAACTCAGACATACCCACCTGGGGCATCGTCAAATGATAAAAAGACATTAAGGAGGCTAGCCGACAGTTTCTTCCTCCATACCGATGGGTCTTTGTACAAGCGAAACTTCGACATGGTCTTGCTCAGATGTGTTGACAAGAAGGAAGCAGACCTACTGATGCACGAAGTACATGAAGGTTCTTTCGGTACCCATGCCGGGGGACATGCAATGGCAAAGAAGTTATTAAGATCAGGTTACTACTGGATCACAATGGATGCAGACTGTTGTGCCTATGCCAGAAAATGCCACAACTGTCAGATCTACGCTGATAAAGTGCATGTGCCTCCGAATCCTTTGAATGTAATGTCTTCACCTTCGCCCTTCGCCATGTGGGCATTGATATGATTGGAAATATTGAACTAACTGCTTCAAACGGTCACAAATTCATCTTGATGGCCATTGATTACTTCACCAAATGGGTTGAAGCAGCTTCATATGCAAACGTCACCAGACAAGTGGTAGCTAGATTTCTGAAAAGATATATCATCTATTGATATGGAGTTCCCGAGCGAATCATTACTGATAATGGTTCCAATTTGAATAACAAGATGATGGCAGAACTGTGTCGGGACTTCAAGATTCAACATCACAACTCTTCTCCTTACAGGCCAAAGATGAATGGCGCTGTTGAGGCTGCTAAGAAGAATATCAAGAAGATTGTGCAGAAGATGGTAGTCACCTACAAATACTAGCACGAAATGCTACCATTTTCCTTGCATGGGTACCAAACCTCTATCAGAACATCTACTGGGGCAACGCCTTATCAACTTATGTATGGTATGGAAGTTGTCCTACCTGTCAAAGTTGAACTACCCTCCTTACGGGTAATGATGGATGTGAAACTGGATGAAGCAGAATAGGTCTGATCTTGATATAATCAACTGAATCTGATTGAAGAGAAATGATTAGAAGCTATCTGTCATGGGCAGCTGTATCAGAAGCGAATGAAGAAAGCCTTCGATCAGAAAGTCAGACCTCGGGAATACCAAGTTGGGGATCTTGTTCTGAAAAGAATTTTTCCTCCTCATACAGACCACATGGGCAAGTGAACACCAAACTATGAAGGTCCCTATGTGATAACTAAAGTCTTCTTGGGTGGAGCATTGATGCTCGCAACCATGGATGCTGAAGACTTCCTGTCTCCTGTGAATTCAGATGTAGTTAAAAAATACTTCGCATAAATGACCCGCTGGACACAAAAACAGAATGTAAGTCCAGGTAAAAATAGGGCATCCCGGCGAGTCAAAAACAGAATAAAATACTCGGGCAAAAATAAGGGAAAAAATTATTAAAAAAATGTGTACACCCGTTGAGTTGAAAAGCCACATCGGACAGCTCAGGAAAAAATGGGTATCCCGGTGGATTGAAAACCCGAAAGGACAATCCATGCAAAATTAGGGAATAAGCGAACAACTGCATTCTGAATTCGTCTGTATCACTTACAACATGGCAAGCTTCGAAAGCGTCGGTCAGAATAAACCTCCCTCAGAAAGCAAGATAAGAAGAGCGTCAAGGTCATACGGGTCATAGCAAGGAAGCTCGCTGGAGCGTCATCTTCAACATTGCCAACACTTTTATTTTCTCAATTTAGAGCAATCTCCTCCTTTTAGGGGATTCGCTTCTTTGACTGTACTTGCCTATTCAGGGCACACAAATCAATAAAATCAGAATTTTCAGTCACACTTTGTTTTTGTACATTTTTTGTTTCGTTTGCAAAATGTCCAAAGTTCATAATACAATACTTGCATGAAAACATATGAGCCATTTTAATAAATGCTTGCAGGAAATATATTGCTCTCAGATAAATCTAACTCCCGTGATGGAATCCGGTTGAGGATACCTCGGGACACTTGTGCATTTTCCTTTGTCTTAGCAGGTCGCAGGTACTCAAGGCAGACCATTTCACAGCATGGGGTATATCAAGCATATTATCCCCAGCCAAGTCAGGAATCACATCATCAGCAAGACTCCTTGACAAAAAGTATTTCCTCATAAATTTTTTATCCCCCCAGAGGATCCCTTGGGGAATTCATAAATCCCCAGCGTGTTACTTCCCAGAAGTTATCTCCTCCCCAAGCAGGGATCTCCCGAGCAATACCTGACGGCTTTTCCCCAGCAAAGTAGTCAAGAACTTTCTATTCCCCACAGAGTTTCTAGGATTCTCTCATCCTCAGCAGAGTTGGTGGAATTGCTTCCCCACAGAGTTTCCATTCTCTCCCCAGTAGAGCAATACATGAAATACTTCCCCAACAGAGTTGCTGAAACTTCCTCATCCCCAACAAAGTTCTCCCTCCGGACAGATCAGCCAATGATCTCTTTTCCCAACTGAGTTCTCCCTCCAGACAGATAAACCAAAGATCTTTATCCCCGTAGGATCCGGATCTCGGATCGGGTTTCTCATTTGCATAATCATAGCATTCGCATCATTTTTCCCCAAACTAAGCGTAGCATTCCGTCTAAAACGGAGCATTACGGAAAAAATCAAAAATTTGCATGATCATGAGCCAGGTTCGAGCAAATCACCTGCAAATATCAATATCACTTCACCAGCAATGTATAAAACTCATATCCCCTGCAGATAAAAGCCAAAGCATCCCCTTTGCACTCTCAAATACAGATGCCTATTCATATTTATACATGCTCTCTTCGACACTCGTCTGTGTCATCTTTCCCCAGTAAAGTTTCCAGAACACTTTCGGAATTTTCAAAACACTTATTCATACTTGTACATTTTCTTTATTGGCACTCGTCCGTGTCATACTTCCCCAACAAGTCAAAACACTCATCCGTGTCCCTTGCTCAATCTTTTGACACTCGTCCGTGTCTTGCAAGTACTTCACCAACAGATCATGCTTGTACATACTTATACAAAAGTCTTCGATACTCGTCCGTATCTTGTATATATCACCCCTCAACAGATTTAACACTCGTCCGTGATCTTTGCTCAGCCGATTGATACTCATCCGTATCATCACCCTTAAACATGTGTCAGCGTATTGTTTCTACCGATACTCGTCCGTATCGTGGTCCTAAGGATGCTCGTCCACATCTTTAGTCTATACACACTGTCAGACACTTATACCTTTTATTTTTTAAGACGTAAGCACTCGTCCGTGTTTACCATTCCCCAATAAGTCACCAACAAAACAACTTTTCTATCTAACATTCGTCCTATGTCGCAATACTTTTGGCAGCCGTCCCCTGCCAGGTGATCGTCCTTCACCTTTGGATGACCGTCCCTCATCCTTTCCCCACTGGAATCCCCATTGTTGGAACCTTTTATCCGACATTCGTCCTATGTCGTGATAAAGAGCAGCCGTCCCCTGCTAGGTGATCGTCCTTCACCTTTTGATGACCGTCCCTCATCATTTATCTGATGGCTGTCCCCATCGTTGATCTTGTCATCCGACATTCGTCCTATGTCGAGATAATTCCCCAAGAATAGCCATCCCCTGCTAGGTGATCTTCCTTCACCTCTTGATGATCGTCCTTCATCATGCTTATCCGATGGTCGTCCCCATCGTTGATCTTTTCTATCCGACATTCGTCCTATGTCGTGATAAAGAGCAGCCGTCCCCTGCTAGGTGATCTTCCTTCACCTTTGATGACCGTCCCTCATCAAATATTTCATTTATTCTTTAACCCGATGGCCATCCCCGTCGTGGTCCCTTTTCCTTTTCCTGGATGATCGTCCTTCATCGGTTTAGCCCGATGGCCATCCCCATCGTTGTTTACTTTATTTTTTCAAACCTGATGGTCATCCCCATCATTTCTTTCCTTTGATCCCCATAGAATTTTATTTCCTTACCCGATGGCCATCCCCGTCGCGGTTTCTTTATTCCCCAGTATGATGGTCGTCCCTGTCATTGCTCTGCTTACTGTTTTACCCCCAGAAGTCGTCCCCATCGCTTTCATTTGATACTCATACTATATTATCTTTTACAAATTATATCCTTTTTCTTTTTCTCCCCAGCGAGTGCAAATTTCTGACTGTCTTTGGTATTCAACCACAAGTTATCTTGTTTGTCTGTTAAGCCAGGCGCTTACATCCTGCACAGCTAACTCATGCTTGAATAGGGGCAGCTGTAAACACCCCAAATTTGCCATCACTTTTTCTCACACCATGGCTTGTAATCTTTCATTTTTGCATCACATAAGCATACCATCCCATTGCATAATTCATTTCATCTGCATCTAGGGTTTGTGATCTGAGCAATCCAAGAAGTGGTATGAGCCATCTCAATGGTCTTGAAGCTTGACAAGAGGGTCTATGTGTGTTCCATGATCATAATATGCTCCCCAAAGTTCATAAAATTCAAAGGATCACAGAATGGAAAAAGCATAGAGGCAGACAGAAGATTTCCTGCACAGATGACCTAAGATTAGGGTTTTGGTTTCAGAGGCCTTAATCCCAATTTTTTTGGTCATTCTTGTTTCTAATGGTCTTAATATGTTATAAGGATCATGTGTACCAAATTTGATGAATAAATTCACTGTGGAAGTCATCTGATCATTGGGTAAATTCTTAAGCAAGTAATGTCAAAATCAGGGCATCTGAGGCCTCCATCAAGGGTACCAAAGGGTCACCATCATCATTTTGAGTCTCTATGATCTTTATTTGATCTTAGAAGCGGTTGGAAGTTCACAAAGTGGAAGAATTTTGAGCCAAATGGAAACTTGCTATTTTTGGAAAGGACTTGTAATGGAAACTTTCCATTTTGGGAAAGACATTCAACCTATTCTTTCATGACCAAAAATGCTTCAAATGAAAATTTCTTGGACATGAAAGTTGTAGATTTTGTCTTCCCATTTTCAAAAAGTACAAGAACATGTCTTGATTCATCCTAGAACTCAAGATATGGCCTTTCAAAGTTGGCAAAAATCCTATAATTTTCAAGTCTGCACCAAAGAGGGATTTTTGCAAATTCAAGTTCTAAGCCATTTCATGATCTATAATTGACTTCTAAACATCACAAAAACATAGTGCAATGCATTTGGACCAGAATTGTGCCTTGGATTGCAAGTTTCATCAAGCAATTTTCACAAAATTCTCAAAGTTGGAAATTTGCAAAACCTATTGAAACTCTTCATCCAATTGTGACAGCTGCATAAACTTCATCCTAGGGCCATCCATGAATTAAGCTGAGGCCAAGACACCCCTAAAGCCAGCTCTGCACCATGCCCATACCTCAAGTACATAATGTTGACATTTTTGCAACTTGGCCCATACTAATCACACTATGCCACCACCCACTTTCTGATCACTCTCATTGGCCTATACTAATCTTATGGACCTCATTTCACATAACACACAAGCCTAAAACATTCTACAAGTCAGATTGCCCAAAAATTCCATAAACCTTCCCCTCTTCGAAACTCACTCCTCATCCACTCAAACTCAAAATTTCTTTCACCATTCAACTCCATATAACCTAAGGATCATTTCCCACCCCTTGCCATGGCCTGAAACAAGCCCAAACACAAACACGATTTCTGCACATTCAGAACTGAAACACTAAAACCAGCCACCATAAACTTGTTCTAAGCATCACAATATCCTCAGGGGGTCCATTGGAGTTGATTTGCACCAAGGAGAAGTCCAGAAAGCTCAGATTGAGAAAGCTTCATCTCAGGTAACCATCAAGAACAATTTTTCCAGAACTTCCATTTTAAGTTCTTAAGTGATTCTATATGTCTCTCTGATCATGGTGATGTGTTTAGTTTTCAAAATGGTTAAGAATCAAGCATGTATTTAACTTCTGAAAGTTTTGTGTATTTTTCTATTTTGCTTCGATTCGTGTTATTCTTGAAATATAAATGTTGTTTGTTGCTGGATTCATGTTTGTTGTTCTTCATTGATCATTTCTGGAGAGTTTGATGAGTTTTTATGGGGTTTTGAGGGAGTTAGAGTGAGAGAGCTGCCGGAGAAGATGACCGGAGGTCTTCTCCGGCCACCTGAAAATCATTAGGGCTAAAACCTAATTATTTCCCAGTTTGAATGTGGACCCTTTGATCTTGTGTTAGCGCGTGTTTGCACGGCTATGATCACTTCATTAAACCCTAATTTATTTTTATTAAATTAATTAGGATTAATTAAATAAATTAACTCAGATTGAACCTCAACCCTTGGATTACGCGCGCAGTCAACATTTCCCTCCCCAGTTTGAATCTCAGCCACTTGATCATCATACTTCCATTTAAATTCATTTTAATTTCATTTTATTTTCATTTCTTTTGTCCATTTTATTTAAAATAGTAAAAAAAAAAATCATTTCTTGCATTTCTGTTTCAAATATTTTTCTTAACCTAAAAACATTTTTTATTTTATTTTTTGCATTAAAAAAAGTATTTTTAAAATATTTAAATGTTATTTTTAATTAATTAATGGATTTTAATTAATTAAAAATGCATTTAGGTTTCTAAAAATCACCAAAAAATTCATGAAGTATTCCAATACATTTAGAAACATTTTTAAACTCACCATACAAATTTCTTTTTAGCTTTGATCACATTTTCACAATTTTCTTTGAATTAGGGTTCTTAAAAATCACCTTTTTCTAACCCTAACTTGAAAAACTCATTTCTGCCTAACTATGATGAGTTTGAACTTGATTCTTCTTGCATTGTTTCACATATTGCATATAGTTTCTAGGTTATTTTACTCATGATTTTATCTTGCATTTTCAATTTTATTTGCATTTTCCTTTTAGAAGCACCCAAAAACCCTAAGCAAACTTAGAAATTTCATAACTTCCACTAGGTTAAGCTTCTGACTTTCTCCTTTGGGATGTGATTATATATGGGATTAGGGTTTGTTTGAGCTTGATTTAAATTTTTTATCTTGTTGAATGCTTCTGTTTTGGTTATATGCATCTCATGTTGTCTTAAAACCCTAATCTTGCACCTTCTTTTGCATTCTCCTTTGCATATCTTCATCATATGAACATGCTGTAAACACCCCAAATTTGCCCTCACTAGATTCATACCATGTCTTGTGATCTTTCATACTTGCATTAGTTCAAGCATACCATATTATATTGCATTTTTGTTTCATCTGCATCTAGGGTTTGTGATCTGAGCAATCCAAGGATCCATCTGAGCCACTCCAAAGGCTTCCAATCATTCCAAGAGGGTCCATGTATGTTCAAATCATCATATTATATCCTTCAAAGATCAAGGATGTCAAAAAATCACAAGAACTTGGAAAGCATGGAAGCAGAGCCAGGGTTTCACTACACAGATGGCCTGAAATTAGGGTTTTGGCTTCAGAGGCCATAACTCCAAATTTTTTGGTCATTATTGTTTCTAATGGTCTCAATATGTTATAAGTATCATGTGTATCAAGTTTGTTGAAGAAATTCATTGTGGAAGTCATTTGTTCACTGGGTAACTTCTTGAGCAAGTCAGAGCAAAATCAGGGCATCTGAGGCCCCCAACAATGGAACCAAAGTGGATTTTTCATCAAATTGAAGTTATATGATCTTTATTTGATCATTGAAGTGCTTGGAAGTTCACAAAATTGAAGAAAAGTGAGCTAAACCAAAAGTTTCCAAAAATGGAAATGACTTATAATGTAAACTTTCCATTTTGGGAAAGTTTTTCAACCTCCTCTTTCTTAACCAAAAATGCTTCAAATGAAACATTGTTGGTCATGAAAGTTGTAAATTGGATCATTCCCTTTTCAAAAAGTACAAGAACAAGATCTAATTCATTTTGGAACTCAAGATATGGCTTGTCAAAGTTGACAAAAATCCCATAATTTTCAAGAATGCACCAAAAGGGATTCTTTGCAAAACCACTTGCCAAGGCTTTTTGTGACTTCAAACACACTTCAATGTATCATAACATCATAGTGCATTGCCTTTAGATCATAATTGCCCAAAGAATTGCAAGATTACATGCCTTGAACATCAAGATTTCTCAAAAGGGCCAAAACTTCACATAATTGCAAAACACCCCATAACTTTGCTTCAACTTGCTGAATTGCCTCCAAATGGATTCTATGGAGATCCTTGATCTCAGCTGCACATGGACATGCCAAAAATCCAGCTGCATCCTTGCCCATACCTCAAGTACAAGAAATGTTGACTTTATACAAATTCACCCATACCAATCACAACAGTCCACCACCCACTCTCTGCCCAATCCAGACACTACAAGCATGCCTCAAAGATCATTTTTCATAACACACACAAGCTGAAACCTCCAAGAACTCAGCATTGCCAAAAACACCCCCTCTTACATTTTCCTTCGAAACTCTCAGTCCACTCACTCAATCTTCAAACCAATTCCACCATTCATCTCAAAATCATCCACTGATCACAAACCAACCACTAAAACAGCCAAAAACACCCCATACACCAAACACGATTTCTGACCAGTTGGATTTCTACCACTCAAACCAGCCATTCTCAAAGCTTTCCAAGCATTGCAACTTCTTCAGGGAGATCATTAGAGCCATTTTGCACCAAGGAAGTGGCCAGAAAGCTCAAGTGTGAAAAGCTTCATCTCAGGTAGTCATCTGAATTCATTTTTCCAGAACCTCTTTTTTATGTTACAAAGTGAATAAGCATGCTTCACTGATCATTATGAGCTTTGAATTTTTGAAAATGGTGTAGAAATGAGTATGTACTGAACCTCTGAAATTTTTGCCATTTTTGATCTTTTATTCGAATCTTGTTTATGAGCATGAATAAATGTGTTTTGAGTGTGGATTTGAGCTTAGGAGAGTGAGAGGGTTTAATCTGGAGCTTTAGAGCTCCAGAAATAACCTAGGGAGGGAGTTGGAGATTTTCAGGTGAGGGGGTCACCGGAGAAGACGACCGGAGCTCTTCTCCGGTGACCTGAAAGTAATTAGTTTGATAATTACGGTTAGGGTTTTGGTTTAAATGTGGACCCTTAGATCTGAGCTTCACGCGCGTGTTGTGTGGCTAGGATTGTGTCATTAATCTTTAATCTGGATTTATTAAATAATTAATTAGGATTAATGAAATTTGAATTCAGGCCATAGGATCTGGCGCGCAGTCAACCCAGGAAACCCCCAGATTCAATCTCAGCCCTTCACTGCGTTTACTTCTATTTATTCTAATTTTTATTTCATTTTTCTCATTTAATTTTATACCATTTATTTAAAATAGCAAGAAAATTCCAAAAATATTTTTATTCTGCATTTTTGCTTCAAATAATTTTCTTAACCCAAAAATATTTTTATTTTTATTTTTTGCATTAAAAAACCATTTTTAAAACATTTAAATTTTTATTTTAATTAATTAATGAGAATTAATTAATTAAAATATCATTTAGGTTTCTAAAAATCCCAAAAAATTTCATATTGCATCTTTAAACATTTAGAGACATTGTCATACCATCCACACAAATTTCTTTTTGGTTTTGAACCATCTTTTATAATTTTCTTGAATTTAGGGTTCATAAAATTCCTATTTTAGAACCCTAACTTCAAGAATTATTTTCTGCCTAACCAAGAATGGTATGACAATGGTTCTTTTTTCATTGATCTTCATTTGACATGTAGTTTTTAGCATAATTTTGTCACAAATTTCTTCTGCATTTTTTATTTGATTTGCATTTTTTCCCTTTAGGTGCCTTAAAACCCTAGATAACATAGAAAAATCACAACTTTCATTAGGTTAAGATTTAGGTCTCCTCATTTGGGGTGTGATATCCTATGGGGTTAGGAATCCTTTTATTGCATTTTAAATTTTTTATCTTGTCATTTGCTTTTGTTTTTGAGTTTTGCATCTCATGTTGCATGAAAACCCTAATTCCTCATCTTCCTTTGCATACATCTTGCATAAGCATTCATATAATAACTTGCCATGACATTTCATGCATCCACATGACTTCTAAGACATCATAGGACATATTAGACTCATGCTTGATCATTTCCTCATACATTTGCCATGTTATGCATTCATTCCATTCCATGAACATTCATGAACTTTCATGCTTCTTTCATGCTTCATTTGCATTCTCATCACTTGTATGATCATCCATTGCTCTTGACATACATTTGCATCATCTCTTATGATCCTTTACCTCATTAACATGCTTCTGGTTTTGGTTTGCATCCTTGCATACATTTCATTTCATTTATTTTTGCTAACTTTTCAGGTGGTAAGAACTTTGAGAAGTGAATTTGCCTTCACTTTTCACATTCTCTTCTCTTCTTTCATGCATTCTTGCTGCATTTTGTATTTATCTTAGAGTGAGCTTTCTCATTCATGTCCTCTATCCACTTTCTTCCTTCAAGCAACTTATCTTCTTAAGTGAAGTAAGTTGACTTGCTTCTTCTGCTTCTCCTCCTTCCATCTTTCTTTCTCCTTGGTGGCTTCTCTAAAGATCTCTTGCAAGCCTCATAAACCCTAAGAACACCCAAGCATGATAACATTAAGGCTTTTGATTAGTCCCCCATTAGTTTTACCTTTGTATCATCTTTTGTGTCTCTCCTCTCATCTCATAATCAGGGACTAAACCTTCAAGGTTTTAAGGCTTTGTGATTAAGATTATGCTTGCATCCTTCTCTTAGGATGGATTGTATAACTTTAATCCTAAGTGTTAAACCCTTAATGTGTTTAAATCTCTTAATCAATTCACCTAATAATCACCTAGACAACAAGCTTGTAACTTAGGCCTTACATTAGCGTTCTAATTCTTCCTTAATTGGTTAAGAAGGACTAACCCTAGTGTTAATGGACAAGTCCCCCTCAAGTTGTCTTACAAACCATAAAATCCACTTCTTAACCTTACCATTAACTAAAATCCACTTTAATAAAGGTTTTGTTTTGTCATGAGGTTAATCCTTAATCATGGATTAAGTTGAGGTATCTTCCTCAGCTTAAATGTGCTCATCTATTTTCCTTCTATTAGGATGGTGTAATGGGTCCATTAAATCTTTGATTATGGCTTAAACTCATTACTTAACACTAAACAAAAACTCCAAAAATATCTAAATAAATGAAAGTAGGTTAATGATCTTAATCCTACATCATGGTGATTAAGTGTGAGGTGCTTACTTCATACTTAAGGTACTCTCATTACCCCTAATCAGAGGGAGGATGTGGTGAGTTTACTAACCCTTGGTTTAGGCTTAAGCTCATTTTCCTATGACAAACACAAAAAAGCAATAAAAGATTGAAAACACAAAAACAAACAATAATCGTCTCCTCCGGGATTCTTTTCTCACCTCATCCACTCATAAACGAGAAATCGCTTCTTCTGTCCGATGCAAGACAGTTAGCACCTGAGCCAGACAGGTCATACACTTGAGCATAGGCAAGCAAGCAGTTCATCAGTCAATTTATCTTTCAATCTCTTTGGGTCGAACTACGGTGTTCTGACTTCCTCATTGCACGAGAGGATACGTAGGCATAACTTAACTGTTATCGAACAAAAGTCTTTGTAATTCCCCCTCTTCCAACATTATTCTTTAAGCCTCATCCCTGAGCAATTCATTCCACATCTTTCTTGCACTAACACTTGTACTTTCCTTTCCAGCTTTTGCACACAGATAGCACTGAAACTACCCCTTTAAACGCAAACTTTCAAGCGTGGATCCCGTCGAGTACGACGGACAATCTGGGTGCTAATACCTTCCCAGATATTAACCAACCCCCTTTCTCAGTTTCTCTGGTTTGCAACCGTCTTATCCGTCTTTTCCTAGGTTTATGCAGCATTACCTTTCCTTCGGGATAAAAATGCCTAGCTGGCGACTCTTTTCAGTTCATCTTCATGTTCTACTTTCGTCGACCATTCGCGTCTGTACCCTATCTGACCTAGTTGTCTTTTAGCGGGAGCGACAACTTGGCGACTCTGCTGGGGATCCTTATACTGCAACCAGGGCTTCTGGTTCTTTTTGTGGGTTCCTCCTAGCGCTTGTTTGATTTGTATTTACTGGGGTGTTATGTGCTAATTGTGTTCATTTATTTGCTTTATTTATTGCTTTATGTACATTTTTTATATACGTCATACTGTCATTTTCATTGCTGGATCTGGCTTCTGTTTTGGTGGGTGGGGTTTCACTGAGTGATTAAGGTCCTATACCTGGGACCTGAGTGACACCTAGGCTAGAGTGGTTCATATTCTTTCCCATTCCATTTCGGTCTGGTGCGGGAATATGAAACACCGTTCAGATGTGGGTTTCTTCTTGAGAACTCTGTGCTACAAATTTCCTGTAGTGCTAGGGCTATCTGGGAAGTCTGCTAAGTCTGGATGACCTTTATTTTGACCTTCAGAATCTGGGGAGAATTAGAGGAGGATCCTTTATGGTTTTTGTAAACACTATACCTCCGGGTTAGAAGTGCTTACACTTCTCATAACTGACCCAAGTCTGATGATTCTTGTTCTAGAACATTACATGTGAGGGGGTTGGGTTATTTACAGGTTTGCAAGAACCTTTGGCCACATCATACCCTGTTACTGTATTGTTTAATAATACTTCACTTTGGAAAGTTCTTGTGATTAGCCCTGGACATGTGACTCTTTATTTGAGTCCCTCACCCTGGTTACTGGATTTCTGAGCCTCCATCCGGACCTTTAAACATACATGGACCTTATACCAAGACAAATAATCAGATCCAGCTCTTGATCACAAACCCT
Source organism: Lathyrus aphaca (assembly GCA_963966055.1). Taxonomy (NCBI): domain Eukaryota; kingdom Viridiplantae; phylum Streptophyta; class Magnoliopsida; order Fabales; family Fabaceae; genus Lathyrus; species Lathyrus aphaca. Next base: position 421,796,969 of record OZ014520.1, read on the forward strand.
TGCATATCATTTGCATATATCATCATTGCATCATTTAACATTTGTTTATTTGTTTTTCAGGGTATCCACCTCATTATATTTGGTTTGGTTTTGACCCCTTCTACTGCTTAGACCTCTGCTTCAGTTGCCTTCTTCAGCATTTGCTTCAGCTATCTCCTTCAGCACCTGCATCAGTCTGTCAGAGACTTACCTCCAGCTTTTCAGTCTGTGATCTTCATCGGCATTTGACTTCAGCTTCTTCATCAACACTCATGGATATTCCAAGGAAAAGCAACATATCTTATCACTTCTTTGAGCCCTCTCTGACTGGTATCAGGCAGGTCCAGTCCCTTATCACACCTGACCACATCCCACTGTTTAGAGAGCACTATGGGGGTATTTTAGACATGGTCATGGATCTTGATTCTTCTCAGAAGAGCATGATCCACACATGCTTGCAGTTTTATGACCCTCCACTCAGATGCTTCACCTTTCTAGATTTCCAGATGGGGCCTCTGTTGGAAGATTTTTCCTTGTTGATTGGAGTGCCTATCAGAGGAGGAATCCCCTTCAACCCAGAGATAACTGCTCCCAGAAGTGAGGAGATAGCTAAGGCGGTGCATTTGGAGCCTGCCCTCATTGAGCAAAACATGACAACAAAAGCTGGGATTTCTGGTCTACATCTGGACTTCTTAATTTCTCAGGCCACCCTGAAGGCTGCAGTGGGGGAGTGGAAGGCAGTCTGTGCACTTTTAGCCCTCAGCATATATGGGGTTATATTGTTTGGAGATGAGCCCAAATTTGTGAGTAAGAATTCCATCCACTTGTTTCTGCTAAGGAACCCAGTGCCTACATTGCTAGGAGATTTTTACTACTCCATCCATCAGAGAAATGAAAAGCAAAGAGGGAAGCTAGTCAGATGTTGTGCTCCCCTTTTCTACTCCTGGCTGCTCAGACACTTGCCTAAATCAGATGCCTTCTTGAACCCCCATCAGCAGAAGAATTGGTCCAAGAGGTTCATTTCCTTAACATCAGATGATATCAGATGGTGCACTCAGAGCACCAAAGGCAAGGATATTATTACCAGCTGTAGGAAATACCCTAATGTGCCTCTAATAGGAGTAAAAGGTTGCATCAATTATAACCCTTTACTGTTTAAGAGGCAATTGGGATAGGCCTTGGTTCATCCTCCTAGAAGACATGATTTAGCTGAGACCCTATACTGTGAGGTTCAACCTAACTCAGCTGTTGTCAGACAAGCTGCCTGGGCTTGGGACAACATTTAGACCAAAGGAACAGCCATCCTTGGAAGGTGTAACAATATTGCTTCAGCCCAGTACTCTGACTGGTCCCGTATTAGAGCTCAGATCACCAGGATGCCTTTCACCTTGGAAGACACACCTGGACCTTCTACAGTACAGCCTGCAGCAACTATTAGCCTGGAGGAATTTGAAAAGCTGAAAGAAAGGAATAATCAGCTATCTGAAGCCCTGAAGAAGACTCTCTGGGAGAGAAATGACAGTCGTCTGGACATTGAAAGATTGGAAAGGCTCAAGACTGAGCATCTGACCAAGATTGAAAGGACAGATGAATACATAAGGAAAGAAAGAGCAGGAGAGCTGGTTTTGAAGAATGTCTGCAAGGAGGCCAAGATTCAGAAGGCTAGGGCTGAGCATTATTTGGAGGAAAGCTAGGCTAGGTGGATCAGGATCACCGAAGCCCGTGCACAAGAAGACCTGAGGACTCAGGCCAAGATTGAGCAGTTGGAGGCCAATGAGAAGAAGCAGCAGGAGGCTTTGTTGGCAGCTCAGAAGGAGATATCAGAATTGAAACTCCGGGCGGGGTTAAAGAGATCAAAGGATCAGGACAGACATAAGAAGCTGACTAATACCATTGCTACCAGGAACCTCCTCATTAGGACTATTACAGAGCACCCAACTGGTCCAGTACCGGAGGCCCTCCTGAAGGAAGTCAGGGAGGATGACTTTGGATTGGATGTCTGATTCCTTTTTGCTTGTATTTCCTTTCTTTTGATGTACTTTTAACTTTTGATTGTTGTATTTTTGACCCACCATGGGCATGTATTGTAAACAAACTATGTATTTTCATTATTTGTAATATATCAGTTTGTCTTATCAGTGGGCTTTATCTATCAACATCATCAGCATCTCCTCGAGGTCTGGAAAGGTCAAAACCAAGAACCAAATCGGATACCTTGGAAAACAAATAAGCATATTGCATTGCATGCTAACACTTTCTTTGTTTTATAGGTTTTTGTTTGTTATTCTGTTTCTCACTTTGTTGTGGTTTCAGGAAACATTGCTCGTTGCAGAGTGTTCCCTGTCAACCGTACACACCGGTACCCAACGCGAAATAACCTTCCAGGCATTCAAATGGATCAGGTGCAGCAGGACCTGAATGAAGTAAGAAATCAAATGGCAAATGAAAGGGTCGAAATGAGAAACCAAATGATCCAGTTTATGGTTGTGATGACTGGCTTAGCTCAGAGCCATGAGAGGCTGAGAGAGTTGGTAGAAAGGCAGACACCTGAAGAGCCCCACCCTGGAACGGGAGGAACCAACAATAATGAACGCGGGCAGCCTCGCATCGACCCACCAGAGTTTGGGCCCCATTTGAACCCAGATGCTAATATCCCAAGGAATATTCAAGGAAACACTGCTGCAGGAAGGATCTTGCAAGAAGATCCTCAGGAGGAGCAGTTCACAGTTATTGGGGCTGGGGATGATGTGTATGACCGAAGACTGGATGAGATTGCTGAAAAGCTGAGGTCTTTGGAATCCCAGAATTCTTTAGGCTTTGACGTAATGGATATGGGGTTGGTAGATAGGGTGAGGATTCCCCACAAATTCAAACCCCCGTGCTTTGAAAAATATAATGGTACCTCCTTCCCGCGTACTCATCTGCAATCTTTCTTAGGGAGACTCAAGGCTTATACCATGGACGAGAAGTTATGGATGTTTTATTTTGAGGACAGCCTGACAGGAACACCAAGAGAATGGTACGCATCTGACCAGGGCCACTATAAAATGTTGGAAAGACTTGGCCGAAGCCTTCATCCGACAATACTAGTACAACCTGGACATGGCTCCCAATAGAACACTTCTAATGGGCATGTCTTAGTCTTCAAGAGAAAGATTTCGGGATTATGCTCAGAGGTGGATGTAACACGGTGGGAGAACTGACTTTTAGTTATGTTGCGGATAGCAAGAGTCGCCACCGACTTTTATTTTATCCAAAGGAAAGGCATAAAAGAACAGGAAAGACCTTATAAAAGATTTTTGGGTCCGGGGGGTAGGTTATGTAAAGGGAAGGTATTAGCACCCTTTACATCCATGGTTATCCATGGGCTCTTAGTTACTTAGCTCACTTTAAAATGTTTTTGAAAATGTGAAGTGTGTGAATAGAAATTTTCATAAGAGTTTGATAATGATCCATGTACGGATGCGTAAAAAACTTGTGTTTGAAAATTGTTTGAAATTTGTGAAGTGTTTGAAAAGTTTTTGAATAGTGAGCAAGTAACTATGAGGAACCTACCCTAAAGTTTAAGTCTTTCTGTTCTTGAATCCTTTAGGTGGTAAGACTATCCCTATTATTAAGGAATAGGTAGTCATTACCTTGGATGTGTGGGACAAGTAAAGGGACATCTGTTTAATGAAGGCAACTGTGGGGTGTATTAAGCATTTTGGAGGGACTGTCATCATTATTCGAAAGGGACAAGATCATTATGAAGGCAACCATCTAAGGGACTTGATCTTTTATCTGTTAAGGGACTAGATGACTTTATTTTTAAGGGACTTTTGCTTTATACACCCTACTTGACCTTTTGATTAGGCAACAATGAGAGGTAACCCTAGAAAGTGAGATGGCGATCAAAGATCGACTTACGTGTGTGAGTGTACAATTTTAATATTTATCTTTTAAATTAGGTGATCTAAATTAATTTTAAATAACATACATGTTTACACTCCCTATTTTTACTAACCATGGCATAAAATAAATAATTTAAACATTTAAAAAAAAAATTACATCCAGGAGCAATTACATAATAATAATAAAAAGCAATTTAAATAAATAGCAAAATAAATAAATAAGCAAAATAAATAAGCAATATAATTGGGTTAGTGAAAATAATAATAATAATAATTTAAAAATAAATAGGGTTAGTAATAATCATTTAAACATAATTAATAATAATAACAAGCAAAAATATTAAAATAATTAAAAGATCAAATTTTTATATGAACAATTATTATAGAATTTTAAAGTATATGCATATTAGAAAATTATATTAATTATGAACATATTATAATTATAAAGTTAAATTAACAACTTTTAACTATAAAAATTATGCAAAAATAAACAATTTATATCATATTTACCTATTATAAAAATAAATTAAGAATTTTAATTAAATTATACATATAATATTTACAAATAATAATATTAAAAAAAAAAAAAAGAAGAAAAGAAAATTAGAGTTTTGAAAAGAAATATATTTTTTAGGGTTTTAGAAAATTAGGGTTTATATGCTTAGAAAATAAATTAGGATTAATTATTAATTATACAAAATTAAATTATTTCTCTAATGAGATTTAATAATAAAAAAAATGAGTTTAGATTATAATAGAGAAAATAATATACACATTATATATATATTTTTTAAAATTTATTTAGTTATAATATAAACATGTTAATTAAAAATAATAATAAACAAGAAAAATGAAGAAAAAGAACTTACCCGGCTGGGGTTTGAACCCAGCACCTTTGGCCTGCAATCAACAACACATACCACCAGGCTACCAGCGCGCGTGTGATAATGAGATGAGTCCAATTGGTTTTATGCACTAAACCTGAAAATCAGAAAAAAGAAAGAAAAAATAAAAGGCCTAGGGGAATCGAACCCAGGACCTTTCAAGCAATACACAAACACGTTACCGTTCCTGCTGGGTGAGCGCATCTGGCAATGTGGTGACTATGATGCATAATATATGAAGCTTCATACTTGACCTGAAAAAAATAAGAAAAAATTGTACAAAGCCAGGATTCGAACCCCTGCCCTCCTATCATATACGCGCATGCCTACCACTGGGACAAGCGTTTGCTTGTGAAATAAACACAGAAACAATTCATAATATTTTTAAACAAATTTTGAATTATAAAAACACGCGCGCAGGGCATCATCTTCAACCTCTGGCAATGCGAATTTTGCTGCGAAATTACCCACCAACTTTCCTGCGAATTTCCAATTTGCAGCAAGACCTATGAAATCCAATGATCAACAAAACCATAAAATTTCACAAAATTAAACCTATAAATATAATCCAGATGTTCATTCGAATCGTTCTATGGTTTCATAATCCATTTATGTTCCATAAATCAGGAAGCCCTAATCCTAGGCCGAAACCCTAAGAATGGTGTTTCACGATTCAGTCACTAAACCATCAATTCAATTGCCCAGAATTCATCCTTGCACTTATCTAAACACAAACCAGAAGTCAAACTTGATTAATATTACATGAAAACTAAGAACAAGAAAAAATCGAAAGTGAACAAAAACAGTTCGGATTTCTCAATATATCATGCTATGATGCAATGTAATGATTGGTTTTGATTCAAGGATGTCCAAGGATCATTGCTATGTCTTTAGATTACCTTCAAATGTCCTGTATAATGGAAACCGAATTTGAGTTTTTGGAGAGATTTTGGACAATGCAAACTTACTCTTGGGAGGCTGGAATTCGTGGCTTTGTGTTAGGATTCAATCATGTACTTATAGAGCATTGCATTAGGTCAGAAAAATTGGATACTTGTGTGAAAGATTTGATCCAAAAGGATTCAAAAAGATAAGCTTTGAAATTTCAATATTTTTGCATCCACACTTTCTATTTCAAGCCAATCAATGTGATCTTCTTTCCACTTCAATACCAATCACTTTTATGATTTTCTAGAAGCTCAATCATATTTAAATCTTTGACTTTTATATTTTATTTTAATTTAAAATGATTTTTAATGAATTAAATCAAAATAAATAAAAATAAAATGATAAAAAATATGATTTTTGTTGACTTGGGTCGTGCATGAGGTTATAGTATGGATTGGGTCATCATATGGCAAGCCCATTTGGAAGAAATTGGTTTTAGACCTCCATTTTCTTCATAAACCAACCAAAAATTTCCCAACTTTGCAAGGACACATATCCTTCAATTTTAATGGTATGAGGGTGTTCTTGGACATTTTGGAAATATTGAAGAGTCCTCTAACCAACCCCACTGGTTTCATGTCCATATCATTTACCATTCTCAAGTTATGCCCTTTTGAAGTTGTTGACTTTTTGTTGACTTTCAAAAGGACCTATAATGTCTTAGCTCATACCTTCCAAATGAAGCATTTTTGGGCTTGGCTTGTGAGACACAAAGTTTTAGAGAATTCAATTTCCTTCAAAATGAGATTTGTATGGAGACTTGGTGATGAAGCATGTGAAAGTTATGGCTGGTCAAAGTTCAGTTGACTTTTACTGAGGAAACCCTAATTTAGAAACCTCTGATTCTTGATGATCTGAAATATCCTTGATGAATCATGATCAACCCTTGATCAAATGATGAATTTTACTTCATATACTTGATGTTGGCAAAAAATCATGAATTTTGACTTTGGTTTGACCACAGTTGACCTCAGTTTGACTTTTTAACTGCTTTGACTGATTTTGACTTATCTGATCATTTGACTGAGCAAACTTTTGAGAAAAGTCTTGAAACTTGTCATGGGGATTCTTAAACACATATAAGATGTTATGAAGCTCACTTGAAGCCTTGGAAGTCCATTTAGCCTGATTAAAGTCAAAACCCTAGTTTTGGATGCACTGCTTAGGAGGTGCATTGTCTGAGGGAATTGTCAACTCTTCTGACCAATTGTGAACTTTGTGAACCTTGTGAACCATCATAAAATGTATTGTAAACCTCATGGGAGGTCTTGTGAACCTTATGAACCTTGTGAACCTCATAAAGTGGCTTGTAAACTTCATGAACCTCATGAAAGGTCTTGTAAGCATTGTGAATCTTTTGAACCTTGTGAACCTCATAAAGTGACTTGTAGACTTCATGAACCTCATGAAAGGTCTTGTAAGAATTGTGAATCTTGTGAACCTTGTGAAACTTCTTAGCACACAAAGTCTTGTATTGTGAGGGCAAATTTTGGGGTGCAACAGCTGCCCCTGTTCAATTTTCTGAAACCTGAGGGGTTAGATTGGTATATTTGCCAGTCGTGACTTGGAAGGTTGAAGGGGATTGAACACAAAAGCCCAAAAATTTGCACTCACCGGTGCGTAGAGTGATACTGATGTTTGGGTTGTATATATTTGAGTGGGCTTAAAGATGCCACTTGGAGAAAAGTTCTTCAAATACATTTCAGGAGGATAAAGCAATCCTGAGGTAATAACATATTTTCAGGAGGATAGAGCGGTCCTGAGGTAATAATATGCTTTCAGGAGGATAAAGCAGTCCTGAGGAAGTGATGATAACCTTTGAGAAGATAAACAACGGCCCAAAGTAATGATATGCTTTCAGGAGGATAAAGCAATCCTGAGGAAATGATATGCTTTCAGGAGGATACAACAGTCCTGAGGTAGTGATAACCTTTGGGAAGATAAACAATGGCCCAAAGTAATGATATGCTTTCAGGAGGATAAAGCAATCCTGAGGAAATGATATGCTTTCAGGAGGATACAACAGTCCTGAGGTATAAGAAACTTTCAGGAGGATAAAGCAGTCCTGAGGGATTAATAGCTTTCAGGAGGATAAAGCAGTCCTGAGGGATTGATAGCTTTCAAGAGGATAAAGCAGTCCTGATAGCCACAAGTTGTTGCTGAAGTTTGTCTGCTTGGAGAATTAACCTGAAAACAAGGTAGCATCCTGTATGATAATATTAGTTTATGCATTATGTATGCATGTATAGTATGATGTACTTAAGTAATGTATTATGTATCTATGTATATGTATGTTATGGTATGATGTAAATGATGTATGTAAGATATGATGCTGCCGGAAGCGTCTGGATATCTTCGTATAACAACTGCTGGCCAGGGAAAATAAATCCCGATTCATTGTTGAAGAATATGAGGAACTTGTTCCTGTCTTGTTTTGATAATAAGGTATACATGACCTCCTGTCTGCTGGGGATAGTAAGGTATATATAACCTCCCGTCTGCTGGGGATAGTAAGGTATATATAACCTCCCGTCTTCGTTCGTCGTACTCTTATTGGAAAGTAATTTCCCGAATATCCGTATGAGGATAAAAGAGATGGATATAAATTCCAGGGGAGATGTGACTTTATGAAGATGGATTTGCCCTACTGAGGGTTTGTAACTGTCTTGTAAGAGTGAACCTGGTGAAGCTTCGTTGGAATCCTTCCCTCGTTCGTCCTTAGTAAATACTATTACTGCATTTTTATGCATTTCTGGTAAACATCAATCATATTAAGCATACATGCATTTCTGGTAAACATCAATCATATTCAAAAGCATAATACATTCAAACACAACCAATGGACGTTTCGCTTATGTAAATAGGGTAAAAGTAAATCAGGATTCAAAGATAGAATTTCATTTATATCAAAAAGTGACCTATACATAGGTGAGTTTATACAAGGAGACATAAACCCTAGCAAGAGGATTTTGTCATAAAGTTTTAAAACAAGGAAAATCAGCTATGTGAAAAATAATCCTATTGAGTTTCAATTCTACTATTGCCATTATCTTCAAGTATCTCATCTTCTGCTGTTGAGACGAAAACGATTGGATTGAGCTTTATCTGTTCAAACTTGAGTAAGTAGCATAATTGGTTGCAGTTTCATGGGTGATCCAAACGAGACATAGTCATACGCTTTAATCCCTAACTTTTGCCTGGATTGCCCTTTCAGGTTTTCAATCCACCGGGATACCCTTTTTTGCCCAAGCCGCCTTTTCTGGTTTTCGACTTGCCGGGTGTACATCTTTTTATATATATCCCTAATTTTTGCCCAAACCCTTTTGGTTTGCCGGGATGCCCTTATTTTTGCCTAGGCCTGTCAACCTAGCGGGTCTCTTTTCATGCGTAGTATTTTTTTAACTATGTCTGCGTTCACGGGCTGTGGAAAGTCTTCACCATCCATAATAGTGAGTATCATGGCACCTCCTGAGAATACTGTCTTGACTACAAATGGTCCTTCATATGTAGGAGTCCACTTGCCCCTAGGATCACCCTGTGGTAATATGATACGCTTGATTACCAAGTCACCGGCCTTATATATCTTTGGCTTAACCTTCTTATTAAAAGCTTTGATCATTCGTTTCTGATACATCTGGCCATGACAAACTGCTGCTAACCTTTTCTCATCAATCAAATTTATCTGGTCAAGTCGAGTCTGAATCCACTCATCTTCATCCAAGCCTGCATCCTTCATAATTCTTAAGGAGGGAATCTGAACTTCAATGGGCAGAACTGCTTCCATACCATAGACTAAGGAGAATGGGGTTGCCCCTGTTGAAGTACGCATTGTGGTACGATAACCATGAAGAGCAAATGGTAACATCTCGTGCCAATCCTTGTAAGTAACAGTCATCTTCTGTACAATCTTCTTAATGTTCTTATTAGCAGCTTCAACTGCCTCATTCATCTTCGGACGATACGGAGAAGAGTTATGATGCTTAATCTTGAACTGTGTGCAGAGATCAGTAATCATAGTGTTGTTCAGATTGGAGCCATTGTCAGTAATAATCCTTTCAGGGATGCCATACCTACATATGAGATTATTCTTGATGAATCGAGCCACAACATTCTTAGTAACAGATGCAAATGAAGCTGCCTCCACCCACTTCGTGAAGTAATCAATAGCAACCAGAATGAAACGATGCCCATTAGAAGCAGTAGGTTTGATCTCACCAATCATATCAATGCCCCACATGGCAAAGGGCCAAGGAGCAGTCAACACATTCAATGGTGATGGAGGTATATGGACTTTATCAGCATAGATTTGACACTTGTGACAAGTTCTGGAGTGTTGATAGCAATCAGCTTCCATGGTAGACCAATAGTAACCTGCTCTCAATATCTTCTTTGCCATAGTATGACCACTAGAATGAGTGCCAAAAATCACATCATGCATATCTTCCATAATCTATGTTGCTTCCTTCTTATCCACACAACGAAGCAACGTTGAATCATGATTGCGCTTGTACAAAATCCCATTACTCAAAAAGAACTTAGCAGAAAACCTTCTCAGAAACTTCCTATCTTTGACAGATGCCCCTTCAGAGAATTCCTGAGCTTCAAGATATCTTTTTACCTCATGGAACCAAGGTTTCTCCTCTGCTTCTTCAGTGTCAATCTCATTGCAGTATGCAGGCTTTTCAAATCTATCAATAGTAATCTTGGGAGCTTCATCATCCCAGCTGATCTCAAACATAGATGCCATGGTAGCTAATGCATCTGCCAACCGATTCTCTCTTCGTGGAATATGTCCAAAGGTAATCTCTTTAAAATGTGAGATCAAAGACAACACATACTCTCTGTAAGGAATGAGATTATCATGCTTGGTATCCCAATCTCCTTTAATCTGACTTACTACCAGGGTTGAATCTCCATACACGTCAAGGAACTGAATCTTCATATCAATAGCAGCTTTAATACCCAGGATACATGCCTCATACTCAGCCCTGTTATTGGTACAATAGAAACAAAGTCTGGCAGTAATCGGGGTATGACAACCTTCAGGGGAACTAATCACAACACCAACACCATTACCAAGTGCATTGGAAGCACCATCAAAAACCATAGTCCATCGGGATCCTTGTTCAGGTCCGTCATATTGTCCAGGTTCTTTAGTAATGATCATAATGTCTTCATCAGGGAACTCAAAACTCATTGACTAGTAATCATCTACTGCTTGGTGAGCCAAATGGTCAGCCACAACACTTCCTTTAATGGCCTTCTGAGTAGTATACTGTATATCATATTCTGTCAAGATCATTTGCCATCTTGCAATTCTTCCGGAGAGAGCAGGTTTCTCGAATATGTACTTGATTGGATCCATCTTTGAAATCAACAAGGTAGTATGGGTCAACATATACTGTCTTAGTCGGCGAGCAGCCCATGCCAAAGCGCAGCAAGTTTTCTCGAGTAGTGAATATCTTGTTTCACAGTCGGTAAACTTTTTGCTAAGGTAGTATATTGCCTGCTCTTTTCGACCAGACTCGTCATGTTGCCCCAATACACACCCCATTGAGTTGTCTAATACTGTTAAGTACATAATCAAGGGTCTTCCATCAACTGGTGGCATCAAAATTGGAGGTTCTAGCAGATATCTCTTGATTTCATCAAAGGCAGTCTGGCACTCATCATTCCATTCCATCACCTGATCTTTCTTCAACAACTTGAAGATTGGCTCACAGATGGCAGTTAATTGGGAAATAAATCTTGCAATGTAATTCAAACGTCCCAAGAAACCTCTAACCTCCTTCTCAGTATGGGGAGTTGGCATCTCTCGTATAACTTTCACTTTTGCAGGATCTACTTCAATACCTTTTCCACTGACTATGAAACCCAGGAGTTTACCAGACCTAACTCCAAAAGTACACTTGTTTGGGTTCAATCTCAACTTGTATTTCTTCAACCTCTCAAACAACTTATGCAGATGATCAATATGTTGCTCTTCATTCTGAGACCTGGCTATCATATCATCCACATATACCTCTATCTCATGATGAATCATATCATGAAACAAAGCCACCATAGCACGCTGATATGTTGCCCCTGCATTCTTCAAACCAAATGGCATCACCTTATAGCAAAAAGTGCCCCACTGTGTAACAAATGTTGTCTTTTCCATATCTTCAGGTGCCATCTTGATCTGATTGTAACCAGAGAAACCATCCATGAAAGAGAACACTTTATGCTGAGCAGTGTTGTCTACCAGAACATCAATATGAGGAAGTGGAAAGTCATCTTTGGGGTTGGCCTTGTTCAAATCTCTGTAGTCTACACACATACGTACCTTACCATCTTTCTTAGGAACTGGTACCACATTTGCAACCCACTGAGGATAAGAAGTCACAGCTAAGAACCATGCATTGAACTGTTTCATTACCTCTGCTTTGATCTTTTCTGACATCTCAGGACGCATACGACGAACCTTTTGTTTCTATGGACGACAATCTTCTTTTACTGGTAAACGGTGAACCACAATGTCTGTATCCAACCCTGGCATATCTTCATAAGACCAAGCAAAGATCTCTACATAGTCACGTAACATCTGAATCAGTCTGCTCTTGACACTATCCTCTAAATCAGCCCCTATCTTGACTTCTTTCCTGTTTTCTTCAGTTCCGAAATTCACAACTTTGACTGGCTCTTCATGTGGTTGTATAGCTTTCTCTTCTTGTTGTAATAACCTAGCAAGCTCTACAGGTACTTCACAATCGTCCTCATTTCCGTCTTCAGTTTGATAGATCGGATTCTCAAAATTATAATTGGCAATAGTAGAACTGTTATCAACAGGATCCAGAGTGGATGAGGATCTGCATTTTAGTGATGTGGGTGTGTGTAAGAACACAAATCTGATGAAACAAAAATAAAAGAAAAGAAAGACAAAGAACACAATATTTACGAAAACGAAACGTCCACTGATTTTTATTGAATGAAGTATGCAAATGAAATGACAGCCCGTAACAAGCACACCATTGTGCCCCGGGTAAGGCACAAGGCTTGAAAGTTTTTTTGTTCAAGAAATTACAAACTTAAAAGTAACAACACAGTAATAGTATTTACTCCTGACTAAAGGAGATAGGGATAACATCTTCAGCTTTCCAATTATTGAGTCCAGCACCCACAGTAGGAAAAATCCAAGCATCCAGATTGTAGTCTTCATCATAGTCTCCCACAACATTGATCTGATCTTTCATAACCCCTTGATTGGTGATACGAACAACACGAGCACGACGAACAGCCTTCTGGGACTCTGCAGTGAAACCCAAACCAAACTTGTCAGACTTGTATGGGATATCAGGAAGCTGACCCCAAATAGTACAACCACCTTCATCCACCACAGCTCTAGCATCTTTAAGGGAGGCCATGGCCATTGTTGGAGGTACTCTGGTGACCACAGGAACTTTCTTGGCAACCGGAGGAGCTACATAATCATTAACAATCCAAGGAACCACTTCAAATGTCTGACACAGAGTTTCAACATATTCACCTTCCATTTCCAGATACTTGAAGGTGTTCACATGGCTGACAAAATACTCTTCCTCTCCATAGACAATAACAACCTTTCCTTCTACAGGATATCTTAGCTTCTGATGTAATGTAGAAGTTACAGCACCTGCCCCATGGATCCAGGGACGACCAAGCAAACAAGAGTACGAAGGACGAATATCCATCACATAAAATGTAGCATTAAAAACCTGAGACCCAACTTTGATTGGGAGATCAATTTCCCCATGCACTACTCTTCTAGAACCATCAAAAGCCTTCACCACAATATTACTGGGCTTCAGCACGGCATCTTCAGGACTCAGCTTATTCAGGACTTCCTTGGGCAGCACATTCAGAGAGGAACCATTGTCTATCAATACATGTGACAGGGTAGTGCCCCTGCATTCAATTGAGATATGCAGAGCCCTGTTATGATCCCTCTTGGCAGGGGTCAAATCAGCATCAGAAAACCCTAACCCATTATCATAAGTCAGGTGGGCAACACAATTCTCAAACTGGTCAACAGAAATTGCATTGGGTACATGAGCAGTCTTCAGAAATTTAATCAAGGCCTTGGCATGAGCCTCAGAACACAACAACAAGGATAGCATAGAAATCTTGGAGGTAGTATGCCCCGACTGATCAACAATGTCATAATCACTCTTGCGAATGATTTTCAATACTTCTTCCATCTGCTTAGAGAGATCATCAGCAGTTGGCACATTAGTAGGTATAGGCTCAATAACAGGACCTTTGCCCCGAGCATCAGTGGTGGAGGTGGCAGCAGGAGTAACTGCATTCTTGGAAGTAACTGGTGGAGAGAAGACTCTTCCACTTCGTGTGATCTTACTAGATCCAGCAATATTGTCAACATCAACAGGCATATCAGCTAATGGTTCTTGCTTAACACCATGGATATAAACATCAGACCCATAATGCCAAGGCACAGCTTTATCAGACGTATACGGAATAGGACCAGGAGTGGTAATGACCAGAGGAGCCACTCTAGCTTCAGCAACAATCTTCACAGGGCCTTCAGCAGTGATCTTAATTGGACCCTTATGAGTGATTTTAACAGGTCCCTTAGAAGTGATTCTTACCGGCACTTTGTCAACCATGTCAACCTCTTCAATCTTCCTACCTTTAGTAATATGATCCACCATACTCTCTATAGATGAGGGAGTCCTCTCAAAAACTATGGTATACTTATCCATGAGACGCTGAATTCCATCTCTCAATCTCCAACAACTATCCGGCTTATAGGTACAGTACAAACAATCTTCACGACAACCTGGAAAGAGCCCAGCTTGTACTAACTTTTTCTTGATAACAGACAATGGTGTGGTCAACTCTGCAACTGAATAGACATGTAAATCTTTATCAATGGCATTGATAGTCTTCTCGTGATTTGGCATGGGAGCAGTAATCACATTTGGAGTACCCGGAGGGTCAAACTCAATTTCTCCAGCCTCAATCATATCTTGAATTTTGTTCTTCAAGACCCAGCAATTATTAGTATCATGTCCCTGACAGTTTGAATGATATGCACATCGTGCATTGGGATTGTACCTGGGAGAGGTAACATTGGGATTCTAAGGAGCCTCTTTCAGAGTAATAAGTTCAGCTTTCAACAAGTGTTGCAATGCCTGAGCCATTGACATATTGATCTTTGTGAACTGCCTTCTAGCCCTCTGTTGGTTGCCCTGTGGCTGCTCTGTTGTTGCAGGAGTTGGATTTGAAATATGAACTGCACTCACAGACTGATGCCTTCTATTACGATCAGGTTGACCATAAACAGCATTGGATTCTTTCTTCCCAGTGGGAGGCTTCTTTGCAGCACCTGATGAAGAAGTACCCACCTGGATCTTGCCATTCTTTATACCATTTTCCACTCGCTCTCCTGTCATTATCAACTCAGTGAAGCCAGATGATGAGCTTCCAATGAGATGACTGTAAAACGAACCATTTAGCGTACACATGAACATATCAACCAATTCCCTGTCAGTCAGAGGGGGTTGCACTCTTCCAGCTAAGTCTCTCCACTTCTGAGCATACTCCTTGAAACTTTCTTTGGCACCCATAGACATGCTTTGCAGCTGCATGCGAGTGGGAGCTAAGTCAACATTGTATTGATACTGCTTATAGAAAGCTTCAGCAAGATCATTCCAATCCCTGATGTTGACACTCTCCAATTGATAATACCACTCCAATTGAGCTCCAGATAAGCTCTCTTGAAAAAAATGGATCCACAACTTCTTATCAGCAGTGTGAGGTTGGATTCTTCTGACATAAGACCTCAGATGCAGCTTGGGACAAGAGACCCCATCATAAACAACAAAGGTAGGAACCTTGAAACCAATGGGTATGACTACCCCAGATATCAGACTCAAATCTTCAAAATCCAACCCTGAAGACTTCTGTAACTCCATAGCATCCATTCTATCCACCAGCATCTTGAATTTGTCTTCATTAGGATCATGGTAGTAATTAGCCTCAGAATCAGAGTCCCCCATTGTGTTGTGGAGACTGCCTCCCTCTTTCTCAGATTCTTCAGTTTCATAGTCTTCAACCTGTTCTTTGGTCTTGACAGGACCTCTGAACCTTCTTCCCGTGTTGATCAGGCCACCTGACCTTCTAGTCTTCTTAGTCTTCTTGGCCAGCAGTGTCTTCAATTCATCCTGTCCCTTGGACAAGTTTAGGATCAGCTCTTGGAACTGTGCATTTTGTGCCTGGAGATCCTTAACTGTTTGTTCAAGAGCCATTACTGAAATAAACAGCGAGAAGATGAGAAACCTGTGCACAAATAAACCTGTGATGCAATGATATGATATGTGAATGCATATGCAATGTTTTCAAGGACCGCAGGATTTAAATTTGCTTAAACAATCAAGAAGGTAAACTTTTATTAGTAATAAATTTGTTTTTCCTCTTGGGCTTACAAAAATGAAATGAAATAAATACAAAAGATGGGGTTTTAAGTCTCCCATGGACGTTTCCTCTTTGTGTTGAGGTATGAGTTGAGATTCCGTTCCTCGTGAAGTTGCTTTGTTAGTTCCAGGATTCTTTCTTGGCTTGCTTTGTAATGAGCCTCGAAAGTATCCCTTTGCTCCTTCAACTAGATCCAGGATCTCTGTAAGTCTTCCATGTCAGTAGGCATGTCTGGGTGAAGGATGGTATAAGCAGTATCTCCTTCAGCAACAGGTTCCATGGTAACTGGCAGGATAGCAGGATATGGCATCATGAGAGTCTGAGCACGAGATCGCACCCATCTGAGATAAGCCTCCATAGGAATAGTGTACTTAGGCTCCAGAGTCTTGCTGTCAACCTTGTTTACTTTTCCCCATGCTCGTATGAATCTCTGACGGTAACCTTGCAGATCGTTGTCGTAGTCAAACACAATGCCCTGAATCAACATGTCATGTGGGCCATCACTCCGAGCGTAACCAAACTGTCGTAAAGCTAGAGAGGGATTGTAGGTGATGCCTCCTCTTATGCCTAGAAGTGGCACATTAGGAAACTCCCCACAACGGTCAATGATGGTGACATTCTCCATAGATCTGGAGCACCAATGGATATCTGAGTGCGAGAGTGACATGATCCTTTTGGACCACCTGAACCCTTGCTCATTCTTCATTACTGAGCGAGGAAGGTGAGAAATAAACCACCTAGAAAGCAAAGGTATGCAGCACATCAAAGTTCCTCTTGCCCTTGTAGTACGGGTGTGAAGAGAATGTAGAATGTCTCCAAGCAATGTAGGCACTGGATTATGACTCAGGAATATGTTGATGGCATGAACATCTATGAACTGATCTGGATTGGGGAACAACACTAAGCCATAAATCAGCAAGGCTAAGATCTCCTCAAAAGCATCATAGCTCATGGCCTTCAAGAACATTTGAGCCTTCTCTATCAACACCTTGGCTAGAACACCCTTGACTCCACTTCTCGTTTCTAGAACAATATCAGACCTCTTCAGATGTAGAGCTGCAACAATAACCTCAGGTTTAGGTTCTTTCTCCAAGCCTGTGAATGGTTTTTGATCAAGAACAGGTATACCCAGAAGTTTAGAGAATTCCTCCATGGTTGGAACCAGCTGGTAGTCGGGGAATGTGAAGCAATGGTGCTTAGGGTCAAAGAACTGAAACAGAACACTCATCATGTCTTCATTGAACCCTGAAGTGACTAGATCCAATAGGTGACCATGTCTCTTGATAAACTGGGAATGATCAGACACTTGAGAAACCAACTCTTTAAGCTTAGCAGGTATGCCCACAAAGTTGATCCTGATAGTGTTTCTACGAGCTGAAGCCATGACCTGCAACAAAGAACAAAGATAAATCCTTTGGTCCTTGAAATGGTTAGGGAAAATGCTATGCTTATGATGCATGATGATGTCATGATGTTATGCTCAATCACAAACATGTGGCACACACAAACAAGTCACACCATAGCCCTAGGTTTAAAGGCTTGCATGAGGTTCAAAGGTAAGTACCCTCCCCTGAAGTTAGTTGGTTCATCCTGTCCTATAAAAGTAACCAGGTTCTAAAGGGATCTCAATATCATTGATCCTTCACAAGGGTGGTTGTTCAGTAGGCAACTTACTTGCCAACCAAAACCCTCCAAGTTTAAGATCTCAATGAGTGTAGTATCGAGTGTCAACCAACTTCAGTCTGCACCAAAGCCGGTTACCTCACTACTTTCTAAAGGCCAAGATGAGATAACTAGGGTTCTAAAAGTTAGTTAGTGTATTGACAACATATGACAGCCTCATATTATCCTCAACTTGACTTAAGGAACATAAGCACCAACCAAGAAGTCACACTAACTATGGCCACCAGATCAACCATATCGGTATACGCCGTACAGTTTCCTTGGTCTATTGCCATTTACCTAAGGTATACTAGATCCGGGTTAGGACCTTTCACACATAAGAGCCCAACAAGTAAGTATAAAGCAAACAAGGCAAACAAAGTTAAAGTGATCTAATTCCTAAGGGTACCCCTCTTTAATTTATATCCCCAGCAGAGTCGCCAGTTCTGTAACACGGTGGGAGAACTGACTTTTAGTTATGTTGCGGATAGCAAGAGTCGCCACCGACTTTTATTTTATCCAAAGGAAAGACATAAAAGAACAGGAAAGACCTTATAAAAGATTTTTGGGTCCGGGGGGTAGGTTATGTAAAGGGAAGGTATTAACACCCTTTACATCCATGGTTATCCATGGGCTCTTAGTTACTTAGCTCACTTTAAAATGTTTTTGAAAATGTGAAGTGTGTGAATAGAAATTTTCATAAGAGTTTGATAATGATCCATGTACGGATGCGTAAAAAACTTGTGTTTGAAAATTGTTTGAAATTTGTGAAGTGTTTGAAAAGTTTTTGAATAGTGAGCAAGTAACTATGAGGAACCTACCCTAAAGTTTAAGTCTTTCTGTTCTTGAATCCTTTAGGTGGTAAGACTATCCCTATTATTAAGGAATAGGTAGTCATTACCTTGGATGTGTGGGACAAGTAAAGGGACATCTGTTTAATGAAGGCAACTGTGGGGTGTATTAAGCATTTTGGAGGGACTGTCATCATTATTCGAAAGGGACAAGATCATTATGAAGGCAACCATCTAAGGGACTTGATCTTTTATCTGTTAAGGGACTAGATGACTTTATTTTTAAGGGACTTTTGCTTTATACACCCTACTTGACCTTTTGATTAGGCAACAATGAGAGGTAACCCTAGAAAGTGAGATGGCGATCAAAGATCGACTTACGTGTGTGAGTGTACAATTTTAATATTTATCTTTTAAATTAGGTGATCTAAATTAATTTTAAATAACATACATGTTTACACTCCCTATTTTTACTAACCATGGCATAAAATAAATAATTTAAACATTTAAAAAAAAAAAATTACATCCAGGAGCAATTACATAATAATAATAAAAAGCAATTTAAATAAATAGCAAAATAAATAAATAAGCAAAATAAATAAGCAATATAATTGGGTTAGTGAAAATAATAATAATAATAATTTAAAAATAAATAGGGTTAGTAATAATCATTTAAACATAATTAATAATAATAACAAGCAAAAATATTAAAATAATTAAAAGATCAAATTTTTATATGAACAATTATTATAGAATTTTAAAGTATATGCATATTAGAAAATTATATTAATTATGAACATATTATAATTATAAAGTTAAATTAACAACTTTTAACTATAAAAATTATGCAAAAATAAACAATTTATATCATATTTACCTATTATAAAAATAAATTAAGAATTTTAATTAAATTATACATATAATATTTACAAATAATAATATTAAAAAAAAATAAAAGAAGAAAAGAAAATTAGAGTTTTGAAAAGAAATATATTTTTTAGGGTTTTAGAAAATTAGGGTTTATATGCTTAGAAAATAAATTAGGATTAATTATTAATTATACAAAATTAAATTATTTCTCTAATGAGATTTAATAATAAAAAAAATGAGTTTAGATTATAATAGAGAAAATAATATACACATTATATATATATTTTTTAAAATTTATTTAGTTATAATATAAACATGTTAATTAAAAATAATAATAAACAAGAAAAATGAAGAAAAAGAACTTACCCGGCTGGGGTTTGAACCCAGCACCTTTGGCCTGCAATCAACAACACATACCACCAGGCTACCAGCGCGCGTGTGATAATGAGATGAGTCCAATTGGTTTTATGCACTAAACCTGAAAATCAGAAAAAAGAAAGAAAAAATAAAAGGCCTAGGGGAATCGAACCCAGGACCTTTCAAGCAATACACAAACACGTTACCGTTCCTGCTGGGTGAGCGCATATGGCAATGTGGTGACTATGATGCATAATATATGAAGCTTCATACTTGACCTGAAAAAAATAAGAAAAAATTGTACAAAGCCAGGATTCGAACCCCTGCCCTCCTATCATATACGCGCATGCCTACCACTGGGACAAGCGTTTGCTTGTGAAATAAACACAGAAACAATTCATAATATTTTTAAACAAATTTTGAATTATAAAAACACGCGCGCAGGGCATCATCTTCAACCTCTGGCAATGCGAATTTTGCTGCGAAATTACCCACCAACTTTCCTGCGAATTTCCAATTTGCAGCAAGACCTATGAAATCCAATGATCAACAAAACCATAAAATTTCACAAAATTAAACCTATAAATATAATCCAGATGTTCATTCGAATCGTTCTATGGTTTCATAATCCATTTATGTTCCATAAATCAGGAAGCCCTAATCCTAGGCCGAAACCCTAAGAATGGTGTTTCACGATTCAGTCACTAAACCATCAATTCAATTGCCCAGAATTCATCCTTGCACTTATCTAAACACAAACCAGAAGTCAAACTTGATTAATATTACATGAAAACTAAGAACAAGAAAAAATCGAAAGTGAACAAAAACAGTTCGGATTTCTCAATATATCATGCTATGATGCAATGTAATGATTGGTTTTGATTCAAGGATGTCCAAGGATCATTGCTATGTCTTTAGATTACCTTCAAATGTCCTGTATAATGGAAACCGAATTTGAGTTTTTGGAGAGATTTTGGACAATGCAAACTTACTCTTGGGAGGCTGGAATTCGTGGCTTTGTGTTAGGATTCAATCATGTACTTATAGAGCATTGCATTAGGTCAGAAAAATTGGATACTTGTGTGAAAGATTTGATCCAAAAGGATTCAAAAAGATAAGCTTTGAAATTTCAATATTTTTGCATCCACACTTTCTATTTCAAGCCAATCAATGTGATCTTCTTTCCACTTCAATACCAATCACTTTTATGATTTTCTAGAAGCTCAATCATATTTAAATCTTTGACTTTTATATTTTATTTTAATTTAAAATGATTTTTAATGAATTAAATCAAAATAAATAAAAATAAAATGATAAAAAATATGATTTTTGTTGACTTGGGTCGTGCATGAGGTTATAGTATGGATTGGGTCATCATATGGCAAGCCCATTTGGAAGAAATTGGTTTTAGACCTCCATTTTCTTCATAAACCAACCAAAAATTTCCCAACTTTGCAAGGACACATATCCTTCAATTTTAATGGTATGAGGGTGTTCTTGGACATTTTGGAAATATTGAAGAGTCCTCTAACCAACCCCACTGGTTTCATGTCCATATCATTTACCATTCTCAAGTTATGCCCTTTTGAAGTTGTTGACTTTTTGTTGACTTTCAAAAGGACCTATAATGTCTTAGCTCATACCTTCCAAATGAAGCATTTTTGGGCTTGGCTTGTGAGACACAAAGTTTTAGAGAATTCAATTTCCTTCAAAATGAGATTTGTATGGAGACTTGGTGATGAAGCATGTGAAAGTTATGGCTGGTCAAAGTTCAGTTGACTTTTACTGAGGAAACCCTAATTTAGAAACCTCTGATTCTTGATGATCTGAAATATCCTTGATGAATCATGATCAACCCTTGATCAAATGATGAATTTTACTTCATATACTTGATGTTGGCAAAAAATCATGAATTTTGACTTTGGTTTGACCACAGTTGACCTCAGTTTGACTTTTTAACTGCTTTGACTGATTTTGACTTATCTGATCATTTGACTGAGCAAACTTTTGAGAAAAGTCTTGAAACTTGTCATGGGGATTCTTAAACACATATAAGATGTTATGAAGCTCACTTGAAGCCTTGGAAGTCCATTTAGCCTGATTAAAGTCAAAACCCTAGTTTTGGATGCACTGCTTAGGAGGTGCATTGTCTGAGGGAATTGTCAACTCTTCTGACCAATTGTGAACTTTGTGAACCTTGTGAACCATCATAAAATGTATTGTAAACCTCATGGGAGGTCTTGTGAACCTTGTGAACCTCATAAAGTGGCTTGTAAACTTCATGAACCTCATGAAAGGTCTTGTAAGCATTGTGAATCTTGTGAACCTTGTGAACCTCATAAAGTGACTTGTAGACTTCATGAACCTCATGAAAGGTCTTGTAAGCATTGTGAATCTTGTGAACCTTGTGAACCTTCTTAGCACACAAAGTCTTGTATTGTGAGGGCAAATTTTGGGGTGCAATAGTGGACACTGCTTGCTGCTGCTGTCCAACCACTCATGTCTGAAAGAGAAATGGATGACATGTTTATGAACACCTTGCAGGGAACTTATATTGACAGACTCGCTACTTTCTCTTCCACCAGTTTTGCTGATGTAGTTATAGCTGGTGAGAGAATTGAGAGTCTTTTGAAGATGGGCAAAATCTCTGAAAATGGTGCAAGTTCCTCCAACAACCCCAGAAAACCTTTTTCAGGACCCCGAAGGGCAGGTGAAACAAATGTTATCCATGCAGGCAGGGGCAGACCCCAGTTTTCTCACAGATCAATAGCAGCCGTTACTATCCTGGCTCCAGTTCCACAACAACCACTTTTTCAACAGCAACAACAACAACATCACTTTCAACAACAATCTAATTTTCCGCAACAACGAACATACATCAATAACAACAACAACCAACAGCAGTGCCCCTTTCAACAGAGGCCATATCAGGCAAATAGGGTGATTGATCCCATCCTTATGCCTTATGCCGCTCTACTACCACAACTCCTGAAGCTTAACCTAGTTGAGTTAAGGACGTTGGCTCCACCAGATCCTCTCAACCTCCCAAATAATTATGATGCCAATGCCAGATGTGCCTTTCATTCCAACGCACCCGGTCACAATACCGAGAAATGTAGAGCCTTGCAAATGAAGGTTCAGGATTTGGTCGATTCCAAAGCTCTCAATTTCGCACCTCCTCCGAATGTTAACAGAAATCCTATGCCTAATCATGGTGGGCCTAGGGTTAATGCCATAGAGGAAGATCAACCATCTGCACTGATTGACAATATTGCACAGATTCAAACGCCACTGGCAGAAGTCAAGGCTCAACTCTTAAGATGCCAAGTGTTCTCGGGCTGTGAGGCCTGCTGCAAATCGTGTAAAACTGCTATTAATGGTTGTGTGAGGCTAAGGTTTGGCATAGATGGCCTTATCAGAGATGGAATTTTGCAAATTACCACAATGGCTCCTACAACATCAACCACTCTTTCTTCAGCAATGGATCCTCCTACAACTGCAACAACTATCATTCCCACTGATTCATCCACAACTCCAGCAATCACTCCATCCATTGTTTCAACAAACCAGAGTTCGGCAACATTTACTTCTACAACATCAACACCCATCTTATCAATGGAAACGCCTACAACACCAACAAATACTAACGAAGATGTCTCATCGGTCACGATCTATTATGACCCGACAAATATTCATCCCAACAACAATTTCCAACAACAAACTGCAACACCTCATGTCAAATCTCCAGTCACAATCTATTACGACCCGCATACCACCATAGTTCCTTCCGCTGCAGCAATCAGTCTGGTCACCATTACGGTGCCTGGACCTGTTCCTTATGAAAGCAGTAATGCCATACCTTGGCACTACGGCTCTGATCTCTACTGCGACGGAAAGAAGATCACTCTAGATTCATCAACCTCTTCACCACAAGTTGACAATGTTGGGGGAGGCGGAGGCTTCACCAGAAGCGGACGCCTTCTTGCCTCACAAACACCGAGACCCAATGCTGAAGCAGAAGTTGCTGCTAAGGCAAAAGGGAAGAATGTGGTACTTGAAGAGCCAACTGTTAAAGAAACTCCAAAGACGTCTTTTGAACAAGAGGTGGACGAGTTCATGAGAATAATCAAAAAGAGTGATTACAAAGTGGTGGACTAGCTTCATCAGACACCCTCCAAAATCTCTATATTATCATTGTTAATGTGTTCTGAAGCCCATAGGAATGCACTGTTGAGGGTCCTGCACGCAACCTACATGCCGGAAGAGATTACGGTTAATCAGCTGGAAACGGTGGTTGCAAACGTTAACACCAGTCATGGACTGGGCTTCACAGATGCTGATTTAACGACGGAGGGACGCAATCATAACAAGGCTTTACATATCACCTTAGAATGCAAAGGTGCTGATCTTTCTCATGTGCTGGTAGACACTGGGTCCTCACTCAATGTCCTCCCAAAGAAATCCTTGGTGAAGCTGGAATATGATGGTTTGGCATTGCGTCCAAGTAATTTGGTGGTGAGAGCGTTCGACGGCTCTAAGAGATCAGTGCTTGGAGAGATTGATTTACCTGTGATGATTGGCCCACAAATCTTTAAAACTACTTTCTTCGTGATGGACATACATCCGGCCTACAGCTGTTTGTTGGGTAGACCCTGGATTCACGCCGCTGGCGCTGTTACATCTACCCTTCACCAGAAATTAAAATTTGAGTGGGAAGGCCATATCATCACAATTTGCGGGGAGGAAGACATTTTCGTTAGCCAGCTGGCTACTTACAAGTATATAGAGATGGATGGGGAGATTGAGGCCTTTAACATCAATGAAGCAACTGCTGTGTCTGGAACTTCCATCACTTCATATCAACAAGCCCGGAAGGTTGTTGAGGAGGGTACCGCTCAAGGCTGGGGCAAGCTGCTGCCAGTAGAAAAGAAAGAAGACATATTCGGGTTGAGTTACAGACCAACTCGACAAGATCAACCAGAGGCTACAACGGAGCCCAAATTTGTCAGCGGGGGAATGCTTACCCCAGATGCTGTGAACAGTCTGGAAGACGAGGAAGAAAACGAACACAACCTGGAAAACAGGATACGTCCAAGGATCCCAGGGAACCAAGTCTCTAACTAGTCTTCCCAGGAAATTATAAGAGTTACTCCTGCAGAAGAGTGCCCTCCAGACTGCACCGACAACGACACTGCTATGACTTCGTATGACTTCGACAATCCGATTAATCAAGCCGATGAAGGGGTTGAAGAAGATTATGAGCTACCTGAAGAACTAGCCAGACTGTTAAGGCAAGAGGAGAAGGTTATCACTCCTCATCAGGAGGAAGTTGAGACAATTAATCTTGGTACCGAAGAAGACTTGAAAGAAGTGAAGATCGGGGCCCGTCTGCAAGATTCAGTGAAGGAACAACTTATTGACATGCTGCAAGAGTACGTTGATGTCTTTGCTTGGTCCTACCAAGACATGCCAGGTCTGGATACCGACATTGTTATGCACAAGCTGCCTTTGAAGGAAGACTGTCCTCCAGTAAAACAGAAGCTACGCCGTACTCGTCTGGATATGACCATGAAGATAAAAGAAGAGGTGCAAAAACAGTGGGACGCTGGTTTCCTTGCTGTAACTAGTTACCCGCCGTGGGTTGCTAACATTGTACCTGTGCCTAAGAAGGATGGCAAAGTACGGATGTGTGTGGATTACCGGGATCTGAACAGAGCTAGCCCGAAGGATGATTTCCCTTTACCTCACATTGATGTATTGGTCAACAACACGGCTCAGTTCTTGGTGTTTTCCTTCATGGATGGATTTTCGGGATATAATCAGATCAAGATGTCACCTGAAGACATGGAGAAGACAACTTTCATCACACCCTGGGGCACATTCTGTTATAAGGTAATGCCATTCGGACTGAAGAATGCCGGGGCAACTTATCAGCGGGCTATGGTAACATTATTCCACGACATGATCCACAAATAAATTGAATGTTATGTGGATGACATAATTGCCAAGTCCCTCACAGAAGAAGATCATCTGGTAAATCTATTGAAGCTGTTCAAGCGTCTGAGGAAGTACCAGCTGAAGCTAAACCCCAACAAATGCACATTTGGGGTGCGTTCCGGTAAGCTGCTAGGATTTATTGTAAGTGAAAAGGGAATTGAAGTTGACTCTGACAAAGTCAAAGCCATCCATGAGATGCCTTCACCAAAGACTGAAAAAGAAGTTCAGGGGTTTCTAGGTAGATTGAACTACATATCAAGGTTCATATCTCATCTTACTGCAACCTGTGAACCCTTGTTCAAACTATTGAGAAAGGAACAAACAGTCAGGTGGAATGAAGACTGCCAGAAGGCTTTTGACAAAATCAAGGGGTACTTACAAGAACCTCCAATCCTTATGCCTCCAGTTGAAGGAAGACCTCTAATAATGTACTTGACAATATTAGAAGGATCAATGGGGTGTATGCTGGGCCAGCATGACGAGTCTGGTCGAAAAGAGTATGCAATATACTACATAAGCAAAACGTTTACCGACTGTGAACAACGTTATTCACTGCTCGAGAAAACTTGTTGTGCTTTAGAGTGGGATGCTCGCCGACTACGGCAGTATATGTTAACTCACACTACCTTATTGATCTCAAAGATGGATCCAGTTAAGTACATATTTGAGAAGCCAACACTTACCGGAAGGGTTGCAAGATGGCAAATGATTCTGACAGAATATGACATTCAGTACACATCTCAAAAGTCCATCAAAGGCAGTGTACTTTCTGACTATCTGGCTGAGCAACCCATTGATGATTACCAGCCAATGAGATTTGACTTCCCTGATGAAGACATCAAGTTCCTAAAAGCAAAAGACCAGGAAGAGCCTGTTCACACTGAAGGGCCTGACCCAGAAGAAGAATGGACAATGATGTTTGATGGGGCTGTCAATATGAACGGTCGTGGAGTTGGTGCAGTGCTTATTACACCTAAAGGAGTTCACATGCCTTTCCCGACAAAACTCACCTTTAACTGCACTAACAACGAAGCTGAGTACAAAGCCTGTATCATGGGTCTTGAGGAAGCCATTCACCTCAGGATCAAGACTTTAACTGTATTCGGAGATTCAACTTTGGTAATCAATCAGACCAACGGAAAATGGTACACCCACCAAGAGCATTTGATTCCCTACCATGACTATACGAGGAGATTATTGACTTTCTTCACAATATTCAAACTTGAGTATATCCCTTGAGATGAAAATCAGTTTGCAGATGCTCTGGCTACCATTTCCTCCATGATTAAAGTTCAAGCTGCCAACTTTGTGCCTCGGATTTCAGTATCTAGACTTGACAGACCAGCATACGTATTCTCCGTGGACATTGCTAAAGATGACAAGCCTTGGTTCCATGACATCAAATGCTTCTTAGAGGATCAAACATACCCACCTGGGGCATCATCCAATAATAAGAAGACCTTAAGAAGGATGGATGGTAGTTTCTTCTTGAATGATGATGGTTCGTTATATAAGAGGAACGTTGACATGGTGCTTCTCATATGTGTTGATAAGACAGAAGCAGACTTACTGATGCACGAGGTGCATGAAGGATCTTTCGGTACCCATGCTGGAGGACATGCAATGTCCAATAAATTGTTAAGATCAGGCTACTACTGGATCACAATGGATGCAGACTATTGTGCCTATGCCAGAAAGTGCCATAAATGCCAGATTTATGCAGATAAGGTGCATGTGCCTCCGAATCCTTTGAACATAATGTCTTCACCTTGGCCCTTTGCCATGTGGGGCATTGACATGATTGGAAAGATTGAACTGACTGCCTCAAATGGCCACAGATTCATCCTGGTAGCCATTGATTACTTCACCAAATGGGTTGAAGTAGCTTCGTATGCAAATGTCACCAAGCAAGTGGTAGCCCGATTCTTGAAAAGAGACATAATCTGTCGGTATGGAGTACCCGAGCGAATCATTACTGATAATGGTTCCAACTTGAACAATAAAATGATGGCAGAACTGTGCCGGGACATCAAGATTCAACATCTCAACTCTTCTCCTTACAGGCCAAAGATGAATGGCGTTGTTGAGGCAGCTAACAAAAATATCAAGAAGATTGTGCAGAAGATGGTGGTTACTTACAAAGACTGGCATGAAATGTTACCATTTGCCTTGCATGGGTATCGTACCTAAATTAGAACATCCAATAGGGCAACACCGTATCAGCTTGTGTATGGTATGGAGGCAGTCCTACCTGTTGAAGTTGAATTACCCTCTTTACGGGTATTGATGGATGTCAAGTTGAATGAAGCAGAATGGGTCCATTCTCGGTACAATCAACTGAATCTGATCGAAGAAAAGAGATTAGCTGCAATCTGTCATGGGCAGTTATATCAGAAGAGAATAAAGAAAGCCTTCGATCAGAAAGTCAGGCTTCGGGAATACCAAGTAGGAGATCTTGTGCTGAAAAGACTCCTTCCTCCTCATACAGACCACAGGGGCAAATGGACTCCAAATTACGATGGTCCGTTCATAGTAAAGAAGGTTTTCTCTGGTGGAGCACTGATGCTCACTACTATGGATGGTGAAAATTTCTTATCCCCTGTGAATTCAGATGCAGTTAAAAAATACTTCGCATAAAATGACCCGCTGGACATAAAAACAGAATGTAAGTCCAGGCAAAAATAGGGCATCCCGGCGAGTCAAAAACAGAATAAAAGGACTCGGGCAAAAATAAGGGAAAATAAAGAAAAAATGTGTACACCCGCTGAGTTGAAAAGCCGCATTGGACAGCTCAGGCAAAAAGGGGCATCCCGGTGGATTGAAAACCCGAAAGGGCGGTTCACGCAAAATAAGGGAATAAGTGAACAACTGTATTCTGAATTCGTCTGTGTCATTTACAACACGGAAAGCTTCAAAAGGTTAAAGCATCGATTAGAATCAACCTTCCTCAGAAAGCAAGATGAGAAGAACGTCAAGGTCATACGGGTCATAACAAAGGGAAGCTCACTGAAGCGTCATCAACATTGCCAGCACCTTCATTTTTCTCAATTTGTAACAATCTCCTCATTTCAGGGGATTTGATTCTTTGATTGTACTTGCCAATTCAGGGCACACAAATTAATAAAACCAGAATTTTCAGTCACATTTCGTCTTGTACATTTTTGTTTCATTTGCAAAATGTCCAATATTCATGACATGATACTTGCATAAAACATATGCGCCTTTATAATAAATGCTTGCAGGAAATGTATTTTACTTCCAGGAATATCTAACTCCTATGACGGAATCCGGTAAGGGACGCCTCGGGACACTTGTTCGTTTCTTTGTCTTAACAGGATTGCAAGTATTCAACACACAACATGGGGCATGCCAACCATACTTCCCCCCCTAACAGTATCTGGAATGTTTTCCCCAGCAAAGTTTCCAAGGCATCACTTCTCCAACACATTTTCTTCAGATCAGCATCAGTAAATGCTCATTTCCCCAGCTGAGTTGTCAAGTCTCCTCGTCCTCAGCAGGATCCTCACAGAAAACCCTAGGAGAATCATCCAGTGACTTTTTTCTCTCCCCAACAGAGTGCCAAATCTCTCATCTCCAGCAAAGACAGGGAACCATCTCCCCACAGAGCTCCAGCCTCTCCCAGAAGAGCAATGTCTGAAATTCTCACACAACAAAGTGACAGAAGCTTTCTCATCCCCAGCTGGGTTATCTCATTACCGGATAGATCTATCAGTGATCTAATTCCCCAAGCAGAGTCATATATTTTATCAGATCTACCAATGGTCTCATCCCCAGCTGGGATATCCTTTCAAGAAGATCAGTCAGAGATCTTCACCGCAGCGGGATCCGAATCCCGGACCGGTTTCTTTGCATAATCATGGCATTCGCATCATAAATCACCACAAAAGCGTAGCATTCTGTCTAATACGGAGCATTACAGCAAAAATCAAACATATTGCATAATCATAAGTCAGGTTCGAACCCGTCACCTGTAAATACCAACAGCACTTCATCAGCAATATACAAAATACGTCTCAATTTCCCCAACAGAAAGCCAAAGCGTCCCCTTTACACTCTCCACAACAAATACATGTTTATATATACTCATTCGACACTCGTCCTTGTCCTATCATCTCCCTGCAGATATAAACCACAAATATCCTTTTTTGAATACAGAAACTTCCATACTCTTTTGACACCCGTCCGTGTCACCATTCCCCAACATGGTTACCCAAACACTTGTTGCAAACCAAGCACTTATTATAATACACTCTTTTTGACACCCGTCCGTGTCATCCTATCCCCACAAATTGCCTGAATACCTTTTACACTTATAAGTTCATAATGTATACACTTTCTCTTTTGTCACTCGTCCGTGTCACCATTCCAGCAAGTCGAGCACTCGTCTGTGTCTTGCTCATACTTCATAATGCTTATTTTTACTCATACAAATACTCATTCGTATCTTGTATACACACTTATTTCCCCTCAAATTCGACACTCGTCCGTGTTCTTTGTTAATCAGTTGGTACTCGTCCGTACCATCATCTCTGAACATGCGTCAGCGTTTGTTTCTAAAGATACTCGTCCGTATCATAGTCTTAAGGATGCTCGTCCGCATATTTAATCTATACATAGTGTCAAACACTTATACCTTTTATTCCTTAAGCGTAAGCACTCGTCCGTGTTTACCATTCCCCAGTAGAACAACTTTTCTTCTATCTGACATTCGTCCTATGTCATGATACTTTCGGCAGCCGTACCCTGCCCGGTGATCGTCCTTCACCTTTGGATTACCGTCCCTCATCCTTCCCCCAGCGGAGTCTCCATTATTGGAACCCTTTTCTATCTGACATTCATCCTATGTCGTGATATTTAGCAGCCGCCCCCTGCTAGGTGATCGCCCTTCACCTTTTGATGATCGTCCTTCATCATTTTATCCGATGGCCGTCCCCATCGTTGATCTTTTTATCTGACATTCGTCCTATGTCATGATAAACCCCGAGAGCAAACGTACCCTGCTAGGTGATCATCCTTCACCTCTTGATGATCGTCCTTTATCATGCTTATCCGATGGTCGTCCCCATCGTCGACCTTTTCTATCCGACATTCGTCCTATGTCGTGATAAAGAGCAGTCGTCCCCTGCTAGGTGATCATCCTTCACCTTTGATGACCGTCCCTCATCATTATTTCATTTATTCTTTGAACCGACGGCCGTCCCCATCGTTGTTTACCTTACTCAACAAAACCTGATGGCCATCTCCATCATCGCCTTTGCTTTAATCCCCATCATGATATCTTTATTTCCCCAGCATGTCGGCCGTCCCCATCATTGCTTTATCCCCAGCAGTCATCCTCTGCTCGATGGTCGTCCTCCATAGCCTGCATTTTTATAAATCATACTTTACTTTCTTTTACAATTTATATCCCTTTTCTTCTTCTCCCCAGTGAGTGCAAATTTCTGACTGTCTTTGGTATTCAACCACAAGTTATCTTGTTTGTCTGTTAAGCCGAGCGCTTACATCCTACACAGCTAACTCATGCTTGAATAGGGGCAGCTGTAAAAACCCCAAATTTGCCCTCACTAGATTCATACCATGGCTTGTGATCTTTCATACTTGCATTAGTTCAAGCATACCATATTATATTGCATTTTTGTTTCATCTGCATCTAGGGTTTGTGATCTAAGCAATCCAAGGATCCATCTGAGCCACTTCAAAGGCTTCCAATCATTCCAAGAGGGTCCATGTATGTTCAAATCATCATATTATATCCTTCAAAGATCAAGGATGTCAAAAAATCACAAGAACTTGGAAAGCATGGAAGCAGAGCCAGGGTTTCACTGCACAATGGCCTGAAATTAGGGTTTTGGTTTCAGAGGCCATAACTCCAAATTTTTTGGTCATTCTTGTTTCTAATGGTCTCAATATGTTATAATGATCATGTGTACAATGTTTGATGAAGAAATTCATTGTGGAAGTCATCTGTTCACTGGGTAACTTCTTGAGCAAGTCAGAGCAAAATCAGAGCATCTGAGGCCCCCAACAATGGAACCAAAGTGGATTTTTCATCAAATTGAAGTTATATGATCTTTATTTGATCATTGAAGTGCTTGGAAGTTCACAAAATTGAAGAAAAGTGAGCTAAACCAAAAGTTGCCAAAAATGGAAATGACTTGTAATGTAAACTTTCCATTTTGGGAATGTTTTTCAACCTCCTCCTTTTTAACCAAAAATGCTTCAAATTAAAAATTGTTGGTCATGAAAGTTGTAGATTGGATCATTCCCTTTTCAAAAATTACAAGAACAAGATCTAATTCATTTTGGAACTCAAGATATGGCTTGTCAAAGTTGACAAAAATCCCATAATTTTCAAGAATGCACCAAAAGGGATTCTTTGCAAAACCACTTGCCAAGGCTTTTTGTGACTTCAAACACACTTTAATGTATCATAACATCATAGTGCATTGCCTTTAGATCAGAATTTCCCAAAGAATTGCAAGATTACATGCCTTGAACATCAAGATTTCCTAAAAGGGCCAAAACTTCACATAATTGCAAAACACCCCATAACTTTGCTTCAACTTGCTGAATTGCCTCCAAATGGATTCTATGGACATCCTTGATCTCAGCTGCACATGGACATGCCAAAAAGCCATCTGCATCCTTGCCCATACCTCAAGTACAAGAAATGTTGACTTTATGCAAATTCACCCATACCAATCACAATAGTCCACCACCCACTATCTGCCCAATCCAGACACTACAAGCATGCCTCAAAGATCATTTTTCATAACACACACAAGCTGAAACCTCCAAGAACTCAACATTGCCAAAAACACTCCCTCTTGCATTTTCCTTCGAAACTCCCAGTCCACTCACTCAATCTTCAAACCAATTCCACCATTCATCTCAAAATCATCCACTGATCACAAACCAACCACTAAAACAACCAAAAACACCCCATACACCAAACACGATTTCTGACCAGTTGGATTGATACCACTCAAACCAGCCATTCCCAAAGCTTTCCAAGCATTGCAACTTCTTCAGGGAGGTCATTAGAGCCATTTTGCACCAAGGAAGTGGCCAGAAAGCTCAAGTGTGAAAAGCTTCATCTCAGGTAGTCATCTGAATTCATTTTTCCAGAACCTCTTTTTTATGTTACAAAGTGAATAAACATGCTTCACTGATCATTCTGAGCTTTGAATTTTTGAAAATGGTGTAGAAATGAGTATGTACTGAACCTCTGAAATTTTTGCCATTTTTGATATTTTCTTCGAATCTTGTTTATGAGCATGAATAAATGTGTTTTGAGTGTGGATTTGAGCTTAGGAGAGTGAGAGGGTTTGATCTGGAGCTTTAGAGCTCCAGAAATAACCTAGGGAGGGAGTTGGAGATTTTCAGGTGAGGGGGTCACCGGAGAAGACGACCGGAGCTCTTCTCCGGTGACCTGAAAGTAATTAGTTTGATAATTAGGGTTAGGGTTTTGGTTTAAATGTGGACCCTTAGATCTGAGCTTCCCGCGCGTGTTGTGTGGCTAAGATTGTGTCATTAATCTTTAATCTGGATTTATTAAATAATTAATTAGGATTAATGAAGTTTGAATTCAGGCCATAGGATCTGGCGCGCAGTCAACCCAGGAAACCCCCAGATTCAATCTCAGCCCTTCACTGCGTTTACTTCTGTTCATTCTAATTTTTATTTCATTTTTCTTATTTAATTTTATACCATTTATTTAAAATAGCAAGAAAATTCCAAAAATATTTGTATTCTGCATTTTTGCTTCAAATAATTTTCTTAACCCAAAAATATTTTTATTTTTATTTTTTGCATTAAAAAATCATTTTTAAAACATTTAAATGTTTATTTTAATTAATTAATGAGAATTAATTAATTAAAATATCATATAGGTTTCTAAAAATCCCAAAAAATTTCATATTGCATCTTTAAACATTTAGAGACATTGTCATACCATCCACACAAATTTCTTTTTGGTTTTAAACCATCTTTGATAATTTTCTTGAATTTAGGGTTCATAAAATTCCTATTTTAGAACCCTAAATTCAAGAATTATTTTCTGCCTAACCAAGAATGGTATGACAATGGTTCTTTTTGCATTGATCTTCATTTGACATGTAGTTTCTAGCATAATTTTGTCACAAATTTCTTCTGCATTTTTTATTTGATTTGCATTTTTTTCCCTTTAGGTGCCTTAAAACCCTAGACAACTTAGAAAAATCACAACTTTCATTAGGTTAAGAGTTAGATCTCCTCCTTTGGGGTGTGATATCCTATGGGGTTAGGTGTAACAGCCCGGGCCCCTCGCAAGGCAATCCCGGCACTGCCACCTCACGATCTTCTCTACTCCCCTCACTAGTAGAGTTTTTGCCTTCCGTGGGAATCGAACACTGTACCCTGGGGTTCAAGTACATGTTCATTCCATTCCCACTACCACTTGAGCTATAACTCAATTGGTAGTGGGAATGGAATGAACATGTACTTGAACCCCAGGGTACAGTGTTCGATTCCCAAGGAAGGCAAAAAACTCTACTAGTGAGGGGAGTAGAGAAGATCGTGAGGTGGCAGTGCCGGGATTACCTTACGAGGGGCCCGAGCTGTTACATTAGGGATCCTTTGATTGCATTTTCAATTTTTTATCTTGTCATTTGCTTCTGTTTTTGAGTTTTGCATCTCATGTTGCATGAAAACCCTAATTCCTCATCTTCCTTTGCATACATCTTGCATAAGCATTCATATAATAACTTACCATGACATTTCATGCATCCACATGACTTCTAAGACATCATAGGACACATTAACTCATGCTTGATCATTTCTTCATCCATTTGCCATGTTATGCATTCATTACATTCCATGAACATTCATGAACTTTCATGCTTCTTTCATGCTTCATTTGCATTCTCATCACTTGTATGATCATCCATTGCTCTTGACATACATTTTCATCATCTCTTATCATCCTTTACCTCATGAACATGCTTCTGGTTTTGGTTTGCATCCTTGCATACATTTCATTTTCATTTCATTTCATTTATTTTTGCTAACTTTTCAGGTGGTAAGAACTTTGAGAAGTGAATTTGCCTTCACTTCTCACATTCTCTTCTCTTCTTTCATGCATTCTTGCTGCATTTTGTATATGTCTTAGAGTGAGCTTGTTCATTCATGTCCTCTATCCACTTTCTTTCTTCAAGCAACTTATCTTCTTAAGTGAAGTAAGTTGACTTGCTTCTTCTGCTTCTCCTCCTTCCATCTTTCTTTCTCCTTGGTGGCTTCTCTGAAGATCTCTTGCAAGCCTCATAAACCCTAAGAACACCCAAGCATGATAACATTAAGGCTTTTGATTAGTCCCCCATTAGTTTTACCTTTGTATCATCTTTTGTGTCTCTCCTCTCATCTCATAATCACTAAGACAACAAGCTTGTAACTTGGGCCTTGCATTAGGGTTCTAACTCTTCCTTAATTGGTTAAGAAGGATTAACCCTAGTGTTAATGGACAAGTCCCCCTCAAGTTGTCTTACAAACCATAAAATCCACTTCTTAACCTTACCATTAACTAAAATCCACATTAATAAAGGTTTTGTTTTGTCATGAGGTTAATCCCTAATCATGGATTAAGTTGAGGTATCTTCCTCAGCTTAAATGTGCTCATCTATTATCCTTCTATTAGGATGGTGTAATGGGTCCATTAAATCTTTGATTATGGCTTAAACTCATTACTTAACACTAAACAAAAACTCCAAAAATATCTAAATAAATGCAAGTAGGTAATGATCTTAATCCTACATCATGGTGATTAAGTGTGAGGTGCTTACTTCATACTTAAGGTACTCTCATTACCCCTAATCAGAGGGAGGATGTGGTGAGTTTACTAACCCTTGGTTTAGGCTTAAGCTCATTTTCCTATGACAAACACAAAAAAGCAATAAAAGATTGAAAACACAAAAACAAACAATAATCGTCTCCTCCGGGATTCTTTTCTCACCTCATCCACTCATAAACGAGAACTCACTTCTTCCGTCCGATGCAAGACAGTTAGCACCTGAGCCAGACAGGTCATACACTTGAGCATAGGCAAGCAAGCAGTTCATCAGTCAATTTATCTTTCAGTCTCTTCGGGTCGAACTACGGTGTTATGACTTCCTCATTGCACGAGAGGATACGTAGGCATAACTTAACTGTTATCGAACAAAAGTCTCTGTATATTCCCCCCTCTTCCAACATTATTCTTTAAGCCTCATCCCTGAGCAATTCATTCCACATCTTTCTTGCACTGACACTTGTACTTTCCTTTCCAGCTTTTGCACACAGATAGCACTGACACTACCCCTTTAAACACAAGCTTTCAAGCGTGGATCCCGTCGAGTACGACGGACAATCTGGGTGCTAATACCTTCCCAGGTTGTAACTAACCCTCTTTCTCAGTTTCTCTGGTTCGCAACCGTCTTATCTGTCTTTTCCTAGGTTTTTGCAGCATTACCTTTCCTTCGGGATAAAAATGCCTAGCTGGCGACTCTTTTTAGTTCATCTTCATGTTCTCCTTTCGCCGACCGTTCGCGTCTGTACCCTATCTGACATAGTTGTCTTTTAGCGGGAGCGACTCTTACCATGACATTTCAAGCATTTTTATGACATATTAGACATCTTAAGACATGCTTGAACATTGCTTGATCATTATTCATTCATTTTCTATGCTTTGCATCCATTACATTTCATGAACATCCATGTGTTTTCATGCTTCTAAACATGCTTCCATTGTATCTCAGCCTTGTATGATCATTCATATGCATCTTGTATGACTTTGCATCATCTCATATGCCATTTACATTGCATATTCACTTCTAAATTTGGTCTTTGCATCTAATTTCATCTCATTTCCTTTTGCTTTATGTCTTATGCATTCATACTAACATTTCAGGAGCTTTTGGTAAGTCATCTGGGAGGTGGATTTGCCTTCACCTCCCACCTTTTCTTTCACTTCATATGCATTCTTACTTGTCTTTGAAGTGAACTTGCT
Organism: Lathyrus aphaca; assembly: GCA_963966055.1. NCBI lineage: Eukaryota > Viridiplantae > Streptophyta > Magnoliopsida > Fabales > Fabaceae > Lathyrus > Lathyrus aphaca. The sequence continues at coordinate 421,833,837 of OZ014520.1, forward strand.
TCACTTATGCTCCCTCCTTCTTACTTTCTTTCTTTTAAGTTACTTATCTTCTTCAGGAAGTAAGTAACTTATTCTTATTCTTCTTTCTCTTTTCATCTACTTCTTCCTTGGTGGCCTTCTTGAAGATCTTTTCTCTTAAGCCTCACAAACCATAGGATATCCAAGCATGAGAACTTTTAGGGTTGTATATAGTCCCCCCTAGCTTTTTACCTTTGAGTCTCCTTAAGTCTCTTTTCTCATCTCAATAATCATAGACTAAACTCTTAAAGCTTTAGGACTTTGGAATTAGGGTTATGCTTGCATCCTTATCTTAGGATGGAGTGTATAACTTTAATCCTTAGTGTTAAACATTTAATTTGTTTACACCTCTTGATCAAAACACATTAATAATCACTAAGACTTTATCTTGTAACTTGGGCCTTACATTAGGGTTCTATCTCTTCCATATGGTTAAGAGGGACTAACCCTAGTGTTTAATGGACAAGTCCCCCTCAAGTTGTCTTACAAACCATAAAATCCACTTCTTAATCTCACCCTTTAATTAAAATCCATTTAATAAAGGCTTGTTATATAATGAATTTAATCCCTAACCATGGATTAAGTTGAGGTATCTTCCCCAGCTTAAGTGTTCTCATCTATCATCCTTCTATTAGCATGTTGTAATGTGTTCACTAATCTATGATTAGAGACTAAACTCATTTCTTAACACTAAACTAAAAAACCCAAAAAACATCTAAATAATCACAAGTAGGTTAATGATCTTAATCCTACATCATCATGGTAATTAAGTTGAGATGCTTATCTCATACTTAAGTATGCTCATTATCCCTAATAAGGGAGGATATAATGAGTGTACAAGCCCTTGATTTAGGCTTAAGCTCATAATCCTATGCAAAACACCAAAAACAATAAAAAAAACTGAAAACACAAAAACAAACAATAATCGTCTCCTCCGGGATTCTTTTCTCATCACACTCATTCACAAACGATAACTTGCTTCTTCTGTCTAATGCAAGACAGTTAGCACTCGAGCCAGACGATTCGTACACTTAAGCATAGACAAGCAGGAAGTTCACATTAAATTCTTTTTCAGTCTCTTTGAGTCGAACTACGGTGTTCTGACTTCATCATTGCAGGAGAGGATACGTAGGCATAACTTAATAGTTATCGAACAAAAGTCTCTGTGTCTTCCCCCTCTTTCAGCTTTCTTTTCTAAGCCTCAGTCTTGAGCATCTCACCCTCTCTTTTGAACTGACACTCTGTACATTTCACCCTAGCTTTTTATACACAGTCAGCACATACACTACCCCCTTTTAACACAATATTGTAAGCGTGGATCCCGTCGAGTACGACGGATGATTTGGGTGCTAATACCTTCCCAGGTCGTAACCAACCCCCTTTCTCAGTTTCTCTGGTTCGCAACCGTCTTATCCATCTCTTTCCAGGTTTATTCAGCATCACCTTTCCTTCGGGATAAAATTGCCTAGCTGGCGACTCTTTTCAATTCACCCATCATTTCTCTTTCGCCGATGGTTCGCGTTTGCACCGGGACGAAAGTCCAGGGAGCGACAGCGCGGAAAAGGGTAGAGTCTCCAACCAGGCATTTTTATCCCGAAGGAATGGGAATAGTAATGCTGCACAAACCAGAAGAAAGAAAAGGAAGGATAAAGGTCATGCGAACCAAAGAACTGGGTTCGGGAGTCGGTTACGACCTGGGAAGGTATTAGCACCCCAGATCGTCCGCTGTACCCGACGGGATCCACGCTTGCAAAGAAATTGTTTCAAAGGGTGAAGAAATGAAAGCTGCTGCAAAAAGAAAGACTGAAACTGGATAAAAGAAAAGAAGGGGGAAATGTAGGGAAAATAAAAGAGTGTGCTCGAATGGGCCCTATCCCGCTGCCTGCGTACCTCATCTAGATATGAGGATCAGAGTCGCCGTAGTTCCCCTAACTAGGGGTGGAAAGATTGCTTGTGTCTTAAGGCTTGAACCGCCTATGTCAATGCTCAAGTGTTACAGGCCCAGACGACAAGTGCGTTACCGTCTTGCAAAATGACAAATAGGAGCAAGTTCTCACGTAAAGAGTGAATGTGACGAGAAGAGAAGTCCCGAAGGAGACGCTAATTGTTTGTATAGTGTTTTTTAAGAATTTTCTGCTTTGAAGTTTGCATAGGTAAGTGTACCTAAGTCTTACTCAATGGGATGTGTACTTCTTACATAACCCCGAAATGGAATGAATAAGAGGCACACCTAGCTATGGAGGAAATCCCCAAATCTAGTCCCTAGGAGGAAGGCTCAGACACACTGACCTACTGGCATTTATTAAGTGTTTTTGTGTTTTTTGATTAAGAAGTATTTTTTATGTTTTCTTTGTGAAATCTTCTCATGCTAAGACCTATCCACCAGGAGGAATATCCTACACCTCGCCCCGAAACGGAATGCGTGCAAGTATCTCATAGCAAAGTCTCGTGTCACATGAGAAGACTCGTCATTTATTAAAGTAACTTGAAGTTAAATTTGAAGATGAGAAGAGAGAGCACCAAAAGGATCTCAAAGGTAAAATCTAATGGGGAAGACTACTCCCAATGTTATCAAGCATGGGAGTCCTAGGTTAGTGTGGTTTGAAGTCTATCCTAAAGAAGAGAAAGAAAGAAGAAGAAGAAAGAGAAAGAAAGAAATCAACTTACTTCTCCTAAAGAAGTTAAGTTGCTTTCTAAAGGGATAGATAAAGGTTTTACAAATGATGGCCTAAGGCACATCTCAATCCACAAATAATAGAATAGAAGAGAATAAGATTTGAAATGTGGATAGCATCCACACTTCACGTACCATGTGCACCTGCAAGGTTAGAAGTATTCACAGACGGAGAAAGAAGCCTAAACATGTATAAGACAATTAAGGAAAAAATTTAAATAAAACCAAAGAAACTAAGTCAGAACCTAAGAAAGTGGAAGAGAAGCACGAGATCAAAGCATAAGCAGCATTAGACACATACAAGTTCATATAATAACACATAAAAGAAGCATGGAGAAGTTTGAAGTGTCGTGGGCATTCATACAAGTGTGAAACATAATGGATAAGTAACTAATAGAAAATCAAAGTGAAATCAACATACAAAAACCAGGTACATTCTATCATGGTAAAGAGTCCTAAAACAAAACCTAGGAATTGGCACAAGTGCCCTCCTATCCTAATGGGCAAGCAAAAGTCAAGAAATAATCACAATTAGGTCATGGCAAACACAAAAATCACATAAAATGGGAACTAGCTTCTAAAATTATACAATTAAGCACAAAGAATCCTTAGACATTTAATATCATCATACCAAAAAAGCAAGACTAAAATAAAAAGAAAACTATATCAAATAATTGCTCAAAGTCAAATTAGGGTTTTAGAATCTTCATCACAAAGAAACAAGGCAAAAGGCAAGCAAATAACTTCTAAAAAACATGAAATAAATCTCAAGCAATCCTCAACCTGTTAGGAGTCAATAGAAAAAATAATCAAGTTCATACCTATAACAAAATTAAAATAGAAAATGAACAGGAAAAGCTATGCATAAAAAAATTAGGCTAAAAGAAATAAAGTCAAGAATTAAATCAGACACGAAAAATAATGGAAAATGTAAGTAAAAAAATATAGAAAATTAAAGGGAACTAAAATGAACATCCATGAATTTTTTGGTGATTTTTAAGAGTGATTAACTATTTTTTAAAATTAAAAAGCAAACAGAAAATAAAACATAAAACAAAAACAAAATAATGTGAGCTTGGTGCAAATAGCAAAGAAGATTAGTTCAAATGGTTTGGGTTTAATACAGGTCGGGGCGCGTATAGTAACTTAGGCCTAAGGCGCCTCAAACTCAGTCAACAACCCCAAAAGTCATATTCATCTACGGTCATCATAGCAAGTCAATAGGTCAGCACATATAGTGGTCCTTGCCCAAAGTCAATGAAAACCAAAGTAAGTAGATCTGATGCTCCACACTTAAAGATGAGACTTCCTCCAGATCCAATGGTGTACATGCGCTCTGAACACGATATGAAACAAAGCCAACAAACACACACACGCAAAAACGTCACGTGCCTGACTACTCCCTTCATTAATGTATTGGCGTGTCTGGAACCATAGGATCACGCAAGATCAACAACCAGTTTTAAACTGAAGAAACAACCAAGGCGCCTAAAGTTCACCGGCCGGAGAAACTCCGGTCGTCTTCTCCGGCTGGTTTCGATGAAGAGCAAGAACAAATTTCCCAGAAATTGACAAAATGCACACCAAATGAAAGCTTACCTCACAAGGAAATCAAATATGCAACTACATTTCACAAACATTCCAAAACTAAGGAGCTTTGAAGCCATGAACATTAGATCACAAAACTGAAATTCACAAATCAAAGCACTACAAATCTTCTATTCACTTCAGGCATCACGTATCAAGCATTAGCAGCATGGAATGCGTGGAAATGAGTCCAAACTGAAGCAAAACAAAGAGACGGATTCAAACATGATGAGAGACTTTCTTGAGATCTTCAGAAAACCATAGAATATGAAAGCTTCCCCGTGCCTCCTTTGCTCCTCTTCAAGCCAAATAAAGGCTGTAAACTTTGATTAGAGTGACAAATGAGAGAAATCCGAAAATGAAGTTGATCTTCAAATGATCAACTCAACTACATCAAGCTTCCAAACAATGTAGTATGATGATGTTGTGATTATAGAAATGGTGATGAACAATTTCAGTGATGAATAATGGAGTGATTGAGAAGATCTAGATCTGAGAAATTATTTTGGTGTGAGAGTTTTGCAAGCAAGAATGAGAGAGAGAGAGAGAGAGAGAGTCATAATAATAAGTGATGGAAAATGTGTGTGTAATGTATGACCCTCTCCAAAATCGTGTATTGTAGCCTTATAAATGAAGGTGTCCTGAGTCTAAAATGAAGGGTGTGATGAGCACAGTTTGTTGTACCAAAACAGGGACCCCGTGCTTGCTCTCTCATTCAACTTTCCAAATCTATTTTGAAATCAATCTCATGCCTGCAGGTACATGCTAAATATGGTGATCTGCATGCTTTTTCATTGAGGCATTGGATGAAGAGGAAAAAATGGATATCATGTGGTGATATTTGCTAGGAGTTAGTATGGTGTATGGTATGCACCCACTTGTGACCTTCCCTCTTTGTAGTAGTGCAACATGCATGTGTGAGGATGGAAAAAAGAGTGACTACCTTCTTTGCTGAGAGTGATCAAACGCGTGTGTTTTAGATGTTTGTGGGTGGAGAGAAAATGAGAGAGAGAGAGGCGTGTGTGGGGTGGTGATAGGCTGATAACTTTTCTCATACACATGTGCATCATCCTTGTACCATTTTGTACTATTTTTCCACATAAAATATTCAAAATGCACTAACAGCAAAAGGTGACACATGCATACCTTTAGTCACGCTAAGAATGTTATGGTGACATAAAAAATGTGTAAAGAAAAATGGATGAGTGTAACATCACCAAAATGACACAATGAACCAATGGTAAAATGACAAGTGTCCTAAAAAACCCTAAAATGCACCCAAACTTCCAAAATTCATATCTTGAGTTCTAGGAAGGCTATGAAAATGTTCTGATACTTTATGGAAAGGTAAAATCATGCTCTACAACTTTCATGTTCAAGGAAAAATCATCTGGTGCTTTCTTGCACATGGAATAATGGCTTGAAGATCAATGGCAGATATTTCCAAAAATCGAAACTTCTAAATTTCCATATTTAGCAACTTTTTACACATTCTTGATTTTTGACATTTGAGCTAGTCCAAGCTATTCCTTGATATGATATGACTTAAAATGATTGATGATCATGATCAAAACCCTAAAATTCTTCTGTTTGACTTTTGCTCAATCCAGTTGACTTTCTTGCTTCACCAACAAGTACCTGCTCAAATACTTGACTTATTTAGTGGATTTTTGTCTCAAATTTCATACATAATCCTTGAATATCACATGAGAGCCTTTGATCACAAGAACTGGTCAAAGCTATGAGAACTCCTTGACCTGGAGCAAAACCTTAGTTAGGGCTTGTCTATGTAGGAGAAAATGCACTGTTGGACTTTTGATGAAATTTCAACCTCCTAAGACCATGAGGATGACTTTGGGCTTGTTGTAAACACCCCAAATTTGCCCTCACCCATTCACACCATGGCTTGTGATATCTTCATATACATAAGTTCAATCATAGCATCTCATATTGCATTTTTGATTCACTGCATTGCTCCCAAGTCATTTGCATCTAGGGTTTGTAATCTGAGTTATCCCTGAGCCATTTAAGCCACTCTAAAGGTCATCAATCACTTCAAAGGGGTCCATGTAGGTTCAAGCATCATATTATATCCCCACAAGGTCAAGGAAGTCAAATAATCACAAGAACTGAGAAAGGCATGGAAGCAGAGCCAGATTTAACTGCACAGATGACCTAGAATTAGGGTTTTGGTTTCAGAGGCCATAACTCCAAATTTTCTGGTCATTCTTGTTTATATTTGTCTCTATATGTTATAAGGATCATGCATATCAATTTTCATGAAGAAATTCCATGGGGAAGGCATCTAATCAAGAGTTGACTTCTTGAACAAGTCAGTGTAAAATCAGGGCATCTGAGGCCCCCAATGACCCAACCAAAGGGTGTTCTTCATCATTTTGAATGTGTATGATCTTTATTTGATCATAGAAGATGTTGGAAGTTCACAAAATTGAAGAATTTCAAGCCATTTGCAAAGTTGCCTTTTTGGGAAAATGACTTGTAATGGAAACTTGCCATTTTGGGAAACTTTTTCAACCTCCTCAAATTGATTCAAAAATGCTTCAAATGAGAAAACTTTGGTCATGAAAGTTGTAGAATGGATCATTCCCTTTTCAAAAAGTACAAGAACTCATTCTAATTCATTTTAGATCAAAAGTTATGGCTTGTCAAAGTTGGGAAAAATCACATAATTTCAAGTCTTGCACCAAAGAGGCAAGGTTGCAAAACCCTTTGCCAAGGCAAATTTTGACTTCAAATGGACTTCTAATCTTTGTACAAACATAAACCAATGCCTAAAATTCAGAATGCACCAAGAGTTTGTCCATTTTTATGACAAAGGGGCCAAAAAGTCACAAAGTTGCAAAACCTATCACAAACCCTAATCCACTTGCTGCATTGCTTCTAATCCATTTCCATGGTTCTCCCTAAACTCAGCTCAGCCAAACCATGCCCCTATCACAGCCTCACACTTGCCCATACCTCAAGTACACCTAACTTGGACTTTTTGCAAAAAGACCCATACCAATCAAGCTAGGTCACACCAACTCCTCTGACCTATCCAAGAGTGATAAGTGGACCAAAAGAGACTAAACACAACACACAACACAAGCTGAAACCTCAGATTAAAAAAGTTATCAAAAATTCCCCAACATGCAAAACCTTTCGAATCTCTCAGCTCACTAAACCAATCTTCAAACCAACTTCACCATTGATCTCAAAGTGACTCACTGACCACAAACCAACTATTGAAACAGCCAAAAACACCCCATAAACCAAACACGATTTCTGACCAGTTGGCTTGCAAACTCCCAAATCAGCCAAAAGAAATTCCTTCCAAGCATCAAAACTTCATCAGGAGTTCAAGGGGAGTGGTTTGCACAAAGAGAGAAGGCCTAAAAGTCCCAAACTGAGAAAGCTCAAGCTCAGGTACCTCCTTGAAACTTTTTTCCAGAACTTGTTTCTTTAGTTATAGAATGGTAGAGTATGTTCCACTGATCACTCTGAGCTTTATACTTTCGAAAATGGTTGAGAATTGAGTTTGTATGATTGTTATGAAAGTTTTGACATTTTTAATCTTTCCTTCGAATCTTGTGTTTGAGCAAAAATAAATTCATTTTGAGTGTAGATTCATGTTTAGGAGAGTGAGGGGAGTTGATCTGGAGCTTTAGAGCTCCAGAAATAACGTAGGAAAGAAGTTGGCAACTTTCAGGTGAGGGGGTCACTGGAGAAGAAGACCGGAGCTCTTCTCCGGTGACCTGAAAGTCATTAAGTGTCTTAATTAGGTTTAAGGTTCAGTTTGAATTTGGACGGTGGATTGGGTTGACTGGGCTTGACTCCTGCGCGCATGAATGGCCTGGATCTCTCATTAAAACCCTAATCATATTTAATTAAATTAATTAATTCAGTTTAATTTAATTGGGTCAGTTTAAATGCCAGCCGTAGGATAACGCGCGCAGTCAACCTTTGACTCTCAGCTTTGAATCTCAACCTTGGATCCTGCATACTTTCCATTTGATTTCATTTTATTTCATTTTTATTCATTTTTCTTTCATATTTATTTTAAAATAGTTAGAAAAATCCTAAAAATATTTCCCTTTGCACTTTTGTTTCAAATATTTTTCTTAATCAGAAAATGATTTTTATTTTATTTTTTGCATTAAAAATTATTTTTAAATCATTTAAATGCTTATTTTTAATTAGTTAATGAAAATTAATTAATTAAAAATACATTTAGGTATTTCAAAATCACAAAAAATTCACATAGCATTTAGAAACATTTAGAAACATTGTTCAACTCTCAAACCAAATTTCTTTTTTGTTCTTGATGCCTTTTGATCATTTTCATTGGATTTAATTTCATTTTAAGGCAATATTTTGTTTCAAACTTCAAAAATTTCTTTCTGCCTAACCTTTGAGAGTTGAGTGATGATTCTTCTTGTATTGCACTCTTCATAGCATGTATTTTATAGGATAAATTTGATTTGAATTGATCTTGCATTTTCAATTTGTTTTGCATTTTTCTTGACAAGGTACCTTAAAACCCTAGCAATCTTAGGAAATTCATAACTTTCATTAGGTTAAGAGTTGGATCCCCTCCTTTGGGCAGTGAGCTTGTATAGGTTTAGGGTATCTTTGATTGCATTTTCAAATTTTAATCAAGTCATTTGCTTCTGGTTTTGGATTCTTACTTTGCTTGATGCATGTAACCCTAATTTGTGCCTTCCTTTGCATTCATCTTTCATTTGCTTGCATCCATTGACTTGCCATGACATTTTGTGCATCCCCATGATTCATAATACATCTTAAGACATATTAGAATCATTTTTGATCATTGCATCTTTCATTTGCCATGTTGTATGTCCATTACATTTCATAACTTTCCATGTACATTCTTGGTTCAATGCATGCCTCATTTGCATCCTTATGCTTGTTTGATCATTCTCATGCCTTGCCTCATGTTTGTATCATCTCTTGGAATCATTAACATCATGTTCTTGCTTCTGGTTTTGGTTTGCATCATGACATTGCATCTCATTTGCATTGCATTTCATTTTCTTATGCTAACATTTCAGGTGGTAAGTTGTTTGAGAAGTGAATTTGCCTTCACTTCTCACAATCTCTTCTCATCTCTCTTGCATCTTTGCTTCCTTTTATCTTGTGTATTGGATTGAGCTTGCTCATTCATGTTCATCTTACTTTCTTTCTTCAAGCAACTTGTCTTCTTAAGTGAAGCAAGTTGTTTTGCTTCTTCTTGCTTCTTGCTCCTTTCATCTGCTTCCTTCCTGGTGGATCCTCTGAAGATCTTCTTGCAAACCTCATAAACCCTAGGATCTCCAAGCATGATAACAATTAGGGTTTGATTAGTCCCCCATTTAGTTTTGCCTTTGTGTCATCTTTGAGTCTTCTCTCCTCATCTTTTAATCAGGGACTAAACCCTAAAGGCTTTAAGGCTTTGTGATTAAGCTTATGCCTGCATCCTTCTATTAGGATGGAGTGTATAACTTTAATCCTAAGTGTTAAACCCTTAATGTGTTTAAATCCTTTAATCAATTCATCTAATAATCATCAAGACATCAAACTTGTAACTTGGGCCTTGCATTAGGGTTCTAATTCTTCCTTAATTGGTAAAGAAGGACTAACCCTAGTGTTAATGGACAAGTCCCCCTCAAGTTGTCTTACAAATCATAAAACCCACTTCTTAATCTCATCATTAACTAAAATCCACTTTAATAAAGGCCTTGTTTTGTCATGAGGTTAATCCCTAATCATGGATTAAGTTGAGGAGTCTTTCTCAGCTTAAATGTTCTCATCTATTATCCTTCTATTAGGATGGTGTAATGAGTCCATTAAATCCTTGATTATGGCTTAAAATCATTACTTAACACTAAACAAAAACAACAAAAACATCTAATTAATCACAAGTAGGTGAATGATCTTAATCCTACATCATGGTAATTAAGTGTGAGATGCTGACTTCACACTTAAGGTATTCTCATTACCCCTAATCAGAGGGAGGATGTGATGAGTTTACTAATCCATTGGTTTAGGCTTAAGCTCATTTTCTTATGACAAATTTCCAAAAGCAATAAAAGATTGAAAACACAAAAACAAACAATAATCGTCTCCTCCGGGATTCTTTTCTCATCTCATTCACTCATAAACGAGAACTTGCTTCTTCCGTCTAGTGCAAGACAGTTTGCACCTGAGCCAGACAGGTCATACACTTGAGCATAGACAAGTAAGCAGTTCACAAGTCAATTTATCTTTCAGTCTCTTTGAGTCGAACTATGGTGTTATGACTTCCTCATTGCACGAGAGGATACGTAGGCATAACTTAACAGTTATCGAACAAAAGTCTCTGTATATTCCCCCTCTTTCCAGCCTTATTCTTTAAGCCTCATGGTCTTGAGCATTTCATTCTTGTTCTTACACCGACACTTCACTTATAAACTTCACACTTCTTTTACACTGACACTTGCATTCTTTTCCAGCTTTGATACACAGATTGCACTGACACTACCCCTTTAAAACACAAATCTTTTAAGCGTGGATCCCGTCGAGTACAACGGACAATATGGGTGCTAATAGCTTCCCAGGTTGTAACCAACCCCCTTTCTTAGTCTCTCTGGTTCGGAACCGTCTTATCCATATCTTTTCTCAGGTCTATGCAGCATTACCTTTCCTCCGGGATAAAAATGCATAGCTGGCGACTCTTGTCTTCTGAGTTCACCCTTGTGTGTTCTCACTCTCCTTTCGCCGACCGTTCGCGTCTGTACCCCATTTGACCTGGCCTCATTTGGTGGGAGCGACAGCTTGGCGACTTTGCTGGGGACCCTTATACTGTAACCAGGGCTTCTGGTTCTTTTTGTGGGTTCCTCCTAGCGCTTGTTTGATTTGTGTTTACTGGGGTGTTATGTGCTAATTGTGTTTATATATTTGCTTTATTTACTGCTTTATGTACAATTATTTATTGCTTTCTTTACAGCTTTATACATCATACTGTCATATTGTCATCTGGCTGGATCTGGTTTTTGTTTTGGTGGGTGGGGTTCTACTGAGAGTTTAAGGTCCTATACCTGGGACCTGAGTGACACCTAGGCTAGAGTGGTTCATGTTCTTTCCCATTCCCTTTCGTTCTGGTGCGGGAATATGAAACACAGTTCAGATGTGGGTTTCTTCTTGAGAACTCTGTGCTACAGATCTCCTGTAGTACTAGGACTATCTGGGAAGCCTGCTAAGTCTGGATGACCTTTATTATGACCTTCAGAAACTGAGGTGAATTGGAGGAGGATCTTTTATGATTATTGTAAACACTGTACCTCTGGGTTAGAAGTGTTTACACTTCTCATAACTGATCCAAGTCTGAGGATCCTTGTTTTAGAACACTACCTGTGAGGGGGTTGGGCTGTTTACAGGTTTGCAGGTACCATTGGCCACATCATACCCTGTTACTTGTTTGATTAAGAGTACCTCACTTTGGACAGTTCTTGTGATTTAACCCCGGACATGTGACTCTTTATTTGAGTCCCCCACCTTGGTTACTGGATTTCTGAACCTCCATCTGGACTTCTTGAACATACATGGACTTATATCAAGGCAGTTAATCAGATCCAGCTTGATCACAAACCCTTGCATATCATTTGCATACTCATCATTTGCATCATTTAACATTTGTTTATTTGTTTTTCAGGGTATCCACATTTCATCTGGCTTGGTTTTGACCCCTTCATCTGCATAGACCCCTGTTTCATCAGGTATCTGCCTCAACTATCTTCATCAGTTGCCTGCTTCAACTACTTCCATCATCATCCTCAGCCTATCAGTGGCTCATCTCCAGTATCAGTCTTCATCATCAGCATCTGTTTTCAGCTCTTCATCAGCAGTCATGGCACCCAAGAAGAGCAACATTTCATACCATTTCTTTGAGCCTGTGCTGACTGGCATCAGGCAGGTCCCGACACTTATCACTCCAGACCACATCCCATTATTCAGAGAGCATTATGGAGGCATCCTTGATATGGTTATGGACCTAGATCCTTCTCAGAGGAGTTTGATCCACACCTGCCTACAGTTTTATGACCCTCCTTTGAGATGCTTCACTTTCCAGAGCTTTCAGTTGGGACCTCTGCTGGAGGAGTTCTCATCATTGATTGGAGTACCTGCCTGGGGTGGTGTCCCCTTCAACCCAGAAATGACTTCTCCCAGCAATGGAGAAGTGGCAAAAGCACTGCACCTGGAGCCTATTTTGATTGAGCAGAACATGACCACAAAGGCTGGGATCCCTGGTCTGCACTTAGACTTTATGACTTCTCAGGCCATCCTGAAGGCCTCCTTGGGGGAATGGAGGGCAGTTTGTGCATTGTTAGCCCTCAGTATATATGGGGTTATACTATTTGCAGATGAGCCCAAGTTTATCAGCAAGAATGCCATTCATCTCTTCCTTTTGAGGAACCCAGTACCCACATTGCTGGGAGATTTCTATTATTTTGTTCACCAAAGAAATGAGAAGCAAAGAGGAAAGTTGGTGAGATGATGTGCTCCTCTATTTCACACTTGGCTGCTTAAACACTTACCCAAGACTGATGCCTTCCTGAATCCTTACCAACAGAAGAATTGGGCTAAGAGACTTATTGCTTTGACTTCAGATGACATCAGATGGTGCACCCAGAGCACCAAAGGCAGGGACATAATTACTAGTTGTGGGCAGTACCCCAATGTACCTCTAATAGGATTAAAGGGTTGCATCAACTACAATCCTTTGCTATTTAAGAGACAACTGGGCTACGCTTTGGTCCACCCTCCTAGAATGCAAGATTTAGTTGAAACCCTGTATTGTGAGATAAAGCCTAATCTAGCTGTTGTCAGACAAGCATCCTGGGCTTGGGACAACATCCAGACCAAAGGGATGGCCATTCTTGGGAGATGCAATAATGTGGCTTCAGCTCAGTATTATGAATGGTCTCATGCTAGGGCTCAGATTTCTGGGATGCCCTTCACCATTGAGGATACACCTGGACCATCCACAGTACCACCTCCAGCCACTGTCAGCCTGGAAGAATTTGAGAAGCTGAAGGAAAGGAATGAGAATCTGTCTCAAGCTCTGAAGAAGACCCTCTGGGAGAGGAGTGATGGTCGTCTAGACATTGAGAGGTTGGAGAAGCTTAAAGTAGAGCATCTAGCCAAGATTGAGAAAGCAGAGGACTACATCAAGAAATTAAGAGCTGGGGAGCACATATTGAAGAATGCCTGTAAAGAGGCCCAGTTTCAGAAGGCTAGGACTGATCTCTATCTGCAAGAAAGTCAGGCTAGGTGGGTCAGGATCACTGAAGCCCGGACTCAAGAAGGTGAGAGAACTCAAGCCAGGATTGAGCAGTTAGAGGCCAATGAAAAGAAACAACAGGAAGCTTTGCTGGCAGCCCAGAAGGAGATTTCATAATTGAAGCTTAGGGCTGGTGTGAAGAGGTCAAAGGACCAAGACAGGAACAAGAAGCTGACCACTGCTATTGCCACCAGAAACCTTCTCATCAGGACTATTATAGAGCGTCCGGCTGGTCCTGTAACTGAAGCACTTCTGAAGGAGGTTAAGGAGGATGAATTTGGACTTGATGTCTGACTTTTGTTTGTTGTTGCTTTCATTTGATGTACTTTTCTTTTATGTTGTATTTTGACCCCTCAGGGGCATGTGTTGTAAAAACAAACTATGTGTTATTCATCATTTGTAATATATTTGTTAGTTTGTTTCCATTTGGGGCTTTCTTTTCTCAAGCAACATCAAAGCATCTTCCTCAGGGTCTGGAAAGGTCAAAACCAAGAACTAAGCCGGATACCTTGGAAAATAAATAAGCATACTGCATTGCATACTAACTTTTGTTTTGTTTTGTAGGGTTTTGTTTTGTTTGTTACTAACTCTGTTGTGATTCAGGAATTATTGCTCGCCGTCGGGTGTTCCCTCTCAACCGTCCGCACAGGTATCCTACTCGCAACAATCTTCCTGGTATCCAAATGGATCAAGTACAGCAGGACCTGACAGAGGTCAGAACTCAGATGGCTAACGAAAGAGTGGAGATGAGGAATCAAATGGCCCAGTTCATAACTGTAATGACTGGCTTGGCTCAGAGCCAAGAGAGGTTAAGGGCATTGGTAGAAAGACAGACTCCCGAAGAACATCATCCTGGCACTAGAGGAACTAGCAACAATGAGGGAGGTCAGCCTCATGTTAACCCACCAGTATTTGGACCTCATATAGACCCAGAGGCTAACATCCCAAGAAATGTACCAGGCAACACTGCTGCAGGCAGGATCTTGCAAGAAGATCCTCAAGAGGAGCAGTTTACTGTCATGGGAGCCGGTGATGAAGTCTATGATAGGAGGTTTGATGAAATTGCTGAGAAGTTGAGATCTCTCGAGTCTCAAAATTCATTAGGTTTTGATGTCATGGATATGGGGTTAGTGGATAGGGTAAGGATCCCTCACAAGTTCAAACCCCCATGCTTCGAGAAATACAATGGAACCTCCTGTCCACGAACTCACCTGCAGTCCTTTCTGGGGAGACTTAAAGCATACACCATGGATGAAAAATTGTGGATGTTTTACTTTGAAGACAGTTTGACTGGGGCTTCAAGGGAGTGGTACTCTCACTTGACTAGAGCTACTATCAGGTGCTGGAAGGACCTAGCTGAAGCTTTCATAAGGCAATACCAATAAAATCTGGACATGGCTCCTAACAGGACCCTCTTGATGGGAATGTCTCAATCCTCCAGGGAAAGCTTCAGGGAATATGCCCAAAGGTGGAGACAGTTTGCCGCTGCTGTTCAGCCACCCATGTCGGAAAGAGAAATGGCCGACATGTTTATGAATACCCTGCAAGGAACATATATTGATAGGCTAGCTGCCTTTTCTTCCACCAGTTTCGCTGACATAGTTATAGCTGGAGAAAGAATTGAAAGCCTATTAAAGATGGGCAAAATTTCTGATAATGGTGCAAGTTCATCCAGTAACTCCAGGAAGCCTTTTGTGGGACCTAGAAGAACCGGTGAAACAAATGCCATTCATGAAAACAGGGGTAGACCTCAGTATGTCCACAGATCCGTAGCAGCTGTTACTATTCCAGCTCCGATTCCTCAACAACCAGCATATCAACCACAACAACAACCACATTATCAACCGCAAATTCAGTATCCGCCACAAAGAACCTACAACAACAATAACAACAGCAATCAACAACAAAGACCTTTCCAGCAAAGACCGTCACAGGCAAATAGGGTGATTGACCCTATCCCCATGCCTTATGCTGCCTTGTTGCCACAACTCCTGAAGCTCAACCTGGTTGAGTTAAGGACATTGGCACCGCCAGACCCCTCCAATCTGCCAAGAAATTATGATGTCAACGCCAGATGTGCTTTCCACTCCAATGCACCTGGCCACAATACGGAAAAATGCAGGGCTTTACAAATGAAGGTACAAGATCTGGTGGATTCTAAAGCCCTCAACTTTGCACCCCCTCCAAGTGTCACCAAGAATCCCATTCCCAATCATGGAGGGCCAAGAATTAATGCCATTGAGGAAGACAGGCCATCTTTCTTAATCACCAGTGTTGGACAGATTAGAACACCTCTGGTCGAAATTAAAGCTCAGCTTCTAGAGTACCAGATGTTCCCCGGGTGTGAGCTCGGTTGTGGGTATTGCAACATTTCGGTCAACGGGTGTGATAATTTGAGAAGCGGCATAGATGGTCTTATCAAAAGTGGTATACTTCAGATCTCAACAACGGCGCCTACAAATCCAGCAATTCCTCTGACAACAATTCCTGATTCTTCTACAACAGCAGCAACAATTATTCCAACCGATTCATCAATATCATCAACAATGGCTTCATCCATCACTTCAACAAATCAAATGTCAACAACCATTTCTTCTACAACACCAGCATCCATTTATCCAGCAGAATTTTCTACAACACCAACAGAAATTAATGAAGACATCTCAGTAGTCACCATCTATTATGACCCGTCAAATGTTCCTCCAAACAACAACTTTCAACAACAAACAGTGGCACTTCCTGCCAGATCACCAGTCACCATTTACTACGATCCGCACACCATTTCAGTACCCTCCTCTGCAGCAGTCAGTCCAGTTACCATCACGGTGCCTGGACCCGTCCCATATGAAAGCAGTAATGCCATACCTTGGCATTATGGCTCTGACCTCTACTGCAACGGGGAGAAAATCACTTTGGACTCTTCAACTTCTTCTCCACATATTGATAATGTTGGGGGAGGCGGAGGCTTCACCAGAAGCGGACGCCTTTTTGCCTCACAATTGCAAAGACCTAATGCCGAAGCAGAAGCTTCTGCCAAAGCAAAGGGGAAGAGTGTGATATCTGAAGAACCAATTATCAAAGAAACTCAGAAGACATCTTTTGAGCAAGATGTAGATGAGTTCATGAGAATTATAAAGAGAAGTGATTACAAGGTGGTGGATAGGCTTCACCAAACTCCCTCAAAAATCTCCATATTATCCCTGTTGATGTGTTCTGAAGCTCACAGGAATGCATTATTGAAAGTCCTGCACGCAGCATACGTGCCAGAGGAGATCACTGTTAATCAGCTAGAAACTGTGGTAGCAAACGTCAACACCAGTCATGGACTGGGTTTTACCAATGCTGACTTAACAACTGAGGGGCGTAACCACAACAAGGCTTTACACATCACTCTAGAATGCAAGGGTGTTGTTCTATCCCATGTACTGGTGGACACTGGGTCTTCACTCAATGTTCTACCAAAGAAAGCCTTGGTGAAGTTGGAGTACGATGGCTTGGCACTGCGTCCAAGTAATTTAGTGGTAAGAGCATTTGATGGCTCTAAAAGATCAGTGCTTGGAGAGATTGATCTACCTGTGATGATTGGCCCACAGACTTTTAAAATTACCTTCTATGTGATGGACATTCAGCCGGCCTACAGCTGTTTGTTGGGTAGACCTTGAATCCATGCCGCTGGGGCTATTACGTCTACCCTTCACCAGAAGCTGAAATTCGAGTGGGAAGGCCAGATCATCACCATCTGTGGTGAAGAAGACATCTTTGTTAGCTATCTGGCTACGTACAAATACATTGAGATGGATGGAGAGATCCATGAAACTATGAGCCAGGGGTTTGAGGCCCTGAACATAAATGAAGCATCTGCTGTACTGGGAACCTCCATGACGTCTTATCAGCAAGCCAAGAAGGTTGTTGAAGAGGGTACTGCCCAAGGCTGAGGCAAGCTGTTGCCCGTGGAAAAGAAGGAAGACAGATTTGGGTTGGGTTACAAACCAACTCAACGAGACCAATCAGAGGCTGCCAAGAAGCCCAACTTTGTCAGCGGGGGAATGCTCACCCCGGATGCAGTAAACAACTTGGAAGACGAGGAGGAAAGCGACCGCAACCTGGAGAGCTGGATACGTCCAAGGATCCCGGGGAGCCAAGTCCTTAACTGGTCTTCCCAGGAAATTATAAGGGTTACTCCTGCAGAGTAATTATTATTTCCTGTATTCTTAAGCATGCATCAAGTCTTGCATCTTGCCCAAGATGACAAGACTCATTTTGTAATCGGGCCATCTTGTAATTTTGTGCAAACAGATCAATCAATGAATATCGGACATCTTTTGCAAATGAGTCTTTTCCTTTTCCGCTCACTGTTTTTCATTTTTCTTTTTGTACAAAAATAAAATGGCAATGTTTTCCAAAATGATAACTTCATTTCACTTTTTCTAAACAAGATTAAAATCGATCACTAAAATGAACAATCTAAACCCTTGCAGAGAGTGCCTTTCAGACTGCACCGACAACAACACTGCTATGACTTCATATGACTTTGACAATCCAATGAATCAAGCCGATGAAGGGGTTGAAGAAGATTATGAGCTTCCTGAAGAGCTAGCCAGGTTGTTAAGGCAAGAGGAGAAGGTTATCACCCCTCATCAGGAGGAGGTTGAAACGGTTGATCTTGGTACAGAAGAGGACATGAAAGAGATTAAGATCGGGGTCTGCCTACAAGACTCAGTGAAGGAACAACTGATTGATATGCTTCGGGAGTATGTAGATGTCTTTGCTTGGTCTTATCAGGATATGCCAGGGTTGGACACCGATATTGTCATGCACAAGTTGCCTTTGAAAGAAGATTGCCCACCGGTAAAACAGAAGTTGCGCCGTACTCGCCAAGACATGGCAATGAAGATTAAAGAAGAGGTACAAAAGCAATGGGACGCCGGTTTCCTTACTGTAACTAGTTACCCGCCGTGGGTTGCTAACATTGTACCTGTGCCTAAGAAAGACGGCAAGGTGAGGATGTGTGTGGATTACCGGGATCTGAACAGAGCCAGCCCGAAAGATGATTTCCCTTTACCTCACATTGATGTATTGGTCGACAATACGGCTCAGTTCTCGGTGTTCTCCTTCATGGATGGATTTTCAGGATACAATCAACAGATCAAAATGTCACCTGAAGACATGGAGAAGACAACTTTCATCACACCCTGGGGCACGTTCTGTTATAAGGTGATGCCATTCGGACTGAAGAATGTTGGTGCCACTTATCAACGGGCTATGGTAACATTATTCCACGACATGATCCATAAAGAAATAGAATTTTATGTGGATGACATGATTGCCAAGTCCCTCACAGAAGAAGACCACCTGGTAAACCTGTTGAAATTATTCAAGCGTCTGAGGAAGTACCAACTGAAGTTAAACCCCAACAAGTGCACATTTGGGGTACGATCTGGTAAGCTGCTGGGATTTATTGTAAGTGAAAAAGGGATTGAAGTTAACCCTGACAAAGTTAAAGCCATTCAAGAAATGCCTGCACCGAAGACTGAAAAAGAAGTTCGAGGGTTTCTAGGTAGATTGAACTACAGTTCACGGTTCATATCTCACCTTACAGCAACCTATGAACCTTTGTTCAAGCTGTTAAGAAAAGAACAAACGGTCAAGTGGAATGAAGACTTCCAGAGGGCTTTTGACAAAATCAAGGAATACTTACAAGAACCTCCGATCCTAATGCCTCCAGTCGAAGGGAGACCTCTAATAATGTACTTAACAGTATTAGAAGAGTCAATGGGGTGTGTGTTGGGCCAGCATGAGGAGTCTGGTCGAAAAGAGTATGCAATATACTACCTAAGCAAAAAGTTTACCGACTGTGAACAACGTTATTCACTGCTCGAGAAAACTTGCTGTGCTTTAGCGTGGGCTGCTCGCCGACTGAGACAGTATATGTTGACCCACACTACCTTGTTGATCTCAAAGATGGACCCAGTTAAGTACATTTTTGAGAAGCCAGCACTTACCGGACGGGTTGCAAGATGGCAAATGATCCTCACAGAATATGACATTCAGTATACATCTCAGAAGGCCATTAAGGGCAGTGTATTGTCTGATTATCTTGCCGAGCAACCTATTGATGATTACCAGCCTATGAGATTTGACTTCCCTGATGAAGACATCATGTTCATAAAAGCGAAAGATCGTGAAGAGCCTATTCACACTGAAGGGCCTGACCCAGAAAAAGAATGGACTATGATGTTTGATGGGGCTGTTAACATGAACGGTCGTGGTGTTGGTGCAGTACTCATTACACCTAAGGGAGTTCACATGCCTTTCTCGGCAAAACTCACCTTTAACTTCACTAACAATGAAGCTGAATACGAAGCTTGTATTATGGGTCTTGAGGAAGCCATTGACCTCAGGATCAAAACTTTGACTGTGTTCGGAGATTCAGCTCTGGTAATTAATCAAACCAACGGCAAATGGTACACACACCAGGATCATCTGATACCTTATCGGGATTATACAAGAAGGTTATTGACTTTCTTCACAACGGTCAAGCTTGAGTATATCCCTCGGGACGAGAATCAGTTTGCAGATGCCCTGGTTACCATTTCATCGATGATCAAAGTTCAAGCTGCCAACTTTGTACCTCGGATTTCAGTTTCTAGACTCGACAGACCAA
Organism: Lathyrus aphaca; assembly: GCA_963966055.1. Taxonomy (NCBI): domain Eukaryota; kingdom Viridiplantae; phylum Streptophyta; class Magnoliopsida; order Fabales; family Fabaceae; genus Lathyrus; species Lathyrus aphaca. The sequence continues at coordinate 421,854,099 of OZ014520.1, forward strand.
CATATGTATTTGCAGCAGATGTTGTCAAAGATGATAAGCCTTGGTTCCATGATATCAAATGCTTCTTGGAGGATCAAACATACCTATCTGGGGCATCTTCCAAAGACAAGAAGACATTAAGAAGGCTAGCTGGCAGTTTCTTCCTGAATACTGATGGTTCTCTGTACAAGAGAAACTTTGATATGGTACTCCTCAGATGTGTTGATAGGGCAGAGGCAGACTTGCTAATGCACGAAGTGCACGAAGGATCCTTTGGTACCCATGCAGGAGGGCATGCAATGGCTAAAAAGTTGTTGAGATCAGGCTATTACTGGATCACAATGGACGGAGACTGTTGTGCCTATGCCAGAAAATGCCATAAATGCCAGATTTATGCGGATAAAGTGCATGTGCCTCCGAATCCTCTGAATGTGATGTCTTCACCCTGGCCCTTTGCCATGTGGGGCATTGATATGATTGTCAAGATTGAACCGACCGCTTCAAACGGCCACAGATTCATCCTGGTTGCTATTGACTATTTCACCAAGTGGGTTGAAGCAGCTTCTTATGCAAATGTTACAAGGCAAGTGGTAGCCCGATTTCTGAAGAGAGACATCATTTGTCGGTATGGAGTGCCCGAGCGAATCATTACTGATAATGGTTCTAATTTAAACAACAAAATGATGGCAGAGCTGTGCCGGGACTTCAAGATCCAACACCACAATTCTTCTCCTTACAGGCCAAAGATGAATGGCGCTGTTGAGGCAGCTAACAAGAATATCAAGAAGATTGTGCAGAAGATGGTAGTCACATACAAAGACTGGCATGAAATGCTACCGTTTGCCTTGCATGGGTACCGTACGTCAATCAGAACATCCACTGGGGCAACACCGTATCAGCTTGTTTATGGTATGGAGGCAGTCCTACCTGTTGAAGTTGAATTACCCTCCCTGCGAGTACTAATGGATGTTAAGCTGAGTGAAGCAGAATGGGTCCGATCCCGATACGAACAACTGAATCTGATCGAAGAGAAGAGATTGGCTGCAATCTGTCATGGGCAGTTATATCAGAAAAGGATGAAGAAAGCCTTCGATCAGAAAGTCAGGCTCCGAGAGTACCAAGTAGGAGATCTTGTGCTGAAAAGACTCCTCCCTCCTCATACAGACCACAGGGGCAAGTGGACTCCAAACTATGAAGGGCCATTCGTGGTAAAGAAGGTTTTCTCTGGTGGAGCACTCATGCTCAGTACTATGGATGGTGAAGACTTTCTATCCCCTGTGAATTCGGATGCAGTTAAAAAATACTTCGCATAAAATGACCCGCTGGACATAAAAACAGAATGAAAGTCCAGGCAAAAATAGGGCATCCCGGCGAGTCAAAAACAGAATAAAAGGCTCGGGCAAAAATAAGGGAAAATAAATAAAAAATGTACACCCGCTGAGTTGAAAAGCCACATTGGACGACTCAGGCAAAAATGGGTATCCCGGTGGATTGAAAACCCGAAAGGGCGATCCACGCAAAATAAGGGAATAAGCGAACAACTGCATTCTGAATTCGTATGTATCACTTACAACGTGGTAAGCTCCGAAAGGTTCGAACGTCAGTCAGAACCAGCCTTCTTCAGAAAGCAAGATGAGAAGAACATCAATGTCATGCGAGTCATAGCAAAAGGGAAGCTCCCTGAAGCGTCATCAACAATGCCAGCATCTCTTTTGTTTCTCAATTTATAACAATCTCCTCATTTCAGGGGATCTGTTTCTTTGACTGTAACTTGCCAATTCAGGGCACACGAATTAATAAAATCAGATTTTCAGTCATATCCTGTCTCGAACTCTTTTATTTGCAAAATGTCCGATGTCATTAAGATATTGATTGCATAAATGCAGATGCTTCTCTTCTAAAAAATACGTGCTTGCAGGAAATATACTTACTCCCGGGAGTGTCTAAACTCCTATGATGGAATCCGGTAAGGGATACCTCGGGATTACTCGTGCGTTTCTCTGTCTTTTCAGGATTGCAGGTATTCAAAGCACAACATGGGGCATGAAAGCTTCACCCCAGCAAGCTGGCAAATCATTATCTACTCAGTTTATCTCCAAATTAGCACCGGAGGTGTTTTCTCCCCCAGCTGAGTTGTCAAGTATCATCCTCATCAGGATCCCCACAAAAATCTCTAAGAAGATCTTTCAGTGATCTTTCTTCTTCCCCAGCCAAATGCTAGACAGAGAATTACTCCCCCACAGAGTTTCAGCCTCTATCCAGAAGAGCAACTCCTGAAGATCTCACAACAGAGTGAAGAAAGCTTCTACAAACCCCGGTTGGGTCCCCCATTACAAGGATAGGTCTATCAGTGATTTATTTCCCCCAAGCAGATACATCTTATCAGATCTACCAATGATCTTATCCCCAGCTGGGATGTCCACTTCAAGCAGATCAGCCAGGGATCTTCACGGCAGCGGGATCCGAATCCCGGGTTGTTATCTATGCATAATCATAACATTCGCATCATATTCTCCCCACAGAGCGTAGCATTCCGTCTAATACGGAGCATTACGGAAAAAGTCAAACATATTGCATAATCATAAGCCATGTTCTGAATCGAACACTTGTGAATACTGACAATCCATCAACGATATACAGAAAAACTCCCCAGAACCCCCGGCAGAGAGCCAAGGCACTTTCCCTAAAGATACAGATACCTCCCGACACCCGTCCGTGTCGTATCCCCAGTAGAAAGCCAAAGCACCCCCTTTACACTCACGGATACTTATACACAACTTCCTTGGTACACATACACTTGTTTATATTACACTTTTCTCTTTTGACACTCATCTGTGTCACTCTCCCCAGCAAGTTAAACACTCATCTGTACACCACTCATACTTATTACTCCTGTTTCACTCATACAGATACTCGTCTGTATCATCATCTCTGAACATGCGTCAGCGTTTGTTTCTACTGATACTCGTCCGTATCATGGTCTTAAGGATGCTCGTTCGCATCTTTAATCCATACACAATTTCAAACACTTATGTCTTCTCGAATTTAGACACTCGTCTGTGTCTATCATTCCCCAGAAGAGTCCCCGCAGAATCGATACTCGTCCGTGTTCTTTGTTAACCAGTTGATACTCGTCCGTATCATCATCTTCGAACATGTGTCAGCATTTGTTTCTACTGATACTCGTCCGTATCATAGTCTTAAGGATGCTCGTCCGCATCTTTAATCTATACACAGTGCCAAACACTTATACTTTTCATTTCTTGGATGTAAACACTCGTCCGTGTTTACTATTCCCCAGCGAAGTTCCCAGCAAAACTTCTTTTCTATCCGGCATTCGTCCTATGTCATGGTATTTTCGGCAGTCATACCCTTCCAGGTGATCATCCTTCACCTTTTTGATGATCGTCCTTCATCATTCCCAGTGGAGTCTCTATTCATTAGAACCCCATCCAATCCGACATTCGTCCCATGTCGTGACAATTTTCAGCAGCCGTCCCCTGCTAGGTGATCGTCCTTCACCTCCTGATGATCGTCCTTCATCATTTTATCCGATGGCCGTCCCCATCGTTGATTTTGTTATCTGACTTTCGTCCTATGTCATGATAAACCCTGAGAGCAGCCGTACCTTGCTAGGTGATCGTCCATCACCTCTTGATGATCGTCCTTCATCATGTTTATCCGATGGCCGTCCCCATCGTCGACCTTTTCATCCGACATTCGTCCTATGTCGTGATACTTTCGGCAGCCATACCCTGCCAGGTGATCTTCCTTCACCTTAGATGACCGTCCCTCATCTTATCCCCAACAGAGCAGCCGTCCCCTGCTAGGTGATCGTCCTTCACCTTTGATGACCGTACCTCATCATTTATTTCATTTACTTATAATCCCCAGAGATTCTTATAGCTTTACTTGATGGTCGTCCCTATCACAATCTCATATCCCCAGCTTGTCGGCCGTCCCCATCATAGCTTCATCCCCCGCATCTTCCCCAGCATGTCGGTCGCCCCCGTCATTGCTCTTTCCCCAGCAGTCGTCCTCTGCTCGACGGTCGTCCTCCGTCGCCCGCACTTTATAATATTACTTTTATTTTCCTTTTACAATCTATATCCCTTTTCTTCTTCATTCAGTGAGTGCAAATTTTGGACTGTCTTTGGTATTCAACCACAAGTTACCTCGTTTGCCTGTTAAGCCGTTGCTTACATCCTGCACAGCTAACTCATGTTTGAATAGGGGCAGCTGTAAACACCCCAAATTTTCCCTCACCCATTCACACCATGGCTTGTGATATCTTCATTTGCATAAGTTCAATCATAGCATCTCATATTGCATTTTTGATTCACTGCATTGCTCCCAAGTCATCTGCATCTAGGGTTTGTGATCTGAGCTATCCCTGAGCCATTTAAGCCACTCCAAAGGTCATCAATCACTTCAAAGGGGTCCATGTAGGTTCAAGCATCATATTATATCCCCACAAGGTCAAGGAAGTCAAATAATCACAAGAACTGAGAAAGGCATGGAAGCAGAGCCAGATTTAACTACACAGATGACCTAGAATTAGGGTTTTGGTTTCAGAGGCCATAACTCCAATTTTTTTTTTCATTCTTGTTTCTATTGGTCTCTATATGTTATAAGGATCATGCATATCAATTTTCATGAAGAAATTCCATGGGGAAGGCATCTAATCAAGAGTTGACTTCTTGAACAAGTCAGTGTAAAATCAGGGCATCTGAGGCCCCCAATGACCCAACCAAAGGGTGTTCTTCATCATTTTGAATGTGTATGATCTTTATTTGATCATAGAAGATGTTGGAAGTTCACAAAATTGAAGAATTTCAAGCCATTTGCAAAGTTGCCTTTTTGGGAAAATGACTTGTAATGGAAACTTGCCATTTGGGGAAACTTTTTCAACCTCCTTAAATTGATTCAAAAATGCTTCAAATGAGAAAACTTTGGTCATGAAAGTTGTAGAATGGATCATTACCTTTTCAAAAAGTACAAGAACTCATTCTAATTCATTTTGGATCAAAAGTTATGGCTTGTCAAAGTTGGGAAAAATCACATAATTTCAAGTCTTGCACCAAAGAGGCAAGGTTGCAAAACCCCTTGCCAAGGCAAATTGTGACTTCAAATGGACTTCTAATATTTGTACAAACATAAACCAATGCCTAAAATTCAGAATGCACCAAGATTTTGTCCATTTTTATGACTTATGCTTCAAGTAATCACAAAGGGGCCAAAAAGTCACAAAGTTGCAAAATCTATCACAAACCCTAATCCACTTGCTGCATTGCTTCTAATCCATTTCCATGGTTCTCCCTAAACTCAGCTGAGCCAAACCATGCCCCTATCACAGCCTCACACTTGCCCATACCTCAAGTACACCTAACTTGGACTTTTTGCAAAAAGACCCATACCAATCAAGCTAGGCCACACCAACTCCTCTGACCTATCCAAGAGTGATAAGTGGACCAAAAGAGACTAAACACAACACACAACACAAGCTGAAACCTCAGATTGCAAAAGTTATCAAAAATTCCCCAACTTGCAAAACCTTTCGAATCTCTCAGCTCACTCAACCAATCTTCAAACCAACTTCACCATTGATCTCAAAGTGACTCACTGACCACAAACCAACTATTGAAACAGCCAAAAACACCCCATAAACCAAACACGATTTCTGACCAGTTGGCTTGCAAACTCCCAAATCAGCCAAAAGAAATTCCTTCCAAGCATCAAAACTTCATCAGGATTTCAAGGGGAGTGGTTTGCACAAAGAGAGAAGGCCTAAAAGTCCCAAACGTAGAAAGCTCAAGCTCAGGTACCTCCTTGAAACTTTTTTCCAGAACTTGTTTCTTTAGTTATAGAATGGTAGAGTATGTTCCACTGATCACTCTGAGCTTTATACTTTCGAAAATGGTTGAGAATTGAGTTTGTATGATTGTTCTGAAAGTTTTGACATTTTTAATCTTTCCTTCGAATCTTGTGTTTGAGCAAAAATAAATTCATTTTGAGTGTAGATTCATGTTTAGGAGAGTGAGGGGAGTTGATCTGGAGCTTTAGAGCTCCAGAAATAACGTAGGAAAGAAGTTGGCAACTTTCAGGTGAGGGGGTCACCGGAGAAGACGACCGGAGCTCTTCTCCGGTGACCTGAAAGTCATTAAGTGTCTTAATTAGGTTTAGGGTTCAGTTTGAATTTGGACTGTGGATTGGGTTGACTGGGCTTGACTCCCGCGCGCATGAATGGCCTGGATCTCTCATTAAAACCCTAATCATATTTAATTAGATTAATTAATTCAGTTTAATTTAATTGGGTCAGTTTAAATGCCAGCCGTAGGATAACGCGCGCAGTCAACCTTTGACTCTCAACTTTGAATCTCAGCCTTGGATCCTGCATACTTTCCATTTAATTTCATTTTATTTCATTTTTATTCATTTTTCTTTCATATTTATTTTAAAATAGTTAGAAAAATCCTAAATATATTTCCCTTTGCACTTTTGTTTCAAATATTTTTATTAATCAGAAAATGATTTTTATTTTATTTTTTGCATTAAAAATTATTTTTAAATCATTTAAATGCTTATTTTTAATTAGTTAATGAAAATTAATTAATTAAAAATAAATTTAGGTATTTAAAAATCACAAAAAAATTCACATAGCATTTAGAAACATTTAGAAACATTGTTCAACTCTCAAACCAAATTTCTTTTTTGTTCTTGATGCCTTTTGATCATTTTCATTGGATTTAATTTCATTTTAAGGCAATATTTTGTTTCAAACTTCAAAAATTTCTTTCTGCCTAACCTTTGAGAGTTGAATGATGATTCTTATTGCATTGCACTCTTCATAGCATGTAGTTTATAGGATAAATTTGATTTGAATTGATCTTGCATTTTCAATTTGTTTTGCATTTTTCTTGACAAGGTACCTTAAAACCCTAGCAATCTTAGGAAATTCATAACTTTCATTAGTTTAAGAGTTGGATCCCCTCCTTTGGGCAGTGAGCTTGTATAGGTTTAGGGTATCTTTGATTGCATTTTCAAATTTTTATCAAGTCATTTGCTTCTGGTTTTGGATTTTTACTTTGCTTGATGCATGTAACCCTAATTTGTGCCTTCCTTTGCATCCATCTTTCATTTGCTTGCATCCATTGACTTGCCATGACATTTTGTGCATCCCCATGATTCATAATACATCTTAAGACATATTAGAATCATTTTTGATCATTGCATCTTTCATTTGCCATGTTGTATGTCCATTACATTTCATAACTTTCCATGTACATTCTTGGTTCAATGCATGCCTCATTTGCATCCTTATGCTTGTTTGATCATTCTCATGCCTTGCCTCATGTTTGTATCATCTCTTGGCATCATTAACATCATGTTCTTGCTTCTAGTTTTGGTTTGCATCATGACATTGCATCTCATTTGCATTGCATTTCATTTTCTTATGCTAACATTTCAGGTGGTAAGTTGTTTGAGAAGTGAATTTGCCTTCACTTCTCACAATCTCTTCTCATCTCTCTTGCATCTTTGCTGCCTTTTATCTTGTGTATTGGATTGAGCTTGCTCATTCATGTTCATCTTACTTTCTTTCTTCAAGCAACTTGTCTTCTTAAGTGAAGCAAGTTGTTTTGCTTCTTCTTGCTTCTTGCTCCTTTCATCTGCTTCCTTCCTGGTGGATCCTCTGAAGATCTTCTTGCAAACCTCATAAACCTTATGATCTCCAAGCATGATAACAATTAGGGTTTGATTAGTCCCCCATTTAGTTTTGCCTTTGTGTCATCTTTGAGTCTTCTCTCCTCATCTTTTAATCAGGGACTAAACCCTAAAGGTTCTAAGGCTTTGTGATTAAGCTTATGCCTGCATCCTTCTATTAGGATGGAGTGTATAACTTTAATCCTAAGTGTTAAACCCTTAATATGTTTAAATCCTTTAATCAATTCATCTAATAATCATCAAGACATCAAACTTGTAACTTGGGCCTTGCATTAGGGTTCTAATTCTTCCTTAATTGGTAAAGAAGGACTAACCCTAGTGTTAATGGACAAGTCCCCCTCAAGTTGTCTTACAAATCATAAAACCCACTTCTTAATATCATCATTAACTAAAATCCACTTTAATAAAGGCCTTGTTTTGTCATGAGGTTAATCCCTAATCATGGATTAAGTTGAGGAGTCTTTCTCAGCTTAAATGTTCTCATCTATTATCCTTCTATTAGGATGGTGTAATGAGTCCATTAAATCCTTGATTATGGCTTAAACGCATTACTTAACACTAAACAAAAACAACAAAAACATCTAATTAATCACAAGTAGGTTAATGATCTTAATCCTACATCATGGTAATTAAGTGTGAGATGCTGACTTCACACTTAAGGTATTCTCATTACCCCTAATCAGAGGGAGGATGTGATGAGTTTACTAATCCATTGGTTTAGGCTTAAGCTCATTTTCTTATGACAAATTTCCAAAAGAAATAAAAGATTGAAAACACAAAAACAAACAATAATCGTCTCCTCCGGGATTCTTTTCTCATCTCATTCACTCATAAACGAGAACTTGCTTCTTCCGTCTAGTGCAAGACAGTTTGCACCTGAGCCAGACAGGTCATACACTTGAGCATAGACAAGTAAGCAGTTCACAAGTCAATTTATCTTTCAGTCTCTTTGAGTCGAACTATGGTGTTCTGACTTCCTCATTGCACGAGAGGATACGTAGGCATAACTTAACAGTTATCGAACAAAAGTCTCTGTATATTCCCCCTCTTTCCAGCCTTATTCTTTAAGCTTCATGGTCTTGAGCATTTCATTCTTGTTCTTACACCGACACTTCACTTATACACTTCACACTTCTTTTACACTGACACTTGCATTCTTTTCCAGCTTTGATACACATATTGCACTGACACTACCCCTTTAAAACACAAATCTTTTAAGCGTGGATCCCGTCGAGTACGACGGACAATCTGGGTGCTAATACCTTCCCAGGTTGTAACCAACCCCTTTTCTCAATCTCTCTGGTTCGCAACCGTCTTATCCATATATTTTCTCAGGTCTATGCAGCATTACCTTTCCTCCGGGATAAAAATGCATAGCTGGCGACTCTTGTCTTCTGAGTTCACCCTTGTGTGTTCTCACTCTCCTTTCGCCGACCGTTCGCGTCTGTACCCCATTTGACCTGGCCTCATTTGGTGGGAGCGACACTTGTATAAGATATGAGGAGACCTTGTGAGCTTCTTGCAATGTCACTTGGCTCCTAGCTTCGCTTATAGAATCAAGAATCTTCAACTGATTGATCATATGCCTTATGCTAGAACATGTGAGTGACATGCTTCATTTTTCTATGCAGATGATGCAGTAACATGTATGCAAATGGTATGCTAAATGCAATGAAAAAGAGAGGGAAAATTTGGGGTGTTACAGCTGCCCCTATTCAAGCAACTGTTAATCTGAAAAGGACAATAACTCCTGTTGTCGGCCGTTCGAGATGAACTGTGGTTGAATACCAAAAGACCCTGAAATTTGCACTCTGTTGGAGAACAAAAGAAATGGGAAATAAACCCAACCAAGGAGAACTACTGCAAACCTTGATAAGGTAACAAAGACTAGTAACCAAGAAAATGTCTTTTAACGACGCCAGGTGACTACTGGCTTTCCATAACGACGGTGGACTTGGAAACCCTATCTTTTGAATGACGACAGACGACTAATGGCTTGCCACAACGACGATGGACTTTCAATGGTATTGTAATACCGAGCGATTTACAACCCAAAACAAGATCAAACAAACTGATATGGGAATGGTATCAAGCGATGCATAACCAAGGAAGCGTAAACGTAATATCAAGCGATTTACGACTCAAACAACGAAGAGTAACATCAAGCAATTTACAACTCGGACAAGATCAAGTGATCTGACAAGGAAATGGTATCGAGTGATCCATAACCAGGAAGAAGAGAACGTAATATCAAGCGATTTATGACTCAAACAACGAGGAGTAATATCAAGCGATTTACAACTCGGACAAGATCACGTGATCTGCTAAGGAAATGGTATCGAGCGATCCATAACTAGGAAAATGAGAATGTAATATCAAGCGATTTACGACTCAAACAACGAGGAGTAATATCAAGTGATTTACAACTCGGACAAGATCAAGCGATCTGCTAAGGAAATGGTATCGAGCGATCCATAACCAGGAAAATGAGAACGTAATATCAAGCAATTTACGACTCAAACAACGAGGAGTAATATCAAGCGATTTACAACTCGGACAAGATCAAGTGATCTGCTAAGGAAATGGTATCGAGCGATCCATAACTAGGAAAATGAGAACGTAACATCAAACGATTTACGACTCAAACAAAGAGGAGTAATATCAAGTGATTTACAACTCGGACAAGATCAAGTGATCTGCTAAGGAAATGGTATTGAGCGATCCATAATCAGGAAAATGAGAATGTAACATTAAACGATTTATGCCTCAACCAACGAGGAGTAATATCCAGCGATTTACAACTCGGACAAGATCAAGCGATCTGCTAAGGAAATGGTATCAAGCGACCCATAACCAGGAAAATGAGAACGTAATATCAAGCGATTTACGACTCAAACAACGAGGAGTAATATCAAGCGATTTACAACTCAGAAAAGATCAAGCGATCTGCTAAGGAAATGGTATCGAGCAATCCATAAACAGGAAAATGAGAATGTAACATCAAATGATTTACGACTCAAACAACGAGGAGTAATATCAAGCGATTTACAAATCGGACAAGATCAAGCGATCTACTAAGGAAATGGTATCAAGCGACCCATAATCAGGAAAATGAGAATGTAACATCAAATGATTTATGCCTCAACCATTTCTTTTGGTACAACGCCAGGAGACTATTGACTTGCCACAGCGACGGTGGACTTTAATGGCATTGTAATATCGAGCGATTTGCAACCCAAACAAGATCAAACAATCTGATAAGAGAATGGTATCAAGCGATCCATCCACAATAGGTCTGTTGACACAGGACAAAGCGATCAATACAAGAATAGTTGATTTGAGAAGAGATTAACAACTCTGCAAGGGAGAATACCATTTGTAACTCTGGTGGGTATGAGAACATTCTGACTAACATTATGCTGAGGAAATGACCAAGATATCCTGGCAATACTTGGTTGAGGAATGAAATGTGAACAAATGTCTATATTACTTTGTCACACTGGCCAAAAATAAATTGGTGACCTCACTAGGGATATTTCAATGATGGTTGCGTACCAATCATGAAACTCTGTGGAAATAATGATCTTTCAACTTGGCTGGGGAAATGCTTGGTCAAATAACCTTTATTAGGGAAAGAAATCTGACAATTCTAACTCTGTGGGGAATTAGGCATTCAGCTGCTTGCTGGGAATAACCCACTCTGCCATAAAGACTCCGCTCGGAGGTGAGAACTGTTCAACTGGATTTGAAGTTCAGTTGGGGATACCACCCTACTCAGACTCAGCTGGGGAAGGTTCCATCTCAGACTTCACTAGGAATATTGGGGGATCATCCTCTGCTGGAGATAGGAATTGTAAAGCATCTCTTGCTGGGGAGAAGAAACTGCTTGGGGAAGGCTATATGGCAACATCTTTCTTCCTGTACTAGTTGATTTTTCACATGTCAACTCAAGAGGATTTTCAGAAAACCTGACGTCCATAATGCCTTGGAGTATTCAAACTCTTAGAGAGATTCGCTGAATCTTGGGATAACTTCCCCAGACCTCTTGGTCTACAAAGGTATTTGATTGAAGAAGACTCACGCCAGATCCTATATCATCGTGAGATATTCTGCCCCAGTATCCTGCATCAAGGATAATCTGAATAATGGCCTACAGAGACTGACTTCATCTGCTCTTGAGAGTGACCTACCCCATTATGTGCCTTAAAATAACTTCCTTTGATTAACTGTGCTCTCTGTGGGAATGCTCAAACTAAATGCTTTTTGAGAGACTTAAATCTCGAAATCAATGCCCCAGACTGGCTGAACTGTGAGATATTTGCTCAATATGATTTCCCCTGATTGGCTACATCTGATCCAACTGGTTAGAAGAATCTTTATCCCATAGGAGTTTCTCGGAAAAAATGCACTTTGCCATGATTGTCCTTTAGAAGTTTCAGACTCCTCCACCTGGCAAGATTTAAGTTTCTGGACTGAAATTCCTCATGCGAGCTTCTGTGATGCCGAACAAATATATGCAAGCAGAAAATGTTTTATTCTGAGAATGAAAATTCTGATGCAACACACATGCTAATTGTAAACACCCCAAATTTTCCCTCACTCATATCACACCATGGCTTGTGATCTTTCATTTTTGCATTAGCATAAGCATACCACCTCATATAGCATATTTGTTTCATTGCATAAGTTCAAGTTCATCTGCATCTAGGGTTTGTGATCTGAGCAATCCAAGATTCCATCTGAGCCATCCCAAAGGCCTCTAAGCTTTCCAAGAGGGTCCATGTGTGTTTTATCATCATATTATGTCCCTCAAAGTTCATGGAAGTCAAGATATCACAAGAACAGGCAAGGCATGGAAGTAGAGCTAGGGTTTTCACTACACAGATGACCAAAATTAGGGTTTTGGTTTTAGAGGCCTTAAATCCAAATTTTTGGGCCATTATTCTATCTATTGTTCTTAAGATGTTATAAGGATCATGTGTACCAAATTTGATGAAGAAATTCATTGTGGAAGTCATCTGTTCACTGGGTAACTTCCTGAGCAAGTTAAGTCAAAATCAGGGCATCTGAGGCCCCCAACAATGGAACCAAAGGGTCATTTTCATCAAATTGAAATTCTATGATCTTTATTTGATATTATAAGTGGTTGGAAGTTCACAGGATTGAAGAATTTTGAGCCATTTGAAAACTTGCAAAAAATGGAAATGACTTGTAATGGAAACTTTCCATTTTGGGAAAGTTTTTCAACCTCATCTTTCTCAACCAAAAATGCTTAAAATGAAAAATTCTTGGTCATGAAAGTTGTAGATTAGGTCTTTATCTTTTCAAAAAGTACAAGAACATGTCTTGATTCATCATAGAACTCAATATATGACCTTTCAAAGTTAGCAAAAATCCTAAAATTTCAAGTTTCATGCCAAAAAGGCTTTTTTTTGCAAAATCAAGTTTCAAGCACTCAAGTGACCTCTAATTGACTTCTGTACATCAACCAAACATGGTGCAATATTACAAGATCAAAATCTTGCCTTGGATCACAAGTTTCCATATGCCATTTTTCACAAAAATCTCAAAAGAGGGATTCTTGCAAGAATGAGCTCCAAGGCTTTGTATGACCTCTAACTTGTCTCAATGTACCATAACAACATTATGTAACATGCCATGACCAAAATTCAGTATTGAATAAGACACTTCCATGACCAAATGTTACAAAGTTCACAAAATGGCATTTATGCATAAACATTGTAAACTCTTGATCAAGGCAGTACAATTGCTTTCTAATGATCTAAGGGCCCTCCACAAAGTCAGCTGAGGCCAGACATGCCATAGAACCACTCCTGACATGACCCATGCTCATAGTACAACCAATGTTGACTTTTTGCAAAATCAACCATACCAATCAAGCTGAGCCACAACAACTCTCTGAACCAATCACAATTGTTTATACTAACCTCAAGCAATCCAAAACACACCACACACAAGCTGAAAACCTCCCACAAGTCAGGATTCACAAAAACCATCAAAAACCTTCCTCTCTTCGAATTTGCAAAAACAACCAACAAAAATCACAAACTCTTCCACCAATCAACTCATAATCATACCAGGATCATTTCCCACCCATCACCATAGGTTGAAACATCCCCAAACTCAAACACGATTTCTGCAACCTCAGAATTGAGACTCACAAACCAGCCACTCTAAGCTTCATTCAGCTTGCCAATAGTCTCAGGAGGTCAAAGGGGACTGGATTGCACAAGGGAGAGGCCCAGAAAGCTCAAGAACTGAAATTTCAACCTCAGGTAACCTCAAGAACTTTTTTTCCAGAAATGCGTTTTCATGTTATAGAAATGTTCCCCATGCTCCCCTGATCACACTGCACTTGTTATTTTTGAAAATGATGAAGAAATGAGCATGAACCGAATCTCTGAAATTTTTGACCTAAAAGAAGTTGGATTTGATTCATGCTGGTTTCTAGAAATAAATGAATTTCGTGCCTCTGGATTCTTGTTTGTTGTTGTTCATTGATCATTTCTGGAGAGTTTGATGCATTTTTGTGGTGTTTTGAGGGAACTCAGGTGAGGGTTGGCCGGAGAAGATGACCGGAGCTTAGCTCTGGTCACCTGAATTTGATTAGGGTTAATTAGGGTTAGTTTCCCAGTTTTAACGTGGACCATTGGATTGATTTTAATTTTGTGTTTGGATGGCCCAGATCTTGTCATTAAGCCCTAATTTAATTAATTAATTAAAATCTGGATTAATTAAATTAATTAGGTCATTTAGCCCAGAAGCCATCTGGACCATTAAAACGCGCGTGCAGTCAACATTCCCCCTAGGTTTGAATCTCAGCCCTTGGATTGACATACTTTCCCCTTTAATTCATTTTATTTCATTTTTATTCCATTTCTTTTGCATATTTAATTTAAAATATCAAAACTCATCACAAAAATATGAAACTTTGCATTTTTGTTTCAAATATTTTTCTTAACCTGAAGATGATTTTTATTTTATTTTTGCATTAAAAAAGTATTTTTTAAATATTTAAATGTTATTTTTAATTAATTAAAGTCTTTTAATTAATTAAAAATACATTTAGGTTTCTAAAAATCACCAAAAAAATCATGAATCATCCCATTGCATTTCGAAACATTTTCAAACTCTTCATATAAATTTATTTTTAGGTTTGATCATAGTTTGTGAATTTTCTTTGAATTAAGGGTCATTTAAATCATAGTTTTGAACCCTAACTTGAAAAAATCTTTTCTGCCTAACCAAGAAGAGTTTGAAGATGATTCTTTTTGCATTGTTTTGTGCATAGCATGTAGTTTATAGGTCATTTTTCTCATGAATTTATCTTGCATTTTCAAATTGATTTGCATTTTTCCCTTTTGAATCATCTAAAAACCCTAGAAACTTAGGAAATTCATAACTTTTGAGTGGTAAGGCTTCTGACCTTCTCCTTTGGGGTGTGAATTAGTGTGGAATTAGGGTTTGTTTGAGTGTGATTTCCAATTTTTATCATGTCATATGCTTCTGTTTTGATCATGTGCATCTCATACTTCCATATAACCCTAATTTTACATGTTCATTTGCATTCATCTTGGATATGCATCCATACATGAACTTGCCATGACATTTCTTGCATTCATATGTCATCTTAGACATCTTAGGACATGTTAGAATCATGCTTGATCATCTCTTCATTCATTTGCCATGATTTGCATTCATTTCATTTCATTAACTTTCATGAGTTTTCAAACTTTTAAGTATGCTTTCATCTCATCTCATCTTTGTATGATCATTCATATGAACTATATCTGGATGTGATGGCTCCTGGATGAGCTTTTGAATCAGGACATCCCTAAGGTCAAAGGAAGCATGCAATTCCTCAATTTTTTGTAGGAACACCCTTTCACTTCCCTGGCTTGTGATGGAATCAGTCTTAGTCCTCTTGATGTCAGCTCTCAGCTCTAACTCTTCTATCTCTTTCTGAGACTCCTCCAATGCTTGCTGATTCTTTGCTAGATATTGGAGGTGGCTATTCTCTTGGTGACGGGCCTTTTGAAGGAGCTTCCCTTGCTCAGCTAAAGAATCCTGGAGGGCTTTGATCTCTAACTGGTGCTAGACTTCCAACTCTTTCTGCTTCTTCAAGTTCTTTTCCCACTTTTCTTGCCATAAAGTAATAGCTTCATTAGCTTCATTCAACTCTTTCTTATCTTTCTGGCACTGGTCTGCCCTGTGAGTTTCAGCTAATCCCCTCTTTTTGAAATAAAGCTCTCTCTCATGAAAGTCCTGCTGCTTGAGCCTGACTATTTCATCAGCTTTGTGAGCTCTTTCTTCCAATTTTTGATTTTGCATTTTCAACTTCTGGCATGAATTGTAGGCTTCCTGATTCTCCAAACTGAGTTACTTAACCAGGGCTTCTAATTTTTGATATTCCTGAAGAGGCACTGAAGTTGTGGGTGTTACCTCCTTAGGGTAAAGAGGTAGTTCCTTAAAGAATGGGAGCAACAAAGTCTCCACACGATTTTCCAACAAGGTGGAAAAAGGATCATAAATCTTGGGATCTACTCTCCCAAAGTCTTTCTTCCCTTTCATCACTCTAACTTCCCAAGCTTTGGATGCTAGTAAGCTCATCTTTAGGTTACCTTCAACTGGAAAGTATAGTGACTCATTCACTTCTTCAATCAAAGGTACATCTCTCAGGGGATAGCCAAACTGTTTCCTGGATAAGATAGGATTGTAGCTGATCCCACCTTTTCTTCCTATCAAGGGCATATTTGGTAAACTCCCACAACTTACCAAGATCTCTTTGCCTACAAGATCTCTGTTGCATCCCCAAGCAATGTCAACTGAGGTTAAGCCCATTAATCTTTTGGACCACTTCCAAGATTGTTTCAAATCCTGAAAAGGCCCTGATTTAGGGATTTGCCTTACAAACCAGACAGCAAACAGGGGAGCACATCAATTCACATGTCCCTTTCTCTTCTCATTCCTGTGGTAAACCCTATAGTAAAAGTCACCTAGAAAAGTAGGCACTGGATTTCTTCTGACAAATATGGTGATGGCTTCCATGCTGATCAAACCCTTTTCACCTGGAAACAAACTGGTCCCATACACTATCAAAGCAAGCAAGGTACTGAACTTAGCCCATTTGTTTTCAGATGCCAGATCCTGAGCTTCCTTGATAAGAAAATCCAAGAAAAGTCCTTTACCTTTGGTGACATCCAGTCCTCTGCTAACCTTGGATAAATCCAAAAGAAAGGAATCAGCTATATCTTTGGGTGAAGGCATCTTCTCTAAGCCATAGTAAGGAGCAACATTTTTTATGGGAATTTTGAGGATGCTGGATATCTCTTCTAATGTGGGAGCCAAGATGTAGTCAGGGAAAACAAAGACCCTCAGCTGTGGATCATAGAACTGCAGTAGAGAATGCAAGCTATCCCTCTGGTCAATGGTTGGCTTATTCACATAGTCTAGGATTTTTCCAAACTCTTTTCTAAAATCATCAAGCACTTTGTCACCCATCAAGCTAATTAACTTCTGAATACCATCTGTTTCTGGATGTGGGAAAGTATAATGGACATTTCTCTTTCTTGGAATCTCCATGTTGAAGTAGCAAATATGACCAGGAATAGGAGGTAATGAACCCT
The DNA here is from genome assembly GCA_963966055.1 of Lathyrus aphaca. Lineage (NCBI taxonomy): Eukaryota > Viridiplantae > Streptophyta > Magnoliopsida > Fabales > Fabaceae > Lathyrus > Lathyrus aphaca. Next base: position 421,871,447 of record OZ014520.1, read on the forward strand.
GAGAATAAAAAGAACACAAATGATTAATGATGTCATGATGTTATGCAAGGCAAGGCATGTGATCAGTGATGTGTCTGTGTAGTGAATCAGGTAATCAAGTGTTTGTGCAAGGCCACAACATCATCACAAGTATCTCTCTGATCAGGAGTTCATGATTTCAGAATCCATAATCAACAGAACAAGATCATATCACTGAAGCATGTTGGAATAGTGGGTATGTTGAAGTTTTAGGGTTCCTGAAAACCTGTAAACCCCTACCCATCTCACGGGTGTGCTACTCGGGTTATACATCACAGACTCTCAAAGCCGAATAGCAATAATACGTTCATCATCTCCGAGAAATGGCTCATGACCAAATCAGGGAATAGGTTTGGCATTATGTACTACTCAAGGAGGTCTCAGCTGAGTCCAAGGAAACAAGCATCCCTCATAAGTTCTCAGCCTCAAGCACTGAATCGAGAAACAATAGTACATTCATCCCAAAGGGTACAATACTATCGTCATATGAACAGTTTGCTTTAACTGGATTCCTATGAGAGAACCAGGTCATCCTATGCAAGTTTCCAGTGGGCCCTCAGATGCAAGTGGGTTTGCCAACAAATGTGGTCTGCCACGTCATCACTAGAGTGGGATGTTTCCACAAAGGTTCTCAATGATCGGTCCCTTGACTGCACATAACTATCAAGGTTGTGTATTTCCCCAGAAAGATTTTGGCATCAATACATTTCTAAGAAGGTCGCAAGTCAAGGCGTGGAACTCACTAATACCAACATAGCAAGATTCCATGAAGCCAAAGTGGAACCACTCTAAATCCTAGGTGCACTCAAGCCTGGTATTTGACTTATCTCATAGTAACAAAACCCATCCCATAGAAAAATGAAACCAGCACAGTCCAGTATATGATGCATGTGAAAATAAATATTGTAAGCAGTAAATAAATGCTATAAAATAAACTGTAAAATGAAACAATAAATAAACACACAACAACACACATATAAACACCCAAAGGAAAAAAAACAAACAGGTGCTAGGATTGACTCTATAAGGGAAACCAAAGATTCTGGGTTCAATCCCCAACAGAGTCTCCAGCTGTCGCTCCCAGGATTTTCATCCTAGTACAAACGCGAAAGTGGCGCGGAAAAGGTAGAGTCACCAGCCATGCATTTTTATCCTGAAGGAACGGGAAAGGTAATGCTGCACAAACCCGAGGAAGAAGGAAAGGACAAGGTCCTGCAAACCTAATATCTGGGTTCGGGAGTCGGTTATGGCCTGGGGAAGGTATTAGCACCCCAGACCGTCCGCTGTACCCGACGGGATCCACACTTGTTTGTTTGTTTCAAATGGTGAGAAATAAACTGCTGCTAAACAAATGAATTGCTAACTGGAATTGGAACTGAAATGAGAAATGGGTTGAAAAAGAGAACAAAAAGAAAGGAGGAAATGTAGGGAAAATAAAGAATATGCTCGAATGGGCCCTACCCCACTGCCTACATACCTCATCGGGAAAATGAGGATTAGAGTCTACGTAGTTCACCTAACTAGGCGGGAATTATTTGTTTGTATTTTTTATGGCTAGAACTACGTATGTCTATGCTCAGGTGTTGCAGGCTCGTCTAGTACGAGTGCGTTTACCGTCTTGCATGCAAGACAAGTCGTCGCGAGTTTGCGTTCAAAATTAATGAGATGAGAAGAGAAGTTCCTGCAGGACAATCGCTTATTGTTTGTTATTTGCTTTTTAAGAGTTTGTATGAATTTGGCACAAGGAAGTGAATTCAAACTCTCTTCCATGTGTAAACGCCCCAAATTTACCCTCACTCATTCACACCATGGCTTGTGATATTTTCATATGCATAAGTTCAATCACATCATCTCATATTGCATATTTGCTTCACTGCATTGTTTCAAAGTCATCTGCATCTAGGGTTTGTGATCTGAGCAATCCAAGAGCTTCTTGAGCCACTCCAAAGGTCATCAATCACTTCAAAGGGGTCCATGTATGTTCAAGCATCATATTATATCCCCTCAAAGTCAAGAATGTCAAAAAATCACAAGAACTGGGAATGGCATGGAAGCAGAGCCAGGTTTAACTGCACATATGACCTAGAATTAGGGTTTTGGTTTCAAAGGCCATAACTCCAATTTTTTTGGCCATTCTTGTTTCTATTGGTCTCTATATGGTATAGGGATCATGCATATCAATTTTCATGAAGAAACTCAATGGGGAAGGCATCTGATCAAGAGTTGACTTTTTGAGCAAGTCAGTGTAAAATTAGGGCATCTGAGGCCCTCAATGACCCAACCAAAGGGTGTTCTTCATCATTTTGATGGTGTATTGATCTTTATTTGATCATAAAATATTTTATAAGTTCACAAAATTGAAGAATCTCAAGCCATTTGCAAAGTTGACTTTTTGGGAAAATGACTTGTAATGGAAACTTGCCATTTTGGGAAACTTTTTCAACCCTTGCTTTTTGATTCAAAAATGCTTCAAATGGGAAAACTTTGGTCATGAAAGTTGTAGAATGGATCATTCCCTTTTCAAAAAGTACAAGAACTCATTCTAATTCATTTTGGATCAAAAGTTATGGCTTGTCAAAGTTGGGAAAAATCACATAATTTGAAGTTTTCTACCAAAGAGGCATTTTGCAAAATGGTATGATCAAGTGTTCTAAAGGCTTCAAATGTGTACAAACTCTTCACAACATGATCACATGACCTCTAAAGATCATAATTGGCCCAAGAATATTGCATTTTGATGCCTTGAATCTCATGAATTTCCAAAGTGGCCAAACTTTGGGAAATTTGCAAAACACCTCATAAACTTCATGCAACTTGCTGAATCATCTCAAATCAAATTCCATGGTTCTCCCTAAACTCAGCTGAGCAAGCCATGCCCCTATCTCAGCCTGCCACTTGCCCATACCTCCAAGTACAACTTTCTTGACTTTTTGCAACTTGACCCATACCAATCACAACAGTCCACACCAACTCCTCTGACCTCTCTAGTTGTGATAAGTGGACCAAAGCCAGCATAACACACCACACACACAAGCCTGAAATAGATCATAAGCCATAGTTCCAAGTTTATGCTTCATATGCAACTTCCTTCGAAACACACTCCACAAGCATCAAACATTCAAACAAACTTCACAAAACATCTCAGCATACTCTCCTGATCATTTCCCTGCCCTCACTTTGCCCTAAAACCTCCTGAAATCAAAACACGATTTCTCTCCTTCACTGAACAGAACTCACTCAGTCTCTCAAACCATCCAAAAGAAACTCCAACCAAGCATTGCAAGCTTCTCAGGAGGTCCATTAGAGGCATTTTGGATCAAAGGGCCAGCCAGAAAGTTCCAGAAATCAAAGCTTCAGTTCAGGTGAGCTCAAGAACTTTTTTTTCCAGAAACATGTTTTTAAGTTCCTAAATGGTTCTCCATGCTTCACTGATCATGTTGATATGTTTTGTTTTGAAAATGGTTGAGTTTTGAGTATGTATGCTTCTTCTGAAATTTTTTGACCTAAACCCCTTTTGATTCGATTCACCTTGGATACGAAAAATAAATGCGTTTTGTTTGTTGATTCGTGTTGTATGATGTGTGGGGATGGATTCTGGGCAGAGAGATTAGGTTTTAGGGTGAGGGTCTGGCCGGAGAAGACGACCGGAAGTCTTCTCCGGCCACCTGAAAGTGATTAGTGCATTAATGAGGATTAGGGCTCAGTTTGAATATGGGCCCTTAATCTGGTTGACTAAGTCAATCTCCCCCGCGCGTGTGTGGTCCAGATTTGTCATTAAACCCTAATTCAATTTAATTAGTTTAATTAATTAGGTTTAAATTTAAATTTTCCAGAAGTAATCTCAGCCATCCATGAGCGCGCGCAGTCTTTCCCTCCACCTTGAGTTTGAATGCTGGCCCTTGATTGCGTTGACTCTCCATTTTATTCATTTTAATTTCTTTTCTTTTCATTTCTTTTCCATTTTTTATTTAAAATAACAAAAAATGTTTAAAAATTATGAAAATTTTTGTCAACATTTTCATTATTTTTCAGAACACAAAAATATTTTTATTTTTATTTTTTGCATTAAAAATTATTTTTAAATCATTTAAAAGATTATTTTTAATTAATTAATGAAAATTAATTAATCAAAAATACTTTTAGGTATTTAAAAATCACAAAAAAATTCATGTAGCATTTAAAAACATTTAGAAACATTGTCCAACTCTCAAACCAAATTTCTTTTTTGTTCTTGATGCCTTTTGATCATTTTCAATGGAATTAAATTCATTTCAAGGCAATATTTTGTGACAAACTTCAAAAATTCATTTCTGTCTAACCATTGAGAGTTGGACAATGATTCTTTTTGCATTGCATCTTGCATAGAATGTAGTTTATAGGATTAAATTGGCATGAATTGATCTTGCATTTCCCATTTGTTTTGCATTTTTATTGATAAGGTACCTTAAAACCCTAGCAATCTTAGGAAATTCATAACTCTCAAATAGGTTAAGAGTTGGATCCCCTCCTTTGGGCAGTGAGTTTGTATAGGTCTAAGGTTCCTTTGATTGCATTTTCAAATTTTTATCATGTCATTTGCTTCTGGTTTTGGATTTTTGCTTTGTATGTTGCATATAACCCTAATTCATGCTTTCCTTTGCATCCATCTTCCATTTGCTTGCATACCATGACTTGCCATGACATTTTGTGCATTCATTTGATTCATAACACATCTTAGGACATATTAGAATCATGTTTGATCATTGCATCTTTCATTTGCCATGTTTTGCATTCATATCATTTCATAAACTTTCATGAATTTTCATGGTTCAAAGCATGCTTCATTTGCATCCTCATCCTTGTGTGATCATCCACAGCTCTTGACATGTGTTTGCATCATCCCTTTACATCATTTGCATCATGTGTATGATTCTGACTTTGGCCTTTGCCCATCCATATGCATTGTTTCATCTCATTTCTTCCTTTATGCGTCTTGTACTAACTTTTCAGGTTAATGGTAAGTTTGTTTGGGAGGTGGATTTGCCTTCACCTCCTACCTCTTATCACCTCATCATTTTGCATCCTTGCTGAATTTTTACTTGACTTTGAGTGAGCTTGCTCACTTGTGCCTCTCTTCCCTCTTTTCTCTTCTCATCTCATCCCTTTTTTATCTTGCTTCTCCTTGGTGGCTTCCTTGAAGATTTCTCCTCTTAAGCCTCACAAACCCTAGGACTTCCAAGCATGATAACATTTTAGGATTGTTTAGTCCCCTTTATACTTTTACCTTTGTGTCTCTTTGAGTCTTCTCTTCTCATCTCATAATAAGGGACTAAACCCTAAAGGCTTTAAGGCTTTGTGATTAAGCTTATGCCTGCATCCTTCTATTAGGATGGAGTGTATAACTTTAATCCTAAGTGTTAAACCCTTAATGTGTTTAAATACTTTAATCAATTCACTTAATAATCATCAAGACATCAAGCTTGTAACTTGGGCCTTGCATTATGGTTCTAATTCTTCCTTAATTGGTTAAGAAGGACTAACCCTAGTGTTAATGGACAAGTCCCCCTCAAGTTGTCTTACAAATCATAAAACTCACTTCTTCATCTTACCATTAACTAAAATCCACTTAATAAAGGCTTTGTTTTGTCATGAGGTTAATCCCTAATCATGGATTAAGTTGAGGAGTTTTCCTCAGCTTAAACATTCTCATCTATTATCCTTCTATTAGGATGGTATAATGAGTCTGTTTAATCCCTGATTATGGCTTAGTCTCATTACTTAACACTAAACAAAAACAACAAAAACATCTAAATAATCACAAGTAGGTTAATGATCTTAATCCTACATCATGGTGATTAAGTGTGAGATGCTGACTTCACACTTAAGGTATTCTCATTACCCCTAATCAGAGGGAGGATGTGATGAGTTTACTAACCCATTGGTTTAGGCTTAAGCTCATTAACTTATGACAAACTTCAAAAAGCAATAAAAGACTGAAAATACAAAAAAACAAACAATAATCGTCTCCTCCGGGATTCTCTTCTCATCATCTTCATTCATAAACGAGAACTTGCTTCTTCCGTCTAATGCAAGACCGTTTGCACCTGAGCCAGACAGGTCATACACTTGAGCATAGACAAGTAAGCAGTTCACAAGTCAATTTATCTTTCAGTCTCTTTGAGTCGAACTACGGTGTTCTGACTTCCTCATTGCACGAGAGGATACGTAGGCATAACTTAACAGTTATCGAACAAAAGTCTCTGTATATTCCCCATCTGTCCAGCTTTATTCTTTTAGCCTCATGATCTTGAGCATTTCATTCTTGTTCTTACACCGACACTTCACTTATACACTTCACTTCTTTTACACTGACACTTGCATTCTTTCCAGCTTTGATACACAGATTGCACTGACACTACCCCTTTAAAACACAAATCTTTTAAGCGTGGATCCCGTCGAGTACGACGGACAATCTGGGTGCTAATACCTTCCCAGGTTGTAACCAACCCCCTTTCTCAGTCTCTCTGGTTCGCAACCGTCTTATCCATATCTTTCTAGGTCTATGCAGCATTACCTTTCCTCCGGGATAAAAATGCCTAGCTGGTGACTCTTTTCTTTTCTGAGTTCACTCCTGTGTGTTCTCATCCCTCTTTCGCCGACCGTTCGCGTCTGTACCCCTTCTGACCTTTGGGTGTCATTTGGTGGGAGCGACAGCTTGGCGACTCTGCTGGGGAACCTTATACTGTAACCAGGGCTTCTGGTTCTTTTTGTGGGTTCCTCCTAGCGCTTGTTTGATTTGTGTTTACGAGGGTGTTATGTGCTAATTGTGTTTGTATATTTGTATTTATTTTACTGCTTTATGTACATTTATTTATTGCTTTCTTTACAGCTTTATATATCATACTGTCATACTGTTATCTGGCTGGATCTGGTTTTTGTTTTCATGGGTGGGGGTTTGCTGAGAGTTTAAGGTCTTATACCTGGGACCTTAGTGACACCTAGGCTAGAGTGGTTCATGTTCTTTCCCATTCCATTTCGGTCTGGTGCGGGAATATGAAACACGGTTCAGATATGGGTTTTTTCTTGAGAACTCTGTGCTACAGATCTCCTGTAGTGCTAGGGCTATCTGGGAAGCCTGCTAAGTCTGGATGACCTTTACTATGACCTTCAGAAACTGAGGTGAATTAGAGGAGGATCTTTTATGGTTATTGTAAAAATTGTACCTCCAGGTTAGAAGTGTTTACACTTCTCATAACTGATCCAAGTCTGAGGATCCTTGTTTTAGAACATCACCTGTGAGGGGGGTTGGGCTGTTTACAGGTTTGCAGGTACCCTTGACCACAACATACACTGTTACTTTGTTTTGATTAAGAGTACTCCATTTTAGGACAGTTCTTGTGATTTAACCCTGGACATGTGACTCTTTATTTGAGTCCCCCACCTTGGTTACTGGACTTCTGAACCTCCATCTGGACTTCTTGAACATACATGGACCTTCATATCAAGACAGTTAATCAGATCCATCTTGATCACAAACCCTTGCATATCATTTGCATACATCATCATTGCATCATTTAACATTTGCTTATTTGTTTTTCAGGGTATCCATATTACATTTGGCTTGGTTTTGACCCCTTCATCTGCATAGACCCCTGTTCATCAGCTATCTGCCTCAGCTATCTTCATCAGCTGCCTACTTCAGTTACTTTCATCATCATCCTCAGCCTATCAGTGGCTCACTTCTAGTATCAGTCTTCATCATCAGCATTTGTCTCAGCTCTTCATCAGCAGTCATGGCACCCAAGAAGAGCAACATTTCATATCATTTCTTTGAGCTTGTGCTGACTGGCATCAGACAGGTTCAGGCACTTATCACTCCAGACCATATCCCATTATTCAGAGAACATTATGGAAGCATCCTTGATATGGTTATGGACCTAGACCCTTCTCAGAGGAGCTTGATCCACACTTGCCTACAGTTCTATGATCCTCCTTTGAGATGCTTCACTTTCCAGAACTTTCAGCTAGGACCTCTGCTGGAGGAGTTTTCATCACTGATTGGAGTACCTGTCAGGGGTGGTATCCCCTTCAACCCAGAGATGGCTTCTCCCAGCAATGAAGAAGTGGCAAAGGCACTGTATTTGGAACCTATTCTGATTGAGCAGAACATGACTACAAAGGCTGGAATTCCTGGCCTACATTTAGACTTTCTGACTTCTCAGGCTATCTTAAAGGCCTCCTTGGGTGAATGGAAGGCAGTTTGTGCATTGTTAGCCCTCAGTATATATGGGGTTATACTTTTTGCAGATGAGCCCAAGTTTATCAGCAAGAATGCTATTCACCTCTTCCTTTGAGGAACCCAGTGCCCACCTTACTGGGAGATTTCTATTATTCTGTTCACCAAAGGAATGAGAAGCAGAGAGGGAGATTGGTGAGATGCTGTGCTCCTCTATTTCACACTTGGATGCTTAAACACTTACCCAAGACTGATGCCTTCTTGAACCCTCACCAACAGAAGAATTGGGCTAGGAGACTTATTGCTTTAACTTCAGATGACATCAGGTGGTGTACCCAGAGCACCAAAGGAAGGGACATGATTACTAGCTGTGGGCAGTTCCCCAATGTACCTCTGGTAGGAGTGAAGGGTTGCATCAACTATAACCCTTTGCTGTTCAAAAGGCAATTGGGCTATGCTTTGGTTCACCCTCCTAGAGTACAAGACTTGGCTGAAACCCTTTATTGTGAGATAAAGCCTAATCTAGCTGTTGTCAGACAAGCATCCTGGGCTTGGGACAACATCCAGACCAAAGGGATGGCCATCCTTGGGAGATGCAACAATGTGGCTTCAGCTCAGTATTATGAATGGTCTCATGCTAGGGCTCAGATTTATGGGATGCCTTTCACCATTGAGGATGCACCTGGACCATCCACAGCACCACCTCCAGCCACTGTCAGCCTGGAAGAATTTGAGAAGCTAAAGGAGAGGAATGAGAATCTGTCTCAAGCTCTGAAGAAGACCCTCTGGGAGAGGAGTGATGGTCGTCTAGACATTGAGAGGTTGGAGAAGCTTAAGGTGGAGCATCTAGCCAAGATTGAGAAAGCAAAGGACTACATCAAGAAATCAAGAGCAGGAGAGCAAATTTTGAAGAATGCCTGTAAAGAGGCCCAGTTTCAGAAGGCTAGGACTGATCTCTATCTGAAAGAAAGTCAAGCTAGGTGGGTCAGGATCACTGAAGCTCGCACTCAGGAGGATAAGAGAACTCAAGCTAGGATCGAGCAGCTAGAGGCTAGTGAAAGGAAACAACAGGAGGCTTTGCTGGCAGCCCAGAAGGAAATCTCAGAATTGAAACTTAGGGCTGGTGTGAAGAGGTCAAAGGACCAAGATAGACACAAGAAGCTGATCGCTGCTATCGCCACTAGGAACCTTCTTATCAGAAGCATTACAGAGCATCCAGCTGGTCCTGTAACTGAAGCACTTCTGAAGGAAGTAGAGGAGGATGAGTTTGGCTTAGACGTTTGACTTCTTTGCTTGTTGTTATTTCCATTCCATGTACTTTTCCTTTTATGTTGTATTTTGACCCCTCAGAGGGCATGTGCTGTAAAAAACAAACTATGTATGATCCACCATTTGTAATGTATTTGTCAGTTTGTTTCATTAAGTCTCTTTCTCTCAAGCAACATCAAAGCATCTTCCCCAAGGTCTGGAAAGGTCAAAACCAAGCGCCAAGCCGGATACCTTGGAAAATAAATAAGCATACTGCATTGCATGCTAACTTTTGTTTTGTTTTGTAGGTTTTTGTTTTGTTAGTTACTAACTATGGTTGTGGTTCAGGAATTATTGCTCGCCGTCGGGTGTTCCCTCTCAACCGTCCACACAGATATCCTACTCGCAACAACCTTCCTGGTATCCAGATGGACCAAGTACATCAAGAGCTGACAGAGGTCAGAACCCAGATGGTTAATGAAAGGCTGGAGATGAGAAAACAAATGACCCAGTTCATGGAAGTAATGAATGGCTTGGCCCAAAGCCAAGAGAGATTGAGGGCATTGGTAGAAAGGCAAACCCCGGAAGAACCTCCCCTGGGAACTGGAGGAACAAGTAACAATGAGAGGGGTCAGCCTCATGTTAACCCACCAGTATATGGGCCTCATCTACATCCGGAAGTCAACATCCCGGGTATTGTGCAAGGAAATACTACTGGAGGAAGAGTCTTACAGGAAGACCCCCAGGAAGAACAGTTCACTGTGATGGGAGCTGGGGATGAAGTCTATGATAGGAGGCTTGATGAAATTGCTGAGAAATTGAGATCTCTGGAGTCTCAAAATTCCCTAGGTTTTGATGTCATGGATATGGGGTTAGTAGATGGGGTAAGGATTCCCCACAAGTTTAAACCCCCGTGCTTCGAGAAGTACAATGGAACTTCTTGTCCACGAACTCACTTGCAGTCCTTTTTGGGGAGGCTTAAGGCATACACCATGGATGAAAAACTATGGATGTTTTACTTTGAAGATAGCTTGACTGGAGCTTCAAGGGAATGGTACTCTCACTTGACCAGAGCTACTATCAGATGCTGGAAGGACCTAGCTGAAGCTTTCATCAGACAGTACCAATACAACTTGGACATGGCTCCTAACAGGACCCTTTTGATGGGAATGTCTCAGTCCTCCAGAGAAAGCTTCAGGGAATATGCCCAGAGGTGGAGACAGCTTGCTGCTGCTGTCCAACCACCCATGTCGGAAAGAGAAATGGCCGACATGTTTATGAATACGCTGCAAGGAACATATATTGATAGGCTAGCTGCCTTTTCTTCCACCAGCTTCGCTGACGTAGTCATAGCTGGAGAAAGAATTGAGAGCCTTCTGAAGATGGGCAAAATTACTAATAATGGTGCAAGTTTGTCGAGTAATCCCAGGAAGCCTTTTGTGGGACCTAGAAGAACCGGTGAGACTAATGCCATTCATGCCAACAGGGGCAGACCTCAGTATGTTCATAGGTCAGTGGCAGCTGTCACTATTCCAGCTCCGATTCCTCAGCAACCAGCATATCAACCACCACAACAACCACACTATCATTAGCAAGTTCAGTATCCGCCACAGAGAAACTACAACAACAACAACAACAATCAACAGCAAAGACCCTTTCAGCAAAGACCATCACAGGCAAATAGGGTGATTGACCCTATCCCCATGCCTTATGCCGCTTTATTGCCACAGCTCCTGAAACTCAACTTGATTGAATTAAGGACATTGGCACCACCAGATCCCTCCAGTCTTCCAAGAAACTACGATGTCAACGCCAGGTGTGCTTTCCATTCCAATGCACCTGGCCATAACACAGAGAAATGCAGGGCTTTACAAATGAAGGTACAAGACTTGGTGGATTCTAAAGCTCTAAACTTTGCACCCCCTCCAAATGTCAACAAGAATCCCATGCCCAATCACGGAGGGCCAAGAATTAATGCCATTGAGGAAGACAAGCCATCTTTCTTAATCACCAGTGTTGGGCAGATTCGGACACCTCTGGTAGAAATTAAAGCTCAGCTTCTAGAGTGCCAGATGTTCCCCGGGTGTGAGCTCGGTTGTGGGTACTGCAACATTTCGGTCAACGGGTGTGATAACTTGAGAAGCGGCATAGATGGTCTTATCAAAAGCGGTATACTTCAGATCACAACAACGACTCCTACAAATTCAGCAATCCCTCTAACAACAATTCCTGACTCTTCTACAACTGCAACAACAATCATTCCGACCAATTCATCGATATCATCAACAATGACTTCGTCCATCACTTCAGCAAACCAGATGTCAACAACCATTTCTTCTACAACATCAGCACCCATTTATTCAACAGAATCTTCTACAACGCCAACAGATATCTCAGCAGTCACCATTTATTATGATCCAGCATATGTTCCTCCAAACAACAATTTTCAACAACAAACAGTGGCACCTCCTGCCAGGTCACCAGTCACCATCTACTACGATCCGCACACCATTTCAGTACCCTCCTCTGCAACAGTCAGTCCAGTTACCATCACAGTACCTGGACCCGTTCCATATGAAAGCAGCAATGCCATACCTTGGCATTATGGCTCTGACCTCTACTGCAATGGGGAGAAAATCACTTTGGACTCTTCAACTTCTTCTCCACAGATTGATAATGTTGGGGGAGGCGGAGGCTTCACCAGAAGCGGACGCCTTTTTGCCTCACAAACTCAAAGACCTAATGCCGAAGCAGAAGCTGCTGCCAAAGCAAAGGGGAAAAGTGTGGTGCCTGAAGAACAAATCATCAAAGAAACTCAGAAGACATCTTTTGAGCAAGATGTAGACGAGTTTATGAGGATTATAAAGAGAAGTGATTATAAGGTGGTGGATCAGCTTCACCAAACTCCCTCAAAGATCTCCATATTATCCCTGCTGGTGTGTTCTGAAGCTCACAGGAATGCATTATTGAAAGTCCTGCACGCAACATACGTGCCAGAGGAGATCACCGTTAATCAGCTAGAAACTGTGGTGGCAAATGTCAACACCAGTCATGGACTGGGCTTCACCAATGCTGACTTAACAACTGAGGGGCGTAACCATAACAAGGCTTTACACATCACTCTAGAATGCAAGGGTGATGTTCTATCCCATGTACTGGTGGATACTGGGTCATCACTCAATGTCCTACCAAAGAAAGCCTTGGTGAAGCTGGAGTATGATGGCTTGGCATTGCGTCCGAGTAATTTGGTGGTAAGAGCATTTGATGGCTCTAAGAGATCAGTGCTAGGGGAGATTGATCTGCCAGTGATGATTGGCCCGCAGACCTTCAAAATTACCTTCTATGTGATGTACATTCAGCCGGCCTACAGCTGTTTGTTGGGTAGACCTTGGATCCATGCCGCTGGCGCAGTTACGTCTACCCTTCACCAGAAGCTGAAATTCGAGTGGGAAGGCCAGATTATCACCATCTGTGGTGAAGAGGACATCTTTGTTAGCCATCTGGCTACATACAAGTACATTGAGATGGATGGAGAAATCCATGAAACCATGAGCCAGGGATTTGAGGCCCTGAACATAAATGAAGCATCTGCTGTACTGGGAACCTCCATGACATCTTATCAGCAAGCCAGGAAGGTTGTTGAAGAGGGGACTGCCCAAGGCTGGGGCAAGCTGCTACCTGTGGAGAAGAAGGAGGACAGATTTGGGTTGGGTTACAAACCAACTCAACAAGATCAATCAGAGGCTGCCAAGAAGCCCAGTTTTGTCAGCGGGGAATGCTCACCCCAGATGCAGTGAACAACTTGGAAGATGAGTCGGAGGATGAACGCAACCTTGAGAGCTGGATACGTCCAAGGATCCCAGGGAGCCGTATCTCAAACTGGTCTTCCCAGGAAATTATAAGGGTTACTTCTGCAGAGTAATTATTATTTCCTGTATATTTTAAGCATGCATCAAGTCTTGCATCTTGCCCAAGATGACAAGACTCATTTTGTAACCGGGTCATCTTGTAATTTTTGTGCAAACAGATCAATCAATGAATATCGGACATCTTTTGCAAATGAGTCTTTTTCTTTCCCGCTCACTGTTTTTCATTTTTCTTTTTGTACAAAAATAAAATGGCAATGTTTTCCAAAATGACAACTTCATTTCACCTTTTTCTAAACAAGGTTAAAATCAATCACTAAAATGAACAATCTAAACCCTTGCAGAGAGTGCCTTTCAGACTGCACCGACAACATCACAGCTATGACTTCGTATGACTTTGACAATCCAATCAATCAAGCTGATGAAGGGGTTGAAGAAGATTATGAGCTTCCTAAAGAGCTAGCCAGGTTGTTAAGGCAAGAGGAGAAGGCTATCACTCCTCATCAGGAGGAAATTGAAACAGTTAATCTTGGTACGGAAGAAGACGTGAAAGAAGTTAAGATCGGGGCCTGCTTACAAGACTCAGTGAAAGAGCAACTGATTGACATGCTTCGGGAATATGTGGATATGTTTGCTTGGTCTTATCAGGATATGCCAGGGTTGGACACCAATATTGTCATGCACAAGCTGCCACTGAAAGAAGACTGCCCGCCAGTTAAACAGAAACTACGCCGTACTCGCCCAGATATGGCAATGAAGATTAAGGAAGAGGTACAAAAGCAATGGGACGCCGGGTTCCTTGCTGTGACTAGCTATCCGCCGTGGGTTGCTAATATTGTACCTGTGCCTAAGAAAGACGGCAAAGTGAGAATGTGTGTTGACTACCGAGATCTGAACAGAGCCAGCCCGAAAGATGATTTCCCTTTACCTCACATTGATGTATTGGTGGATAACACGGATCAGTTCTCGGTATTCTCCTTCATGGACGGATTTTCAGGATACAATCAGATCAAGATGTCACCTGAAGACATGGAGAAGACAACTTTCATCACACCCTGGGGCACGTTCTGTTACAAGGTGATGCCATTCGGACTGAAGAATGTTGGTGCCACTTATCAACGGGCTATGGTGACATTATTCCACGACATGATCCATAAAGAAATCGAATGTTATGTGGATGACATGATTGCCAAGTCCCTCACAGAAGAAGACCACCTGGTGAATCTTTTGAAGTTATTCAAGCGTTTGAGGAAGTACCAACTGAAGTTAAACCCCAACAAGTGCACATTCGGGGTGCGATCTGGTAAGCTGCTGGGATTTATCGTAAGTGGAAAAAGGGATTGAAGTTGACCCTGATAAAGTCAAAGCCATTCAAGAAATGCCTGCACCGAAATCTGAAAAAGAAGTTTGAGGGTTTCTAGGTAGATTGAACTACATTTCACGGTTCATATCTCACCTTACAGCAACCTGTGAGCCTTTGTTCAAGTTGTTAAGAAAGGAACAAACGGTCAGGTGGAACGAAAACTGCCAAAGGGCTTTTGACAAGATCAAGGAATACTTACAAGAGCCTCCAATCCTTATGCCTCCAGTTGAAGGAAGACCTCTGATAATGTACTTGACAGTATTAGAAGAGTCAATGGGATGTGTGCTGGGCCAGCATGACGAGTCTGGTCGAAAAGAGTATGCAATTTACTACCTAAGCAAAAAGTTTACCGACTGTGAACAACGTTATTCACTGCTCGAGAAAACTTATTGTGCTTTAGCGTGGGCTGCTCGCCGACTGAGACAGTATATGTTGACCCACACTACCTTGTTGATCTCAAAGATGGACCCAGTTAAGTACATTTTTGAGAAGCCAGCACTTACCGGACGGGTTGCAAGATGGCAAATGATCCTCACAGAATATGACATTCAGTACACATCTCAGAAGGCCATTAAGGGCAGTGTATTGTCTGATTATCTTGCCGAGCAACCTATTGATGATTACCAGCCTATGAGATTTGACTTCCCTGATGAAGACATCATGTTCATAAAAGCGAAAGATCGTGAAGAGCCTATTCACACTGAAGGGCCTGACCCAGAAAAAGAATGGACTATGATGTTTGATGGGGCTGTTAATATGAATGGTCGTGGTGTTGGTGCAGTACTCATTACACCTAAGGGAGTTCACATGCCTTTCTCGGCAAAACTCACTTTCAACTGCACTAACAACGAAGCTGAATACGAAGCTTGCATTATGGGTCTTGAGGAAGCCATTGACCTCAGGATCAAGACTTTGACGGTATTCGGAGATTCAGCTCTGGTAATCAATCAAACCAACGGCAAATGGTACACTCACCAGGATCATCTGATACCTTACAAGGATTATACAAGGAGGTTATTGACTTTCTTTACAATGGTCAAGCTTGAGTATATCCCTCGGGACGAGAATCAGTTTGCAGATGCTCTGGATACCATTTCATCAATGATCAAAGTTCAAGCTGCCAACTTTGTGCCTCGGATTTCAGTGTCCAGACTTGACAGACCAGCATATGTATTTGCAGCAGATGTTGCCAAAGATGATAGGCCTTGGTTCCATGACATTAAGTGCTTCTTGGAGGATCAAACATACCCACCTGGGGCATCTTCCAATGATAAGAAGACTTTGAGAAGGCTTGCTGGTAGTTTCTTTCTGAATACTGATGGTTCCCTGTACAAGAGAAACTTTGATATGGTACTCCTCAGATGCGTTGATAAGACAGAAGCAAACTTGTTAATGCACGAAGTGCACGAAGGATCCTTTGGTACCCATGCAGGAGGGCATGGCATGGCTAAAAAGTTGCTGAGATCGGGCTACTACTGGATCACAATGGATGCCGACTGTTGTGCCTATGCCAGAAAATTCCATAAATGCCAGATCTATGCGGATAAGGTGCACGTGCCTCACAATCCTCTGAATGTGATGTCTTCACCCTGGCCCTTTGCCATGTGGGGCATTGATATGATTGGCAAGATTGAACCGACTGCTTCAAACGGCCACAGATTCATCCTGGTTGCTATTGACTATTTTACCAAGTGGGTTGAAGCAGCTTCCTATGCAAATGTTACAAGGCAAGTGGTAGCCCGATTTCTGAAGAGAGATATCATCTGTCGATATAGAGTGCCCGAGCGAATCATTACTGACAATGGTTCCAACTTAAACAACAAAATGATGGCAGAGCTATGCCGGGACTTCAAGATCCAACACCACAATTCTTCTCCTTACAAGCCAAAGATGAATGGCGCTGTTGAGGCAGCTAATAAGAATATCAAGAAGATTGTACAGAAGATGGTAGTCACCTACAAAGACTGGCATGAAATGCTACCATTTGCCTTGCATGGGTACCGTACATCAATCAGGACATCCACTAGGGCAACACCGTATCAGCTTGTTTACGGTATGGAGGCAGTCCTACCTGTTGAAGTTGAATTACCCTCCCTGCAGGTATTGATGGATGTTAAATTGAATGAAGCAGAATGGGTCCGATCCCGATAGGAACAACTGAGTCTGATTGAAGAGAAAATATTGGCTGCAATCTGTCATGGGCAGCTATATCAGAAAATAATGAAGAAAGCCTTCGATCAGAAAGTTAGGCTCCGAGAGTACCAAGTAGGAAATCTTGTGCTGAAAAGACTCCTCCCTCCTCATACGGACCACAGGGGCAAGTGGACTCCAAACTATGAAGGACCATTCGTAGTGAAGAAAGTTTTCTCCGGTGGAGCACTCATGCTCAGTACTATGGATGGTGAAGACTTCCCGTCCCCTGTGAATTCAGATGCAGTTAAAAAATACTTCGCATAAAATGACCCGCTGGACACAAAAACAGAATGTGAGTCCAGGCAAAAATAGGGCATCCTGGCGAGTCAAAAACAGAATAAAAGACTCGGGCAAAAATAAGGGAAAATAAACAAAAAAAATGTACACCCGCTGAGATGAAAAGCCGCATTGGACAACTCAGGCAAAAAGGGGTATCCCGATGGATTGGAAACCCGAGAGGGCGATCCATGCAAAACAAGGGAATAAGCGAACAACTGCATTCTGAATTCGTCTGTATCACTCACAACTTGATAAACTTCGAAAGGTTCAAGCACCGGTCAGAATCAGCCTTCTTCAGAAAGCAAGACGAGAAGAATGTCAAAAGTCATACGAGTCATAGCCAGAAGGGAAGCTTCTTAAAGCGTCATCAACATTGCCAATACCTTTTATTTCTCAATTTGTAACAATCTCCTCATTTTAGGGGATTTGTTTCTTTGACTGTATCTTGCCAATTCAGGGCACATGAATTAATAAAATCAGATTTTCAGTCACACACTATCTCGTACTCTTTTATTTGCAAAAATGTCTGATGTCAGTAATTTGTTGATCGCATAAATACAGATGCGTCTTTCCTAAACTACATGCTTGCAGGAAATATGCTTACTCCCGGGAGTGTCTAAACTCCTATGATGGAATTCGGTAAGGGATACCTCAGGATTATTTGTACGTTTCTCTAACTTTTCAGGATTGCAGGCATTCAAAGCACAACATGGGGCATGAAAGCTTCACCCCAGCAAGGTGGCAAATCATTATCTACTCAGTCTATCTCCCAATTAGCACCGGAGATGGTTTCCCCCCAGCTGAGTTATCAAGTATCATCCTCAGCAGGACCCCTACAGAAATCTCCAGGAAGACCTTCCCATGGTATTTTTTCTTCCCCAGTCGGGTTGCCATTTACTATTTCTCCACAGCCAAGTGCAAAAGCCGGGAAACCATCTCCCCATAGAGCTTCAGCCTCCATCCAGAAGAGCAATGCCCGAAGAACTCACAACAGAGTGAAGAAAGCTTCTACAAACCCCAGCTGGGTCCCTCATTACCAAGGATAGGTCTATCACTGACCTATTTCCCCAAGCAGAGTCCCATATGTAAGATCTACCGGTAACTTCATCCCCAGCTGGGATGTTCACTTCAAGCAGATCATCCAGAGATCTTCGTAGCAACGGGACCCGGATCCCGGATCAGTATCTTTGCATAATCATAGCATTCGCATCATATTCTCCCACAAAGCGTAGCATTCCGTCTAAAACGGAGCATTACGGCAAAAATCAAACATATTGCATAATCATGAGCCATGTTCTGAATCAAACACTTGTAAATATTGACAATCCATCAATAATATACAGAAAACTCCCCAGATTCCCCGACTGAGAGTTAAGGCACTTCCCTGAAGATACGGATGCGTCCGGACACCCGTCCGTGTCATATCCCCAGCAGAGAGCTAAAAGCTAAAGCATTTGCCTTACACTCACAAATACCAGTACACACTCCTTTTTGGCACCCGTCCATGTCATCATTCCCCAGTACAGTCGCCCGAGCATTCTTTACAAACAAACACTTGAATATTACAGATACTTCTTGACACCCGTCCGTGTCATCCCCCCAGCAGAAAGCCCAAGCGTCCCCTTTGCACTCACAGATATATATATCCATACAGATTCCTTGGCACCCGTCCGTGTCGCTTTCCCCAGCACAGTTGCCTAAACATTTTTGCAAACCATATACTTGTTTATATTACACCTTTCTCTTTTGACACTCGTCCGTGTCACCCTCCTTAGCAAGTTAAACACTCTCCTGTACACCACTCATACTTATTTCACTCATACAGATACTCGTCCGTATCTTGTATATACCACTCAAATCCCCTCAGATCCGACACTCGTCCGTGTTCTTTGTTAACCCGTTGGTACTCGTCCGTACCATCATCTCTGAACATGCGTCAGCGTTTGTTTCTACCCGATACTCGTCCGTATCGCAGTCTTAAGGATGCTCGTCCGCATCTTTAATCCATACATGTGTCAAACACTCATGTCTTCTTGAATTTAGACACTCGTCTGTGTCTACTATTCCCTAGAAGAGTCCCCTCAGATTCGGCACTCGTCCGTGTTCTTTGTTAACTAGTTGGTACTCATCTGTATCATTATCTCTGAACATGCGTCAGTGTTTGTTTTTACTGATACTCGTCCGTATCACGGTCTTAGGGATGCTCGTCCGCATCTTTAGTCTATACACAGTACCCAAACACTTATACCTTTTATTTCTCGGATGTAAACACTCATCCGTGTTTACTATTCCCCAGTAGGTCGCCAGCAAAGCAACCTTTTTTTTTATCTGACATTCGTCCTATGTCATGATACTTCCGGAAGCCGTACCCTGCCAGGTGATCGTCCGTCACCTTTGGATGACCGTCCCTCATCCTTTCCCCAGCGGAGTCTCTATTCATTAGAACCCCTTTTCTATCCGGCATTCGTCCTATGTCGTGATCTTTTTAGCAGCCGTCCCCTGCTAGGTGATCATCCTTCACCTTTTGATGATCGTCCTTCATCATTTTATCCGATGGCCGTCCCCATCGTTGATCTTTGTTATCTGACATTCGTCCTATGTCATGATACCTTGAGAGCAGCCGTACCCTGCTAGGTGATCGTCCTTCACCTCTTGATGATCGTCCTTCATCATGCTCATCCGATGGCCGTCCCCATCGTCGACCTTTTATCCGGCATTCGTCCTATGTCGCGATACTTTCGGCAGCCGTACCCTGCCAGGTGATCGTCCTTCACCTTAGATGACCGTCCCTCATCTTATCCCCAACAGAGCAGCCGTCCCCTGCTAGGTGATCGTCTTTCACCTTTGATGACCGTCCCTCATCATTATTTTATTTATTCTTTAACCCGACGGCGGTCCCCGTCGTGGTCCCTTTTTCCTTTTCCTGGTAATCGTCCTTCATCAGTTTAGCCCGATGGTCGTCCCCATCGTTGTTTACATTACTTTATGAACCTGATGGCCGTCCCCATCATAATCTCTTATATCCCCAGCTTGTCGGCCGTCCCCGTCATTGCTTTATTTCCCGCATTTTTCCCAGCATGTCGGCCGTCCCCGTCATTGCTTTATTTCCCGCATTTTTTTCCAGCATGTCGGCCGTCCCCGTCATTGCTTTATTTCCCGCATTTTTCCTAGCATGTCGGCCGTCCCCGTCATTGCTTTATTTCCCGCATTTTTTCCTAGCTAGTCGGCCGTCCCCGTCTTTGCTTTATTTCCCGCATTTTTTCCCAGCATGTCGGTCGTCCCCGCCATTGCTTTATCCCCAGCTAGTCGTCCTCTGCTCGACGGTCGTCCTCCGTCGCCCGCACTTTATGATATACTTCCTTTTCTTTTACAATCTATATCCCTTTTCTTCTTCATTCTGTGAGTGCAAATTTTGGACTGTCTTTGGTATTCAACCACAAGTTATCTTGTTCGCCTGTTAAGCCGTCGCTTACATCCTGCACAGCTAACTCATGCTTGAATAGGGGCAGCTGTAAATGCCCCAAATTTGCCCTCACTCATTCACACCATGGCTTGTGATATTTTCATATGCATAAGTTTAATCACATCATCTCATATTGCATATTTGCTTCACTGCATTGTTTCAAAGTCATCTGCATCTAGGGTTTGTGATCTGAGCAATCCAAGAGCTTCTTGAGCCACTCCAAAGGTCATCAATCACTTAAAAGGGGTCCATGTATGTTCAAGCATCATATTATATCCCCTCAAAGTCAAGAATGTCAAAAAATCACAAGAATTGGGAATGGCATGGAAGCAGAGCCAGGTTTAACTGCACAGATGACCTAGAATTAGGGTTTTGGTTTCAAATGCCATAACTCCAATTTTTTTGGCCATTCTTGTTTCTATTGGTCTCTATATGGTATAGGGATCATGCATATCAATTTTCATGAAGAAATTCAATGGGAAAGGCATCTGATCAAGAGTTGACTTTTTGAGCAAGTCAGTGTAAAATCAGGGCATCTGAGGCCCTCAATGACCCAACCAAAGGGTGTTCTTCATCATTTTGATGGTGTATTGATCTTTATTTGATCATAAAAGATGTTAGAAGTTCACAAAATTGAAGAATCTCAAGCCATTTGCAAAGTTGACTTTTTGGGAAAATGACTTGTAATGGAAACTTGCCATTTTGGGAAACTTTTTCAACCCTTGCTTTTTGATTCAAAAATGCTTCAAATGGGAAAACTTTGGTCATGAAAGTTGTAGAATGGATCATTCCCTTTTCAAAAAGTACAAGAACTCATTCTAATTCATTTTGGATCAAAAGTTATGGCTTGTCAAAGTTGGGAAAAATCACATAATTTGAAGTTTTCTACCAAAGAGGCATTTTGCAAAATGGTATGATCAAGTGTTCTAAAGGCTTCAAATGTGTACAAACTCTTCACAACATGATCACATGACCTCTAAAGATCATAATTGGCCCAAGAATATTGCATTTTGATGCCTTGAATCTCATGAATTTCCAAAGTGGCCAAACTTTGGGAAATTTGCAAAACACCTCATAAACTTCATGCAACTTGCTGAATCATTTCAAATCAAATTCCATGGTTCTCCCTAAACTCAGCTGAGCCAAGCCATGCCCCTATCTCAGCCTGCCACTTGCCCATACCTCTAAGTACAACTTTCTTGACTTTTTGCAACTTGACCCATACCAAACACAACAGTCCACACCAACTCCTCTGACCTCTCTAGTTGTGATAAATGGACCAAAGCCAACATAACACACCATACACACAAGCCTGAAACAGATCATAAGCCATAGTTCCAAGTTTATGCTTCATATGCAACTTTCTTCGAAACACACTCCACAAGCATCAAACATTCAAACAAACTTCACAAAACATCTTAGCATACTCTCCTGATCATTTCCCTGCCCTCACTTTGCCCTAAAACCTCCTGAAATCAAAACACGATTTCTCTCCTTCACTGAACAGAACTCACTCAGTCTCTCAAAACATCCAAAAGAAACTCCAACCAAGCATTGCAAGCTTCTCAGGAGGTCCATTAGAGGCATTTTGGATCAAAGGGCCAGCCAGAAAGTTCCAGAAATCAAAGCTTCAGTTCAGGTGAGCTCAAGAACTTTTTTTCCAGAAACATGTTTTTAAGTTCCTAAATGGTTCTCCATGCTTCACTGATCATGTTGATATGTTTTGTTTTGAAAATGGTTGAGTTTTGAGTATGTATGCTTCTTCTGAAATTTTTTGACCTAAACCCCTATTGATTCGATTCACCTTGAATTAATTAATCAAAAATACTTTTAGGTATTTAAAAATCACAAAAAAATTCATGTAGCATTTAAAAGCATTTAGAAACATTGTCCAACTCTCAAACCAAATTTCTTTTTTGTTCTTGATGCCTTTTGATCATTTTCAATGGAATTAAATTCATTTCAAGGCAATATTTTGTGACAAACTTCAAAAATTCATTTCTGTCTAACCATTGAGAGTTGGACAATGATTCTTTTTGCATTGCATCTTGCATATCATGTAGTTTATAGGATTAAATTGGCATGAATTGATCTTGCATTTCCCATTTGTTTTGCATTTATCTTGATAAGGTACCTTAAAACCCTAGCAATCTTAGGAAATTCATAACTCTCAAATAGGTTAAGAGTTGGATCCCCTCCTTTGGGCAGTGAGTTTGTATAGGTCTAAGGTTCCTTTGATTGCATTTTCAAATTTTTATCATGTCATTTGCTTATGGTTTTGGATTTTTGCTTTGTATGTTGCATATAACCCTAATTCATGCTTTCCCTTGCATCCATCTTCCATTTGCTTGCATACCATGACTTGCCATGACATTTTGTGCATTCATTTGATTCATAACACATCTTAGGACATATTAGAATCATGTTTGATCATTGCATCTTTCATTTGCCATGTTTTGCATTCATATAATTTCATAAACTTTCATGAATTTTCATGGTTCAAAGCATGCTTCATTTGCATCCTCATCCTTGTGTGATCATCCACAGCTCTTGACATGTGTTTGCATCATCCCTTTACATCATTTGCATCATGTGTATGATTCTGACTTTGGCCTTTGCCCATCCATATGCATTGTTTCATCTCATTTCTTCCTTTATGCATCTTGTACTAACTTTTCAGGTTAATGGTAAGTTTGTTTGGGAGGTGGATTTTCCTTCACCTCCTACCTCTTCTCACCTCATCATTTTTCATCCTTGCTGAATTTTTAATTGACTTTGAGAGAGCTTGCTCACTTGTGCCTCTCTTCCCTCTTTTCTCTTCTCATCTCATCCCTTTTCTATCTTGCTTCTCCTTGGTGGCTTCCTTGAAGATTTCTCCTCTTAAGCCTCACAAACCCTAGGACTTCCAAGCATGATAACATTTTAGGAATGTTTAGTCCCCTTTAGACTTTTACCTTTGTGTCTCTTTGAGTCTTATCTTCTCATCTCATAATCAGGGACTAAACCCTAAAGGCTTTAAGGCTTTGTGATTAAGCTTATGCCTGCATCCTTCTATTAGGATGGAGTGTATAACTTTAATCCTAAGTGTTAAACCCTTAATGTGTTTAAATCCTTTAATCAATTCACTTAATAATCATCAAGACATCAAGCTTGTAACTTGGGCCTTGCAGTAGGGTTCTAACTCTTCCTTAATTGGTTAAGAAGGACTAACCCTAGTGTTAATGGACAAGTCCCCCTCAATTTGTCTTACAAATCATAAAACTCACTTCTTCATCTTACCATTAACTAAAATCCACTTAATAAAGGCTTTGTTTTGTCATGAGGTTAATCCCTAATCATGGATTAAGTTGAGGAGTTTTCCTCAGCTTAAACATTCTCATCTATTATCCTTCTATTAGGATGGTGTAATGAGTCTGTTTAATCCCTGATTATGGCTTAGTCTCATTACTTAACACTAAACAAAAACAACAAAAACATCTAAATAATTACAAGTAGGTTAATAATCTTAATCCTACATCATGGTGATTAAGTGTGAGATGCTGACTTCACACTTAAGGTATTCTCATTACCCCTAATCAGAGGGAGGATGTGATGAGTTTACTAACCCATTGGTTTAGGCTTAAGCTCATTAACTTATGACAAACTTCAAAAAGCAATAAAAGACTGAAAATACAAAAAAATAAACAATAATCGTCTCCTCCGGGATTCTCTTCTCATCATCTTCATGCATAAACGAGAACTTGCTTCTTCCGTCTAATGCAAGACAGTTTGCACCTGAGCCAGACAGGTCATACACTTGAGCATAGAAAAGTAAGCAGTTCACAAGTCAATTTATCTTTCAGTCTCTTTGAGTCAAACTACGGTTTTCTGACTTCCTCATTGCACGAGAGGATACGTAGGCATAACTTAACAGTTATCGAACATAAGTCTCTGTATATTCCCCCTCTGTCCAGCTTTATTCTTTTAGCCTCATGATCTTGAGCATTTCATTCTTGTTCTTACACCGACACTTCACTTATACACTTCACTTCTTTTACACTGACACTTGCATTCTTTCCAGCTTTGATACACAGATTGCACTGACACTACCCCTTTAAAACACAAATCTTTTAAGCGTGGATCCCGTCGAGTACGACGGACAATCTGGGTGTTAATACCTTCCCAGGTTGTAACCAACCCCCTTTCTCAGTCTCTCTGGTTCGCAACCGTCTTATCCATATCTTTCTAGGTCTATGCAGCATTACCTTTCCTCCAGGATAAAAATGCCTAGCTGGCGACTCTTTTCTTTTCTGAGTTCACTCCTGTGTGTTCTCATCCCTCTTTCGCCGACCGTTCGCGTCTGTACCCCTTCTGACCTTTGGGTGTCATTTGGTGGGAGCGACACCATGGAATGTATACTTGCTACTACATTCCAAGATGGAATAATAGAGCAAGCACACCCAGCAAGGAGAATTTATCCAAGACTAGTTTCCATGAATTAGGGTTTAAGTTCACTAGCTTGTTGAACTTTATTAAGTGTTTTTTTGTAGCTTTTGTGAAGAAGTGTCTTTTAAATTTTCTTTGTGAAACAATCCCTTGATAAGACTTGTACATCATAATAGACAAGCTTACACTATTCCAAAATGGAATGAATGCAAGTTCCACATGGAATAAGGCTATACACAAGAGATTCTTTCATACATTGTTAAGTCTTTTTGGATTTTTGTTTGAAGATGAGAAGAGAAAGACTCAAAGGAGAAAGGTCAAAGATAATGGGGGACTAAGACACAACCCTAAGTTATCTCATTATGTACAAAAGTTTGGTGCTATGGTTAATGAGGTATTCTAACCTAAGGAGAAGAAAGAGCAAGCTAGAATTCAACTTACTTCCCAAGGAAGTTAAGTTGAAATCTAAAGAAAGAGGGGAGCCCTATGAACAAAGCACCAATGTGCTAAGGCCAAAAAAATAAATGCACAAGAGATGAAGAATGAAGTAATTACCATGTCTTCCCCCTACAAAACAAATGTTAGCATGATAGAGAAATAAGAACAATTGTTACATGGTAAATCTTCACAAACAATTCCCACTAATTAAGGAAAGATTAGTGAACTCCTAAGACAAAGACCTAAGCCTAAAGCACCTTATAAGATGGTAAACTTAAAAAGTCAGTAGCTAAACCCAACTTAAGTATTCTAAAGCTACTAAAGTGAACAACTTCAAACTATGCCCTAAAAATAAGCTAAACCCTAATAATAGCTAAGGTAAAGTTACATGAAGAAACTTAAAGGGTTAAGTGCCAAAATTGCATAAACCCTAAGGTGAATGGGAAATATAGGGGCTAAAACCTAAATAAAGTCTCCTAAGATGTCATACTACAAAGGGATGAAGAGATCCAAGTGAAAGAAATGCCAGTTCTATGTGTAATGGTGTGAGAATGAGAAGAAAATGCATATAAAACTTCAAAGGAAGAAAAGCTTATAATACAAATCAAAACATGATCAAGAGAACTTGAGTCCCCCATAAAAAGACCAGGGGCTAGATGAAATATTAAGAAGTGGTTTAAACATGTAATGATCATCACAAGATAGGTTTTGAAAGGTTAAGATGGAAGATGAGGAAGAATTAGGTCAAAAGAAGGCAAAAGCAACTCAAGACTCAAGTAAACCCTAAAATCAAAAGGCAAAGACCCAATAGTGGTGCTATACTCTTAAGGACCTCTAATGTAACCTACAAGACCTAGAATCAAGACCTTAGATCAATGGCATGAATGCCTTATTCAAATGGAGATGAAGGAGGCTTCTAAAAGGGACCAAAAATGACCTAGGACTTAAGTAACTTGAGAAAAATATCAAATGATATAGAAAAATTATGAAATTTAACATTGGACATCACAATCCATAGAATAACATGTGTACAAAAAATCTCATGAAAACTCCTAATTTTGAATGGTGAAAGAACCATTAGAATGCAATTAGTGTTTATGTGAACCTATGTGAAAGAATGGACTCAAAAGGGATCTAAGCATAACCTAAAAATCCAGAAAAAAATATTTTGAGGAAATTCAATGAGCTATTAAAATAACACAAAAATAATGGGATATTTATCTTATATGGTGTGGGAGAACAAAAATGCACAAATTTGTTGGTAAAAAATGAGAAAATAAGAAAACAATTAAAGTGTAAATTAATCCTGACCTCAAAAATGGACAAAAATAAAATTCAAAAACATGGAAAATTAGAGAAAATTGTGAAGATCCTACATGAATTTATTTGGGATTTTTTATGGCCTTTTGGTATTTTTCAAAATGCAAAACGAAATTGGAATTTTAATGAAAAAGAAAATAAAATGAAGCAAATAACATTGGGCTTTAGGGGTACATACAACAACCAAAACAACATGATTGGGCTTGGTTCAAACGCACTGGGGGTGTAAGTAGGAAGTCGAAAGTCAACAGAGAACTTGTGAAGGAATTAAGGCACGTGAATGACACAGATTTTTTAATGTGTTGGCGTATCCTGGACTCTTGGATCAAACACATCCAATGGATGTGTTATAAAATTATCTCCGGCCTAGGGTTACTATTCAGGTGACCGGAACTCACCTCCGGTCACCTTCTCTGGTCATCCTCTGCTAGGGTTTCACCAAACCTCACTAAAAATGAAAATTAAACCCACAGTTCCATGCGTCTCCTCACTCTGATCACATATCTAACCTCATTTTTGGCTTAGGGTTCATAAACTGGTCAAATTGAACACAAACATTTCCACACCTAAAACTGGATCTTTGCATCTAGCATGCCTATCATCTAGCCAGATGTTGCAATACTCTTATTGAGCTTTAAACACCAAGAAAACAATGAAAAGCAGGAAATTCGATCAAGTAATGTTTCAGAGCATACCTTAATTGCAGAGGTATCACAATGTTGCTAGAAGGCCATAGAGGAGGTTCCTTGAGTTGCTTGATCTTGCTCTAATACAACAAGAGTGAAATAAACACTTTGTACCTTGTTAATCTTGATGATTCGAAGAAAGTGCAGTGAAGTGTGTGATTTTGTAGTGGATATTTCTTGATGATTTGTGATGATCCATCCATGGAGATAAAGCTACACACTATGCAAATGATGAATTTATGTAGATTGAAACTAAAATGATGGTGATGGAAGAGCCTAGATCCAAATTGCAGTGCAATCTCAATGATGCAGTATGTGATTCTTGAAGAATCAAGTTGTGCAATCCATGGGCATTGTACTTGAGATGATGCTGATGATAGCTTGATGAAGAATGAGGATGGATTGGTGATGATGGAGCTTGCTCGAATATCACAGAAATGTGAATGCATAGAGGATTTTGATGAATCTCTATGGTGTGAATTGAGCAAAAATGGTGAGAGCTTCAAAATGCAGTGTACTCTTCTCTTTATAGAATCTTTCACCAATGATTAGAAGCTATAACCATGGTTAATTAGCCTGGTTAACTGATTCAGGTTGGTTTCCACTGAGTCTAGTTTGTTAGAGTTAGTTATGCCAGCTAATGCACTCTAGAATCTTCTACTCGAGCTCAATTCAGTGTGTTAATGTTCATGGCAATTATGGTGTGGATGACATGCTCAATTGCTTTGCTGATCAATGATGACAAAATGGCTGCACTATGTTGAACCTTCATCCTCATTCCATTGGATTTTGCATGACTACTGGTGCATAGCTATGGTATGGAGAAGCATCCATGAGATCATATCCTCTTAGAACAATGTACTCTGATCATTCTTTATGGATTAGTGCCAATGGACTGAACTGATGTGAACCTTGGTGAAATGCCTTCTCTTACAAGAAACTAGTTGAGAATCAAGACTTTCAATGGAAGATTTCTTCCATCTCAAGAAACCAATGCAAGTAAACCTTGGACTCAAATTGAAGATGATAATGTGTGAAGCAAGTTTTAAGTTGATACCATGATGAATGATGGCCTCTAATCCTTTCAAAATGATCATTGGATAGCATGCCAACAAGCTGTACAATTGGCCTTCTAGATTGCTTTGCCTCGAGCCCGTGGTGCCTATGCATGATCAGTTTCAACCCTCTCACTTTAGCCCTTCATAGCCATCAATCCTTTGCTCAAATGAAAAAATGTTGAACATCAATATTGTAAGGATCATGTAGGGGAACAACTTTGTAGTTCACCAAAAATTTATTTGAAGTGTTTTTGACCAAGAAAAATGGCATGACATTTGACCCTCCACCTGTTTGATGAATTTTCAGACAGGGCGAGCACGCTGGCCAGCCAATTGCCTCGCCCATGACCTAGTTTTGCCCTAATTTGCCTCAACTTTGCAAGACCATATCTCTCTCATTTTTAATGCTATGGAAGAGTTCCACCCATGGATTTGAAGCTCAAGATGTTCTCTTTAATTGGATCCAAGTAGAATTTTGATAGCCCTCATATTTTGGGAGGAGGCCTCTCTCAAAGATGCTGCAAAAATGGCCAAAACTGGCCATTTTTGTAAACCCTAAATTTCCAAAAATGGTAAGTCTTGGTTTTCTTGATTTCTCTTGATTCCTCCATCATCTCTTGATCAAATTTGAACCATAGGATCCTTGTGGTGCCTATGCATGATCAGTTTCAACCCTCTCACTTTAGCCCTTCATAGCCATCAATCCTTTGCTCAAATGAAAAAATGTTGAACATCAATATTGTAAGGATCATGTAGGGGAACAACTTTGTAGTTCACCAAAAATTTATTTGAAGTGTTTTTGACCAAGAAAAATGGCATGACATTTGACCCTCCACCTGTTTGATGAATTTTCAGACAGGGCGAGCACGCTGGCCAGCCAATTGCCTCGCCCATGACCTAGTTTTGCCCTAATTTGCCTCAACTTTGCAAGACCATATCTCTCTCATTTTTAATGCTATGGAAGAGTTCCACCCATGGATTTGAAGCTCAAGATGTTCTCTTTAATTGGATCCAAGTAGAATTTTGATAGCCCTCATATTTTGGGAGGAGGCCTCTCTCAAAGATGCTGCAAAAATGGCCAAAACTGGCCATTTTTGTAAACCCTAAATTTCCAAAAATGGTAAGTCTTGGTTT
Source organism: Lathyrus aphaca (assembly GCA_963966055.1). NCBI lineage: Eukaryota > Viridiplantae > Streptophyta > Magnoliopsida > Fabales > Fabaceae > Lathyrus > Lathyrus aphaca. The sequence goes on from OZ014520.1 coordinate 421,901,153, forward strand.
TCTTGATTTCTCTTGATTCCTCCATCATCTCTTGATCAAATTTGAACCATAGGATCCTTGTGACCCTAATTTCATGATTTTGATCTCAAAAAGTCAGGAGTTGACTTTTTCTTCAGCATGGTTGACTTTTCCTCAAATCCCTGATTTTCAGTCATCTGGCCAATTGAACCTCTTCAATAATGAATTTGTGGATGAAATTTGAACCCTAGGAACTTGTAATCATATATAAAACAACGAAATCCTCTTTTAATCATAACTTCTTGCAGAATCCCAATAGAAATGAAACCCTTATTTGGCCTTTTTCATCAGGAGATGTTGCACTGCTTGCCTTCTTTGATCAAACCAAATCTTTCCATGACTTGTGGCTTCAAAAGAGAACTTATGGGATGTTGTGAACCACTTGCACAATGTTGAGAAGCTTTGTGACCCTTTGATTGCCTTTGTATAGCCTTCAGTTTCTCTAATCATTGACCACATACCTATGCCTCAACTATGTTATACATGATGCAATGTTTTTCATTATTTTATGAACTTAGGTATTACAACTGTACCGCCCGAAGATGAATGGTGTTGTCGAGGCGACCAACAAGAATATCAAGAAAATTGTTCAGAAGATGGTTGTGACATATAAGGATTGGCATGAGATGCTACCGTTTGCACTACATGGGTACCGAACGTCTGTGTGTACCTCGACAGGGGCAACCCCGTTCTCACTGGTTTATGGTATGGAGGAAGTCTTGCCAGTCGAAGTTGAGATCCCCTCGTTGAGAATAATGATGGATATCAAGTTGGATGAAGTTGAATGGCTTCGAGCTAGGTACAATCAATTGAGCCTCATCGAAGAAAAACGCCTAGCAGCTGTATGCCATGGACAATTATACCACCGGCGAATGAAATAGGCGTTTGACCAGAAAGTATGACCTCAACGGTACATACCAGGGGACTTAGTGTTGAAAAGGATTCTTCCTCCTCTCAATGATCACAAGGGCAAGTGGATACTCAATTATGCAGGTCCATTCGTGGTTAAAAAGGTCTTCTCGGGCGGAGTCTTGATGTTAACGACCATGGATGGCGAAGACTTCCAATCCCCTATCAACGTAGACGCAATAAGAAAATACTTCGTGTAAAAAGACCCGCTGGATAAAACCCTAGTTTATCCTGATGAAATTCAAAACCATAGTTTAAGATGCATTGCTTAGGAGGATGCATTGTCTGAGGGAATTATCAAACTTTCTGACTAATTGTGAACCTTGTGAACCTTGTGAACCTCTTGAGATACCCTGTGAACCTTGTGACCCTCTTGGGATACCTTAGTACACAATGTCTTGTCTTGGTGAGGGCAAATTTTGGGGTGCAACACACCCTTGATGCAAGCTGAGGCCAGACACCCCTTCAAACAGCCTCTGACCCGTGCCATGCTTATGGTACTATGACTTTTGAATTTTTGCAAATGAAGCCATACCAATCAGCATAGGCCACAACCACTCTTCTGACCTATCAAGACATGATATGTGGACATTATGCAAGCCATAACACACAACACATTGGCCTGAAACTCAACACAACTCAAGAATCCCAAAAACACACCAAACCTTGAGCTCTTCGAATCTCTCTGCTCAGCCAACAAAAGTTCAAAAAAACTTCACCAATCATCTCCATACATCCTCAAGATCATTTCCCAACCATTAAACAAGCCTAAAACCTCAAGAATCAGAAACACGATTTTTGCCTCCACAGAACCAAAACCAACAAACCAAGCCATATAAACTCTTGCAAAGCTTCTCAACATCATCAAGGAGTTCATTGGAGTGGATTTGCACAAGGGAGAGGTCCAGAAAGTACCAGGTTGCAAAGCTCCAGCTCAGGTAGTCATCTTCAAACTTTTTTCCAGAACTTGCATTTTTTGTTTCTAAATGAATCTATGAGCTCTCCTGATCACCATGATGTAGTTTGTTTTGAAAATGGTTGAGTTTTGTGCATGTACTGAGCTTTTGAGATTTTTGATGTGTTTTCCGTTTTGATTCAATTCTCCTTGTTCATGTAAAATAAATGTGTTTTGAGGGTAGATTCATGCTTATGAAGGTTAGGGGATTGTTTCTGGAGATTTAGGAGGTTTGATTTGGCCTAGGGAAGAAGATTAGAGAATTGGTTCACCGGAGAAGACGACCGGAGCAAGCTCCGGTCGCCTGAAAGTTGTTAGTGTTCAGATTAGGGCTAATCCTGTGTTTAATGCCAGTTTGAATGTGAGCCATTGGATGAAGCTTTCGCGCGCGTGCTAGATGGTCCAGATGAATTCATTAAACCCTAATCCTTTTAATTTTTTAATTAATCATAATTAATTAAAAAGAGCCACTTTGAATGCTGACCCTTGGATCTGGCGCGCAGTCAATTCCCTCCTTTTCCTTTTGAACCTCAGCCCTTGATCTTGCATACTTCCATTTAATTGCATTTTTAATTCATTTTTCTTGTATTTAATTCATATAATTATTAAAAATAGCAAAAATGATCAAAAAATTATGAAAATTTTTATCAAACCTTTTATTAATTTTCAGAAACCAAAAATATTTTTATTTTTATTTTTTGCATTAAAAACATTTTTTTAAATCATTTAAATGTTTATTTAATTAGTTAATTGATTTTAATTAATTAAAAATACATTTAAGTATTTAAAAATCACAAAAAAATTCCAAGAGCATTTATAAACATTTACAAACATTTACAAACCCTTCATACAAATTTCTTTTTGGTTTTGATCATAACTTGACAATTTTCTTTGAATTTAGGGTTCATAAAATCACATTTTTAAACCCTAACCTTTGAAAAATCTTTTCTGCCTAACCATGAAGGGTTTGAAGATGGTTCTTTTTGTATTGTTTTACACATATCATGTGGTATCTAGGATATGTTTGGCATGAATTTATCTTGCATTTTCTATTTGATTTGCATTTTTCCTTTTGAAGCACCCAAAAACCCTAGCAAACTTAGAAAAAATCATAACTTTCAATAGGTTAAGAGTTAGACCTTCTCCTTTGGGGTATGGTATCATATGGGATTAGGGTTTGTTTGAGCTCATTTGCAATTTTTTATCATGTCATATGCTTCTGTTGTGACCATTTGCATCTCATCCTTCCATGTAACCCTAATTTTGCATCTTTACTTGCATCTTACATTGCATTGCATGAACATATGAACTTGCCATGCCATTATAAGCATTTGAATGCCATCTTAGACATATTAAGACATTGCTTTAACATTTCTTGATCATTTATTCATACATTTGCTATGATTTGCATCCATTACATTTCATGAACATCCATGTGTTCACATGCTTCCCACATGCTTCATTTGCATTCATTCTCTTGTATGATCACACATATGCATCTTGTATATCTTTGCATCATATAATAGAATCATTTACATCATGTGTATGCTTCTGGTCTTGGTCTTTGCCCTTGCATATGCATTGTTTCATTTCATTTCTTTCCTTATGCATCCTGTGCTAACTTTTCAGGTTAATGGTAAGTTTTTTGGGAGGTGGATTTGCCTTCACCTCCCACCTCTTCTCATACCTTCATATTGCATCCTTGCTGCATTTTTACTTGTCCTTGAGTGAGCTTGCCTCACTTGTACTTCTCTTCCTTTCTTTCTCTTCTCATCTCCTTCTTTTCATCTTGTTTCTCCTTGGTGGCTTCCTTGAAGACTTCTCCTTTTAAGCCTCACAAAACCATAGGAAGCCTAAGCATGATAACTTCTAGGATTGATAGTTCCCCTTAGACTTTTTCCTTTGAGTCTTCTTTGTGTCTCTTTTCTCATCTCATCATTAGAGACTAAACCTTTAAGGTTTTAGGACTTTGGAATTAGGGTTATGCCTGCATCCTTATCTTAGGATGGAGTGTATAACTTTAATCCTAAGTGTTAAACCCTTAATCTGTTTAAACCTCTTAATCAATCCACTTAATAACCACTAAGACTTCATCTTTTAACTTGGGCCTTACATTAGGGTTCTAATTCTTCCTTTATGGTTAAGAAGGATTAACCCTAGTGTTTAATGGACAAGTCCCCCTCAAGTTGTCTTACAAACCATAAAATCCACTTCTTAACCTCACCCTTAATTAAAATCCACTTAATAAAGGCTTTGTTATATAATGAATTTAATCACTAACCATGGATTAAGTTGAGGTATCTTTCTCAGCTTAAGTGTTCTCATCTATTATCCTTCTATTAGGATGGTTTAATGAGCCCACTAATCTGTGATTAGAGATTAAACTCATTACTTAACACTAAACAAAAACCCAAAAATATCTAAATAATCACAAGTAGGTTAATGATATTAATCCTACATCATCATGGTAATTAAGTTGAGGTGCTTATCTCATACTTAAGTGGGCTCATTATCCCTAATCAAGGAGGATATAATGAGTTTACAAACCCTTGATTTAGGCTTAAGCTCATTAACTTATGCAAAACACCAAAAACAATAACAAAACTGAAAACACAAAAACAAACAATAAGCGTCTCCTCCGGGATTCTTTTCTCATCACACTCATTCAAAAACGAGAACTCGCTTCTTCCGTCTAATGCAAGACAATTAGCACTCGAGCAAGGCGAGTTATACACTTGAGCATAGACAAGTAAGCAGTTCACAGTCAATTCATTTTCAGTCTCTTTGAGTTGAACTACGGTGTTCTGACTTCCTCATTGCACGAGAGGATACGTAGGCATAACTTAACTGTTATCGAACAAAAGTCTTTGTGTCTTCCCCCTCTTTCAGCATTCTTTTCTAAGCCTCAGTTCCTGAGCATTCCCCCTTTTGCACTGACACTTGTACATTTCTTTTTCCATCGTTTGCACACAGATAGCACATACACTACCCCTTTAAAGACAATCTTTTGAGCATGGATCCTGTCGAGTACGACGGACAATCTGGGTGTTAATACCTTCCCAGGTTGTAACCAACCCCCTTTCTCAGTTTCTCTGGTTCGCGACCGTCTTATCCATCTCTTTCCAGGTTTATGCAGCATTACCTTTCCTTCGGGATAAAAATGCCTAGCTGGCGACTCTATTCACTTCACCTTCATTCTCTCCATTCGCCGACCATTAGCGTCTGCACCGGGATGCAAATCTTCAGGAGCGGCTGCTTGGCGACTCTGCTGGGGACCTTGTATTGCAACCAGGGCTTCTGGTTCTTTTTGTGGGTTCCTCCTAACGCTTGTTTGATTTGTGTTTACGGGGGTGTTATGTGCTACTTGTGATTTTTGTTTTTTGCTTTATTTATTGCTTTCTGTACATCTTTATTTATTGCTTTTCATTTACAGTTTTATGCATTTCATACTATCATTATCATTGGTGTTGGATCTGCTGTTTCCTTGGTGGGAGGGATTGTTGAGTAATTAAGGTTCCATACTGGGAGCCTGAGTGACACATAGGATAGAGTGGCTTCATTTTCTTTCCCATTCCATTTCGGTCTGGTGCGGGAATATGAAACACGGTTCAGACATGGGTTTCTTCTTGAGAACTCTGTGCTACGGATTTCCTATAGTACTAGGGCTATCTGGGAAGCCTGCTAAGTCTGGATGACCTTTTTATGACCTTCAGCATCTGAGGTGAATTAGAGGAGGATCCTTTATGATTATTGTAAACACTGTACCTCCGGGTTAGAAGTGTTTACACTTCTCATAACTGATCCAAGTCTGAGGATCCTTGTTCTAGAACAATACATGTGAGGGGGTTGGGATGTTTACAGGTTTGCAGGAACCCTTGGCCTCAACATACCTTTGTTACTAGTTTTGTTTTAAGTTTGTATCATTTTGGACAGTTCTTGTGAAACCCTGGATTTGTGACTCTTTATTTGAGTCCCCCATCTGGTTACTGGATTTCTAAGCCTCCATCTGGACTTATGAACACATATGGACCATATCAAGGAAGATAACAGATCCAGCACCTGATCACAAACCCTTTGCATATCATTATGCATACATCATTTTGCATCATTTAACATTTGTCTATTTGTTTTACAGGGTATCCACATCTTATCTTTGGTTTGGTTTTGACCTATTCTGCTGCTCAGACTTCATCAGTTATCTGCACCGGTATCTTCATCAGTTGCCTTCACCAGAGTTCCTTCTTCAGCATCTTCTTCAGTTATCTGCACCAATATCATTCATCAGTTTGTCTTCATCCGAGATCCTTCTTCAGCACCTTCTCCAGTTATCTTCATCAGTTTTCAGCAGTTACCTCCATCAGGGTTTCTCATCAGTTTCTTCACCAGCATCCACTATCAGCATGGACACTTCCAGGAAGAGCAACATCACATACCACTTCTTTGAGCCCACTCTGACAGGCATCAGACAGATCCAGTCTCTCATCACTCCTGATCATGTCCCTTTATTCATGGAGCATCGTGGAGGTATATTGGACATGATCATGGACCTGGATGCATCCCAGAAGAGCATGATCCACACTTGCTTGCAATTTTATGATCCTCCTCTCATATGTTTTACATTCCCTGATTTTTAGTTGGGACCTCTGCTACAAGAATTCTGCATGGTTGCTCCCAAGAATGAAGATATAGCTAAGGCCTTGCACTTGGAGCCTACTCTCATTGATCAGAGCATGACCACCAAGGCTGGGGTCCCAGGTCTGCACTTGGACTTCTTGATCTCTCAGGCCACCCTGCATGCTGCAGCAGGAAAGTGGGATGCTGTTTGTGCACTCTTAGCCCTCAGCATATATGGAGTTATCTTGTTTGCAGACGAGCCAAAGTTTGTAAGCAAGAATGATATTCACCTGTTCTTACTAAGGAACCCAGTTCCCACCCTGCTTGGAGATTTCTACTATTCAGTGCACCAAAGGAATGAGAAGCAAAGAGGAAGATTGGTCAGATGTTGTGCTCCCCTCTATTACTGTTGGTTTTTAAGACACTTTCCTAAACCCTCATCAGCCAAGTAATTGGGCTAAGAGATTGATTGCCCTTACCTCAGAAGACATCAGATGGTGCACTCAGAGCACCAAGGGCAAGGATATCATTACTAGCTGTGGGCAATATCCTAATATGCCTTTGATTGGAGTAAAAGGTTGCATCAACTACAACCCCTTGATTTTCAAGAGGCAATTAGGGTATGCTTTGGTTCATCCTCCAAGAGGGCAAGACTTGACAGAAACCCTCTATTGTGACATCCAGCACAATTCTGCTATTGTCAGACAGGCATCCTGGGCTTGGGACAACATTTAGACTAAGGGGACAGCCATTCTGGGCAAGTGCAACAATATAGCCTCAGCACAGTATCTTGATTGGTCTCGTACCAGGGCATAGATCACCCGGATGCCATTCACTTTAGAAGATGTACCTGGACCATCAGCAGTGCAGCCTGCAGCTACTGTCAGTTTGGAGGAGTTTGGGAAACTGAAGGAAAGGAATACCCAGCTCTCTGAAGCTTTGAAGAAGACTCTCTGGGAGAGGAATGATAACCGTCTAGAAAATGAGAGGTTAGAGAAGCTCCGGATTGAGCACTTGACCAAGATTGAGAAGACAGATGACTACATCAGAAAGGCTAGAGCAGGAGAGTTAGTACTGAAGAATGCTTGCAAGGAAGCTAAGACTTAGAAGGCTAGAGCTGAGCATTATTTAGAGGAGAGCCAGACTAGGTGGATCAGGATCACTGAGGCTCGTGCACAGGAGGATCAGAGAACCCAAGCCAGGATAGAGCAACTGGAGGCTAGTGAGAAGAAGCATCAGGCATCATTGTTAGCAGCACAGAAGGAGATCTCTGAGTTGAAACTCCGGGAGGGGTTGAAGAGATCAAAGGATAAGGATAAGCATAAAAGGTTGACCAGTGCCATTGCCACCAGGAACCTCCTCATCAGGACCATTACAGAGCACCCAGTAGGTCCAGTGACTGAGGCCCTCCTGAAGGAAGTCAGGGAGGATGACTTTGGGCTGGATGTTTGATTTCCCTGTATTGGTGTTTCCTTTTGTTTGTACTTTTGATTTTGTTGATTGTATTTTAACCCGCCATGGGAATGTTATTATAATCAAACTATGTACTTTCACATTTTTGTAATATATGGTTTGTATTATTCCGTGGGCTTAATCTCTCTGCAACATCAGCATTTCCTCGAGGTCTGGAAAGGTCAAAACCAAAGAATCAAACCGGATACCCTTGGAAGACAAATAGACATCATGCATTGCATACTAACATCATTTCTTTGTTTTGTAGGTTTTTGTTTTGTTGTTTCTCACTTTGTTGTGGTTTCAGGAAACATTGCTCGCAGAAGAGTGTTCCCTGTCAATAGAGTGCACCGGTATCCGACAAGAAACAACCTTCCGGGATTACAAATGGATCAGGTTCAACAAGACTTGACTGAAGTAAGGGCCTAGATGGCCAATTAGAAGACAGAGATGAGGGCCCAAATGAATCAATTTATGACAGTGATGACTGGTTTAGCTCAAAGCCAGGAAGGACTGAGGGAGTTGGTTGAGCGACAAACTCCTGAAGAACACCATCCAGGTACAGGGGGTACTAGTAACAACGATCACGTGCAGCCTCGCACTGATCCACCAGAGTTTGGACCTCATCTGAACTTATACATCAATTCCATAAGAAACACCCAAGGTAACACTACTGGAGGAAGGGCCTTGTAGGAAGACCCTTAAAAAGAGCAGTTTACTGTGGTTGGGGCTGGAGACGTAGTTTACGACCGTCGGTTGGATGAAATTGCAGAAAAACTAAGGTCTCTTGAATCCCAAAACTCTCTAGGTTTTGATGTCATGGACATGGTATTGGTGGAAGGGGTGAGAATTCCTCACAAGTTCAAACCCCCTTGTTTTGAAATATACAATGGCACATCCTGCCCACGTACCCACCTTCAGTCTTTCCTGGGGAGATTGAAAGCCTACACCATGGATGAGAAGTTGTGGATGTTTTACTTCGAGGAACGCTTGACAGGGGCATCCCGGGAATGGTATTCTCACTTGACCAGAGCCACAGTAAGAAATTGGAAAGACTTGGCTGAAGCTTTCATCCGTCAGTATCAGTATAATCTGAACATGGCTCCAAACAGAACCCTTCTGATGGGAATGTCACAATCTTCCCGTGAAAGCTTTAGAGAATATGCCAAAAGGTGGAGGCAACTAGCTGCTGCTGTTCAACCCCCGATGTTAGAAAGGGAGATGGCATATATGTTCATGAATACTCTCCAGGGTACCTATATTGACAGATTGGCTGCATTTTCTTCCACCAGCTTTGCAGAGGTGGTGATAGCTGGGGAGAGAATTGAGAGCTTGCTGAAGATGGGAAAGATCTCCGACAACGGTGCCAGTTCAAGCAGTGCAAATAAGCCATTTGCTGGGCCCCATAGATCTGGTGAAACAAATTTTGTACATGTAGGAAGAGGGAGACCCCAGTATCTTCCCAGATCATTTGTCGCTGTCACTATCCCTACTCCACCTCCTCAGTATACTCAACAACCACAACACTTTCCTCAACAATCACAGTTTCCTCAACAGATATCTTACAACAACAATAACAACAACCCGCAACAACGCCCTTTCCAGAAGCGGCCATCTCAGATCAACAGGGTGATTGACCCTATACCAATGTCGTATGCTACATTGCTGCCACAACTCCTAAAGCTCATTCTTGTTGAGTTGAGGATATTGGCTCCACATGATCCTCAGAACCTTCCGAGAAATTACGATGTCAACGCTAGGTGTGCTTTTCATTCTAACGCACCTGGTCACTCCACGGAAAAATGCAGAGCTCTGCATATGAAGGTCCAGTATCTGGTAGATTCAAAGGCCTTGAACTTTGCACCACCTCCCAATGTCATGAAAAATCCTATGCCAAGCCATAGTGGACCAAGGATTAATGCTATAGAGGAAGGCTCACCCATGAGTTTAATAGAAGATATTGCAAGTATTCAGACACCTCTGGCAGAGGTTAAAGCTCAGCTTTTGAAATGCCAGGTGTTTCCAGGTTGTGGGGCCTGTTGTGAATCTTGCAAGCTTTCCGAGAATGGGTGTGCAAGCTTGAGGAATGGAATCAATGACTTGATTAAATAAGGCATTCTGCAAATAACCACAACAGCTTCTACAACACCAGCAACTCTTTTGTCAACAACAAGTGATTCTTCTACAACTGCAACAATAATTGTTCCTACTGATTCGTCTACAACTTCAGCAACCACTTCTTCCATCACTTCAACACACAAAAATTATTTGCACCTGCTACTACAACTTCAACAACCACCAACAATGATGTTTCCACAGTTACTATTTATTATGACCCAACAACGGTCCCGAACTCCAGCAACTTTCAACAACAATCTCAGCAATAGTTCCAGCAATAATCAAGCTTCAATTCATCACCACCAACATCCACAAGAAGTCTTGTCACTATCTTCTATGATCCACAGACAATAACGATTCCAACTTCTGCTGCAGTGAGCCCAGTCACCATCACGATGTCAGGGCTTATTCCATATGATAAAGACAATGTTGTGCCAGGGCCTTCTTGATTCTTCAGTTCCTACTCCCCAAATGGATAATGTCGTGGGAGGCGGAGGCTTCACCCGAAGCGGACGCCTCTTTACGTCACAAGCTCCAAGGACTAATACTAAGGCAGAGGCTGTTGCCAAAGCCAAAGGAAAAAGTGTGTGAAATTCTGTGATCAGGTATGAGATGTCGAATGAGATGTTTAAACACTTGAATACTTAACTAAAACTTAAAGTGCAAGAAAATTAAACAACACAGGAATTTGTTAACCCAGTTCAGTGTATAACCACACTTACATCTGGAGGCTACCAAGCCAGGAGGAAATCCACTATAAGTAATATTAATTCTAGACTTAAACCACCCAGTTTAATCTTTCACTTAATATCTACCCAATGCAATTTCTACCTAAGACACAACTTAGATATGAGTACCAACTCACTCCCCCTCAATCACACAGTGATCTTGTTTACAAGTTTAATAAAATTGAAGTCATACTTCAAACAAAAACAGCTTGATCTTACTTCACAGTTTCAATCAAGACACAAATACACTTTTGCTTAAAAGCTCATAAAGTGGTACAATAAAAACAACCTGCTATTAAAACACAAAACGCCCTATTTTGTCTTCTGAAATTCGTACTCTATTCTGAGAGTTTCTGTTGCTTAAATAGGTGTTTGGATTTTGGGCTTTCTGTAGGTTTATCCAATCCTGAAACGCATGCTGCTTCCACCTTGAATTAGGGTTTGTTACTTCCTAGATTCTAGGTGATTCAGTTCTTCTGATTATGCTGAAGACATATAACAACACTCCCTACAGATGCGCCTTATTCTGTTTTATCCATCCATAATTAATTCCAGATAACTTTCCTTAATTTACTCAGTTCTGTTAGTCATTAATTAATTCTGGTAGCAGGTTTGAGATGTCACAACATCTGTTGGGACATCCTGAAAAACTGAACTTACTTCATTTACTGATACAATGTCACAACATCTGATGTGACATCCTGTAAACTGAACTTATTTCATTAACTGATACAATGTCCCAACATCTGGTGTGACATCCTGAATTAAGTTCATTTACTTATACTCTGTTTGATAATGTCCCAACATCTGATAGGACATCCTGAACTGAATTCAACATTTCTTGTTGGTCAAAAATTTTGCCAATTCTAAACATCTACAAACTCCCCCATTGGTTAATTTTTGGCTAACATACTTTTCTGGTTATCAGAGTGCAGCAGAAGTTCTTTTCTGTTGAGTCATGTGAGAGTTTACTCCCCCTCAATTCTACATTTGTTCAGACTTGTTGCAATAGAAATTTTTCATTAAAATCACAATTTTAGTTCAGAAGCAAACAGAAGTTTTTTCATTAATCAGTAATCAGCATCATACATTGTTGTTGTTGTTCAGCTCTCCCCCTTGTTAGACATAAATTTGGGGCCAAAGTTACTAATTCAAAATTACAATGCAGAAGTTGTCATTACATATTCCTCACATACAAGTTTCACTCAGACTCCTCATAATCAGTTTCTTCCTCTTCCTCAGTCTCCTCATCAGAAGCAGCAGTTTTCTGAGCACTTTCTTCAATCTCCAGCCTTTGGATAATCTCCTCAAGCTTCTGCTTCCTTGCATCCAGTTCTTTGCAAGTGATCTTCAACTCAGCAATCAAGGCAGCTTTGGAGATTGGAGACTTTGCCTTTGAAGGACCATCAGATGTCCCAGAGGGAGCTTCAACATCAGCTGCATGATGATTCAAGAACAGCTTGTAGTGGAAGGCCAGAGGGTTTTCTCTTTTGCAAATGGAGTCCTTCTCAGTGAGGATACCTAGATATTGACTAAGCATAATTCCACACAGCAGGGAAGGGAAGGTAATTGGCAGCTTAGTTGCAGATGATCCAGCATGCTTCAATGTCTGATCAAAGATATAAGCTCCAAAATCCAGCTTTGTTTGGGTGCCCACAGCATATATGAACCTTCCCAATCCAGTTGCTATTGAGGAGGTATGGTTGGTAGGAACCCTGTTTGCAGTGCCAATCCTATGCAGCATGGCATACTTCCTTGTCAGCATGCTAACAGACAGCTTCCCCTTGACTGGCCAAGTCTTGACCTGATTAGCAGTGATAACCTTGCAGACCTGGTTATCAGTCTTCCCTAACTCATTTGGACCATCAGATTCTCTTCCAAGGTAATGGTTGATAACCCTAGGAGAGAATTCTACACACCTCCCTCTTACATATACTTTTCTAAAGTCAGCAGACTTACCATCAGCACAATCTTCTTGAAGGTTGACTATGAATTCCTTGACTAGCAGCTCATAGAAAGGAGAGAAGTTGGAGACAATTTTGAAAAGGCCAGCAGAGGAGATGAGATCAATTACCTATGTGCACTCAAGTGCATTACTGCTCAGCTCTCTTTCAAGTGCTACCCTTCTTTGATATACAAACTTCCATCTGTTCACACTTGACACATGATGAAAAGAGATGTTGTCCAAAGGAGCTTCTGGAACAGAAGTTGATGGCCTTGAAGGTGCTGGTTTCTTCTTTGGTGGGGATGTTGGGACATCCTCTTCAACATCTGAATCTGGAGGGGTGACAGCTTTTCTCTTCTGTGTTTGCACCTTGCTCCATTGTTTTGTGGGACCAAAGACAACTTTAGCTTTGTCCTTCTTTGGTGTAGCTTGCTTCTTCTCAGGAGTTGCATGTTCTGCATTCTTCTTTTCCTTCCTAGTTCTAAGCCTTTTGGCTATGCTAGGGTTGACAGAAGCAATGATTTCTGTATCAGAATCATGCTCTATGTTCACAACAGGAGGAGGTTGAGCAGTCTCCTCTTCAGCTGGTGGATCAACAGAGGTTTGATCTTCAGTGGAGGCCTTGTGCTGGTCCTCAGATGTATCATCAGCAGTATCAGATGAGACCTTTTGCTGGTCTTCAGATGTTTCAACATCTATTGGGACATCCTGTTGAGCAGGAGTGTCCTTTTCAGCCTGAGTTTGTTGATCTTCTTATGGAGCTGGCATGGTGTTCAGAGGGATAGATATGCCACTTACCACTCTTTGCTCAGATAAGATCCTGTTTACCAGCTCCTTTATGGAATCATCCACATATACAGAAGCTTTTGGAGTGGTGTTTGATGATGAAGGCATGCCTTTGGCCTTGCTGAAAACAGGGTCCTTTGCCCTTTTCACAGTAGGGGTTCTTGGCTTTTGAGCAAGAGGAACACTTCCTCTGATTTCGTCCATTAGAGTTGAATCCATGGGTACCACAGAAATGGGGGTTGCATGCACCACATCTTCCTTGTTGAGGATTTCTTCAGAGATGTTAGGGTTTTGGTGTTGAGCCATTTTTAGAATGTGGTGAAGATTGAGATTGGTTGAGTTTGATGATCTCTGAAAGTTAGCTATAGCAAGCAAATTGTTGTGAGAGAAAGATGAGAAGATGAATAGCTGAACATGAGCTGATATTCTTATAAGAGCCGTTACTTGGAGAATTTCTAGGAGTGGAATACACAAGGTGCTTGACCAGACTGGTGTTGCCATCTGGTGATCATGCCACACGATGTCATATGACATGTTGGCACATTTCCATAACTGCTAAATTTCACATAAGAAGATTCCCAATTTACCCCTTAGGTTTTCAAATTGGGTAGCATCCAAAGCTTTAGTAAATATATCAGCCAATTGCAGATTTGTAGCTACATGTTCCAATGAAATCACTTTCTCTTCCACAAGATCTCTGATGAAATGATGCCTGATATCAATATGTTTGGTCCTGCTATGTTGGATAGGATTCTTTGATATGTTAATATCACTTAAGTTGTCACAGTACAATGTCATGACATCTTATGGGACATTGTACTCAGTGAGCATTTGCTTCATCCAAACCAACTGTGAACAACTGCTTCCAGCTGCAATATATTCAGCTTCAGCAGTAGATAAGGATACACAATTTTGTTTCTTACTGAACCAAGAAATCAAATTGTTTCCTAGAAAGAAGCATCCTCCTGAAGTGCTTTTTCTGTCATCAACACTTCCAGCCCAATCAGCATCACAGAAGCCAGTGAGAATTGGTTTGCATCCATGAAAGTACATTATGCCATAGTCACAAGTACCATTAACATATTTCAGAATTCTCTTGACTTGATTTAGATGACTAACTTTTGGATCAGCTTGATATCTTGCACATACACCTACTGAAAATGATATGTCTGGTCTGCTAGCAGTCAAATATAACAAGCTTCCAATCATACTTCTGTATAGGCTTTGGTCTACATTCTCACCCTTGTCATCTTTAGTCAGCTTTAAATGTGTGGGGGCAGGAGTTCTCTTATGAGTAGCATTGTCCATCCCAAATTTCTTGACTATGTTCTTAGCATACTTGCTTTGGGAAATGAATATGGAGTCCTCCATTTGCTTTATTTGCAGTCCAAGAAAGTAGGTTAATTCTCCTACCAGGCTCATTTCAAATTCAGATTCCATCTGATTTACAAAATGTTTAACCATCCTGCCTGACATTCCACCAAAAACAATGTCATCTACATATATTTGAGCAATCATGACATTTCCTTCTTCATCTTTAACAAACAAGGTTTTGTCTATTCCACCTTTTCTGTACCCTTGCTTGATAAGAAAAGTAGTCAGCCTTTCATACCATGCTCTTGGAGCTTGCTTCAGACCATAAAGAGCCTTCTTTAGTTTGTATACATGATTTGGACAACTTGGATCAACAGATCCTTTAGGCTGTTCTACATATACTTCTTCATTAAGATATCCATTTAGAAAGGCACTTTTCACATCCATTTGAAATAGCTTGAACTTTAAGATACAAGCAATCCCCAAAAGTAGTCTGATTGATTCAAGCCTTGCTACTGGTGCAAAGGTTTCATCAAAGTCTACTCCTTCAATTTGTGTGTATCCTTGGGCTACAAGTCTAGCTTTGTTCTTTGTAATAACTCCTTGCTCATTTGACTTGTTCTTATACACCCATTTAGTTCCAATCACATTAATGTCATCAGGTCTAGGAACAAGATTCCACACTTCATTCCTTGTGAATTGACCTAATTCATCTTGCATAGCACAAATCCAGTACTCATCAGTAAGAGCTTCCTTGATGTTTTTAGGTTCTATTTTTGAGACAAAACAGGAACCTGAAATCACTTCTCTTGATCTAGTGCTTACACCTCTGTTGGGATCCCCAATTATCAGATCTTTGGGATGATCCTTCTGGATTCTGATGGAGGGAGGTTTGCTGGATTGTTCTGACCTTGCATCAGTTTGAGTGAAGTCAGAATAATCATTCTTTTCTTCAGCTTCAGTTTGGCTGTCAGCAGATGTTCCAACATCTTCTGTAACATCTGTAGGAGCATCATCAATTATCACATTTATGGACTCCATGATAACTTTGGTTCTAGAATTAAATACTCTATATGCTCTGCTGTTTATAGAGTATCCAAGAAAAATTCCTTCATCACTTTTAGGATCCATTTTTCTTCTTTGCTCCCTATCAGCCAGAATATAACAATTACTTCCTAACACATGGAAGTACTTAACTATGGGTTTTCTGCCCTTCCAGACTTCATAGATTGTGGACAAAGTTCCTTTCCTTAGAGTGACTCTGTTATGGATGTAACAAGTTGTGTTCATAGCTTCAGCCCAGCAGTACAAAGGTAACTTTTTAGCATGGATCATAGCTCTTGCTGATTCTTGGATAGTTCTATTCTTCCTCTCAACAATCCCATTCTGTTGAGGAGTGATTGGTGAAGAGTATTCATGATTTATTCCTTCTGAAGAACAGAAATCTAAAAATTTTTGATTTTCAAACTCCTTTCCATGGTCACTTCTTATTCTGATCACACAGCTGGCTTTTTCCCTTTGTATTCTTTGGCATAAGTCTTTGAATACATCAAATACATCAGACTTTTCTTTGATGAAATTTATCCATGTATACCTTGAAAAATCATCAACCACCACATAGGCATACCTCTTACCACCGAGGCTCTCTACCTGCATAGGTCCCATAAGATCCATATGCAATAATTCCAAAACTTTGGAAGTTGTCAGATGTTGTAGCTTTGGATGGGACATCTTGGTTTGCTTGCCTATTTGACATTCACCACATATCTTGCCATCATCAATCTTCAGTTTAGGAATACCTCTCACAGCTTCCATAGATATGATTTTCTTTATGCCTCTGAAATGGAGATGACCTAGTCTTTGGTGCCATAGTTTCACTTCTTCTTCTTTAGCTAAAGAACAAGTTGAAGTGAGACTGAAGTCTTGAGGTTCCCACATGTAGCAGTTGTCTTTAGATCTGGCACCTCTCATGACAATCTTTTGTTCTTTGTTAGACACTATGCATTCAGTTTTGGTAAAGTTTACACTGTACCCTTGATCACATAATTGACTTATGCTGATCAGGTTAGCAGTTAAACCTTTTACCAGCAGCACATCATCTAGTCTTGGTACATCTGGACAATCCAAGGTCCCAACTCCCTTGATTTCTCCTTTAGCTCCATCTCCAAAGGTTACATATCTGGATGAATATGACTTTAAGTCTACTAGCAGATTCTTCAATCCAGTCATGTGTCTTGAACATCCACTATCAAAGTACCAGTCTTCTTTAGCTGATACTCTTAGTGATGTATGAGCTATATATGCAACACCTTTCTTTGACCATTTGTGTTGAGATTTCTTGTGATACCTCTGCCTTGTGCATTGTTCATCAGTAGAGCTCCAAGGTTGTTTGTTGATCTTGTTCTTGGGCATGTAGCTTTGATCAGCATGAAGACTAGCTTTTGGTACCCATACCTTCTTGATGACCTCTGTCTTCTGCTTAGGGGGTTGATGTCTATGCAGCACTTTCTTGGTAACCTCTATCTTCTGCTTAGGAGGTTGCTGATACATCTGATTTGGATATCCATGCAACTTGTAGCAATGAGGTTTGATATGTCCAAATCTTCCACAATGATGACATCTCCATCTTTGATACTTCTTCTTCATTATGTTCTTTTCAGGATGTTGAGACATCTGTTGGAACATTATGTTTGACTTTGTGTTCATTTCATGATGTTGAAGCATCTGTTGGGACATCTTGTTTGACTGTATGGACTTTGAAGTAGTTTTGCTAGAGCTAGATTCAACCTTATGAACTTTGTTAAATCCCAATCCACTTTTATCCCCTGAATGCTTATTGTTGTTGAGAATAACATCCAGTGTGCTTGAGCTACTGTTCAGCATTCTAACAGATTTTGACATATGTTCCAACTTGGAGTTGAGAAGACTTACTTCACTTTTCAAGGTGTCAATGATCTCTAGATCACTTGTTTTTTCATCCTTTAGTGCCTCAATCTGCTTCTTTAGCTTTATACTTTCCTTGCATATTTCAGTGCTTCTTTTGACTAGTTCTCTGTATGATTGCTCAAGCTCTTCAAAAGTAAGCTCCCCATCACTGGATTCACTTTCAGATTCACATAATCCAGCTAGAGCAGTGATATGCTTAGCTGATTCTTCTTCTGAATCACCTCCTGAGTCTTCATCAGACCAGGTTACAGAGAGACCTTTCTTTTGCCTTTTTAAATAGGTAGGACATTCATTTCTGATGTGTCCATATCCTTCACATCCATGGCATTTAATCCCTTTTTCTTGACTGGTCTTTTCATCATAATTTGACCTTCTATCATAAGGTCTTTTGTTCTCAGAAGAGTTTGTGTATTTTCCACTTGGTCTGGACTTGTCTTCCATCTTTCTGAGAATCTTTTTGAATTGTCTTCCAAGCATAACAATGTTTTCTGATAAGTTTTCATCAGTTTCTGATTCATCATTTTCTTCTTCTTTATCAGTATTTGACATCAAGGCTATGCTTTTGTTCTTCTTTATAATTGTGTCATTCATTCCCATCTCAAATGTTTGAAGGGAACCAATGAGCTCTTCAACTTTCATTTTGCATATGTCTTGAGCTTCTTCTATTGCTGTGACCTTCATGTCAAATCTTTTTGGTAAAGATCTGAGAATCTTTCTTACAAGCTTTTCATCAGTCATCTTTTCTCCCAAAGCTCCAGAAGTATTGGCTATTTCTAAGATGTTCATGTAGAATTCATGAATTGTCTCATCTTCCTTCATTCTCAAGTTTTCAAACTTGGTGGTGAGAAGTTGAAGTCTTGACATCTTCACCTTTGATGTTCCTTCATGAGTTGTTTTGAGAGTGTTGTAAACACCCCAAATTTGCCTTCACCCATTCACACCATGTCTTGTGATCATTTCATATGCATAAACACAATCATATCATCTCATATCTCATTTTTGGTTCACTGCATAGTTTCTAAGTCATCTGCACCTAGGGTTTGTGATCTGAGCAATCCAAGAACCTTTTGAGCCACTCCAAAGATCACCAATCACTTCAAAGGGGTCAATATGTGTTCTTGCATCATATTCCATCCTTTCAAAGTCAAGATTTCAAAAGGATCACAAGAACTGGGATTGGTGTGGAAGCAGAGCCAGGATAGACTGCACAGTTGACCCAAAATTAGGGTTTTGGTTTCAAAGGCCATAACTCCAAATTTTTTGGTCATTCTTGTTTCTATTGGTCTCTATATGGTATAGGGAGTATGCATATCAATTTTCATGAAGAAATTCCATGGGGAAGTCATCTGATCAAGGGTTGACTTTTCAGACAAGTCAGTGTAAAATCAGGGCATCTGAGGCCCCCCAATGACCCAACCAATGGGTGATCTTCATCATTTTGAGTGTATATGGTCTTTATTTGATCATGGAAGAAGTTTGAAGTTCACAAAAATCAAGAATTTGGAGTTTTTGCAAATGTTGACTTTTTAGGCATAGTTGACTTTTTCAAGAATATGTCATTTTATGCCATTTTTCAAGCCTTGATTCTTGATCCAAAAATGCTTCAAATGGAAAAACTTTGGTCATGAAAGTTGTAGAATACATCTTTCCCTTTTCAAAAAGTACAAGAACATGATCTAA
Source organism: Lathyrus aphaca (assembly GCA_963966055.1). NCBI lineage: Eukaryota > Viridiplantae > Streptophyta > Magnoliopsida > Fabales > Fabaceae > Lathyrus > Lathyrus aphaca. The sequence continues at coordinate 421,920,618 of OZ014520.1, forward strand.
TTCTCCTTGGATCAAAAGTTATGGTGTGACAAAGTTGGCTAAAATCATTGATTTTCAAGACATGCCTCAAATGTGAATTTTGCAAAATCATGAACCAATGCCATTTGTAACTTCTAATTCACTTCAAACCATGACACAAACATTCTATGTGACCTAAAAGTCAGAATTGAATCAAAAATCCTCATGTTTCATGGCTTATGGAATGAGAAAGTCACATGTGAACCAAAGTTGCACCAACTTGCAAAACTCATGATCACACTCCCTACCACTTGCCACATTGGATGCTGAGCTTTGCTAGCCCTTGCCCTCACCCTTGCTGCGCCAGCCCATGCTTTGTACTAGCCTAGAACCAAGCCATACCTCTCTTACACAAAAAGTGGACTTTTGGCAAAAGCAAACTTACCAATCAATAGAGGCCATGTCAAATCATCTGACCTATAGGATTAAAATATACTATCCAAATGCAGGCCATAACACTCAAGAAGAAAGGCTGAAAGAGATCACAAGATCACATACACAAAACTCTCCATTTTGCAAAACTCTTCGAATCTGCCTGCACAACTCACAAACACTAAAACAAATTCCTCTAATCATCTCACCTTGCCTCATTGAGTAGAAACCACCAAGAGTCAGGCCTGATTTGAGCAAGAACACCCCATCACCATTTTTCACCTCAACCTGCATTTCTCTTCGAATCACCTTCCACAGTCATCAAATATCCAAACTTCTTTCACCAACAGATCAAGCACATCAAAAGGAGTCAAAACCACCCTTCACATTGACCTGAAACAGCCTATACACAAACTGCATTTTCTGCTACACCAGAAATGGATTGCTCAAGGCAGCTTGTCTAAGCTCATTTCAAGCCTTCCATTAGCATCAGGGGAGTCAAGGGAGTCCATTTGCACGCAAAGGAAGCTCTGGAAGCTCAGTTTTGAAGCTTTCCAGCTCAGGTATGAACATGAACACTTTCTCCCAAAGCTTGCATTTTAAGTTATAATATGATTGCTCATGTCTTGCTGGTCATGGGGATGGTTTCAGAATCAAAAATAAGTGAGAAATGAGTTTGTATGATCCCTTTGAAATTTTGCCCGTGGATTTTATTTCCTTCGATTCGTTTGATTCATTGTGTTTAAATGATGTTTGAGCATAGATTCGTGTCCTAGGATGTTAGAGGATCACTTAGGTGTGTTTAATTTGTGGAATAGATGCTTGAATCATGTTTTAGGGTTTGGATACCACCGGAGAAGATGACCGGAGCTTCCCTCCGGTCACCTGAGAGTGATTTGCCCTAATCTCAGGTCATTAGTGCCATTTGAATCTTGGGCGTTAGATTAGGTTGACCAGTTGACTTCGCGCGCAGGTGAAGGGCCCAGATCACTTTGATTAGCCCTAATTCAATTAGTTAGATTAATTAATTCACAATTAGGTTAATTAACTCAGAATGAACCACAGCCGTCCAGATGCGCGCTGGTCAATGCTTTCAAATCCAGACTCAATCTCAGCCATTCCTTCTGATTACTTTCCTTCATTTTAATTTATTTTCATTTCTTTTTCATTTAACTTGCATATTTAATTTAAAATAGTAAAAAATGTTTAAAAATTATGAAACTTTTTCTCATGAGTTTTATTAATTTTTAAGACACAAAAATATTTTCATTTTTATTTTTATCATTAAAAAAGTATTTTTAAATATTTAAAAGATTATTTTTAATTGATTAATGGAAATTAATTTATTAAAAATACTTTTAGGTATTTAAAAATCACCAAAAAATTCATGAAATGTTATAAGACATTTAGAAACATTGTCCAACCTTCAAACCAAATTTCTTTTTTGATCTTGATGCATTTTGAGAATTTTTCATTGAATTAAAATTATTTTTGTGCATTATTTTGATCCTAAGTTCAAAAAATCATTTCTGCCTATCTATGAAGAGTTGGACATTGATTCTTTTTGCATTGCATTGTGTTTAGCATGTAGTTTGTAAGATTAAATGGCCATGATTTGATCTTTCATTTTCAATTTGTTTGGCATTTCTTTTGTTTAGGAACCCTAAAACCCTAAAAAACTTGTAAGAATCATAACTTGAATTTGGTTAAGAGTTGAGACCTCTCCTTTGGGCATTGGTTTAGTATAGGATTAGGGGTCCTTTGAGTGGCATTTTCCATTTTTTATCTTAGGGTTTGCTTCTGTTTTTGGTTTTTGATTGATGAATGATTCATAAGCCCTAATTTGGACTTCCATGTGCATCCATCTTGCATTCTCTTGCATAACATGACTTGCCATGACATTTCAAGCATCCATTTGATTCATTTGACATCATAAGACATATTGAAAGCATGTTTGATCATTGCATCATGTATTTTCCATGTTGTATGTCATGTGCACTTCATAACTTTTCATGTATGTTCATGGTTCCTAAGTTGCTTCTCTTGCATTCATGAACTTGTATGATCATTTCCATGTGCTGCCTCATGTTTGTAGCATCTCATTTGCATCATTAGCACCATGTACATGCTTCTGGTTTTGTTTCTCATCATGTCATCTCATCCCATTTTGCATTGCATTGCATTTCTTTTCTAATCTTTCAGGTGGTAAGTGATGTTGAGAAGTGAATTTGCCTTCACTTCTCATAACTTTTCTTTTCATCTTTCTTGCATCCATTGCTGCATTTTTGTTTGTGTATGAGATTGAGCTTTCTCATTCTTGTTCTTCTTACTTTCTTTCTTCAAGTGACTTGACTTCTTGAATGAAGCAAGTCACTTTGCTTCTCTTGATCTTTTCATCTGCTTCCTGGTGGTTCCATTGAAGACTTCCCTTGAAAACCTCACAAACCTTAGGAACAACCAAGCATGACAATGATTAGGGTTTTGATTAGTCTCCCCTCTTAGTTTTACCTTTGTGTCTCTTTGTGTCTTCTCTTCTCATCTCATAATCAGGGACTAAACCCTAAAGGCTTTAAGGCTTTGTGATTAAGCTTATGCCTGCATCCTTCTCTTAGGATGGAGTGTATAATTTTAATCCTGAGTGTTAAATCTTTAATGTGTTTAACTCCTTTAATCAATCCATCTAATAATCATCAAGACATCACACTTGTAACTTGGGCCTTGCATTAGGGTTCTAATTCTTCCTTAATTGGTTAAGAAGGACTAACCCTAGTGTTAATGGACAAGTCCCCCTCAAGTTGTCTTACAAACCCTAAAAATCACTTCATCATCATATCATCAAATAAAATCCACTTAATCAAAGGCTTGTTTTGTCATGAGTTTAATCCCTAATCATGGATTAAGCTGAGGAGCTTTCCTCAGCTTAAACATTCTCATCTATTATCCTTCTATTAGGATGGTGTAATGAGTCTGTTTAATCCTTGATTATGGCTTAACCTCATTACTTAACACTAAACACAAACCACAAAAACATCTAATTAGTCACAAGTAGGTTAATGATCTTAATCCTACACCAAAGGTGATTAAGTGTGAGAATCTGACTTCACACTTAAGGTATTCTCATTACCCCTGATCAGAGGGAAGATGTGATGAGTTTACTAAATCCATTGGTTTAGGCTTAAGCTCATTAACTTATGACAAACTCTCAAAAGCAATAAAAGACTGAAAACACAAAAACAAACAATAATCGTCTCCTCCGGGATTCTTTTCTCATCACCTTCACTCATGAACGGGAACTTGTTTCTTCTGTCTAATGCAAGACAGTTTGCACCTGATCCAGACAGGTCATACACTTGAGCATAGACAAGTAAGCAGTTCACAAGTCAATTCATCTTTCAGTCTCTTTGGGTCGAACTACGGTGTTCTGACTTCCTCATTGCACGAGAGGATACGTAGGCATAACTTAACAGTTATCGAACAAAAGTCTCTGTATATTCCCCCTCTTTCCAGCTATTCTTTAAGCCTCATACTCCTGAGCATTTCACTCTTGTCCTTACACTGACACTATATATATCACACTTCACACTCCTTTCACACTGACACCTGTACATCCTTTTCCAGCTCTTTTATACACAAATTGCACTGACACTACCCCTTTAAAACACAAATCTTTTAAGCATGGATCCCGTCGAGTACGGCGGACAATCTGGGTGCTAATACCTTCCCAGGTTGTAACCAACCCCCTTTCTCAGTCTCTCTGGTTTGCAACCGTCTTATCCATCTCTTTCTAGGCCTATGCAGCATTGCCTTTCCTCCGGGATAAAAATGCCTAGCTGGCGACTCTATTCATCTCCAGTGAGTTCACGGCTGTGTGTTCTCATTGTCCCTTTCGCCGACCGTTCGCGTCTGTACCCTTATCTGACTTAGTTTCATTTATCGGGAGCGACAGCTTGGCGACTCTGCTGGGGACCCTTATACTGCAACCAGGGCTTCTGGTTCTGTTTGTGGGTTCCTCCTAGCGCTTGATTGATTTGTGTTTACTGGGGTGTTATGTGCTTGTTTGTGCATGTATATTTGTACTTATTTTGCTTTATGTACAGTTTGCTTTACTGCTTTCTTTATTGCTTTTGCATTATATCATATTGTCATACTGTGCTGCTGGCTGGATCTGTTGTTTGCTTTGGTGGGTGGGTGTTCCATTGAGAGTTAAGGTCCTATACCTGGGACCTGAGTGACACCTAGGCTAGAGTGAATCATATTCTTTCCCATTCCATTTCGGTCTGGTGCGGGAATATGAAACACGGTTCAGATATGGGTTTCTTCTTGAGAACTCTGTGTTGCAGATTTCCTGCAATGCTAGGGCTATCTAGGAAGCCTGCTAAGTCTGGATGACCTTTAGTATTGACCTTCAGAAACTGAGGAGAATTAGAGGAGGATTTTTTATGGTTATTGTAAACACTGTACCTCCGGGTTAGAAGTGTTTACACTTCTCATAACTGATCCAAGTCTGAGGATCCTTGTTCTAGAACACCACCTGTGAGGGGTTTGGGCTGTTTACAGGTTTGCAGGTACCTTGACCTCAGAATACCCTGTTACTTTGTTTAAGAGTACTTCATTTTGGGACAGTTCTTGTGATTCTAAAACCCTGGACATGTGGCTCTTTATTTGAGTCCCCCACCTTGGTTACTGGATTTATAGACCTCCATCTGGAATTCTTGAACACACTTGGACCTATATCAGGGCATTTTGATCAGATCCAGCTCAGTCACAGACCCTTGCATTTCATTTGCATACATAATCATTACATCATATTGACATTTGCTTATTTGTGTTTCAGGGTATCCATCTTCACTTTTGGCTAGTTTTGACCCCATCTTCAGTATTGACCTATCTTCATCAGCACCCGCTTCAGTTTAGCTATCTGCTTCAGCTATCACCTGCACCAGCCAATCAGTAGCTCATTCTTCAGTGATATCATCAGCACCTGTCTCTACTCATCTTCATTATCATGGCTCCTAAAAAGAGTAACATCACCTACCACTTCTTCCAGCCAGAGCTAGCTGACATCAGGAGGATTCAAACCCTGATCACTCCAGATCACATACCATTGTTCAGGGAAGGCTATGGAGATATACTTGATATGGTTATGGATTTGGACCCTTCACAAAGAAGTCTGATCCACACTTGCATTCAGTTCTATGATCCCCCACTGAGGTGTTTCACTTTTCAAGACTTTCAGCTGGGCCCTCTATTGGAAGAGTACTCCTCATTGGTTGGTATGCCTATCAGGGGTGGAATTCCTTTCAACCCTGAGATGGTCTTTCCTGGTAATGAAGAAGTAGCAAAGGCTTTGCATTTGGAACCTGTCCTGATTGAGCAACATATGACTTCTAAAGCTGGGATCCCTGGTTTCCATCTGGATTTCTTGATCTCTAAAGCTACCCTGAAAGCTTCTTTAGGAGAGTGGAAAGCTGTTTGTGCATTATTGGCCTTGAGTATATATGGAATTGTATTGTTTGCAGATGAGCCTCGATTCATTAGCAAGAATGCAATCCATCTGTTCATCTTGAGGAACCCAGTGCCCACTTTGTTGGGGGATCTCTACTATTCAGTGCATCAGAGGAATGAAAAGCAGAGGGGAAGATTAGTGAGGTGTTGTGCTCCATTATTCCATACTTGGCTTCTCAAGCATCTACCCAGGACAGATGCATTTCTAAATCCTCATCAGCAGAGCAACTGGGCTAAGAGACTCACTGCTCTAACTTCAGCCGATATCAGATGGTGCACTCAAAGCACCAAGGGTAGGGATATCATCACCAGCTGTGGGCATTTTCCCAATGTGCCCCTAATAGGAGTTAAGGGCAGTATTAATTACAACCCTCTGTTGTTTAGAAGACAACTGGGCTATGCCTTGGTCCACACTCCTAAGGCACAGGACTTGGTTGAGACCCTTTATTGTGAGAACAAGATTAATCTGGCTATTGTTAGGCAGGCTGCTTAGGCCTGGGACAATGTTCAAACCAAGGGAGTAACCATCTTAGGGAAGTGCAGCAGTGTGGCATCAGCACAATATTATGAATGGTCTCGTGCCAGGGCTCAATTCTCTGGGATGCCCTTTACTATAGAAGACATGCCTGAGTCATCTTCAACACCACCACCTGCCACTATCAGTTTGGAGGAGTTTGAGAGTCTGAAAGAAAGAAATGAGAAGTTAACCCAGGCTTTGCAGAAGACCCTCCGGGAGAGGAGTGAGGGTATGATGGAGATTGAGAGGTTGGAGAAGTTGAGAGTGGAGCATCTGGTTAAGATTGAGAAGTCTGGGGATTATATCAAAAAGTCTAAAGCTGGAGAACAAATTCTGAAGAATGCTTGCAAGGAAGCCCAGTTCCAGAGAGCAAGGACAGACTTGTATCTGAAGGAGAGTCAGGCTAGGTGGGTCAGGATCACCGAAGCCCGTACTTTGGAAGACAAGAGGGTTCAAGACAAGATGGAACAACTGGAAGCTAATGCAAAAGTGCAGCAAGAAGCCCTGGCAGCAGCCCAGAGGGAGATATCAGAGTTGAAGATCAAAGCTGGGGTGAAGAGGTCAAAAGACCAAAGTCAGCACAAGAAGCTAGCAGCAGCTGTTACCACCCGGAATCTCCTCATCAGGAATCTCACGGAGCGTCCGACTGATCCTGTGACCGAAGCACTTCTCAAGGAAGTTCGTGAGGATGAGTTTGGTCTTGGTGTCTGACCATTTGTTTGTTGTTGCTTTCATTCCGTGTACTTTTATTTTCCTGTAATGTATTTTGACCCCTCAGAGGGCTTGTATTTGTAAACAAACTATGTACCCTTTTTGCTTTTGTAATATATGTATTAGTTTGTTCCATCCGGGTTTCACTTCAAAAGCAACACCCACAGGGTCTGGAAGGGTCAAAACTGAATGCCAAGCCGGATACCTTGAGAGCAAATAAGCATACTGCATTGCATGCTAACCCTTTTGTTTGTTTTGTAGGTTTTTGTTTTATTACCACTAACTCTGTTGTGATGTTCAGGAACTATTGCTCGGCGCCGGGTATTTCCCCTCAACCGTCCGCACCGTTATCCAACCCGTAACAATCTTCCGGGCATCCAAATGGATCAGATGCAGCAGGACCTTACTGAGGTCAGAAATCAAATGGCAAACGAAAGGCTAGAAATGAGGAATCAAATGACTCAGTTTATGGAAGTGATGAACAACATGGCTCAGAGCCAGGAAAGGTTAAGGGCCATGGTGGAAAGGCAGAATCAAGAAGATCCACATATAGGGACTGCCGGCACCAGCAACAATGAAAGGGTCCAACCTCATGTAAATCCCCCTGTATTTGGACCACATCTCCATCCCGAGGTCAACATTCCTGCAAATGTTCAAGGGACTGCCACCGCAGCCAGGGTACTTCAAGAAGACCCCCAAGAGGACCAGTTCACGGTAATGGGTGCTGGGGAAGAGGCTTATGATAGGAGGTTGGATGAGATAACTGAGAAGTTGAGGTCCTTAGAGTCTCAAAACTCTTTGGGATTCGATGTCATGGATATGGGCTTGGTAGACGGGGTCAGGATTCCCCACAAGTTTAAGCCTCCATGCTTTGAAAAGTATAATGGGACTTCCTGTCCCCGAACCCATCTGCAATCTTTTCTCGGGAGGCTGAAGGCCTATACTATGGATGAGAAGCTCTGGATGTTCTATTTTGAAGATAGCTTGACTGGAGCGTCAAGGGAATGGTACTCTCACTTGACAAGGGAAACTATTAGATGCTGGAAGGACCTGGCTGAGGCCTTCATCAGACAGTATCAGTATAACTTAGACATGGCACCCAACAGGACTCTCCTAATGGGAATGTCATAGTCGTCAAGGGAAAGTTTCCGAGAATATGCCCAGAGATGGAGGCAATTGGCTGCTGCTGTTCAGCCACCTATGTCCGAAAGGGAAATGGCAGATATGTTCATGAACACCCTTCAGGGAACCTATATTGATAGGCTAGCTGCCTTCTCATCCACCAGCTTTGCAGATGTTGTCATAACAGGGGAGAGAATTGAAAGCCTATTGAAAATGGGGAAGATCTCAGACAATGGTGCAAGCTCATCCAGTAATGCCAGAAAGCCTTTTGCAGGCCCAAGAAGGACTGGTGAGACTAATGCCATCCACACCAGCAGGGGTAGGCCCCAATATGTTCACAGATCTGTGGCTGCAGTCACCATCCCTGCTCCAGCACATCCTCAGCCGGTTTATCAACCTCCGCAGCAAAACTACCAGCAACAACCTCAGTACCACCAGCAATCTCAGTATCCTCCAAGGAATTACAACAACAGCAACACCAACAACAGCAGTCAGCAAAGGCCATTCCAGCAGAGGCCATCTCAAGCTAATAGGGTGATCGATCCGATCCCTATGCCATATGCTACATTGCTGCCACAACTCCTGAAACTCAACCTAGTTGAGCTAAGGACGCTGGCACCTCCAGATCCCAACAGTCTACCCAGAAACTACGACGTCAACGCTAGGTGTGCTTTTCATTCCAACGCACCTGGCCACAGTACAGAAAAGTGCAGGGCTCTGCACATGAAGGTACAAGACCTGGTAGACTCAAAAGCTCTGAATTTCGCACCTCCACCCAATGTCAATAAGAACCCCATGCCAAACCACGGTGGTCCCAGAATTAACGCTATTGAAGAAGACAAACCGTCTTATTTAATAACCAGTGTGGGTCAGATCCGGACACCGTTGGTAGAAATCAAGGCTCAACTCCTCGAATGTCAAATGTTCCCGGGGTGTGAATTAGGGTGTGCTTACTGCAATATTTCAGTAAACGGGTGCGGTAATCTGAGGAATGGCATAGATGGCCTTATTCAGAGTGGCCAACTCCAGATCACCACATCATTTCCAACAAATCCAGCAATCTCATCAGCAACGGTTTCAGAACCTCCTACAACTGCAGCAACCATTGTTCCCGACAATTCTTCGGCTTCATCAACAAGTACTTCATCTATTATCTCAACTGATCAGTTTTCAACAAATTTTCCTGCTACAACTTCAGCTTCACTCCATTTTGAACCTCCTACAACAACAACATCCATTCTTCCAACAATGTCTCCTACAACACCAGCAACCAATCATGAAGATGTCTCTACTGTCACAATATTTTATGATCCTGAAAGCAACTCTGCCTACAATTCAGAAAATGCTGCTCCCGTTAGAGCACCAGTTACAATTTATTACGATCCACAAACTATCACAGTTCCTTCAACAGCAGCAATCAGTCCAGTCACTATCACGGTGCCTGGACCGGTACCTTATGAAAGCAGCAATGCCATCCCCTGGCATTACGGCTCTGACTTGTACTGTGAAGGACAAAAGATCACTTTTGAATCATCAACCCCTGCACCACAAGTAGACAATGTGGGAAGAGGCGGAGGCTTCACTCGAAGCGGACGTCTTTTCGCTCCACAAATTCAGAGACCCACTGCCGAAGCAGAAGCTGCTGCCAAGGAAAAAGGGAAGAGCCCTATGCAGGAAGATCAAGCTGTTAAGGAAGCTTTGAAGACACCATTCGATCAAGAGGTTGATGAGTTCATGCGAATCATCAAAAAGAGTGATTATAAAGTAGTGGATCAGCTTCATCAGACGCCTTCCAAGATCTCAATCCTATCATTGCTTATGTGCTCCGAAGCCCATAGGAATGCACTACTCAAAGTTCTGCACGCAGCTTACGTGCCTGAAGAGATCACTGTCAATCAGCTGGAAGCTGTAGTTGGAAATGTTAATGCTAGTCACGGACTAGGGTTCACCAATACTGATTTGACAACGGAAGGCCGCAACCATAACAAAGCCTTGCACATAACCATGGAATGCAAAGGTGCTGTCCTTTCCCATGTGCTGGTAGACACGGGGTCATCCCTTAATGTCCTACCTAAAAAGGCTCTGGTGAAGCTAGAATATGACGGATTGGCGTTGAGACCCAGCAACCTGGTGGTAAGAGCCTTTGATGGTTCAAAGAGATCGGTTCTGGGAGAGATTGAGTTGCCCATAACGATTGGCCCGCAGACCTTTAAAACTATCTTCTATGTGATGGACATTCAGCCTGCCTACAGCTGTTTGTTGGGTAGGCCATGGATTCACGCTGCTGGCGCCGTGACCTCTACCCTTCACCAGAAGTTAAAATATGAGTGGGAAGGTCAAATCGTTACAATCTGTGGAGAGGAGGATATTTTCGTCAGCCACCTAGCTACCTATAAGTACATTGAGATGGATGGGGAGATCCATGAAACAATGAGTCAGGGGTTCGAGGCTTTGAACATCAATGAGACATCTGCTGTGCCTGGTACTTCAATATCATCATACCAACAAGCCCGGAAGGTTGTTGAGGGAGGAAACGCCCAAGGCTGGGGCAAACTGTTATCGGTGGAGAAGAAAGAGGACAGATTTGGGTTGGGTTACAAACCAACTCAACAAGATCAAGCAGCGGCTGCGAAAGAGCCCAATTTTGTGAGTGGGGGGATGTAAACACCCCAAATTTGCCCTCACCCATTCACACCATGGCTTGTGATCATTCTCATATGCATAAACACAGTCATATCATTTCACATCTCATTTTTAATTCACTGGATAGTTTCTAAGGCATCTGCACTTAGGGTTTGTGATCTGAGCAATCCCAAAGCATCTTGAGCCATTCTAAAGGCAACCAATCAACTCAAAGGGGTCCATGTGTGTTCTTATATCATATTTCATCTCCTCAAAGTCAAAAGTGCAGAGGAATCACAAGAGCTAGGGTTTGAGTGGATGCAGAGCCAGGATGAACTGCACAGTTGACTGAAAATTAGGGTTTTGGTTTCAGAGGCCATAACCCCAAATTTTTTGGTCATTCTTGTTTCCATTGATCTCTATATGGTATAGGGAGTAGGCATATCAATTTTTATGAAGAAATTCCATGGGGAAGTCATCTGATCAAGAGTTGACTTTTCAGACAAGTCAGTGCAAAATCAGGGCATCTGAGGCCCCCAATGACCCAACCAATGGGTGATCTTCATCATTTTGAGTGTATGTGATCTTTATTTGATCATGGAAGAAGGTTGAAGTTCATAGAAATCAAGAATTTAGGGTTTTTGCAAAGGTTGACTTTTTGGGCATAGTTGACTTTTCAAGAATGCATCATTTTAGGTCAATTTTCAAGCCTTGATTCATGATCCAAAAAGGCTTCAAATAGAAAAACTTTGGTCATGAAAGTTGTAGATCTCATCTTTCCCTTTTCAAAAAGTACAAGAACATGATCAAACTCTTCTTGGATCAAAAGTTATGGCCATGCAAAGTTGGCTAAAATCATTAATTTTCAAGGCATGCCTCATTTGGAAACTTTGCAAAATCTTGGACCAATGCATCATGTGACCTCTAATTCATTTCAAACCATTACACAAACATTCTCTAAGTCCTAAAAATCAGAATTGGATTGAATTTGCTCATGGCTTGGTTTGTGTAACAAGGCTTTATCACATGTGAACCAAAATATCCCAACTTGCAAAAACCATCATGATCACTTCACCAACTTGATACATTGGCTGCTGAGCTTTGCTAGACCTCTCCCTCATCCTTGCTGCGCCAGCCCATGCCTTGTACTTGCCTAGACTTTGAGCCATGCCTCACTTACACAAAAGTTGACTTTTTGGCAAAAGCAAACATCCCAATCAATAAAGGACATGTCACATCTCCCAGCCACTTGCAATTGTTTATGCTATCCAAATGCTGGCCAAAACATAAAACACACAAGGCTGAAGCTTCCTCATACACAACATTCACAAAAACCTCCCATCTTGCAACTTGCTTCGAATTCTTCTCCACAGCCACTAAGCATTCAAGCCAACTTCACTAATCATCTCATCTTGCTTCATAGACCTCAAAAAACCAAAAGCACAAGCCTGAAACAGCCAAGAAACCTCACTGCCATTTCTCACTCCATTTCTGCAGTTGCTTTCGAATCTCTTTCCCTAGCTCACAAACAGCCAAACAAACCTTGCAAAGCTTCTCCATACATCATTTGGACCTCAAACCATCATTCACAATGACCTGAAAGAGCCAGAATCTCCATAGCCATTGTTGACTGAGCTTGAAGCAGTTCCTTTCGAAACTCATTATCCAGCCAGCACAAATTCATTTTGAGTATTCAAACATCATCAAGGGGTTCTAAGGAGTAAACTACACATAAAGAGAAGGCCAGAAAGTCCTCAAGTGGAAAGCTTCACATCTCAGGTAGCCTGAAATTTATTTTTCCAGAAATGACTTTTCTTGTTGCAAATTTGTTCTTCATGTCTTGCTGATCACTCTGGTACCATTGGTTTTGAAAATGGATGTGATTTGAGCATTTAATTTGTGCCTGAAGCTTGCGTGACCTAGTTTTCTTTTTCTTCGATTCAGCTCATTTAGGAAATATAAATGTGTTTTAGGATGGGGGTTTGATTCGTGAGGATGTGAGGATCATTTCCCTGTTTTTGTTTTTCATTTTTGATACGTTTTTAGGAAGTTTGGAATTTTCAGGGGAGAAGGTCACCGGAGAAGACGACCGGAGCTCGTCTCCGGTGACCTGAGAGTGATTAATTTTTAATTAGGGTTAGGGCACTGAGTTTGAACGTGAGCCATTGGATTCCATTTCCCGCGCGTGAATAGAAGGCCAGGATCTTTTCATTAAGTTTTAATTATGAATTAATATTTAATTAATCAGGATTAGTTTGGTTTGAATCTGGGCCGTCCAGATGCGCGCCCAGTCAACCCCTTTTGACCCAGCAGCTCATCTCAGCCTCTCATTTGGATTACCTTTCATTTTTATTTAATTTTAATTCATTTCTTTCTCATTTGTTTTGCATATTTAATTTAAAATAGCAAAAATGTCTTAAAAATTATGAAACTTTTTCTTTAAAGTTTAAATAATTTTTAAGACCCAAAAATATTTTTATTTTATTTTTCATCATTAAAAAAGTATTTTTAAATATTTAAAAGATTATTTTTAATTGATTAATGAGAATTAATTAATTAAAAATACTTTTAGGTATTTAAAAATTACAAAAAAAATTCATGAAATGTTCTAAGACATTTAGAAACATTGTCCAACCTTCAAACCAAATTTCTTTTTTGATCTTGATGCATTTTAAGAATTTTTCATTGAATTAAATCATATTTTGTGCATTATTTTGATCATAAGTTAAAAAATTCATTTCTGTCAATTGGTGAAGGTTGAGACATTGATTCTTCTTGCATTGTTTTGTGTTTAGCATGTAGTTTCAAAGATAAAAAGGCCATGATTTGTTCTTGCATTTTCAAATTGTTTGGCATTTGTTTTGTTGAGAACCCTAAAAAACCCTAATAACTTAGAAAAATCATAACTTGAGTTTGGTTGAGAGTTGAGAGCTCCCCTTTGGGCAGTGGTTTGTTATAGGTCTAGGGCTTCTTTGGGTGCCATTTTCCATTTTTACTTTAGGGTTTTGCTTCTGTTTTTGGTTTGTGTTTGATGTTTGATCCATAAACCCTAATTTGGGCTTTCATTTGCATCCCTCTTGCATTTTCTTGCATAACATGGTTTGTCTTTGCATTTTGTGCATGCTTATGATTCATTTGACATTTTAAGACATGTATAAAGCATCTTTGATCATTGCATTACATATTTGACATGTCATTTGTCTTATATGCTTCATAACATTTCATGTTGGTTCATGCTCCTTAGCTTGCATCATTTGCATTCATAATCTTGTATGAACATCCCCATTGTCTTGCCTCATGTTTGCAGCACCTCATAACATCATAATCATCATCACCATGCTTCTGATCTTGCTTTGCATCATATCATTTCATCTCATCTTGCTTTGCATTGCATTTCTTTCTAACATTTCAGGTGGTAAGTAGGCTTGAGAAGTGGATTTGCCTTCACTTCTCATAACTTTTCTTTTCATCTCTCTTGCATCCATTGCTGCATTCTTATATGTGTTTGAGTTTGAGCTTGCTCATTCTTCTTCCTCCCACTTCCTTTCTTCAAGTGACTTGACTTCTTGAATGAAGCAAGTCTCTTTGCTTCTCTTAATCCTGTTCATCTGCTTCCTGGTGGTTCCTCTGAAGATTGTTCTTGAAAACCTCACAAACCTTAGGATCATCCAAGCATGACAATGAATTAGGGTTTTGATTAGTCCCCCCATAGTTTTACCTTTGTGTCTCTCTTTGAGTCCTCTCTTCTCACCTCATCATCAGGGACTAAACCCTAAAGGCTTTAATACTTTGTGATTAAGCTTATGCCTGCATCCTTCTCTTAGGATGGAGTGTGTAACTTTAATCCTAAGTATTAAACCCTTAAGGTGTTTAAATCTCTTAATCAATTCATCTAATAAATATCAAGACATTACACTTGTAACTTGGGCCTTGCATTAGGGTTCTAATTCTTCCTTAAGTGGTTAAGAAGGACTAACCCTAGTGTTAATGGACAAGTCCCCCTCAAGTTGTCTTACAAATCATAAAAAACACTTCATCATCACACCATTAATCTAAATAAAATCCACTTAATAAAGGCTTGTTTTGTCATGGGTTTAATCCCTAATCATGGATTAAGTTGAGGAATCTTCCTCAGCTTAAACATTCTCATCTATTATCCTTCTTTTAGGATGGTGTAATGAGTCCGTTTAATCCCTGATTATGGCTTAATCTCATTACTTAGCACTAAACAAAAACACCAAAAACATCTAAATAATCACAAGTAGGTTAATGATCTTAATCCTACACCAAAGGTGATTAAGTGTGAGAATCTGACTTCACACTTAAGGTAATTCTCATTACCCCTAATCAGAGGGAAGATGTGATGAGTTTACTAACCCATTGGTTTAGACTTAAGCTCATTATCTTATGACAAAAATCCAAAAAGAAATAAAAGACTGAAAACTCAAAAACAAACAATAATCGTCTCCTCCGGGATTCTTTTCTCATCATCTTCACTCACAATCGAGAACTTGCTTCTTCCGTCTAATGCAAGACAGTTTGCATCTGTGCCAGACAGATCATACACTTGAGCATAGACAAGCAAGCAGTTCACAAGTCAATTCACCTTTCAGTCTCTTTGGGTCGAACTACGGTGTTCTGACTTCCTCATTGCACAAGAGGATACGTAGGCATAACTTAACGGTTATCGAACAAAAGTCTCTGCATTCCCCCTCTTTCAGCTTCATTCTTTAGACTCATGATCTTGAGCATTTCACTCCTGTTCTTACACTGACACTGTATACATATCACACATCACTTTCTTTTACACTGACACCTGTACATCCTTTTCGAGTTCTTTGATACACAAATTGCACTGACACTACCCCTTTAAAACACAAATCTTTTAAGCGTGGATCCCGTCGAGTACGACGGACAATCTGGGTGCTAGCACCTTCCCAGGTTGTAACCAACCCCCTTTCTCAGTCTCTCTGGTTCGCAAACCGTCTTATCCGTATCTTTCTAGGTCTATGCAGCATTGCCTTTCCTCCGGGATAAAAATGCCTAGCTGGAGACTCTTTTCATTCTCCAGTGAGTTCACGGCTGTGTGTTCTCACTGTTCCCTTCGCCGACCGTTCGCGTCTGTACCTTCATATGACCCGGTTTCATTTGTCGGGAGCGACAGCTTGGCGACTCTGCTGGGGACCCTTATACTGCAACCAGGGCTTCTGGTTCTTTTTGTGGGTTCCTCCTAGCGCTTGTTTGATTTGTGTTTACTGGGGTGTTATGTGCTTATTTGTGCTTGTATTTATTTTTGTTTATTGCTTTATGTACAGTTGATTTATTGCTTTCTTTATAGCTTTATATTTTCCATACTGTCATACTGTGCTGGCTGGATCTGGTTTTTCTTTGGTGGGTGGGTGTTTCATTGAGAGTTAAGGTCCTATACCTGGGACCTGAGTGACACCTAGGCTAGAGTGAATCATATTCTTTCCCATTCCATTTCGGTCTGGTGCGGGAATATGAAACACGGTTCAGACATGGGTTTCTTCTTGAGAACTCTGTGTTGCAGATCTCCTGCAATGCTAGGGCTATCTGGGAAGCTTGCTAAGTCTGGATGACCTTTTAGTATTGACCTTCAGAAACTGAGGTGAATTAGAGGAGGAATTGTTATGGTTATTGTAAACACTATACCTCCGGGTTAGAAGTGTTTACACTTCTCATAACTGATCCAAGTCTGAGGATCCTTGTTTTAGATCACTACCTGTGAGGGGGTTGGGCTGTTTACAGGTTTGCAGGTACCTTGACCTCAGAATACCCTGTTACTTTGACTTTGTTAAGAGTACTCCATGTTGGACAATTCTTGTGATTCTAAAACCCTGGACATGTGGCTCTTTATTTGAGTCCCCCACCCTGGTTACTGGATTTTTAGACCTCCATCTGGAATTCTTGAACACACATGGATCTATACCAAGGCAGTTAATCAGATCCAGCTCAGTCACAAACCCTTGCATTTCATTTTGCATACATACTCATTGCATCATATTAACATGTGCTTATTTGTGTTTCAGGGTATCCATTTCTCATCTGGTTTTGGTTTTGACCCCATCTGCAGTTTTGACCTATCTCCACCAGCACTTGCTTCAGCTTGTCAGCCATATACTTCAGTTACTTGCACCAGCCAATCAGTGGCTCATTCTTTCAGCATCTTCATCAACACTTGTCCTACTCAGTCTTCAGCATCATGGCTCCAAAGAAAAGCAACATCACATATCATTTCTTCCAACCAGACTTATCAGACATCAGGAGGATCCAAACCCTGATCACTCCAGATCACATACCCTTGTTCAGGGAGAGCTATGGAGATATACTGGACATGGTTAAGGATATGGACCCTTCACAGAGGAGCCTCATCCACACCTGCATTCAGTTTTATGATCCCCCATTGAGATGTTTCACCTTTCAAGACTTTCAGTTGGGTCCTCTTTTGGAAGAATACTCATATTTGGTTGGTTTGCCTATCAAGAGGGAAATCCCTTTCAACCCTGAAATGGTCTTTCCCAGCAATGGAGAGATAGCAAAAGCTTTGCACCTGGAGCCTGTTTTGATTGAACAGCATATGACCTCTAAGGCTGGGATCCCTGGTTTTCATCTGGACTTCCTGATTTCTCAAGCTAGTTTGAAGGCCTCCTTGGGGGATTGGAAAGCTGTTTGTGCTCTATTGGCCCTGAGTGTATATGGGATTGTATTGTTTGCAGATGAGCCTCGTTTCATTAGCAAGAATGCAATCCATTTGTTCATCCTGAAGAACCCTGTGCCAACTTTACTGGGTGATCTTTATTATTCAGTCCATCAGAGAAATGAGAAGCAGAGGGGGAGATTAGTAAGAATTTGTGCTCCATTATTCCATGCTTGGCTTCTCAGGCATCTACCCAGGACAGATGCATTTCTCAATCCTCATCAGCAAAGCAACTGGGCTAAGAGACTCACTGTCCTAACTTCAGCAGATATCAGATGGTGTACTCAGAGCACCAAGGGCAGAGACATGATCACAAGCTGTGGGCACTTTCCCAATGTGCCTTTGATAGGAGTTAAGGGAAGTATCAATTACAACCCTCTGCTGTTCAGAAGGCAATTAGGCTATGCACTGGTTCATACTCCTAGGGAACAAGATTTGGTGGAGACCCTCTACTGTGAGAACAAGATTAGTTTGGCTGTTGTTAGGCAGGCTGCCTGGGCCTGGGATCATGTTCAAACTAAGGGAATTACCATTCTGGGTAAGTGCAATAATGTGGCATCAGTCCAATATTATGAGTGGTCCTATGCTAGGGCCCAATTCTCTGGAATGCCCTTCACCATAGAAGACATGCCTGAGTCATCTTTAGCACCACCCCCTGCCACTATCAGTTTGGAGGAGTTTGAGAGCTTGAAGGAAAGAAATGAGAAGTTAACCCAGGCTTTGCAGAAGACCCTCAGGGAGAGGAGTGAAGGTGTAAGGGAGATTGAGAGATTGGAGAAGTTGAGAGTGGGACACTTGACCAAGATTGAGAAGTCTGGGGAGTATATCAACAAGTCTAAAGCTGGTGAGCAGATTCTGAAGAATGCTTGTAAAGAAGCCCAGTTCCAGAGAGCAAGAACAGACTTGTATTTGAAAGAGAGTCAGGCCAGGTGGGTCCGGATCACTGAGGCCCGTACTCTAGAAGACAAGAGAGTTCAGGACAAGATGGAGCAGATGGAAAAAGCCCTGGCAGCAGCCCAGAAGGAAATATCAGAGCTAGAAATCAGAGCTGGAGTGAAGAAGTCTAAGGACCAAAGTCAGAACAGGAAGTTGACTGCAGCTGTTGCAACAAGAAACCTTCTCATCAGAAGTCTCACGGAGCATCCGGCTGATCCTGTGACCGAAGCATTTCTCAAGGAAGTTCGTGAGGATGAGTTTGGCCTTGGAGTTTGATCATTTGCTTGTTGTTGTTCCTTTTCCATGTACTTTTGCTTTTTGTGATGTATTTTGGCCCCTTTAAGGGTTTGTGTTGTAAAATGAACAAGTTGTATTATTTCACCCTTTGTAATATATTTGTTGGTTTCTATCTGAGTTCACTTCAAAAGCAACTACAACAGCATCATCTTCAAGGGTCTGGAAGGGTCAAAACCGAAGGCCAAACCGGATACCTTGAGAGCAAATAAGCATAATTGCATTGCATACTAACCCTCTGTTTGTTTTGTAGGTTTTTGTTTTGTTGTTGCTAACCTCTGTTGTGATATTCAGGAATTATTGCTCGCCGCCGGGTATTTCCTCTCAACAGGCCACACAGGTACCCAACTAGAAACAACCTTCCGGGAATTCAGATGGATCAGATGCAGCAGGACCTTACGGAGGTCAGAAACCAGATGGCAAACGAAAGGTTAGAGATGAGAACGCAGATGACGCAGTTCATGGAAGTTATGAACAACATGGCTCAGAGCCAGGAGAGACTGAGGGCCATGGTGGAGAGGCAAAATCAAGAGGAGCCTCATGTAGGAACTGCGGGCACCAGTAATAATGAAAGGGTGCAACCACATGTTACCCCCCCTGTGTTTGGTCCACATCTACATCCTGAGGTTAATATTCCTGCAAACATCCAAGGGACAGCCACCGCAGCCAGAGTACTTCAAGAAGACCCTCAGGAGGACCAGTATACAGTAATGGGTGCCGGAGAGGAAACGTATGATAGACGATTGGAAGAAATAGCTGAGAAGTTGAGGTCCTTAGAATCTCAAAATTCTTTGGGGTTCGACGTCATGGACATGGGTTTGGTAGAAGGGGTCAGGATCCCCCATAAGTTCAAACCTCCTTGTTTCGAAAAGTATAATGGGACTTCATGCCCCCGGACTCATTTGCAGTCATTTCTGGGAAGGCTGAAGGCCTATACAATGGATGAGAAACTGTGGATGTTCTATTTTGAAGATAGCTTGACTGGAGCATCAAGGGAATGGTATTCCCATCTGACAAGAGCGACTATTAGATGCTGGAAGGACCTGGCAGAGGCCTTCATCAGACAGTATCAGTATAATCTAGATATGGCACCCAACAGGACCCTCCTAATGGGAATGTCACAGTCTTCGAGGGAGAGTTTCAGAGAATATGCTCAAAGATGGAGGCAATTGGCTGCTGCCGTTCAACCACCAATGTCTGAGAGAGAAATGGCAGACATGTTTATGAACACTCTTCAGGGAACCTATATTGATAGGCTAGCTGCTTTCTCTTCCACTAGCTTTGCGGATGTTGTTATAGCTGGGGAGAGGATTGAAAGCCTGTTAAAGATGGGTAAGATCTCAGACAATGGTGCAAGCTCGTCCAGTGGTACAAGAAAGCCTTTTACAGGCCCGAGAAGAACTGGCGAAACCAATGCCATTCACACCAACAGGGGTAGGCCCCAATATGCTCAGAGGTCAATAGCAGCAGTCACTATCCCTGCTCCAGCTCATCCACAGCCAGTCTATCAACCTCCTCAACAAAACTTCCAACAACAACCTCAGTATCATCAGCAGAATCAATATCCTCCAAGAAACTACAACAACAACAACTCCAACAACAACAATCAACAGAGGCCATTCCAACAAAGGCCATCCCAAGCTAACCGAGTGATCGACCCAATTCCAATGCCGTATGCTGCTTTGCTGCCACAGCTTCTGAAACTCAACCTAGTTGAGCTAAGAACGTTGGCACCTCCGGATCCCAACAGTTTACCAAGAAACTATGACTCCAATGCTAGGTGTGCTTTCCATTCAAACGCACCTGGTCACAGTACAGAAAAATGCAGGGCTCTGCATATGAAGGTACAAGACTTGGTAGACTCCAAGGCTCTGAATTTTGCACCGCCGCCCAATGTCAACAAAAACCCAATGCCAAACCATGGTGGTCCTCGAATTAACGCAATTGAAGAAGACACACCGTCTTATTTCATAACCAGTGTGGATCAGATCAGGACACCATTGGTGGAAATCAAAGCTCAACTCCGTGAAAACAACATATTTCCAGGGTGTGAACTAGGGTGCCCCTACTGCAATATTTCATGGAATGGGTGCGAAGACCTGAGGAACGACATTGACAGCCTTATTCAGAATGGCCTACTGCAGATCACTACATCATTTCCGGCAAATCAAGCAACTTCATCAACAACAGTTTCAGACCCTCCTACAACTACAGCAACTATTGTTCCCGATAATTCATCAGCACCATCAACAAGTACTTCACCTGTCCTTCCAAATGATCAGTTTTCAATAGTTTCTCCTGCTACAACTTCAGCTTCAGTCCATTTCGACTCTCCATCAACGACAACAACAGTCCTTCCGACAGAACCTCCTACAACACCAGCAATCAATCACGAAGATGTCTCCACTGTTACCATATTCTACGATCCTGAAAATAATTCCGCCTACCATTCAGAAGGTGCTGCTCCTGCCAGAGCACCAGTTACAATCTTTTATGATCCACAAACAATAACAGTCCCTTCAGCAGCAGCAATCAGTCCAGTCACTGTCATGGTGCCTGGACCAGTACCATATGAAAGCAATAGGGCCATCCCTTGGCACTATGGCTCTGACGTGTACTGCGAAGGAAAAAGAATCACTCTTGAAACATCAGCACCTGCACCACAAGTAGATAATGTGGGGGGAGGCGGAGGCTTCACTCGAAGCGGACGTCTCTTTGCTTCACAAGTTCAAAGACCCACAGCCGAAGCAGAAGCTGCTGCCAAGGCAAAGGGAAAAGGCCCGGTGCAGGAAGATCTAGCTGCCAAAGAAGCCCTGAGGACTCCATTTGATCAGGAAGTTGATGAGTTTATGCGGATCATCAAAAAGAGTGATTATAAAATTGTGGATCAGCTTCACCAGACGCCATCCAAAATCTCCATCCTCTCACTGCTTATGTGCTCCGAAGCCCATCGGAATGCACTACTTAAAGTCCTGCATGCAGCTTACGTGCCTGAGGAGATTACTGTCAACCAATTGGAAACCGTGGTTGGAAATGTTACTGCTAGCAATGGGCTAGGGTTCACCAATTCTGACTTGACAGTGGATGGCCGCAACCACAACAAAGCCTTGCACATAACCATGGAATGCAAAGGAGCTGTCCTTTCTCATGTGTTGGTAGACACAGGTTCTTCCCTGAATGTCTTACCAAAGAAGGCTCTGGTGAAGCTTGAATATGATGGATTGGCATTGAGACCCAGCAACCTGGTAGTAAGAGCCTTTGATGGTTCGAAGAGATCGGTTCTGGGAGAGATTGAGCTGCCCGTGACAATTGGCCCACAGACTTTTAAAACTATCTTTTATGTGATGGACATTCAGCCCGCCTACAGCTGTTTGTTGGGTAGACCCTGGATTCACGCCGCCGGCGCAATAACGTCTACCCTTCACCAAAAGTTAAAATTTGAGTGGGAAGGCCAAGTTGTCACAATCTGTGGAGAGGAGGACATTTTTGTTAGCCACCTGGCTACTTATAAATACATTGAAATGGATGGAGAGATCCATGAAACAATGAGCCAAGGTTTTGAAGCCTTGAATGTGAATGAAGCATCTGCTGTATCTGGTACTCCAATGTCATCTTACCAACAAGCCCGGAAGGTTGTTGAAGAAGGAACTGCCCTAGGCTGGGGCAAGATCTTAGCTGTGGAGGAGAAGAAGGACAAGTTTGGGTTGGGTTACAGACCAACTCAACATCAAGCAAAGGCTGCTGCAGAGCCTGGTTTTGTCAGTGGGGGGATGCTTACCCCCGATGCTATCAACTGCCTGGAAGACGAGCTGGAAGAGGAGCGCAATCTGGAGAATTGGATTCGTCCAAAGATCCCGGGGAGCAGTGTCTCGAACTGGTCTTCCCAGGAAGTTATAAGAGTTACTCATGCAGAGTAATTATTATTTCCTGTATTTTTTATATAGCATGCATCAAAGTCTTGCATCTTGCCCAAGATGACAAGACTCATTTTGTAACCAGGGCCATCTGTACTTTTGTGCAAAGAAGATTAAATTAATGAAATATCAGACATCTTTTTGCAAACGAGTCTTTTTCTTTTATGCTCACTGTTTTTCCATTTTCCTTTTTGTACAAAAATAAATGGCGGTGTTTTCAAAATGATAACTTCATTTCACTTTTTCTAAAAGCAAGATTAAAATCAATCACTAAAAGGAACCAACTTAACCCTTGCAGAGAGTGCCTTCCTGACAGCACCGACAACAGCACGGCTATGACATCGTATGACTTTGACAATCCAATCAATCAAGCTGATGAAGGGGTTGATGAAGAATATGAGCTTCCTGAAGAGCTAGCCAGGTTGTTGAGACAGGAGGAAAAGGTTATTACTCCTCACCAGGAGGAGATTGAAGTGATTAATCTTGGTACGGAAGAAAACGTGAAAGAAGTAAAAATCGGGGCCTGCCTGCAAGACTCAGTGAAGAGACAACTGACAGATCTGCTTCAAGAGTATGTTGATGTGTTTGCTTGGTCGTATCAAGATATGCCAGGGTTGGACACCGATATAGTTGTGCACAAGCTGCCTTTGAGGGAAGAATGCCCACCAGTCAAACAGAAGTTGCGCCGAACTCGCCCAGACATGGCTATGAAAATCAAAGAAGAGGTACAAAAGCAATGGGACGCCGGGTTCCTTGCTGTGACTAGCTACCCGCCGTGGGTTGCTAACATAGTGCCTGTGCCTAAGAAGGACGGCAAAGTTAGAATGTGTGTTGATTACCGGGATCTGAACAGAGCCAGCCCGAAAGATGACTTCCCATTACCTCACATTGATGTATTGGTGGATAACACGGCTTAGTTCTCGGTATTCTCCTTCATGGATGGATTTTCAGGATATAATCAGATCAAGATGTCACCTGAAGACATGGAGAAGACAACATTCATCACACCCTGGGGCACGTTCTGTTACAAAGTGATGCCATTCGGACTGAAGAATGCTGGTGCAACATATCAACGGGCTATGGTGACATTATTCCACGATATGATCCACAAGGAAATAGAATGCTATGTGGATGATATGATCACCAAGTCCCTTACAGAGGAAGATCACCTGGTAAATCTGCTCAAGTTATTCAAGCGTCTGAGGAAATACCAATTGAAGTTGAACCCCAACAAATGCACATTCGGGGTGCGATCCGGTAAGCTGCTGGGCTTTATTGTAAGCGAGAAAGGGATTGAGGTGGATCCTGATAAAGTCAAGGCTATTCAAGAAATGCCTGCACATAAAACTGAGAAAGAAGTTCGAGGATTCTTAGGTCGATTGAACTACATTTCAAGGTTCATATCTCACCTTACAGCAACCTGTGAACCCTTGTTCAAGCTGTTAAGAAAAGAACAGACGGTCAGGTGGAACGAAGATTGCCAGAAAGCTTTTGACAAGATCAAGGAGTACTTACAAGAACCTCCAATCCTCATGCCTCCAGTAGAAGGAAGACCTCTGATTATGTACTTGACAGTATTAGAAGAGTCGATGGGGTGTGTGCTGGGCCAGCATGACGAGTCTGGTCGAAAAGAGTATGCAATATACTACCTAAGCAAAAAGTTTACCGACTGTGAACAGCGTTATTCACTGCTCGAGAAAACTTGCTGTGCTTTAGCGTGGGCTGCTCGCCGACTGAGACAGTATATGTTGACCCACACTACCTTATTAATCTCAAAAATGGATCCAGTTAAGTACATTTTCGAGAAGCCAGCTCTTACCGGACGGGTTGCAAGATGGCAGATGATTCTCACAGAATACGACATACAGTACACATCTCAGAAAGCCATCAAGGGCAGTGTACTATCTGAATATCTTGCTGAGCAACCCATTGATGATTACCAGCCTATGAGATTTG
Source organism: Lathyrus aphaca (assembly GCA_963966055.1). Lineage (NCBI taxonomy): Eukaryota > Viridiplantae > Streptophyta > Magnoliopsida > Fabales > Fabaceae > Lathyrus > Lathyrus aphaca. Next base: position 421,945,303 of record OZ014520.1, read on the forward strand.
ACTTCCCTGATGAAGACATCATGTTCATTAAAGCAAAAGATCACGAAGAGCCTATTCACACCGAAGGGCCCGACCCGGAGGAAGAATGGACCATGATGTTTGATGGGGCTGTTAACATGAATGGCCGTGGTGTTGGTGCAGTACTCATTACACCTAAAGGAGTTCACATGCCTTTCTCGGCAAAACTCACTTTCAACTGCACTAACAACGAAGCTGAATACGAAGCTTGCATTATGGGTCTTGAGGAAGCCATTGACCTCAGGATCAAAACATTGACCGTATTCGGAGATTCAGCTTTGGTAGTCAATCAAACCAACGGGAAATGGTACACTCACCAAGATCATCTGATACCTTACAGGGATTATACAAGGAGGTTATTGACTTTCTTCACAACAGTCAAGCTTGAGTATATCCCTCGGGACGAGAATCAGTTTGCAGATGCCTTGGCTACCATTTCATCCATGATCAAAGTTCAAACGGCCAACTTTGTACCTCAGATCTCAGTGTCCAGACTCGATAGACCAGCATATGTGTTCGCAGCGGATGTTGTAAAAGATGATAAGCCTTGGTACCATGACATTAAAAGCTTCTTGGAGGATCAAACATACCCACCTGGGGCATCTTCCAATGATAAGAAGACTTTGAGAAGGCTTGCTGGTAGTTTCTTTCTGAATACTGATGGGTCTTTATACAAGAGGAACTTTGACATGGTACTCCTCAGATGTGTTGACAAGACGGAAGCAGATTTGCTGATGCATGAAGTGCACGAAGGCTCTTTTGGTACCCATGCTGGAGGGCATGCCATGGCTAAAAAGTTGTTAAGATCAGGCTATTACTGGATCACAATGGATGCAGACTGTTGTGCCTACGCCAGAAAATGCCATAAATGCCAGATCTACGCAGATAAGGTGCATGTGCCTCCCAATCCTTTGAACATAATGTCTTCACCATGGCCCTTTGCTATGTGGGGCATTGATATGATTGGCAAGATTGAGCCGACTGCTTCAAACGGCCACAGATTCATCCTGGTCGCCATTGACTATTTCACCAAGTGGGTTGAAGCAGCCTCATATGCAAATGTTACAAGACAAGTGGTAGCCAGATTTCTGAAAAGAGAAATCATCTGTCGATATGGAGTTCCCGAGCGAATCATTACTGACAATGGTTCCAATTTAAACAACAAAATGATGGCAGAACTGTGCCGGGACTTCAAGATTCAACATCACAATTCTTCTCCTTACAGGCCAAAGATGAACGGCGCTGTCGAGGCGGCAAATAAGAATATTAAGAAGATTGTGCAAAAGATGGTAGTCACATACAAAGACTGGCATGAAATGCTACTGTTTGCCTTGCATGGGTACCGCACATCAATCAGAACATCCACTGGGGCAACACCGTATCAGCTTGTATATGGTATGGAAGCAGTCCTGCCTGTTGAAGTTGAATTACCCTCCTTACGGGTATTGATGGATGTTAAACTGAGTGAAGCAGAATGGGTTCGGTCCCGATTCGAACAACTGAGTCTGATCGAAGAGAAAAGATTGGCTGCCATCTGCCACGGGCAGTTATATCAGAAGAGAATGAAGAAAGCCTTTGATCAGAAAGTCAGGCATCGAGAGTACCAAGTAGGAGATCTTGTGTTGAAAAGAATCCTCCCTCCTCATACAGACTACAGGGGCAAATGGACTCCAAATTATGAAGGACCATTCGTTGTAAAGAAAGTTTTCTCTGGTGGAGCACTGATGCTCAGCACCATGGATGGTGAAGATTTCCCGTCCCCTGTGAATTCAGATGCAGTTAAAAAATACTTCGCATAAAACGACCCGCTGGACATAAAAACAGAATGTAAGTCCAGGCAAAAATAGGGCATCCCGGCGAGTCAAAAACAGAATAAAAGACTCGGGCAAAAGTAAGGGAAATAACTGGAAAAAAAATGTACACCCGCTGAGTTGAAAAGCCGCATTGGACAACTCAGGCAAAAATGGGTATCCCGATGGATTGAAAACCTGAAAGGGCGATCCATGCAAAATAAGGGAATAAGCGAACAACTGCATTCTGAGTTCGTCTGCATCACCTACAACTTGGTAAGCTTCCAAAGGATCAAGCTTCAATCAGAATCAACTCTCTCCAGAAAGCAAGACGAGAAGAACGTCATTGTCATACGAGTCATAGCAGAAGAGGAAGCTCCTTGAAAGCGTCGTCAACACCGCCAGCACTTTATTCCTCAATTTGTAACAATCTCCTCATTTCAGGAGATATGTTTCTTTGACTGTATCTTGCCAATTCAGGGCACATGAATTAATAAAATCAGATTTTCAGTCATGTTTCGTTTTACATTTATGTTTTGCAAAGAGTTGTCTGATATCTCTAAAAATACAATTGCATAAGTACAGATGCCTTTCTCTAAAAAAAATAAAACATGCTTGCAGGGAATGTGATTATTCTCGAAAGTACTTAACTCCTATGACGGAATCCAATAAGGGATACCTCGGGACCTTTTGTACGTTCCTTTGTCTTTGCAGGATTGCAGGTATCCAGAACGCAACCAGGGGCATGCAGGTTACGTCTCAGCAAGTAGGCGAATCATTATCAACTCGGTCTACCTTCCACATGGCACTGGAGGATGCCCATTTCCCCAGCGGAGCTGCCAAATCAGCATACACTCCATCTCAGCATCCGAGATGCTCTTTCCCCAGCTGAGTTGCTCCCCATTGCTTTCCCCAGCTGAGTTGCCTCTCACAATTCCCCAGCCGAGTCGCCTTGTCATCCTCAGTTGAATACAGAAGACAGGAAATCATCTCCCCACAGAGCTTCAAGCCTTTATTCAGAAGAGCAACGCATGAAGAGATCACAACAGAGTGAGGAAAGCTTCTACAAACCCCAGCTGGGTCCCGTTTTATCAAGGTCATGTCAACCAGTGACGTATATCCCCGAGCAGATACATCATTGGATCTACCAATAATCTCATCCCCAGCTGGGATGTTCACTTCAAGCAGATCAACCAGAAATCTTCGCAACAACGGGATCCGAATCCTGGATCGGTGCCTCTTTGCATAATCATGGCATCCGCATCATATTCACCCCCCAGAGCGTAGCATTCCGTCTAATACGGAGCATTACGGCAAAAATCAAATGCATAGCATAATCATAAGTCATGTTGTGAATTAAACGCTTGTGAATACAGATTACTTTCCCCCAAAATCCCCATCAGAATCCCAGCAGAAGCAGCTGCCTCTCAAATCACAAACACCAGTATATGCACCTTTTGACACCCGTCCGTGTCATCTTTCCCCGCAGGTCGCCTGAATATACTCAACAAACAAATCACCCTCATTACAGATATATTCTGGCACCTGTCCGTGTCATATCCCAGCAGAAAGCCAAAGACATCCTTTTTGCACTCACATACCTTATATACACTTTCTTGACACCCGTCCGTGTCGTATCCCCAGCGCAGTCACCTGGATACTTGTTAATATTATACTTTTCTCTCTTGACACTCGTCCGTGTCACTCTCCCCAGCAGTTAAAACACTCATCAATACAATACTCATTACTCATGGTACGCTTATACAGATACTCGTTCGTATCTTGTATACATCATCACTCATAACCCCACAGATTCGACAGTAGTCCCTGTTCTTCGTTAACCAGTTGGTACTCGTCCGTACCATCATCTCAGAACATTGCGTCTAATGTTTGTTTCTACATGATACTCGCCCGTATCATACTCTTAAGGATGCTCGTCCGCATCTTTAATCCATACACCGTGTCAAACACCTTTGTCTTCTTGAATATAGATACTCGTCCGTGTCTATTACTCCCCAGAGGAATCCTTTCGGATGCAACACTTGTCCGTGTTCTTAGTTAACCAGTGGATACTCGTCCGTATCATTATCTCTGAACGTGTGTCAGTTTGTTTCTACATGATACTCGTCCGTATCATAGTCTTAAGGATGCTCGTCCGCATCTTTAATCTATACACAATACCCAAAACACTTATACCCTTTTGTTTCTTGGATGTAAACGCTCGTCCGTGTTTACATTATCCCCAGTAGATCACCAACAAATTTTCTTTTTATCTAACACTCGTCCTGTGTTATGATACCTTTGAGAGCAGCCGTACCCTGCTGAGTGGTCGTCCTCCACTTCTTGATGGTCGTCTTCCATCATGCTCATCCGATGGCCGTCCCATCGTTGTTTTTAGCAGCCGTCCCCTGCTAGGTGGTCGTCCTCCACCCTCTTGATGATCGTCCTTCATCAACTTTATCCAATGGCCGTCCCCATTGTCGATTTTGGTTATCTAACACTCGTCTTGTGTTATGACAAACCCCGAGAGCAGCCGTCCCCTGCTGAGTGGTCGTCCTCCACTTCTTGATGGTCGTCCTCCATCTTGCTCGTCCGATGGCCGTCCCCATCGTTGACCTTTTCTATCCGATGGCCGTCCCCATCGTTGATATTTTCGGCAGCCGTACCCTGCCAGGTGGTCGTCCTCCACCTTTGATGGCCGTCCCCATCATATTCCTTTTATCCCCAACAGAGCAGCCGTCCCCTGCTAGGTGATCGTCCTTCACCTTTGATGGCCGTACCCCATCATCTGTTTATTTCACTCATTCTTTAACCCGATGGCCGTCCCCGTCGTGGTCCCTTTTCCTTTTTAACCCGATGGCCGTCCCCGTCGTGGTCCCTTTTCCTTTTTAACCCGATGGCCGTCCCCGTCGTGGTCCCTTCTCTCTTCTTAGCCCGATGGCCGTCCCCATCGTTGCTTTACCTTTATGAACTTGATGGCCGTCCCCGTCATGTTTCATTAATCCTCAGAATTTCTTACAGTTTTATCGTGATGGCCGTCCCCATCATGATTTTATTTTCCCCAGCTAGTCGGCCGTCCCCGTCTTAGCTTTACCTTTTATCCCCAGCATGTCGGCCATCCCCGTCATTGCTTTATTTTCAGCACTCTTCCCAGCATGTCGGCCGTCCCCGTCATTGCTCCTTACCCAGCAGTCGTCCTCTGCTCGGCGGTCGTCCTCCGTCGCCCATACTTTACAATATACTTTATATCCCTTTTTCTGTGAGTGCAAATTCTGGACTGTCTTTGGTATTCAACCACAAGTTATCTTGTTTGGCCTGTTAAGCCGTCGCTTACATCCTGCACAGCTAACTCATGTTTGAATAGGGGCAGCTGTAAACACCCCAAATTTGCCCTCACCCATTCACACCATGGCTTGTGATCATTCTCATATGCATAAACACAGTCATATCATTTCACATCTCATTTTTAATTCACTGGATAGTTTCTAAGGCATCTGCACCTAGGGTTTGTGATCTGAGCAATCCCAAAGCATCTTGAGCCATTCCAAAGGCAACCAATCAACTCAAAGGGGTCCATGTGTGTTCTTATATCATATTTCATCTCCTCAAAGTCAAAAGTGCAGAGGAATCACAAGAGCTAGGGTTTGAGTGGATGCAGAGCCAGGATGAACTGCACAGTTGACTGAAAATTAGGGTTTTGGTTTCAGAGGCCATAACCCCAAATTTTTTGGTCATTCTTGTTTCCATTGATCTCTATATGGTATAGGGAGTAGGCATATCAATTTTTATGAAGAAATTCCATGGGGAAGTCATCTGATCAAGAGTTGACTTTTCAGACAAGTCAGTGCAAAATCAGGGCATCTGAGGCCCCCAATGACCCAACCAATGGGTGATCTTCATCATTTTGAGTGTATGTGATCTTTATTTGATCATGGAAGAAGGTTGAAGTTCATAGAAATCAAGAATTTAGGGTTTTTGCAAAGGTTGACTTTTTGGGCATAGTTGACTTTTCAAGAATGCATCATTTTAGGTCAATTTTCAAGCCTTGATTCATGATCCAAAAAGGCTTCAAATAGAAAAACTTTGGTCATGAAAGTTGTAGATCTCATCTTTCCCTTTTCAAAAAGTACAAGAACATGATCAAACTCTTCTTGGATCAAAAGTTATGGCCATGCAAAGTTGGCTAAAATCATTAATTTTCAAGGCATGCCTCATTTGGAAACTTTGCAAAATCTTGGACCAATGCATCATGTGACCTCTAATTCATTTCAAACCATTACACAAACATTCTCTAAGTCCTAAAAATCAGAATTGGATTGAATTTGCTCATGGCTTGGTTTGTGTAACAAGGCTTTATCACATGTGAACCAAAATATCCCAACTTGCAAAAACCATCATGATCACTTCACCAACTTGATACATTGGCTGCTGAGCTTTGCTAGACCTCTCCCTCATCCTTGCTGCGCCAGCCCATGCCTTGTACTTGCCTAGACTTTGAGCCATGCCTCACTTACACAAAAGTTGACTTTTTGGCAAAAGCAAACATCCCAATCAATAAAGGACATGTCACATCTCCCAGCCACTTGCAATTGTTTATGCTATCCAAATGCTGGCCAAAACATAAAACACACAAGGCTGAAGCTTCCTCATACACAACATTCACAAAAACCTCCCATCTTGCAACTTGCTTCGAATTCTTCTCCACAGCCACTGAACATTCAAGCCAACTTCACTAATCATCTCATCTTGCTTCATAGACCTCAAAAAACCAAAAGCACAAGCCTGAAACAGCCAAGAAACCTCACTGCCATTTCTCACTCCATTTCTGCAGTTGCTTTCGAATCTCTTTCCCTAGCTCACAAACAGCCAAACAAACCTTGCAAAGCTTCTCCATACATCATTTGGACCTCAAACCATCATTCACAATGACCTGAAAGAGCCAGAATCTCCATAGCCATTGTTGACTGAGCTTGAAGCAGTTCCTTTCGAAACTCATTATCCAGCCAGCACAAATTCATTTTGAGTATTCAAACATCATCAAGGGGTTCTAAGGAGTAAACTGCACATAAAGAGAAGGCCAGAAAGTCCTCAAGTGGAAAGCTTCACATCTCAGGTAGCCTGAAATTTATTTTTCCAGAAATGACTTTTCTTGTTGCAAATTTGTTCTTCATGTCTTGCTGATCACTCTGGTACCATTGGTTTTGAAAATGGATGTGATTTGAGCATTTAATTTGTTCCTGAAGCTTGCGTGACCTAGTTTTCTTTTTCTTCGATTCAGCTCATTTAGGAAATATAAATGTGTTTTAGGATGGGGGTTTGATTCGTGAGGATGTGAGGATCATTTCCCTGTTTTTGTTTTTCATTTTTGATACGTTTTTAGGAAGTTTGGAATTTTCAGGGGAGAAGGTCACCGGAGAAGACGACCGGAGCTCGTCTCCGGTGACCTGAGAGTGATTAATTTTTAATTAGGGTTAGGGCACTGAGTTTGAACGTGAGCCATTGGATTCCATTTCCCGCGCGTGAATAGAAGGCCAGGATCTTTTCATTAAGTTTTAATTATGAATTAATATTTAATTAATCAGGATTAGTTTGGTTTGAATCTGGGCCGTCCAGATGCGCGCCCAGTCAACCCCTTTTGACCCAGCAGCTCATCTCAGCCTCTCATTTGGATTACCTTTCATTTTTATTTAATTTTAATTCATTTCTTTCTCATTTGTTTTGCATATTTAATTTAAAATAGCAAAAATGTCTTAAAAATTATGAAACTTTTTCTTTAAAGTTTAAATAATTTTTAAGACCCAAAAATATTTTTATTTTATTTTTCATCATTAAAAAAGTATTTTTAAATATTTAAAAGATTATTTTTAATTGATTAATGAGAATTAATTAATTAAAAATACTTTTAGGTATTTAAAAATTACAAAAAAAATTCATGAAATGTTCTAAGACATTTAGAAACATTGTCCAACCTTCAAACCAAATTTCTTTTTTGATCTTGATGCATTTTAAGAATTTTTCATTGAATTAAATCATATTTTGTGCATTATTTTGATCATAAGTTAAAAAATTCATTTCTGTCAATTGGTGAAGGTTGAGACATTGATTCTTCTTGCATTGTTTTGTGTTTAGCATGTAGTTTCAAAGATAAAAAGGCCATGATTTGTTCTTGCATTTTCAAATTGTTTGGCATTTGTTTTGTTGAGAACCCTAAAAAACCCTAATAACTTAGAAAAATCATAACTTGAGTTTGGTTGAGAGTTGAGAGCTCCCCTTTGGGCAGTGGTTTGTTATAGGTCTAGGGCTTCTTTGGGTGCCATTTTCCATTTTTACTTTAGGGTTTTGCTTCTGTTTTTGGTTTGTGTTTGATGTTTGATCCATAAACCCTAATTTGGGCTTTCATTTGCATCCCTCTTGCATTTTCTTGCATAACATGGTTTGTCTTTGCATTTTGTGCATGCTTATGATTCATTTGACATTTTAAGACATGTATAAAGCATCTTTGATCATTGCATTACATATTTGACATGTCATTTGTCTTATATGCTTCATAACATTTCATGTTGGTTCATGCTCCTTAGCTTGCATCATTTGCATTCATAATCTTGTATGAACATCCCCATTGTCTTGCCTCATGTTTGCAGCACCTCATAACATCATAATCATCATCACCATGCTTCTGATCTTGCTTTGCATCATATCATTTCATCTCATCTTGCTTTGCATTGCATTTCTTTCTAACATTTCAGGTGGTAAGTAGGCTTGAGAAGTGGATTTGCCTTCACTTCTCATAACTTTTCTTTTCATCTCTCTTGCATCCATTGCTGCATTCTTATATGTGTTTGAGTTTGAGCTTGCTCATTCTTCTTCCTCCCACTTCCTTTCTTCAAGTGACTTGACTTCTTGAATGAAGCAAGTCTCTTTGCTTCTCTTAATCCTGTTCATCTGCTTCCTGGTGGTTCCTCTGAAGATTGTTCTTGAAAACCTCACAAACCTTAGGATCATCCAAGCATGACAATGAATTAGGGTTTTGATTAGTCCCCCCATAGTTTTACCTTTGTGTCTCTCTTTGAGTCCTCTCTTCTCACCTCATCATCAGGGACTAAACCCTAAAGGCTTTAATACTTTGTGATTAAGCTTATGCCTGCATCCTTCTCTTAGGATGGAGTGTGTAACTTTAATCCTAAGTATTAAACCCTTAAGGTGTTTAAATCTCTTAATCAATTCATCTAATAAATATCAAGACATTACACTTGTAACTTGGGCCTTGCATTAGGGTTCTAATTCTTCCTTAAGTGGTTAAGAAGGACTAACCCTAGTGTTAATGGACAAGTCCCCCTCAAGTTGTCTTACAAATCATAAAAAACACTTCATCATCACACCATTAATCTAAATAAAATCCACTTAATAAAGGCTTGTTTTGTCATGGGTTTAATCCCTAATCATGGATTAAGTTGAGGAATCTTCCTCAGCTTAAACATTCTCATCTATTATCCTTCTTTTAGGATGGTGTAATGAGTCCGTTTAATCCCTGATTATGGCTTAATCTCATTACTTAGCACTAAACAAAAACACCAAAAACATCTAAATAATCACAAGTAGGTTAATGATCTTAATCCTACACCAAAGGTGATTAAGTGTGAGAATCTGACTTCACACTTAAGGTAATTCTCATTACCCCTAATCAGAGGGAAGATGTGATGAGTTTACTAACCCATTGGTTTAGACTTAAGCTCATTATCTTATGACAAAAATCCAAAAAGAAATAAAAGACTGAAAACTCAAAAACAAACAATAATCGTCTCCTCCGGGATTCTTTTCTCATCATCTTCACTCACAATCGAGAACTTGCTTCTTCCGTCTAATGCAAGACAGTTTGCATCTGTGCCAGACAGATCATACACTTGAGCATAGACAAGCAAGCAGTTCACAAGTCAATTCACCTTTCAGTCTCTTTGGGTCGAACTACGGTGTTCTGACTTCCTCATTGCACAAGAGGATACGTAGGCATAACTTAACGGTTATCGAACAAAAGTCTCTGCATTCCCCCTCTTTCAGCTTCATTCTTTAGACTCATGATCTTGAGCATTTCACTCCTGTTCTTACACTGACACTGTATACATATCACACATCACTTTCTTTTACACTGACACCTGTACATCCTTTTCCAGTTCTTTGATACACAAATTGCACTGACACTACCCCTTTAAAACACAAATCTTTTAAGCGTGGATCCCGTCGAGTACGACGGACAATCTGGGTGCTAGCACCTTCCCAGGTTGTAACCAACCCCCTTTCTCAGTCTCTCTGGTTCGCAAACCGTCTTATCCGTATCTTTCTAGGTCTATGCAGCATTGCCTTTCCTCCGGGATAAAAATGCCTAGCTGGCGACTCTTTTCATTCTCCAGTGAGTTCACGGCTGTGTGTTCTCACTGTTCCCTTCGCCGACCGTTCGCGTCTGTACCTTCATATGACCCGGTTTCATTTGTCGGGAGCGACAGGGGATGCTTACCCCTGATGCTATCAACAATTTGGAAGACGAGCTGGAAGAGGAGCGCAATCTGGAGAATTGGATTCGTCCAAAGATCCCGGGGAGCAGTATCTCAAACTGGTCTTCCCAGGAAATTATAAGAGTTACTCATGCAGAGTAATTATTATTTCCTGTATTTTTATAGCATGCATCAAAGTCTTGCATCTTGCCCAAGATGACAAGACTCATTTTGTAATCAGGGCCATCTGTACTTTTTGTGCAAACAAGATTAATTAATGAAATATCAGACATCTTTTTGCAAACGAGTCTTTTTCTTTTCTGCTCACTGTTTTCCATTTTTCTTTTTTGTACAAAAATAAATGGCGATGTTTTCAAAATGATAACTTTATTTCACTTTATCTAAGCAAGATTAAAATCAATCACTAAAATGAACAAACTGAACCCTTGCAGAGAGTGCCTTCCAGACAGCACCGACAACAGCACGGCTATGACTTCGTATGACTTTGACAATCCAATCAATCAAGCTGGTGAAGGGGTTGATGAAGAATATGAGCTCCCTGAAGAGTTAGCCAGGTTGCTGAGACAAGAGGAAAAGGTTATTACTCCTCACCAGGAGGAGGTTGAAGTGATCAATCTTGGTACAGATGAAGACGTGAAAGAAGTTAAAATCGGGGCCTGCTTACAAGACTCAGTGAAGAGACAACTGGTCGACCTACTGCAAGAGTATGTGGATGTGTTTGCTTGGTCTTACCAAGATATGCCAGGGTTGGATACCGATATTGTCGTGCACAAGCTGCCTTTGAGAGAAGAATGCCCACCAGTCAAACAGAAGTTGCGCCGTACTCGCCCAGACATGGCTATGAAGATCAAGGAAGAGGTACAAAAGCAGTGGGACGCCGGGTTCCTTGCTGTAACTAGCTACCTGCCGTGGGTTGCTAACATAGTACCTGTGCCTAAGAAAGACGGAAAAGTAAGGATGTGTGTTGACTACCGGGATCTGAACAGAGCCAGCCCGAAAGATGACTTCCCATTACCTCACATTGATGTATTGGTGGATAACACGGCTCAGTTCTCGGTATTCTCCTTCATGGATGGATTTTCAGGATATAATCAGATCAAGATGTCACCTGAAGACATGGAGAAGACAACCTTCATCACACCCTGGGGTACGTTCTGTTACAAGGTGATGCCATTTGGATTGAAGAACGCTGGCGCAACATATCAACGGGCTATGGTAACATTATTCCACGATATGATCCATAAGGAAATCGAGTGTTATGTGGATGACATGATTGCCAAGTCCCTTACAGAGGAAGATCACCTGGTGAATCTACTGAAGTTATTCAAGCGTCTGAGGAAGTACCAACTGAAGTTGAACCCCAACAAATGCACATTCGGGGTGCGATCTGGTAAGCTGCTGGGCTTCATTGTAAGCGAGAAGGGGATTGAAGTTGACCCTGATAAAGTCAAAGCCATTCAAGAAATGCCTGCACCGAAGTCAGAAAAAGAAGTTCGAGGGTTCTTAGGTCGATTGAACTACATTTCACGGTTCATATCTCACCTTACAGCAACCTGTGAACCTTTGTTCAAGCTGTTAAGAAAAGAACAGACGGTCAGGTGGAACGAAGACTGCCAGAGGGCTTTTGACAAGATCAAGGAGTACTTACAAGAACCTCCAATCCTTATGCCTCCAGTTGAAGGAAGACCTCTAATCATGTACTTGACAGTATTAGAAGAGTCGATGGGGTGTGTGTTGGGCCAGCATGACGAGTCTGGTCGAAAAGAGTACGCAATATACTACCTAAGCAAAAAGTTTACCGACTGTGAACAACGTTATTCACTGCTCGAGAAAACTTGTTGTGCTTTAGCGTGGGCTGCTCGCCGACTAAGGCAGTATATGTTGACCCACACTACTCTATTGATCTCAAAGATGGACCCAGTCAAGTACATTTTCGAGAAGCCAGCTCTTACCGGACGGGTTGCAAGATGGCAAATGATTCTCACAGAATATGACATCCAGTACACGTCTCAGAAAGCCATCAAGGGCAGTGTACTATCTGAATATCTTGCTGAGCAACCTATTGATGACTACCAGCCTATGAGGTTTGACTTCCCTGATGAGGACATCATGTTCATAAAATCAAAAGATCATGAAGAGCCTATTCACACTGAAGGGCCTGACCCGGAAGAAGAATGGACTATGATGTTTGACGGGGCTGTTAACATGAATGGTCGTGGTGTTGGTGCAGTACTCATTTCACCAAAAGGAGTTCACATGCCTTTCTCGGCGAAACTCACTTTCAACTGCACTAACAACGAAGCTGAATACGAAGCTTGCATTATGGGTCTTGAGGAAGCCATTGACCTCAGGATCAAGACATTGACTGTATTCGGAGATTCAGCTTTGGTAGTTAATCAAACCAACGGAAAATGGTACACTCACCAGGATCATCTAATACCTTACAGGGATTATACAAGAAGGTTATTGACTTTCTTCACAACAGTCAAGCTTGAGTATATCCCTCGGGACGAGAATCAGTTTGCAGATGCTCTTGCTACCATTTCATCCATGATCAAAGTTCAAGCTGCTAACTTTGTACCTCAGATTTCAGTGTCCAGACTTGATAGACCAGCATATGTGTTCGCAGCAGAAGTTGTCAAAGACGATAAGCCTTGGTTCCATGACATTAAATGCTTCTTAGAGGGTCAAACATACCCACCTGGGGCATCATCCAATGATAAGAAGACATTAAGAAGGCTTGCTGGCAGTTTCTTTCTGAACACTGATGGGTCTTTATACAAAAGGAACTTTGATATGGTACTCCTCAGATGTGTTGACAAGACGGAAGCAGATTTGTTAATGCATGAAGTGCACGAAGGATCTTTTGGTACCCATGCAGGAGGGCATGCCATGGCTAAGAAGTTGCTAAGGTCAGGTTATTACTGGTTCACAATGGATGCAGACTGTTGTGCCTATGCTAGGAAATGCCACAAATGCCAGATCTATGCAGATAAGGTGCATGTGCCTCCCAATCCTTTGAATATAATGTCTTCACCCTGGCCCTTTGCTATGTGGGGCATCGACATGATTGGCAAGATTGAGCCAACTGCTTCAAATGGCCATAGATTCATCCTGGTCGCCATTGACTATTTCACCAAGTGGGTTGAAGCAGCCTCATATGCAAACGTTACAAGGCAAGTGGTAGCCAGATTTCTGAAAAGAGATATCATCTGTCGGTATGGATTTCCCGAGCGAATCATTACTGATAATGGTTCCAATCTAAACAACAAAATGATGGCTGAGTTATGCCGGGACTTCAGGATCCAACATCACAATTCTTCTCCTTACAGGCCAAAGATGAATGGCGCTGTTGAGGCAGCTAATAAGAATATCAAGAAGATTGTGCAGAAGATGGTAGTCACCTACAAGGACTGGCATGAGATGCTACCATTTGCTTTGCATGGGTACCGCACGTCAATCAGAACATCCACTGGGGCAACACCGTATCAACTTGTGTATGGTATGGAAGCAGTCCTACCAGTTGAGGTTGAATTACCCTCTCTGCGGGTATTAATGGATGTTAAACTGAACGAAGCAGAATGGGTTCGGTCCCGATACGAACAACTGAGCCTGATCGAAGAGAAAAGATTGGCTGCAATCTGTAATGGGCAGTTATATCAGAAGAGAATGAAGAAAGCCTTCGATCAGAAAGTCAGGCACCGAGAGTACCAAGTGGGAGATCTTGTGCTGAAAAGAATCCTCCCTCCTCATACAGACCACAGGGGCAAATGGACTCCAAATTATGAAGGACCATTTGTGGTAAGGAAAGTTTTTTCCGGTGGAGCACTGATGCTCAGCACCATGGATGGTGAGGATTTCCCGTCCCCTGTGAATTCAGATGCAGTTAAAAAATACTTCGCATAAAATGACCCGCTGGACATAAAAACAGAATGTAAGTCCAGGCAAAAATAGGGCATCCCGACGAGTCAAAAACAGAATAAAAGACTCGGGCAAAAATAAGGGAAAATATAAAAAACGTACACCCGCTGAGTTGAAAAGCCGCATTGGACAGCTCAGGCAAAAATGGGTATCCCGATGGATTGAAAACCCGAAAGGGCGATCCATGCAAAATAAGGGAATAAGCGAACAACTGCATTCTGAATTCGTCTGTATTATCTACAACTCGGTAAGCTCTAAAGGATCAAGCTTCAATCAGAATCAGCCTTCTTCAGAAAGCAAGACGAGAAGAACGTCATTGTCATACGAGTCATAGTAGAAGAGGAAGCTCTTTAAAGTGTCGTCAAACATCGCCAGCACTTTGTTCCTCAATTTGTAATGGCCTCCTCCTTTCAGGAGATATGTTTCTTTGATTGTATCTTGCCAATTCAGGGCGCGTGAACTAATAAAATCAGATTTTTCAGTCATGTTTCGTTTTGATTTGCAAAAGAATTGTCTGATGTCTCTAAAAATATAATTGCATAAGTACAGATGCTCTTCTCTAAAAAATAAAAGCACATGCTTGCAGGGAATGTAATTGCTCTCGAAAGTACCTAACTCCTATGACGGAATCCAGTAGAGGATGCCTCGGGACCTTTTGTGCGTTTCCTTATCTTTGCAGGATTGCAGGTATCCAGAACGCAACTTGGGGCATGCAAGTTACATCCCAGCAAGCTGGCAAACCAACAAACAGTCTTAGCACTCAAGGTGCTCTCTCCCCAGCTGAGTTACCTACAACTCTCCCAGCCGAAGTACCAATCATTCCTCCTCAGCAGAATGCGGGAATCAGGGAATCATCTCCCCACAGAGTCTCAGCCTCTATTCAGAAGAGCAGTGCACGAAGATCACAACAGGGTGAAGAAAGCTTCTACCAACCCCAGCTGGGTCCCATATTACAAGGATATGTCAATCAGTGACCTAAATCCCCAAGCAGATATCACCACATGACAATTCTACCAGTGATCTCATCCCCAGCTGGGATATCCACTTCAAACAGATCGACCAGAGATCTTCATGGCAACGGGATCCGAATCCTGGATCGGTACCTTTGCATAATCATAGCATTCGCATCATATTCACCCACAAAGCGTAGCATTCCGTTTAATACGGAGCATTACGGAAAAAATCAAATACATAGCATAATCATAAGTCATGTTGTGAATCGAACGCTTGTAATTATTGACAGTCAATCAACAATACGCAAAAAAAAATCCCCAGAGTCCCAGCAAAAGCAGTTGCCTCACAATTCACAAACACCAGTTGATACCCGTCCGTGTCATCACTCCCCAGTAAAGTCGCCTGAACACTCTTTGCAAACAAAATCACCTGTATCACGGATACTTCCTGACACCCATCAGTGTCAGGTCACCAGCAGAAAGCCAAAGACATCCCCTTTGCACTCATTTGTATATTCATTTTCTTGACACCCGTCCGTGTCATATCCCCAGCGCAGTCACTTACACTTTTACGACCCAGATACTTGTTGATATTATTACACTTTTCTCTTGACACTCGTCCGTGTCACTCTCCCCAGCAGATTAAACACTCATCTGTACAATACTCATACTCACTACTCATGTTACACTCATACAGATACTCGTCCGTATTTTGCATACACCACTTATATACCCACAGATTCGACTTTGGTCCTTGTTCTTTGTTAACCCGTTGGTACTCGTCTGTATCATCATCTCTGAACATGCGTCCAGCGTTGGTTTCTACCTGATACTCGTCCGTATCATAGTTTTAAGGATGTTCGTCCGCATCTTTAATCCATACACCGTGTCAAACACTTTTGTCTTCTTGAATATAGATGCTCGCCTGTGTCTACTATTCCCCAGAAGAATCCTCTCAGATTCAACACTCGTCCGTGTTCCCTGTTAACCAGTTGATGCTCGTCCGTATCATCATCTTTGAACACACGTCAGTATTTGTTTCTACCCGATACTCGTCCGTATCGTAGTCTTAGGGATGCTCGTCCGCATCTTTAATCTATACACAATATCTAAACACTTATACCTTTTGTTTCTTGGATATAAACACTCATCCGTGTTTACTACTCCCCAGGAGATCGCCAACAAAGCAAATATTCCTTTTTATCTGGCACTCGTCCTGTGTTATGATAAACCCTGAGAGCAGACGTACCCTGCTAGGTGGTCGTCCTCCACCTCTTGATGGTCGTCCTCCATCATGCTCATCCGATGGCCGTCCCCATCGTTGATTTTTAGCAGCCGTCCCCTGCTAGGTGGTCGTCCTCCACCTCTTGATGATCGTCCTTCATCACCTTATCCAATGGCCGTCCCCATTGTTGATTTTGGTTATCTGGCATTCGTCCTATGTCATGATAAACCCCGAGAGCAGCCGTCCCCTGCTAGGTGGTCGTCCTCCACCTCTTGATGGTCGTCCTCCATCATGCTCATCCGATGGCCGTCCCCATCGTTGACCTTTTCTATCCGGCATTCGTCCTATGTCGTGATATTTTCGGCAGCCGTACCCTGCCAGGTGGTCGTCTTCCACCTTTGATGGCCGTCCCCATCATATTTCTTTTATCCCCAACAGAGCAGCCGTCCCCTGCTAGGTGATCGTCCTTCACCTTTGATGGCCGTACCCCATCATCTGTTTATTTCATTTATTCTTTAACCCGATGGCCGTCCCCATCGTGGTCCTTTTTCCTTTTTAGCCCGATGGCCGTCCCCATCGTTGGTTACTTTACCTTTGTGAACTTGATGGCCGTCCCCGTCATGTTTCATTAATTCTCAAAGAATCCTACTTTATCTTGATGGCCGTCCCCATCATAATTCTATTTTCCCCAGCTAGTCGGCCGTCCCCGTCTTAGCTTTACCTTTCATCCCCAGCATGTCGGCCGTCCCCGTCATTGCTATTTACCCAGCAGTCGTCCTCTGCTCGACGGTCGTCCTCCGTCACCCACACCTTATAATATACTTTATTTTCTTTTACAATCTATATCCCCTTTCTTCTTCATTTCTGTGAGTGCAAATTTTGGACTGTCTTTGGTATTCAACCACAAGTTATCTTGTTGGCCTGTTAAGTCGTTGCTTACATCCTGCACAGCTAACTCATGTTTGAATAGGGGCAGCTGTAAACACCCCAAATTTGCCCTCACCCATTCACACCATGGCTTGTGATCATTTCATATGCATAAACACAATCATATCATCTCATATCTCATTTTTGGTTCACTGCATAGTTTCTAAGTCATCTGCACCTAGGGTTTGTGATCTGAGCAATCCAAGAACCTTTTGAGCCACTCCAAAGATCACCAATCACTTAAAAGGGGTCCATATGTGTTCTTGCATCATATTCCATCCTTTCAAAGTCAAGATTTCAAAAGGATCACAAGAACTGGGATTGGTGTGGAAGTAGAGCCAGGATAGACTGCACAGTTGACCCAAAATTAGGGTTTTGGTTTCAAAGGCCATAACTCCAAATTTTTTGGTCATTCTTGTTTCTATTGGTCTCTATATGGTATAGGGAGTATGCATATCAATTTTCATGAAGAAATTCCATGGGGAAGTCATCTGATCAAGGGTTGACTTTTCAGACAAGTCAGTGTAAAATCAGGGCATCTGAGGCCCCCCAATGACCCAACCAATGGGTGATCTTCATCATTTTGAGTGTATATGGTCTTTATTTGATCATGGAAGAAGTTTGAAGTTCACAAAAATCAAGAATTTGGAGTTTTTGCAAATGTTGACTTTTTAGGCATAGTTGACTTTTTCAAGAATATGTCATTTTATGCCATTTTTCAAGCCTTGATTCTTGATCCAAAAATGCTTCAAATGGAAAAACTTTGGTCATGAAAGTTGTAGAATACATCTTTCCCTTTTCAAAAAGTACAAGAACATGATCTAATTCTCCTTGGATCAAAAGTTATGGTGTGACAAAGTTGGCTAAAATCATTGATTTTCAAGACATGCCTCAAATGTGAATTTTGCAAAATCATGAACCAATGCCATTTGTAACTTCTAATTCACTTCAAACCATGACACAAACATTCTATGTGACCTAAAAGTCAGAATTGAATCAAAAATCCTCATGTTTCATGGCTTATGGAATGAGAAAGTCACATGTGAACCAAAGTTGCACCAACTTGCAAAACTCATGATCACACTCCCTACCACTTGCCACATTGGATGCTGAGCTTTGCTAGCCCTTGCCCTCACCCTTGCTGCGCCAGCCCATGCTTTGTACTAGCCTAGAACCAAGCCATACCTCTCTTACACAAAAAGTGGACTTTTGGCAAAAGCAAACTTACCAATCAATAGAGGCCATGTCAAATCATCTGACCTATAGGATTAAAATATACTATCCAAATGCAGGCCATAACACTCAAGAAGAAAGGCTGAAAGAGATCACAAGATCACATACACAAAACTCTCCATTTTGCAAAACTCTTCGAATCTGCATGCACAACTCACAAACACTAAAACAAATTCCTCTAATCATCTCACCTTGCCTCATTGAGTAGAAACCACCAAGAGTCAGGCCTGATTTGAGCAAGAACACCCCATCACCATTTTTCACCTCAACCTGCATTTCTCTTCGAATCACCTTCCACAGTCATCAAATATCCAAACTTCTTTCACCAACAGATCAAGCACATCAAAAGGAGTCAAAACCACCCTTCACATTGACCTGAAACAGCCTATACACAAACTGCATTTTCTGCTACACCAGAAATGGATTGCTCAAGGCAGCTTGTCTAAGCTCATTTCAAGCCTTCCATTAGCATCAGGGGAGTCAAGGGAGTCCATTTGCACGCAAAGGAAGCTCTGGAAGCTCAGTTTTGAAGCTTTCCAGCTCAGGTATGAACATGAACACTTTCTCCCAAAGCTTGCATTTTAAGTTATAATATGATTGCTCATGTCTTGCTGGTCATGGGGATGGTTTCAGAATCAAAAATAAGTGAGAAATGAGTTTGTATGATCCCTTTGAAATTTTGCCCGTGGATTTTATTTCCTTCGATTCGTTTGATTCATGGTGTTTAAATGATGTTTGAGCATAGATTCGTGTCCTAGGATGTTAGAGGATCACTTAGGTGTGTTTAATTTGTGGAATAGATGCTTGAATCATGTTTTAGGGTTTGGATACCACCGGAGAAGATGACCGGAGCTTCCCTCCGGTCACCTGAGAGTGATTTGCCCTAATCTCAGGTCATTAGTGCCATTTGAATCTTGGGCGTTAGATTAGGTTGACCAGTTGACTTCGCGCGCAGGTGAAGGGCCCAGATCACTTTGATTAGCCCTAATTCAATTAGTTAGATTAATTAATTCACAATTAGGTTAATTAACTCAGAATGAACCACAGCCGTCCAGATGCGCGCTGGTCAATGCTTTCAAATCCAGACTCAATCTCAGCCATTCCTTCTGATTACTTTCCTTCATTTTAATTTATTTTCATTTCTTTTTCATTTAACTTGCATATTTAATTTAAAATAGTAAAAAATGTTTAAAAATTATGAAACTTTTTCTCATGAGTTTTATTAATTTTTAAGACACAAAAATATTTTCATTTTTATTTTTATCATTAAAAAAGTATTTTTAAATATTTAAAAGATTATTTTTAATTGATTAATGGAAATTAATTTATTAAAAATACTTTTAGGTATTTAAAAATCACCAAAAAATTCATGAAATGTTCTAAGACATTTAGAAACATTGTCCAACCTTCAAACCAAATTTCTTTTTTGATCTTGATGCATTTTGAGAATTTTTCATTGAATTAAAATTATTTTTGTGCATTATTTTGATCCTAAGTTCAAAAAATCATTTCTGCCTATCTATGAAGAGTTGGACATTGATTCTTTTTGCATTGCATTGTGTTTAGCATGTAGTTTGTAAGATTAAATGGCCATGATTTGATCTTTCATTTTCAATTTGTTTGGCATTTCTTTTGTTTAGGAACCCTAAAACCCTAAAAAACTTGTAAAAATCATAACTTGAATTTGGTTAAGAGTTGAGACCTCTCCTTTGGGCATTGGTTTAGTATAGGATTAGGGGTCCTTTGAGTGGCATTTTCCATTTTTTATCTTAGGGTTTGCTTCTGTTTTTGGTTTTTGATTGATGAATGATTCATAAGCCCTAATTTGGACTTCCATGTGCATCCATCTTGCATTCTCTTGCATAACATGACTTGCCATGACATTTCAAGCATCCATTTGATTCATTTGACATCATAAGACATATTGAAAGCATGTTTGATCATTGCATCATGTATTTTCCATGTTGTATGTCATGTGCACTTAATAACTTTTCATGTATGTTCATGGTTCCTAAGTTGCTTCTCTTGCATTCATGAACTTGTATGATCATTTCCATGTGCTGCCTCATGTTTGTAGCATCTCATTTGCATCATTAGCACCATGTACATGCTTCTGGTTTTGTTTCTCATCATGTCATCTCATCCCATTTTGCATTGCATTGCATTTCTTTTCTAATCTTTCAGGTGGTAAGTGATGTTGAGAAGTGAATTTGCCTTCACTTCTCATAACTTTTCTTTTCATCTTTCTTGCATCCATTGCTGCATTTTTGTTTGTGTATGAGATTGAGCTTGCTCATTCTTGTTCTTCTTACTTTCTTTCTTCAAGTGACTTGACTTCTTGAATGAAGCAAGTCACTTTGCTTCTCTTGATCTTTTCATCTGCTTCCTGGTGGTTCCATTGAAGACTTCCCTTGAAAACCTCACAAACCTTAGGAACAACCAAGCATGACAATGATTAGGGTTTTGATTAGTCTCCCCTCTTAGTTTTACCTTTGTGTCTCTTTGTGTCTTCTCTTCTCATCTCATAATCAGGGACTAAACCCTAAAGGCTTTAAGGCTTTGTGATTAAGCTTATGCCTGCATCCTTCTATTAGGATGGAGTGTATAACTTTAATCCTAATTGTTAAACCCTTAATGTGTTTGAATCATTTAATCAATTCACCTAATAACCACTAAGACATCAAGCTTGTAACTTGGGCCTTGCATTAGGGTTCTAATTCTTCCTTAATTGGTTAAGAAGGACTAACCCTAGTGTTAATGGACAAGTCCCCCTCAAGTTGTCTTACAAACCCTAAAAATCACTTCATCATCATATCATCAAATAAAATCCACTTAATCAAAGGCTTGTTTTGTCATGAGTTTAATCCCTAATCATGGATTAAGCTGAGGAGCTTTCCTCAGCTTAAACATTCTCATCTATTATCCTTCTATTAGGATGGTGTAATGAGTCTGTTTAATCCTTGATTATGGCTTAACCTCATTACTTAACACTAAACAAAAACCACAAAAACATCTAATTAGTCACAAGTAGGTTAATGATCTTAATCCTACACCAAAGGTGATTAAGTGTGAGAATCTGACTTCACACTTAAGGTATTCTCATTACCCCTGATCAGAGGGAAGATGTGATGAGTTTACTAAATCCATTGGTTTAGGCTTAAGCTCATTAACTTATGACAAACTCTCAAAAGCAATAAAAGACTGAAAACACAAAAACAAACAATAATCGTCTCCTCCGGGATTCTTTTCTCATCACCTTCACTCATGAACGGGAACTTGTTTCTTCCGTCTAATGCAAGACAGTTTGCACCTGAGCCAGACAGGTCATACACTTGAGCATAGACAAGTAAGCAGTTCACAAGTCAATTCATCTTTCAGTCTCTTTGGGTCGAACTACGGTGTTCTGACTTCCTCATTGCACGAGAGGATACATAGGCATAACTTAACAGTTATCGAACAAAAGTCTCTGTATATTCCCCCTCTTTCCAGCTATTCTTTAAGCCTCATACTCCTGAGCATTTCACTCTTGTCCTTACACTGACACTATATATATCACACTTCACACTCCTTTCACACTGACACCTGTACATCCTTTTCCAGCTCTTTTATACACAGATTGCACTGACACTACCCCTTTAAAACACAAATCTTTTAAGCATGGATCCCGTCGAGTACGGCGGACAATCTGGGTGTTAATACCTTCCCAGGTTGTAACCAACCCCCTTTCTCAGTCTCTCTGGTTCGCAACCGTCTTATCCATCTCTTTCTAGGCCTATGCAGCATTGCCTTTCCTCCGGGATAAAAATGCCTAGCTGGCGACTCTATTCATCTCCAGTGAGTTCACGGCTGTGTGTTCTCACTGTCCCTTTCGCCGACCGTTCGCGTCTGTACCCTTATCTGACTTAGTTTCATTTATCGGGAGCGACAAGTGTCCCAAACATCTTTGGCCAGTTCACAGTGATGCACAAGTCTAAAGATGTTTCTATCAATGCCATTGAATAAAGCATTTAAGGCCTTGGAGTTGCCAAGTGCTGAATCTTCTTCCTCCTTACTCCATTCTTCTTCAGGTTTCAACACTTTTGCTCCATCTTTGGTGTCTTGGACAGGGTGTTCCCATCGATTGTTGACTGCTTTCCAGGCCCTATTGTCAAGTGATATTAAGAATGAAATCATTCTTGGCTTCCAGTAGTCATAATTAGATCCATCCAGTATAGGTGGTCTATTTACTGATCCTACATCTCTGTCCATGTTTCCAGAATTTGCAGTCCCTAGATCTCACCCAGTATAAACAGGCAGGGTGCCTGCTCTGATGCCAATTGAAATTCTGTGATCAGGTATGAGATGTCGAATGAGATGTTTAAACACTTGAATACTTAACTAAAACTTAAAGTGCAAGAAAATTAAACAACACAGGAATTTGTTAACCCAGTTCAGTGTATAACCACACTTACATCTGGAGGCTACCAAGCTAGGAGGAAATCCACTATAAGTAATATTAATTCTAGACTTAAACCACCCAGTTTAATCTTTCACTTAATATCTACCCAATGCAATTTCTACCTAAGACACAACTTAGATATGAGTACCAACTCACTCCCCCTCAATCACACAGTGATCTTGTTTACAAGTTTAATAAAATTGAAGTCATACTTCAAACAAAAACAGCTTGATCTTACTTCACAGTTTCAATCAAGACACAAATACACTTTTGCTTAAAAGCTCATAAAGTGGTACAATAAAAACAACCTGCTATTAAAACACAAAACGCCCTATTTTGTCTTCTGAAATTCGTACTCTATTCTGAGAGTTTCTGTTGCTTAAATAGGTGTTTGGATTTTGGGCTTTCTGTAGGTTTATCCAATCCTGAAACGCATGCTGCTTCCACCTTGAATTAGGGTTTGTTACTTCCTAGATTCTAGGTGATTCAGTTCTTCTGATTATGCTGAAGACATATAACAACACTCCCTACAGATGCGCCTTATTCTGTTTTATCCATCCATAATTAATTCCAGATAACTTTCCTTAATTTACTCAGTTCTGTTAGTCATTAATTAATTCTGGTAGCAGGTTTGAGATGTCACAACATCTGTTGGGACATCCTGAAAAACTGAACTTACTTCATTTACTGATACAATGTCACAACATCTGATGTGACATCCTGTAAACTGAACTTATTTCATTAACTGATACAATGTCCCAACATCTGGTGTGACATCCTGAATTAAGTTCATTTACTTATACTCTGTTTGATAATGTCCCAACATCTGATAGGACATCCTGAACTGAATTCAACATTTCTTGTTGGTCAAAAATTCTGCCAATTCTAAACATCTACAGTGTGATACCTGAAGAATCTGCATCAAAAGAGACTTATAAATCATCCTTTGATCAGGATGTGGATGAGTTTATGAGGATAATCAAAAGAAGGGACTACAAGGTTGTGGATCAGCTCCACCAGACTCCTTCTGAGATCTCTATTTTATCCCTGTTGTTGTGTTTCGAAGCTCATCGGGATGCAATACTCAAAGTTCTGCACACTGCCTACGTGCCAGAAGAGATCACAGTGAATCAGCTTAAAATAGTGGTCTCTTGTGTCAATACTAACCATGGGATAGGTTTCACCAATGCTGACTTAACAGCGGAAGGATGTCAACACAACAAAGCTTTACACATAATCCTTGAGTGCAAAGGAGTTGTACTTTCTCATGTTCTTGTGGACACTGGGTCTTCACTCAATGTCTTGCCGAAGAAAGCTCTTGTCAAGCTCGAATATGATGGAATAGCTCTCCGACCAAGAAATCTGGTGGTCAGGGCTTTTGATGGCTCGAAGAGGTCTGTTCTTGGAGAGGTGGAGTTGTCTGTAATAATCGGTCCGCAGGTCTTTCATACTACTTTCTATGTGATGGACATACAGCCGGCCTATAGCTGTTTGTTGGGTCGACCATGGATTCACGCCGCTGGCGCAGTAACGTCGACCCTTCACTAGAAATTGAAATATGAGTGGGAAGGACAGATTATCACCATCTGCGGTGAAGAGGACATATT
Organism: Lathyrus aphaca; assembly: GCA_963966055.1. Classification (NCBI taxonomy): domain Eukaryota; kingdom Viridiplantae; phylum Streptophyta; class Magnoliopsida; order Fabales; family Fabaceae; genus Lathyrus; species Lathyrus aphaca. The sequence continues at coordinate 421,969,922 of OZ014520.1, forward strand.
TGTTAGCCAACTGGCTACATACAAATATATTGAGATGGATGGTGAAATCCATGAAACTATGAGCCAATGGTTCGAGGCCCTGAATGTCAATGAGATGACGACTGAAGTATTTGCTGCATCCCAGGAAGACAGGATGGGTAATTCAATTGGCTCCTATCAGCAAGCCCGGAAGGTTGTGTAAGATGGAAATTCCCAAGGCTGAGGCAAGCTGCTGCCGGTGGAGAAGAAGGAGGACAGATTCGGTTTGGGTTACAAACCATTCCGACAAGATCAATCAGAGGCTGCTAAAGAGCCCAAGTTCATCAATGGGGGGATGCTCACCCCAGATGTTGTTAACAACCTGGAAGACGAGGCGGAAAGCGACCTCAACCTGGAGAGCTGGATACGTCAAAGGATCCCGGGGCACCGAGTCCTTAACTGGTCTTCCCAGGAAATTATAAGGGTTACTCCTGCAGAGTAATTATTATTTCCTGTCCTTTTTAGCATGCATCAAGTCCTGCATCTTGCCCAAGGTGTCAGGACTCATTTTGTAATAAGGCCATATTGTAATTTTGTGCAAATGGATTATCAATGAATATCAGACATCTTTTGCAAACAAGTCTCTTTTTTTTTGCTCACTGTCTTTTCATTTTTCACTTTTGTACAAAACAATAAAATGGAAATGTTTTCAAAATAAATAACTTCATTTCACACTTTTTTAAACAAGATTAAAACTGGTCACTAAAACGAACCAATCTTAACCCTTGCAGAGATTATCCTCCAGATTGCACCGACAACAGCACTGCTATGACCTTGTATGACTTCGACAATCCAATTAATCAAGCTGATGAAGGGGTTGAAGAAGACTATGAGCTACCTGAAGAGTTAGCCAGGTTGTTGAGGCAAGAAGAGAAAGTGATTATCCCTTATCAGGAGGAGGTTGAAACAATTAATCTTGGCACCGAAGAGGATTTGAAAGAAGTGAGGATTGGGGCCAGTCTGCAGGCTTCAGTAAAAGAACAACTTATCGGCATGCTTCGAGAATACGTCGACGTCTTTGCTTGGTCCTATCAAGACATGCCAGGTCTAGATACGGATATTGTTATGCACAAGCTGCCTTTGAAACAAGATTGCCCTCCAGTGAAGCAAAAGCTACGCCGTGCTCGTCCAGATATAGCCATGAAGATTAAGGAAGAAGTACAAAAACAGTGGGATGCCGGATTCCTTGCTGTAACTAGTTACCCGCCGTGGGTCGCTAACATTGTACCAGTGCCTAAGAAGGATGGAAAAGTACGGATGTGTGTGGATTACCGGGATCTGAACAGAGCTAGCCCGAAGGATGATTTTCCATTACCTCACATTGATGTATTGGTCGACAACACAACTCAGTTTTGGTTTTTTCCTTCATGGATGGTTTTTCTGGGTATAATCAGATCAGGATGTCACCCGAAGACATGGAGAAGACTACCTTCATCACACCTTGGGGCACATTTTGCTACAAGGTAATGCCTTTTGGACTGAAGAGTGCCGGTGCCACTTATCAGCGGGCTATGGTGACATTATTCCACGATAAGATCCACAAAGAAATTGAATGCTACGTGGATGACATGATTTCCAAGTCCCCCACTGAAGAAGACCATCTGGTGAACCTGCTGAAGTTGTTCAAGCGTCTGAGAAAGTATCAGCTGAAGCAAAACCCCAACAAATGCACATTCGGGGTACAGTCTGGTAAGCTGCTGGGATTTATCGTAAGTGAAAAGGGAATTGAGGTTGATCCCGATAAAGTCAAAGCCATTCAGGAAATGCCTGCACCTAGGACCGAAAAACAAGTTCGGGGGTTCTTAGGTAGATTGAACTACATATCAAGGTTCATATCTCATCTTACTGCAACCTGTGAACCTTTGTTCAAACTGTTAAGAAAGGAACAAACAGTTAGGTGGAACAAAGATTGTCAGAAGGCTTTTGACAAGATCAAGGAATACTTACAAGAACCACCAATTCTTATGCCTCCAATTGAAGGAAGACCTCTAATAATGTACCTGACAATATTAGAAGGATCAATGGGGTGTGTGTTGGGCCAGCATGACGAGTCTGGTCGAAAAGAGTATGCAATATACTACCTAAGCAAAGTTTACCGACTGTGAACAACGTTATTCACTGCTCGAGAAAACTTGATGTGCTTTAGTGTGGGCTGCTCGCTGACTAAGGCAGTATATGTTGACTCACACTACTTTGTTGATATCAAAAATGGACCCCGTCAAGTACATATTTGAGAAGCCAGCACTTACCGGAAGGGTTGCAAGATGGCAAATGATTCTGACAGAGTATGACATTCAGTACATATCTCAAAAAGCCATCCAGGGCAGTGTACTGTCTGACTATCTAGCTGAGCAACCCATTAATGATTATCAGCCCATGAGATTTGACTTCCCTGATGAAGACATCATGTACTTAAAAGCAAAAGATCATGAAGAGCCTGTTCACACTGAAGGGCCTAACCCAGAAGAAGAATGGACAATGATGTTTGATGGGTCTGTCAATATGAATGGACGTGGAGTTGGTGCAGTGCTCATTACACCTAAAGGAGTTCATATTCCTTTCTCGACAAAACTCACCTTTGCCTGCATTAACAATGAAGCTGAATATGAAGCCTGTATCATGGGTCTTAAGGAAGCCATTGACCTCAGGATCAAGACTTTAACTGTATTCGGGGATTCAGCTTTGGTAATCAATCAGACCAACAGCAAATGGTATACTCACCAAGAGCATCTGATCCCATACCGCGACTATACGAGGAGATTATTGACTTTCTTCACAACACTCAAGCTTGAGTACATCCCTCGAGACGAAAATTAGTTCGCAGATGCTTTAGCTACCATTTCCTCCATGATCAAGGTTCAAGCTGCAAATTATGTGCCTCGGATTTCGGTATCCAGACTAGACCGACCAGCATACGCATTCTCCGTGGACATTGCTAAAGATGACAAGTCGTGGTTCCATGACATCAAAAGCTTCTTAGAGGATCAAACATACCTACCTAGGGCATCATCCAATGATAAGAAGACATTAAGAAGGATGGCCGGTAGTTTCTTCCATAATGTTGATGGTTCATTATACAAGCGGAACTTTGACATGGTTCTGCTCAGATGTGTTGACAAGAAAGAAGCAGACTTGCTGATGCACGAGGTGCATGAAGGATCTTTCGGTACCCATGCTGGAGAACATGCAATGGCTAAGAAATTGTTAAGATCAGGTTATTACTGGATCACAATGGATGCAGACTGTTGTGCCTATGCCAGGAAGTGTCATAAATGCCAGATTTACGCAGATAAAGTGCATGTGCCTCCAAATCCTTTAAACGTGATGTCTTCACCTTGGCCCTTTGCCATGTGGGGCATTGATATGATTGGAAAGATCGAACCGACTGCTTCAAATTGCCACAAATTCATCCTGGTAGCCATTGATTACTTCACTAAATGGTTCGAAGCAGCTTCGTATGCAAACGTCACCAGACAAGTGGTAGCCAGATTTCTGAAAAGAGACATCATCTGTCGATATGGAGTTCCCAAGAGAATCATTACTGATAATGGTTCCAATTTTAACAACAAAATGATGGCAGAACTGTGTCGGGACTTCAAAATCCAGCATCACAACTCTTCTCCTTACATGCCAAAGATGAATGACGTTGTTGAGGCAGCTAACAAAAACATCAAGAAGATTGTGCAAAAGATGGTGGTTACTTACAAAGACTGGCATGAGATGCTACCATTTGCCTTACATGGGTATCGAACCTCAATCAGAACGTTTACTGGGGCAACACCTTATCAACTTGTGTATGGTAGGAAGCTATCCTACCTATTGAAGTTGAGCTACCCTCCTTACGAGTAATGATGGATGTGAAGCTGGACGAAGCAGAATAGGTCCGGTCTTAGTACAATCAACTGGATCTGATCGAAGAAAAGAGATTAGCTGCTATCTGTCATCGGCAGTTATATCAGAAAAGGATGAAGAAAGCCTTCGATCAGAAAGTCAGGCTTCGGGAATACCAAGTGGGAGATCTTGTGCTAAAAAGACTTCTTCCTCCTCATACAGACCACAGGGGCAAGTGGACTACTAACTACGATGGTCCATTCATAGTAAAGAAGGTATTCTCTGGTGGAGCACTGATGCTCACTGCTATGGATGGTGAAGATTTCTTATCCCCTGTTAATTTAGATGCAGTTAAAAAATACTTCACATAAAATGACCCGCAGGACATAAAAACAGAATGTAAGTCCAGGCAAAAATAGGGCATCCCGGCGAGTCAAAACCAAAATAAAAGACTCGGGCAAAAATAAGGGAAAATTGAAAAAAATGTACACCCGCTGAGTTGAAAAGCCGCATTGGACAACTCAGGCAAAAATGAGTATCCCGGTGGATTGAAAACCCAAAAGGGCGATCCGTGCAAAATCAGGGAATAAGCGAACAACTGCATTTTGAATTCATCTGTATCACTCACAACATGGCAAGCTTCAAAAGGACAAAGCATCAGTCAAAATCAACCTTCGTCAGTAAGCAAGATGAGAAGAACGTCAAGGTCATACAGGTCATAGCAAAGGAAGCTCACCGGAGCATCGTTAGCATTGCCAACACTTTTAATTTTCTCAATTTATAGCAATCTCCTCATTCTAGGGGATTTGTTTCTTTGACTGTATTTGCCAATTCAGGGCACCCAGATTAATAAATCATATTTTTAGTCACACCTCTTTTTGTACATTTTTATTTCGTTTGCAAAATGTCCAGTATTCATGATATGATACTTGCATAAAACAAATGAGCCATTCTTAATAAATGCTTGCAGGAAATATATTTACTTCCAGGAATATCTAACTCCTATGACGGAATCCGGTAAGGGACACCTCGGGTTACTTGTGCGTTTCTTTGTCTTAACAGATTGCAGGAATTCAATACGCAGCATGGGACATGCCAAGCACACTTCCCCAACATACCTCCTCCCCAAGCAGTATCTGGAATGATTTTCCCCAGCGGAGTTGTCAAAGCCTCCTCATCCCTAGCACAGGCCTACTCAACAGAAGCATCCCCAGCCGAACCTCCCTACAGAATTTCCAGTCCCTCCCCAAAAGTGCAATGCCTGAAACTCTTACACAACAAAGTGACGAAAGTTTCCTTCTCCCCAGCTGAGTTCTCCTTACGGGATATATCTATCAATAATCTATTTCCCCAAGCAGAGCTATATCCACTAATAGATCTACCAATGATCTCTTCTCTAGCTGGGATATCCCTCCAAGCAGATCAGCCAGAGATCTTTTCTCCAGTGGAATCTGAATCCCGGATCGGTTTCTCTCTTACATAATCATAACATTCGCATCATATTCACCAAATAAGCGTAGCATTCCGTCTAATACGGAGCATTACGGCAAAAATCAAACATTTGCATGATCACAAGTCAGGTTCAAGCCAGTCACCTGCAATTACCATCAGTACTTCATCAGCAATATATATAATACCTTTATTCCCCGCAGATATAAGCCAAAGCGTCCCCTTTGCATTCTCAAATACAGATACCTATACATACTCTTTTGACACTCGTCCGTGTCACCTTTCCCCAGCATGGTTGCCAAATCACTTGTTGCAAACAAAGTACTTGTTTATAACACACTCTTTTCGACACCCGTCCATGTCATCCTATCCCCACAGGTCGCCAGAACACCTTTTACACTCTCACATACAAATATTTGTTCATAACTTATACATATTCTCTTTTGACACTCGTCTGTGTCATACATTCCCCAGCAGATCAAACACCCGTCTGTGTCTTGCTCATACTTCACCAATACTCACTCATACTTGTACAGAAGTCTCTGATACTCGTCCCTATCTTGTATATATATATATATATATACATATATATATATATATATATATATATATATCACTCCTCAACAGATTCGACACTCGTCCGTGTTCTTTGTTAACCAGTTTGTACTCATCCGTACCATCATCTATGAACATGCGTCAGCGTTTGTTTCTACCGATACTCGTCTGTATCATGGCCTTAAGGATGCTTGTCCGCATCTTTAATTTATACACAACGTCAAACACTTATACCTTTTATTCTTAAGCATGAGCACTCGTCTGTGTTTACCATTCCTCAGTAAGTTACCAACAGAGCAACTTTTCTTCTATCCGACATTCGTCCTATGTCGTGATACTTTCGGCAGCCGTCCCCTTCCAGGTGATCGTCCTTCACCTTTGGATGACCGTCCCTCATTCTTTCCCCAACGGAGTCTCCATTATTGGAACCCTTTTCTATCCGAAATTCGTCCTACGTCGTGATAAAGAGCAGCCATCCCCTGCTAGGTGATCGTCCTTCACCTTTTGATGACCGTCCCTCATCATTTATCCGATGGTCGTCCCCATCGTTGATCTTATTATCCAACATTCGTCCTATGTCGTGATAAACCCCGAGAGCAGCCATACCCGTCTAGGTGATCGTCCTTCACCTCTTGATGATCGTCCTTCATCATGCTTATCCGATGGGCGTCCCCATCGTCGACCTTTTCTATCCGACATTCGTCCAATGTCGTGGTAAAGAGCAGTCGTCCCCTGCTAGGTGATCGTCCTTCACCTTTGATGACCGTCCCTCATCATTATTTCATTTATTCTTTAAACCGATGGCCGTCCCCATCGTTGTTTACTTTATTCTTTAAACCGATGGTCGTCCCCATTGTTGTTTACTTTACTTTCCAAGCCTGGTGGCCGTCCCCATCATTGCTTTTCTCTTTACTTTAATCCCTAGAGAAATCTTGTTTCTTTACCTGATGGCCGTCCCCGTCATGGTCTCTTTATTTCCCAGCTTGTTGGCCGTCCCCATCATTGCTTCACTTACTTTATCCCCAACAGTCGTCCTCTGCTCGATGGTCATCCTCCATCGCCTTCTTTTGATAATCATACTATACTATTTTTGTCGCTCCCGATAAGTGGGACTGGCCCAGATAAAGGTACAGACGCGAACGGTCGGCGAGAGGGACAGTGAGAACACACAGCCGTGAACCCACTGGAGATGAATAGAGTCGCCAGCTAGGCATTTTTATCCCGGAGGAAAGGCAATGCTGCATAGACCTAGAAAGATATGGATAAGACGGTTGCGAACCAGAGAGACTGAGAAAGGGGGTTGGTTACAACCTGGGAAGGTATTAGCACCCAGATTGTCCGTCGTACTCGACGGGATCCACGCTTAAAAGAATTGTGTTTTAAAGGGGTAGTGTCAGTGCAATTTGTGTGCAAAAGAGCTGGAAAAGGATGTACAGGTGTCAGTGTAAAAGAAGTGAGGTGTATAAATGTACAGTGTCAGTGTAAGGAAAGAATATGCTCATGATCATGAGGCTAAAAGGATGAAGCTAGAAGGAGGGGGAATATACAGAGACTTTTGTTCGATAACTGTTAAGTTATGCCTACGTATCCTCTCGTGCAATGAGGAAGTCAGAACACCGTAGTTCGACCCGAAGAGACTGAAAGGTGAATTGACTTGTGAACTGCTTGCTTGCCTATGCTCAAGTGTATGACCTGTCTGGCTCAGGTGCAAACTGTCTTGCATTTAGACGGAAGAAGCAAGTTCTCGTTTATGAGTGAATGAGATGAGAAAAGAATCCCGAAGGAGACGATTATTGTTTGTTTTTGAGTTTTCAGTCTTTTATTGCTTTTGAAAGTTTGTCATAAGTTAATGAGCTTAAGCCTAAACCAATAGATTTAGTAAACTCATCACATCTTCCCTCTGATTAGGGGTAATGAGAATACCTTAAGTGTGAAGTCAGCTTCTCACACTTAATTACCTTTGGTGTAGGATTAAGATCATTAACCTACTTGTGATTATTTGGATGTTTTTGGTGCTTTTGTTTAGTGTTGAGTAATGAGGTTAAGCCATAATCATGGATTAAACAGACTCATTGCACCATCCTAATAGAAGGATAATAGATGAGAATGTTTAAGCTGAGGAAAGCTCCTCAACTTAATCCATGATTAGGGATTAAACTCATGACGAAACAAGCCTTTGATTAAGTGGATTTTATTAAATGATATGATGATGAAGTGAGTTTTATGGTTTGTAAGACAACTTGAGGGGGACTTGTCCATTAACACTAGGGTTAGTCCTTCTTAACCAATTAAGGAAGAATTAGAACCCTAATGCAAGGCCCAAGTTACAAGTGTGATGTCTTAATAATTATTAGATGGATTGATTAAGGGAGTTAAACACATTAAGGGTTTAACACTTAGGATTAAAGTTATACACTCCATCCTAATAGAAGGATGCAGGCATAAGCTTAATCACAAAGCCTTAAAGCCTTTAGGGTTTAGTCCCTGATTATGAGGTGAGAAGAGAAGACTCAAAAGAGACACAAAGGTAAAACTAAGAGGGGAGACTAATCAAAACCCTAATCATTATCATGCTTGGTTGTTCCTAAAGTTTGTGAGGTTTGCAAGAACAATCTTCAATGGAACCACCAGGATGCAGATGAACAGGATCAAGAGAAGCAAAGTGACTTGCTTCATTCAAGAAGTCAAGTCACTTGAAGAAAGAAAGTGGGAGGAACAAGAATGAGCAAGCTCAATCTCAAACACAAATAAAAATGCAGCAATGGGTGCAAGAGAGATGAAAAGAAAAGTTATGAGAAGTGAAGGCAAATTCACTTCTCAAATTCACTTACCCCCTGAAATGTTAGAAAGAAATGCAATGCAATGCAAAATGTGATGAGATGACATGAAGAGAAACAAAACCAGCAGCATGTTGATGATGAAAATGATGCTATGAGATGCTACAAACATGAGGCAACATATGTAAATGATCATACAAGTTTATGAATGCATATGAAGCAAGTTAAGGAGCATGAACATACATGGAAAGTTATGAAATGCACAATGCAAACAACATGGCAAACACATGATGCAATGATCAAACATGATTTCTATATGTCTTATGATGTCAAATGAATCAAATGGAGGCATGGAATGTCATGGCAAGTTATGCTATGCAAGAGAATGCAAGGGGGATGCAAAAGAAGGCCCAAATTAGGGTTTATGAACCAAACATCAAACAAAAACCAAAAACAGAAGCAAACCCTAAGATAAAAAAATGGAAAATGCCACTCAAAGGACCCCTAATCTTATACTAAACCAATGTCCAAAGGGGAGGTCTCAACTCTTAACCAATCTCAAGTTATGATTTTTACAAGTTATTAGGGTTTTTAGGGTTCCTAAACAAAAGAAATGTCAAACAAATTGAAAATGAGGAAACAAAACATGGCCATTTTATCCTAGAAACTACATGCTAAACACAAAACAATGCAAGAAGAATCAATGTCCAACTCTTCCTAGATAGGCAGAAATGATTTTTTGAACTTAGGATCAAAATAATGCACAAAAATGATTTTAATTCAAAGAAAAATTCTCAAAATGCATCAAGATCAAAAAAGAAATTTGGTTTGAAGGTTGGACAATGTTTCTAAATGTCTTAGAACATTTCATGAATTTTTTGGTGATTTTTAAATACCTAAAAGTATTTTTAATAAATTAATTTCCATTAATCAATTAAAAATAATCTTTAAAATATTTAAAAATACTTTTTAAATGATAAAAATAAAAACAAAAATGTTTTTGGGTCATAAAAATTAATAAAACTTATGAGAAAAAGTTTCATAATTTTTACACATTTTTTACTATTTTTAATAAATTAAACAAATAAAAGGAAAAGAAATGAAATAAAAATAAAGCAAATGGAAAAGTAAACGAAAGGAAAGGCTGGGATTGCATCCTGGTTTGAATGCGTTGACTGGCGCCAGATCTTGTGGCCAGGATTGATTCTAAGCTAATTAATTTAATTACAATTAATTAAAACTAATAAAATGAATTAGGGCTAATTAGGTGAATCTGGGCCCTCTATTCGCGCGGCAAGTCAAACAAGTCAAGCCATCCAACGCACGAAATTCAAATGGGAATTAATGACTGTAATTAGGGCAAATGATTTTCAGGTGGCCGGAGAAGACCTCCGGTCGTCTTCTCCGGTGGGAAGCCCACCTGAAAATCCCTAAAACTCTCAAACCTTAACCAAAATGAAATCTAAAAACATGGAAATGCTTCCCATAACCTACTGAATCAAAACCCCATGCCCAAGTTCATTTATTTTTCCCCAGAAGCATGAATCGAAACAAACAATTTTTAGGGCAAACCAGTTTCAGAGATCAATTAAATGCTCATTTCATCACCATTTCAAAAACTAAAAGCATCAGGATACTCAGTGAAGCATGGAGAACAAGTTTAGAACATAAAAAATGATTTCTGGAAAAATATTTCTTGAGCTACCTGAGATTCGAAGCTTTCACTCCAGCAACTTTCAGGCCTCCTTTCCTTGTGCAATCCACTCCTTAGGACCTCTTGATGATGTTTGAATGCTCAGGAGGAATTTATATTGGCTGGATGAAGAGTTTGAACAACTTCTGCTCAAGCTCAGTTGGACATGGCAATGGTGATTCAGGCTGTTTCTGGCAATGGTGAAGGGTTGCTTATGGTCCAGATGATGAGTGGAGAAGGTTTGTGAAGTTTGTTTGGATGTTTGTGAGCTGTGGAGAGAGATTCGAATGAAACTGCAGCTTGAGGTGAGAAATGGCAATGGGGTGTTCTTGCTCAAACCAGGCCTGACTCTTGGTGGTTTCTACTCAATAATGCAAGGTGAGATGATTAGAGGAATTTGTTTGAGTGTTTGAAGTTTGTGGAGGCAGATTCGAAGAGTTTTGCACAAGGGAGTGTTTTTGTGTATGGCTTGCTTGAGAGTGTTTCAGCCTTGCTTCTTCATATGTTTGGCTTGCCAAAGGATAGTATATTTTAATCCCATAGGTCAGATGATGTGACCTGGCCCCTATTGATTGGTAAGTTTGCTTTTGCAAAAAAGTCCACTTTGTGTAAGGAAGACATGGCTTGAGCTATAGCTTGGTACAAGAAGCATGGGCTGCGCAGCATGATGTGTGTGTGATGCTAGGAAGGTTCAGCAGCCAATGCATCAAGTTGGTGAAGTGTGATGAGTGGTTTTGCAACTTGTTACTTTTTGAAACTTCATGAGAAAAGTCTTGTTACACAAACCATAACCATGTGAAACCTTGGTCCAATTATGATTTTTAGGTCACATAGAATGTTTGTGTAATGGTTTGAAGTGAATTAGAAGTTACAAATGGCATTGGTTCATGGTTTTGCAAAATTCTCATTTGGTGCACATCTTGAAAATCAATGATTTTTGCCAACTTTGTCACACCATAACTTTTGATCCAAGAAGAATTTGATCATGTTCTTGTACTTTTTGAAAAGGGAAAGATGTAATCTACAACTTTCATGACCAAAGTTTTTCCATTTGAAGCATTTTTGGATCAAGAATCAAGGCTTGAAAAATGACCTAAAATGAAGCATTCTTGAAAAGTCAATTATGCCCAAAAAGTCAACATTTGCAAAAACTCCAAATTCTTGATTTTTGTGGACTTCAACCTTCTTCCATGATCAAATAAAGATCATATACACTCAAAATGATGAAGATCACCCATTGATTGGGTCATTGGGAGCCTCAGATGCCCTGGTTTTGCACTGACTTGTCTGAAAAGTCAACCTTTGATCAGATGACTTCCCCATGGAATTTCTTCATAAAACTTGATATGCATACTCCCTATGCTATATAGAGACCAATAGAAACAAGAATGACCAAAAAAATTTGGATTTATGGCCACTGAATCCAAAACCCTAATTTTAGGTCAACTGTGTAGTCAAACTTGGCTCTGCATCCCTACCAATCCCAGTTCTTGTGATTCTTTGGAATTCTTGACTTTGAGAGGATGTAATATGATGCTTGGACACATGTAGACCCCTTTGAATTGATTTGTGACCTTTGGGGTGGCTCAAGTGGCTCTTGGATTGTTCAGATCACAAACCCTAGGTGCAGATGACTTAGAAACTATGTAATGAACCAAAAATGTAATATGAGGTAATATGATTGTGTTTATGCATATGAGAATGATCACAAACCATGGTGTGAATAGGTGAGGGCAAATTTGGGGTGTTTACAATTTTTCACAATTTATATCCCTTTTCTTCTTCTATCCAGCGAGTGCAAATTTTGGACTGTCTTTGGTATTCAACCACAAGTTATCTTGTTTGTCTGATAAGCTAGGCGCTTACATCATGCACAACTAACTCATGCTTGAATAGGGGCAGCTGTAAACACCCCAAATTTTCCCTCACTCATATCACACCATGACTTGTGATCTTTCATGTTTGCATCAGCATAAGCATACCATTTCATATTGCATTTTTATTTCATCTACATGGTTCAAGTTCATCTGCATCTAAGGTTTGTGATCTGAGCAATCCAAGATTCCATCTGAGCCATCCCAAAGGCCTCAAAGCTTTCTAATAGGGTCCATGTGTATTCTATCATCATATTATGTCCCTCAAAAAACATGGAAGTCAAGAGATCACAAGAAATGGCAAGGCATGGAAGTAGAGCTAGGGTTTTCACTACATAGATGACCAAAATTAGGGTTTTGGTTTCAGAGGCTTCAAATCCAAATTTTTGGGCCATTCTTGTTTCTAATGTTCTTAAGATGTTATAAAGATCATGTGTACCAATTTTGATGAAGAAATTCAATGTGGAAGTCATTTGTTCACTGGGTAACTTCTGGAGCAAGTTAAGTCAAAATCAGGGCATCTGAGGCCCCCAACAATGGAACCAAAGGGGTATTTTCATCAAATTTAAGTTCTATGATCTTTATTTGATCTTAGAAGAGGGTGGAAGTTCACAATATTGAAGAATTTTGAGCCATTTGAAAAGTTGCCAAAAATGGAAATGACTTGTAATGGAAACTTTCCATTTTGGGAAAGTTCTTCAACCTCCTCTTTCTTAACCAAAAATGCTTCAAATGAAAAATTCTTGGTCATGAAAGTTGTAGATTAGGTCTTTCTCTTTTCAAAAAGTACAAGAACATGTCTTAATTCATTGTGGAACTCAAGTTATGATCCTTCAAAGTTAACAAAAATCCTATAATTTTCAAGAATGCACCAAAGAGGGATTTTTGCAAATTCACTTGCCAAGCTTCTAAGTGACCTCTAATTGACTTCTAAACATCATAACAACATCACATGACTCATTTTGGTTAGAATTGCACAAGAAATCACAAGATTCTATGCCTTGTTTCTCAACAAAATCCAAAGAGGGAAAAGTTGCAAAACCATGAGAACACTTGAATCAAGCCATCCAGCTCACATATTTCAATCCAAGGGCCACCCTTGATGCAAGTTGAGGCCAGACACCCCTTCAAACAGCCTCTGACCCGTGCCATGCTTATGGTACTATGACTTTTGACTTTTTGCAAATGAAGCCATACCAATTAGCATATGCCACAACCACTCTTCTGACCTATCAAGACATGATATGTGGATATTATGCAAGCCATAACACACAACACATTCGCCTGAAACTCAACACAACTCAAGAATCCCAAAAAAACTCCAAACCTTGAGCTCTTCGAATCTCTCTGCTCAGCCAACAAAACTTCAAACAAACTTCACCAATCATCTCCATACATCCTCAAGATCATTTCCCAATCATTAAACAAGCCTAAAACCTCAAGAATCAGAAACACGATTTCTGCCTCCATATAACCAAAACCCACAAACCAAGCCATATAAACTCTTGCAAAGCTTCTCAACATCATCAAGGAGTTAATTGGAGTGGATTTGCATAAGGGAGAGGTCCAGAAAGTACCAGGTTGCAAAGCTCCAGCTCAGGTTGTCATCTTTAAACTTATTTCCAGAACTTGCATTTTTTGTTTCTAAATGAATCTATGAGCTCTCCTGATCACCATGATGTAGTTTGTTTTGAAAATGGTTGAGTTTTGTGCATGTACTAAGCTTCTGAGATTTTTGATTTGTTTTCCGTTTTGATTCGATTCTCCTTGTTCATGTAAAATAAATGTGTTTTGAGGGTAGATTCATGCTTAGGAAGGTTAGGGGATTGTTTCTGGAGATTTAGGAGGTTTGATTTGGCCTAGGGAAGAAGATCAGAGAATTGGTTCACCGGAGAAGACGACCGGAGCTTGCTCCAGTCGCCTGAAAGTTGTTAGTGTTCAGATTAGGGCTAATCCTGTGTTTAATGCCAGTTTGAATGTGAGCCATTGGATGAAGCTTTCGCGCGCGTGCTGGATGGTCCAGATGAATTCATTAAACCCTAATCCTTTTAATTAATTTAATTAATCATAATTAATTAAAAAGAGCCAGTTTGAATGCTGACCCTTGGATCTGGCGCGCAGTCAATTCCCTCCTTTTCCTTTTGAACCTCAACCCTTGATCTTGCATACTTCCATTTAATTGCATTTTTAATTCATTTTTCTTGTATTTATTTCATATAATTATTAAAAATAGTAAAAATGATCAAAAAAATTCTGAAATTTTTTATCAAACCTTTTATAAATTTTCAAAAACTAAAAATATTTTTATTTTTATTTTTTGCATTAAAAACATATTTTTAAATCATTTAAATGTTTATTTAATTAGTTAATTGATTTTAATTAATTAAAAATACATTTAAGTATTTAAAAATCACAAAAAAAATTCAGAGAGCATTTATAAACATTTACAAACATTTACAAACCCTTCATACAAATATCTTTTTGATTTTGATCATAACTTGACAATTTTATTTGAATTTAGGGTTCATAAAATCACATTTTTAAACCCTAACCTTTGAAAAATATTTTTTGCCTAACCATGAAGGGTTTGAAGATGTTTCTTTTTGAATTGTTTTACACATATCATGTAGTATCTAGCATATTATTGGCATGAATTTATCTTGCATTTTCAATTTGATTTGCATTTTTCCTTTTGAAGCACCCAAAAACCCTAGCAAACTTAGAAAAAAATCATAACTTTCAATAGATTAAGAGTTAGACCTTCTCCTTTGGGGTATGATATCATATGGGATTAGGGTTTGTTTGAGCTCATTTGCAATTTTTTATCATGTCATATGCTTCTGTTGTGACCATTTGCATCTCATCCTTCCATGTAACCCTAATTTTGCATCTTTACTTGCATCTTACATTGCATTGCATGAACATATGAACTTGCCATGACATTCTAAGAATTTGTATGCCATCTTAGACATCTTAAGACATTGCTTGAACATTTCTTGATCATTTATTCATACATTTTCTATGCTTTGCATCCATTACATTTCATGAACATCCATGTGTTCACATGCTTCCCAAATGCTTCATTTGCATTCATTCTCTTGTATAATCACACATATGCATCTTGTATGTATTTGCATCATATCATAGCATCATTTACATCATGTGTATGCTTCTGGTCTTGGTCTTTGCCCTTGCATATGCATTGTTTCATTTCATTTCTTTCCTTATGCATCCTGTGCTAACTTTTCAGGTTAATGGTAAGTTGTTTGGGAGGTGGATCTTCCTTCACCTCCCACCTCTTCTCATACCTTCATATTGCATCCTTGCTGCATTTTTACTTGTCCTTGAGTGAGCTTACCTCACTTGTGCTTCTCTTCTTTTCTTTCTCTTCTCATCTCCTTCTTTTCATCTTGCTTCTCCTTGGTGGCTTCCTTGAAGACTTCTCCTTTTAAGCCTCACAAAACCATATGATGCCTAAGCATGATAACTTCTAGGATTGATAGTTCCCCTTAGACTTTTTCCTTTGAGTCTTCTTTGTGTGTCTTTTCTCATCTCATCATTAGAGACTAAACCTTTAAGGTTTTAGGACTTTGGAATTAGGGTTATGCCTGCATCCTTATCTTAGGATGGAGTGTATAACTTTAATCCTAAGTGTTAAACCCTTAATCTGTTTAAACCTCTTAATCAATCCACTTAATAACCACTAAGACTTCATCTTGTAACTTGGGCCTTACATTAGGGTTCTAATTCTTCCTTTATGGTTAAGAAGGACTAACCCTAGTGTTTAATGGACAAGTCCCCCTCAAGTTGTCTTACAAACCATAAAATCCACTTCTTAACCTCACCCTTAATTAAAATCCACTTAATAAAGGCTTTGTTATATAATGAATTTAATCCCTAACCATGGATTAAGTTGAGGTATCTTCCTCAGCTTAAGTGTTCTCATCTATTATCCTTATATTAGGATGGTGTAATGAGCCCACTAATTTGTAATTAGAGATTAAACTCATTACTTAACACTAAACAAAAACCCAAAAACATCTAGATAATCACAAGTAGGTTAATGATCTTAATCCTACATCATCATGGTAATTAAGTTGAGGTGCTTATCTCATACTTAAGTGGGCTCATTATCCCTAATCAGGGAGGATATAATGAGTTTATAAACCCTTGATTTAGGCTTAAGCTCATTAACTTATTTAAAACACCAAAAACAATAACAAAACTGAAAACACAAAAACCAACAATAAGCGTCTCCTCCGGGATTCTTTTCTCATCACACTCATTCACAAACGAGAACTCGCTTCTTCCGTCTAATGCAAGACAATTAGCACTCGAGCCAGACGAGTCATACACTTGAGCATAGACAAGTAAGCAGTTCACAGTCAATTCATTTTCAGTCTCTTTGAGTCGAACTACGGTGTTCTGACTTCCTCATTGCACGAGAGGAAACGTAGGCATAACTTAACTGTTATCGAACAAAAGTCTATGTGTCTTCCCCCTCTTTTAGCATTCTTTTCTAAGCCTCAGTTCTTGAGCATTCCCCCTTTTGCACTGACACTTGTACATTTCGTTTTCCAGCTTTTGCACACAGATAGCACATACACTACCCCTTTATACACAATCTTTTGAGCGTGGATCCCGTCGAGTACGACGGACAATCTAGGTGCTAATACCTTCCTAGGTTGTAACCAACCCCCTTTCTCAATTTCTCTGGTTCAAGACCGTCTTATCCATCTCTTTCCAGGTTTATGCAACATTACCTTTCCTTCGGGATAAAAATGCCTAGCTGGCGACTCTATTCACTTCACCTTCATTCTCTCCTTTCGCCGACCGTTCGCGTCTGCACCGAGATGCAAATCTTCTTGAGCGACACTCACTACTTTCTAAAGGCCAAGATGGGTCAATTAGGGTTATACAGGGTAGTTAGTGTAAATGACAACATATGGCAGCCTCATATTATCCTCAACTTACTTAAGGAACATAAGCACCAACCAAGAAGTCACACTAAATGTAGCCGCCAGATTAACCATATCGGTATACGTCGTACAATTTCCTTGGTCTATTGCTACTTACCTAAGGTACACTAGATCCGAGTTAGGATCTTTCTCACAATAACCCCACAACAAGCCCTTAAAGATAAAGCTAACAATTCAAACAAGTATATTGATCTAATCCTAAGGTAACCCCTCTTTTACTTAGTACTCCCCAACAGAGTCGCCAGTTCTATAACACGGTGGGAAAACTGACATTTTATTTATGTTGCGGATAGCAAGAGTCGCTATCGACTTTTATTTTATCCAACTTTGGAAAGGTAATAAAAGAACAGGAAAGACCTTAAAAAGATTTGAGTTCGGGGGGTAAGTTATACAAAGGGAAGGTGTTAGCACCCTTTGTATCCATGGTTTTCCATGGGATCTTAATTACTTAGCTCACTTTACTTTTGTTTTAAAATAGTGGAGGTGTATTTAGAAAAATATTTTTTAACTTTGTAATGATCCTCGTATGGATGTATACAAAGCGTTTAGTTTGAAAATGTTTTGAAAAGTGGGGTGTAAAGAGTGTTTTGAAAGAGTGAGCAAGTAATTAAGTGCTACCTACTCTAAGTTGGTCTTTCTTGTTATTTATTTCCTTTAAAGGGTAAGATTGTCCTTACTATTAAGGAGTAAGTAGTATTTACCTTGGATTTGATAAGGAACATGCGTAGGGTCATCGTATGGTCATAGAAGGCAACATGTAGGGGTGTCTTAGTAATTCGAAGGGACTATCATCATTTTCGTAGGGTCATCGAGGGACAAGATCATTATTTCGTAGACAACTTCGAAGGGACTATGATCTTTTATCTTTGAGGGACTATGATGATTTTTAATCTATAGGGACTATGATGATTTTTAATCTGAAGGGACATTTACTAAGACACCCCCACGTTCGAAGGACTTGACCATTGTATCGAAGGAAACTAAGAGGGAAATTAATTTTCATTTATTCTTTGCACTCCCTAAATTATTGACCACGCATTAATATTTACAGAAATTTAAAAGCAGAATTTAAAAGGTCATACGCTATTACATGGCTTCGGGGCAGTTACATAATAATAGATGCGGAAAAATAAAAGCAGAAATTTAAACCTATGTTATTACAAAATAGGAGCAATTACATAATGAAAGCGAAAAATAAATTACATAGAAGACGACCTATACAATTTTCTAAGGAAGTAAATTAGGGTTAAGGTTTAAGGAAAAAAAATAGGGTTTGATGATTAAAGTTTAAAACTAGGGTTTGATTAAAAAATTAGGGTTTTATTAAACTAACCTAATTAATTAAATTAATTTTACAATTTTAATAATAAAAACTAGTATATTAATTTGTTTATAAACCTAATTATATACGAAAGAAAAAAAAGTTGTAAAGTTATTTATTTGTTTAAGAAAAGGTTTAAAGGGAATTTATGTTGATAATTAGTGGTTATTTAATTTATTTATTATGTTTAAAAATTAATAATTATTTAAGAAAAAGGATGATGAATGAGAAAATAAAACCAGGGTTTCCAAAAGATGTGAGAGCCAAGGTTTGAACCCGCGCCCTTGCTTTCCACAGTTATGCCTCCATCCACTGGGCCATGCACGCACTAGTTTTAGTAAACAACGACAAAACAATTATATAATAAAACTAAAGAAAAGAAATCAGTTAAAAAAATGTCGGAGGATGGGTTTGAACCCACGGCCTCTAGTTCGCATACATCTCTCTCAACCACTAGACCAAACGCGCGCAGCTGATAACAATATGAAACAAACAAAATACAAAATAAATTAAAATTTGAATTTCTGATGAGTGCGCCAACCATCTTCTTCAACCTCTAGACTTCAAAATTTGCTACGAAGTTGCTTCGAATTAGCTACGAATTTTTCGTAGCTAATTGACCTACGTTTTCTCAAACATTATAATAGGCACGATTAGTCAATAATACTTATACCAATCGATTGCCCATGACCTGCACAATCCAAACATATCACCAAACATTCTTTAAATAGTCTAAATCAAGAAACCTTAAATTAGAGTTCTAAACCCTAACAATGGCATAACTCTATTCCGGCAATGAAACTTCAAACAAACAATCCAGAAAGCATCTATACAATGAGACAAACAATGTTAGATAAACAAAATCAATCAAAACATCAAGAATTAATGGAATCGAAAAATTGAAAATGTGTCATGAAGATGAATTTGGTTTGGGCATTATAGCATGAGTTCGATGATGAGGATGGTTGGAATAGGTTCAAGAAACATCAAGGAACACAGTGAGACCTTTCAAATCCTTGGAAACCTCTTGGAATGATGAAATCGAAAATTAATTTTCTTGAAGAATTTTGAGTTTTATAAGTGCTCTCTTTTTTCTTCAAAAATCGTCTCCAGTCCTCTAGTATTGTTGTGTTTATGTAGTAGTGTAATTAGGTTAAGATTTTTGTGCCTTGAGAGATGGATTTGTGATTGCTTGTGGGTGAAGAAACCAAGTTGCCAAAATTATCAAAAAATCAAATGAAATCATGATATTTTAGTCTTGTACGAATTTGGACATGATCAATCATCTTAATCATCAAATATTTGATCCCAAAATAATTTTGGAATCAAACATTTGATTTTTTATGATTTATTTCAATTAAAATATAATTTAAATTATTAAAATTCAATATAATATAAAATAAATAATAAAAATCAGAAAAATTAATCATTGTTTCGTGAATAGTCTCATACTTAAGTTTGGGTTTAAATATTATGTGCCCATTTGGAGAAATCTTGAGTTTTGGCCTTTTTTGCTTCATACACCTCCTCAAAATTGCCCAACTTCAGCAATGCATAACTCCCTCATTTTTTATCCTATGAAGGTGTTCTAGGACTTTTTAGAAAGCTTAGAGTGTCCTATAACTTCTCCTTTCAGTACCATGTCCATTTGATCTTCCATTTTTAAGTTATGAGATTTTGAAAAAAATCGACTTTTTGTTGACTTTTAAAAGGACCTGTAATGTCTTGGCTCACATCTCTCAAGTGAAGCATTTCTGGCCTTGGCATGTGAGATACAAAGTTGTAGAGAATAGAATTTCCTTCAAAATGAGATTTTGATGGGAAATATTTGATGAAGCATGTGAAAGTTATGGCTGGTCAAAGTTCAGTTGACTTTTCCTACAAAAACCCTAATTTAGTAACTCCTGATTCTTGATGATTATGAGGTTTCCTTGATGAATCATGATCAACCCTTGATCAAATGATGAATTTCACCTAATAATCTTGATGTTGACCAAAAATCTTGAAGTTTGACTTTATGTTGACCACAGTTGACTTGTTGACCAAGTTAACTGATTTTTAAGTATCTGAGCATCTGTCTGACCAAACTTGTAGGGAAAGTCTTGAAACTTGACATGAGGATTATTTGAGGTATATGGGAGTCCACTTGAGGCTTTAGAAGTTCAATTTTTCTTGAGAACATCAAAACCCTAGTTTAAGATCCATTGCTTAGGAGGAGGCTTTGTTTGATGAAACATTAAATCCTTGTGAGCAATTGCGAATCTTGTGACTATTAGGAGACCTCTTGGGACACACTATCTTGAATATTGGAGGGAAAGTTTTGGGGTACAACACATAAACATAACAGATGCAGCTGTTGTGACAACAGCTCCAAGCACATCATCTGCACACACACTCTTTCTCCCCCTTTTTAGACAAAACATGGCAAACACAACCCTCACAGCACCACAGCCACATATTTTTCATCCAAACACAAAAGTACCCCATTAGAAGAAAAGATGAAAAATATTCACATGCTGATGGAGGAGAAACGCGCTTCTATAAATAGGGAGCAAAGACATAGATAGTAACGAACTATCCTTGAAAAAAAGAAGTGTTCTTTATAATGCCCGTTTATCTAATTAATTATTTAATTAAATATAATTGTGGTATGTTGTGGTAATTCGTATTGATTTGAGTATATTTGTCGATTTGAGTTTCTTTGTGTGGAATTGTGTCGATTCATGTTGAAGGTCGAATTTATCAGAATATTATGTTGATGGTTATACGTTGGTTTAAGTCGAATTTAATTATTTAAGTCGATATTAGTTGTGGAAAACGATATGGAGTATTCTCCGTTTGTTGTTGGATATGTTGATTGGAATGTTTGGACCATTTGGTTGATAATCAGAAGTTAATCTATTAAGTCGGGAGTAAGTAGTTAGTCGCGAATTATTATTCGGTTGATTTTATGTTACGAAGAATTAAGCCGTTAAGTCGGAAAGTCGAGGAAATAATATTAGAAGTGATATTATCGATTATTGGAGCATGTTGGTTAATGGGCCTGGATTGCGTCAAAATTAGCAATTAAGAGGGTGTATGACTTAGACCCAATATAATAGAATTATATGGTAAGAAAATTAAGTTAATTGGTAGCAAGAGAATAGGACATGGAAGTTAAAGAGGAAAAATTCTTAGAGAAGAATAAGGGTTTTAAAGGAGAGAAAATAGCTTGGGAGTAAAGAAAGAGAAAGAAGAACTCATGATCATATCTCCATTTTCTCACTTACGGTACAACCTCCACTAAACAGGTGATAACTTTTTACTCTTAATTCCGATTAAAGCGATTCTTGAATTTCTGGAAAGCTTATGAAATTCCATTCAATTTGATATATGATTTTGTGTCAATAAGTTCGGTATTGAAGGAGAAAAACGCATTTGAAGTTTGAAAGTTCATTCTGGAAATTAGTCAAATAGTAGTTACGGGATTAATGATAATGGAGGCTGAATTTTGGTCAAGATAGGAACTCAATGACAGCATGTTCGTATTTTTAATCTCCATGGATGAAAGAGGAGAGGAAAAAAGTCATAGAGGCAAAGGGTTGAAAATTCGTTCGGAGAACTTTGGAGACTAACTAAAAAATTATTTTAATCCAAGTAAGGATGGGGTTCGATCTTTATAACCGGGTTTGATAAATAATACTAGATTTGGGTGGTTGTATATGTTATGTTTTTTTTTAATGTTGATGTTGTGTATGAAAATCAGTAACTTGTTATTTCGATGATTGTTTTGTATAAAATTATTGTTCGATTGTTGATTATAAGTCGATTATAATTGTTGATTATATGTTGATCATAAATCATTCTGGTTGTGTTAATTTTGTTGATTGATTCTATGAAATTATATTAACTATTGAAAATAAGTTGTAAATTGATTATGTGAAATTGGGAAACTGTTGTTGAAAATAAGTCGTGAATAAATTGTTCTATAAATGGTTGATTTTATTTGTGTTGTTATGTCGTATGAATTTCGGAAAAATATGGAATTGGGGACGATAGCAGAAGAACCCGTAGGTTGGAAAACGCATGTGGTAGGAGCCACATGCCTAAAGTGGGAGCCACTTGCTCCCAGCACCATGGTGCAAGTCAGGTGCTTAAGTGGCGGGAGCCACTTTTATGATGGCCATCACAAAGCATAAATGTGGCGTAAGCCACCCTGTGATTTAAGGGGGGGGGGGTGATTTTTGATTATACAGTATTTTATTTAAATGATGTCCAAAAGTCTTATATTATTTTTATTAGTTATAACTATAATATACTAATTTCATGAAATAACATTTTATTAAGAATCAAGAATTGGTATTGAGAAATAACGATTCAGGAACAATTGTAACACGAATTAAACAGTTTTGATAAGTAACACTATGAAATAGGATTTTTGACAGAAAGAGGCAGTTTCATGAATTTAGTAGAAAACAGATAGTAAGCATATATTTTCATGGCAGATATAATTTGACAAAAAACAGAAATTGGTAGATTTTATAATAAACTTGTAATAATAGTAGAATGTTAAAAACAATGTCGGTTTAGTCGGTTTAACCGAATTAGGCGAAAAACTTAGTTTCCTGGAATTTAACGAAAATTGTCGGGGTAAGTCAGGTAGTTTAATAGTTGATTTTTGTTGTGTCGTTTTGTTGAAAAGATGTTGTAAAGTCGAGTTTCAGGTACAAGTTGAGTTGGTAAGTCGTTCTAGTTTACGAAAAATCTCTAAGATGTTATGTTGAAGGCTTTAAAAGCCAAAATGGATTTTAAGTTGCCTATGTCGTATAAGTCGTTTGTGTTGCTTGTTATGTTGTTTAAGTTGCTCAAGTTATTTAATTTGTTATGTGTTGTCTAAGTTGTTATCTTGTTCAAGTTGGAGGCTTAATAGCCAACGTTGATTTAAGTTGTTCAAGTTGCATAAGCTTGTTGTGTTGTTTGATGTCGTATGTTGTTATGTTGTAAAGTTGTGCATGCTATGTAGATCATTTGCATTTTTATGTCGGAGCCGTTTCTCACACCATGTTGGCCTGAATTGGCACTAAGTTGAAATTTGAAGGCTTATGCCTTGATTGCCTCGATAACCTGACAATAATTTTAAGTTGGGAGTTTTACTCCGAATGGTACCACATGCATTTGCATAGTTGAGTCGTATCTGAGTTGTGCTATTTATGTCGATTATGTTGTTTATGTTGTTCAAGTTGATAAGTTGTGTATGTCGTTCAAGTTGATAAGTTGTTTATGTTGTTTTCGAGTTAATTGAGTGGATTATGTTGATTAGGCTGATTAAGTAGTTCGTGTTGAATATATGATTATGCGGTTTATGTAGAAAATTTTAATGGATATAATAAGTTGTAAAATAAGTTGATAAAAGGTGGATGATTGTTAAGTTGTTGTTTTGGTTGATGTTGTGAAGTGGTGAATTGTTTATGATCCTTATCTAAGTATTGTTTATCATATATCGTTTATAATTATCGATATCTCACCCCTTCTGTTTGAATGTTACCCCTATGTTGGTAACATGCAGGTAGCTTGTAGGAAGATGGTTATCTTCATTAGTTCGAGTCGGTGTCGGTGCTCTGATACGTAACACTCGGGGAATGGATGCTTAGTTGTTTTGTGTTGTTTTCAAGTTGTTTTAGTATAAATGTGTTGTTACTAGGTTGTTTTAAGTTGAATAACATGTTATACCATGTTTAATTGCATAATTTGAAAATCTGTTGCGTAGTTGTAAAAGTTATTTTGGTTTCAAAGATAAATAAAAAGTTGTTGTTTTTAGTTTCTTCCGAATCGAAGGTGTTATGTATCACTTCTCATGAAATTAAATAAATTTTTTATAAGTTGAAAAATGTAGTATCCTATTTGTTTACTTCTTGGATGATTTTTAATACTCTAATTTTATTTATAATCGCTGGGTAGAAATATGGTGTTACATTCTTGGTCCAAGATCTTTATGAAAGGAGAAAAAACTTTTGCATCATTAAATGAGGATCGCACAAAAACAGACCTTGACGAACTAACTTGTTCTCCCAAAATAAATGACCCAATAACAAACACGCATGATTAAACCGTGTTTCACACCTCCTTAAGAGTCCAAAATAAACTACAGATAGCAGCTTTATCTCATATAGCCTTTTGGACACACATGACATTACTCATCTGGATCACAAGGACATACACATCACAACTAAGTAATATATGTTACAGTAAATATCATACTTAGTAGCACATGTCACAACATGTTGTGTAACATCATAGAACCTGGTTAAGGTATTACTCCCCCTCGGATGCACATAATTGTAACACACTCCCCCTGTCTAGGATACTACATGCTTCTATGTACTTGATGAAAGGAAAACATAAGATGCATCTTCATGTTTTCAAGAGCTCACCCTATGTTAAATTCCCAATTGAACATATTCACTTCTTATACCAAAGCACACCTGATCCCTTCTTGGTTTGTTGTTACCACAAACTCCACCAGCTAAACATCTTCTAGCATGCAGATTTTGACACTAAGCCTTCACACACCAAAGGCCATACAATCTAGATAAATCACATCTAACCTAATTCTAACATTAGAATGAATAACCACAAACAGACTTCCAAGCAATCAATACCTGATCTACTTAAGTCTACTCTACATGTTTCTTCCAGACAGATCATCTACTTCATCATTCTCCCATATGATTAGGTAGGCTAAAAATAGAAACCATGTAGACAAACACACTAGATAATGTCCTAACACCAGTTAGAACATCTTCCAAACACCAAGACCTCATTACTAATATTCTTGATGTGCTCCACCAACTGGACTTACTATAGTAATCTAAGAACTGAAAATCTTCAACAACACTGTGCCACCAGCTTGAATCAGAAATCCAGAAAGAGAGATAAACTCTCATCCACCTTCAAGAAGAACAAATCTCCTTGAGTCTTCAACTCATCACTCTTCTACCCAAGAGCAACTTGTTCCAAGATAATCCTCAAGACCAACCAGCTGCCACACTCTGATTATCTTGATTCTTCGAATCCACTATAGAGATTAACCAATTGCCACAGTTTGATAACCTCATTTATGAATCCTCATATGAAAAAGCCAACTGCCACACTTTGTCTTCTTCACGTTTGTCAGAATTCTCACAAATATTCTGATCTACTTGTTGTTGTAAATCATCCTATCTTTAATTGATGTGCCACTTCACCAACTGAGATTCTAATGTTGAACTAGATGTTTGAATATTATCATTCCACATCCAACTATTGAACTCAACTCCTTCTTCCACTTGAAAGAACCTCCTCCCTTAACAGAACCAGAGTTCCATGCTCTCATAGACTTGATTCATCAACCAAGTTTGAGTAGACAACCTCCATTTTATTGATTCTGCAGAAATTCCTACCAATATCACATATTGATGAGAAACTCCCATTGTTTCTTCAAAGTCTTCAAACCTGCCACTGTCTGAATCTTAAGAAAGAATAATTCAAAACCACACCTTGCAGCTATACCAAGGATGAAACTTCTCCTTGAGTAAAGCAATCTTCACAAAGTCCTAATGATTTTGTCAATTATAACTTCATGATTCTAATCTCCTTCCTTGTCATGGGAAGAGCATATAATCCAGCTGCACCTACCAAACACAGTCTAAACCCTTGTATCAAGAGACCACCGATAGCACTTCTTAACTCCCCCTTGCAAGAAAAACCAAAGCTCTTTATAAGGATGAGCATCGATTACTTAGTACACTTTCTGAACCATAAGATTCAGTCTGCAGATATGCATAATTCTTAGATAAATACTAAGTTTCCCGTCAAAGTATCCACCTTTATGCATCACATAGACAAATACCAAGTCTCCCGTCAAGGTATTTACTCCAGGCCAGATAAGATTACCTTCTCACACAAGGTTGGACATGAGTCTGACTTCTTCTTCTGCAGACATCTGACACCTTCTGAGATGAAGTTCTAACATTCTTTCAGACATTAATATCAGTCACAACTTCACAAATTACTATGGTTCTGAGGACAACCATCATATTAATCCATACACATGTAGGGGAATACAAGAAAATCAGCCATTAGTAGTTGATCAGATCAAAACATAGACATCTGCAGCAGCTGGAACACTTTAACAAACTTCTCCTTCAAACTCAGTATTCAGACTGTCTGATTTGAGATAATTTTACACACAATATAGCAACTTACCAACTATATACACATTAGTCAACTCCACTAGTTGACACAACTTGACCTTTATGTACAAGGAGTCTCTCTGAAATAATACTCCTTGAAGCTCAAGTATTTCACTCCTGCAGCAAGGACCAGAAATAAATTGTCCTCAGGAGTACAAGACATGTTGATCACACCTTGATCTACAAACACATCTAAGAGAATTTCCAAGGCCAGAACCTTCTTAGACACACTATACAGATGCTCCATCTTCCAGATTAGGAGTAGGTTCCAAACATGTGTGATATGACCACAATAGTTGAGCACCCAAGCATCTATACATCCAGCCCTTAGACAGCAGAATCATGCCTAATTCTGATGTGATGTTCTATCATGGGATAGTACATCATTCCAAGGATCACACAAAGAGATCTACAAACAAAAGATAGGCCTGTTTAAAGCAGTCTTCAGATCTCTACACAACCACTTCTCTTCATAGTGCCTTGAGTGGACTTGAAAAAGAGTCTCCAAGTATCCTTAGCACAGTTGACAGAAGCAGATAGACATATATCCATAACACCATAGGATATATCTCTAGAGAAGGGCAAACTTTTCAAACATAAGGAGTTATCAGATAGATAAGAAGCGGATACAAACTCCTTAGAAACTTCAAGTGTCACAAATTAGCCCTAGCAATATCTCTAGGTGACACCAACAACCATATGTTTGAAAATAAATCAAAATTGTTACATCAGCAACACACCACCATGCTACCACAACAGAATAATCCATCCTCCACTTCTAGGGACCATTCACACAACAAACAACTTTTCAGTAGAACAATTCTACCTTGACCATGAACCAGAAAGTATCCCCCTTAGATTTCATCCAGAAACATATTAGGATGCCTTCTCTGATACCAATTGAAATTATGGTATGACAGACTCAAATGTCAAATATGATGTTGAGACATCTTATATGTTACATATAAACTTGGCAAGGTACAAACAACATTATTTTAAAATTCTGATATATCATATTCAAACAATCTTCAGGATGTTTAGACATCTGATATGACATTCTGCATAAAATAAACCAAAATGCTGTAAAGAATGCATTCAAAATTTTCACCAAGTTCGATGCAAACTCATCTACTTTGGGTGCTACCAATCCAGGAAGGAAATCCAATATGTAGTATTAATTCAAAGACTTCTCAGCAAACACCCACAGTTTACAGTCTTCTCACTTAATCACTACCAATGCAACTTCTACTTAGGAACTCCTAAATATGAGAAACCCATCATCACTTCCAATCACCTCAATGATGTCTCACAGTCCCAACATTCAGTTGCTAATATTGCCAGCTCTTTACCTACACAAAAATTCAAACCAGATGTCACACTTCCATGACAACATCTCAACCATGCTTCCCAACTTCAGTTAAGAACATAACATCTCTTGCTTAAAAGCTTTGAGACTCACAAACAAAACAGCCACAACATAAACCTTGTTGCACACGGCTTCCACAAGAACACAACCCTAATGCTATGATCTTTACATCTTCGGTTGGTTGGTTAACCTAGGTTACAAGGTTTCTTTTTATAACCTATTACCAACTAGATTTTGGCCTAAAAAATACAGCATATCTGCTCCTACAATAATGCAGAAAAATCTGCAACAAATTAAAAAGATCTTCAAATAAACAACTCCCTAAAATATCTCTAAATATAGAAACTCTATATTTATTTAATATTTGAAATTTGTCTTCAGTGTAAATTTGATTCTTCAAGATCTTTTAAAACAACGCCACTTGGATTGCTTCAAATCTTCAAAATGTTTTGTTTTTGTTGAAACCATAACATAAACTTCAATCCATCTTTAGCAGTTCATGATGTCGAATGAACTATCTTGACATCTTTTTCGACATGTTGTTTCAGATGTTGAAACACTTCAACACAACATCTTTGGGCGCACAAAAGGATTTCCTTGCTTAATGTTTTCTTTGTTTTGCAAGATCCTATAAATATACATTGTATCTATATTTGTTTCACAAAATTAATGCCAACCTTAAAATACAGAACTTACAGGTGTAACACCCTAAAATTTTCCCTCTCATTTCATGTCATATATCATAGCATATAACATACATATCCTTGCATCTTTGCATAGAAAAATAAGGCATAACATCCATGGTTAGAAGCATAGGGCATGTGATCAGTGATCTATCCACTTGGGATTCTTCAAAGCCAAAGATGAGAGCCAAGTTGTCTTTCAACAAGCCTATAAGGGGTCCTCATATCTTGCACAAGCTCAACCTTCTCTTCAAGACCCTAGAAGGGGTTTGGTTCATCAGGAATTCATCAGTGCATTATCCTCCTACACAAGAAACCCTAATTAGGGTTTTGTATCAAGGAAAGCTATCCTCGTGGATTTGATCAATTCTTGTTATCAAAGTTTTCCATATGTTATATAAGGCCTATGGATGAAATATGGCTCAAAGATTCATTAGGAAAGTCAACTAATGGCTCAGTTACTTTTACTTGAAGAAAGAAGTCAATTGTGTAGAAGAAAAGTCAACATAGGGTTTTCAAGGGTTCCAATCATGATTTTCAAGCCTATGGACCTTTATTTAGTCAAGGAATAGCATGAATGATCTCAAATGTCAATAATCAAGGGTTTTGGAAAAAGTTACTAAAATTGGAAAGTGACCTATAATGAAAACTTTCTATTTTTGGCAATTTTTGCCCTAACTTCAATCAATTCTTTCATGATCAAGGAAGATCTAAATGAATTTTCCATGAGCATCAAAATTGTAGGGCTTGATCTCCCATTTTCAAAAAGTACAAGAACTCCTTCATAGCCTTCATGGTTCAAAAGTTATGATCAAGAGAAGCTAGGGTTTTAATTATGTGATTCCATGCATTCAAGAATTACACCATTTGTAAATTGGTTCATAATGAATTTTCATGACTTCCAATCATACAAGTCAGGTTACTAGATCCAAATACACTTCATAAAAATCAGTTTTGGCCCTTGAAGCATCTAAATTCGTGCCATATTCATTAGTTATTCTCCATTATGCATTTTTGCACATTCATTCAAAACTCATGAATCAAAGCCTTTCTAGCCATAAGATTGATCCAAGGGAAATCAGTGAATCAAATGGAGAGTGGACATGCACTTCTTTTTGAGAATGCACGAGCAAAACACCACATGTCCATAATTTTGCATTTTTGCATTTTTGATCCCAATCACTTAATTATGAGTCCCTCCACTCCTTAAACTCTAATGAGGCTCATAATCACATCATATATAAGCTCCTTAAGCATTTGAATCAGCCTCATGCACTCTCATTCTCCATATTCAAAAAAAATTCCTCTTACAGTATCTCTTATGATTCTCCTTACTCTTGAGGTTTCTTTTCATTCCTCTTTCATTTTTGTGATCTACACACTTCAAGGAGTAAGAATCATACATTGTTTGAAGTATTTTCACTTAATTTCACCATAACTGAAGTTGGAGGTAGTTGTTTCGAATCTTCAGATCCAGTCCAATCTAAGCCTCTATTTGCATTTATTTTGCAAATAGAGCTCAAAAGGAGTTGATCTTCACCTTCTCAGTTGTTTTCTGGGTGTTTTTGACCTACTTCTATCTCAGGTAAGCTTCTGAATTCATCATCATCATTTGAGTTTTGATTGTGTGCATTATGTTTATGAAGTGTCACTGAGCATGCTGATCTATTTTTGATTGATTTTGGACGTAAATTGATGAAGTTATGTGGATCTGAAAGTTTGTGATCTATTTTTATTTCCTTCGATTTGTATTACATGTTTGTTGATTGTTGATTTGAGTCACATATTTGAGATCCTTGTGGAATTCTGATTCAAATGGTGGTATAGTTTGTGGTTTCAGGAAATTTCATGGAGAACCTCAGTTGGCCTTTACCGGAGACGATGATTGGAGCCCTAGCTCTGGCGTTTTGGTTGAATTTTTAGGCGAGGAAATTTTATGGAGAAGACGTAATCTGGAGTGCCCGTTCCTTTGATCTAGTGGCTGTGTGTGACAACACATTAATGAGGGATGATGTAGGGCACATGCATTGAGTTTTATATTTTTAATTCTGATGATTTGAATGTTTTCCTACTCATGAGTGCTAGTGTGTACATTGTATCATAGCTTTTCATTGTGATTACTTTTGATTTGATTGACTGATTGTATGTATTGGATGAGAATACTTTGTGCTGACTCTTGTGGACCTTTGGATTGTTTAACTTTTTCATTTGACTCAATCGTGCGCATTGATTCTGATGACTTTTTGGAGTGTTTGACTACTATCAACCTCTTGATCAACCCAATGGCAATGAGAGAGTCAACAAGATTGACTCTGAGCCATAGTGAAGGCGCCATTGGGCTTTCTTGCTTTTGGCACCCCCTTGTTTGGGTTTGTTTCCTTTTTATACGCATATGGATCACTTTTTGCACCCCTGGTCATTTTATTTCAATTTTATTTTCTTATTTTATTTAGTTTCCATTTTTAATTTTAAAAAAAGAGTTTTAGGCTTTTAGAAATTCCAAAAAAATTCACCAATGATCCTTAGGGTTTTATAAAGTATTTGCAAATTTTATTTTCTATATTTATTTTATTTTAGCTTTCTGAATTAATTTTCACTTAATTTTCTTTTGAATTTCCTTCTTCTATGTGTACCTTGATTTGTTGATTTTCTATCTTGATCTCCATGAATGCTATGAATCTAACTCTTTTTACATTGCGTTAAGAACATGTTGAGGTACCTTAGACATTTTTTTTGTTAATTTTTAGGTATTTTTTGCTTGATTGTGGAGGTCTTTCTTGAAGCTTATGTTTGTGAAACCCTAGTTTGTTTACTTGATTGTTTGAGGACCATAGGTTCTGAATTTTTGCTTGAGACTCTTGCTTAATGTTTACCCCTGGTTGAGGTCCTTTGGGACTTAATTGCATAATATTTTAGGAATGTTTGAAACTCTTTGATGCTTGAACCTTACTTGCCTACTTTTGTTAAAGTTTTCATCATGACTTGCTTACTTGCATTAGGAGGCACTTGTGCCATCATATTAGGATCTGAATTTGCATCTTGACATCATCTTAGGCATCCATAGGACTTGTATGAAGCATATTCTTGCTTGTTGACTTGCATTGATGAATGTTTTCCATGTATGAACCCTAAGTGACTTAATTCCACCTCATCTCTTCTTCTAACTCCATTATGTGCCATCCATGTTCAAATGTGACTACTTGTGCACCTCATATGCATCTTAACATGTTTATACACCTATGACTTTGGTTCATACTCATCTCACATCATGCTTGTATGCTTCTCTCGTCTCATTAAGTGACATTGTTTCATGAATACATACTTGCATCTTCATCTCACTTCATCTTCAATCCATCTCCTATACTCACATACCATAAATCACGACTTGCATGACATTTCATTGATATAATGTGACATTTTTGAAGAAGTTTAGCTTCTGACTTTGACCTAAGTTGTTGCATTTTGACTTGTTTGCCTTACTTGATCATTTCTTTCCATCTCACTCCTTCTTTGGTGCATTGTTGGATGTTTGTGAGACTTGTCTTACTTCTTTTTGCTTGAGTTTGCATGACTAATTTTAGGGATCTTATAGGACTCATAGGTTCTGACTTGTGTGAGTTTTAAGACTTATAACTTTGTTCTTTTATGTCTTGTGTTTTTTTGGTTTTCGTTTGCCTTTATATGAATATTTCTAACTTTGCAGGGGCATTGGTAACTTTGGATGTGTGTATGTTGCTTCCACATCTTAACTTCTTATTTCATCTCTTTAAGTTTTCATACATGTACTTGTAATGTGCTCAGGGCATCTATCCTTAACTCTTCTTCATCCCCTCTAGAATCAATATCTTCTCTTAATAAGTAAGTTGAATTATTTGCTCCTTTCTTCTTCTTTTCTTTCCTTTTTCTTCATTAGGATAGAACTCAAACCACACTAACCTAGGAATCCCATGCATGATGATAACTCTTAGGATTATTAGTCCCACATTAGAATTTTTACCTTTGGTTCTCTTTTGTTCTCTCTCTCATCTCAAAACAAAAAGAAAAAACCACTTAATAAAGTTTGAAGTGACTTTCTGAGTATGGACTTATTCCATGGGGCATTTGTATTCATCCCATCTTGGGTTAATGAAAACTTGTCTAGCATGATGTACAAGTCTAATCACGAGGTTGCATTCACAAAGGAAAGATAAAAAATCACTTATTCACTCCAAAAGGCGAAAAACTTAATAAATAAAATAGGCTAGTGTGTTTGAGCCTCAATCCTTGGAACTAAGTTTGGGGATCTTCTCCATACTTAGGTGTGCTTCTTCTTCATTCCATCTTGGAGTGATGTAAGAAGTACACACTCCATTGAATGAGAGTTGAGTACACTCCCCTGTGCAAACCTCAAAAAAAGCTTCTAAAAACATTGAACAAACAATAATTGTCCTTCCTTTGGGAATTTTTCTCTCATCTCACTCACTCTCAACATAAGAACTTGCTCTTACTTGTAATTTTGAAATATGGTAACGCACTCGTGCCAGACGAGCCTACAACACCTGAGTATTGAAATAAGCAGTTCAAGCTTTAAAAAACATAAACAACTTTCCTCCCTAGTTAGGTGTAAACACCCCAAATTTTCCCTCACCCATTCACACCATGGCTTGTGATCATTTCATATGCATAAACACAAACATAGCATCTCATATTGCATTTTGATTCACTGCATTGTTTCAAAGTCATCTGCATCTAGGGTTTGTGATCTGAGCAATCCAAGATCTTCTTGAGCCACTCCAAAGGTCATCAATCATCTCAAAGGGGTCCATATATGTTCAAGCATCATATTATATCCTCTCAAAGTCAAGAGTGTCAAAAAATCACAAGAACTGAAATTGGCATGGAAGCAGAGCCAGGTTTAACTGCACAGATGACCTAGAATTAGGGTTTTGTTTTCAAAGGCCATAACTCCAATTTTTTTGGTCATTCTTGTTTCTATTGGTCTCTATATGGTATAGGGAGCATGCCTATCAATTTTCATGAAGAAATTCAATGGGGAAGTCATCTGATCAAGAGTTGACTTTTTGAGCAAGTCAATGCAAAATCAGGACATCTGAGGCCCCCAATGACCCAACCAAAGGGTGTTCTTCATCATTTTGATTGTGTGTGATCTTTATTTGATCATAGAAGATGTTATAAGTTCACAAATTTGAAGAATTTCAAGCCATTTGCAAAGTTGACTTTTTGGGAAAGTTGACTTATAATGAAAATTGCCATTTTGGGAAACTTTTTCAACCCTTGCTTTTTGATTCAAAAATGCTTCAAATGGGAAAACTTTGGTCATGAAAGTTGTAGAATGGATCATTCCCTTTTCAAAAAGTACAAGAACTTGACCTAATTCATTTTGGATCAAAAGTTATGGCTTGTCAAAGTTGGCTAAAATCACATAATTTGAAGTTTTCTACCAAAGAGGCATTTTGCAAAATGGTGTGATCAAGTGTTCTAAAGGCCTCAAATGTGTACAAATTCTTCACAACATGATCTCATGACCTCTAAAAATCAGAATGGGCCAAAGAACATTGCATTTTGATGCCTTGAATCTCAAGAATTTCCAAAGGGGCCAAACTTTGTGAAATTTGCAAAACACTACACAAACCTTGATCAACTTGCTGATTTATCTCATAAACAATTCCATGGTTCTCCCTAAACTCAGCTGAGCCAAGACAAGCCAAAAAGCAAGTTGTACCATTGCCCATACCTCAAGTACAAGTCAAGTTGACATTTTGGCAACTTGCCCATACCAATCACAATAGGCCAGCACCCACTCTCTGACCTATCACACTTGTTTATACAAATCAAAAGCAAGCCAAAGCACACAAGACACAGGCCTGAAAACACCAAGAACACAACATTCTCATTTTCTACCTCATATGCAATTTCATTCGAAACACTCTCCACAAGCCTCAAACACACAAACAAACTTCACTAAACATTTCAACATGACTTGCTGATTACAAATCAACCATTGAAACAGCCCAGAACCTCACATAAGCAAAATACGATTTCTGCCCCTCTTTGAACAGAACTTCAGCAATCTTTCAAACCAGCCATTTTAAACTCCAAACAAGTATTGCAAGCTTCTCAGGAGGTCTATTAGAGGCGTTTTGGATCAAAGGGCCAGCCAGAAAGTTCCAGAAATCAAAGCTTCGATTCAGGTAGCCATGGAAATTCATTTTTCCAGAACTCTTTTCTCTTGTTTCTAAGATGATCTACATGCTTCCCTGAGTTCACTGAACATTTTATTTTTGAAAATGATTGAGATTTGAGGTTGTATGCTTGATTTGAAAGTTTGCCCGTAAACTTGATTTCTGTTTGTTCTTCATGATTCACGAAAAAGAAATGAATTTTATGGCTGGATTGTTGTTTAGGAGGTTTAGATGAGTTGATCTGGAGGTTTTGGCAGGAGTTGGTGAGGTTTTGAGAGAGTTAGGTCAGAGGTCTCGCCGGAGAAGACGACCGGAAGTCTTCTCCGGCAACCTGAATTTGTTTAGGGCTAATCAGAGTCATTACTGTGAGTTTGAATGTGAAGCGTAGGATGAGTTGACTAGGGCTGACCCGCGCGCGATTGAGTGGACAGGATCTCTCATTAAAACCCTAATCATCTTTAATTAAATTAATTAATTCAGTTTATCTTAATTAGGTCAGTTTAAATTACAGCCCTTAGATCTGGCGCAAGTCAATGCGCGCGCAATCCATTCAAACCTCAGCCCTTGATTCTGATTACTTCTCATTAAATTCATTTTTATTTTCATTTTATTTCATTTGTTTTGTTCAATTTATTAAAAATAGTAAAACATCTTTTAAAATTCTGAAATTTTTTATCAAACCTTTTATTAATTTTCAGAAACCAAAAACATTTTTATTTTTATTTTTTGCATTAAAAATTATTTTTAAATCATTTAAAAGTTTATTTTTAATTAGTTAATGAGAATTAATTAATTAAAAATACTTTTAAGTATTTAAAAATCACAAAAAAATTCATGAAACATTAAAAATCATTTAGAAACATTGTCCAATTCTCAAACCAAATTTCTTTTTTGATCTTGATGCTTTTTGACAATTTTCAATGGAATTAATTTCATTTCAAGGCATTATTTTGATCCAATCTTCAAAAATTCATTTCTGCCTAGCCATTAAGAGTTGGACAATGATTCTTCTTGCATTGCATCTTGTATAGCATGTAGTTTGTTGGATTAAATTGGCATGAATTGATCTTGCATTTCCTATTTGTTTTGCATTTTTCTTGACAAGATACCTTAAAACCTTAGCAATCTTAAGAAATTCATAACCCTCATTAGGTTAAGAGTTGGATCCCCTCCTTTGGGCAGTGAGTTTGTATAGGTTTAGGGTTCCTTTGATTGCATTTTCAATTTTTTATCATGGTGTTTGCTTCTGGTTTTGATTTTTGTTTTGTGCATTGATCATGAACCCTAATTTGGGCTTTCATTTGCATCCATCTTCCATTTGCTTGCATACTTTGACTTGCCATGACATTTTGTGTATCCATTTGATTCATAACACATCTTAGGACATATTGGAATCATGTTTGATCATTGCATCCTTCATTTTCCATGTTCTATGTCATTTGCATGTCATAACTTTTCATGTATGTTCATGGTTCTAAGCATGCTTCTCTTGCATCCATATGTTTGTATGATCATCCTCATGTCTAGCCTCATGTTTGCATCATCCCTTAGCATCATTAACATCATACTTATGCTTCTGATTTTGGTTTGCATCATGCCATTTCATCTCATTTGCATTGCATTTCATTCCTTTACTAACTTTTCAGGTGGTAAGTTTGTTTTGAGAAGTGAATTTGCCTTCACTTCTCACAATCTCCTTTCATCTCTCTTATGCATCCCTTGCTGCATTTTGTATTATGTATTGGATTGAGCTTGCTCATTCTTGTTCATCTCACTTTCTTTCTTCAAGTGACTTGTCTTCTTAAATGAAGCAAGCTGCTTTGCTTCTCTTTGCTCCTTTCATCTGCTTCCTGGTGGTTTCTCTGAAGATCTTTCTTGTACACCTCACAAACCTTAGGAACAACCAAGAATGACAATAATTAGGGTTTTGATTAGTCCCTCATTTAGCTTTTACCTTTGTGTCTCTTTGAGTCTTCTCTTCTCATCTCATAATCAGGGACTAAACCCTAAAGGCTTTAAGGCTTTGTGATTAGGGTTATACTTGCATCCTTCTATTAGGATGGAGTGTATAACTTTAATCCTAAGTGTTAAACCCTTAATGTGTTTAAATCCCTTAATCAATTCACTTAATAATCATCAAGACATCAAGCTTGTAACTTGGGCCTTGCATTAGGGTTCTAATTCTTCCTTAATTGGTTAAGAAGGACTAACCCTAGTGTTAATGGACAAGTCCCCCTCAAGTTGTCTTACAAACCATAAAAATCATTTCTTCATCTTACCATTAACTAAAATCCACCTAATAAAGGCTTTGTTTTGTCATGAGGTTAATCCCTAATCATGGATTAAGTTGAGGAGCTTTCCTCAACTTAAACATTCTCATCTATTATCCTTCTATTAGGATGGTGTAATGAGCCTGTTTAATCCTTGATTATGGCTTAATCTCATCACTTAACACTAAACAAAAACACCAAAAACATCTAAATAATCACAAGTAGGTTAATGATCTTAATCCTTCATCATGGTAATTAAGTGTGAGAAGCTGACTTCACACTTAAGGTACTCTCATTACCCCTAATTAGAGGGAAGATGTGATGATGTACAGTTGTTTATTGCTTTCTTTACAGCTTCATATACATCATACTGTCATACTGTTATCTGGCTGGATCTGTTTTCTGTTTTGGTGGGTGGGTGTTCTATTGAGAGTTTAAGGTCCTATACCTGGGACCTGGGTGACACCTAGGCTAGAGTGGTTCATGTTCTTTCCCATTCCATTTCGGTCTGGTGCGGGAATATGAAACACGGTTCAGATATGGGTTTCTTCTTGAGAACTCTGTGCTACAGATCTCCTGTAGTACTAGGGCTATCTGGGAAGCCTGCTAAGTCTGGATGACCTTTATTATGACCTTCAGAAACTGAGGTGAATTAGGGGAGGATCTTTTATGGTTATTGTAAACACTGTACCTCCGGGTTAGAAGTGTTTACACTTCTCATAACTGATCCAAGTCTGAGGATCCTTGTTTTAGAACATCACCTGTGAGGGGGTTGGGCTGTTTACAGGTTTGCAGGTACCCTTTGACCTCAGCATACCCTGATACTTTGTTTTTATTAAGAGTACTCAATTTTGGGACAGTTCTTGTGATTTGAACCCTGGACATGTGACTCTTTATTTGAGTCCCCCACCTTGGTTACTGGACTTTTGAACCTCCATCTGGACTTCTTAGACATACATGGACTTATATCAAGGCAGTAATCAGATACAGCTTGATCACAAACCCTTGCATATCATTTGCATACATCATCATTGCATCATTTAACATTTGCTTATTTGTTTTTCAGGGTATCCATATTACATTTGGCTTGGTTTTGACCCCTTCATCTGCACAGATCCCTGTTCATCAGTATCTGCTTCATCTATCTTCATCAGCTACCTGCTTCAGTCACCTGCATCGCCAGTATCAGCCTATCAGTGGTTCATCTCCAGTGTTAGTCTCCATCATCAGTATTTGTTTCAGCTCTTCATCAGCAGACATGGCACCCAAGAAGAGCAACATCTCATACCATTTCTTTGAGCCTGAGCTGACTGGCATCAGGAAGGTCCAGACCCTTATCACTCCAGATCATATCCCACTATTCAGAGAACATTATGGAGGCATACTTGATATGGTTATGGATTTGGACCCTTCTCAGAGGAGTTTGATTCACACTTGCCTACAGTTCTATGATCCTCCTCTGAGATGCTTCACCTTCCATAATTTTCAGTTGGGACCCCTGTTGGAGGAGTATTCATCACTGATTGGAGTGTCTATCAGGGGTGGTATCCCCTTCAACCCAGAGATGGCTTCTCCTAGCAATGAAGAAGTGGCAAAGGCACTGTATTTGGAACCTATTCTGATTGAGCAGAACATGACAACAAAGGCTGGAATCTCTGGTCTACACTTGGATTTCTTGACTTCTCAGG
The DNA here is from genome assembly GCA_963966055.1 of Lathyrus aphaca. Lineage (NCBI taxonomy): Eukaryota > Viridiplantae > Streptophyta > Magnoliopsida > Fabales > Fabaceae > Lathyrus > Lathyrus aphaca. The sequence goes on from OZ014520.1 coordinate 422,008,818, forward strand.
CTATCCTGAAGGCCTCCTTGGGAGAATGGAAGGCAGTTTGTGCATTGTTAGCCCTCAGCATATATGGGGTTGTATTATTTGCAGATGAGCCCAAGTTTATCAGCAAGAATGCTATTCATCTCTTCCGTTTGAGGAACCCAGTGCCCACATTACTGGGAGATTTCTATTACTCTGTTCACCAAAGGAATGAGAAGCAAAGAGGAAGGTTGGTGAGATGCTGTGCTCCCCTGTTCCATACCTGGCTGCTCAAACACTTGCCCAAGACTGATGCCTTCTTGAATCCTCACCAACAGAAGAATTGGGCTAGGAGACTTATTGCTTTGACCTCAGATGACATCAGATGGTGCACCCAGAGCACCAAAGGCAGGGACATCATTACTAGTTGTGGGCAGTTCCCCAATGTACCTCTGATTGGAGTGAAGGGTTGCATCAACTACAACCCTTTGCTATTCAAAAGACAGTTGGGCTATGCTTCTGTTCACCCTCCTAGAGTACAAGACTTGGCTGAAACCCTTTATTGTGAGATAAAGCCTAATCTAGCTGTTGTCAGGCAAGCATCCTGGGCTTGGGACAACATCCAGACCAAAGGGATGGCCATTCTTGGGAGATGCAACAATGTGGCCTCAGCTCAGTATTATGAGTGGTCCCATGCTAGGGCTCAAACTTCTGGGATGCCTTTCACCATTGAGGATGCACCTGGACCATCCACAGCACCACCTCCAGCCACTGTCAGCTTGGAAGAGTTTGAGAAACTAAAGGAAAGAAATGAGAATCTGTCTCAAGCCCTGAAGAGGACCCTCTGGGAGAGGAGTGATGGTCGTCTGGACATTGAAAGGTTGGAAAAGCTTAAGGTGGAGCATCTAGCCAAGATTGAGAAAGCAAAGGACTACATCAAGAAGTCAAGGGCAGGGGAGCAGATTTTGAAGAATGCCTGTAAAGAGGCCCAGTTTCAGAAGGCTAGGACTGATCTCTATCTAAAAGAAAGTCAAGCTAGGTGGGTCAGGATCACTGAAGCTCGCACTCAGGAAGATAAGAGAACTCAGGACAAGATTGAGCAATTGGAGGCTAATGCAAAGGAGCAACAGGAAGCCCTGCTAGCAGCCCAGAAGGAGATCTCAGAATTGAAGCTTAGGGCTGGTGTGAAGAGGTCAAAGGACCAGGACAGGCACAAGAGGTTGACCACTGCTATTGCCACCAGGAATCTTCTTATCAGGAACCTCACAGAGCATCCAGCTGATCCCGTAACTGAAGCACTTCTGAAGGAGGTCAAGGAGGATGAGTTTGGTCTTGGTGTTTGACTTTTGCTTGTTGTTGTTTTCATTTCATGTACTTTTCCTTTTTATGTTGTATTTTGACCCCTCAGGGGCATGTATTGTAAAAAACAAACTATGTATGATTCATCATTTGTAATATATTTATTAGTTTGTTTCATTTGAATCTCTTTCTCCCAAGCAACATCAAAACATCTTCCTCAGGGGTCTGGAAAGGTCAAAACCAAGTGCCAAGCCGGATACCTTGGAAACAAATAAGCATACTGCATTGCATACTGACTCTTGTTTTGTTTTGTAGGTTTTGTTTTGTCTGTAACTAACTTTGTTGTGATTCAGGAATTATTGCTCGCCGTCGGGTGTTCCCACTCAACCGTCCGCACAGATATCCTACTCGCAACAACCTTCCGGGTATACAAATGGACCAAGTACAGCAGGACCTTACAGAGGTCAGGACTCAAATGGCCAATGAGAGACTGGAGATGAGAAACCAGATGACCCAGTTCATGGAAGTGATGAATGGCTTGGCTCAAAGCCAAGAAAGATTAAGGGCGTTGATAGAGAGGCAGACCCAAGAAGAACCCCATCTAGGGACTGGAGGAACGAGCAACAATGAGAGGGTTCAGCCTCATGTTAATCCACCAGTGTATGGGCCTCATCTTCATCCAGAGATCAACATCCCTGCTAATGTGCAAGGGAATGCTACTGCGGGCAGAGTATTACAAGAAGACCCCCAAGAGGATCAATTCACTGTAATGGGAGCTGGGGATGAAGCCTATGACAGAAGGCTCGATGAAATTGCTGAAAAATTGAGATCTCTAGAGTCTCAAAATTCCCTGGGCTTTGATGTCATGGATATGGGATTAGTGGACGGGGTAAGGATTCCCCACAAATTTAAACCTCCGTGCTTCGAGAAGTACAACGGAACTTCCTGTCCGCGAACCCACTTACAATCCTTTCTGGGGAGGCTGAAGGCATACACCATGGATGAAAAACTGTGGATGTTTTACTTTGAAGACAGTTTGACAGGGGCTTCAAGGGAATGGTACTCTCACTTGACCAGAGCCACCATCAGATGCTGGAAGGACCTAGCTGAGGCCTTCATCAGACATTACCAATACAACTTGGACATGGCTCCTAACAGGACCCTCCTGATGGGAATGTCTCAATCATCCAGAGAAAGCTTCCGGGAATACGCCCAGAGGTGGAGACAGCTTGCTGCTGCTGTCCAGCTACCCATGTCGGAAAGGGAAATGGCCGACATGTTTATGAATACCCTTCAAGGGACATATATTGACAGGCTAGCTGCCTTTTCTTCCACCTACTTCGCTGACGTAGTCATAGCTGGAGAAAGGATTGAGAGCCTATTAAAGATGGGCAAAATTTCTGATAACGGTGCGAGCTCGTCCAAAAAACCCAGAAAGCCTTTTGTGGGGCCAAGAAGAACCGGTGAGACTAATGCTATTCAGGCTAACAGGGGCAGACCACAATATGTTCATAGGTCGGTGGCATCTGTCACTATTCCAGCTCCAATTCCTCAGCAACCAGCGTATCAACCACAGCAACAACCCCACTACCAGCAACAAGTTCAGTATCCACCTCAGAGAAACTACAACAACAATAACAACAACAATCAACAAAGACCTTTTCAGCAGAGACCATCTCAGGCCAATAGGGTGATTGATCCAATCCCTATGCCTTATGCCGCTTTATTGCCACAACTCCTGAAGCTCAACTTGGTTGAGTTAAGGACATTGGCACCACCAGATCCTTCCAGTCTGCCAAGAAATTATGACGCCAACGCCAGATGTGCTTTTCACTCCAATGCACCTGGCCACAATACAGAGAAATGCAGGGCTTTGCAAATGAAGGTACAGGATCTAGTGGATTCCAAAGCCCTCAACTTCGCACCCCCGCCAAACGTCAACAAGAATCCCATGCCCAACCATGGAGGACCAAGAATTAACGCCATTGAGGAGGATAAGCCATCTTTCTTAATCACTAGTGTTGGGCAGATTCGGACACCTCTGGTAGAACTTAAAGCTCAGCTCCTAGAATGCCAGATGTTCCCCGGGTGTGAGCTCGGTTGTGGTTATTGCAACATTTCGGTAAACGGGTGTGATAACTTGAGAAGCGGCATAGATGGTCTTATCCAGAGTGGCCTACTTCAAATCACAACATCAGTACCTACAAATCCAGCAATCCCTTTAACAACAATTCCTGAATCTTCTACAACTGCAACGACAATCATTCCAAGTGATTCCTCAATTTCATCAACAAATGCTTCATCTATCACTTCAACAAACCAGGTATCAACAACCATCTCTTCTACAACATCAGCACCCCTTTATTCAGAATTTTCTCTAACGCCAACAGACATCTCAGCAGTCACCATTTATTATGATCCGTCATATGTTCCTCCTAACAACAATTTTCAACAACAAACAGTGGCATCTCCTGCCAGGTCACCAGTTACCATCTACTACGATCCGCACACTATTTCAACACCCTCCTCTGCTGCAGTCAGTCCGGTTACCATCACGGTACCTGGACCAGTTCCATATGAAAGCAGTAATGCCATCCCTTGGCATTATGGCTCTGACCTTTACTGCAATGGGGAGAAAATCACTTTTGACTCTTCAACTTCCTCTCCACAGATTGATAATGTCGGGGGAGGTGGAGGCTTTACCAGAAGTGGACGCCTTTTTGCCTCACAAGTACAAAGACCTAATGCTGAAGCAGAAGCTGCTGCCAAAGCAAAAGGAAAGAGTGTGGTAGTGGAAGAGCCAACTATCAAGGAAACTCAGAAGACATCTTTTGAACAAGATGTAGACGAGTTCATGAGAATTATAAAGAGGAGTGATTACAAAGTGGTGGATCAGCTTCACCAAACTCCCTCAAAAATCTCTATATTATCCCTGCTGATGTGTTCCGAAGCTCACCGGAATGCATTACTAAAAGTCCTGCACGCAGCATATGTGCCGGAGGAGATCACCGTTAATCAGCTGGAGACCGTGGTAGAGAATGTCAATACCAGCCATGGATTGGGTTTTACCAATGCTGATTTAACAACTGAGGGATGTAACCACAACAAGGCTTTACACATCACTCTAGAATGCAAGGGTGCTGTTCTATCCCATGTATTGGTAGACACTGGGTCTTCCCTCAATGTCCTACCAAAGAAAGCCTTGGTGAAGCTGGAGTATGATGGCTTGGCATTGCGTCCAAGTAATTTGGTGGTGAGAGCATTTGATGGCTCTAAGAGATCAGTGCTAGGAGAGATTGATCTGCCTATGATGATCGGCCCGCAGACTTTTAAAATTACCTTCTATGTGATGGACATTCAGCCGGCCTACAGCTGTTTGTTGGGTAGACCTTGGATCCATGCCGCTGGCGCAGTTACGTCTACCCTTCACCAGAAGCTGAAATTTGAGTGGGAGGGCCAGATCATCACCATCTGTGGTGAAGAAGATATCTTTGTTAGCCATCTGGCTACGTACAAATACATTGAGATGGATGGATAAATCCATGAAATCATGAGCCAGGGATTTGAATCCCTGAACATTAATGAAGCATCTGCCGTACTTGGAACTTCCATAACATCTTATCAGCAAGCCAGGAAGGTTGTTGAAGAGGGGACTGCCCAAGGCTGGGGCAAGTTGCTGCCCGTGGAGAAGAAAGAGGACAGATTTGGGTTGGGTTACAAACCAACTCAACAAGATCAATCAGAGGATTCTAAGAAGCCCAGTTTTGTTAGTGGGGGGATTCTCACCCCTGATGCAGTAAACAACTTGGAAGATGAGTCGGAAGATGAGCGCAACCTGGAGAGCTGAATACGTCCAAGGATCCCGGGGAGCCGTATCTCAAACTGGTCTTCCCAGGAAATTATAAGGGTTACTCCTGCAGAGTAATTATTATTTCCTGTATTTTTTAAGCATGCATCAAGTCTTGCATCTTGCCCAAGATGACAAGACTCATTTTGTAATCGGGCCATCTTGTAATTTTGTGCAAACAGATCAATCAATGAATATCAGACATCTTTTGCAAATGACATTTTGTGTATCCATTTGATTCATAACACATCTTAGGACATATTGGAATCATGTTTGATCATTGCATCCTTCATTTGCCATGTTGTATGTCATTTGCATGTCATAACTTTTCATGTATGTTCATGGTTCTAAGCATGCTTCTCTTGCATCCATATGTTTGTATGATCATCCTCATGTCTTGCCTCATGTTTGCATCATCCCTTAGCATCATTAACTTCATACTTATGCTTCTGATTTTGGTTTGCATCATGCCATTTCATCTCATTTGCATTGCATTTCATTCCTTTACTAACTTTTCAGGTGGTAAGTTTGTTTTGAGAAGTGAATTTGCCTTCACTTCTCACAATCTCCTTTCATCTCTCTTATGCATCCCTTGCTGCATTTTGTATTATGTATTGGATTGAGCTTGCTCATTCTTGTTCATCTCACTTTCTTTCTTCAAGTGACTTGTCTTCTTAAATGAAGCAAGCTGCTTTGCTTCTCTTTGCTCCTTTCATCTGCTTCCTGGTGGTTTCTCTGAAGATCTTTCTTGTACACCTCACAAACCTTAGGAACAACCAAGAATGACAATAATTAGGGTTTTGATTAGTCCCTCATTTAGCTTTTACCTTTGTGTCTCTTTGAGTCTTCTCTTCTCATCTCATAATCAGGGACTAAACCCTAAAGGCTTTAAGGCTTTGTGATTAGGGTTATACTTGCATCCTTCTATTAGGATGGAGTGTATAACTTTAATCCTAAGTGTTAAACCCTTAATGTGTTTAAATCCCTTAATCAATTCACTTAATAATCATCAAGACATCAAGCTTGTAACTTGGGCCTTGCATTAGGGTTCTAATTCTTCCTTAATTGGTTAAGAAGGACTAACCCTAGTGTTAATGGACAAGTCCCCCTCAAGTTGTCTTACAAACCATAAAAATCATTTCTTCATCTTACCATTAACTAAAATCCACCTAATAAAGGCTTTGTTTTGTCATGAGGTTAATCCCTAATCATGGATTAAGTTGAGGAGCTTTCCTCAACTTAAACATTCTCATCTATTATCCTTCTATTAGGATGGTGTAATGAGCCTGTTTAATCCTTGATTATGGCTTAATCTCATCACTTAACACTAAACAAAAACACCAAAAACATCTAAATAATCACAAGTAGGTTAATGATCTTAATCCTGCATCATGGTAATTAAGTGTGAGAAGCTGACTTCACACTTAAGGTACTCTCATTACCCCTAATTAGAGGGAAGATGTGATGAGTTTACTAAGTCCATTGGTTTAAGCTTAAGCTCATTAACTTATGACAAACTAAAAAAAACAATAAAAGACTAAAAATACAAAAACAAACAATAATCGTCTCCTCCGGGATTCTTTTCTCATCACCTTCACTCACAAACGAGAACTTGCTTCTTCCGTCTAATGCAAGACAGTTTGCACCTGAGCCAGACAAGTCATACACTTGAGCATGGACAAGTAAGCAGTTCACAAGTCAATTCACCTTTCAGTCTCTTTGGGTCGAACTACGGTGTTCTGACTTCCTCATTGCACGCGAGGATACGTAGGCATAACTTAACAGTTATCGAACAAAAGTCTCTGTATATTCCCCCTCTTTCCAGCATCATTCTTTAAGCCTCATAGTCTTGGGCTTCATTCATTTCTCACACTAACACTTCACTTATACACTTCACTTTTCTTTTACACTACCACTTGCATTCTTTTCCAGCTTTGACACACAGATTGCACTGACACTACCCCTTTTAAACACAAATATTTTGAGCGTGGATCCCGTCGAGTACGACGGACGATCTGGGTGCTAATACCTTCCCAGGTTGTAACCAACCCCCTTTCTCAGTCTCTCTGGTTCGCAACCGTCTTATCCATCTCTTTCTAGGTTTATGCAGCATTACCTTTCCTTCGGGATAAAAATGCCTAGCTGGCGACTCTATTCCATTTCATCCTTTCGCCGACCGTTCGCGTCTGTACCCCTTCTGACCAGGTGTCATTTTGGTGGGAGCGACAGCTTGGCGACTCTGCTGGGGACTCTTATACTGTAACCAGGGCTTCTGGTTCTTTTTGCGGGTTCCTCCTAGCGCTTGTTTGATTTGTGTTTACTGGGGTGTTATGTGCTAATTGTGTTTGTATATTTGTATTTATTTTTGCTTTATGTACAGTTGTTTATTGCTTTCTTTACAGCTTCATATACATCATACTGTCATACTGTTATCTGGCTGGATCTGTTTTCTGTTTTGGTGGGTGGGTGTTCTATTGAGAGTTTAAGGTCCTATACCTGGGACCTGGGTGACACCTAGGCTAGAGTGGTTCATGTTCTTTCCCATTCCATTTCGGTCTGGTGCGGGAATATGAAACACGGTTCAGATATGGGTTTCTTCTTGAGAACTCTGTGCTACAGATCTCCTGTAGTACTAGGGCTATCTGGGAAGCCTGCTAAGTCTGGATGACCTTTATTATGACCTTCAGAAACTGAGGTGAATTAGGGGAGGATCTTTTATGGTTATTGTAAACACTGTACCTCCGGGTTAGAAGTGTTTACACTTCTCATAACTGATCCAAGTCTGAGGATCCTTGTTTTAGAACATCACCTGTGAGGGGGTTGGGCTGTTTACAGGTTTGCAGGTACCCTTTGACCTCAGCATACCCTGATACTTTGTTTTTATTAAGAGTACTCAATTTTGGGACAGTTCTTGTGATTTGAACCCTGGACATGTGACTCTTTATTTGAGTCCCCCACCTTGGTTACTGGACTTTTGAACCTCCATCTGGACTTCTTAGACATACATGGACTTATATCAAGGCAGTAATCAGATACAGCTTGATCACAAACCCTTGCATATCATTTGCATACATCATCATTGCATCATTTAACATTTGCTTATTTGTTTTTCAGGGTATCCATATTACATTTGGCTTGGTTTTGACCCCTTCATCTGCACAGATCCCTGTTCATCAGTATCTGCTTCATCTATCTTCATCAGCTACCTGCTTCAGTCACCTGCATCGCCAGTATCAGCCTATCAGTGGTTCATCTCCAGTGTTAGTCTCCATCATCAGTATTTGTTTCAGCTCTTCATCAGCAGACATGGCACCCAAGAAGAGCAACATCTCATACCATTTCTTTGAGCCTGAGCTGACTGGCATCAGGAAGGTCCAGACCCTTATCACTCCAGATCATATCCCACTATTCAGAGAACATTATGGAGGCATACTTGATATGGTTATGGATTTGGACCCTTCTCAGAGGAGTTTGATTCACACTTGCCTACAGTTCTATGATCCTCCTCTGAGATGCTTCACCTTCCATAATTTTCAGTTGGGACCCCTGTTGGAGGAGTATTCATCACTGATTGGAGTGTCTATCAGGGGTGGTATCCCCTTCAACCCAGAGATGGCTTCTCCTAGCAATGAAGAAGTGGCAAAGGCACTGTATTTGGAACCTATTCTGATTGAGCAGAACATGACAACAAAGGCTGGAATCTCTGGTCTACACTTGGATTTCTTGACTTCTCAGGCTATCCTGAAGGCCTCCTTGGGAGAATGGAAGGCAGTTTGTGCATTGTTAGCCCTCAGCATATATGGGGTTGTATTATTTGCAGATGAGCCCAAGTTTATCAGCAAGAATGCTATTCATCTCTTCCGTTTGAGGAACCCAGTGCCCACATTACTGGGAGATTTCTATTACTCTGTTCACCAAAGGAATGAGAAGCAAAGAGGAAGGTTGGTGAGATGCTGTGCTCCCCTGTTCCATACCTGGCTGCTCAAACACTTGCCCAAGACTGATGCCTTCTTGAATCCTCACCAACAGAAGAATTGGACTAGGAGACTTATTGCTTTGACCTCAGATGACATCAGATGGTGCACCCAGAGCACCAAAGGCAGGGACATCATTACTAGTTGTGGGCAGTTCCCCAATGTACCTCTGATTGGAGTGAAGGGTTGCATCAACTACAACCCTTTGCTATTCAAAAGACAGTTGGGATATGCTTCTGTTCACCCTCCTAGAGTACAAGACTTGGCTGAAACCCTTTATTGTGAGATAAAGCCTAATCTAGCTGTTGTCAGGCAAGCATCCTGGGCTTGGGACAACATCCAGACCAAAGGGATGGCCATTCTTGGGAGATGCAACAATGTGGCCTCAGCTCAGTATTATGAGTGGTCCCATGCTAGGGCTCAAACTTCTGGGATGCCTTTCACCATTGAGGATGCACCTGGACCATCCACAGCACCACCTCCAGCCACTGTCAGCTTGGAAGAGTTTGAGAAACTAAAGGAAAGAAATGAGAATCTGTCTCAAGCCCTGAAGAGGACCCTCTGGGAGAGGAGTGATGGTCGTCTGGACATTGAAAGGTTGGAAAAGCTTAAGGTGGAGCATCTAGCCAAGATTGAGAAAGCAAAGGACTACATCAAGAAGTCAAGGGCAGGGGAGCAGATTTTGAAGAATGCCTGTAAAGAGGCCCAGTTTCAGAAGGCTAGGACTGATCTCTATCTAAAAGAAAGTCAAGCTAGGTGGGTCAGGATCACTGAAGCTCGCACTCAGGAAGATAAGAGAACTCAGGACAAGATTGAGCAATTGGAGGCTAATGCAAAGGAGCAACAGGAAGCCCTGCTAGCAGCCCAGAAGGAGATCTCAGAATTGAAGCTTAGGGCTGGTGTGAAGAGGTCAAAGGACCAGGACAGGCACAAGAGGTTGACCACTGCTATTGCCACCAGGAATCTTCTTATCAGGAACCTCACAGAGCATCTAGCTGATCCCGTAACTGAAGCACTTCTGAAGGAGGTCAAGGAGGATGAGTTTGGTCTTGGTGTTTGACTTTTGCTTGTTGTTGTTTTCATTTCATGTACTTTTCCTTTTTATGTTGTATTTTGACCCCTCAGGGGCATGTATTGTAAAAAACAAACTATGTATGATTCATCATTTGTAATATATTTATTAGTTTGTTTCATTTGAATCTCTTTCTCCCAAGCAACATCAAAACATCTTCCTCAGGGGTCTGGAAAGGTCAAAACCAAGTGCCAAGCCGGATACCTTGGAAACAAATAAGCATACTGCATTGCATACTGACTCTTGTTTTGTTTTGTAGGTTTTGTTTTGTCTGTAACTAACTTTGTTGTGATTCAGGAATTATTGCTCGCCGTCGGGTGTTCCCACTCAACCGTCCGCACAGATATCCTACTCGCAACAACCTTCCGGGTATACAAATGGACCAAGTACAGCAGGACCTTACAGAGGTCAGGACTCAAATGGCCAATGAGAGACTGGAGATGAGAAACCAGATGACCCAGTTCATGGAAGTGATGAATGGCTTGGCTCAAAGCCAAGAAAGATTAAGGGCGTTGATAGAGAGGCATACCCAAGAAGAACCCCATCTAGGGACTGGAGGAACGAGCAACAATGAGAGGGTTCAGCCTCATGTTAATCCACCAGTGTATGGGCCTCATCTTCATCCAGAGATCAACATCCCTGCTAATGTGCAAGGGAATGCTACTGCGGGCAGAGTATTACAAGAAGACCCCCAAGAGGATCAATTCACTGTAATGGGAGCTGGGGATGAAGCCTATGACAGAAGGCTCGATGAAATTGCTGAAAAATTGAGATCTCTGGAGTCTCAAAATTCCCTGGGCTTTGATGTCATGGATATGGGATTAGTGGACGGGGTAAGGATTCCCCACAAATTTAAACCTCCGTGCTTCGAGAAGTACAACGGAACTTCCTGTCCGCGAACCCACTTACAATCCTTTCTGGGGAGGCTGAAGGCATACACCATGGATGAAAAACTGTGGATGTTTTACTTTGAAGACAGTTTGACAGGGGCTTCAAGGGAATGGTACTCTCACTTGACTAGAGCCACCATCAGATGCTGGAAGGACCTAGCTGAGGCCTTCATCAGACATTACCAATACAACTTGGACATGGCTCCTAACAGGACCCTCCTGATGGGAATGTCTCAATCATCCAGAGAAAGCTTCCGGGAATACGCCCAGAGGTGGAGACAGCTTGCTGCTGCTGTCCAGCTACCCATGTCGGAAAGGGAAATGGCCGACATGTTTATGAATACCCTTCAAGGGACATATATTGACAGGCTAGCTGCCTTTTCTTCCACCTACTTCGCTGACGTAGTCATAGCTGGAGAAAGGATTGAGAGCCTATTAAAGATGGGCAAAATTTCTGATAACGGTGCGAGCTCGTCCAAAAACCCCAGAAAGCCTTTTGTGGGGCCAAGAAGAACCGGTGAGACTAATGCTATTCAGGCTAACAGGGGCAGACCACAATATGTTCATAGGTTAGTGGCATCTGTCACTATTCCAGCTCCAATTCCTCAGCAACCAGCGTATCAACCACAGCAACAACCCCACTACCAGCAACAAGTTCAGTATCCACCTCAGAGAAACTACAACAACAACAACAACAACAATCAACAAAGACCTTTTCAGCAGAGACCATCTCAGGCCAATAGGGTGATTGATCCAATCCCTATGCCTTATGCCGCTTTATTGCCACAACTCCTGAAGCTCAACTTGGTTGAGTTAAGGACATTGGCACCACCAGATCCTTCCAGTCTGCCAAGAAATTATGACGCCAACGCCAAATGTGCTTTTCACTCCAATGCACCTGGCCACAATACAGAGAAATGCAGGGCTTTGCAAATGAAGGTACAGGATCTAGTGGATTCCAAAGCCCTCAACTTCGCACCCCCGCCAAACGTCAACAAGAATCCCATGCCCAACCATGGAGGACCAAGAATTAACGCCATTGAGGAGGATAAGCCATCTTTCTTAATCACTAGTGTTGGGCAGATTCAGACACCTCTGGTAGAACTTAAAGCTCAGCTCCTAGAATGCCAGATGTTCCCCGGGTGTGAGCTCGGTTGTGGTTATTGCAACATTTCGGTAAACGGGTGTGATAACTTAAGAAGCGGCATAGATGGTCTTATCCAGAGTGGCCTACTTCAAATCACAACATCAGTACCTACAAATCCAGCAATCCCTTTAACAACAATTCCTGAATCTTCTACAACTGCAACGACAATCATTCCAAGTGATTCCTCAATTTCATCAACAAATGCTTCATCTATCACTTCAACAAACCAGGTATCAACAACCATCTCTTCTACAACATCAGCACCCCTTTATTCAGAATTTTCTCTAACGCCAACAGACATCTCAGCAGTCACCATTTATTATGATCCGTCATATGTTCCTCCTAACAACAATTTTCAACAACAAACAGTGGCATCTCCTGCCAGGTCACCAGTTACCATCTACTACGATCCGCACACTATTTCAACACCCTCCTCTGCTGCAGTCAGTCCGGTTACCATCACGGTACCTGGACCAGTTCCATATGAAAGCAGTAATGCCATCCCTTGGCATTATGGCTCTGACCTTTACTGCAATGGGGAGAAAATCACTTTTGACTCTTCAACTTCCTCTCCACAGATTGATAATGTCGGGGGAGGCGGAGGCTTTACCAGAAGTGGACGCCTTTTTGCCTCACAAGTACAAAGACCTAATGCTGAAGCAGAAGCTGCTGCCAAAGCAAAAGGAAAGAGTGTGGTAGTGGAAGAGCCAACTATCAAGGAAACTCAGAAGACATCTTTTGAACAAGATGTAGACGAGTTCATGAGAATTATAAAGAGGAGTGATTACAAAGTGGTGGATCAGCTTCACCAAACTCCCTCAAAAATCTCTATATTATCCCTGCTGATGTGTTCCGAAGCTCACCGGAATGCATTACTAAAAGTCCTGCACGCAGCATATGTGCCGGAGGAGATCACCGTTAATCAGCTGGAGACCGTGGTAGAGAATGTCAATACCAGCCATGGATTGGGTTTTACCAATGCTGATTTAACAACTGAGGGATGTAACCACAACAAGGCTTTACACATCACTCTAGAATGCAAGGGTGCTGTTCTATCCCATGTATTGGTAGACACTGGGTCTTCCCTCAATGTCCTACCAAAGAAAGCCTTGGTGAAGCTGGAGTATGATGGCTTGGCATTGCGTCCAAGTAATTTGGTGGTGAGAGCATTTGATGGCTCTAAGAGATCAGTGCTAGGAGAGATTGATCTGCCTATGATGATCGGCCCGCAGACTTTTAAAATTACCTTCTATGTGATGGACATTCAGCCGGCCTACAGCTGTTTGTTGGGTAGACCTTGGATCCATGCCGCTGGCGCAGTTACGTCTACCCTTCACCAGAAGCTGAAATTTGAGTGGGAGGGCCAGATCATCACCATCTGTGGTGAAGAAGATATCTTTGTTAGCCATCTGGCTACGTACAAATACATTGAGATGGATGGATAAATCCATGAAATCATGAGCCAGGGATTTGAATCCCTGAACATTAATGAAGCATCTGCCGTACTTGGAACTTCCATAACATCTTATCAGCAAGCCAGGAAGGTTGTTGAAGAGGGGACTGCCCAAGGCTGGGGCAAGTTGCTGCCCGTGGAGAAGAAAGAGGACAGATTTGGGTTGGGTTACAAACCAACTCAACAAGATCAATCAGAGGCTTCTAAGAAGCCCAGTTTTGTTAGTGGGGGGATTCTCACCCCTGATGCAGTAAACAACTTGGAAGATGAGTCGGAAGATGAGCGCAACCTGGAGAGCTGGATACGTCCAAGGATCCCGGGGAGCCGTATCTCAAACTGGTCTTCCCAGGAAATTATAAGGGTTACTCCTGCAGAGTAATTATTATTTCCTGTATTTTTTAAGCATGCATCAAGTCTTGCATCTTGCCCAAGATGACAAGACTCATTTTGTAATCGGGCCATCTTGTAATTTTGTGCAAACAGATCAATCAATGAATATCAGACATCTTTTGCAAATGAGTCTTTTTCTTTTCCGCTCACTGTTTTTTTATTTTTCTTTTTGTACAAAAATAAAATGGAAATGTTTTCAAAATGATAACTTCATTTCACTCTTTCTAAACAAGATTAAAATCAATCACTAAAATGAACAATCTAAACCCTTGCAGAGAGTGCCTTTCAGACTGCACCGACGACAGCACAGCTATAACTTCGTATGACTTTGACAATCTAATCAATCAAGCTGATGAAGGGGTCGAAGAAGATTATGAGCTTCCTGAAGAGCTAGCCAGGTTGTTAAGGCAAGAGGAGAAGGTTATCACTCCTCATCAGGAGGAGATTGAAACGGTTAATCTTGGTACGGATGAAGATGTGAAAGAGGTTAAGATCGGGGCCTGCTTACAAGACTCAGTGAAAGAACAACTGATTGATATGCTTCGAGAGTATGTGGATGTGTTTGCTTGGTCTTATCAGGATATGCCAGGGTTGGACACCGATATCGTCATGCACAAGCTGCCATTAAAAGAAGATTGCCCGCCAGTAAAACAGAAGTTGCGCCGTACCCGCCCAGATATGGCAATGAGGATAAAGGAAGAGGTACAAAAGCAATGGGACGCCGGGTTCCTTGCTGTAACTAGCTATCCACCGTGGGTTTCTAATATAGTACTTGTGCCTAAGAAAGACGGCAAAGTGAGGATGTGTGTTGACTACCGGGATCTGAACAGAGCCAGCCCGAAAGGTGATTTCCCATTACCTCACATTGATGTATTGGTGGATAATACGGCTCAGTTCTCGGTATTCTCCTTCATGGACGGATTTTCAGGATACAATCAGATCAAGATGTCACCTGAAGACATGGAGAAGACAACTTTCATCACACCCTGGGGCACGTTCTGTTATAAGGTGATGCCATTCGGACTGAAGAATGCAGGTGCAACGTATCAACGAGCTATGGTAACATTATTCCACGACATGATCCATAAAGAAATTGAATGTTATGTGGATGACATGATTGCCAAGTCCCTCACAGAAGAAGACCACCTGGTAAATCTGCTAAAACTATTCAAGCGCCTAAGGAAGTATCAACTGAAGTTGAACCCCAACAAGTGCACATTCGGGGTGCGATCTGGTAAGCTGCTGGGATTTATTGTAAGCGAGAAAGGGATTGAAGTTGACCCTGATAAAGTCAAAGCCATTCAAGAAATGCCTGCACCAAAGTCTGAAAAAGAAGTCCGGGGTTTCTAGGTAGATTGAACTACATTTCAAGGTTCATATCTCACCTTACAGCAACCTGTGAACCCTTGTTCAAGCTATTGAGAAAAGAACAGACGGTCAGGTGGAACGAAGACTGCCAGAGGGCTTTTGACAAGATTAAGGAGTACTTACAGGAGCCTCCAATCCTTATGCCTCCAGTTGAAGGAAGACCTCTGATAATGTACTTAACAGTATTAGAAGAGTCAATGGGGTGTGTGCTGGGCCAGCATGACGAGTCTGGTCGAAAAGAGTATGCAATTTACTACCTAAGCAAAAAGTTTACCGACTGTGAACAACGTTATTCACTGCTCGAGAAAACTTGTTGTGCTTTAGCGTGGGCTGCTCGCCGACTGAGGCAGTATATGTTGACCCACACTACTTTATTGATATCAAAGATGGACCCAGTTAAGTACATTTTTGAGAAGCCAGCACTTACCGGACGGGTTGCAAGATGGCAGATGATCCTCACAGAATATGACATCCAGTACACATCTCAGAAAGCCATCAAAGGCAGTGTATTGTCTGATTATCTTGCTGAGCAACCTATTGATGATTACCAGCCTATGAGATTTGACTTCCCTGATGAATACATCATGTTCATAAAAGCAAAAGATCATGAAGAGCCTACTCACACTGAAGGGCCTGACCCGGAAGAAGAATGGACTATGATGTTTGATGGGGCTGTTAATATGAATGGTCGTGGTGTTGGTGCAGTACTTATTACACATAAGGGAGTTCACATGCCTTTCTCGGCAAAACTCACCTTTAACTGCACTAATAACGAAGCTGAATACGAAGCTTGCATTATGGGTCTTGAGGAAGCCATTGACCTCAGGATCAAAACATTGATTGTATTCGGAGATTCAGCTCTGGTAGTTAATCAAACCAACGGCAAATGGTACACACACCAAGATTATCTGATACCTTACAGGGATTATACAAGGAGGCTATTGACTTTCTTTACAACGGTCAAGCTTGAGTATATCCCTCGGGACGAGAATCAATTTGCAGATGCTCTGGCTACCATTTCATCCATGATCAAAGTTCAAGCTGCCAACTTTGTACCTCAGATTTCAGTGTCCAGACTTGACAGACCAGCATATGTATTTGCAGCAGATGTTGATAAAGATGATAAGCCTTGGTTCCACGACATTAAGTGCTTCTTGGAGGATCAGACATACCCACTTGGGGCATCTTCCAATGATAAGAAGACTCTAAGAAGGCTTGCTGGTAGTTTCTTTCTGAATACCGATGGTTCCTTGTACAAGAGAAACTTTGATATGGTGCTCCTCAAATGCGTTGATAGAACAGAAGCAGACTTGTTGATGCACGAGGTGCACGAAGGATCCTTTGGTACCCATGCTGGGGGACATGCAATGGCTAAAAAGTTGTTAAGATCAGGCTATTACTGGATCATAATGGATGCCGATTGTTGTGCCTATGCCAGAAAATGCCATAAGTGCCAGATCTATGCGGATAAGGTGCATGTGCCTCCCAATCCTCTGAATGTGATGTCTTCGCCCTGGCCTTTTGCCATGTGGGGCATTGATATGATTGGCAAAATTGAACCAACTGCTTCAAATGGCCACAGATTCATCCTGGTAGCCATTGACTATTTTACCAAGTGGGTCGAAGCAGCTTCCTATGCAAATGTTACAAGGCAAGTGGTAGCCCGATTTATGAAGAGAGATATCATCTATCGATACGGAGTTCCCGAGCGAATCATTACTGATAATGGTTCCAACTTAAACAACAAAATGATGGCAGAGCTATGTCGGGACTTTAAGATCCAACACCATAATTCTTTTCCTTACCGGCCAAAGATGAACGGCGCTGTTGAGGCAGCTAATAAGAATATTAAGAAGATTGTGCAGAAGATGGTAGTCACCTACAAAGACTGGCATGAGATGCTACCGTTTGCCTTGCATGGGTACCGCACATCAATCAGAACATCCACTGGGGCAACACCGTATCAGCTTGTGTATGGTATGGAAGCAGTCCTACCCGTTGAAGTTGAATTACCCTCCCTACGGGTTCTGATGGATGTTAAGCTGAACGAAGCAGAATGGGTCCGATCTCGATACGAACAACTGAGTCTGATTGAAGAGAAAAGATTGGCTGCAATCTGTCATGGATAGTTGTATCAGAAAAGAATGAAGAAAGCCTTCGATCAGAAAGTCAGGCACCGAGAGTACCAATTAGGAGATCTTGTGCTAAAAAGAATCCTCCCTCCTCATACAGACCACAGGGGCAAATGGACTCCAAACTATGAAGGACCATTTGTGGTAAAGAAAGTCTTCTCCGGTGGAGCACTGATGCTCAGCACTATGGATGGTGAAGACTTCCCGTCCCCTGTGAATTCAGATGCAGTTAAAAAATACTTCGCATAAAAAATGACCCGCTGGACATAAAAACAGAATGTAAGTCCAGGAAAAAATAGGGCATCCCGGCGAGTCAAAAACAGAATAAAAGACTCGGGCAAAAATAAGGGAAAATAAACAAAAAAAATGTACACCCGCTGAGTTGAAAAGCCGCATTGGACAACTCAGGCAAAAATGGGTATCCCGATGGATCGAAAACCCGAAAGGGCGATCCATGCAAAATAAGGGAATAAGCGAACAACTGCATTCTGAATTCGTCTGTATCACTTACAACTTGGTAAGCTTCGAAAGGGTCAAGCTTCTTTCAGAAAGCAAGACGAGAAGAACGTCAAATGTCATACGAGTCATAGCAAGAGGGAAGCTCCTCGAAGCGTCATCAACATTGCCAATATTTTGTTTCTCAATTTGTAACAATCTCCTCATTTTAGGGGATATGTTTCTTTGACTGTATCTTGCCAATTCAGGGCATATGAATTAATAAAATCAGATTTTCAGTCATGTCTCGTCTCGTACATTTTATTTTCATTTGCAAAATGTCCGATGTCTTTAAGATACTGATTGCATAAATACAGATGTTTCTCTTCTAAAGAATACGTGCTTGCAGGAAATATATTTACCCCCGGGAGTGTCTGAACTCTTACGACGGAATCCGGTAAGGGATACCTCGGGATTACTTGTGCGTTTCTCTATCTTTGCAGGATTGCAGGTATTCAAAACGCGACATGGGGCATGAAAGCTTCACCCCCAGCAAGCTGGCAAATCATTATCTACTCAGTCTATCTCCCAATTAGCACCGGAGATGGTTTTTCCCCAGCTGAGTTGTCAAGTATCATCCTCAGCAGGTCCCTTACAGAAATCTCCAGGAAGACCTTCCCATGGTCTTTCTTCTTCCCCAGCCGAGTTGCCATTTACTATTCCTCCTCAGCCAAGTACAAAAGTCGGGGAACCATCTCCCCACAGAGCTTCAACCTCTATCCAGAAGAGCAATGTCCGAAGGAATCACAACAGAGTGACGAAGGCTTCTACAAACCCCAGCTGGGTCCTTCATTTACTGGAATAGGTCTATCAGTGACCTATTTCCCCAAGCAGTCCCATATGTCAGATCTACCAATGATCTCATCCCCAGCTGGGATGTCCACTTCAAGCAGATCAGCCGGAGATCTCCGCAGCATCAGGATCCGAATCCCGGATCGTTATCTTTGTATAATCATAGCATTCGCATCATATTCTCCCCACAAAGCGTAGCATTCCGTCTAATACGGAGCATTACGGCAAAAATCAAACATATTGCATAATCATAAGCCATGTTCTGAATCAAACACTTGTGAATACTGACAATCCATCAAAAGATATACAGAAAACTCCCCAAATCCCCGGCGGAGAGCCCAGACATTTCTCTTACAAATACAGATACTCCTTGACACCCGTTCATGTCATATCCCCAGCAGAAGACTAAAGTATTTGATTCACACTCACAAACACCATTACATACTCCTTGTGGCACCCGTCCGTGTCATCATTCCCCAATAAAGTCGCCCAAGCGCTCTTTACAAACAAACACTTATACAAATACAGATACTTCTTGACACCCGTCCGTGTCACATTCCCCAGCAGGTTGAACACTCAACTATACACCACTCTCTTATTTCACTTATACAGATACTCGTCCGTATCTTATGTACACCACTTATTACTCCTCAGATTCGACACTCGTCTGTGTTCTTTGTTAACCAGTTGGTACTCGTCCGTACCATCATCTCACAACATGCGTCAAGTGTTTGTTTCTACCTGATACTCGTCCGCATCGCAGTCTTAGAGATGCTCGTCCGCATCTTTAATCCATACACTGTGTCAAAAACTCTTGTCTTCTTGAATTTAGACACTCGTCTGTGTCTACTATTCCCCAGAAGAGTCTCCTCAGAATCAACACTCGTCCGCGTTCCTTGTTAGCCAGTTGGTACTCGTCCGTACCATCATCTCAGAACATGCATCAAGTTTTTGTTTCTACCCGATACCCGCCCGTATCATAGTCTTAGGGATGCTCGTCCGCATCTTTAATCTATACACAATGTCGAAACACTCATACCTTTTATTTTCTTGGATGTAAACACTCGTCCGTGTTTACTATTCCCCCAGTAGGTCGCCAGCAAAGCAAAATTTCTTTTCTATCTGACATTCGTCCTATGTCATGATAAACCCTGAGAGCAGCCGTACCCTGCTAGGTGATCGTCCTTCACCTCCTGATGATCGTCCTTCATCATGCTCATCCGATGGCCGTCCCCATCGTTGATCATTTTTATCCGAAATTCGTCCTATGTCGTGATATTTAGCAGCCGTCCCCTGCTAGGTGATCGTCCTTCACCTCTTGATGATCGTCCTTCATCATTTTTATCCGATGGCCGTCCCCATCGTTGATCTTTTTTATCTGACATTCATCCTATGTCATGATAAACCTTGAGAGCAGCCGTCCCCTGCTAGGTGATCGTCCTTCACCTCTTGATGATCGCCCTTCATCATGCTCGTCCAATGGCCATCCCCATCGTTGACCTTTTATCCGACATTCGTCCTATGTCGCGATACTTCCGGCAGCCGTACCCTGCCAGGTGATCGTCCTTCACCTTAGATGACCATCTCTCATCTTATCCCCAACGGAGCAGCCGTCCCCTGCCAGGTGATCGTCGTTCACCATTGATGACCGTCCCTCATCGTTATTTCATTTATTCTTTAACCCGATGGTCGTCCCCGTCGTGGTCCCTTTTCCTTTTCCTGATGATCGTCCTTCATCAGTTTAGCCCGATGGCCGTCCCCATCGTTGTTTGCATTACTTTATGAACCTGATGACCGTACCTCATCATTTATTTTTACCTTTAATCCCCAGAGAATCTTATAGCTTTATTTCGATGGCCGTCCCCATCATAATCTCTTATATCCCCAGCATGTCGGCCGTCCCCGTCATTGCTTTATTTCCCGCTTTTTCCCAGCGTGTCGGCCGTCCCCGTCATTGCTGCATCTCCAGCAGTCGTCCTCTGCTCGACGGTCGTCCTCCTTCGCCCGCACTTTACAATATACTTTATTTTCTTTTACAATCTATATCCCTTTTCTTCTTCATTCTGTGAGTGCAAATTTTGGACTGTCTTTGGTATTCAACCACAAGTTATCTTGTCTGCCTGTTAAGCCGTTGCTTACATTCTACACAGCTAACTCATGTTTGAATAGGGGCAGCTGTAAACACCCCAAATTTGCCCTCACCCATTCACACCATGGCTTGTGATCATTTCATATGCATAAACACAAACATAGCATCTCATATTGCATTTTGATTCACTGCATTGTTTCAAAGTCATCTGCATCTAGGGTTTGTGATCTAAGCAATCCAAGAGCTTCTTGAGCCACTCCAAAGGTCATCAATCATCTCAAAGGGGTCCATATATGTTCAAGCATCATATTATATCCTCTCAAAGTCAAGAGTGTCAAAAAATCACAAGAACTGAAATTGGCATGGAAGCAGAGCCAGGTTTAACTGCACAGATGACCTAGAATTAGGGTTTTGTTTTCAAAGGCCATAACTCCAATTTTTTTGGTAATTCTTGTTTCTATTGGTCTCTATATGGTATAGGGAGAATGCCTATCAATTTTCATGAAGAAATTCAATGGGGAAGTCATCTGATCAAGAGTTGACTTTTTGAGCAAGTCAGTGCAAAATCAGGGCATCTGAGGCCCCCAATGACCCAACCAAAGGGTGTTCTTCATCATTTTGATTGTGTGTGATCTTTATTTGATCATATAAGATGTTAGAAGTTCACAAATTTGAAGAATTTCAAGCCATTTGCCAAGTTGACTTTTTGGGAAAGTTGACTTATAATGAAAATTGCCATTTTGGGAAACTTTTTCAACCCTTGCTTTTTGATTCAAAAATGCTTCAAATGGAAAAACTTTGGTCATGAAAGTTGTAGAATGGATCATTCCCTTTTCAAAAAGTACAAGAACTTGACCTAATTCATTTTGGATCAAAAGTTATGGCTTGTCAAAGTTGGCTAAAATCACATAATTTTAAGTTTTCTACCAAAGAGGCATTTTGCAAAATGGTGTGATCAAGTGTTCTAAAGGCCTCAAATGTGTACAAATTCTTCACAACATGATCTCATGACCTCTAAAAATCAGAATGGGCCAAAGAACGTTGCATTTTGATGCCTTGAATCTCAAGAATTTCCAAAGGGGCCAAACTTTGTGAAATTTGCAAAACACTACACAAACCTTGATCAACTTGCTGATTTATCTCATAAACAATTCCATGGTTCTCCCTAAACTCAGTTGAGCCAAGACAAGCCAAAAAGCAAGTTGTACCATTGCCCATACCTCAAGTACAAGTCAAGTTGACATTTTGGCAACTTGCCCATACCAATCACAATAGGCCAGCACCCACTCTCTGACCTATCACACTTGTTTATACAAATCAAAAGCAAGCCAAAACACACAAGACACAGGCCTGAAAACACCAAGAACACAACATTCTCATTTTCTACCTCATATGCAATTTCATTCGAAACACTCTCCACAAGCCTCAAACACACAAACAAACTTCACTAAACATTTCAACATGACTTGCTGATTACAAATCAACCATTGAAACAACCCAGAACCTCACATAAGCAAAATACGATTTCTGCCCCTCTTTGAACAGAACTTTAGCAATCTTTCAAACCAGCCATTTTAAACTCCAAACAAGTATTGCAAGCTTCTCAGGAGGTCTATTAGAGGCGTTTTGGATCAAAGGGCCAGCCAGAAAGTTCCAGAAATCAAAGCTTCGATTCAGGTAGCCATGGAAATTCATTTTTCCAGAACTCTTTTCTCTTGTTTCTAAGATGATCTACATGCTTCCCTGAGTTTACTGAACATTTTATTTTTGAAAATGATTGAGATTTGAGGTTGTATGCTTGATCTGAAAGTTTGCCCGTAAACTTGATTTCTGTTTGTTCTTCATGATTCATGAAAAAGAAATGAATTTTATGGCTGGATTGTTGTTTAGGAGGTTTAGATGAGTTGATCTGGAGGTTTTGGCAGGAGTTGGTGAGGTTTTGAGAGAGTTAGGTCAGAGGTCTCGCCGGAGAAGACGACCGGAAGTCTTCTCCGTCCACCTGAATTTGTTTAGGGCTAATCAGAGTCATTAATGTGAGTTTGAATGTGAAGCGTAGGATGAGTTGACTAGGGCTGACCCGCGCGCGATTGAGTGGACAAGATCTCTCATTAAAACCCTAATCATCTTTAATTAAATTAATTAATTCAGTTTATCTTAATTAGGTCAATTTAAATTACAACCCTTAGATCTGGCGCCAGTCAATGCGCGCGCAATCCATTCAAACCTCAGCCCTTGATTCTGATTACTTCTCATTAAATTCATTTTTATTTTCATTTTATTTCATTTGTTTTGTTCAATTTATTAAAAATAGTAAAACATCTTTTAAAATTCTGAAATTTTTTATCAAACCTTTTATTAATTTTCAGAAACCAAAAACATTTTTATTTTTATTTTTTGCATTAAAAATTATTTTTAAATCATTTAAAAGTTTATTTTTAATTAGTTAATGAGAATTAATTAATTAAAAATACTTTTAAGTATTTAAAAATCACAAAAAAATTCATGAAACATTAAAAATCATTTAGAAACATTGTCCAATTCTCAAACCAAATTTCTTTTTTGATCTTGATGCTTTTTGACAATTTTCAATGGAATTAATTTCATTTCAAGGCATTATTTTGATCCAATCTTCAAAAATTCATTTCTGCCTAGCCATTAAGAGTTGGACAATGATTCTTCTTGCATTGCATCTTGTATAGCATGTAGTTTGTTGGATTAAATTGGCATGAATTGATCTTGCATTTCCTATTTGTTTTGCATTTTTCTTGACAAGATACCTTAAAACCTTAGCAATCTTAAGAAATTCATAACCCTCATTAGGTTAAGAGTTGGATCCCCTCCTTTGGGCAGTGAGTTTGTATAGGTTTAGGGTTCCTTTGATTGCATTTTCAATTTTTTATCATGGTGTTTGCTTCTGGTTTTGATTTTTGTTTTGTGCATTGATCATGAACCCTAATTTGGGCTTTCATTTGCATCCATCTTCCATTTGCTTGCATACTTTGACTTGCCATGACATTTTGTGTATCCATTTGATTCATAACACATCTTAGGACATATTGGAATCATGTTTGATCATTGCATCCTTCATTTTCCATGTTCTATGTCATTTGCATGTCATAACTTTTCATGTATGTTCATGGTTCTAAGCATGCTTCTCTTGCATCCATATGTTTGTATGATCATCCTCATGTCTTGCCTCATGTTTGCATCATCCCTTAGCATCATTAACATCATACTTATGCTTCTGATTTTGGTTTGCATCATGCCATTTCATCTCATTTGCATTGCATTTCATTCCTTTACTAACTTTTCAGGTGGTAAGTTTGTTTTGAGAAGTGAATTTGCCTTCACTTCTCACAATCTCCTTTCATCTCTCTTATGCATCCCTTGCTGCATTTTGTATTGTGTATTGGATTGAGCTTGCTCATTCTTGTTCATCTCACTTTCTTTCTTCAAGTGACTTGTCTTCTTAAATGAAGCAAGCTGCTTTGCTTCTCTTTGCTCCTTTCATCTGCTTCCTGGTGGTTTCTCTGAAGATCTTTCTTGTAAACCTCACAAACCTTAGGAACAACCAAGCATGACAATAATTAGGGTTTTGATTAGTCCCCCATTTAGCTTTTACCTTTGTGTCTCTTTGAGTCTTCTCTTCTCATCTCATAATCAGGGACTAAACCCTAAAGGCTTTAAGGCTTTGTGATTAGGGTTATACCTGCATCCTTCTATTAGGATGGAGTGTATAACTTTAATCCTAAGTGTTAAACCCTTAATGTGTTTAAATCCCTTAATCAATTCACTTAATAATCATCAAGACATCAAGCTTGTAACTTGGGCCTTGCATTAGGGTTCTAATTCTTCCTTAATTGGTTAAGAAGGACTAACCCTAGTGTTAATGGACAAGTCCCCCTCAAGTTGTCTTACAAACCATAAAAATCATTTCTTCATCTTACCATTAACTAAAATCCACCTAATAAAGGCTTTGTTTTGTCATGAGGTTAATCCCTAATCATGGATTAAGTTGAGGAGCTTTCCTCAACTTAAACATTCTCATCTATTATCCTTCTATTAGGATGGTGTAATGAGCCTGTTTAATCCTTGATTATGGCTTAATCTCATCACTTAACACTAAACAAAAACACCAAAAACATCTAAATAATCACAAAATGATCTTAATTCTGCATCATGGTAATTAAGTGTGAGAAGCTGACTTCACACTTAAGGTACTCTCATTACCCCTAATCAGAGGGAAGATGTGATGAGTTTACTAAGTCCATTGGTTTAAGCTTAAGCTCATTAACTTATGACAAACTCAAAAAAAAACAATAAAAGACTAAAAATACAAAAACAAACAATAATCGTCTCCTCCGGGATTCTTTTCTCATCACCTTCACTCACAAACGAGAACTTGCTTCTTCCGTCTAATGCAAGACAGTTTGCACCTAAGCCAGACAGGTCATACACTTGAGCATGGACAAGTAAGCAGTTCACTAGTCAATTCACCTTTCAGTCTCTTTGGGTCGAACTACGGTGTTCTGACTTCCTCATTGCACGTGAGGATACGTAGGCATAACTTAACAGTTATCTAACAAAAGTCTTTGTATATTCCCCCTCTTTCCAGCATCATTCTTTAAGCCTCATAGTCTTGGGCTTCATTCATTTCTCACACTAACACTTCACTTATACACTTCACTTTTCTTTTACACTGACACTTGCATTCTTTTCCAGCTTTGACACACAGATTGCACTGACACTACCCCTTTTAAACACAAATCTTTTGAGCGTGGATCCCGTCGAGTACGACGGACGATCTGGGTGCTAATACCTTCCCAGGTTGTAACCAACCCCCTTTCTCAGTCTCTCTGGTTCGCAACCGTCTTATCCATCTCTTTCTAGGTTTATGCAGCATTACCTTTCCTTCGGGATAAAAATGCCTAGCTGGCGACTCTATTCCATTTCATCCTTTCGCCGACCGTTCGCGTCTGTACCCCTTCTGACCAGGTGTCATTTTGGTGGGAGCGACATTAGGGGAACTACGTCGTCTTTGATCCTCGTTTCCCGATGAGGTACGTAGGCAGTGGGGTAGGGCCCATTCGAGCACTCTTTTATTTCCCTACATTTCCCCCTTTATCTTTTCTTTACCCTTTCTAGTTCCAGTTTCTTTCTCAGCAACTTCATTTCTTAGCCCTTTGAAACAATTTCTTTCAAGCGTGGATCACGTTGGGTACAGCGACCGATCTGGGGTGCTAATACCTTCCCAGGTCGTAACCGACTCCCGAACCCAGTTTCTTTGGTTCACGGGACCTTTGTCCTTTATTTTCTTTCCTTCGGCTTGTGCATCATTACCTTTCCCACTCCTTCGGGATAAAAATGCATGGCTGTGATGGTGCAGCATTACATTTCTCGGAGATGGCGAACATATTATTGCTATTCGGCCTTGAGAGTCTGTGATGGTGACTCGGATCACACCAGTGAGATTGAGAGGGGTTTACAGGTTTGCAGGAACCCTTGATCTCAGCATACCCTTACTATCAGTTTGGTCCTATGTTTTAATCCGGTTGTTATGGTTCTGGAAATCTTGATCCTTTGGTTCTGAGTTATTATCTGGGGTTATTATTTAGAGTACTTTGAGTTTCAGATTACTTGGTTCTTGGCTCCGTGATTAAGTATCCAGACAGATACTAGACATTGATCACATGCCCAACATTGCATTGCATCACATCATACCATCATTACCCTTTGGTGTTTCATTTTCAGGTCATCATCTTCATTTGCACATAGTTCTGATAGTTGTCTATATTATCCTTATCCAGAGGGCTGAGGTTAGAGAAGTTCCCAGAAAAAGCAACATACACTATACATTTCCACAACCAGAAGCCAGGGGTATCCAGAATTTAGTTGGTTTAATGAATGATTGGGTCTTAGAAGAGTTAAGAAAGAAGTATGGGCAAATCTTGATTTATGTGGACAAGCCTACTATTGAGCAGAGAGATAATCTTCATACCATGGTGCAATTCTATGATCCTCAACTGTGATGTTTCGTGTTCCCGGATTATATCTTGGTTCCAACTCTAGAAGAAATCTCTAGTATACTGAAAGTTCCTATCAGGGATAGCCTTCTGTACTACGCTTCAGAAAGAGTTTCTCTAGAAGAAGATATAGCCAAAGTCAGTCACCTGTCCTTGGCTAATGTTAAGATGGGCTTAAAAGCCAACAAAGGTAAATGTCTTTATATGGATTTTCTCCTTGCAGAAGCTCATGCATGTGTTCTAGAAAACAAATGGGTGGACTTCAATGCCTTGATAGCTTTGATGGTGTACGAGACTAGTTTGTTTCCAGGGGAAAAAGGACTCATCAGTATGGAAGCCATTTCCATCTTTGTTAAGAGAAACCCTATTCCTACCCTACTGGGAGACTTCTTTTATGGTGTTAACTACAAGAATGAGAAGAAGAGAGGTGATTATGTGAATTGTTGTGCTCCCTTGTTTGTTGCCTGGTTTGCCAAACAACTTCCAAAGTCAGGGACTTTCATAGATCTGGAGGAAGAATTGAAGTGGTCTAAAAGACTGATGGGCTTAACTTCTGATGACATAGCTTGGGGATGTAATAGAGACTTGGTAGGGAAAGAGATAATTTCAAGTTGTGGAGACTTACCAAATGTGCCTTTACTCGGAAGAAAATGTGTGATTAACTATAACCCCGTGATAGCAAGGAAACAATTTGGATATCCCTTGAAGAATCCTCCATTTGTTGAAGAAGTGACTGAATCTTTGTATTTTCCTCTAGAAGGAAATGAAAGGCTAGCTATCCAGGCATCTCTGGCTTGGGGATTGAAGGTGAAAAAGGAGAAGAAAGAGTTTGGTAGAGTAAACCCGAAAACATATGACCCTTATGCTACCTGGTTAAGGAATCGTGTAAAAGTTCTATTATTCCCCTTCTCATTGGAACCCCATTTGTACCTGAAGGTGGTTGTGCCACAAACCACTAATCCTCTTGAAGACTATCAGAATCTAGAAGCCCAACTCTAAACGGTCAGAATTGAGAACTCTGAGAATAGTAGGTTGTATCATTATATGGTGCATACTAACAAAGCCTTGGAGGAGAAGATTCAGAAGATTCACCAGGAGCGAGAAGATAAGGAAAAAGAGTTTGCTGATAGGGAAGCATACTTCAAGAGAAAGGGCTTAATAGAGATCAGAAAGGAGGCTGGGTGCAGAAAGACCAGGAAGTCCTTGAGGGAGGCCAACCAGGCTATTACTCTCTGGCAAGATAAATGGGAGCAAAATCAGAAGGAGCATAAGGAGAAGGAAGAGATTTATCAACTGCAGTTGGGGTATCAAAAGGAAGAATTGGAGTTAGCCCATCAGAAGCGTAAGGAGAAGTCTCAGAAGTGGGAACTAAGTATGAAGGCATTAGAAGAAGCCTAGAAAGAGATAGCAGATCTCAAAGTGCTTTCAGAAACCATGAAGGCTAGGTCAGAACTAGGACCTAGTGAGGGGAATGCATATGTCTCTATGCAACAGATTAGTGAACTTCATGCATCTTTTGAGCATATAGACTTGCTGATCAGAAAGCTGATTGAAGATCCCACCTATCCAAATGTGGCCAGGTTGTTTGGAGCTATCAAGCATCTCAATTGGCATTTAAAGGATGTACAATTTCATTGTTAGAGAACTCTTCCTGACATGGCCATGAATATCAAAGAGGAAGTTCAGAAGTAGTGGGACGCTGAGTTCCTTGCCGTAACTAGTTATCCACCATGGGTAGCTAATATTGTGCCTGTACTGATGAAGGACGACAAGGTCCGGATGTGCGTTGATTACCGAGACCTTAATAGGAGCAAGTCCAAAATATGATTTCCCATTACCTCACATTGATGTATTGGTTGACAACATAACTCAGTTCTCGGTATTTTCTTTCATGGATGGCTTCTCTGGATATAATCAGATAAAGATGGCGCCGGAAGACATGGAGAAAACAACGTTCATTACCCCGTGGGGTACTTTCTTCTACAAGGTGATGCCTTTCGGATTGAAGAACGTCGGGGCAACGTATCAACGGGCTATGGTAACATTATTCCATGATATGATTCTGAAAGAGATAAAGTGATATGTGGATGAT
Source organism: Lathyrus aphaca (assembly GCA_963966055.1). NCBI lineage: Eukaryota > Viridiplantae > Streptophyta > Magnoliopsida > Fabales > Fabaceae > Lathyrus > Lathyrus aphaca. The sequence continues at coordinate 422,037,836 of OZ014520.1, forward strand.
ATGATTGCCAAGTCTGGAACTGAGGAAGAACATCTGGTTAATCTCAAAAAGCTGTTTGAGAGATTGAGGAAGTTTTGTTTGAGGTTGAATCGTAACAAGTGTACTTTCAGAGTGCGATCCGGGAAATTTCTGGGTTTCATCCTGATCCAAAGAGGGATAGAGGTTGACCCTTCCAAAGAAAAAGCCATACAAGATATGCCTGCACCACAAACAGAAAAAGAAGTACATGGTTTCCTGGGTAGATTGAATTACATTGCAAGGTTCATATCTCACCTCACAACCACTTGTGAACAAATTTTCAAGCTTTTAAGAAAAGAACAAGCGGTCATGTGGAATGATAATTGCCAAAGGGAATTTGAAAAAATAAGAGAATATTTGCAAGAACCTCATAATCTAATGCCTCTGGTTCCAGGGAGGCCGCTCATAATGTATCTGACAGTGCTTGAAGGATCCATGGGTTATGTTATCGGTCAACACGACGAGACGGGTAGGAAAGAGCACGCCATCTACTACCTGAGCAAGAAATTCACTAATTGTGAATCAAGATACTCAATGCTTGAGAAGACATGTTGTGCACTAAAATGGGCTGCTAACTGTTTGAGACAATATATGCTCACACACACAACTCTGCTGATTTCAAAGATGGATCCTGTCAAGTATATTTTTGGAATTATGTCCCCAAGATTTACATATCACAACTTAACATACCTGCATATGTGTTTGTTGATGATGCAGTATTTAACGACAAGCCATGGTATCATGACATCAAATGTTTCTTGAAGAGTAAGGAATACCCAACTGGGGCATCTCCCAACGTTAAGAAGACTTTGAGACGACTTGCTGCAAGTTTCTTCTTGAATGCTGATGGCATGTTGTATAAGAGGAACTTTGATGTGGTCTTGCTTAGATGTGTGGATAAGAAGGAAGCAAACATGTTCATGTAGGAAGTCTATGAAGGATCTTTTGGTACCCATTCCGGAGGGCATGCAATGGCAAAGAAGTTACTGAGATTGGGGTATTATTGATTAACAATAGATTCAGATTGTTGTTCATACGCCAAAAAGTGCCAGATTTATGCAGACAAAGTACATGTGCCTCCTAGCCTGTTGAACATCATGTTATCTCCTTGGACCTTTTCTATGTGGGGCATTGACATGATCGAGAAGATCGAGCCTACTGCTTCAAACTGTCATTGTTTCATCTTGGTTGCAATTGACTATTTCACAAAGTGGGTCGAAGCAGCATCTTATGCCAGCGTCACCAAGCAGGTGGTCACCAAATTTCTGAAAAGAGACATCATATGCAGATACAGAGTGCCCGAAAGAATCATTACTGACAATGGTTCTAATCTTAACAACAAGATGATGGCTAAGTTGTGTCGGAACTTCAAAATACAACATCACAACTCTTATCCTTACCGGCCAAAGATGAATGGCGCGATCAAGATAGCAAACAAGAACATCAAGAAGATTATGCAGAAGATGGTGGTCATTTACAAAGATTGGCATGAGATGTTACCATTTGCTTTGCATGGGTACCGAACGTTAGTAAGAACGTCTATTAGGGCTACGCCTTTCTCACTTGTGTATGGTATGAAGGTTGACCTACCTATTGAAGTTGAGATCCCTTATTTAAGGGTAATGATGGACGTCAAGCTAGATGAGGCTGAATGGGTGCACTCCCGATATAATCAGTTGTGTTTGATTGAAGAGAAGAGGCTTGCAGATGTCTGCCATGATCAGTTGTATCAGAGACGGATGAAAAAGGCATTTGATCAGAGAGTGTGTCCTTGGGAGTACCAAGTTGGTGAACTTGTGCTCAAAATAATCCTACCTCTAAGTACATATCATAGGGGCAAATGGACCCCAAACTATGAAGGTCCATTCGTGGTTAAGAAGGTTTTCTCAGGTGGAGCCTTAATGCTTACAACCATGGATGGTGAAGATTTCTTGTCTCCTGTTAACTCAGCCACAGTTAAAAAATACTTTGCATAAAAGAGACCCGCTGGACAAAAAACAGAATAAAGAGTCCATGAAAAAAAGGATCCCGGTGAGCAATAAAGTAGAATAAAAAGGCTCGGGAAAAAGTTAGGGATGTAAAAAAAAGTACACCCGGTGAGTTGAGAATTTGCATCGGACAGCTCAGGCAAAAAAGGGTATCCCAGTGGATTGAAAACTTGAAAGGGCGGTCCACGCAAAAAAGGGAATAAGCGAATGACTGCGATTTGAGTTATGTGTACTACATTGTCGTCTCACTCAACCTGGAAATCTCCAAAGGATAGGAATCAGTCCAATCTTCCTCTTCTGAAAGCAAGTTCAAATGGGAGTAATCTTGAAGATATATCGTTCATAGCAGAATTGAAACTCAGTGGAATGTCATTTCATATTGCCATTAGGATAGTTTCTTTTCTCAATTTATAGTTATCACCTCTTTCCAGATGGTTTCTTCTTGGTGTATCTTTTCCTATTCACAGGCTCATCAATAAAAGAATTATTCAATCAAAAAGCTTCATCCTTGTTTTTATATTTACATGTTTTGTTTGCAAAAATGTCCTGCATTTTTTATAAATGAATATAGCATTTAAACGAGGTGGCTTTACGAGTAACATTCGAAAGGGGAAAACATTTAAAATAACTTTGAATGTTGATCAACACCGGATGGTTGGTTCATACCATATAATTCCTTGGGTCATATGTGTGCAAACTTTGTTGTTTCAGGTTTAGTAGCCAGAAAGGAGAGATGTTATAAGGTGACATTCCCTAAGCAGATTCTCTTCCCCAGCGAGAGATGACTTACAACTCTTATCTCTAGTAGAAGGTTGATCCCCAATATCCCCAATAGAGTTCAGATGGAATATTCCCCAAATGAGTCAGAGTAGGGTGGTTTTCCCTAGCAAAACTTCAAGATCAGTTGAACAGTTCTCATCCCTAAGCGGAGTTATCATTTCACATTGAAGCATTCCCGGCAGGCAGATGAATGCTCATTTTTCCCACAGAGTCAGAATTGTCAAAATTCTCTCCCCAGCAAGAGTATTTGACCAAGTATCTTCCCAGCCGAGATGGAAGATCCTCATTTCCCCATAGAGTTTCGTGATTGAGATTCATTTCCATCATTGAAATATTCCCTAGAGAAGTCGCCAATTTATTTTTGGCCAGTGTGGCAAGTGTTGCAGACAATCATTCACATCTCATTCCTCAGCCAGAGTCAAGTATTGTCAGAGTATCTTGATCTCATGCCTCAGCTGAATGTCAGTCAGGACGTTCTTTTACTCAGCAGAGTTCTACATCAAAGTTTTCCCCCTGCAGAAGTAGTTTCCTATGGGACTTAACCTTTACAACATTTTAAGGCCCATATCCCTGTGGCAGGCCAGTAGTCTCCTAGTTCATTATAAAAGACATTTCTTTGATTCGTAAATCCTATGATCTTACATTCTCATATTTATGGTTATGGATCCTATGATACCATATCCTGATTACTTTATGTGTGGGTTGTAAGTCCTATGATGTTACAACACCATTTTAAGGCCCACATCCATGTGGCAGGCCAGTAATCTCCTGGTTCTTTATTAAAATATATCATTATTAAAGACCACATCTTTGTGGAAGGCCAGTAGGTATATGGTTCATTACAAAAGGAATTTCAAGGCCCACATCTCTGTGGCAGGCCAATGGTCCCCTGATTCATTATAAAGGACAAAATCCAGTTTTGATGGATTAAACCTTGATAGGCATATTTGTTTGTTAAATGGTTTACACTTTTCAATAAGAGGATTTCACAATGCATCCTGATCAGCACTGGTTTGTTTTACAGACTTAGTTTCATTAAGGCCCATATCATTGTGGCAAGTCAGTAGTCGTTGGGCTTCACTCAAAGGACATTTTCAAGGCCCACATCTCTGTGACAGGCCAGTAATCTCCTGGTTCATTATAAAAGACACTTCTTCGAGTCGTAAATCCTATGATAATATGTTCTCACGTTTGGTTTGTAAATTCTATGATGTTACAACACTATCTAGGGCCCACCTTCATCGTGGCAGGTCAGTAGTCGTCTGGCTTCACTCAAAAGACATCTATAAGGCCCACAGATTTGTGGTATGCTAGTAGTCGCCTAACTTCGTATAAAAGACATTTCTCTGTTGCTATCGTTGGTTACTGTTGACTTTATCAAATCTTTCCCTAAGCAGAGTTTTCCTTGGTCGGGTTTATATCCTTTTTCTTCTACAGCAGAGTGCAAATTTTCTGGTTGTTTTTGGTATTCAATCATAGTTCATCTCGAACGTCTAATAGTCGGTGCTCTCATCCTTTCCAGATTAACAGATGATTGAATAGGGGCAGCTGTAACACCCCAAAATTTGCCCTCTCATTTCATGTCATATAGCATAGCATATAGCATACATATCCTTTGCATCTTTGCATATAAAAATGAGGCATAACATCCATGGTTAGAAGCATAGGGCGTGTGATTAGTGATTTATCCACTTGGGATTCTTCAAAGCCAAAGATGAGAGCCAAGTTGTCTTGCAACAAGCCTACAAGGGGTTATCATATCTAGCACAAGCTCAAAATTCTCCTCAAGGCCCTATAAGGGGTTTAGTTCATCAGGAATTCATCAGTAAATTATCCTCCTACACAAGAAACCCTAATTAGGGGTTTGTCTCAATGCAAGCTATCCTCATGGCTTTGATCAATTCTTGTGATCAAAGGTTTCCATATGTTATACAAGGCCTATGGATGAAATTTGGCTCAAAGATTCATTGGGAAAGTCAGGCAATGGCTCAGTTACTTATACTTGAAGAAAGAAGTCAACTATGCCGAAGAAAAGTCAACCTAGGGTTTTCAAGGGTTCCAATCATGGTTTTAAAGCTTATGGACCTTTATTTGGTCAAGGAATAGCATGAATAATCTCAAATGTCAAGAATCAAGGGTTTTAGAAAAAGTTACTAAAATTGGAAAGTGACCAAAAATGAAAACTTTCAATTTTTGGAAATTTTTGCCCTAACTTCAACCAATTCTTTCATGATCAAGGAAGATCCAAATGAATTTTCCATGAACATCAAAGTTGTAGGACTTGTTCTCCCATTTTCAAAAAGTACAAAAACTGCTTCATAACCTTCATGGTTCAAAAGTTATGATCAAGAGAAGCTAGGGTTTCAATTATGTGATTCCATGCATTCAAGAATTACACCATTTATAAATTGGTTTATAATTCATTTTCATAACTTCCAGTCATACAAGTTAGGTTACTACATCCAAATACACTTCATGACAATCATTTTTTTCCCTTGAAGCATCCAAATTCATGCCATATTCATTAGTTATTCTCCATTATGCATTTTTTCACATTCATTCAAAACTCATGAATCAAAGCCTTTCCAACCATAAGATTGATCCAAGGGAAATCAGTGAATCAAATGGAAAGTGTTCATGCACTTCTTGTTGAGAATGCATAGCAAAACACCACATGTCCATAATTTTACATTTTTGCATTTTCAATCCCAATAACTTAATTCTGAGTCCCTCCACTCCTTAAACCCTAATGAGGCTCATAATCACATCATATATAAGCTCCTTAAGCATTTGAATCAGCCTCATGCACTATCATTCTCCAGATTCCAAATTTTTTCCTCTTGCATTCTCTCTTTCGATTTTCCTTGCTCTTGAGGTTTCTTTCCATTCCTCTTCCATATTTGTGATCTACACACATCAAGGAGTAAGAATCATCCATTGTTTGAAGCATTTGCAGTTGATTTCACCATAACTGAAGTTGGAGGTAGTTGTTTTGAATCTTCAAATCCAGTCCAATCTAAGCCTCTATTTGCATTTATTTTTCCAATAGAGCTCAAGAGGAGTTGATTTGCACCTTCTCAGTGGTTTTCTTTGTGTTTTTGACCTACTTCCATCTCAGGTAAGCTTCTAAATTCATCATCATCATTTGAGTTTTGATTGTGTGCATTGTGTGTATGAAGTGTCACTGAGCCTGCTGATCTATTTTTTATTGATTTTGGACATAAATTGACGAAGTTATGTGGATCTAAAAGTTTTTGATATGTTTTTCTTTCCTTCGATTTACATTACATGTTTGTTGTTTGATGATTTGAGTCACATATTTGAGATCCTTGTGGAATTCTGGTTCGAATGGTGGTATAGTTTGTGGTTTCTGGAAATTTCATGGAGAACCTCAGTTGGCCTTCACCGGAGCCCTAGCTCCGGCGTTTGGGTTGAATTTTCAGGCGAGGTAGTTTTGTGGAGAAGATGTAATCTGGAGCGTCCGTTCCTTTGATCTAGTGTGTGTGTGTGTGTGTGACAACACGTTAATGATGGATGATGTAAGGCACGTGCGTGGAGTTTTATATTTTTAATTCTGATGATTTGAATGTTTGCATACTCATGTGTGCTAGTGTGTACATCATATCTTAGTTTTTCATTGTGATTACTTTTGTTTTGATTGATTGACTCATTGTGTGCATTGGATGAAAATACTTTATGGTGACTCTTATGGACCTTTAGATTATTTTTCTTTTTCATTTGACTCAATCATGCACATTGATTCTGATGACTTTTTGGAGTGTTTGACTACGTATCAACCTCATGATCAATCCAATGGAAATGAGAGAGTCAACAAGGTTGACTCCGAGACATAGTGATGGTGCCTTTTGGCTTTCTTGCTTCTAGAACCCCATTGTTTGGGTCTATTTCCTTTTATTACGCATATGGATCGCTTTCTTCACCCATGGCCATTTTATTTCAATTTTATTTTCTTATTTTATTTAGCTTCCATTTTTAATTTTAAAAAAAAAGTTTTATGCTTTTAAAAATTTTAAAAAAATTCACCAATGAACCTTAGGATTTTATAAAGTTTTTCAAATTTTATTTTCTATTTTTATTTTATTTTAGCTTTCTGAATTAATTTTCACTTTATATTCTTTTGAATTTTCTTCTTCCATGTGTACCTTGATTTTTTGATTTTCTATCTTGATCTCCATGAATGCTATAAATCTGATTCTTTTTGTATTGTGTTAAAAACATGTTGAGGTACCTTAGAAATTTTTGTGCTAATTTTTAGGTCTTGTTTGCTTGATTGTGGAGGTTTAGCTTGAAGCTTAAGTTTGTGAAACCCTAGTTTGTTTTACTTGATTGTTTAAGGGACATAAGATCTGAATTTTTGCTTGAGAATCTTGCTTGATGTTTGCCCATGGTTGAGGTCCTTTGGGACTTAATTGCATAATTGTTTAGGCATGTTTGATAATTCTTTGATGCTTGAACCTTACTTGCCTATTTTTGTGAAAGTTTTGATCATGACTTGCTTACTTGCATTAGGAGGCACTTGTTCCATCATATTAGGATCTGACTTTGCATATTGACATCATCTTAGGCATGCATAGGACTTGTATGAAGCATGTGCTTGCTTGTTGCTTGCATTGATGAATGTTCTCCAAGTATGAACCCTAAGTGACTTAATTTCTCCTCATCTCTTCTTCTAACTCCATTATGTGCCATCCATGTTCAAATGTGACTATTTTTGCACCTCATATGCCTCTTGACATGTTGATACACCTCTTACTTTGGTTCATACTCATCTCACATCATACTTGTATGCTTGTCTCATCTTATTAAGTGACATTGTTTCATGAATACATACTTGCATCTTCATCTCACTTCATCATGATTCCATCTCATATGCTCACATACCATAAATCATGACTTGCATGACATTTCATTGATATAATGTGACATTATTGAAGATGTTTAGCTTCTGAATTTGACCTAAGTTGTTGCATTTTGACTTGTTTGCCTTACTTGATCATTTCTTTCCATCTCACTCCTTCTTTGGTGCATTGTTGGATGTTTGTGAGACTTACATTACTTATTTTTGCTTGAGTTTGCACGACTAATCTTAGGGATCTTATAGGAATCATAGGTTATGAATTGTGTGAGGTTTAGGACTTAAAACTTTGTTCTTTCATGTCTTGTGATTGTTTGGTTTTTATTTTCCTTTATGTGAGTATTTCTAACTTTACAGGGGCTTTGGTAAGTTTGAGAGATGTGGATGTTGCTTCCATATCTCAGCTTCTTCTTTCATCTCTTTAAGTTTTCATACTTATCTTCTCTTAAGAAGTAATTTGAATTCTTTGCTCCTTTCTTCTTCCTTTTTTGTTTTCTTCTTCTTCATTAGGATAGAACTCAAACCACACTAACCTAGGAATCCCATGCATGATAACTCTTAGGATTATTAGTCCCCCATTAGAATTGTTACCTTTGGTTCTCTTTTGTTCTCTCTCTCATCTCAAAACAAAAAGAAAACAACACTTAATAAAGTTTGAAGTGACTTTGTGTGTATGGACTTATTCCATGGGGCATTTGTATTCATCCCATCTTGGGATAATGAAAACTTGTCTAGCATGATGTACAAGTCTAATCATAAGGTTGCATTCACAAATGAAATCTAAAAAATCACTTCTTCACTCCAAAAGGCAAAACACTTAATAAATAAAATAGGCTAGTGTGTTTGAGCCTCAATCCTTGGAACTAAGTTTGGGGATCTTCTCCATACTTAGGTGTGCTTCTTCTTCATTCCATCTTGGAGTGAAGTAAGAAGTACACACTCCATTGAATGAGACTTGAGTACACTCCCCTGCGCAAACCTCAAAAAATGCTTCTAAAAAAAATTGATCAAACAATAATCGTCCTTCCTTAGGAGTTCTTCTCTCATTTCACTCACTCTCAACGTAAGAACTTGCTCCTACTTGTCTTTTTGAAAGACCGTAATGCACTCGTGCCAGACGAGCCTACAACATCTGAGCATTGACATAAGTAGTTCAAGCTTTAAAATACACAAACAACTTTCCTCCCTAGTTAGGGGAACTACGTCGTCTCTGACCCTCATTTCCCGATGAGGTACGTAGGCAGTGGGATAGGGCCCATTCGAGCACTCTTTTATTTCCATACATTTTCCCCCTTTATCTTTTCTTTACCTTTTCTAGGTCTAGTTTCTTTCTCAGCAGCTTTATTTCTTACCCCTTTGAAACAGTTTCTTTCAAGCGTGGATCCCGTCGGCTATGGTGGACGATCTGGGGTGCTAATACCTTTCCAGGTTGTAACCGACTCCCGAACCCATTTTCTTTGGTTTGCAGGACCTTTGTCCTTTCTTTTCTTTCCTTTGGTTTGTGCAACATTACCTTTCCCACTCCTTCTGGATAAAAAGGCCTGGCTGACGACTCTACCTTCTCCGCACCACTTTCACGTTTGTACCAGGATGGAAATCCAGGGAGAGATATAAGGGAAAAGATATCTTAAACTCACCCCACTTTGCATACTGTTATTTAACAGATTCCCACATGGTTTTGGGTTCTTCTTTAGCTTATTTCAACTCTTGTATTAGTGCAAAATTTGTTCTTTTTTATATTAATGGGGGTTTTCTATGATATGGATCTTCTTATGAGATGAGTGTTGATTGATAGGGTAATGTTGATGTTTTTGTGTTTCTCTGTCATCATGATTTTCTGATGTTTTTCTTAGGTTTAGAAACCTAATTGTTGTTTTTTGTTTGGTGTGCTCGCAAAGATATTAAGACCTTTTTCCTATGTACCCCCAAAAAGAGGATTGAGGGATCAGACCATCGTAGTTCCTCCTAAAAGGCTAGAGCTAGGAGGAAAGGGTTGACTTGTATCTTGGTTAAAGCAGAGGATGTTGATGCTCAAATGTTTGTATTTGTGTCTTGATCAAAGCCCAAGATTGAAGCTGAAAAGTCTGCTTATTTCCTTATCAAAGCCCAGGATTGAAGCGAAAAAACAGTTGTTTGTAACTGGTTGGATGATTGGTTGCTAAATTGTATGACTCAAGGCATAAATTGAATGGTATCTTGATTTTTATAGCTCAAGAAAGGATGAATGGGTACCCCTGAATTGCATAGCTCATGGAGGACTGGATGTTCTATCTTGATTTTCATAGCTCAAGAAAGGTTGGATGTTTAGCTTAGTTAGAGTCCCAGATTAGGACTGTACTGTGGGAAATTAGCTTAGTTAAAGTCCAAGGCTATGACTGTTAGGAATGAGCTTAGTTAAAGTCCAAGACTATGATTGTAATGAAAGAATTAACTTAGTTAAAGTCCAAGGCTATGACTGTTGTTAGCTTAGTTAAAGTCCAAGACTATGATTGATTTTGAGTGACTATATAGTGTTTGACTGTATGTTCCTTGATTGAAGCCCAATGTTGAAGCTAAAAGGTGCCCAGTAGAGAGAATTTGTCATCTCTAAAGAGGGGAGATTTTTTTTATATGTTCCTTGATTGAAGCCCAAGGTTGAAGCTTATTTTTGAGAGACTGAATCTTGATTATTTTTAATCTTATATGAAGCCTAAGATGGGAGGCTGAAAAGTTGTTGGTAGTCTGACTCTGTAATAAGAGTGTTATGTCTGTTGGTTTGATAAATGTTTTGAAGGTCATCAGACATTCCTTTGTCTAAGGAGATTCAATTGTACAAAGCCCAAGAGGAAGCTAGCTTGATCATCCATCGGGGAGAGGGAGACTACTGTATTTGTTTTGATTCTAAGTTTTGTTCCTATGATTTTAGGAAGCTTGAGAGGGTCCTTATGTTTAAGCCTAAAAGGAGGCTAGGTTACCTTTATGAGGCTCATGGATCCTTGGATAAAGCCCAAGAGGAGGCTGGGGAAGGTTAACATCTAAGCCTGAGATAAGGCACCTTTAGGAGGCCTAGTGTCCTTGAATGAAGCCCAAGAGGAGGCTATGTTTTTCCCTAGTTTTTGTTTAAGTTATTCAGAGGTTAGGTCTAGTGACAGTAACCCAATTGCTTAAATTCTAGCATATATGAAAATATAAACAGTAAAGATGCATGCAAACAGATAAAAGGTGTTAGTGAATGTGTTGAACATCTTTTAAAATGTTTTTGCTATGGTTTGATTATTCTTAAGTTGTTTTATTAAGAATGAAGTTGCGTGTTACACTGGGAAGCAGAGGCCCGAAATCCCGAGGGAGAAAGATTACATATGTGTTTTAACATTGCATTCTCTTTGTCATTAAGAATTTTATTATTATCTTCGCTTTAGTATAAGGTGAAGAAAGATAATTTTGACAAATTGCTCTATTCAAAGCTAGCACAATAGCTTAAGAAAACAACGAGAAGTTAGAAATAGAAAAGATGGCTTAAAAGACAATAATAGGGCTTAAACATAAGAATGCCTATGGAATGTGTTCTGTTGATTAATTATCTGATGATTTCATACACATAGTATGACTTGAGTGCTGAAAAGCTGCCTATAGCCTATAAAGCAGTTCACCAGAGTGAAGCTTAGTCTAGTTGCTGGTGTATTAGATCTTTAGTCATAAATGTGAAAAAAGAAAAGGGGATTATATTTTAAAACAAATGCTTATGAATCTCTGTTTAGGAGATTAAAAACTGTTTAAGAAATAGTCGGTGGGTTCGGGACTTAAAAGGAAGCCTGACAGAGTTTTAAAACAGACCGGAGAAAGTTTAAAACAGGAAGAATGAGTCCTCAACACAAAGGATTCCTCATGACACATTTTGATAATTCATTTTAGAAAATAAATGGTTATGTGTAAAGATATTCACAGAGAAAGATTCACAGATGAAAACTTAATGCGATGATAAAGGCGATCGCGTCGAGTTTTTGAAAGTGGATCAAATGAACCCTAATGGTTCATTTTTCAAAAAGATATGGGTCTTACACTCTAATAGAGGCCCAAGAGGTGACAAAAGTCAAATTGAGGGTATGGAAGTCAAAACCCTAATTTTGAAATATTTTGAATATTTATTTGAATTAAAATATTAAAATAATTGATAAATTTCAAACACTAATGAAAAACAAGTTGAAACCTTGGATCAATGTTTGAAAATTATATTTTATTCATGAGACAACTTGAATATCTTTTATATTTGAAAAATCAAGTGAAAGAACTGAATTTAAAAATGTTTAGAAACAAATAAAATTAATTCTTTAAGAATATAATAAATATTATATATATATATATATATATATATATATATATATATATTTGAGATTTTTTCATGGAATAAAATATTTAAACGTTTTTGAGAATTAATGAAAAAAGAATCATTCAAATATTCAAAAGAATCAGAAAGTTGTTGATTTTTTGAATCAATTAACAAAATAATAAAAAATTTGAAAATTTGAAAAAGGGCGCCAAGAACATGCCCAGAACACGCGCCATGGTTGTCTTGCCCAGAATTTGAAAAATGGATCGTATCTCATGGAATAGGCATCCATTTGAGATGATTTAAACATTAAAATCACTCGTTTTGATCCCACGAACCTAACGGTGCCAATTAATTTCATTTATTTTGTGTGTGGAGTGAGAAATCATTGATGAACACTAAAGAACCCTAATTTGTCCCGAGCCTCGTGGTTAAAAGATAATGCAAGGAAATATGCATGGATTATGATTTGGACTTGTTTGAGGCTTACTTGAACTTGGAGCTGCAGCTGGAGTTGTGATTTCGAGCTGGATGTGTTACAGAGATGTTGTGATGATCTGGAAAGCTTCCCTACACCATATGGAGTGTGTTTGAACACTTGGACTTGATTGAAAATGGCTGGATCAAGTTATGGCCTTCAAGTTGTAGAAACAAGACCTTTTGAGGTTTTGAAGTGTGATTCTGGGTTGGAGGTGTTTCAGAGGTGATCTAAGTTTTTGAACACCTCATAAACATCATATGTCATATGTGTGAGCAATTGGTTTGAGCTTGTGCTAGCTCAAACTCCAAAACCAGAAGTGATTGCTCAAAATATTTAGTTTTAAGTCTTTGAGAGCAATGAAGAAAAACTTAGTGATCAGAGGCTTTGGTGTAATTTTTTTGATGGAATGGAGTCTCTAGGCAAACATGTTGAACAAACTTGGCCTCCATGATCTGAAGTGATGAGGTCACAATGGTGAGTCATGGTTTATGAAAAATATCTATTACTAGTGAAATGATGATTTTGTGAAATATCTCATCTATGCAACCAAAAAAATTCACATTCCTCAGAAGTTTGATGCTTGAATCGTGTCCACTTATTGTTTATTGAACAAGAGATCCAAGAATATGCCTTATGGAAGCTTTGTGGCCCTTGGATAAAAATGCATAATGTTGAATTCTATGAATGTCATTTTGGTGAATTACATGGTGCAATCATGAATTTGCAGGTTTGATCAGGATTGTAACCAATTTTTAGATTCTTAAATCCACTTGACAATGTACTTTGACTCAAAAAATCAAATTTCACAAGTTTGTGAAAAATCTGTTTTTACAAAACAATGTTGGATGGTCACTTTGATTCACGATTTCTTCATGTACAAGTAAGATCTTTTCATGCCAATTGGTTCTTTGAATTATTGGTAACATTTGAAACAACATTGGTGTTTAGAAAAGGATCTGAATCAGCTTGGAACTTGGTGTAAAATCCCTCCAAGTTTTGATGTTTTGCTGATTTTACACTTAGGTAGATTTTTTCTAAGTGTTGAAAATTAGTATTTTTCTTGATTTTGATCCATCTTCAACTTGAAATCCATAAGGAATTGGAGTTTCTCCTTGTTGAATCATTTGTAGTTTGTTGCAAGATCTTTCATTTGAGCTTTGGTTCACCAAAATCAAATGCTTGGATCACAATTTATGATGCTTGGAAGTATAGGGTACTTGAACACTTTTTTTCTATAACTTAGAAAATTTTCTAAGTTTCAAAGGTTGCCCCTTTTACAAGTTATCTTCAAATTTCTGATTTTTTATTATCAAAACATTAATATACCATATATTCTTGAAATATAGGTCTCGTGGGTCATTTTGGGTGAAAAAGTCAAACTTTGACTTTTTGGTCCAGATGGAAATTACACTAGATACCCTTGGATTTCTGATTTTTCAACTGAACATCCTCTGAGGTATTTTTAACTTATGAATGGACTTCTATATATGAGATATTTAAATAATTCCCTATTGTACATGCTCTTGTCTAGATGAAAATCTAGACTTTTGGTCCCCCGATTAGTCAAAAATCCCTAATCTGGGCATTGTGAAACCCTAACCTTGCAGTCTTTGATCTCTGCACCTTTTGTACTTGTAAATGGCTTGTCATGGTCATGTCAACATTCTTGATGATATATGGAGGACTTGGATCCTTTTTCCCATGAAAAATTTCATCTAGAGGGCTCACATGACTGAAACCCCAATTGGTGATTGTGATGGCTCGGGGCCCAGATCACTGCAACTTTTGTATAGTTCTTAAAAGATTTTCCATCACTTGAGATTCCGTAATCATTTTATAGGTGACTAAAATGTTGAAAATCTTATGTATTAATGATTGGTACTTTTACTGAATCCTCTGAGGGACTCAGGAATCCTAATTCATTGGTGGGATATTGTTCAAACAAGTCTGGCACAATCCTTTGGCCAGTGGATTTCTTCTGATGATGTACATATTTTAGGGTCAAAATTTAGGGTATGATAGAACCAAGCCAATTTAACCTCAAAATTGCCGACAGGATGAACGACTTGGCATCTTAGGATCAAAATTTCGGGTATTCTAAGGTATTTAATCCTCTTGTACCTCGAATCTCCCAATGCTTTTACCATTCACATATTAGGGTCCAAGAAGATTAAATAGGGGCATCTGTCATACCCTAAATTTTGACCCTAAGATATATACCTCATCAGAAGGAAATCCATTGACCTAAGGACTCTGGTAGTCTGGTCTAAACATTATCCCCATAATGAATCAAGATTCCTGAGTCCCTCAGAGGATTCAGGAAAAGGAAAAATCATTGATACCTAATATTTTCAACCTTTCAATCATTCTAAAAGGATCATGGAATCTCAAATAATAAATAATCATTCAAATACTGTACATAAATTTCAGTGATCTGGGCCATGAGTCATCAATATCACCGATTAGGGTTTCGGTCAACTGAGCCCTCCAGATGAAACTTTTCATGGAAAAAGGAGCCACGGCCTCAACATTTCATCAATAAAGGTTGACATGATTTTGACAAGCCATCTACAAGTTCAAAAGATGCAGTGATCATCAATCACAAGACTAGGGTTTCATAGTACCCAAATCAGGGTTTCTAACTTATCGGGGAACCCAAAGTTAAAAATTTCATCAGAACATGAGTCAATACCATATGTGTAAACACCCCAAATTTGCCCTCTATTTTTTATCACACCTTGGCCTGTGATCCTTCATATTGCATTGCATAAGCATACCATCTCACACTGCATAGTTATTTCACTGCATAAGTTGCATAACTAGGGTTTGTGATCAGGTGAACCCAAGAAGTGATTTGAGCAATCTCAGAGGCCTTGAAGCATGCCAGGAGGGCCCTTGAGTTTTCTATGGTTATTTTATACCCCCAAGGTTTCTTTGAAGTCAAGAAATCTCAAGGGATTGCAGAGCTATCCAGGCAAGCTTGAAGGTCTTGCACAAATGACTTGAAAATTAGGGTTTTGGGTTTAAGGCCCTTACACCCAAAAATTTTGGTCATTCTTGATTCCATTGGTATTTATATGTTATAAGGAGAATGTGTATAAAATTTGAAACAAAAATTCATTGTGGAAGTCATCTGATCAAATGGTAACTTATTATGCAAGAAAAGTCAGAATCATGGCATCTGAGGCCTCCATCAAGGGTATCAAAGGGTCATCTTCATCAATTTGAGGTCCTATGATCTTTATTTGATCTTGGGAATGGTTATAAGTTCACAATATTGTAGAATTTTGAGCCATTTACAAAATTGCTATTTTTGGACATGACTTGTAACGAAAACTTTCCATTTTGGGAAAGATTTTCAACCTCCTCTTTCTTGATCAAAAAGGTTTCAAATGATTTTTCTTCAAACATGAAAGTTGTTGATTGGATCTTCCCATTTTCAAAAAGTACAAGAACTCCTCTTGATTCATCCTAGAACTCAAGTTATGATGGATCAAAGATGGCAAAAATCACATAATTTTCAAATTCATGCCAAAGAGGGAAATGTGCAATTTTTATTTCCAATCCTTCTCATGACCTCTAATGCACTTCTACACATCATAGAAACATAATGCAACTTGTTTAGACCAGAATTGTGCCAAGAACCAATGATTTCCATGACTTACATCTCAAGAATTCTCAAAGTTGTGAAAATGCAAAACACATACAATCTCATGATCCAAATGTTACAGCTCATCATAAATGATCCAAGGGTGCTCCATCAAGTTAGCTGATGCAGAAACACCCTTCAAAACAACTTTGTCCCAACCCATGCCTCTAGTACACAAATTTTGACTTTTTTTGCATTTCAAGCAATATCAATCCCACAGTGCCACAACAACTCTTCTGACCAATAACATTGTTTATAGAAACCCTAAGAAGCATAAAACACAGAACATGAAGCCTTGAAACATACCACAAGCTCAAATTGCAAAAATCCTCTCAAAACTTCATTTCTTCGAAACTCATTGCACAACCATCAAAAATCACATTTCTTTCACCATTCAACTCCTTATCACTCAAGGAACAAAACCCACCCATCACCATGACCTGAAACAGCCTTAAACACAAACACGATTTCTGTCATATTAGAATTGTATCTCACAAACTAGCCAAAATAAACTTCATCCAAGCATCTCAATAGCTTCAGGAGGTCCAAAGGAGTTGGTTTGAACAAAGTGAAGGCCTTGAAAGCTCCAGTTTGAAAAACTCCAGCTCAGGTATCCCTCAAGAACAATTTTTCCAGAACCTTAATTTCTTGTTAAAAAGTGAATCTACATGTTATGCTGGTCATGTTGATGTGTTTAAAACTGAAAATGAGTGAAAAATAAGCATGTTATGATGTTCTGAAAGTTTGAGCTAAAAAATGTTTGGTTTCAATTCAGCTTGTTCATGCAATATAAATGGTTTTTGTTTGTGAATTCGTGTTCTATGATGCTTGGGGTTTGATTCTGGGTAGGTTTGATGCGTTTTAGTGGCCTGTAGAAGAAGATAGGGTTTGGGGTTGGCCGGAGAAGATGAACGAAGCACTGTGTCGGTCATCTGAGAGTAATTAGGGTTAGGGTGCCCAGATTGAACCACAACCATTAGATCCTGATTAGGTTAGTGCACGAACGGCCCAGATCATGTCATTAACCCTAATTTATAATTAATTATGTTAATCCTAATTAATTAAATCAGAGTGAATATTGGTCATTGGATCACGCACGTAATGGAAGTTTAAATCTAGACCCTTGGATCCTCATACCTCAAGTCACACTGACTTCCCTTCACAGCCCTTGATCTCATCAACTTTGCATCCTGGCCACTCATTGTGATTACTTTGCATTTTTATTTTATTTTTTTTTCCATTTTATTTTCGTTTATTTATTTAAAATACGAAGCAGAATACGAAGCTTGTATCATGGGCCTTGAAGAAGCCATTGACCTCAGGATCAAAACCTTGAATGTATTCGGACATTCAGCTTTGGTGATCAACCAAACTAATGGCAAGTGGTATACTCATCAAGAGCATCTGGTTCCCTACCGTGACTATACGAGGAGATTGTTGACTTTCTTCACAACAATCAAGCTTGAATACATCCCTCGAGATGAGAATCAGTTTGCAGACACCTTGGCCACTTTTTCATCTATGATCAAAGTACAGACTGCTAACTATGTACCTCGGATTTTAGTATTCAGACTAGACCGACCGGCGTATGTATTCTCTGTGGACACTGCCATTGATAACAAACCTTAGTTCCACGACATCAAATACTTCTTGGAGACTCAGAAATACCCACCTGGGGCACCGTCTAATGATAAGAAGACATTGAGAAGGCTAGCCGGCATTTTCTTCCTCAATACTGATGGATCCTTGTATAAGCGGAACTTCGACATGGTCTTGCTCAGATGTGTTGACAAGAAGGAGGCAGACCTACTAATGCACAAAGTACATGAGGGTTCTTTCTGTCCCATGCCGAAGGACATGCATTGGCAAAGAAATTGTTGAGATCAGGTTACTATTGGATCACAATGGATGCAGAATGTTGTGCCTATGCCAGAAAATGCCATAAATTCCAGATCTACGCAGACAAAGTGCATGTGCATCCAAGTCCTTTGAATGTATTGTCTTCACCCTAGGCCTTCGCCATGTGGGGTATTGATATGATTGGAAAGATCGAGCCAACTACTTCAAATGGCCACAGATTCATCCTGGTAGCCATTGATTACTTCACCAAATGGGTTGAAGCAGCTTCGTATGCAAATGTCACCAAGCAAGTGGTAGCCCGATTTCTGAAAAGGGATATCATTTTTCGATATGGAGTTCCCGAGCAAATCATTACTGATAATGGTTCAAACCTTAACAACAAAATGATGACAAAGCTATGCCGGGATTTCAAGATCCAACATCACAACTCTTCTCCTTACAGGCCAAAGATGAATGGCTCTGTTGAGGCGGCTAACAAGAACATTAAGAAGATTGTGAAAAAGATGGTAGTCACATACAAAGACTGGCATGAAATGTTACCATTTGCCTTGCATGGGTACCAAACTTCCATCAGAACATTTACTAGGTCAACACCTTATCAGCTTGTGTATGGTATGGAAGCAATCCTACCTGTTGAAGTTGAATTACCCTCTTTGCGGGTAATGATGGATGTAAAACTGGATGAAGTAGAATGGATCCGATCTCGTTATAACCAACTGAGCCTGATTGAAGAAAAAAGATTAACAGCTATCTGTCATGGTCAGTTATATCAGAAATGGATGAAGAAAGCCTTCGATCAAAAAGTGAGACCTCGGGAATATCAAGTGGGAGAGCTTGTACTAAAAAGAATATGTCCTCCTCATACAGACCACATGGGCAAGTGGACGCCAAACTATGAAGGTCCCTACGTGATAACTAAAGTCTTCTCAGGCGGAGCACTGACGCTTGAAACCATGGATGGTGAAGACTTCCCATCTTCTGTGAATTCAGATGCAGTTAAAAAATACTTCGCATAAATGACCCGCTGGACATAAAAACTGAATGTAAGTCCAGGCAAAAATAGGGCATCCCGGCAAGTCAAAAATAGAATAAAAGACTCGGGAAAAAATAAGGGGAAAATTGAAAAATATGTACACCCGCTGAGTTGAAAAGCCACATCGGACAGCTCAGGCAAAAAAAGGGTATCCCGGTGGATTGAAAACCCGAAAGGGCGATCCACACAAAATTAGGGAATAAGCCAACAACTGCATTCTGAATTCGTCTGTATCACTCACATAACATGGCAAGCTTCAAAAGGACAAAGCGTGAGTCAAAATCAACTTTCTTCAGAAAACAAGATAAGAAGAGCGTTTAGGTCATACAGGTCATAGCAAAGGAAGCTCATTGGAGCGTTAACTTCAATATTTCCGAATAAGACTTTTATTTTCTCAATTTTGCAGCAATCTCCTCATTTCAGGGATTAGCTTCCTCACTGTACTCGCCTATTCAGGGCACACAAATCAATAAAGTCAAATATTCATTCACACTTTGTTTTGTACCTTTTTGTTTTGTTTGCAAAAAGTCCAAAGTTCGTAATACAACATTTGCATGAACACATATAAGCCATTTTCAATAAATGCTTGCAGGAAATATGTTCTCTTAGGCGAATTTAACTCTATGACGGAATCCGGTTGAGGTTACCTCAGGGCACTTGTATGTTTCCTTTGTTTGACAGGTTGCAGGTACTCAAGGCGGACAACCTTTCACAGCATGGGGCATATCAGGCACTATATCCCCAGCCAAGCCGACAGTTACATCATCAAAAGGACTAGTTAACGAAAGTATTACCCACAGAGCTTTTATCCCCTCAGTGTATCCCTCAAAAAGCTGATCCTCCGACAGGTTACTTCCCAGAAGTTCTCTCCTCCCCAAGTAGGATCTCCAAAGCAATGCCTAAATCACTTTTCCCCAACGAGTTGCCAGATCTTCTCATCCCCAGCATTGGATCCCCACAGAGTTCTTCCCCCAGAGTTCTCCAGAAAGATCGTGCAATGATCCTTTCTCCCCACAGATCGCCTAGTGATCCGTTCTCCCAACAGATTTCGGATCTCGAATCCCGTTTCTCTCATTTGCATAACCATAGAATTCACATCATTCCTCCCCAAACAGAGCGTAGTATTCCGCCTAATACGGAACATTACGGCAAAAATCAAACATTTGCATGATCATAAGCCAGGTTCGGGCCAGTCACCTGCAAATACCAAAATTACTCCTCCAGCAATATGCAAAAACTTATCCCCTGCAGATAAAAGCCAAAATGTCCTTTTGCACTCTCAATACAAATACTTGTGCATACTCATACACAATCCTTTTGGTACTTGTCTTTATCTTACTTATACATAATTCTTTGATACTCGTTTGTATCTTACGCATCTCCCCAGCAGATCAACACTCGTTCTTGTTCCTTGTTCAAATAGTTGATACTCGTTCGTATCATCATTCCTTAAACACACGTCGTTGTTTGTTTCTATCGATACACGTCCGTATCGTGGTCCTAAGGATACTCGTCCGTATCTTTAATCTATACACACTATCGAAACACTTATACCATTTTATATTTAGGGCTTAAACACTCGTCCGTGTTTATCTATCCCCAGAAGTCGCCAACAAAATAACTTTCTATCCGACATTCGTCCTATGTCGCGATAATCCTCAGCAGACGTACCCTGCTAGGTGATCGTCCTTCACCTTTTGATGATCGTACCTCATCATTCATCCGATGGCCGTCCTCATCGTCGATATTTTTATCTGGCATTCGTCCTATGTCGAGATAATCCCCAATAGAGCAGTCGTCCCCTGCTAGGTGATCGTCCTTCACCTTTTGATGATTGTACCTCATCATTCATCCGATGGCCGTCCCCATCGTCGATCGTTTTATCCGGCATTCGTCCTATGTCGAGATAATCCCAAACATAGCAGCCGTCCCCTGCTAGGTGATTTTCCTTTACCTCTTGATGACCGTCCCTCATCATTTTATCCGATGGTCGTCCCCATCGTTGATCTTTATATCCGACATTTGTCATATGTCGTGATATTTTTAGAGCAGCCGTCCCCTGCTAGGTGATCGTCATTCACCTCTTGATGATCGTCCCTCATCATTTATTTTGATGACCGTCTCTCATCATTTATTTTGATGACCGTCCCTCATCATTTATTTTGATGACCCTCCCTCATCATGTTATACGATGGTTGTCCCTATCGTTGATCTCTTTATCCGACATTCATCATATGTCGTGATCTTTTCAACAGTCGTCCCCTGCTCGGTGATCGTCCTTCACCTTTTCGATGACCGTCCCTCATCATTATTTCATTTATCCTTTACCCGATGGGCGTCCCCGTCGTGGTTTTCTTCTTTATCTTGATTATCGTCCTTCATCACTTTACCCAATGGCCGCCCCCGTCGTGGATTCTTTATTCCCCAGCATGATTGGTCGTCCCTGTCAATGTGTTTCTCACCGTTTTTATCCCTAGCAGTCGTCCTCTGCTCGATGGTCGTCCCCCATTGCTATCATTTGATATACATTCTATATTTTCTATTACAATTTATATCCCTTTTCTTCTTATAATAAAGAGTGCAAATTTTGGACTGTCTTGGTATTCAACCACAAGTTATCTTGTTTGTCTGTTAAGCTAGGCGCTTACATCCTACACAACTAACTCATGCTTGAATAGGGGAAGCTGTAAACACCCCAAATTTTCCCTCTCTTTTTTCTCACACATTGGCTTGTGATCCTTCATATTGCATTGCATAAACATACCATCTCACATTGCATAGTTATTTCACTGCATAAGTTGCATAACTAGGGTTTGTGATCAGGTGAACCCAAGAAGTGATTTGAGCAATCTCAGAGGCCTTGAAGCATGTCAGGAGGTAACTTGAGTGTTCTATGGTTGTTTATACCCCCAAGGTTTCTTTGAAGTCAAGAAATCTCAAGGGATTGCATAGCTATCCAGGCAAGCTTGAAGTTCCTGCACAGATGACTTGAAAATTAGGGTTTTGGGTTTGAAGCCCTTACAGCCAAAAAGTTTGGTCATTCTTGATTCCATTGGTCTTTATATGTTATAAGGAACATGTGTATCAAATTTGAAGCAAAAATTCATTGTGGAAGTCATCTGATCAAATGGTAACTTGTTGTGCAAGAAAAGTCAGAATCAGTGCATCTGAGGCCTCCATCAAGGGTACCAAAGGTTCATCTTCATCAATTTGAGGTCCTATGATCTTTATTTGATCTTGGGAATGGTTATAAGTTCACAAGATTGGAGAATTTTGAGCCATTTACAAAATTGTTATTTTTGGACATGACTTGTAATGAAAACTTTCCATTTTAGGAAAGATTTTCAACATCCTCTTTCTTGATCAAAAAGGTTTCAAATGATTTTTCTTCAAACATGAAAGTTGTAGATTGGATCTTCCCATTTTCAAAAATTACAAGAACTCCTCTTGATTCATCCTAGAACTCAAGTTATGATGGATCAAAGTTGGCAAAAATCACATAATTTTCAAGTTCATGCCAATGAGGGAAATGTGCAATTTTGCTTTCCAAGCCTTCTCATGACCTCTAATGCACTTCTACACATCATAGAAACATAATGCAACTTGTTTAGACCAGAATTCTGCCAAGAACCAAGGATTTCAATGACTTGCATCTCAAGAATTCTCAATGTTGTGAAAATGCATAACACATACAATCTCATGATCCAAATGATACAGCTCATCATAAATGATCCAAGGGTGCTCCATGAAGTTAGCTGATGCAGAACCACCCTTCAAAACACCTTTGTCCAAGCCCATGCCTCTAGTACACAAATTTTGACTTTTTTGCATTTCAAGCCATACCAATCCCACAGTGCCACAACAACTCTTCTGACCAATAACATTGTTTATAGAAACCCTAAGAAGCATAAAACACAGAACATGAAGCCTTGAAACATACCACAAGCTCAGATTGCAAAAATCCTCTCAAAACTTCATTTCTTCGAAACTCATTGCACATCCATCAAAAATCACATTTTCTTTCACCATTCAACTCCTTATCACTCAAGGAACAAAACCCACCCATCACCATGACCTGAAACAGCCTTAAACACAAACATGATTTCTGTCATATCAGAATTGTATCTCACAAACTAGCCAAAATAAACTTCATCCAAGCATCTCAATAGCTTCAGGAGGTCCAAAGGAGTTGGTTTGCACAAAGGGAAGGCCTTGAAATCTCCAGTTTGAAGAACTCTAGCTCTGGTATCCCTCAAGAACAATTTTTCCAGAACCTTAATTTCTTGTTAAAATGTGAATCTACATGTTATGTTGGTCATGTTGATGTATTTAAAACTGAAAATGAGTGAAAAATAAGCATGTTATGATGTTCTGAAAGTTTGACCTAAAAAATGTTTGGTTTCGATTCAGCTTGTTCATGCAATATAAATGGTTTTTGATTGTGAATTCGTGTTATATGATGTTTGGGGTATGATTCTGGGCAAGTTTGATGCGTTTTAGTGGCCTGTAGAAGAAGATAGGGTTTGGGGTTGGCCGGAGAAGATGACCGGAAAACTATTCTGGTAATCAGAGAGTAATTAGGGTTAGGGTGCCCAAATTGAACCACATCCATTAGATCCTGATTAGGTTAGCGCACGAACGGCCCAGATCATGTCATTAACCCTAATTTCTAATTAATTATGTTATTCCTAATTAATTAAATCAGAGTGAATACTGGCCTTTGGATCACGCGCGTAATGGAAGTTTAAATTTAGACCCTTGGATCCTCATACCTCAAGTCATGCTGACTTCCCTTCACAACCCTTGATCTCATCAACTTTGCATCCTGGCCACCCATTTTGATTACTTTGCATTTTTATTTTATTTTATTTTTCATTTTATTTTCCTTTATTTATTTAAAATAGCAAATCATTTTATAAAAATATAATCTTTTGCATTTCCACTTCAAATAATTTTTAAAAACCAAAAACATTTTTTTTTAATATTTGCATTAAAAATCTATTTTTAAATCATTTAATTGTATTATTTAATTAATTAATTACTTTTAATTAATTAAAAATACCTTTAGGTATTTAAAAATCACCAAAAAAAATCATGAAGCATTCTTAAATATTTAGAACAATTTACAAACACATCTTACAAATTTCTTTTAGGGTTTGATCATGTTTTGATAATTAACCATGAGTTAGGGTTTCCAAATTTCCTATTTTTCTAACCCTAACTTCAAAAATCCATTTCTGATCAACCAAGATGAGTTTGCACATGGTTCTTTTTGCATTCTTTCATACTTTGCATGTAGTATCTAGGGAATTTAACTCATATTTTTGCATTTCATTTTATGTTTGTTTGGCATTTTTTATGAAGAAGTACCCAAAACCCTAGCCTAACTTAGAAAAACCATAACTTGACTTTGGTATAGCTTCTGACCTCCATCTTTGGGGAGTGATCTTATGTATGTTTAGGGTTCATTTGGTTGCATTTTCAAATTTTTATCATGTGTTATCCTTTTGTTGTGGACATGTGCATCTCATACTTTCTTAAAACCCTAATTTGTCATGTTCATTTGCATTCATCTTTGCATACCTTCATCGTATGAACTTGTCATGACATTTCAGGCATTTGTATGTCATCTTAGATACCTTAGGACATGTATGAACATTGGTTGATCATTGTTGCATCCGTTTGGTATGTTTTTCATTCATTACTTCTTATGTGTATTCATGTGATTTCAAGCCCCTAACATGCTTTCCTTTGCATCCCATCACTTGTATGATCATGCATAAACATTGTACATGTATTTGCATCATTTCATAAAACATTTGCATTGTATTTTCACTTCTGGTCTTGATCGTTGCATCTCCATTTTCCTTATTTCCTTTTGTTTCACATCTTATGCATTCATACTAACCATTTCAGAGGATTTACGTAAGTTGTTTAGGATGTGGATTTGCCTCCACATCTAACCTCTTCTTATCTCTTCATTTGCATCTTTATTTGTCTTTGAAGTGAGTTTGACTCACTTATGATCTCTTTCATTCTCTTAGGTTACTTAACTTCTTCAGGAAGTAAGTAACTTATTCTCCTTTCTCTTCTCTGAAGATCTTTCTCTAAGCCTCACAAACCATATGAATATCCAAGCATGGTAACTTTAGGGTTCTACATAGTCTCCCCTAGTTTTTACCTTTTGAGTCTCATTGAGTCTCTGCTTCTCATCTCAATAACAAAGGTTAAACAATTAAGGTTTTAAGACTCTGGATTAGGGTTATGCATGTATCCTTATCTTAGGATGGGGTGTATAACTTTAATAGTTAGTGTTAAACTTTTAAGTTGTTTACACCTCCTAATCAAAACACCTAATAATCATTAGGACTTAAGCTTGTAACTTGGGCCTTATATTAGGGTTACATCTCTGCCCATTGGTTCATAGGGACTAACCCTAGTGTTCAATGGACAAGTCCCCCTAAGGTTTTGTCTTACAAACATAAAATCCATTTCTTAATCCCACCTTTAATTAAAATCCACTTTAATAAAGGCTTGTTATATAATGATTTTAATCCCTAACCATGGATTAAGTTGAGGAGTCTTCCTTATCTTAAGCGTTCTCATATATTATCCTTCTCTTAGGATGGTGTAATGAGTTCACTAATCCTTAATTAGAGATTAAACTCATTACTTAACACAAAACAAAAATCCAAAAAACGCTTAATAATCACAAGTAGGTTAATGATCTTAATCCAGCATCATTAGGGTAATTATGTTGAGATTCTCATCTCATACTTAAGTAGATTCGTTATCCCTAATCAGGGGTGATATAATGAGTTTACGACCCTTGATTAAGGCTTAAGCTCATTATCCTATGCAAAACACCAAAAAAAATAATAAAAAAACTGAAAACACAAAAACAAATAATAAACGTCTCCTCCGGGATTCTTTTCTCATCACATTCACTCTGAAAACGAGAATTCACTTCTCCCGTTTAATGCAAGACAGTTAGCACTCGAGCCAGACGAGTCACACACTTGAGCATAGACAAGCAAGAAGTTCACAACAAAAACACTAAGTCTCTTTGAGTCAAACTACGGTGTTCTGACTTCCTCATTGCACGAGAGGATACGTAGGCATAACTTAACAATTATCGAACAAAAGTCTATTTTTCTCCCCCCTCTCCTCCTCCCAGTTCTCTTTCCTCAGCCTCAACTTTGAGCATTCACTTTCTTCTTGCACTGACACTTTGTACATCCATTCCTCCATAGCTTTCTATACACAGTTTAGCACATACACTATCCCCTTTTAAACACACTCAAGTAATCGTGGATCCTGTCGAGTACGACGGACGATTTGGGTGCTAATACCTTCCCAGGTCGTAACCTACCCCCTTACTCAGTCTCTTTGGTTCACAACCATCTTATCCATCTCATTCTAGGTTTATGCAACATTACCTTTCCTTCAGGAAAAAGTGCCTAGCTGGCGACTCTATTCAACCTTCAACATCACCGACACCAGTTCGCATTTGCACCGGGATGAAAATCCGGGGAGCGAAAATATGGAATGGTTTAAATACCTCAAATGAAGTCCATTCATAGGTTTGAAATACCTCAGAAGATGTCCAGTCAAAAAATAAAAAACCAGGGGTATCTAGTGTAATTTCCATCTGGAACGAAAAGTCAAAGTTTGACTTTTTAACCTAAAATGATCCTCATGACCTATATTACAAGAATATATGGTCCATTGATGCATTTGATCACAAACATCAAGAATTTTGAGATAACTTGCAAAAGGGACAATCTTTGAAACTTAGAAACATTTCTAAGTTAAAAGAAAAAATGTGCAAGTACCCTACTTCCAAGCATCATATCTTATGATCTAAGTATACAAAAATTGTGGTTCTAAGATTGATTGAAATCTCTTGCTACACACTACAAATGATTCAACTACAAGAAACTCCAATTCTTCATGGATTTTAAGTTATGGTTGGATCCAAATCAAGAAAATTAAGGATTTTCCAACACTTAGAAAAATCTTTCCAAGTGTAAAATCAGTCAAACATCCAAAGATTGAGGGATTTTTGCATACACTTCAAAGCTGAATTAACTCAAGTTCCAAACATCAATGTTGTCACAAATGTTATATACAATCCAAAGAATCAATTGGCATGAGAATCCATCACTTGAATCAAGAGATATCATGGATCAAACACACCATATCACAACTGTTTTGAAAACTCAGTTTGTGATCAAACTTGCCATACGATTTCTATAAGTCACAAGATCAGATCAAGTGGCCAAGAGCATCAAAGCATTCATTACAAATCTGCAAATCAATTATCACATTCAAGAATATTCCATTCTTTCATTTATGAGAATCAACACCTATGAATTTGATCCAAGGGTCATTTTGATCCAAAAACACACATGCTAGAATCCTATGATCGTTTGCCCACTTTGCTTCATAAACAAAGATTATAAGGACTGAGGAATGTGAATTTAGCTACATATGGCTACTCTATGAAAGCATCTCATTAGGCTTTGTGTAAGAAGATATTTCACAAACAATGATCAACAATGCTAAAGCTTATCACTTTAAATCGTGGAGGCCAAGTTTTCCCAGCTTCTTCACCTGTAAATAGGGGTCCTCACTAATCATAAAAATCACACCAAAGCCTCTGAATCCCACGCTTTCTCTTTTTCACACTCAAAGACTCAAAAATTAATATTTTGAGAAACCACTATGGGTTTTAAGTTTGAGCCACAACAAGCTCAAACACATCACATATGATGTATCTGATGTGTTCAACCACTTGAACCAACCCAGAAATACCTCCAACCTAAAATCATCCTTCAAAACCTCAAAGAAACCTTGTTTCTGCAACTTGAAGGCCATAGCCGGATCCAACCATTTGAAATCAAGTCCAAGTGTTCAAACACACTCCATATTATGTAGAGAAGCTGTCTAGACCATCACAACATCTCTGTAACATCTCCAACTCAAAATTATATCTCCTTGTGCAGCTCCAAGTGCAGGTAATCCTTAAACTTAGTCATCTCTCAATTCATGCATATTTCCTCACACTATCTTTTTTCCATGTGTGCATAATCATATATCAAATGTTTCCCCTCAATTAATTTCACAAAAATAATCATCATGTAGAATTTCATGAGACTTAGGCCAAATTATGGTTCTTCAGTGTTCATCACTGATTTTTCATTCCACACTTAAAATAAATGAAACTAATTGTCACCATCATGTTCATGGGTTAAAATCACACAAGTTTGGTCTTTATTTCATTCAATTTCATTGCATATTCAGTGAGATAACTTAGATTTTGCAAAATCTCAAATTCTGGGCAAGATGAAGAACACACGTGTGTTCTTGAGTTATTCTTGGCGCCCCTTTTTCAAAATTTCAAATATTTGAATTTTGTTTTTTTTATTATTTGATCCAAAAATTAATAACTTTCTGATCCTTTTGAGTTTTTAATTGATTCTTTTTTCATTAATTCTAAAAAATGTTTAATTATTTTATTCCATTAAAAATCACAAAAAGTTATATTTTTAAATATGTTATATCTTTTTTTAACAAGTTTCTTTTTAATTGTTTTTAAACATTTTAAAAATATTCTTTCTCTTGATTTTTCAACCATAAATGAATCTCAAGATATTCTATGGATAAAATATGAATTTTCAAACATTGATCCAAGAATTTCTCTTGTTTTTCACTTATGTTTGAAATTTATCATATGTTTTAATCATTTTATTCAAAAAAAATAAATGTTTAAAATATCAAAATTAGGGTTTTGATTTTTATCACCCTCAAAATGATTTTTATCACACTAATGAGCCTCTATTAGAGTGTAAGACCCATCGATCCCTTTTTGAAAAATAAACCATTATGATTTATCTGAGCCATTTTTAAAAACCTGGCACGATCGCCTTTTTTAATGCATTGCATTTTCATATGTGAATCTCTTTTAGTGAATTTCTTTACATATAACCTTTTATTTTATAAAATGAATTGTCAAAATGTGTCATGGAGAATCATTTATGTTTAGGACTCATTTTTTCTATTTTAAACTTTCTTCGGTCTGTTTTAAAACTCTGTCAGGCTTCTATATAAGTCCTGATTCCCCCCAACTATTTTCTAAACAGTTTTCAATCTCCTAAAAATAAACTATGGGTCACTTGTTTACAAGTCCCATCTATTTTTCTTCTTCTCAAATTAAAGATCTAATACACCTGCAATAGATTGAGCTTCACAACTAGGTGAAGCTACTTTCTAGGCGGTAGGTAGCTTTTCTTTAAAAGCCATACCATGTGTATAAAATCACAAAATAATAAAATACAAAAAAAATCCATAGGCATACTTATGTATAAGCACTATTATTGGCTTTTGAGTCGTCTCTTCTCCCTCTAACTTCTCGTTGTTTTCTTAAACTATTGTTTGCTTGTTAGATTAGGGTTTCTGTTTAATAATATCTTTCTTTATCTCATACTAAAGCAAAGGTAATAAAACCCTTCTTAATCATCAAAGAGGATACAACATAAAACATATATGTAATCTCTCTCCCTCGGAATTTTAGGCCTCTGCTTCCCAGTGTAACTCCCAACTTCATTCTTAAAAAAAACATTTAAGAATATTCAAACCATAGCAATGACATACTAAAAAATGTTCAAACACATTCACTGACACATTTATTTGTCTGCATGCATCTTATCAGTATATATTTGCATCTTTGCTAGAATCTCTAAGTAGTTAGGTTATCTTCATCCAAACAAATACACCGTTCAAAACACTTAGGATCTTTCTTTATAACTTACTAGGGGTTTACAGAGATAAGAAGTTTCCCGGTGAAATGCTTCTTTGTAAACCATCCCCAACCTCCTTTTGTGCTTTGTTCAAGAATCAATGGGCCTCTTAAAGGTAACTTATCCTCTTCTTGGGCTTAAACACAAGAACCCTCAAAGGCTTCCTAAAACCATAGGAACAAATTCTTTAGAATCAAACACATACAATAGTCTCCCTCTCCCTATTGGATGACCAAGATAAGCTCCTCTTGGGCTTTGTATAATTGAACATCTCAAACAAAGGAATGTCTGATGACCTCAAATCTTTTATCAAACAAACAGACAAAACACTCTTCATATAGAGCTAGTATCCCATCAAAAGTCACCCTACCATCCTGGGCTTCATACAGGATACAAATAAATCGGAGTCAGTCTCTCACAAATAAGCTACCATCACAGGCTTCTAAATCAGGACACAGATAAAACTTTCCCCCATAGAGTCAGTTTTCTTTGTTTAGCTTCAACCTTGGGCTTCAATCAAGGCACATATAAATCAACCTTTCCCTCTTTAGAGATAACAAATTATGTCTACTGAGTCTCTTTTAGCTTCAACATTGGGCTTCAATCAAGGCACAAAAATTCAAACACTTACCATAGCTAACTCAATTATAATCATAGTATTGGACTTTAACTAAGCTAATTTAACAATACAGTCATAGTCTTGGACTGTAACTAAGCTAATCCCAAAATCAATAATCATAGTTTTGGACTCTAACTAAGCTAACCTCTTTCAGTTATACACTTGGACTATAATTAATATCACTCTCCACCAGTCATTTTTCCACCAAAATTCAACTTTCCTGAGCTATGCAATTCAGTTCAACCATTCAGTTCTCCTTGAGCTATGCAATTCAGGGTACCCATTCAGCCTTTCTTGAGGTATGCAAATCAAGATACTAGATTCAGCTTATGCCTTGAGCTATGTAATTCAAGCACCCTATCAGTTACAACAAACCTTTTCAGCTTCAATATTGGGCTTTAATCAAGACATAAAATACAAACATTCCAGCTTCAATCTTGGGTTTTGATCAAGACACAAATATAAACCATTTGAGCATCATCATCTTATGCTTTAACCAGGATACAAATCAACCCTCCTCATAGCCTTAGCCTTAGGAGAAACTACGATACTTTGATCCCTCAATTCTCTTTTCGGGGGTACGTAGGCAAAAGGTCGTAAGATCTTTGCGAGCATACCAAACAAAAAACAACAATTAGGTTCTTAGACCTATCAAAAACATCAGAAAATCATCAAAATAACAAAAACACAAATATCACTTATCTTACCTCATCTCAACACACTCTCAATCCCAAATTCAAGACCCCACCAGATATCAAGAAAAATAGATATTTTCTAAACATATTGGGAATAAATCTAAAAGGGGACCCACACTTTTTTTAGCATCTGTAAACCAACAATTTTGACTATTTAACCTCAGTTTGCAAGCATGGTTAATTGGAGATTTCTATTACCCTTCCTTAATCAGCTTCATAGGATTAAAAATGAATCGAACTGTTGACCATTGATAGTGCTTCAAACCCACATTGAATATCAAAGGAGTTTAGTGATACATGTCACAAAAACTATGCAACAGTTAGGTATTCAATTCAATTCTATACTTTTACCTAACGCTTTATCTTTGCTTTCACTCTCCCACAAAAACTTACTTGAGCATCAGAGTACCTAGCAGATACACCACCCCTCTCCTACTATTGTTGTTGTTGCACCATGTTGAAGGTCGAGAAGTTATGTTCGGAGTACATCAAAACAGTGGCGACGTCTGTGGGAACACAACTCCCCCGTCTGTCTTAAATCAAGACCCACCATCTTTTCGACCAAAGATCAAAGCTTTCAACATTTTTCATCTTCATGGCTGCTCAACACAACAATGTCATCAGCAATCCTTATGTCACCATCCTTCTCAGTGACGACAATAACCCCGACCATCATGGAACTATCGTCCATGACACCAACCTTCTGGACGGGTGTAATACCTCCCCGTCTTCAAACAACTTGAAGGCTACTCTCGTCCCTCAAGGGGAGCACATGTTCGAGGCTATCCGCGTCCTTCAAGATGTAGATTCCAGCACCACAACCCTCATCATTGCTCTTAACAATACCAATCTAGCCCTTTTCTAGCAGAACGAACGCCTGTAAATGCTGGAGAATGAACGTTGGTCCCGTTCTCCTACGCAGAGACACCGACAAAGTAAGACCCAGAGTCATTCTCCCCGGTTGCGTTCCCTTCCTCAGAAACTTAAGATAGATGTTTCCCGAAACATCTCTGACCTGAAGGAAAAACCAGAGCTAGAGAGGCAACGTTCAAAAAAGACGAGAAAGCGCAACCGCTCTCCTCCCCGGAAGGCACATTTCTCCCCGGACAAGAAAAGGGGAAAAGATACCAAGAAATTCAACAGGCACGAAGATCGTCCCAAGAATTCTCCTCGACGTAGCAGGAGTTCCGTCGTAGTCGTTCTCCTTATATTTCATCAAAAAGAAGTGACGATGAAGGCAACTGTGGTCCTTTATACCGTGAGATCATGAACACCCGCATTCCATGCAGATTAGAAAAACCACCTCCTATGGCTGTGTACGAAGGACCATTGACCCATACGACCATATTGAGATATATCAGCCATGCTCCACTACCACAATCTAGGATGAGCCATAAAGTGTAGAATCTTCCCCATCATGCTGAGGAAGGGGGCCATGACACGGTATAAGCATCCTCCCTGGTTCGATCACGTATTGGAGGAACCTGAAGAGCCAGTTATCTAGGCATTTCACTATGTCAAGATGCCATCCCGAGTCAAAGGCTACGCTCGAACGGATCGTACAAGGTAAAGAAGAACCTTTGTGTGACTCTATTGATAGGTTTAACAAGGAGGCAGTGGAGATTCATACTACATACCACATGAAGAGGTACCTCCTCGAGAAGGGCATTCAACCTAACAACAAATTCCGCAGGGAAGTGGGTATTGAAACACCTCGCTCCCTAGCCGAACGCCTCTACAAGGCATATGCCTACATTTAATACGATTAGAATGAGGCTTCCTACAAGACCAGTAACTCCAGGAATCAATATAATTTGAGGGTCCCAAAGAAGAAAGATGAATCAGAGGCTCCTCAACGTGAAAAACAAAGAGACGACCGCACGCGCGACTACAAATGACCTATTGGACGCTTCACATAATACACACTGCTGACAGCTCCTCGCGAGCGAATCCTATCTGAATGTATCAACACGGATTTTAAATAAGGAGGAGTCAACTTTCCAAAGCCAAACACCCCTAAGAGAAACACCGACAAAAGCAAATATTGTCGGTTCCATCGCATCCTCGGGCACGTCACCGAGGATTGCATCCACCTCAAAGATGCTATAGAGATCCTCATCAAGGAGGGTCACCTAAAGAAGTATGTCAAAGAGAGAGCTCCTTGATAGGAGGAGGCTAAGAAGGTGGAAGAAGTTTGGGAGAAGTCGCTCATCTGCAAGTTGCTTTATCCGTCTTTCACCCCAGAAGATTTTTCATCCCCGACCAGCTCAAGGACCTGGGATACCTTGTGGCGCATAACTCATAGGAAACCTTTCCCTCAGCCATGCTCATTTCCGGTGGGGGATACAACGAGCTAATTGTAGGCTCAATTAGGAGAAAGTTAGAGCAGCTGGTCGACTCTAGTTCCAATCAGTTGTCCTCCCTCGAGAAGGTTCGAGGAAAATCCTAGCCTATTACATTCTATATGGAGGAACTCCTGGGAGGCTCCCCCAACTCTCATATTCCTTTGCTGGAAAGAGAAAAGATGGCTAGGAAAAACGTTCAGAGGATTCTTATCGATTATGGAAGCTATGTCGACATCATGTACACATCTCTATTATGGGCTCTCCAGCTCAACCAAAAGAATTTGTCGCCCTATGTAGGATCCGATTTGCAGGGATTCAATGGGGTAACTACAAGACCTTGAGGATACGTTAAGCTAATGGCCACCTTTGGGGAGGGGATGCCTCCAAACAATAAAGACTCACTTCTTGGTCATTGACTTACCCTCCATGTACCAGTGCATCCTGGAAAGACCAACTCTCGCAGAGCTCATCATGGTGCCATCAACTGTCCATCTTAAGATGAAGTACTACACATAGAAAGTTCATGTGGCCACCTTGCACGGGGATATCGAAGTTTCCAGAAGATTATTTGAAGTTGCAACCAAGGGCAAAACGTGAAAGATACAACAATAAAAGCAGCAAGCGAGCACATGGCGAGGATCTCCCGGTCGAAGAAAGCCAACCAATGAAAAAGGTTGTGCTACAGATCCATACTATCGACCTTGACAACCTTATCCCAAGAGAATCCGAGGACACGCTAGCAAGCAGCTTCTCATCCTCGACCATTTTACGCCTTCCGCCAATAGGAGAATTCGAAGTTATCACTTTTGGGGACAATCTCGACAAAGGAATTCAAATAGGTGCAGGTCTGCATGACGATGTAAAGGAGCAACTAAATAATTGCTTATGCAGCAACACATATTTATTTTCCAGGAGAGCCGTAGATATGCCCAGTATCGACCCAGAAATTGTCTGCCACCAGCTCACCATCAATCCTTCATCTTGAGCTGTCGCTCAACGCGGGCGCAAACAGTCCGATGAAAAGACCATAGCTGCTGAAAAACTTGTACAAGACCTCTTAGAGGCTAAATTCATATCGGAGGCCAGGTGTTGCATCCAAAAGTTTGTCTTCTGATTTTTATAACCTTAACTGCCTTTTCGCTTCGCATTCATATGCATCTTCCATTAGGTTATAACTTTGCATTCATTCATTTGCATCGAGTTCCTGAGACATGGGAATGTTTTAACTATGCAACCCCCAATGGCATCATCTTCTTATGCTATTGCAACTTGATTAAGGTGTATTTCCATGATTCAGTGGTCTTTAGGGATTTCACTTATAAGGAACATTCACTGGCATATCTGGCCCATCATCAGAAATGAAATGTGAATTATGAGTCTCTTCTTCATTAAGTTACTAGGCTATTTTTCTCTTCTCAGCATCTCAAGCTATTCTTCCTTCTCAACATCTCAAAAGCTTTGGTTTTAGTTCAAGTGCAGTTATTCAGTCACGATCAAGTCCAGATGGAAGTTTGACCTAATCTTGATCAAACTATCAAGGGACGGCTTCAATTGCAAGTTATCAGTGCGATTGGTTTATTTCCACAACAGTGTGTATCCAAGGTTGTGTTATGGACTTCATCAAGTTATCAGACAATAATTCATGAGATGTTTAATTTCAAATCAGGTTCATCCGTCCATTACTGGTTTAACTATGGATTTATTTTCCTTAACATGGATTCAATAATCGGGGAAAGGTTTAAAAGAGATTCAAATGTTCATGGCTTAAGTTTCAAGTTATCCGGTGGTTCAGGAGTGGCTATACTCATTTTATCAGAGGTGCGTGGAAGATATTTTAAGTTGGTTTTGAATTGAAATTATGAGTTCATGGCCACGCATGTGTGAATGGTAGCCAAATCCATTTTTTTTGCCTCACATCCAATTTATAAAAAATCCATTTTATCCGTTCACTATCCAATTTCTTCAATTTATCCACTAAACCATTTTTATTATTATTATTTTTCCACTTTATCTAATCCAAAACCATTTATCTTTTTTATTTTTCAATATCCCTTTTAAACCCATTTTTAAACCAAACCATTTACATGTATTACTACACATAAAATTTACAAAACAAAATCCAATAATCATCACATGGCCTACTTTTTTTCTACCAAGGATTTGAAAACCACATGCTACAACAAAGTCCACATTCTCGTTACAACAAACCCATTTACAATAAATAACAAAAAATTGTATTTCTTCTCTTATTAGTACAATGCAGACCCCACACACCTTCATGAAAAAAGCAATCCGACCCCACTTTATCCAATTTGCAATGCATAATCACACTCTCATCCATCCTAGCACAAAAGAGCCAATAAGCCACTTGCAAGACCAAAAAATTTCCTTAGCCAAATTCCAAGTTGGATAACTTGCGCATAGCAGCAAGCAATACGTGATAAAAAAACGTACCAAATCGCCTTGGCCCCACCTCTGAATATGACCCCACATCATAATAAATTCCATCCCATTTACACAAAATTGTACCGCTGCACATGTTATTCCACTGCTACAACGCACATGCTTTCACCATATCATTTTCTTCATACATCATATTTGTACAGACCTCACACAAATTCCTTTACACACCACAATTCTGCACATCATAACAACTTGCAAAACTTGGAGGAAAAGATTGATTCTCGTTGCCCAAAATACCTATTGAATTTCCTCTATTTATAGACTATCCACTTCACTCTCAGACAAAGCTTAGAGAGCCAAATAGACTCTGCAGAAATCCTTCCTAAATACAAGATTCAACACACATAAATATTCCAACCAAAAAATAATCCTCCCTTTAACCGATAAAACAAAAACAAAGAAAATATTCACTCTTCACAAGCTTTTCCTCATCTTCAATACTCATAAACCTCTATCAACACATTCAATAACTTTCACTTACTTTCAGATTCAAACACCAATAAACATAACCAACATCCATTCCTCAAATCCCTTCAAAAGAATCCCTCTTCCTCATGCATAACCTTCAACTCCAAAGAGATCACGAGATGCGAACGAAAAGCAGTGAGAAGAGAGAGTCGTGGGACAGAGGAAACTCACCGAAATCGAGAGGGAAATCAAACCGATATTGAACATAATCTGAGAGAGAGAGAGAGGTTCAAACAAATTTAATGGTGGGTTTGCTTTGAGTTCTGAAAACGTGAAGTTTTGTTATGCTGAGTTCTTTGACCCGTTTTTGCCATGGCCTTCATAATTAGGTCTAACTTTGTTTATTTTTCACTTTATGCTGAACTCTGAAAACACAACTTGTATTTTAATTTTTTTTTTCATTTTCATCATTACCGATGTTTTGAAAAATAATAAAACATATTTTGTTTTGATAACCTTTCATAAACCCTTGTTTTTTTAGTTTATCGTTTTATTCCTCTATTTTTATCTTGGGATCAACCCATGTTAGATCACTAATCCCACCTCACATGGTGTATACATACTCCTTCCCTATTTCATTTCTTACTTTTTAGTATTTT
Organism: Lathyrus aphaca; assembly: GCA_963966055.1. Classification (NCBI taxonomy): domain Eukaryota; kingdom Viridiplantae; phylum Streptophyta; class Magnoliopsida; order Fabales; family Fabaceae; genus Lathyrus; species Lathyrus aphaca. The sequence continues at coordinate 422,074,818 of OZ014520.1, forward strand.
CCTTTTTCTTCCTTTTGATTTTTAACATTTACTTTTATGGTGGATCTTTGTGATAAACCTCTTGATCTATTCCTTCCATTACTAATTATTTTCTCTTGATTTCATTTTTGATTTTTGGTCGATGATATGATAAAAGATCTTGGATGTTTGATTTTGATAAATTGGAAAAATCTAAATCAATATGAGACCACCGCTTTCTTTATTGTCTTTCTTTTCACTTTGTGGTCGATAGGCATCTACATCTCAAAGATTGTCACAAGTCGACTTGAAATCTTGATTGAGGATGAGACCACTTTATTTTCCCTTTTGTAATTTTCTTTTATTTCTATGTTGGGTGATGAAAGTCTAGAAATCATGATGGTCAACAAATTGATAAAATCTTGATTAAGACGAGACCATTTTGATATCTAATAATTATTCGATTAGCATTGCATTAAGATTTCAAAGTTAAAATCAATATAACTTTCCAGAACCGTATGGATGCATAAAGTGATGCTCAACTTTTAATAGAGTTATTCTAACATTGAATCTACTCTAAGATAGTTAAAGAGGCACATTTAGACGCTTTCGATTTAATCTCGAGTCTCGTGGCTTCATGTATAGTTTCGAACACTTCACACACGTGGCTTCCTCTTGGGCCCATACAATGAACACATTTATTTCTCGCAATCCAACGTATTTATTATGTACCCGCTCCCCCATTTCTAAGTACGCAATGTACTTTTTCGCTTTATTTATCGTTTCAATCATTAGGAGCACCCTTAGGGACTGACATCGATCTTATCTCGTTTTGAACCCTTGATCCAACGTCAAGTGGTTTCACCTCATACAGACTTTAGTTTTTTTTACTAGGAGCACCCTTAGGGACTAGGAATCAAACTAATCTTTTTCACGAACCCTTGGTCCAATGCCAAGTGGAAACCCTTGCATGCTTGATCCACATATCAAACCAAACTCTAACCCTTGTAAGTCTATCGCATCATGCGTCAACATCTACCTTAACATAGTTCAAATAGGTCCTCTTAAACCTATTTAAAACAAACGCGATTTTTATCAAATCTTTTGTATTCAAATAACAAAGAAAAAAAGAATTGAGTTCTTAGAGTCTCACATTCCTTGAATTCTCGAATGAATGCTCTTGAGGCTCGCTCCTCGGGTTGCTTTTCATTCAACTTTAGTTCCTAAAATACTTATCTTTTGTAATCAAACTACGAAAGAACTAAATTCTTGGAGTCTCACATTCCTTGAATCCTTGAATGAAATGCTCTTGAGGCTAGTTCCCCGAGTTTTATTTCATTCTCTCTTTCGTCTCTAAAATACCCTCAACTTTAAACCATTACAAATAATCATTCTAAACTTAAAACTCAATGTGAATACTGAAACTATTTTCATAATCAAATCGTGAAAGAATTGAGTTCTTGGAATCTCGTATTCCTTGAATTCTAGAATGAATGCTCTTGAGGCTTGATCTTTGGGTTGCTTTTCCTTCAACTTTCGTCTCTAAGACACCTAACTCTTACCTATCAAATAACAAAAGAACCGAGTTATTAGAGTCTCAAATTCCTCAAATTCTTGAATGAATGCTCTTGGGACGAACTTCTTGAGTTGTGGTTCATCCGCCCTTTCGTTCCTAAAACACTAATCAATAGCAAACATCTTTCTCTAAATGAACATTGTTTAAATACCATTTATCACGCATACAAGCTAGTGCTTTAGCCTCCTATAGCGAGCAGACAAGCCAACACTTAACAATTAGAGAGTGATTTAAACACTCGTTCATTAAAAGACACCAACCAATCATAGTACCACGAACTACGAAGCTCTGACTTTCCCATTACAAGAAGGAATACGTAGGCATAAGAATCTTAATTCTTGGCGAGCACCCTAGGAATAAAATCACCCATTCTCCATATCGTTTACCCTTTAGAAGAAGACAATATTATAAGTTAGCATTCGATCGTAGTTTAGACTAATTGGTTCCCTTTGAGTACAACAGACGTAAATGGGTGTGAATACCTCCCCTTTATGTAACCGACTCCCGAACCTAGAATTTGGTTGCGGCGACCGAGTTCTTTCCTTATAGGTTTCATCTATATTTCCCTTTTCCTTTATTGAAATAGATTAAAATTAGGTGGTGAATATGTTTGTTCCACAACCGCGTTCGTGAGGATCATATTTTTCGAGGTACGATAGATGGAGACTCTGTCGGGGACTAGATCCATGCGAGAGAAAGAGAGAGAGAGAAAGAAAGAATCGAGCTTAATTTAGCTAACCTTGCACTTGTTTGCTGATTTTTTTCGATTGTCTTCTTTTTGTTTCCTATTATTGTTATCTATGTTTGTCTATCATTTTCTCCTTTATTAAAATGCTCGTTATTATACTCGTTTGTTGGATCTTGGGTAACATCACAAGTAAAGCTCTACACCCGAGCTTTGGAAAAAGAAGAGACAATACTTACTTTAGACTTGGTAGTAATTAGTGTTTGTCTCCAAGGACCCGCTCCTTGCGAGCCTAGCATGAAAGATTCCCCATAGGGTAGACCTATTCTTAGATCTTGTCATAACGTAGCTAGCCTGTCACCTAACTTGATTCATGAAGGGTCTGTGACTCTGGGAACCATTCTTATAACCAATTTCTACATCGGTAGTTGTGTATTGTTAGTCTTTGAGGGCTCGCCCCTTGTGAGCCTAGCATGAGAACTTTGCTCAAGGTAGACCTTATAGTTATTATCGTCATAATATAGCTAGCATGTGGCAGGATGTTAGTACTATTAATGTCTGTGACCTTGAGTACCTTAATCCATCACCATAGAAACTATCCCGTGAGTGGATTTTATGGGTAAAGAATCTAGAATCGTCCTCTTACAACCTACCAATCAGGATGTTTTGAGTTACTTGTAATACCTTGGATCCAAACATCATACCTTCATACTCAATCTTCGGAATCTGGTGAACCTGTGATCCTGAGCATTATGTTTTATTGAATTAATTTGCATATCATTGCATTTTCTTTGCATATCATTTCTACAAACAAAGCTCATTCATCCTTTGTCTACGACTCACAGTTAACTTCACGACTTTCATATTGGACTTGAAATAGCTTCTTGGAAATATCATGAACCCTAGGGAGCAAAACCATCTTGCAACAAGAACAAATGTTGGATTGACGAAAGACCAGTTGGACCAATTTATGGAAGCTATGATAAACTTGGGAAGGAAAAACAACCACAATCATGCCCAAGCTCAGTCAGTATAGAACCTAGATATTCAAGAATTTGAGTTGTCCGATGTGGACATTCTTCTTTTGTTGATGCTACGAACTATCACAGTTTTGCATTCTCTATGTCATATTCTCGAAAGGAAGTCCATGTGATGAGAACTAAAGACCCATGAGGTATCCAGATGGCAGAAAGGTATCGTGTGGTGGATGAGAGGCTTAAAGCAATTGAGGTTCGTATTGCTTTTAATTTGATTGCTTCCAACATGTGTTTGGTACCCAGCCTTGTCATGCCCCCGAAGTTTAAAGCACCGTAGTTTGAGAAGTACAGAGGAGATAGTTGTCCAAGGCAACATTTGGTGATGTTTTGCAGAAGGACGACCTCACATGTCAACAATGGTAAACTAATGATTCACTATTTTCAGGACAGTCTGAGTGGGGCATCATTGAGTTGGTACATGTAGTTAGAGAGTTATCGCATCAAATCATGGTCGGACCTAGGCAATGCCTTTCTGAAGCAGTATGAATATAACCTTGACATGGCTCCCAGCCACATGAATTTTTAAGGCTTATCTCAAGAGAACAACAAACTTTTCAGAGAGTTTGCTTAAAATGGGAAAGATCCAAGGTATTTAGGACATCCTAGCTAATGAGAATGAATATTTTGTCAGTTTCCAAGAAAGGGATGAAATTAATGCAATCTTGGAATCTCCACAAGTTCCACCTCTAGTGACTTATCAACAGTACCCATGCATCTCAACTACTCAGAGTTAGCAACCTTCTGGATTTCCATATCAGATGTCAGTTCCTCCATATCATTTATAGATTGCACAACAACAACATACTATGCAATGACGTCGTTACTACACTAAGAGACTAAAAAGGCATTTTGATCTATTTCCAGTGCCATATAGTCAGATACTTCCATGTTTGATTGATAATGGATTGGTAGATCCGAAGAGACCAGATCCAGTGCATTTTCCATACCCACCGAGCTTTGACCCCAGCGTTCAACGTGATTTCCATGCCAATGCACTAGAACATTCATTCGAAGAATTCAAACCACTTAAGGATAAGGTTCAGAATCTGATTGAGTCTGGGTTAATCTCAGTTACCTCTCAGGGAATTCAAATCAACAATATTTCAGTTGGTCATATGGGTTCTTCATCCCAAGTTATGGAAGAAATTATCGAGGGTATGTGTGAATATGATTCTCAAACTGATCTCGAAGAGTAACTTTGAAGATGGCTGGCTCAGTAGCAAATAAAGAATTGAAATCCCAGTTCTCTGATGTTGGCAATCTTCAGATCATGTCATTTCTTTTTTGTTAAGTGCAATTTCATTTGTAAGACTTGTTTGTTTTCAGTTGATTTTATTAAAGAAATACATATGCATTTTTTGTTTAGATTCATTCGTGTTCACTCATACTTTACTTTTTCATTGACATCAAACGCTTGTGTAAGAAAATTTCAAGGGAGGGTGATGAAATCAAAGACGTGAAAGTTCTAGTTGTATGCTTTTGAATAAATTTTGTTGATGATGTACATACATTGCTTCAAATTCCCAAACACCGGAGATATAAGGGAGATAGACCCTTGTTAACCCCTTTGAGCCTAGAAGTAGGAGTTTCTTTCAAAAAATGAATAAACCCTCACATTTTACCAAGGGCATGGTAGTCTTCAGCATACTTTGACCGAGCATTCAAATTTCAAAAGGAGTGTGCATCCAAAGATCCATTACCTTTCTTTCCTCACACATCAAAAGGTTGTACCTTCTGAAACCATAATAGATATCCATTGTCAACAAAGGAATGAGGAAGTCACAACCCTTTCAGAGAAATCAATATAAACTAGTGTCACACAATTTGTTCAATAAAAAAATCAAAAGTATAAAAGAAGAAAGAAAGCCCGCTAAGTCGAAAATTCAAAACAAATGACTTAGGCAAAAGTTAGGGCATCCCACTGGACTTTAAAATAAAAAATTCAAAAGAATTAGTCCAGGAAAAAATTAGGGAAAATAGAAACAAAGAAAAAAAGAAAGAATCGAAAGGAAAATCCTCAAAAAGAACAAATTTGTGTGAATACAGACACAACGAAGGCGTGTGATTGTCACTCTAAAAACTTCGTGGGTTTCTTAACCATCACTTCCATCATTCAATAACCTTTTGAAAGGTGAGTGCTTGTGTTGAATTAGCTGAACGTAGGACTGAAGTGTGAGAAATACAGGTTGTTTTAATGATGTCAAAATGATTGGTACTCAAGAAGATATATGGGGTCACAAGATATTTGATTCAAAGTCAAATTCCATTGACTCAAAATGAATGATTCGACCGATCAAGTTAATCATGTCGACTCATTCAATAGAAATTATTTGATTCGAATCATTTGGTAAGTTAGGTTGATTCAAACAAGGTACAAAATGCTTTCTTTCCTTCGGGTCCCAATAGGCTAACTGAGGACCAAAAATAGGCCAGCTCAATTTCCTCCAAGAAGTGATCATTTCATCCATGGATCATGGAGTTATACTTTCATAAATTTCATATCATGAGATGGTGATTTCTTCTTGGCCTAACATCCAAATTTTGAAGCATTCGTGTTATTGTTGCTGATTTCACACGCATACACCATCATATACCATTCATTCTTTGCCTCATTTTGCCAAAAATGTCATATACATTCATTCATGCATCACATGTCATGCATAAAATAAGAAGTTTCAAAAACAAACTTGTATAAAAAGTAGTTGCCATTGCTGCAACCATCTCATCATCATCATTCATCAATGCTTCACCATAAACCATCATGTTTTTGCTGACAAGTGAGAAAAGAAACATAACATGAGCTCCCTCACTTTTTCTTCCATTTTCAATCTCTCATTCCACCCTCATTTTCCTCAATTCACCTCATTCAACTTAACCAAAGTTCTAACAATTAACCAAGGTGGTTACCAAGGATATAAAGCTCATTCTAACTAGATTTTGGAGAGAAAAAACTTCATTCACTCTTCATTCTCCCATTTTCACACTCTGATTCACTCTAATTCTTTCTGAATTGCTCTCTCTCAAAGGATATTCACACATTTTCTTTGTTTCTTCATCAATTCATTAATGGAGCATTGAAGAGAACCTGCATCTATTTCTATTTCAGTTTCTTCACTGAATTTCTCAAGCAATCCTAAGCTCCCTTAAGTCTTTATTTGGTCACAAGCAACTTTAGGAACTCAAGGAAGCACCTCTGGTTTTCTTGCAAGTGAGATTTCTTCAAGTTCAGGTTTCAATTCCTTCAAACTTTCATGCATCTTGTTTCTTTAATTTAAGCTTGGTTTTGTTGATCTTGAAAATCAATAGGGGAAATGTAACCTCTGACTAGTTGACAGGAACTATATGTGCATAGATTTGAAAATTAAGGTAAAACGTTTCTCTTCGATTCTCTATGTGTATGCATGATATGTGATTTTTTAAGCTGGATTCGTGATCTACGTAGGAAATGGAGTGAAACTATGGTTTTGTTTTTAATTTCTATAAGTTTTTCACTCGAGCTTCGGTTAGCTCGCCGGAGAAGATGACCAGAGTCTTCTTCGGTCACCTGAATCTTCAACGTTGCATAAACCCTAGTTTCTTCCAGTTAATAACACAATCGCCCGATTGTGTTGATCTAACGTTTATAAGCTTGCCATCGCATAAATGAGAAGCTTGCCAATCACGTGTTTCATTATCATATTTTTTTTACCTGAGTGATCTTGTGCACGTATTTCATCATAACTGCCATATGCATTGCATTATTATCTGTTTGATGTGTTTACTTGCCTGATCATCTTTGCTTGACTTGATCATGTGGTTCAGGATGAGTCAACTTGATGAATGACATCCGTGTTATAGACTCTCAGATCCCCCACGTTTTGGACTGGACTCAATGTTGCTACTTACACACCCCTGATTGAGCACAATTCTATTTTAAACGTACCTTTTGCTATTGCTTAACCCCATCCCTCATTTTCTTTTGTTCTTTTATTTCTTTTTTATACATATTTGATTTTTTATTTTTAAAAATACTTCCAACCTTGATAAAATTCCTAATAAATTCATGAATCATTTAAATATATTTAAATTATTTTTGTATATTTTTAATTCCTATTTTAGCATATTTTGATATGATTTCCATAATTTTCATTTAATTTATTTTTGAATGCTCATCCTTCATAATACTTGCATATTTCTTGAATTGTTTGACATAGTTATACATTGATTATTTGCATGAGACTTGATACATGATTGTGTGACATATTGAGGCATCTCATTCATATTTTTGTGGATTTTTATAGCATTTTGGCCTAGGGTTTTAATATCATATTTGTGCATCTTTGTTGAGTGATTTGTATGAATTTGTGAACTAATTTTGAACATGATCTTTGATGATTCTTTGTCTATCCTTTTGAGACATGTTTTCATATAGATTTCACTTCAATTTTCTTGCATCTTTTAATTTTGTCATCCTTTTAACTAGCCTTTTGATTCATATTAATTGCATCAATGCATGTTTGATCCTTAGATGACTTGTGCTAGGGTTTTGGTATGAGTTGAACATGTTTCTTTATGTTGATTGTTGAGGTGTTTTGACATCATTTTAGAAATATTATAGGTAATTTAACTTACATTATAGATCATCAATATTCATTTCTCAAGTCCTTAAGTGGTTGATACTTGTTTAGACCTATTTTTGCCTATCTTCTTTCATATGCTTCAACATGTTTTGTGTATGAAATTTGTATGCTCATATTTGAATCATAAAATCATCATACTCATCTTATGATATTCACTTGCATTCATCCTCATGCATACTTACCTTTCATCTTCATCTCTAACATGCATTACAAGTATGTTTCTTTGTTAAACTTGAATGATGTTTGTGTACTTCTTCTTGCTTCTTATTCTTGAACACTTGCATCCATGACTTGTATGATTATTCAATGACATTCATATGCATTCATAAATGACATTTACTTCTAACGTTGATGATTGTTCATGCATTCATACTTGTTTGTGCTTCATAAGCATTCATCTTTCATAGTTGTTACATAACTTGCATTTATAGGATCTTTTGGTGCATAGTTCAACCTAGTTTGACTTTGTATGATACCTTATCCTTAATAGGGACCCTTGACCCTTATCTACTGACTTTTTAGAGTTATTAATCCTTAGGACCTTTTCATTTTGGTTTCAAGTTTGTTTGTTGCTTAAAATCCTTTCTTAGGATGTTTGACACTTGTTTGCTCTTTTCATTTGTACTTCAATATTTGTATTTTTTTTGGTACTAACCTTTTGTGTAGGGGCTATGGTAAGTCTTGAGTATTTGGATGCTTATCCATACTCATATATCTTCTCTTTTCTCTTTTATATTTCTCGTGTGTGTTTGTGACAAGCATGAGAATGCTTCTTTTTGATTAACTTCATCTCTTTCCTTTGGGATCTTAACTCAACTTCTATCTTTGAAGTGAGTTAATATTATTCCTCTTTCATTTTATTTCTCTTAGATTTAAATCCTTTCTTATACCTCACTTCAAACCTTAGGAACAACCATGCATGTTAACACTTAGGTGTTGATAGTCTCCCCTTTTAGACTTTTACCTTTATTATCCTTTGAGTCTTTTCTCTCCTCATCTCAAAACAAAACAAAAACATCTAATAAAGGCCATATGCTTTCATGTGCCATGAGACATAAGGAATGGGGTACATACATACATTCCATCTTGGGGTGAGTTGTAAGTCGCCCATCATGTAACAAGTATTTAGCATGAAAGTGTATCACAAAGAAATAATCAAAACACTTCTTCATTTAATCCAACCAAAAACACTAAATGAATAAAGTAAGTCAAGTGTGCGACAAGCCTCGAGTACATTGGAAATAGGTAAGATTGAGGATCTTCCTTAACTTACTTAGTGTGCTTCATTATCATCCCGTCTTGGGGCAATGTGTAAATTACAAGCTCCTTTGTCATAGACTCTAGTACACTCGCATACGCAAACACCTCAAATTCAAAACTCTTAAAACAAATCAAAATAAACAAACATGCCTTTCCTTCGATAATTCTTTTTATCATCTCACTCACTCTCATCGTAAGAACGCGCTTATTCTTGTTCTATTGCAAATGGTAAACACACTCGATTCAGCAAGCCTGCAACACCTGGGCTAGAGAATTAGCCATTCAATTAAAAAACTCAAACAAGTTGTGTCAACCCTAGTTAGTAGGGTGTTCTTAATTTCCCATTGCACAAAGGGAATATGTAGGCACAAGCGTGACGCTTGGCGAACATAAATACCCATACATTTCCGAACTACGTCGGCTCTGATTCTCTTTCGAGATTGATGCGATGTTTTCGCAAGTATATGAATTGCGTTAGAGTAATATAAAAGATTATCGATCCCACAGAGACCAAACGTCAATCTATCAAATCCTATCGTTACGATGTTTATCTAAGGCAAATAAGAATGAGGTATATGAGTGCACGGTAAAAGAAAGGAAATGTGCGAAGATGTAGATTAAATGGAAACAACAGGCTTGAATGTAATTCTCATAGCCAAATAACATTCAAATGCATGTAAATAAAACTACTTATGGGGAAATATTTACTACTTTATGAAAAGAACTAATTTAACGGGAATTGTCACTTTCACGAATTCACAACCGAGTTTAACCTTTAAACAAACCCTCTTATTGTCACTTATAAAAAGGCGTGCATTGTGTTAAAGTGATAAACCTATTCCTAAGAAATATAGTTTCTTGACTAAGTTGAAAAGTATTTTGATATGAAACTTTTAAACAAAAGAGGTTCAAGCGAACCGGATTTTAAACCCACTAACGTGTCCGAAAATAGTTTTAAAATCGTTTTTCTAAAGTATTAAAAATTCCTACTTAACTGAACAAAGCGTTGTCGCTTCCTTTGAAAAATTAAGACTAACCAAGTTTACTAAAGGTTGGATGGATTTCGATCTTACCCAATAAAATTAAAGTGTGGAAAACTTGTATTAAAGATCAAAATAGCCCCTAAGCATTTCTATTGTTGCATTGTGTGAAATGTTATTTTAACTACGATCCTTACATTCTTGCCTTTTTAGATTTAGCCAGACATGGAAAAGTAAATAGACATGTTGGTTTTGTCATATTAAAATAAATTCTTTTTTAGATAAAAAGTTTTGAAAGTAAGTGCGTGTGAGAAAGTAAATAAAAGTAAAACGAGTGCGGAAAGTAAATGAAATAAAAGCGGTGCGAGAAATTAAATAAAAGTAAAGCGAGTGCGGAAAGTAAATGAAAGTAAAGCGATGCGAGAAATTAAATAAAAGTAAAAGAGAAATTTATAAATGGAAACCTACTCCGATTAGAGGGTTGGTGTCTGAAAACAACTAGAAAATAAACTTAAACTGAAAATGGCGGCAGGATTAACTTCCACCAAGTGCTCCAAACTCTATTACAGACTTGATTACACAAATGCGATAACTTCCCGATGTGAGAAGATTATTGCTTACATACTTTCCATTATTTATTCCTAAGTGTTGCAACTAAGTTTAGATGAAGAGAAATGAACTAAAGGCCTTCTATTTATAGGCTGAGGAAAAAGCATGGAAAGACAAGGATGCCCCCAACTTCTTTTGGGAGGGAAAAATACGCCAAAGGTTGTGCCCGCCACCCCCTCCATGGCACCCGCCACACGAAGCCATGTGGAAAAAAGTGGGAGACGTGGAAGTTGTCAGCAATTGAGTCCTCTTCTACTTATGGCCTACCCCATGGTGCCCGCCATGTTGGGTTCCACATGTGTAATTCCTGCAAAAACTGGCTTTTTAGCTCGATTTCCTTCTTTTCTTCAAAAATGGATCTGGAAACACTTAGAACCTGAAAACTAAACAAAACACGAACATAGTACAAGAAAACGATAATAAAAACCTAAGAAACATGTGCAAGTCGAGTCAAAAACACAGTGTAATTCGGTGTTATCAAATTATCCCACACTAAAACCTTTGTTTGTCCTCAAGCAAAACAATATATGGCTCATGAAAGAAAACTTGTATCAGTGAATGATTTGGGAAAAAAAGGCTTCTAAGTTTGAAATAGGATGATGTGATAGGTACTAACTAAATGGACCAAGGGCATCGTAATAACACTTCTCTGAAAATACAAACATAAACTTCATTCCTATACAAACCAATATATGACCTACCTTTTCATCTCTTTTAGGTTCTCTTCATTCTGGAACAATCACATTAAGCCCGTTTTCCGTACATACTCATAGTAAAGTGACCAGTTAGTGATTCTGTCTGAAAATATAGGGGCTCTGGTAAATAAATTTGTGTAACCCCTTTTATTGTCCCAATTGTAGTTTTGAGCGATCAGATCGTAATCTGCCCTACCAAGTTTAGCACCAGATACCTTTGAACCAATATAAAATGGGCAACTTTTATTCTTTTAATTCTCTTTTTTTTTTCTTTTCTTTTTTTTTTGCAAATTTTAACAACTTTTTGGGTTAAATGACCTTGTGAGGGTCACCTATCCCGATTTTCCCCTTTTTTAAAAGTTAAATAACACAATAGACAGAAAATCACTTATGTTCATCGGTCCCCTACATAGAGCAGGCTTAGGCTGGAGCTGACTTCTAGGATAAACTACTAAAGGACCTATTCAAAAAATGATAATCTAGGTCATTCGATCGATTCCTATAATCATTAAGCCTATGGTGTTCGAATGATACCGTTGTTTTATAAAGTTTTCCCAAGTCTCTTACATCCTATCTCAAACCTGTTTTAAAGGCAAAAAATTTCAAAATGATACAGTTTTTCTTTTTCAATTTTTTTTGGTAAGGCTATAGAAATGGGAAACTACAGATACACTACACAAATGACTCGTCAGGCACTTGCATATTCTAAATATTCTAAAAATAAAACAAGATAAACTAACTAGAAAGCAGGAAAAACTGAAGGGAAATAAAATGCAAGGAAAATAAAATGCAAGAAATAAATAAAATCTCTCCTCCCACACTTAAATCGAACATTGTCCCTAATGTTTCGAGATAAGGTAGAGAAGAGTAACCTGGTGAGTCTATGGCATGATGCTAGTACTATCGTCACCATGCGGAGAGCGTCTGAGGTGACAAGAGTGACTTCAAGGACGCTCTTCATGAGAAGTTGCAAGCTCATCGAATTTGGTGTTCAGGGCAGCCAGAGATTGCATGATAGTCTGGAAAGAGTTGTTTGCATGCTTTTGTGATTCTTGAATGAAGGTCATGTTAGCCGCCAGTTGTTGTTGGATGTTAGATAGCAATTCATCACGCCTCGCTTCTCTTGCAAACTGGTCACGCCACATCTCCTCAGTGATATAGAAGTTAGGGGCTTAACCTGCAATATGGTGAGAAGAAGACGGTGTAATGTGTTTTGGTGGTGGTACATGATGGGGAGACATGTGATGATCTAGAGAGTGCTATCTCTGATCATACTCGTCATCAGTCTCGTGTCCATCCCCAACAGGCACATTAGGAGGCACTGGACCTGTAACATGGATCATCTAAAATGTAGGTCCAATTCCTCTCAGATCAAACATCGGTACTCTAGTACAAGGCAACACAAAATATGGGATAGCTAAACCATGAACCATGAGTTCATAACATCCATCTCTCCTCCCAATGCATAATTTCATGTCTTTCAGAATTTTTAAGTTAATTGTGCAGGGAGGTAAGGGCACCAGGGTGGCTATCTCAATGTCGAGATTGTGGGCCCTAGCAATAGAAGTAATCAAGCATCCAAATGAAATGGTCCATGTTTTCTTTAAAACTGCAGTCATATGGGCAAACATAAATGGGATTGGATTAATTCGCTTATTTGTGAGGCACCCTTGCAAAAATAAGAGATCTTTGGCATTCAACTTATTAGGATTCTCCCGAACAAAAATAGTACATGCTAAAATATATCGAAAAACACGGATGGTCGGGTTGTGGGTCCTTGGGGCAAGGATTCCTTCGAAGGAGGTGGTTGTATGGTTAGACAACCTGTTCTAGAAGGAAAATGCCTCAAAAGACCACTCAAAATCCAAAGGTGCTTCACAAATAGCATATCCTCCAAAAGTCACTCCGAATCGCTCTACTAGTTCTTCAGTAGTGAATTTGTATTCAACATTAAACATCCGGAATTTCACTAATACCGACTGTGCTAGAAGTGTTAGGGCTAACAGTGTAAATCAAAGAGCTTAAAAATTCCTTAGTCAACCTTTCAAAACTCGGTTCTTTTTTATCAAAAATATCATGCATTCCTAATGTATCAAGTAAGTGAAAAATGCTATGATAAATTCCGAGAGAGTAAAGACAATCGACGTCCATGTACCGGGTCGAGATGATTTCCCGTGCTTGGATTTTCTCAAGTATTTTCCGTTGCCTTTCCCCGGGCTTCCCTTGTCGGAGGATGTAGCTGTTGTACTCCATTGAACCACTCTTGAGGTTAAAGAAGGTAAAAATGAGTTTTATGGAAGGATGGAGGAAAATGAAGATTTTTGGAATTTTTATGGATGGTTTTAAAAATGTAATTTGGAGGGGTTAATGGGATGGTGAGTAGATTGAAAAGTTACAAACTTTTTGGGTGTTGGAGGAAGCTTTTGGAAGGACAAAAATGGAGTTTTGGGAGTTTGGAAGTTGAAAATGGGTGGTTATGGAGGTTCTATCCCGCATATAGAACCAGACCCATGGCGGGCGCCATGGTCTATATGGCGGGTGCCATATGAAGGAATTTTACCTGGGCCGAAAATGCTTGATTCTTGGGCTTTCCTCCTTCTTTTTGTGTTCGGTGGTGCTATTAACACTACCTTCTTCCCCTTTTTTGGCACTTGCCTTATTTTTGTTAGGAAAAAAAAACATAAAAAAAACATAAATAATATTTAGTAGAATAATAAAATAAAATAAGATAAAAGCAAACTAAAGGAAATAACATGCATAATAATATAAATATGGAAAAACTAGAGTACATCACGATAAATACGAACAAACGAAACATAAAATAGTCAGTGAATGAAAATGTGAAAATACGATAAATATAATAGTAAAGTAGTATGATCACTGGGCCGGAGGCTCTTCTATCTGGTCGGAACCTCGGGTTGTTGCAAGATGACAACAGAGATCTGCAATCTCCTGGTATATACAATCTTCCTCGATCGCATGGGTCAAATCAGATACTTGAACCTGTAAAGTGAGATCCTCAACCTCCTGCCTAAGTCTAGATGTCTCCATACGAAGCTCAGTAATATGTGTATGTATGTTAGGCGTCTGCAAGGAATAATTATTAGATAGCACGGTAATCCTAGGAGATGGTGGTGTAGGATGATACTCTGGTACATGTGGATTCTAAGGCTCCTAAATAGTCTCACTAAAACTCTCTAATGCATAACACTAATTAGCACGGTCATGCACGTTGATCATCACGGGATCTTGCAGGGTCAAATAGTGAACGGTCGCTATCAATCAGCAGCTTGTACCAGTCGGGTTGGAAGGAAGATCTCCTCATCACCACTCGATCCAAACAGAAATCAATGTCCAAAGTGGTGTATCCATAATAGGCAGTCAAATGATATAACTTACAAGATAGACCTAAAACAGTAGCAATCTAAGTCACTGTACCTCCCACGTGTATAATACCTTCAGAGGATCTGGCGGTGCATCCGAGGTTGTCAAGTAGAAAATTCCCACGAGGTACATGGCATGATTGATTCACACAAAAGAGAAGGAAGATCTCATCCTTGCTAACATGGATGTCAAGGTCAGCTTTCCCCCAGAAAAGTGTGTGCGAGGATCATCTGAAAGTATCTCATAGCTGGATTATGAATTATATGAGATAGGTGAGTAATAGGATCAAGACTCCCTCCACCTGTGATGTCGCTCCAAAATCTGTTGATGTCTCGACTCTTGAAGTATCCCATGGGTAACCTAGGGATGGCATCTGGGGTAGTCTAAAAACCAAGCAAGTTACCAAATCCCTTTTGGGTTAGGGCATACTTTATCCCGAACAACCTGAAAGAAACACTCCTGTCCGGGACAAGATATGGATCGTATCTGAATGAGCTGAGGAACTCGAGGGTGAGATTCCTGTAGGTAGAATGTATCTCATTAGCATATTCGTCCCAATGGATGGCTGCAAAGAAATCGTATACTGGGCTTAATACCCAAAGCATCCATGAAGCGTATGGGCCATCGGGCGCTGATAAAGGACTAAGTAGCATTGTATTTGCGCATCATCTCGGAAGGTAACATGCATGTCATCATGGCTCTGCATCCTACAAAGTGGGGTTAGAAAGAAAGGACATGAAATAATACACATTAGAAAGAGTCAATTTATATAGATAAATACTTTAAAAAAATGTAAGACATAAAAGCAAAAAATAAAATAAAAAAAGAAATAAAGAAAAGTATGGGTTGCTTCCCACACAACGCTTGTTTAACGTCGTTAGCTCGACGAGTAGACCTCATGTAGCTGGATTGGGCATTGGTGGATTAATAAGGGTATGGATGGAGTAGTCAATGGGTATGTTGCCTCCTTCGTAATGTTTTAATCATTGTCCGTTGACAATGAAAGGACTACAGGAGTCGTTCTTGATTTCAACTACTCCTGATTTCAGGACCTTCGAAACTTCAAAAGGGCATGTTCATCTTAATCTGAGCTTGCCAGGAAAAAGCCACAACCTAGAGTTAAAGAGGAGAAATGGATCACCTATATTGAAATATTTTTTTATAATCCTTTTGTCATGCCAAGCTTTGGTTCTTTCTTTATATATAATGGCATTCTCGTATGCGGATTGGAGAAGTTCTTCTAACTTATGAATGTAGAGGATATGTTTTTCACCTTGTGTTCTTATTCTAAAGGTAGGTGACATGATTTTTCTTAGACCAACTAGTAGGGGTTGTTCCTACAAGGGTTTTGAAAGCGGTTCTATAGGCCAATAGAGCTTCATGCAGCCTTTGAGACCAATCTTTTTTGGATGTAGAAACTGTTTTTTCTAAGATTTGATTTATTTCCCTGTTGGATACGTCCACCTGACCACTGGTCTGAGGATGATAAGGTGTTGCTACTCTATGTTTGACTCCATACTTACTTAGCAGTTTGTCAAAAATTCTCGATATGAAGTGCGATCCACCATCGCTTATGACAAGATGGGGAACTCCAAATATGGGGAATATATAGTTCCTAAACAACTTAATAACCACTCTTGTGTCGTTCTTGGGTGAGGATATGGCTTCTATCCATTTAGACACGTAGTCGACGACTACTAGAATATATTTATTCCCTAATGAGGATGGAAACGGTCCCATAAAGTTGATGCCCCAAACATCGAAGAGCTCTACTTCTTAGATATTCCTTAACGATATTTTGTTGCGTCTCGATATGTTCCCAGTGCACTGGCACCGGTAACAACTGACTATATAAGCATGAGCATCACACCATATTGTGGGCCAAAAAAGGCCTGTTTGAAGGATCTTGGCGTGTGTTTTAGAGGCGATAGTATGTCCTCCATAGGGTGCAGAGTAACAGTGATCTATGATATTCTTCAACTCTTCTTCCGGAAAGCAACAACGAAAAATCCCATTTGTACCTCTCTTGAAAAGAAGTGGTTCGTCCTAATAGAATTTCTTTACATCGCTAAAGAACTTCTTCTTCTATTGATGGTTATGGTCAGGGGGTATTATATCAGCGGCTAGGTAGTTAACAAAATCTGCATACCACAACACACTACTTATGGCTAAGGAATTTCCATGGTTTTTACATGGGTCTCGGTTTTTTTCTTCAACGACGTCTATCTTTGCTATTAGCTTGTCATAGGCAAAGTCGTCATTTATTGGCACTAGGTCTGGTTTCAAGTACTCAAGTCTGGAAAGGTGATCGGTCAACTACATTCTTTGTTCCTTTCTTAACTCAAATGTCCAGATCAAACTCTTGTAATAGGAGAATCCATCGAAGTAACCTAGGTTTTGCATATTTTTTACTTAAAAGGTATCTAATAGTAGTTTTGTCGGTCTAAACTATATTTTTTGCTCCCAACAGATGAGATTGAAACTTGTCTATAGCGAAGACTACAGCCAGGAGTTCCTTTTCAGTTGATGCGTAGTTAAGCTGAGCGACATCTAGGGTTATGTTAGCGTAGTAGATTACATGCAATTTCTTATCTTTCCTCTGGCCTAAAATAGCTCCTACAACCTAATCACTAGCATCACACATGATTTCAAAAGGTTCGGTCCAATCTGGGGGTTGTATAATAGGTACGAATATTAGTGTTTGTTTTAAAAAGTTAAATTCTTCATCGCATTTTTCGTCAAAAATGAATTCGACATATTTCATCAGGAGACCAATTAAGGGTTTGGTTATTTTAGATAAGTCTTTGATAAAACGCCAGTAGAAACCAGCGTGTCTAAGAAACTTCAGACTTCCCTAATGGTTTTGGGTGGCTCGATGTTTTCTACGACTTCGATTTTTACTTTATCTACTCCGATACCCTTCTCAGAGACTATATGCCCTAAGACTATACCTTTGATGACCATAAAGTCACATTTCTCACAGTTCAACACTAGGTTCACTTCTACACATCTTTCCAGGATTTTCTCAAGGTTTGCGAGACAGGTTTTGAAATCAAAACCGCATAACGAGAAGCCATCCATGAATACTTCCATAATTCCATCAAGGTAGTCAGCGAAAATGGACATCATACAATGCTAAAAAGTAGCTAAAGCATTACATAGTCTGAAAGGAATTCTTCTATAGGCAAAAGTACCGTAGGGGCTGTAACACGGTGGGAAAACTGACTTTTAGTCATGTTGCGGATAGCAAGAGTCGCCACCGACTTTTATTTTATCCATAAGGAAAGGACATAAAAGAACAGGAAAGACCTATTAAAAGACTTGAGTTCGGGGGGTAGGTTATATAAAGGGAAGGTGTTAGCACCCTTTATATCCATGGTTATCCATGGGGTCTTAGTTACTTAGCTCACTTAAATTGTTTTTAAAAAATGTAGTGTGTGATTAGAAAAATTTCTTTAAGTACTTTGTAATGACCCTCGTATGGGTGTATACAAAGCCTAGTTTAGAAATTGTGAGCTTTAAAAGTAATTTTGAAGGTGTGAGCAAGTAACTACGAGATACCTACCCTAGATTAAGTCTTTCTTATTCTTTTATGTTCTTTCAAAGGGTAAGATTATCCCTACTATTAAGGAGTAGGTAGTCATTACCTTGGATGTTAGTTAAGGGACATATGCAGGGTCAATGTGTATAGGAAATTGTAGGGTGTCTTTAGCCATATGGGAGGGACAATCATCTTTTAACTTGGAGGGACAAGATCATTTTTAGGCAACACCGTAGGCAACATCGTAGGGACCTGATCTTTTAACTGTAGCGAGGGACAAGATGCATTATACTTGTATGAGTTTTGCTTAAGACACCCCACTTGACCATTTGAATAAGGCAACAGAGAGGTAACCCTAGGAAGTGAAGACGACGATCTTAGATCGACTTACGTGTTTGAGTGATTATGTTCAAGTATTTAATCTTTTTAATTAATTTTCTAAATTTATTTAATTACAATTAATTTTCACTCCCTATTTACTAACCATGGCAATTAAATAATAATAAAAACGAGAAAATAAACTTCTAAGCTATTACGTGGCTTCGGGGCAGATACAAAATAATCGGGCGAAAAATAAATTACAAATAAATATAACCTATACATTCTTTCTAATAATTTCAAAATAAAACAAAGAGAAATATAATAATTAAAGGAATTAAATAAATCAAAAGAAAAAAGAAAAAATAAATTAGGGTTGGTATTTTAATTAAGAAAAGCAGGGTTAAGAATCTAGGTTTAGAGAAAATTAGGGTTTATAATTAATTAAAAAAATTAGAGCTTTTAAAGAATTAATTAAACTTAAAGTAAATTATTTACAAAATTATTAAAATAAGGTTATCATTTAAAATTTTTATTTAAGAAAAGAGTTATAATAAGTTAATTTATGGGTTAAAATATAATTTGATAAAAAACTAGAAAATAACAAGAAAAGAAAATAATTGCCTAAAAAGATAGGACCTGGGAATTGAACCCAGGTCCCTTACCTCAACCACATATCAACAACCCCAACTGGGCCAGCGCGCGCTGGTGTCAATTCCAGGTGACAAAAATATTATATTTTTAACCTGCAAGCAAAATATATTAATAAATTTTTTTGGCCTTAGCCTGGTATCGAACCCTCAACCTGCTACACGCCCAACCAATCCCTTGCCACTAAGCCACATGGGGCGCGTCTAATAATATATTGGCTAAAGAAGATTTTATGTTAAACTTGTAAAAAATCAATGAAATAAGAAAAAATTGCTTCGTCCAAGGATCAAACCCAGGTTTAGTGCTTCTCATGCGCGCCTTTCTTACCAACTGAGCCATCAATTCCTTTTGGCATTACAACACAAATAATATATAATAACATAAAACTGAAATTTAAAACTAGATTTTTTGCGCGTAGGGCTTTCTTCTTCGCTGGTCCGTCCAATTAGGTTATAGCTACACTTTATCCGTAGCAAAAGGTTTTGGTGACGGTTTCCTTCCGTCACTAGATGACCTGCAAATCCAAAAACGTCAAACGCATCAAATAAATTAGTTCTATGGACACATATCATGTGTAAACCACCCTATGAATCCATTTAAACCTTTAATTGGTCCTGAAATCGCGTCTAATGAAGATCCTAATTTCGAACCTTAGATACCTAATAATGGCGAAATGTCATTCCTGCACCAAAAATACGATTAACTAATCCAGAAACGTTCCAAACATTAGTATCAACAACAATATATCATTAAATTTAAGTTATCATGTGTGTATCATAGAAATCGAAAAACCAAGAATATGAGATAGAAGACAATTCAGTTTATGCATTCTATGGTGTTTTTGATGATGATAAAGATTGGTATGAGTTCAGTGAACATCAAGAAACGTGTTGAGACCTTTGGAATGCCTTGAAACGACCTTAATTGTCAAAACCGAAAGTTTATTTTTCTTTGAAAATTTGAAGTTTGGTGGTGGCTTTTGAATCCCAATTTTTTCGTCCCCTCAGCATTGCCTTGTTTCACATACTTATAATGGAAGTAATTTAGGTCAAAAAAACCAATCCATTATTTGGGCTTTTGGATAGCTTGATCATGAAGAAATCAAATATTCAAAAAGGTCAAAAAATCATATCCAACCTTGCTATTCTGGTCATGTACGAATTTGGATGGCTTATAATCAACTTAATTACCATTTAAAGGCTTCTAGAAGAAAAATCCAATCCAATAATTGTATTTTCATATTTTATTTTGATTTAAAATGAATTTTAATGAATAAAATCCAAATAAATAATAATAAAATTATAAAAATCAGAAATTGGTTGAATTGGGTCGTGCATGATGTCACCTTTGAGTTTGGATTGGAATTTGATGGGCCCATTTGGAAATATTTGGATTTGAGACCCCATTTGCTTCATACACTCCTCAAACATTTCCCAACTTTAACATTGCCTTGGACTTTTTATAAAGCTTAGAGAGTCCTCTAACAAAACCTTTTGGTCTCATGTCCATATCCTTTACCATTTTCAAATTATGCCCTTTGGAAGATGTTCACTTTTTGTTGACTTTTGAAATGACCTGTAATGTTTTGGCTCATACCTTTCAAATGAAGCATTTTTAGGCTTGACTTGTGAGACACAAAGTTGTAGAGAATTCAATTTCCTTTAAAACGAGCTTTGTATGGGAAATTTTTGATGAAGCATGTGAAAGTTATGGCTGGTCAAAGTTCAATTGACTTTTCCTGTGAAAACCCTAATTTAGAAACTCCTGATTCTTGATGATCTGAAATCTCCTTGATGAATCATGATCAACCCTTGATAAAATGATGAATTTTAATTCATGAACTTGATGTTGGCAAAAAATCATGAAGTTTGACTTTGATTTGACCATAGTTGACCTCAATTTGACTTTTTAACCACTTTGACTGATTTTTGCATATCTGATCATCTGACTGAGAAAACCTTTTGGGAAAGCCTTGAAACTTGACATAGGGACTCTTGAAGACATGTAGGATGTTATAAATCTCACTTGAGGCCTTGAAAGTCCATTTAGCCTGATGAAATCCAAAACCCTAGTTTAGGGTGCATTGCTTAGGAGGAGGCTTTGTCTGAGAGAACTTCCAAGCTTTCTGACTAATTGTGAACCTTGTGAACCTCTTGGGATACCTTGTGAACATATTGGGACACCTTGGTACACAATTCCTTGATAAGGGGAGGGCAAATTTTGGTGTGCAACAGCTGCCCCTGTTCAATTTTCTGAAACCTGAGGAGTTAGATTGGCATGTGTGCCATTCGTGACTTGGAAGGTTGAAGGGGATTGAACACAAAAGCCCAAATATTTGCACTTGCCGGTGTGTAAAGTAACATTGTTGATTGGTTTTATATGCTTGAATGGGCTTAAAGATGCCACTCAGAGGAGATGGAGATGGGCTCATAGATGCCATCCATAATATCAGGAGGTGATAGTATCAAAAGGTTGTCACTGGATATCAGTACTAGGTCTTTGTATAGGCCGTCTCTGAATCATTCCTGTAACATGGTTTGAGTTGAATTTTAGTACTAGAGCTTCGTATAGATCGTCTCTGCATTATCTCTGGGGGAAAAGAATATCTTTCATTAGGTGTCAGTACTTAGATCTTCTTATAGATCGGCTCTGAACCATCTTTAGGAACATACTTTAATTTAAGCATCAAAATCAAATCTTCATGGCGATCTTTTCTGAATTGCTTTTGGTTATATCTTGGGCTAAGTACAAGATCTTCGTATCGATCATTTATGTATCATCCCACAGATAAACTATTGCATAGACCATTATAAATAAATCATCGTAGCGATTATCTCTTCTGGAAATATCCCGGATTAGGTAATAGATCTTCGTATAGACCATTTACATACCTTCCCAAGGACAAAAATAATATCAGGATTAAATCTTCGTGGCGATTATCCCTGAACTTCTTCTGAAAGAATCTTTTGGATTAAGTGCCAGATCTTCGTATAGATCATTTACACACTATCCCAAGGATATTTGACCATCAGAAATAAATCTTCGTAACGATTATCTCCTCTGGAAATATCCAGGATTAAGCACTAGACCTTCGTATAGACCATTTACGTACCCTTCCAAGGACAACTTGAGCATCAGGATTAAATCTTCATGGCGATTACTCCTGAATTGCTTCTGGTAATATACTGGACTGAACACTAGGTCTTCGTATAGACCATTTATGTGCCATCTCAAGGACAACTTGTATTGATCATCAGAAATGAATCTTCGTAGCGATTATCTCTGAATTGTTTGATAATGTTTATCTGCCTGCAACTATCCTGAAAAGAAAAAGTTAGTTTATGCAAGATTATTTGATGTATACATGTATAGCATGATGCTCTTAAGTGAGAATGTCATATGGGTTATGGATGTGTATGCCATGATATAATGTAAATGATGTATGTATGAATCATGTAGCCTGAAGTGTCTGGGTATCTTTTTATAACAACTGCTGGCTGGGGAAAATAAATCCCGGTTTGTTGCTAAGGAACATGAGGACTTCGTTCCCGTCTTGTTTAATAATATGGTACTCAGAACCTCCCGTCTTCGTTCGTCGTGCTTTTTATTGAAGATTTAGATTCCTGAATACCCTGATTTGGGATAAAAGAGATGGACATCCCTTAAGTGACTTATCCTGGAGTATCAAACCTTACTTGGTGGGGATGAGGAGGCGAAGATTCATTGAATTCCTACCCTTGTTCGTCCTTAGTAAATACTATTACTGCATTTTATGCATTTCTGGTAAACATCAATCATATTCAAAAGCATACACACATTCAAATATAACCAATGGACGTTTTCACTTAAGTAAACAAGGGAAAAGTAAACTTGAATTCAAAAAACAAGACTTTATTTATTTAGAAAATGGCCTATAAACAGGTAAGTTTGTACAAGGAGACATAAATCCTAGTAAGAGTAATTCGTCGTAAAAGTTTTACAAAAACAAAGAAAAGTAGCTATGTGAAAAATAATCCTATTGAGTTCCAATTCTACTATTGACGTTATCTTTAAGTATCTCATCCTTTGTTGTCGAGATAGAAATGATTGGATTGATCTTTATCTGTTTGAACTTGATTCAGGTAGCATAACTGGTTGAGGTTACATGAGTGATCCAACGAGACATAGTCATATGCTTTAATCCCTAACTTTTGCCTGGATTGCCTTTTCAGGTTTTCAATCCATCGGGATACCCTTTTTTGCCCAAGCCTCCCTTTCAGATTTTCGACTTGCCGGGTGTACAATCTTTTATATATATATCCCTAATTTTTGCCCGAACCCTTTTGGTTCGCCGGGATACCCTTATTTTTGCATAGGCCAGTCAACCTAGCGGGTCTCTTTTTATGCGTAGTATTTTTTAACTATGTCTGCGTTTACGGGCTGTGGGAAATCTTCACCATCCATAGTAGTAAGCATCATGGCACCTCCTGAAAATACCCTTTTGACTACAAATGGTCCTTCATATGTAGGAGTCCACTTTCCCCTAGGATCACCCTGTGGTAATACGATACGCTTGATTACCAAGTCTCCAGTCTAATATACCTTTTACTTAACCTTCTTATTAAAAGCTTTGATCATCCGTTTCTGGTACATTTGACCGTGACAAACAGCTGCCAGCCTTTTCTCATCAATCAAATTTATCTGGTCAAGTCGAGTCTGAATCCACTCATCTTCATCCAAGCCTGTATCCTTCATGATTCTCAAGGAAGGGATCTGAACCTCAATGGGTAGAACTGCTTCCATACCATAGACTAAGGAGAATGAGGTTGCCCCTATTGAAGTACGTATTGTAGTACGATAACCATGAAGAGCAAATGGTAACATCTCATGCCAATCCTTATACGTAACAGTCATCTTCTGTAGAATCTTCTTGATGTTCTTATTGGCAGCTTCTACTGCACCATTCATCTTTGGACGATACGGAGAAGAATTATGATGCTTAATCTTGAAATGCGTGCAGAAGTCAGTAATCATAGTGTTGTTCAGATTAGAGTCATTATCTGTGATAATCCTTTCAGGGATGCCATACCTACATATGAGATTATTCTTAATGAATCGAGCCACAACATTCTTAGTAACCGATGCAAATGAGGCTGCCTCCACCCACTTTGTAAAGTAATCAATGGCAACAAGGATGAAACGATGCCCATTGGAAGCAATAGGCTTGATCTCACCAATCATATCAATGCCCCACATGGCAAAAGGCCAAGGAGCAGTCAACGCATTCAACGGAACTGGAGGTACATGCACCTTATCAGCATAAATCTGACACTTATGACATGTTTTGGAATGTTGATAGCAGTCAACTTCCATGGTAGACCAATAGTAACCTGCTCTCAATATCTTCTTTGCCATTGTATGACCACTAGAATGAGTGTCAAAGATCCCATCATGCATGTCTTCCATAATCTCTGTTGCTTCCTTCTTATCCACACAACGAAGCAAAGTCGAATCGTGATTGCGCTTGTACAAAATTCCATTACTCAAGAAGAACTTAGCAGAAAACCTCCTCAGAAACTTCTTATCATTGACAGATGCCCCTTCAAGGAACTCCTGAGCTTCAAGATACCTTTTCACTTCATAGAACCAAGGCTTTCCATCTACTCATTTAGTATCAATCTCATGGTGGCTAATGCGTCTGCCAACTGATTCTTTTCTCGTGGAATATGTCCAAAGGTAATCTCTTCAAAATATGGGATAAAAGACAACACATGCTCTCTGTAAGGAATGAGATTTGGGTGCTTGGTATCCCAATCTCCTTTAACTTGACTAACTACCGAGGCTTAATCTCCATACACATCTAGAAACTGAATCTTCATCTCAATGGAAACTTTGATACCCATGATACATGCTTCATATTCAGCCATGTTGTTGGTACAATAGAAACAAAGTCTTGCAGTAATTGGAGTATGACCACCTTTAGAGGAAATGATTACAACACCAACACCATTACCAAGCGCATTAGAAGCTTCATCAAAAACCATAGTCCATCGGGATCCCTGTTCAGGTCCGTCATATTGTCTAGGTTCTTTAGTAACAATCATAATATCTTCATCTGGGAACTCAAAATTCATTGACTGATAATCATCCACTGCCTGATGAGCTAAATGATCAGCTACCACACTGCCCTTAATTGCTTTCTGAGTGGTGTACTGTATATCATATTCTGTTAAAATCATTTGCCATCTCGTTATTCGTCCAGAGAGAGCAGGTTTCTCGAATACGTACTTGATTGGATCCATCTTTGAAATCAACAAGGTAGTATGAGTCAACATATATTGTCTTAGTCGGCGAGCAACCCATGCCAAAGCGCAACAAGTTTTCTCGAGCAGTGAGTATCTTGTTTCACAGTCGGTAAACGTTTTGCTAAGGTAGTATATTGCCTGGTCTTTTCAACCAGACTCGTCATGTTGTCCCAACACACACCCCATTGAGTTGTCTAATATTGTTAAGTACATAATCAAGGGTCTTCCATCAACTGGTGGCATCAAAATTGGAGGTTCTTGGAGGTATTTCTTGATCTCATCAAAGGCTACGTGGCACTCGTCATTCTATTCAATTACCTGATCTTTCTTCAACAACTTGAAGATTGGCTCACAGGTAGAAGTTAGCTGGAAAATAAATCTTGCAATGTAATTTAGTCGTCCAAAGAAACCTCTGACTTCCTTCTCATTACGGGGAGCAGTCATCTCTTGTATAGCTTTTACTTTTGCAGGATCCACTTCAATACCTTTTCCACTGACAATGAAACCCAGGAGTTTACTAGACCTAACTCCAAAAATACACTTGTTTGGATTCAATCTCAGTTTATACTTCTTCAACCTCTCAAACAACTTGCACAGATGATCAAGGTGTTGTTCCTCATTCTGGGACCTGGATATCATATCATCCACATATACCTCTATCTCATGGTGAATTATATCATGAAACAAAGCCACCATAGCACGCTGATATGTCACCCCAACATTCTTCAAACCAAATGGCATCACCTTATAACAAAAAGTGCCCCATTATGTAACAAATGTAGTCTTCTCCATATCTTCTAGTGCCATCTTAATCTGATTATAACCAGAGAAACCATCCATGAAAAGAATACCTTATGCTGAGCAGTGTTGTCTACCAAAACATCAATATGTGGAAGTGGAAAGTCATATTTAGGGTTAGCCTTATTCAAATCCCTGTAATCCACACACATGCGTACCTTACCATCCTTCTTAGGTACCGGTACCACGTTTGCAACCCATTGAGGATAAGAAGTCACAGCTAAGAACCTTGCATCAAATTGTTTCATCACCTCTGCTTTAATCTTTTCTGACATTTCAGGACACATGCGACGAACCTTTTGCTTCTTTGGACGACAGTCTTCTTTTACCGGTAGACGGTGAACCACTGTAAACACCCCAAATTTGCCCTCACCCATTCACACCATGGCTTGTGATCATTTCATATGCATAAACACAATCATATCATCTCATACCACATTTTTGGTTCACTGCATAGTTTCTAAGGTACCTGCATCTAGGGTTTGTGATCTGAGCAATCCCAAAGCCTCTTGAGCCACTTCAAAGGGGTCCACATGTGTTCTTATATCATGTTCCATCCTCTCAAAGTCAATATTTCAAAAGAATCACAAGAACTGAGGTTTGCATGGAAACAGGGCCAGGCTAGACTGCACAGTTGACCTAAAATTAGGGTTTTGGGTTCAGAGGCCATAACTCCAAATTTTTTGGTCATTCTTGTTTCTATTGGTCTCTATATGGTATAGGGAGTATGCATATCAATTTTCATGAAGAAATTCCATGGGGAAGTCATCTGATCAAGAGTTGACTTTTCAAGCAAGTCAGTGTAAAATCAGGGCATCTGAGGCCCCCAATGACCCAACCAATGGGTGATCTTCATCATTTTGAGTGTATATGATCTTTATTTGATCAGGGAAGAAGGTTGAAGCTCACAAAATTCAAGAATTTGGAGTTTTTTGCAAATGTTGACTTTTTGGGTATAGTTGACTTTTCAAGAATATGTCATTTTATGCCATTTTTCAAGCCTTGATTCTTGATCCAAAAATGCTTCAAATGGAAAAACTTTGGTCATGAAAGTTGTAGAATACATCTTTCCCTTTTCAAAAAGTACAAGAACATGATCAAATTCTTCTTGGATCAAAAGTTATGGTGTGGCAAAGTTGGCAAAAATCATTGATTTTCAAGTTATGCACTAAAAGGAAAACTTGCAATTTCATGAACCAAGTATTCTAGTGACTTCAAAATGACTTCAAAGCTGCATTACATGATCACATATGACCCCAAGAACAATTTTGGCCCAAGGAATTTTGGATGGTTTGCCTTGATTCTCAAAATTCCATAAAGCATTTTCATAAGTATGCAAAAAGAGGATTCTTGGCAAATTCATGCTTCAAGGAATTATGTGATCCCTAGCTGATCTCTAAACATTGCCATGACCAATTGAGACATCATGTGACAAAATTCAGCAAGCATTGTTTCATGTACTTAGCATAAACTCATGAGAAAAACACAAGTTGTCAAGTTGCAAAAGCTAGCATAGCTTGTCATCCACATGTTGCAGTCAGCTATAAACAATCCAAGGGCTCTCCTCAACTCCAGCTGGAGCAAGACAAGACTTGAACCTGCTGCTGCCATGACCCATGCTCTCAAGGACACAAACTTGACCTTTTTGCAAAAGGCTCCCATACTCTTGGCACAGTGCCCAGCCACCCTACTAACCTGCCTCACAGTCTATCCACACAAGTTGGAGGTGATATAGCTAAGCATTGAGCATTGAAGCTGGCCAGAACTCAGCATATCACAAAACTGTCCAAAACTCTTCTCCCTTCGAATCTCATTATCCAGCCAAAAAACACACCATTTCTCTTCACCAACAAGTCAGAGACATTCAAAGGAGCAATAATCAACCATTAACAGGGCTTGAAACCACTCACACACAAACTCCATTTTCTGCTACACCAGAACTGGATTTCTCAAAGCAGCTTGTCTAAGCTCATTCCAAGCCTTCCATTGGCTTCAGGGGGTCCAGAGAAGGCATTCTGCACCAGAGCAAGGTCAGGAGAGCTCAAATTCACAGTTCATCACTTCAGGTAGCTTCATGTTTACAACTTTTCAGAGCTTGGTTTTTATGTTAAAAATTGATTATGTATGCTTTGCTGGTCATGGGGATGGTTTTAGATTTAAGAATGAGTGAGAGATGAGGATTTACCAGGGCTCTGAAATTTTGCCCGTGAAACTTCATGGTTTCGATTCCCTCAGTTTAAGCATGAGAAATTTATTTGGAGGGTTGATTCGTGCAAGGCTTGAGTGGAGGAACATTTCCCTGGCATTAATTTGGAGAATGGTGGCCTGAATCGTGTTTTAGGGTTTTTGGGGTGCCGGAGAAGATGACCGGAGCTTCTCTCCGGTCACCTGAGTTTGCTTAGCCCTAATTACAGTCATTAATTCCCATTTGAATTCTGAGCGTAGGATGCCTTTGACCAGTTGACTTCCCGCTAGCTTGGATGGCCCAGATTCACTTGATTAGCCCTAATTCATTTTATTAGTTTTAATTAATTGAAATTAAACTAATTAACCCAGAACCAATCCTGGCCACTAGATCTGGTGCCAGTCAACGCATTCAAATCCAGGGCTCATCCCAGCCTTCCATCTATTTGACTTTCTTTTTTATTTTAATTTATTTTCTTTTCTTTTCATTTAACTTGCATATTTAATTTAAAATAGTAAAAAATGTTTAAAAATTATGGAACTTTTTCTCATGAGTTTTATTAATTTTTAAGACACAAAAATATTTTCATTTTTATTTTTATCATTAAAAAAGTATTTTTAAATATTTAAAAGATTATTTTTAATTGATTAATGGGAATTAATTTATTAAAAATACTTTTAGGTATTTAAAAATCACCAAAAAATTCATGAAATGTTCTAAGACATTTAGAAACATTGTCCAACCTTCAAACCAAATTTCTTTTTTGATCTTGATGCATTTTGAGAATTTTTCATTGAATTAAAATCATTTTTGTGCATTATTTTGATCCTAAGTTCAAAAAATCATTTCTGCCTATCCATGAAGAGTTGGACATTGATTCTTTTTGCATTGCATTGTGTCTAGCATGTAGTTTTTGAGATAAAAAGGCCATGATTTGATCTTTCATTTTCAATTTGTTTGATAATTTTCTTGTTTGGGAACCCTAAAACCCTAGAAAACTTGTAAAAATCATAACTTGAGATTGGTTAAGAGTTGAGACCTCTCCTTTGGGCATTGGTTTATTATGGGATTAGGGTTACCTTGTGTGGCATTTTCAATTTTTTATCTTAGGGTTTGCTTCTGTTTTTGACTTTTGTTTGATGTTTGGTTCATAAACCCTAATTTGGGCTTTCATTTGCATACCTCTTGCATTCTCTTGCATAACATGACTTGCCATGACATTTCAAGCATCCATTTGATCCATTTGACATCATAAGACATATTGAAAGCATGTTTGATCATTGCATCATGTATTTGCCATGTTGTATGCCATGTGCACTTCATAACTTTTCATGTATGCTCAGGGTTCCTAGCTTGCTTCATTTGCATTCATGAACTTGTATGATCACATCCATGTGCTGTCTCATGTTTGTAGCATCTCATAGCATCATTATCATCATCAATATGCTTCTGGTCTTGGTTTGCATCATGTCATCCCATCCCATTTTGCATTGCATTGCATTTCTTTTCTAACCTTTCAGGTGGTAAGTGGCTTTGAGAAGTGAATTTGCCTTCACTTCTCATACTTTCTTCTCATCTCTCTTTGCATCCTTGCTGCATTTTTGTATGTGTTTGAGTTTGAGCTTGCTCATTCTTCTTCTCACTTTCTTTCTTCAAGTGACTTGACTTCTTGAATGAAGCAAGTTGCTTTGCTTCTCTTGATCCTTTCATCTGCTTCCTGGTGGTTCCATTGAAGGCTTCTTCTTGTTAAACCTCACAAACCTTAGGAACAACCAAGCATGACAATGATTAGGGTTTTGATTAGCTTCCCCTCTTAGTTTTACCTTTGTGTCTCTTTGAGTCTTCTCTCCTCACCTCATAATCAGGGACTAAACCCTAAAGGCTTTAAGGCTTTGTGATTAAGCTTATGCCTGCATCCTTCTCTTAGGATGGAGTGTATAACTTTAATCCTAAGTTTTAAACCCTTAATGTGTTTAAATCTCTTAATCAATTCAATTAATAAGTATCAAGATATCATACTTGTAACTTGGGCCTTGCATTAGGGTTCTAATTCTTCCTTAAATGGTTAAGAAGGACTAACCCTAGTGTTAATGGACAAGTCCCCCTCAAGTTGTCTTACAAACCCTAAAAATCACTTCATCATCATACCATCAAATAAAATCCACTTAATAAAGGCTTGTTTTGTCATGAGTTTAATTCCTAATCATGGATTAAGTTGAGGAGCTTTCCTCAGCTTAAACATTCACATCTATTATCCTTCTATTAGGATGGTGTAATGAGTCTGTTTAATCCCTGATTATGGCTTAACCTCATTACTTAACACTAAACAAAAACAACAAAAACATCTAAATAATCACAAGTAGGCTAATGATCTTAATCCTACATCAAAGGTGATTAAGTGTGAGAAGCTGACTTCACACTTAAGGTACTCTCATTACCCCTAATCAGAGGGAAGATGTGATGAGTTTACTAAATCCATTGGTTTAGACTTAAGCTCATTAACTTATGACAAAATCCAAAAAACAATAAAAGACTGAAAACACAAAAACAAACAATAATCGTCTCCTTCGGGATTCTTTTCTCATCTCATTCACTCATAAACGAGAACTTGCTTCTTCCGTCTAATGCAAGACAGTTTGCACCTGAGCCAGACAGGTCATACACTTGAGCATAGGCAAGTAAGCAGTTCACAAGTCAATTCATCTTTCAGTCTCTTTGGGTCGAACTACGGTGTTCTGACTTCCTCTTTGCACGAGAGGATACGTAGGCATAACTTAACAGTTATCGAACAAAAGTCTCTGTATATTCCCCCTCCTTCCAGCATTATTCTTTGAGCCTCATTATCATGAGCATTTCACTCCTTTCTTACACTGACACTTTCATACTTCACATCACTTATGCACTGACACCTGTACATTCTTTTCCAGCTTTATACACAGATTGCACTGACACTACCCCTTTAAAACACAAATCTTTTAAGCGTGGATCCCGTCGAGTACGGCGGACAATCTGGGTGCTAATACCTTCCCAGGTTGTAACCAACCCCCTTTCTCAGTCTCTCTGGTTCGCAACCGTCTTATCCATGTCTTTCTAGGTCTATGCAGCATTGCCTTTCCTCCAGGATAAAAATGCCTAGCTGGCGACTCTATTCATCTCCAGTGAGTTCACGGCTGTGTGTTCTCATTGTCCCTCTCGCCGACCGTTCGCGTCTGTACCTTTATCCGGGCCAGTCCCATTTATCGGGAGCGACAACCACAATGTCAGTATCCAACCCTGGCATATCTTCATATGACCAAGCAAAGATCTCCACATAGTCTCGTAACATCTGGATTAGTCTGTTCTTAACACCATCTTCTAGTTCAGCCCCTATCTTGACCTCTTTCCTGTTTTCCTTAGTTCCCAGATTCACAACTTCGATTGGCTCTTCATGTGGCTGTATAGCTTTTTCTTCTTGTTGCAACAACATAGCAAGCTCTACAGGTACCTCACAATCTTCCTCATTCCCATATTCAGCTTGATAGATCGGATTCTCGAAATTATAATTGGCAATAGTGGAACTGTTATCAACAGGATCCAGAGTGGATGAAGATCTGCATTTTAGTGATGTGGGTGTGTGTAAGAACACATAGCTGATAAAATAGAAATAATAATAAAATAAATACAAGGAGCACAATATTTACGAAAATGAAACGTCCATTGATTTTATTGAATGAAGTATGCAAATGAAATGACATCCCGAAACAAGCATACCATTGTGCCCCGGGTAAGACACAAGGCTTAAAAGGTTTTATTGTTCGAAATGAAAAACTTAAAACAAAACACAGTAATAGTATTTACTCCTGACTAAAGGAGATAGTAATAACGTCTTCAGTCTTCCAATTGTTGAGCCCATCACCCATGGTAGGAAAGATCCAATCATCCAGGTTGTAGTCTTCATCATGGTCACCCACAGCATTGATTTGATCTCTTACAACCCATTTATTAGTGATACGAACAGCACGAGCACGACGAACAGCCCTCTGAGATTCTTTTTCAACCACAACCTTAGCATCTTTGAGGGAGGCCATTGCAGGAGGTATTCTAGTAACCACAAGAGCTCTTTCAGAAGCAGGGACAAACTGAGGAACATGAGCAGAGCAAGGAACAACTTCAAATGTTTGACACAGAGTTTCAACCAATTCACCCTCTATTTCTACATATTTGAAAGTATTCACATGGCTAACCATGTACTCTTCTTCACCATAGACAGTGACAATTTTTCTTTTCACCAGATATTTCAACTTCTGATGCAAGGTGGAAGTCACAGCACCTACCCTATGGATCCAGGGGCGCCCAAGCAAACAAGAATACGCAGGACGAATATCCATCACATAGAAAGTAGAGTTGAAGACTTGAGAGCCTACTTTGATTGGAAGGTCTACTTCTCCATGTACCATTCTTCTTGAACCATCAAAGGCCCTTACCACCACATTACTTGGCCTTAACACAACATCCTCAGGACTGAGCTTGTCCAAAACCTCTTTAGGGAGCACATTTAATGAAGAACCATTGTCCACCAGTACATGAGACAAAGTAGTGCCCCTACATTCAATGGAGATATGCAGAGCTCTGTTATGGTTTCTCTTGGCAGGAGTCAGATCAACATCAGAAAAACCCAGACCATTATTACTAGTCAGATGTGCAACACAATTCTCAAATTGATCCACAGAAATTTCATATGGCACATGAGCAGCCTTTAAGAACTTGATTAAGGCTTTAGCATGGGCCTTAGAACACAACATCAAAGATAACATGGAGATTTTGTAGGGAGTATGCCCCAACTGGTCAACAATATCATAATCACTCTTGTGAATGATCTTCAGTACTTCTTCCATCTGTTTAGAAAGATTTTCAGCAGTTGGTGCCTCAGCTTGCACAGGTTCAATCACATGACCTTTTCCCCCGGGCATCAGTACTTGGCCCAGAATTAGAGGTATGAGCTGGAGTAACTGTACTTTTAGAGGTGTCTTGAGGGGAGAATATTCTTCCACTTCTGGTGACCTTACTAGATCCAACAATATTGTCAACATCAAGATTGTGGTTGGAAATAGGAGGGTCAGCCAGAGGCTCTTGCTTGATACCATGGATATACACATCAGAACCATAATTCTAAGGTATAGCTTTATCAGAAGTATAAGGAACAAGGCCAGGAGTGGTAATGATCATGGGAGCCACTCTAGCTTCAGCAACAGTCTTCACAGGGCCTTCAGCAGTAATCTTCACTGGTCCTTTGGATGTAATCTTGACAGGACCTTTAGAGGTAATCTTCACTGGTACTTTATCAACCATAGCTACATCTTTAAGCTTCGTGTTTTGAGTCAGATCTTCACACATACTTTCCACATAAGGGGTCCTCTCAAACAATATAGTGTAATTGTCCATGAGGCATTGAATACCATCCTTCAACCTCCAGCAACTATCAGGTTTATAGGCACAGTAAAAACAGTCTTCCTTGCAACCTGGAAAGAACCCAGCCTGCACCAGCTTCTTCTTGATAATGGATAGAGGAGTAGTCAAATCCGTTACTGAGGAAACATAAGAACTTTCATCAACAACATTAACAGTCTTCTCATGATTGGGCATAGGAGCAGTGATCACATTTGGGGTCCCAAGAGGGTCAAATTCAATTTCCCCAGCTTCGATCATGTCTTGAATCTTGTTTTTCAACACCCAGTAGTTGTTGGTGTCATGTCCCGGACTATTAGAATGATATGCACATCTTGCATTAGGATTGTACCGAGGAGAGGATGTATTAGGATTCTGAGGAGGATCCTTTAAAGTAATTAGCTCCCCTTTCAACATGTGTTGCAAGACTTGGGCCAGTGACATGTTGATCCTGGTGAACTGTCTTCTAGGCTTCTGTTGATTGTTCTGTTGTTGATCTGGTATTGTAGGGGCAGGATTGGATATGTGAACTGCTCCCATAGATTGGTGACTCCTGTTACAACTATGTTGACCATATACAACATTAGACTCCTTCTTTCCACTAGGGGGCTTCTTAGCAGTGCTTGATGAAGAGGCACCCACCTGTATCTTACCACTTCTTATCCCATTTTCCACACGTTCTCCAGTCATTATCAGCTCAGTGAAACCAAATGATGAGCTTCCAATGAGGTGACTATAAAAAGGACCATTCAGCGTACTCATAAACATATCCACCAGCTCCCTATCAGTCAGAGGAGGTTGAACTCTTCCAGCCAGGTCTCTCCATTTCTGGGCATACTCTTTGAAACTCTCCTTAGCACCCATAGACATGCTTTGGAGCTGCATGCGAGTTGGTGCTAAATCAGCATTATATTCGTATTGCCTATAGAAGGCCTCAGCAAGATCATTCCAATCACGAATATTAACACTTTCAAGTTGATAATACCATTCCAATTGAGCTCCAGATAAACTCTCTTGGAAGAAATGAATCCACAGTTTCTTGTCAGCAGTATATGGTTGAATCCTCCAGACATAGGACCTCGAGTGCAGTTTAGGACATGAAACACCATCATACACCACAAAAGCAGGAACCTTGAAGCCAATAGGTATAACCACTCCAGAAATTAAACTCAAATCTTCAAAATCAAGCCCAGAAGATTTTTGTAGTTCCATAGCGTTCATCCTGTCTACCAACATCTTATACTTCTCCTCACTAGCAGGATCATGATAATAGTTCTCCTCAGAATCAGAATCTTCTACAGTATCATGGAGACTACCTCTTTCTCTCTCAGAATTTTCAGACTCAAGATTCTCAACCTCTTCTTTTGTCTTGACAGGACCTCTGAATCTTCTACCCAGGTTGATGAGGCCCACTGATTTTCTAGTCTTCTTCTTCTTAGTCAAAAGTGTCTTCAGCTCATCTTGTCCCTTGGACAAGTTCAGGATCATTTCTTGAAATTGTGCATTCTGGGTCTAGAGATCCTTGACAGTTTTTTCGAGAGCCATTTCTGCTGAAATAAACAGCGAGAAGATAAGATACATGTTCAGAAGAAACCTATGATGCAATGATATGGTATGTAGATGCATATGCAATGTTTTCAAGGACCGCATAATTTAAATTTTTGTAAACAACCAGAAATGAAACTTTTATTAGTAAGCAATAAACTTGTTTGCCTCTTGGGCTTACAATAAAATGAAATAAATACAAAGATGGGGTTTTAAGTCTCCCATGGACGTTTCCTCTTTGTATGGAGGTATGTGTTGAGATTCTGCTCTTCGTGAAGTTATCTTGTCAACTCCAGGATTCTTTCTTGACTACCTTTGAAATGAGTCTCAAAAGTATCCCTTTGTTCCTTCAACTGGATCCAGGACCTCTGCAACTCTTCCATGTCAGTGGGCATGTCTGGATGAAGGATGATATAAGGAGTATCTCTTTCAGCAACATGCTCCATGGTAACTGGTAGGATAGCAGGATATGGCATCATAAGAGTCTGAGCATGTGCTCGTACCCATCTGAGATAAGGTTCCTTAGGAATGGAGTACTTTGGTTCCAGATTCTTGCTGTCAACCTTGTTCACTTTACCCCAAGCTCGTATGAACCTTTGACGGTAACCTTGCAGATTGTTGTCGTAGTCGAACACAATACCCTGAATAAGCATGTCATAAGGACCATTACTCCGAGCATAACCAAATTGGCGTAGAGCTAAAGAAGGGTTGTAAGTAATGCCCCCTCTTATGCCTAGGAGTGGAACATTAGGGAACTCCCCACAACGGTCAATGATAGTAACATTCTCCATGGATCTAGAGCACCAATGAATGTCTGAATGAGAAAGTGACATGATCCTCTTGGACCACCTTAACCCTTGTTCATTCTTCATCACTGATCAAGGAAGGTGAGAAATAAACCACCTAGACAATAGAGGTATGCGGCACATCCGAGTTCCTCGTGCCTTCGTAGTACGGGTATGGAGAGAGTGTAAGATGTCTCCAAGTAATGTAGGCACTGGATTGCGAGTCAAAAATATGTTGATGGCGTGTACGTCTATGAGCTGGTCTGGATTAGGGAACATCACTAGGCCATAGATTAATAAGGCCAAGATCTCCTCAAGGGTATCATAACTCATAGCCTTCAAGAATACCTGAGCTTTCTCTATCAATACCTTAGCAAGAATACCCTTAACTCCGCTTCTCGTTTCTAGGACAATGTCTGATTTCTTCAAATGTAAGGCTGCAGCAATAACCTCGGGTTTAGGCTTTTTTTCTAAGCCTGTGAAAAGTCTTTGATCAAGGATAGGTATACCCAGTAGTTTAGAGAACTCCTCCATTGTAGGAACCAGCTGATAGTCGGGGAATGTGAAACAATGATGTTTAGGGTCAAAGAACTGAAATAGGACACTCATCATGTCTTTATTGAACCCTGAAGTGACTAGTTCCAGTAGGTGACCATGCCTCTTGATGAATTGGGAGTTTTCAGAAACTTGAGAGACCAATTCCTTAAGCTTAGAAGGTATTCCTACAAAGTTGATCTGGATAGTATTCCTACGAGCAGAAGCCATAACCTGCAACAAAGAACAAAGATAAATCCTTTGGTCCTTGAAATGGTTAGTGAAAATGATATGCTTATGATGTCATGATGTCATGATGTTATGCTTAATCACAAACATGTGGTACACACAAACAAGTCACACAAT
Source organism: Lathyrus aphaca (assembly GCA_963966055.1). Classification (NCBI taxonomy): domain Eukaryota; kingdom Viridiplantae; phylum Streptophyta; class Magnoliopsida; order Fabales; family Fabaceae; genus Lathyrus; species Lathyrus aphaca. The sequence continues at coordinate 422,112,052 of OZ014520.1, forward strand.
AGCCCTAGGTTTGAAGGCTTGCATGAGGTTTAAAGGTAAGTACCCTCCCCTGAAGTTTAGTTGGTTCATCCTGTCCTATAAAGTAACCAGGTTCTAAGGGGTCTTAATATCATTGATCCTTCCCAAGGGTGGTTGTTCAGTAGGCAACTTACTTGCCAACAAAAACCCTCCAAGTTTAGGATCTCAATGAGCGTAATATCGAGTATCAACCAACTTTAAACTTCTCCAAAGCCGACTATCTCACTACTTTCTAAAGGCCAAGATGTGATATCTAGGGTTCTAAAAGTCAGTTAGTGTATTGACAACATATGGCAGCCTCATATTATCCTTAACTTACTTAAGGAACATAAGCACCAACCAAGAAGTCACACTAACTATGGCCACTAGATCTACCATATCGGTATACACCGTATAGTTTCCTCGGTCTATTGCCATTTACCTAGGGTACACTAGATCCAGGTTAGGATCTTTCACACAAAAAGCCCAACAAGTAATATAAAGCAAACAAAGCAAACAATTAAGTGATCTAATTCCTAAGGGTACCCCTCTTTTACTAATTCCCCAGCAGAGTCGCTAGTTCTGTAACACGGTGGGAGAACTGACTTTTAGTCATGTTGCGGATAGCAAGAGTCGACATCGACTTTTATTTTATCCATAAGTGTAAACACCCCAAATTTTCCCTCACTCATTTCACCATGGCTTGTGATCTTTTCATGTAAATAAGTTCAATCATAGCATCTCATACCACACTTTTGCTTCACTGCATTGTCTCTAAGTCATCTGCACCTAGGGTTTGTGATCTGAGCCATCCCTGAGCCGTTTGGGCCACTCCAAAGGTCATCAATCATTTCAAGAGGGTACATGTGTGTTCAAACATCATATCATATCCTCACCAAGTCAAGGAAATCAAAGAATCACAAGAACTGAGAAAGGCATGGAAGCAGAGCCAAGTTTAACTGCACAGATGACCTAGAATTATGGTTTTGGTTTCAGAGGCCATAACTCCAAATTTTTTGGTCATTCTTGTTTCTATTGGTCTCTATATGTTGTGGGGATCATGCATATCAATTTTCATGAAGAAATTCCATGGGAAAGGCATCTGATCAAGAGTTGACTTCTTGAGCAAGTTAGTGCAAAATCAGTGCATCTGAGGCCCCCAATGACCCAACCAAAGGGTATTCTCCATCATTTTGAATATGCATGATCTTTATTTGATCATGGAAGATGTTAAAAGTTCACAAAATTGAAGAATTTCAAGCCATTTGCAAAATTGCCTTTTTGGGAAAGTGACTTGTAATGTAAACTTGCCATTTTGGGAATGTTTTTCAACCTTCTCTTTTTGATTCAAAAATGCTTCAAATGAGAAAACTTTGGTCATGAAAGTTGTAGAATGGATCATTCCCTTTTCAAAAAGTACAAGAACTCATTCTAATTCATCTTGGATCAAAAGTTATGGCTTGTCAAAGTTGGACAAAATCACATAATTTCAAGTTTTGTACCAAAGAGGCAAAGTTGAAAAACCTCTTGCCAAGGCAAAATATGACTTCAATGTGACTTCTAACCTTTTCACAAACATGAACCATGACCTAAAAGTCAGAATGCACCAAAGAATTGTCCATTTTCATGACTTGTGCATTAAGAAACTTCAAAAGGGCCAAGACTTTGTGAAATTGCAAAAACACTCACAAACCCTAATCCACTTGCTGCATTGCCTCAAATTCATTTCCATGGTTCTCCTTGATTCAAGCTGCAAACCAAGCCATGCTTTGTACCTTGACTGAAATGGCCCATACCTCTCTTACACAAAAAGTTGACTTTATGCATTTTGCTCCATACCAATCACACTGCTCCACAACAACTCTTTGACCTATCAAGGATTGATATGTGTACCAAAAGAGACTCAACACATAGCACTACACGGCCTGAAACATCCCACAAGCCATAGTTCCCAAAACTGACCTCTTATGCATTTTGTTTCGAAACTCATCACACAACCTTCAAACATCAAAACAAACTTCACAAAATCACTCACCATGATCCTCTGATCATTTCCCAACCATTGTTTTGGCCTGAAACCTCCCACATCAAAAACACGATTTCCCTCCTCCATTGACCTGAGCTTCTGCAAACTTCCTCTAGAGACCATATAAACTCCAGCTAAGCATCACAAACTTCTGGGGAGGATCATTGGAGCTTGTTTGGACCAAAGAAGCAGCCAGAAAGTCCTTGCTTCGAAAGCCCCAGTTCAGGTGAGCTCAAGAACATTTTTTCCAGAACTTTAATTTCTTGTTATAAATTGATTCTATGAGTTGCACTGTTCATCTGGATGTGTTTGGTTTTGAAAATGGTCAAGAAACAAGCATGTATTGACTGTCTGAAAGTTTGCCCGTAAAAATGTTTTTATTTATTTCTCTTGATTCATGAAAAATAAATGATGTTTGTAGTAGGGTTTACGTTTAGTGATGTTCATAGATTGATTCTGGAGAATTTAGTGAGGTTTTGATGCGTTTTGAGTGAGATTGGGAATTTGGTTGGCCGGAGAAGATGACCGGAACACTGTTTCGGTCATCTGAAAGTGATTAGGGTTAGGATTAGGGCTAATGAATTAATTAGGCAAGTTTGAATTTGGGCCGTTCGTTCGCGCGCGCAGTCAACTCCCGCCTCCTTGAATTTGAATCTCAGCCCTCAGATTAGCTGACTTTCTCTTTTTTCTTTTAAATTCATTTTAATTTTATTTGCTTTGCATTTTATTTCCACGAATTATTTAAAATAGCAAAATACATTTAAAAATTCTGAAAATTTTTGTCAAACATTTCATCATTTTTCAGAACCCAAAAATATTTTTATTTTTATTTTTTGCATTAAAAATTATTTTTAAATCATTTAAATGTTTATTTTTTATTAGTTAATGAAAATTAATTAATTAAAAATACATTTAGGTATTTAAAAATCACAAAAAAATTCACATTGCATTTCAAAACATTTAGAAACATTATCAAACTTTCAAACCAAATTTCTTTTTTGTTCTTGATGCATTTTGACAATTTTTGTTGGAATTAAATTCATTTTAAGGCAATATCTTGGTTCAAACTTTGAAAAATCCATTCTACCTAACCTTTGAGAGTTTGATGATGGTTCTTCTTGAATTGCATCCTCCATAGCATGTAGTTTATAGGATAAAATTGGTTTGAATTGATCTTGAATTTTCAATTTGCTTTGTATTTTTCTTTGTGAGGCACCCCAAAACCCTAGCCAACTTAGGAAATTCATGACTTGCACTAGGTTAAGAGTTGGATCCCCTCCTTTGGGAAATGAACTTGTGTAGGTTTAGGGTTCCTTTGATCCCATTTTCAATTTTTTTGTCATGTCATTTGCTCCTGGTTTTGGATTTTTGTGAAGCATGTTGTATGTAAACCCTAATTTGTGCCTTCCTTTGCATCCATCTCTCATTTGCTTGCATTCAATGACTTGCCATGACATTTTGTGCATCCACATGATTCATAATATATCTTAGGACATCTTAGAACCATGTTTGATCATTGCATCTTTCATTTGCCATGTTATGTGTTCATTTCATTTCATAAACATTCATGAACTTCCATGGTTCAAAGCATGCCTCATTTGCATCCTTATGCTTGTTTGATCACTCTCATCTCTTGCCATATGTTTGCATCATCTCTTAGCATCATTAACATCATATTTATGCTTCTGGTTTTGGTTTGCACCATGGAATTCCATCTCATTTGCATTGCATTTCATTTCTTTTGCTAACTTTTCAGGTGGTAAGTTGTTTTGAGAAGTAAATTTGCCTTCACTTCTCACAATCTCTTTTCATCTCTCTCTTGCATCATTGCTGCATTTTATCTTGTGTACTAGAGTGAGCTTGCTCATTCATGTTCATCTCCTATTTTATTTCTTCAAGTAACTTGTCTTCTTAAGTGAAGCAAGTTGTCTTGCTTCTCTCTGCTTCTTTCTCCTTTCATCTGCTTCTCTCCTTGGTGGTTCTTTGAAGATATTTCTCTCTTAAGCCCCATAAACCCTAGGATCTCCAAGTATGATAACAATTAGGGTTTGATTAGTCCCCCATTTAGTTTTACTTTTGTGTCATCTTTGAGTCTTCTCTTCCCATCTCATAATCAGGGACTAAACCCTAAAGGTTCTAAGGCTTTGTGATTAAGCTTATGCCTGCATCCTTCTATTAGGATGGAGTGTATAACTTTAATCCTAATTGTTAAACCCTTAATGTGTTTGAATCATTTAATCAATTCACCTAATAACCACTAAGACATCAAGCTTGTAACTTGGGCCTTGCATTAGGGTTCTAATTCTTCCTTAATTGGTTAAGAAGGACTAACCCTAGTGTTAATGGACAAGTCCCCCTCAAGTTGTCTTACAAATCATAAAAATCACTTCTTCATCTTATCATTAACTAAAATCCATCTAATAAAGGCCTTGTTTTGTCATGAGGTTAATCCCTAATCATGGATTAAGTTGAGGAGCCTTCCTCAGCTTAAATGTTCTCATCTATTATCCTTCTATTAGGATGGTGTAATGAGTCCATTTAATCCTTGATTATGGCTTAAACTCATTACTTAACACTAAACAAAAACAACAAAAACATCTAAATAATCACAAGTAGGTTAATGATCTTAATCCTACATCATGGTGATTAAGTGTGAGGTGTTTACTTCATACTTAAGGTATTCTCATTACCCCTAATCAGAGGGAGGATGTGATGAGTTTACTAACCCATTGGTTTAGGCTTATGCTCATTTTCCTATGACAAACTTTCAAAAGCAATAAAAGATTTGAAAGCACAAAAACAAACAATAATCGTCTCCTCCGGGATTCTTTTCTCATCTTATTCAATCACAAACGAGAACTTGCTTCTTCCGTCTAATGCAAGACAGTTTGAACCTGAGCCAGACATGTCATACACTTGAGCATAGATAAGCAAGCAGTTCACAAGTCAATTTATCTTTCAGTCTCTTTGAGTCGAACTACGGTGTTCTGACTTCCTCATTGCACGAGAGGATACGTAGGCATAACTTAACAGTTATCGAACAAAAGTCTCTGTATATTCCCCCTCTTCCAGCATTATTCTTTAAGCCTCATACTCTTGAGCATTTCACTCTTGTTCTTACACTAACACTTCTCTTATACACTTCACATTTCTTTTACACTGACACTTGCATTCTTTCCAGCTTTGATACACAAATTGCACTGACACTACCCCATTTAAAACACAAATCTTTTAAGCGTGGATCCCGTCGAGTACGCCGGACAATCTGGGTGCTAATACCTTCCCAGGTTGTAACCAACCCCCTTTCTCAGTCTCTCTGGTTCGCAACCGTCTTATCCATATCTTTTCTCAGGTTTATGCAGCATTACCTTTCCTCCGGGATAAAAATGCCTAGCTGGCGACTCTTTTCTCCTGAGTTCACCCTTGTGTGTTCTCATCCCTTTCGCCAACCGTTCGCGTATGTACCCCATTTGACCTAGCCTCATTTGGTGGGAGCGACAGCTTGGCGACTCTGCTGGCGACCCTTATACTGTAACCAGGGCTTCTGGTTCTTTTTGTGGGTTCCTCCTAGCGCTTGTTTGATTTGTGTTTACTGGGGTGTTATGTGCTAATTGTGTTTATTTATTTGCTTTATTTATTGCTTTATGTACAATCTTGTTTATTGCTTTCTTTACAGTTTTATATATCATACTGTCATACTGTCATCTTGCTGGATCTGGTTTGTTGTTTTGATGGGTGGGGTACTATTGAGAGTTTGAGGTCCTATACCTGGGACCTGAGTGACACCTAGGCTAGAGTGGTTCATGTTCTTTCCCATTCCATTTCGGTCTGGTGCGGGAATATGAAACACGGTTCAGATGTGGGTTTCTACTTGAGAACTTTGTGCTACAGATCTCCTGTAGTGCTAGGGCTATCTGGGAAGCCTACTAAGTCTGGATGACCTTTATTATGACCTTCAGAAACTGAGGCGAATTAGAGGAGGATCTCTTATGGTTATCGTAAACACTGTACCTCCGGGTTAGAAGTGTTTACACTTCTCATAATTGATCCAAGTCCGAGGATCCTTGTTTTAGAACATCACCTGTGAGGGGGTTGGGCTGTTTACAGGTTTGCAGGTACCCTTGACCACATCATACCCTGTCACTATTTGGTTTAAGAGTACCTCACTTTGGACAGTTCTTGTGATTTAACCCTGGACATGTGATTCTTTACTTGAGTCCCCCACCCTGGTTATTGGTTTTCTAGACCTCCATCTGGACTTCTTGAACACACATGGACTTTATATCAAAGGCAGATAAATCAGATCCAGCTTGATCACAAACCCTTGCATATCATTTGCATACTCATCATTTGCATCATTTAACGCTTGTTTATTTGTTTTTCAGGGTATCCACATTATATCTGGCTTGGTTTTGAACCCTTCATCTGCATAGACCTCTGTTTCATCAGTTATCTGCTTCAGCTATCTTCATGAGTTGTCTGTTTTAGTTGCCTTCATCACCAGCATCAGCCTATCAGTGGCTCATCTCCAGTACCAGTCTCGATCTTCATCAGCACTTGTCTTCAGCTCTTCATCAGCAGTCATGGCTACACCTAGGAAGAGCAACATTTCATACCATTTCTTTGAGCTTGTGTTGACTAGTATCAGGCAGGTCCAGTCACTTATCACTCCAGACCACATCCCATTATACAGAGAGCATTATGGAAGTATCCTTGATATGGTTATGGACCTAGACCCTTCTCAGAGGATCATGATCCACACCTGCTTACAGTTTTATGACCCTCCTTTGAGATGCTTCACATTCCCAAGACTTTCAGCTAGGACCTCTTTTGGAGGAGTTTTCATCATTGATTGGAGTACCTGTCAGGGGTGGTGTCCCCTTCAACCCAGAGATGACTTCTCCCAGCAATGGAGAAGTGGCAAAAGCACTGTACCTGGAGCCTATTTTGATTGAGCAAAACATGACAACAAAGGCTGGGATCCCTGGTTTACACTTGGATTTCTTGATTTCTCAGGCCATCCTGAAGGCCTCTTTGGGAGAATGGAGGGCAGTCTGTGCATTGTTGGACCTCGGCATATATGGGGTTATACTGTTTACAGATGAGCCCAAGTTTATCAGCAAGAATTCCATTCATCTTTTCCTTCTGAGGAACCCAGTACCCACCTTGCTGGGAGATTTCTATTACTCCATTCATCAGAGGAATGAGAAACAAAGAGGAAAGTTGGTGAGATGTTGTGCTCCTCTGTTTCATACTTGGCTGCTCAAACACCTACCTAAGTCAGATGCATTCCTGAATCCCCACCAACGGAAGAATTGGGCTAAGAGACTTATTGCTTTGACTTCAGATGACATCAGATGGTGCACCCAGAGCACCAAGGGCAAGGACATAATCACTAGCTGTGGGCAGTACCCAAATGTACCTCTAATAGGAGTGAAGGGTTGCATCAACTACAATCCTTTGCTGTTTAAGAGACAATTGGGCTATGCTTTGGTCCACCCTCCTAGAATGCAAGATTTAGCTGAGACTCTGTATTGTGAGATAAAACCTAATCTAGCTGCTGTCAGACAAGCATCCTGGGCTTGGGACAACATCCAGACAAAGGGGATGGTTATTCTTGGAAGGTGCAATAATGTTGCTTCAACTCAGTATTATGAATGGTCTCATGCTAGAGCTCAGATTTCTGGGATGCCCTTCACCATTGAGGATATACCTGGACCATCCACAGTACAGCCAGCAGCCACTGTCAGCCTGGAAGAATTTGAGAAGCTGAAGGAAAGGAATGAGAATATGTCTCAAGCTCTGAAGAAGACCCTTTGGGAGAGGAGTGATGGTCGTCTGGACATTGAGAGGTTGGAGAAGCTTAAGGTGGAGCATCTGGCCAAGATTGAGAAAACAGAGGACTACATCAAGAAAGCAAGAGCTGGGGAGCAAATATTGAAGAATGCCTGTAAAGAGGCCAAGCTTCAGAAGGCTAGGATTGATCTCTATCTGCAAGAAAGTCAGGCTAGGTGGGTCAGGATCACTGAAGCCCGTACTCAAGAAGATCAAAGAACTCAAGCCAGGATTGAGCAGTTAGAGGCCATTGAAAAGAAGCAACAGGAAGCTTTGCTGGCAGCTCAGAAGGAGATTTCAGAGTTGAAGCTTAGGGCTGGTTTGAAGAGGTCAAAGGACCAAGATAGGCACAAGAAGCTGACCACTGCCATCGCCACCAGAAACCTTCTCATCAGGACTATTACAGAGCATCCAGCTGGTCCGGTGTCTGAGGCTCTTCTGAAGGAGGTTAAGGAGGATGAGTTTGGACTAGATGTCTGACTCTTTGGTTGTTGTTATTTCCATTTGATGTACTTTTCTTTTTATGTTGTATTTTGACCCTTCAGGGGCATATGTTGTAAAAACAAACTATGTATGATCCACCATTTGTAATGTATTTGTTAAGTTTCTTTTCTCAAGCAACATCAAAGCATCTTCCTCGAGGTCTGGAAAGGTCAAAACCAAGAACCAAGCCGGATACCTTGGAAAATAAATAAGCATACTGCATTGCATACTGACTTTTGCTTGTTTTGTAGGTTTTGTTATTATTTTGTTTGTTTCTAACTCTGTTGTAGTTCAGGAAATATTGCTCGCAGAAGAGTGTTCCCCGTCAACCGTGCACACCGGTATCCTACTCGCAACAACCTTCCGGGTATTCTAATGGAGCAAGTACAGCAAGACCTGACAGAGGTCAGGACCCAGATGGCTAATGAAAGGGTGGAAATGAGAAACCAAATGGCCCAATTCATGACTGTGATGACTGGTCTGGCTCAGAGCCAAGAGAGGTTAAGGGCATTGGTAGAAAGACAGACCCCCGAGGAGCCTCATCCTGGGACAGGAGGAACAAGTAACAATGAGAGGGGACAGCCTCATGTTAACCCACCTGTATTTGGACCACATCTAGATCCGGAAGTCAATATCCCGGGTAATGTGCAAGGAAATACTACTGGGGGGAGGATTTTACAAGAAGACCCCTAAGAGGAGCAATTCACTGTAATGGGAGCTGGAGATGAAGTCTATGACCGAAGGTTTAATGAAATTGCTGAAAAGTTGAGGTCATTGGAGTCTCAAAATTCCTTGGGTTTTGATGTAATGGATATGGGGTTAGTGGATGGAGTAAGAATTCCCCACAAGTTCAAACCTCCGTGCTTCGAGAAATACAATGGAACCTCCTGTCCACGAACTCATCTACAGTCCTTTCTGGGAAGACTTAAAGCATATACCATGGATGAAAAACTGTGGATGTTCTATTTTGAAGACAGTTTGACTGGGGCTTCAAGAGAGTGGTATTCACACTTGACCAGAGCTACTATCAGATGCTGGAAGGACCTAGCTGAGGCCTTCATCCGACAATACCAATATAACCTGGATATGGCTCCTAATAGGACCCTCCTAATGGGAATGTCTCAATCCTCCAGAGAAAGCTTCAGGGAATATGCCCAAAGGTGGAGACAGCTTGCTGCTGCTGTCCAGCCACCCATGTCGGAAAGAGAAATGGCCGACATGTTTATGAATACGCTGCAAGGAACATATATTGATAGGCTAGCTACCTTTTCTTCCACCAGTTTTGCTGACGTAGTTATAGCTGGAGAAAGAATTGAAAGTCTATTAAAAATGGGCAAAATTTCTCATAATGGTGCAAGTTCGTCCAGTAATTCCAGGAAGCCTTTTGTGGGACCTCGAAGGACCGGTGAGACAAATGCCATTCATGCCAGCAGGGGCAGACCTCAGTATGTCCACAGATCAGTAGCAGCTGTCACTATTCCAACTCTGATTCCTCAGCAACCAACATATCAACAACCACAATAACCACATTATCAGCAGCAAGTTCAGTATCCGCCACAAAGAGCCTATAACAACAACAATAACAATCAACAGCAAAGACCCTTTCAACAAAGACCATCATAGGAAAATAGGGTGATTGACCCTATCTCTATGCCTTATGTTGCTTTATTGCCACAACTCCTGAAGCTTAACTTGGTTGAGTTAAGGACATTGGCACCACCAGATCCCTCTAATATCCCGAAGAATTATGATGTCAATGCCAGGTGTGCTTTCCACTCCAATGCACCTGGCCACAATACTGAGAAATGCACGGCTTTGCAAATGAAAGTGCAAGATCTGGTGGATTCTAAGGCCCTCAACTTCGCGCCTCCTCCAAATGTCAACAGAAATCCTATGCCTAACCATGGTGGGCCGAGGATTAATGCCATCGAGGAAGACAGACCGTCTACTTTGATCACCAGTGTTGCACAAATTCGAACACCTCTGGTCGAAATTAAAGCTCAGCTTCTAGAGTGCCAGGTGTTTCCCGGGTGTGAACTCGGTTGTGGGTATTGCAACATTGCGGTCAACGGGTGTGATAATTTGAGAAGCGGCATAGATGGTCTTATCAAGGATGGAATCCTTCAGATCTCAACAACGGCGCCGACAAATCCAGCAATTCCTTTGACAACAATTCCTGATTCTTCTACAACAGTAGCAACAATCATTCCTACCGATTCATCAATATCATCAACAATGGCTCCATCCATCACTTCAACAAATCAAATGTCAACAACCCTTTCTTCTACAACATCAGCATCCATTTATTCAGCCGAATCTCCTACAACATCAACAGAAATTAATGAAGATATCTCAGCGGTCACCATCTACTATGATCCATCAATTGTTCCTCCAGATAGCAACTTTCAGCAACAAACAGTGGCACCTCCTGCCAGATCACCAGTCACAATTTACTACGATCCGCACACCATTACAGTACCCTTCTCTGTAGCAGTCGGTCCAGTTACCATCACGGTACCTGGACCAGTTCCCTATGAAAGCAGCAATGCCATACCTTGGCATTATGGCTCTGATCTTTACTGCAACGGGGAGAAAATCACTTTGGATTCCTCAACCTCTTCTCCACAAATTGATAATGTTGGGGGAGGCGGAGGCTTCACCAGAAGCAGACGCCTTTTTGCCTCACAATTACAAAGACCTAATGCCGAAGTAGAAGCTGCTACCAAAGCGAAAGGAAAGAGTGTGGTACCTGAAGAGCCAATTGTCAGAGAAACTCTGAAGATATCTTTTGAGCAAGATGTAGACGAGTTTATGAGAATCATAAAGAGAAGTGATTACAAGGTGGTGGATCAACTTCACCAAACTCCCTCGAAAATCTCCATATTATCCATGTTGATGTGTTCTGAAGCTTACAGGAATGCATTATTGAAAGTCCTGCAGGAGATCACTGTTAATCAGCTAGAAACTGTGGTGGCAAATGTCAACACCAGTCATGGACTGGGCTTCACTAATGCTGACTTAACAACTGAGGGACGTAACCACAACAAGGCTTTACATATCACCCTGGAATGCAAGGGTGTTGTTCTATCTCATGTACTGGTGGACACTGGGTCGTCGCTCAATGTTCTACCAAAGAAAGCCTTGGTGAAGCTGGAGTATGATGGCTTGGCATTGCGTCCGAGTAATTTGGTGGTGAGAGCATTCGATGGCTCTAAAAGATCAGTGCTTGGGGAGATTGATCTGCCTGTGATGATTGGCCCACAGACTTTTAAGATTACCTTCTATGTGATGGACATTCAGCCGGCCTACAGCTATTTGTTGGGTAGACCCTGGATTCATGCCGCTGGCGCTGTTACGTCTACCCTTCACCAGAAGCTGAAATTCGAGTGGGAAGGCCAGATCATCACCATCTGTGGGGAAGAAGACATCTTTGTTAGCCATCTGGCTACGTATAAATACATTGAGATGGATGGAGAGATCCATGAAACTATGAGCCAGGGGTTTGAGGCCCTGAACATCAATGAAGCATCTGCTGTACTGGGAACTTCCATAACGTCGTATCAGCAAGCCCGGAAGGTTGTTGAAGAGGGTATTGCCCAAGGCTGGGGCAAGTTGTTGCCCGTGGAGAAGAAAGAAGACAGATTTGGGTTGGGTTACAGACCAACTCAACAAGATCAATCAGAGGCTGCCAAGAATCCCAATTTTGTCAGCGGGGGAATGCTCACCCCGTATGCAGTGAACAACTTGGAAGACGAGGAGGAAAGCGACCGTGACCTGGAGAGCTGGATACGTCCAAGGATCCCGGGGAGCCAAGTCCTTAACTGGTCTTCCCAGGAAAATATAAGGGTTACTCCTGCAGAGTAATTATTATTTCCTATATTTTAAAGCATGCATCAAGTCTTGCATCTTGCCCAAGATGACAAGACTCATTTTGTAATCGGGCCATCTTGTAATTTTGTGCAAATAGATCAATCAATGAATATCAGACATCTTTTGAAAATGAGTCTTTTTCTTTTTCGCTCACTGTTTTTCATTTTTCTTTTTGTACAAAAAATAAAATGGCAATGTTTTCAAAATAATAACTTCATTTCACCTTTTTCAAAATAAGATAAAATCGATCACTAAAATAAACAATCTAAACCCTTGCAAAGAGTGCCTTTCAGATTGCACCGACAACAACACTGCTATGACTTCGTATGACTTTGACAATCCAATCAATCAAGCTGATGAAGGGGTTGAAGAAGATTATGAGCTTCCTGAAGAGCTAACCAGGTTGTTAAGGCAAGAGGAGAAGGTTATCACTCCTCATCAGGAGGAGATTGAAACGGTTAATCTTGGTACGGAAGAAGACGTGAAGGAAGTTAAGATTGGGGCCTGCCTGCAAGACTCAGTAAAAGAGCAACTGATTGATATGCTTCGGGAATACGTGGATGTTTTTGCTTGGTCTTATCAGGATATGCCAGGGTTGGACACCGATATTGTCATGCACAAGCTGCCTTTAAAGGAAGATTGCCCGCCAGTAAAACAGAAGTTGCGCCGTACTCGCCCAGATATGGCAATGAAAATTAAGGAGGAGGTACGAAAATAGTGGGACGCCGGTTTTCTTGCTGTGACTAGCTACCCGCCGTGGGTTGCTAATATTGTACCTGTGCCTAAGAAGGATAGCAAGGTGAGAATGTGTGTGGATTACCGGGATCTGAACAGAGCCAGCCCAAAAGATGACTTCCCTTTACCTCACATTGATGTATTGGTTGATAACACGGCTCAGTTCTCGGTATTCTCCTTCATGGATGGATTTTCAGGATATAATCAGATCAAGATGTCACCTGAAGACAGGAGAATACAACTTTCATCACACCCTGGGGAACTTTCTATTATAAGGTAATGCCATTCGGACTGAAGAATGCTGGTGCCACTTATCAACGGGCTATGGTAACATTATTCCATGACATGATCCATAAAGAAATTGAATGTTATGTGGATGACATGATTGCGAAGTCCCTCACGGAAGAAGACCACCTGGTAAATTTACTGAAACTATTCAAGCGTCTGAGGAAGTACCAACTGAAATTGAACCCCAACAAATGCACATTCGGGGTGCGATCCGGCAAGCTGCTGGGATTTATTGTAAGTGAAAAAGGGATTGAAGTTGACCCTGATAAAGTCAAAGCCATTCAAGACATGCCTGCATCAAAATCAGAAAAAGAAGTTCGGGGGTTTCTAGGTAGATTGAACTACATTTCAAGGTTCATATCTCACCTTACCGCAACCTGTGAGCCTTTGTTCAAACTGTTAAGAAAAGAACAAACGGTCAGGTGGAATGAAGACTGCCAGAGGGCTTTTGACAAGATCAAGGAATACTTACAAGAGCCTCCAATCCTTATGCCTCCAGTTGAAGGAAGACCTCTAATCATGTACTTGACAGTATTAGAAGAGTCAATGGGGTGTGTGATGGGCCAGCATGACGAGTCTGGTCGAAAAGAGTATGCAATTTACTACCTAAGCAAAAAGTTTACCGACTGTGAACAACGTTATTCACTGCTCGAGAAAACTTGTTGTGCTTTAGCGTGGGCTGCTCGCCGACTGAGACAATATATGCTGACCCACACTACCTTATTGATCTCGAAGATGGATCCAGTTAAGTACATTTTTGAGAAGCCAGCACTTACCGGACGGGTTGCAAGATGGCAGATGATCCTCACATAATATGACATTCAGTACACATCTCAGAAAGCCATCAAGGGCAGTGTATTGTCTGATTATCTTGCTGAGCAACCCATTGATGATTACCAGCCTATGAGATTTGACTTCCCTGATGAAGACATCATGTTCATAAAAGCAAAAGATCATGAAGAGCCTGTTCACACTGAAGGGCCTGACCCAGAAAAAGAATGGACTATGATGTTTGATGGGGCTGTTAATATGAATGGTCGTGGTGTTGGTGCAATACTCATTACACTCAAAGGAGTTCACATGCCTTTCTCGGCAAAACTCACTTTCAACTGCACTAACAACGAAGCTGAATACGAAGCTTGCATTATGGGACTTGAGGAGGCCATTGACCTCAGGATCAAAACTTTGACTGTGTTCGGAGATTCAACTCTGGTAATTAATCAAACCAACGGCAAATGGTACACACACCAGGATCATCTGATACCTTATCGGGATTATACAAGAAGGTTATTGACTTTCTTCACAACGGTCAAGCTTGAGTATATCCCTCGGGACGAGAATCAGTTTGCAGATGCCCTGGCTACCATTTCATCGATGATCAAAGTTCAAGCCGCCAACTTTGTGCCTCGGATTGCAGTATCCAGACTTGACAGACCAGCATACGTATTTGCAGCAGATGTCGTTAAAGATGATAAGCCTTGGTTCCATGATATCAAATGCTTCTTGGAGGATCAGACATACCCACCTGGGGCATCTTCCAATGATAAGAAGACATTAAGAAGGCTAGCTGGTGGTTTCTTCCTGAATACTGACGGCTCCTTGTACAAGAGAAACTTTGATATGGTACTCCTCAGATGTGTTGATAAGACAGAAGCAGACTTGCTAATGCACAAAGTGCACGAAGGATCCTTTGGTACCCATGCAGGAGGACATGCCATGGCTAAAAAGTTGTTAAGATCAGGCTATTACTGGATCACAATGGATGCAGACTGTTGTGCATATGCCAGAAAATGCCATAAATGCCAGATTTATGCAGATAAGGTGCATGTGCCTCCGAATCCTCTAAATGTGATGTCTTCACCCTGGCCCTTTGCCATGTGGGGCATTGATATGATTGGCAAGATTGAACCGACTGCTTCAAATGGCCACAGATTCATCCTGGTAGCCATTGACTATTTTACCAAATGGGTTGAAGCGGCTTCTTATGCAAATGTCACCAGACAAATGGTAGCCAGATTTTTGAAAAGAGACATTATTTGCAGATACGGAGTACCCGAAAGAATCATTACTGACAATGGTTCTAACTTGAATAATAAAATGATGGCAGAGCTATGCCGGGACTTCAAGGTCCAACACCAGAATTCTTCTCCTTACATGCCAAAGATGAATGGCGCTGTAGAGGCAGCTAACAAGAATATCAAGAAGATTATGCAGAAGATGGTAGTCACCTACAAAGACTGGCATGAAATGTTACCATTTGCCTTGCATGGGTACCGTACGTCAATCAGAACATCCACTGGGGCAACACCGTATCAACTTGTGTATGGTATGGAGGCAGTCCTACCTGTTGAAGTTGAATTACCCTCCCTGCGGGTACTAATGGATGTTAAACTGAGTGAAGCAGAATGGGTCCGATCCCGATACGAACAACTGAGTCTGATTGAAGAGAAGAGATTAGCTGCAATCTGTCATGGGCAGCTGTATCAGAAAAGAATGAAGAAAGCCTTCGATCAGAAAGTCAGGCTCCGAGAGTACCAAGTAGGAGATCTTGTGCTGAAAAGACTCCTCCCTCCTCATACAGACCACAGGGGAAAGTGGACTCTGAACTATGAAAGGCCGTTCATAGTAAAGAAAGTTTTCTCTGGTGGAGCACTGATGCTCAGTACTATGGATGGTGAAGACTTCCTGTCCCCTGTGAATTCAGATGTAGTTAAAAAATACTTCGCATGAAAATGACCCGCTGGACATAAAAACAGAATGTAAGTCCAGGCAAAAATAGGGCATCCCGGCGAGTCAAAAACAGAATAAAAGACTCGGGCAAAAATAAGGGAAAATAAATGAAAAAATGTACACCCGCTGAGTTGAAAAACCGCATTGGACAACTCAGGAAAAAAATGGGTATCCCGGTGGATTGAAAATCTGAAAAGGCGATCCACGCAAAATAAGGGAATAAGCGAACAACTGCATTCTGAATTCGTCTGTATCACTTACAACTTGGTAAGCTTTGAAAGGTCCGAGCGTCGGTCAGAATCAGCCTTCTTCAGAAAGCAAGACGAGAAGAACGTCAAAAGTCATACGAGTCATAGCAAAAGGGAAGCTCCTTGAAGCGTCATCAACATTGCCAACATCTTTTGTTTCTCAATTTGTAACGATTTCCTCATTTCAGGAGATCCGTTTCTTTGGCTGTATCTTGCCAATTCAGGGCACTCGAATTAATAAAATCATATTTTCAGTCACACACTTTCTCGTACTCTTTTATTTGCAAAAACGTCTGATGTCATTAATTTGTTGATCGCATAAATACAGATGCGCCTTTCCTGAATTACATACTTACAGGAAATATACTTACTCCCGGGAGTGTTTAAACTCTTATGATGGAATCCAGTAAGGGATACCTCGGGATACTTGTACGTTTCTTTGTCATGCAGGACTGCAGGTGTTCAAGGCGCGACATGGGGCATGAAAGCTTCTCCCCAGCAAGCTGTTAGATCATTATCTAATCAGTCCATCTCCCAGATTAGCACCAGAGGTGTTTTCTCCCCAGCTAAGTTGTCGAGTATCATCCTCAGCAGGATCCCCACAAAGATCTCTAGGAAGATCTTTCAGTGATCTTTCTTCTTCTTCAGCCAAGTGCCAACCGGGGAACTACCTCCCCACAGAGTTTCAACCTCTATCCAGAAGAGCAACGCATGAAGAACTCGCAACAGAGTGAAGAAAGCTTCTACAAACCCCAGCTGGGTCCCCCATTACTGAGATGGGTCTATCAGTGATCTGTTTCCCCATGCAGATACATCTTATCAGATCTACCAATGATCTTATCCCCAGCTGGGATGTCCACGTCAAACAGATCAGTCAGGGATCTTCACAGCAACGGGATCCGAGTCCCGGATCGTTATCTTTGCATAATCATAGCATCCGCATCATGTTTTCCCCACAGAGCGTAGCATTCCGTCTAATATGGAGCATTACGGCAAAAATCAAACATATTGCATAATCATAAGCCATGTTCTGAAACAAACACTTGTAAATACTGACAATCCATCAACAATATACAGAACGTTCCCCAATTCCTCACCAAAGAGCCAAGGCATTTACTTGCACACTCACAAGTACAGATACATGCTCCTTTTGGCACTCGTCCGTGTCATCAATCCCTAGTAAAATCACCCGAACAGATACTTACACATTACAGATACTTCTTGACACTCGTCTGTGTCATATCCCCAGCAGAAAGCCAAAGCGTCCCCTTTGCACTCACAGATATACATATATATACAATTCCTTGACGCCCGTCCGTGTCACCTTCCCCAGCATAGTTACCCAAACACCTTGGAAACCATACACTTGTTTATAATACACTTTTTTCGACACTCGTCCGTGTCGCACTCTCCCCAGCAAGTTAGACACTCGTCCGTGTTTCACTCACACTTGTTACTCATCATCTTTTTACTTATACGCCACTTAAACCCCCTCAGATTCGACACTCATCCGTGTTCTTTGTTAACCAGTTGGTACTCGTCCGTATCATCATCTCTGAACATGCGTCAAGCATTTGTTTCTACATGATACCCGTCCGTATCATAGTCTTAAGGATGCTCGTCCACATCTTTAATCTATACACAGTGCCAAACACTTATACCTTTCACTTCTTGGATGTAAACGCTCGTCCGTGTTTACTATTCCCCAGCGAAGTCCCCGGCAAAACTTCTTTTCTATCTGGCATTCGTCCTATGTCACGGTATTTTCGGCAGGCGTACCCTGCCAGGTGATCGTCCTTCACCTTCTTGATGATCGTCCTTCATCACCCCCAATGAAGTCTCTATTCATTAGAACCCCTTCCTATCCGACATTCGTCCTATGTCGCGATATTTTCAGCAGTCGTCCCCTGCTAGGTGATCGTCCTTCACCTCTTGATGATCGTTCTTCATCATGCTTATTAGATGGTCGTCCCCATCGTCGACCTTTTCATCCGACATTCGTCCTATGTCGTGATACGTTCGGAAGCCGTACCCTGCCAGGTGATCGTCCTTCACCTTAGATGACCGTCCCTCATCTTATCCCCAACAAAGCAGCCGTCCCCTGCTAGGTGATCGTCCTTCACCTTTGATGACCGTACCTTATCATTTGTTTCATTTACCTATAATCCCCAGAGAGTCTTATAGCTTTGCTTGATGGTCGTCCCCATCATAATCTCTTATATCCCCAGCAGTCGTCCTCTGCTCGACGGTCGTCCTGCGTCGCCCGCACTTTACAATCATACTTTATTTTCTTTTACAATCTATATCCCTTTTCTTCTTCATTCTGTGAGTGCAAATTTTGGACTGTCTTTGGTATTCAACCACAAGTTATCTTGTTTGCCTGTTAAGCCGTTGCTTACATCCTGCACAGCTAACTCATGCTTGAATAGGGGCAGCTATAAACACCCCAAATTTGCCCTCACTCATTTCACCATGGCTTGTGATCTTTTCATGTGCATAAGTTCAATCATAGCATCTCATACCACACTTTTGCTTCACTGCATTGTCTCTAAGTCATTTGCACCTAGGGTTTGTGATCTGAGCCATCCCTGAGCCATTTGAGCCACTCCAAAGGTCATCAATCATTTCAAGAGGGTCCATATGTGTTCAAACATCATATCATATCCTCACCAAGTCAAGGAAATCAAAGAATCACAAGAACTGAGAAAGGCATGGAAGCAGAGCCAGGTTTAACTGCACAGATGACCTAGAATTAGGGTTTTGGTTTCAGAGGCCATAACTCCAATTTTTTTGGTCATTCTTGTTTCTATTGGTCTCTATATGTTGTGGGGATCATGCATATCAATTTTCATGAAGAAATTCCATGGGAAAGGCATCTGATCAAGAGTTGACTTCTTGAGCAAGTCAGTGCAAAATCAGGGCATCTGAGGCCCCCAATGACCCAACCAAAGGGTATTCTCCATCATTTTGAATATGCATGATCTTTATTTGATCATGGAAGATGTTAAAAGTTCACAAAATTGAAGAATTTCAAGCCATTTGCAAAATTGCCTTTTTGGGAAAGTGACTTGTAATGTAAACTTGCCATTTTGGGAAAGTTTTTCAACCTTCTCTTTTTGATTCAAAAATGCTTCAAATGAGAAAACTTTGGTCATGAAAGTTGTAGAATGGATCATTCCCTTTTCAAAAAGTACAAGAACTCATTCTAATTCATCTTGGATCAAAAGTTATGGCTTGTCAAAGTTGGACAAAATCACATAATTTCAAGTTTTGTACCAAAGAGGCAAAGTTGCAAAACCTCTTGCCAAGGCAAAATATGACTTCAATGTGACTTCTAACCTTTTCACAAACATGAACCATGACCTAAAATTCAGAATGCACCAAAGAATTGTCCATTTTCATGACTTGTGCATTAAGAAACTTCAAAAGGGCCAAGACTTTGTGAAATTGCAAAAACTCTCACAAACCCTAATCCACTTGCTGCATTGCCTCAAATTCATTTCCATGGTTCTCCTTGATTCAAGCTGCAGCCAAGCCATGCCTTGTACCTTGACTGAAATGGCCCATACCTCTCTTACACAAAAAGTTGACTTTATGCATTTTGCTCCATACCAATCACACTGCTCCACAACAACTCTCTGACCTATCAAGGATTGATATGTGTACCAAAAGAGACTCAACACATAGCACAACACGGCCTGAAACATCCCACAAGCCATAGTTCCCAAAACTGACCTCTTATTCATTTTGTTTCGAAACTCATCACACACCCTTCAAACATCAAAACAAACTTCACCAAATCACTCACCATGATCCTCTGATCATTTCCCAACCATTGTTTTGGCCTGAAACCTCCCACATCAAAAACACGATTTCCCTCATCCATTGACCTGAGCTTCTGCAAACTTCCTCTAGAGACCATATAAACTCCAGCTAAGCATCACAAACTTCTGGGGAGGATCATTGGAGCTTGTTTGGACCAAAGAAGCAGCCAGAAAGTCCTTGTTTTGAAAGCTCCAGTTCAGGTGAGCTCAAGAACATTTTTTCCAGAACTTTAATTTCTTGTTATAAATTGATTCTATGAGTTGCACTGATCATCTGGATGTGTTTGGTTTTGAAAATGGTCAAGAAACAAGCATGTATTGACTGTCTGAATGTTTGCCCGTAAAAATGTTTTTGTTTATTTCTCTTGATTCATGAAAAATAAATGATGTTTGTAGTAGGGTTTATGTTTAGTGATATTCATAGATTGATTCTGGAGAATTTAGTGAGGTTTTGATGCGTTTTGAGTGAGATTGGGAATTTGGTTGGCCGGAGAAGATGACCGGAACACTGTTCCGGTCATCTGAAAGTGATTAGGGTTAGGATTAGGGCTAATGACTTAATTAGGCAAGTTTGAATTTGGGCCGTTCGTTCGCGCGCGCAGTCAACTCCCGCCTCCTTGAATTTGAATCTCAGCCCTCAGATTAGCTGACTTTCTCTTTTTTCTTTTAAATTCATTTTAATTTTATTTGCTTTGCATTTTATTTCCATGAATTATTTAAAATAGCAAAATACATTTAAAAATTCTGAAAATTTTTGTCAAACATTTCATCATTTTTCAGAACCCAAAAATATTTTTATTTTTATTTTTTGCATTAAAAATTATTTTTAAATCATTTAAATGTTTATTTTTTATTAGTTAATGAAAATTAATTAATTATAAATACATTTAGGTATTTAAAAATCACAAAAAAATTCACATTGCATTTCAAAACATTTAGAAACATTATCAAACTTTCAAACCAAATTTCTTTTTTGTTCTTGATGCATTTTGACAATTTTTGTTGGAATTAAATTCATTTTAAGGCAATATCTTGGTTCAAACTTTGAAAAATCCATTCTACCTAACCTTTGAGAGTTTGATGATGGTTCTTCTTGCATTGCATCCTCCATAGCATGTAGTTTATAGGATAAAATTGGTTTGAATTGATCTTGCATTTTCAATTTGCTTTGTATTTTTCTTTGTGAGGCACCCCAAAACCCTAGCCAACTTAGGAAATTCATGACTTGCACTAGGTTAAGAGTTGGATCCCCTCCTTTGGGCAATGAACTTGTATAGGTTTAGGGTTCCTTTGATCCCATTTTCAATTTTTTTGTCATGTCATTTGCTCCTGGTTTTGGATTTTTGTGAAGCATGTTGTATGTAAACCCTAATTTGTGCCTTCCTTTGCATCCATCTCTCATTTGCTTGCATTCAATGACTTGCCATGACATTTTGTGCATCCACATGATTCATAATACATCTTAGGACATCTTAGAACCATGTTTGATCATTGTATCTTTCATTTGCCATGTTATGTGTTCATTTCATTTCATAAACATTCATGAACTTCCATGGTTCAAAGCATGCCTCATTTGCATCCTTATGCTTGTTTGATCACTCTCATCTCTTGCCATATGTTTGCATCATCTCTTAGCATCATTAACATCATATTTATGCTTCTGGTTTTGGTTTGCACCATGGCATTCCATCTCATTTGCATTACATTTCATTTCTTTTGCTAACTTTTCAGGTGGTAAGTTGTTTTGAGAAGTGAATTTTCCTTCACTTCTCACAATCTCTTTTCATCTCTCTCTTGCATCATTGCTGCATTTTATCTTGTGTACTAGAGTGAGCTTGCTCATTCATGTTCATCTCCTACTTTCTTTCTTCAAGTAACTTGTCTTCTTAAGTGAAGCA
Organism: Lathyrus aphaca; assembly: GCA_963966055.1. NCBI lineage: Eukaryota > Viridiplantae > Streptophyta > Magnoliopsida > Fabales > Fabaceae > Lathyrus > Lathyrus aphaca. The sequence continues at coordinate 422,133,986 of OZ014520.1, forward strand.
AGTTGTCTTGCTTCTCTCTGCTTCTTTCTCCTTTCATCTGCTTCTCTCCTTGGTGGTTCTTTGAAGATCTTTCTCTCTTAAGCCCCATAAATCCTAGGATCTCCAAGTATGATAACAATTAGGGTTTGATTAGTCCCCCATTTAGTTTTACTTTTGTGTCATCTTTGAGTCTTCTCTTCCCATCTCATAATCAGGGACTAAACCCTAAAGGTTCTAAGGCTTTGTGATTAAGCTTATGTCTGCATCCTTCTATTAGGATGGAGTGTATAACTTTAATCCTAAGTGTTAAACCATTAATGTGTTTGAATCCTTTAATCAATTCACCTAATAACCACTAATACATCAAGCTTGTAACATGGGCCTTGCATTAGGGTTCTAATTCTTCCTTAATTGGTTAAGAAGGACTAACCCTAGTGTTAATGGACAAGTCCCCCTCAAGTTGTCTTACAAATCATAAAAATCACTTCTTAATCTTATCATTAACTAAAATCCATCTAATAAAGGCTTTGTTTTGTCATGAGGTTAATCCCTAATCATGGATTAAGTTGAGGAGCCTTCCTCAGCTTAAATGTTCTCATCTATTATCCTTCTATTAGGATGGTGTAATGAGTCCATTTAATCCTTGATTATGGCTTAAACTCATTTCTTAACACTAAACAAAAACAACAAAAACATCTAAATAATCACAAGTAGGTTAATGATCTTAATCCTACATCATGGTGATTAAGTGTGAGGTGTTTACTTCATACTTAAGGTATTCTCATTACCCCTAATCAGAGGGAGGATGTGATGAGTTTACTAACCCATTGGTTTAGGCTTAAGCTCATTTTCCTATGACAAACTTTCAAAAGCAATAAAAGATTTGAAAGCACAAAAACAAACAATAATCGTCTCCTCCGGGATTCTTTTCTCATCTTATTCACTCACAAACGAGAACTTGCTTCTTCCGTCTAATGCAAGACAGTTTGCACCTGAGCCAGACAGGTCATACACTTGAGCATAGATAAGCAAGCAGTTCACAAGTCAATTTATCTTTCAGTCTCTTTGAGTCGAACTACGGTGTTCTGACTTCCTCATTGCACGAGAGGATACGTAGGCATAACTTAACAGTTATCGAACAAAAGTCTCTGTATATTGCCCCTCTTCCAGCATTATTCTTTAAGCCTCATACTCTTGAGCATTTCACTCTTGTTCTTACACTGACACTTCTCTTATACACTTCACATTTCTTTTACACTGACACTTGCATTCTTTCCAGCTTTGATACACAAATTGCACTGACACTACCCCATTTAAAACACAAATATTTTAAGCGTGGATCCCGTCGAGTACGGCGGACAATCTGGGTGCTAATACCTTCCCAGGTTGTAACCAACCCCCTTTCTCAGTCTCTCTGGTTCGCAACCGTCTTATCCATATCTTTTCTCAGGTTTATGCAGCATTACCTTTCCTCCGGGATAAAAATGCCTAGCTGGCGACTCTTTTCTCCTGAGTTCACCCTTGTGTGTTCTCATCCCTTTCACCGACCGTTCACGTCTGTACCCCATTTGACCTAGCCTCATTTGGTGGGAGCGACAATAAGGAAAGGACATAAAAGAACAGGAAAGACCTATTAAAAGACTTGAGTTCGGGGGGTAGGTTATATAAAGGGAAGGTGTTAGCACCCTTTATATCCATGGTTATCTATGGGCTCTTAGTTACATAGCTCACTTAAATTGTTTTTGAAAAATGTAGTGTGTGATTAGAAAAATTTATTTAAGTACTTTGTAATGACCCTCGTATGGGTGTATACAATGCCTAGTTTAGAAATTGTGAGGTGTAAAAGTAATTTTGAAGGTGTGAGAAAGTAACTACGAGATACCTACCCTAGATTAAGTTTTTCTTATTCTTTTATGTTCTTTCAAAGGGTAAGACTATCCCTACTATTAATGAGTAGGTAGTCATTACCTTAGATGTAAGTTAAGGGACATATGCAGGGTCAATGTGTATAGGCAACTGTAGGGTGTCTTTAGCCATATGGGAGGGACAATCATCTTTTAACTTGGAGGGACAAGATCATTTTTTAGGCAACACCGTAGGCAACATCGTAGGGACCTGATCTTTTAACTATAGAGAGGGACAAGATGATATTATACTTGTATGAGTTTTGCTTAAGACACCCCACTTGACCATTTGAATAAGGCAACGGAGAGGTAACCCTAGGAAGTGAAGACGACGATCTTATATCGACTTACGTGTGTGAGTGATTATGTTCAAGTATTTAATCTTTTTAATTAATTTTCTAAATTTATTTAATTATAATTAATTTTCACTCCCTATTTACTAACCATGGCAATTAAATAATAATAAAAACGAGAAAATAAACTTCTAAGCTATTACAGGGCTTCGGGGCAGATACAAAATAATTGGGCGAAAAATAAATTACAAATAAATATAACCTATACATTCTTTCTAATAATTTTAAAATAAAACAAAGAGAAATATAATAATTAAAGGAATTAAATAAATGCAAAAATCAAAAAAAATAGAAAAAAAAATTAGGGTTGGTATTTTAATTAAGAAAGGCATGGTTAAGAGTCTAGGTTTAGAGAAAATTAGGGTTTATAATTAATTAAAAAAATTAGAGCTTTTAAAGAATTAATTAAAATTTAATTAAATTATTTACAAAATTATTAAAATAAGGTTATCATTTAAAAATTGTATTTAAGAAAAGAGTTATAATAAGTTAATTTATGGGTTAAAAAATAATTTGATAAAAAACTAGAAAATAACAAGAAAAGAAAACAATTGCCTAAAAAGATAAGACCTGGGAATTGAACCCATGTCCCTTACCTCAACCACATATCAACAAAACCAACTGGGCCAGCGCGCGCTGGTGTCAATTCCAGGTTACAAAAATATTATATTTTTAACCTGCAAGCAAAATATGTTAATAAATTTTTTTGGCCTTAGCCTGGTATCGAACCCTCAACCTGCTACACGCCCAGCCAATCCCTTGCCACTAAGCCACATGGGGCGCGTCTAATAATATATTGGCTAAAGAAGATTTTATGTTAAACTTGTAAAAAATCAATGAAATAAAAAAAATTGCTTCGTCCAAGGATCGAACCCAGATTTAGTGTTTCTCATGCGCGCCTTTCTTACCAACTGAGCCATGAATTCCTTTTGGCATTACAACAAAAATAATATATAATAAAATAAAACTGAAATTTAAAACTAGATTTTTCGCGCGTAGGGCTTTCTTCTTCGCTGGTCCGTCCAGTTAGGTTATAGCTACGCTTTATCCGTAGCAAAAGGTTTTGGTGACAATTTTCTTCCGTCACTAGATGACCTGCAAATCCAAAAACATCAAACGCATCAAATAAATTAGTTCTATGGACACATATCACGTGTAAACCACCCTATGAATCCATTTAAACCTTTAATTGGTCCTGAAATCGTGTCTAATGAAGGTTCCTAATTTCGAACCTTAGAACCATAATAATGGCGAAATGCCATTCCTGCACCAAAAATACGATTAACTAATCCAGAAACGTTCCAAACATTAGTATCAACAACAATATATCATTAAATTTAAGTTATCATGTGTGTATCATAGAAATCGAAAAACCAAGAATATGAGATAGAAGACAATTCAGTTTATGCATTCTATGGTGTTTTGGATGATGATAAAGATTGGTATGAGTTCAGTGAACATCAAGAAACGTGTTGAGACCTTTGGAATGCCTTGAAACGACCTTAATTGCCAAAACCGAAAGTTGATTTTTCTTTGAAAATTTGAAGTTTGGTGGTGGCTTTTGAATCCCAATTTTTTCGTCCCCTCACCATTGCCTTGTTTCACATACTTATAATGGAAGTAATTTAGGTCAAAAAACCAATCCATTATTTGGGCTTTTGGATAGTTGATCATGAAGAAATCAAATATTCAAAAAGGTCAAAAAATCATATCCAACCTTGCTATTCTGGTCATGTACGAATTTGGATGGCTTATAATCAACTTAATTACCATTTAAAGGCTTCTAGAAGAAAAATCCAATCCAATAATTGTATTTTCATATTTTTTTTTGATTTAAAATGAATTTTAATGAATAAAATCCAAATAAATAATAATAAAATTATAAAAATCAGAAATTGGTTGAATTGGGTCATGCATGATGTCACCTTTGAGTTTGGATTGGAATTTGATGGGCCCATTTGGAAATATTTGGATTTGAGACCCCATTTGCTTCATACACTCCTAAACAATTTCCCAACTTTAACAAGGAACATCTCCCTCAATTTTAAGGCTATGAAGGTGTTCTTGGATTTTGTAGAAAGCTTAGAGAGTCCTCTAACAAACCCTTTTGGTCTCATATCCATATCCTTTACCATTTTCAAATTATGCCCTTTGGAAGATGTTGACTTTTTGTTGACTTTTGAAATGACCTGTAATGTTTTGGCTCATACCTTTCAAATGAAGCATTTTTAGGCTTGGCTTTTGAGACACAAAGTTGTAGAGAATTCAATTTCCTTACAATGAGATTTGGATGGGAAATATTTGATGAAGCATGTGAAAGTTATGGCTGGTCAAAGTTCAGTTGACTTTTCCTGTGAAAACCCTAATTTAGAAACTCCTGATTCTTGATGATCTGAAATCTCCTTGATGAATCATGATCAACCCTTGATCAAATGATGAATTTTACTTCATAAAATTGATGTTGGAAAAAAAATGAATTTTGACTTTGATTTGACCATAGTTGACCTCAGTTTGACTTTTTAACCACTTTGACTGATTTTTGCATATATGATCATCTGACTGAGCAAACCTTTTGGGAAAGCCTTGAAACTTGATATAGGGATTCTTGAAGACATGTAGGATGTTATGAAGCTCACTTGAGGCCTTGAAAATCCATTTAGCCTGATGAAATCTAAAACCCTAGTTTAGGGTGCATTGCTTAGGAGGAGGCTTTGTCTAAGGGAACTTCCAAGCTTTCTGACTAATTGTGAACCTTGTGAACCTCTTGGGATACCTTGTGAACCTCGTGAACCTCTTGGGACACCTTGGTACACAATGCCTTGACTAGGGGAGGGCAAATTTTGGGGTGCAACAGGGGCATGTGAAGGTTGTTTTCTCCTGGTCTTCCGGGTGAATGGGAATTTGGAAGAATCCCGAATATCCATCGAGATAACAAAAATAGGAGTGTCTAGCAAAACATTCCAACATTTGATCTATAAAGGGTAAAGGGAAATGATCCTTCCTAGTTGTTTTGTTAAGTTTTCTATAGTCTGTACACATACGCCATCCTCCTTCTATCTGTTTTGTGATGTGTTTTCCCTTCTCGTTGTGTACAACTGTGATATCTCCCTTAGGACCTTTTTCTTTTGGTTTCATGTTTTTTTGTTTCTTAAAATACTTTCTTAGGATTTTTTACACTTGTTTGCTCATCTTTCTTTCCATTTGTACTTCAATATTTGAATTATTTTGGTACTAACCTTTTGTGTAGGGACTATGGTAAGTCTTGAGTATATGTATGATTATCCATAATCATATCTCTTCACTTTTCTCTTTTATCTTTCTCTTTTTTGTTTGTGACAAGCATGAGAATGCTTCTTTGTGATTAACTTCATCTCTTCCCTTTGGGATCTTAACTCAACTTCTATTTTTGAAGTGAGTTAATGTTATCCCTATTTCCTTTTCTTTATCTTAGATTTAGAACATTTCTTATACCTCACTTCAAACCTTAGGAACAACCATGCATGTTAACAATTAGGTTTTGGTAGTTTCCCCTTTTAGAATTTTACCTTTCTTATCCTTTGAGTCTTTTCTCTCCTTATCTCAAAACAAAACAAAAACATCTAATAAAGGTCATATGCTTTAATGTGCCACGAGCCTTAAGGCATGAGGTACTTACATACATTCCATCTTGGGGTGAGCTGTAAGTCGCCCACCATGTAACAAATATTTAGCATGAAAGTGTATCACAAAGAAATAATCAAACACTTCATCATTTATTCCATCCAAAAACACTTAATGAATAAATTAAGTCATGTGTGCTACAATCCTTGAGTACATTGGAAATAGGTAAGATTGAGGGCCTTCCTTAAATTACTTAGTGTGCTTTATTATCATCCCGTCTTGGGGCGATGTGTGAAGTACACGCTCCTTTGTCATAGACTCTAGTACACTCGCTTACACAAACACCTCAAATTCAAAACTCTTCAAATAAGTCAAAACAAACAAACATGTCTTTCCTTCGAGAATTCTTTTCTTATCTCATTCACTTTCATCGTAAGAACACGCTTCTTCTTGTTCTATTGCAAATGGTAAACACAGTCGATTCAGCAAGCTTGTAACACCTAAGCTAGAGCATTATTCATTCAATTAAAAAACACAAACAAGTTGTGTCAATCCTAGTTAGCCAAACTACGGTGTTCTGACTTTCTCATTGCATAGAGGGAATACGTTGGCACAAGCGTGACGCTTGGCAAACATAACTCCCCATTCATTTCCGAACTACGTCGGCTCTGATTCTCTTTCGAGATACATATGCACAAGTGCAGTGCGTGTCAAGACATTCTTAGTGTCACCTCCCCCGTTCTTTCATTGTCGAGACATCCTCTTTCTGTTCACATTCCAATGCGCAAATCATAATACCCTTTGAGCAGTACAAGCAAGCGTGGATCCCATCGAGTACGACATACGTGAATGGGTGCTAATACCTTACATTCACGTAACTAACTCCCTTACTCGTTATCTCTGGTTCGCATGACCTTGTTCTTTCCTTTCCCCCAAGTTTGTGCAGCATTACCTTTACCTTTTCTTGGGATAAAAATGCACGGCTGGTGACTCTTCTTCTTTTTTCGCGTTTGTACTTGGATGAAAATCCCTAGAGCGACAACGACCAATGGGCAAAGTGTGATAGATACAACACCAAAAGGCAAAAAGAAAGCACTGGACAGGGATCTCCCGGTTGAAGAAAGCCAACCAAAGAAGAAGCTTGTGCTATAGATCTATACCGTCAAACTTGACAGTCGTATCCTAGAAGAATCTGAGGATACCCCAGTAAGAAGCTCATCATCCTCGACCATCTTACACCCTATGTCGGCAGGAGAATTCAAAGTAATCTCTTTTGGGGAAAATCCCGACAAAGGAGTGTGAATAGGTGTAGGACTGCCCGACGACATAAAGGAACAAATGAAGAATTGTTTACGCAACTAAGAAAATCTATTTGCCTGGAGCGCCACAAATATGACCGGTCTTAATCTAGAAACTTCCTGCCACCATCTCACCATCAATCCTTATGCTCGAGTTGTCGTCCAGCGCATGTGCAAACAGTTCGATAGATAGACCATAGCTGCTGAAAAACTTGTACAAGACCTCTTAGAGGCTAAATTCATATCGGAGGCCAGGTATACAACCTGGATGTCCAACATTGTACTAGTGAAAATATCTAATGGAAAGTGGAGATTATGCATTGACTATATCGATCTCAATCGGGCTTTCTCGAAAGATTCTTATCCTTACCTAGAATAGATAAATTAGTAGATAACTCTGCAGGATTCAAACTCTTGTCCTTCATGGACGCCTACTCGAGGTATAACCAAATACCCATAGCCTAAAAGGACAAGAGATACACCACTTTAATGACTTCGTCAGGCAACTATTACTACAATGTAATTCCCTCCGGCCTGAAAAACGTTGGGGCCACGTACTAGTGCATGATGAAAAAAGTCTTCCAATCTGATATAGGGGACATGCTCAAAGTATATATGGACGACATGATCATGAAATCTCTAGAGGAATCCGACCATACTACCCATCTACAAATGGTCTCCGACCTAACGAGAAAATGTAAAATGCAATTTAACCTAGAAAAATGCATGTATGGCGTAAGAGCGGGGAAGTTCCTCGGATTCTACCTTAAGAAAAAGGGAATCGAGGCTATCCCCGACAAATGTCAAGCTTTTTATGAGTTCCTCATGCCTAACTCAAAGAAAGCCATACAATCTCTCAACGGGAAGCTCACCTTGTTATCTCGTTTCGTGGCCAGATCTGTCTAACACACTTCACCTTTCTTCAAGCTCTTATGCAAAGAAGCATCCTTTGGCTATATAGAAGAATGCGAGCAGGCCTTACGCCACCCCAAGCAGGCCTTATCAAAAACCCTAGTTCTCTCTAGACCAAGTGCTAGGGAGACCCTTTATCTATATCTCTCTGTCACCAGTGAAGCAATAAACGTTGCCCTCATCAGAGAAACTCAGGAGGGGCAAAGGCCCATATACTTTACGAGCAAGGTGCTGCAAGGACCATAACTCAGATACCAATAGATTGAAAAAGTTGTGTTGGCCCTCATCAACGCTGCAAGGATATTGAGGCATGTTTTCCTGGCCCACATCATAGTTGTTCGAACATACCAACCCATCAAGTATCTACTTGGTCATCCAGACAAGGTCGATAGAATGCTCAGATGGTCGTTGGAACTTTCAGAGTTTGACATTCACTATGAAAGCAAGAAATCCTTAATAGCCCAGGATTTGGCCGACTTCGTGGCCGGAATGACTCCATCAACCTCCCAAAAAAGAGGAGCCCATAAATGGACTATCTAAGTCCACGTAGCATCTAGCTCCACGGGCATTGGGGAGGGTATCATCCTCAAAAATTAAGAGGGACTCCTAATTGGAGTATCCCTAGTCATGTCCTTCCCAACTGGTCGCGACTTTCTGAGTCTAACGGTTACTAACTGCAAGTGCATAGTCTATCGCGTAGTAATAAAAGATATCGATCTCACAAAGACTTGATAATCAACCTAGTGTTGTCAGGTGTTACTATGTTTAGCTAATGCGAGTGATGTTTTTTAGTTTTAGAAGGTGAAAAATTAATTAAGTTAAATTAATGATAAGAATATCGGTACATAATTGATTCGCCTTCGCGGATTCAATAGAGGGTCGACTTATTAAGGTTTATTAAGTTATTTCTCCGTAGAATCTCTCAGTTTAAAAGTCGTTAACTCACATTCTCGTGGTCTTGTCTATTACTATACTCCTAAGTTCAATTGAGCGTTCTCGCTGTGTCAATTCTAGTTAGAAATACTTTTTGGAAACCTAAAGGTTCTAATTAGTTTTAAAGCGCTTCTGTTGTATTTAATACAATGCCCGATTTCAGCTATTTGATTATGATCTCACACTCTCGTGGTCTTAATCCTAATATTTTATACTCTCTTACTCTCGTAACGAGAGTTGTTTATATTAAGAAATTGAAAGCCAGAAAATAACTTAATTTAAAGTATAAGCCTAATTCTACTGAATTCGTTCCGGTTAGACAACTACATATCGATTGAGGGTTTAGCTAGACATATTAAATAAAAATAAAGAAAGGTAGGAGGAGAGGAATTTCATAATATAAATAAATTCAATAATAATTAAACAATAAGAAATTAAAATTAGAAACCTGGTTGCAATGTTCTTGATCAACCAAACTTTGCGAAATTTAGAAAGTAAGAACGATTATTCAGTGGCTAGAAACAAATAAAAATAGTGATAGCTTCCTAATGATGGAAACTATCACTTGGGGTTGGTAAAGGAAAATAAAAGCGATGTTGAAAATAAAATTGAACTTCGAACAGAAAAACGACAGAAATTTGGGACTTGAATGAAGCTCCCGTTGCAATTTGCAGTAGCTTTTATTTATAGGTGGCAGCTTTGGTTTGTTGAGAACTTGAAGGAATGGACTTAGGTTGGGCCTTGATTGAGTTGCTTGGACTGAGGTTGATTAGGGTAGAGAGAAACTCTTTGTTGATTGTGAATAATTTTCATAACGTTTCTCTCTATTTTGAATTCTTTTTCGTAAATAGGTTACTGGACTTTGAGCTTGTAACGAGCGTAGCAATTGTGAGACGGGCAACTTGGCCTTGTGACGAGCGTAACAATTTTGAGACAGGCGACTTGGCCTTATGACGAGCGTAACAAACATGGGACGAGTGTCTTGAGAAGGTGACGGTCGTCACTCATGGGTGACGAGCGTCCCATTGTCAATTATGCAGAATTGGCATTTTCTTGATCTGTTTCCTTCTGTTTTCTACATTTCTTGTCCAATAAGTCTCGTTTTTATATTTTTGCCTCCAAAAGTCATGTTTGATCAAATATCTGCAAAACAAACACAAATCTCGCGTAATATTGTCCAAAATACATAAATTTTAACATGTTAAACAATCGGAAACCGTATTAAATAATCGATATAAATTCGAGTTATCAAACTCCCCCAGACTTGAATCTTTGCTTGTACTCAAGAAAACAATCAAATATGTTTTGAAAAATAACCTTCATATCCAGACACGAAACACATCACCCGTCCATACGTGGTTGTGCGACTTTATGTTAAAAGAACTAATATTGACTCGAACACTATAAATACACTAGTGACACTAAAAACGAATAATGTTCTTAAGCCCCTCATACAAACCAATACAAATCATGCTATTATAGCTCAACCTAATGCTCTTGCTCCCGTTTTCACCCGGGTTCATTCCGACGCAATCACATTAAGCCCTTTACCTTTTCACGTGCATCATGGAGTAACTTGTTAGTGAGTTTGATCCTTCTTTTCATATGGGTTCTGGTACACAAGTGCGGTAACCCTTTATCATACTGGGTGTAACTTGTGGGGGATCGAATAGTAATTCTCCCTACCGAGTGCATAACCAGATTCCTCTAAACCAACTAACATCAGTCTTTTTGCTTTGCCTTTTGTGCAACTTGATTGTTTTACCAATGGCTTGCATATTCTTAAGATTTTTTTTCTTTTTCTTCTTTTTGGAAATTTTGCGGTTAATCAATTATTTGCATCGTATATCCACGTAGCTTGTACTTCAGGCGGTGATGACTGCTAATATAAACTACTTGGGGCTAATTTAAAATTAAAGCTTTAGATTTCGGTATAACAAGTATCCAAATCGATATCGCTTCTAAGGCTCTAAGGTGTCAAGACTGTATAAATTTGGTTAAGTCTTTCCTCAGTCTCTAACAAAGCCTATCAGCCTATATACTTGTAGGGTGTGTTAAATGAAAGCATTCTAAAGGAATAAAAAATTTGTTGGTATTGCTAAAAATACTGGAGGGAATTTAAAACTGAATACTTCGATTAATTTATAAAGTTTCATACAATAAGAAGGGAAATCTAATACCTTCTCCCACACTATCTCGGACATTATCCTTAATGTTGCGAGATATCGGTACACTTCTAAATAAGGAAAACAACAAAAACAATAAAAGCTAAAAACTAAAAAAAAACTAAACTACTCCTGTGGTCGTAGTGGTGGTCTCTGGCCTCGTCCTCTGGCTCTGCCTCTGACAGTTCTCTGTCCATATATCGCTATATGGTCTGGTACACCTACATGATAGATAAAATCATATAGATCGTGAACTTCGCATGTCAGGCCACCCAATGCTTCAGTGTTAACAACAATGAGTGTTCCCTGAGATGTCTGAGCAAGTTCCATCCTTCCCATTCTCTCTGACATTTCCTCGTAATGCCTATGTTGCATCTCTTGGTTCTGAATGATGACCGTCATAATATCGTCCATAGACGTGGGTTGTTGATTCCTACGTCGGCGTCTAATGAAGGTGTTAGTGCTGGCGAAATCAACGAATCTCATATCAGCAGCTTCCGCTTTGTCCATAGCCTACTGTACCTCATCGATCCCAGCATCTTGTTGACCTTCATGTGCAGCCGTACCTGGTGAAGGAGCATCGAGGTCATAGTGCCAGTTGCCTCTGATCTTCAAATATGTGTGGGAGGGGAATGGGAGGATAATGCTTCTTAAAACCCAGTTTTTAACAACCAAGTTATATCTGATATCCCTCCTTTACCTGACAATGTGGCTGGTATTGCAATACTACATATTGAGGTACAGAGCGGTAGTTGCTAACAGCTGGTTCAGGTTTTCCTCTAGACCAAACTTGATGGCGAGGTCAATGATCATCCCGCCAAAACAAAAAGGGGCATTCCTTCTGTTGCAGGTACTTTCGATGTTGGAGAAGATAAATGTTACGGGGTTTACCGAGATGTCATAGAAAGTGCATCTGATTAAGAAAAGCTCCTATTGATTTACTTTGTGGTTATTATACCTTCCTAAGACTGTGTTGGACACCACCCTCTGAAAATAGTGGATGGCGGTGTTATGGATATAAGTTGCATACATGTCATCCCACACCTGTCGCCTTTCTCCGGATAACTCTTCCCAAAACTGGAAGGCATAAGCTTGCCAGTTTGCATCCCTTGGAACGGTTAAGTGCACGCCATCACCATGCAGAAATCCGAACCACTCGCTGAACTGCTCCTGAGTGACGGAATATTTTGTTCCGAAAAGGCGGGACGTAATATTCCCTACCAGAAATTTTGTTGCATCATTGGGCGTGTTATACGCGAAGGAACTCAGAAATTCCAAGTTAAGCGTAGCATAGGTGGGCCTATTGCTCTTGTACAATGTCGTGAGACCGATTTTTTTGAGCATATAGTTGACACTGTCGAGGAGATCCAATCGAGTCAGGAAATCCTCGTCAACGTAACTAGTGACGTTATCGGTTCTATCACAAAACTTGGTAAAGCGTGCGCACTAAAGTTCTCCGGCGACACCTTCTCTTAGAATGAGGTTAATGGGTGTTTGGGCTGCTATTTAGAAAGGTTTGGAAAGAAAAAGATGAAGTGAAGAGAACTGAATTTTGTGAAGAGATGGGGTTGGTATAAAATGTAATTGGTGCTGCAATTAAATAGAAAAAGAAAATAGGAAATGGGTGAGTAGGGTTGTTAGAATTTTGCTACGAATATGATGTTGTGAATTGTTGTGTGAAAGTGGAAGAAGGGAGTGGCTATTTATAGGAGGTGGTGGGACAATGCCGATAGAGGAAATGGGGTTAGTGGGGTTGCAACGGTCTTCATGACCGTTGCAGGTGAACGTTACTGGTTTCTGCAACTTGGGACGCTCATCACACCTATGAGACGCTCGTCACATTAAGGTGACGGTCGTCAGGCTTTAAAAATTCCCAATTTTGGTTTCCTCAATTATGTTTCTCACGTGATACACTTTATATATTCCTTTCCTACCACTAATGTGTGCAGTAGGTAGCAAAATTATTTGTAGCAGGTAATACTTTTTATATCAATAGGTAGCAATTATTTTTAGCAGTAGGTAACAGTATTGCAATAGTTGGTATTAAACTGGAAGTGTAATATAATTGCATCAGACCAATATATTAGTGCATTATAAATAACAAATGAATATTAATCTTTAATTTAAGCACACATAACACACTTGATCTAATATAATTAGGCACTACAAAATAAGAACGGGACCAAAATTCTTTATTAAAATTAGAAAATTCGCAAGAGTCATAAATTAAAATAAACTGCAAAATTCAAAGTAACTAGAAATCAAATTGGACTAAAATAAAAATGTTGAATTTAAAAAAATAAAATGTGTCGCTCCCCGGATTTTCATCCAGGTGCAAACGCGAACTGGTGTCGGCGATGTTGAAGGTTTAGGTTGAATAGAGTCATCAGTTAGGCATTATTATCCCGAAGGAAAGGTAATGCTGCATAAACCTAGAATGAGATGGATAAGACGGTTGTGAACCAAAGAGACTGAGTAAGGGGGTAGGTTACGACCTGGGAAGGTATTAGTACCCAGATCTTCCGTCGTACTCGACAGGATCCACGCATACCTGATTGTGTTTAAAAGGGGATAATGTATGTGCTAAACTGTGTATAAAAGGCTATGGAGGAATGGATGTACAGAGTGTCAGTGCAAGTAGAAAGTGAGTGCTCAAAACTAAGGCTAAGAAAAGAAAGCTAGAAAGAGAAGAGGGGAGAGACCTGGAGACTTTTGTTCGATAACTATTAAGTTATGCCTATGTATCCTCTCGTGCAATGAGGAAGTCAAAACACCGTAGTTCGACTCAAAGAGACTTGGATATTTTTGTTGTGAACTGCTTACTTGTCTATGCTCAAGTGTGTGACTCGTTTGGCTCGAGTGCTAACTGTCTTGCATTAGACGGAAGAAGCGAGTTCTCGTTTTCAGAGTGAATGTGATGAGAAAAGAATCCCGAAGGAGACGTTTATTGTTTTTTTTTTGTGTTTTGTGTTTTTTTTTGTTTTTGGTGTTTTGCGTTAGATAATGAGCTTAAGCCTTAATCAAGGGTCATAAAATCATTATATCACCCCTGATTAGGGATAATGAGTCTACTTAAGTATGAGATGAAAATCTCAACTTAATTACCCTAATGATGCAGGATTGAGATCAATAACCTACTTGTGATTATTAAGTGTTTTTGGATTTTTGATTTGCGTTAAGTAATGAGTTTAATCTCTAATCAGGGATTAGTGAACTCATTACACCATCCTAAGAGAAGGACAATAGATGAGAACACTTAGGATGAGGAAAACTCCTCAACTTAATCCATAGTTAGTGATTAAAATCATTATATAACAAGCCTTTATTAAAGTGGATTTTAATTAAAGGTGGGATTAAGAAATGAATTTTATGTTTGTCAGACTAAACCTGAGGGGGACTTGTCCATTGAACACTAGGGTTAGTCCCTCTGAACCAACATACAGAGATTTAACCATAATATAAGGCCCAAGTTACGAGCTTAAGTCTTAATGATTATTAGGTGTTTTGATTAGGAGGTGTAAACAACTTAAAGGTTTAACACTAAGTATTAAAGTTATACACTCCATCCTAAGATAAGGATACATGCATAACCCTAATTCAGAGTCTTAAAACTTTAACTGTTTAGCCTTGATTATGAGATGAGAAGCAGAGACTCAAGGAGACTCAAAGGTAAAAACTAGAGGAGACTATGTACAACCCTAAAGTTATCATGCTTGGATATTCCTATGGTTTGTGAGGCTTAGAGAAAGATCTTCATATGGCCACCAAAGAAGAAAAAGCAGATGAAAAGAGAAGAGAAAGGAGAATAGGTTACTTACTTCCTGGAGAAGTTAAGTAACCTAAGAGAAAGAAAGGGAGCAAGAGAGAGCATAAGTGAGTCAAACTCACTTCAAAGACAAATAAAGATGCAAATGAAGAGATAAGAAGAGGTTGGATGTGGAGGAAAATACACATAAGAAGTAATGAATGCAAAACATACCAAATGGATGAAACAATGATCAACCAATGTTCATACATGTCCTAAGGTATCTAATATGACATACAAATGCATGAGATCTCATGACAAGTTCATATGATGAAGGTATGCAAAGATGAATGCAAATGAACATGGAAAATTAGGGTTTTAAGAAAGTATGAGATGCACATGTCCACAACAGAAGGATAACACATGATAAAAATTTGAAAATTCAACCAAATGAACCCTAAACACACATAAGATCACTCCCCAAAGATGGAGGTCAGAAGCTATACCAAAGTCAAGTTGTGGTTTTTCTAAGTTAGGCTAGGGTTTTGGGTACTTCTTCATGAAAAATGCCAAACAAATAGAAAATTCAATGCAAAAATATGAGTTAAATGCCCTAGATACAACATGCAAAGTATGAAAGAATGCAAAAAGAACCATGAGCAAACTCATCTTGGTTGATCAGAAATGGATTTTTGAAGTTAGGGTTAAAAAAATAGGAAATTTGGGAACCCTAATTCATGGTTTAATTGTCAAAACATGATCAAACCCTAAAAGAAATTTGTAATATGAGTTTGTAAATTGTTATAAATATGTAAGAATGCTTCATGATTTTTTTGGTGATTTTTAAATACCTAAAAGTCTTTTTAATTAATTAAAATGAATGAATGAATTAAATAATACAATTAAATGATTTTAAAAAATATTTTTAATGCAAAAATAAAAAATAAAAATGTTTTTGGTTTCTGAAAATTATTTAAAGTGAATGTGCAAAAGATTATATTTTTTATAAAATGATTTACTATTTTAAATAAATATGAGAAAACAAATGCAAAATAAATAAAAAGAAATGCAAAGTAATCACAATGGATGGCCAGGATGCAAAGTTGATGAGATCAAGGGCTGTGAAGGGAAGTCAGCGTGACTTGGGGTAGTCTGATTCAAGGGTCTAGATTCAAAAATACACTACGCGTGTTATCCAATGGTCCACAATTAATCTGATTTAATTAATTAGGTTTAATTTAATTAATTAGAAATTAGGGTTTAATGAGGGATCTGGGCCATTTGTGCGCTAATTAAAACAAAATCCTAGGGTTGTGGTTGCATCTGGAAACAAAACAAGATTAAAACCCTAATGACTTTCAGGTGGCCGGAGGGAAGCTCCGGTCACCTTCTCCGGCGAACCCCCAACCCTAGCTTCCTCTATAGCTCACTAAAACTCATGAATCTTGCTCATAAATGATCCTCTAACATCATACAACACGAATCAATAAAAAAACCATGTATATCACAAGAATCATGAGAATCGAAGCAAACATCAAGCACGGGAAAAATTTCAGAGCATCATAACATACTTATTTTGCACTCATTTTCAATTCTAAACATATCATGATGATCAGGATAACATGTAGATTCAATTTATAACAAGAAAATGAAGTTCTGGAAAAAAATTTCTTGGAGGCCACCTGATCTGAAGCTCTTCAAACTTGAACTTTAAAAGCCTCCCTTTGGTGCAAAATGGCTCCTCTGGTCCCCCTGAAGCTATTGAAATGCTTTGATGGAGTTTAAATGGGCTATTTTATGATGTGTGGTTCTAGTTTGGTAGAAAATGGAGTTCATGTGTGTTGAGTTTTAGGCCATGGCAATGGGTGGTATTTGTTCCTTAGATGATGTGGAGTTGATTGGTGAAAGAAAATGTGAAGTTTGATGGCTTGGTAAAGAGATTTGAAGAGATGAAGTTTGAGAGGACTTTTTACAATCTGATCATATAGGATGTTGCAAGGCTTGATGTTATGTGTTTTATGCTTCTTAGGGTTTGTAGAAACAATGCTATTGGTCAGAAGAGTTGTTGAGGCACTGTGGGATTGGCCTGGCTTAAAATGAAAAAAGTTAAGATTTTGTGTACTAGAGGCATGAGCTGGGACATAGATGTTTTGAAGGGTGGTTCTGCATCAGCTAACTTCATGTAGCACCCTTGGATCATTTGTGATGAGCTATAACATTTGGATCATGAGATTGTATGTGTTTTGCATTTTCACAACTTTGAGAATTCTTGAGATGCAAGTCATGAAAATCCTTAGTTATTGGGACAATTCTGGTCTAAACAAGTTGCATTATGTTTCTATGATGTGTAGAAGTGCATTAGAGGTCATGGGAAGGTTTGGAAAGCAAAATTGCACATTTCCCTCTTTGGCATGAACTTGAAAATTATGTGATTTTTGCCAACTTTGATCCATCATAACTTGAGTTCTAGGATGAATCAAGAGGAGTTGTTGTACTTTTTGAAAATGGGAAGATCCAATCTACAACTTTCATGTTTGAAAAAATTTCATTTGAAGCCTTTTTTATCAAGAAAGAGGAGGTTGAAAATCTTTCCCAAAATGGAAAGTTTACATTACAAGTCATGTCCAAAAATGGTAACTTTGCAAATGGCTCAAAGTTCTCCAATCTTGTGAAATTATAAAAATTCCTAAGATCAAATAGAGATCATAGGACCTCAAATTGATGAAGATGACCCTTTGGTACCCTTGATGGAGGCCTCCGATGCCCTGATTCTGACTTTTCTTGCACAACAAGTTACCATTTGATCAGATGACTTCCACAATGAATTTTTGCTTAAAATTTGATACACATGCTCCTTATAACATATATAGACCAATAGAATCAAGAATGGCCAAAAATTTCAAGTGTAAGGGCCTCAAACCCAAAACCCTAATTTCTGGTCATCTGTGTAGGAAACCCTAAGCCTGCCTGGGTAGCTGTGCAATCCTCTGAGATTTTGTGACTTTAAAGAAAACATAGAGGTATAATATGATCATAGAACACTCATGGACCCTCTTGGCATGCTTCATGGCCTCTGAGATTGCTCAAACCACTTCTAAGATTCATTTGATCACAAACCCTAGTTATGCAACTTATGCAGTGAAATAACTATGCAGTGTGAGATGGTATGCTTATGCAATGCAATATGAAGGATCACAAGCCAAGGTGTGAGAGAAAAAAAGAGAGGGAAAATTTGGGGTGTTTACAGCTGCCCCTATTCAAGCATGAGTTAGTTGTGTAGGATGTAAGCGCCTGGCTTAACAGACAAACAAGATAACTTGTGGTTGAATACCAAGATAGTCCAAAACTTGCACTCTTTATTATAACAAGAAAAGGTATATAAATTGTAACAGACAGTATAGCCTGAATATCAAATGATAGCGACGGAGGATGACCATCGAGCAGAGGACGACTACTGGGGATAAAAACAGTGAGAAACGCACTGACGGGAACGACCATCACGCTGGGGAATAAAGAATCCGCGACGGGGATGGCCATCAGATAAAGTGATGAAGGACGATCATCAAGATAAAGAAGAAAACCACGACGGGGACGACCATCGGGTAAAGGATAAATGAAACAATGATGAGGGACGGTCATCAAAAAGATGAAGGACGATCACCGAGCAGGGGACGGCTGCTGAAAAGATCACGACATAGGACAAATCTCGGAGAGAAAGATCAACGATGGGGACGGCCATCGGATAACATGATGAGGGACGATCATCAAAATAAATGACGAGGGACGGTCATCAAGAGGTGAAGGAAGATCACCTAGTAGGGGAAGGCTGCTCTGTTGGGGCCGGATAAAAAGATCGACGATGGGGACGACCATCAGATGAATGATGAGATACAATCATCAAGAGGTGAAGGACGATCACCTAGCAGGGTACGACTTCTGAGGATTATCGCGACATAAGACGAATGTCGGATAGAAAGTTGACGATGGGGACGACCATCGGATGAATGATGAGGTACGGTCATCAAGAGGTGAAGGAAGACCACCTAGCAGGGTACAGCTGCTGAGGATTATCGCGACATAGGACGAATGTCGGTTAGAAAGTTGTTTTATTGGCGACTTTTGGGGATAGATAAACACGGACGAGTGTTTAAGCCCTAAAAATAAAATGGCATAAATGTTTCGAATGTGTGTATAGATTAAAGATACGGACGAGTATCCTTAGGACCACGATACGGGCGTGTATCGATATAAATAAACAACGACGCGTGTTTAAGGAGTGATGATACAGACGAGTATCAACTGTTTGAACAAGGAACACATACGAGTGTTGATCTGCTGGGGAGATGCGTAAGATACAGACGAGTATCAAAGAATTATGTATAAGTAGGATACGGACGAGTATCAGAAGGATTGTGTATAAGTATGTACAAGTATTTGTATTGAGAGTGCAAAAGGATATTTTGGCTTTTATCTGCAGGGGATAAGTTTTTGCGTATTGCTGGAGGAGTGATTTTGGTATTTGCAAGTGACTAGCTCGAACCTGGCTTACGATCATGCAAATGTTTGATTTTTTCCGTAATGCTCCATATTAGACGAAATGATATGCTCTGTTTGAGGAGGAATGGTGTGAATGCTATGATTATGCAAATGAGAGAAATGAGATCCGAGATCTGAAATCTGCCGGGAGAACTGATCACTAGGCGATCTGTGGGGAGAAAGGATCATTGCACGACCTTTCTGGATAACTCTGGGGGAAGAACTCTGTGGTGATCAAATGCTGGGGATGAGAAGATCTGGAAACTCGCTGGGGAAAAGTGATTTAGGAATTGCTTTGGAGATCCTGCTTGGGGAGGAGAGAACTTCTGGGAAGTAATCTGTCGGAGGATCAGCTTGGTGGCGGATACTTTGAGGGGATAAAAAGCTCTGTGGGGGAATACTTTCGTCAAGTAGTCCTTATGATGATGTGACTGTCGGCTTGGCTGGGGATATAGTGTCTGACATGCCCCATACTGTGAAAGGTTGTCCGCCTTGAGTACCTGTAACCTGTCAAACAAATGAAACACATAAGTTCCCTAAGGTATCCTCAACCGGATTCTGTCATAGGAGTTAGGTTCTCTTAAGAGCACATATTTCCTGCAAGCATTTATTGAAAATGGCTTATATGTTTTCATGCAAATGTTGTATTACGAACTTTGGAAATTTTGCAAACAAAACAAAAAGGTACAAAACAAAGTGTGAATGAATATTTGACTTGATTGATTTGTGTGCCCTGAATAGGAAAGTATAGTGAGGAGGCTAATCCGTGAAATGAAGGGGTTGCGGCAAAATTGAGAAAATAAAAGTCCTATTTGGCAATGTTGAATTTGACGCTCCAATGAGCTTCCTTTGCCATGACCTGTATGAGCTGAACGCTCTTCTTATCCTGCTTTCTGAAGAAAGTTGATTCTGACCGACGCTTTGTCCTTTCGAAGCTTGCCGTGTTATGTGAGTGATACAGACGAATTCATAATGCAGGTGTTCGCTTATTCCCTGATTTTGCGTGGATCTCCCTTTCGGGTTTTCAATCCACCGGGATACCCTTTTTTGCCTGAGCTGTCCGATGTGGCTTTTTCAACTCAGCGGGTGTACATTTTTCAATTTTTCCCTTATTTTTTCCCGAGTCTTTTATTTTGTTTTTGACTCGCCGGGATGCCCTATTTTTTCCTGGACTTACATTCTGTTGTTATGTCCAGCGGGTCATTTATGTGAAGTATTTTTTAACTGCATCTGAATTCACAGGAGACGGGAAGTCTTCACCATCCATGGTTGCGAGCATTAGTGCTCCGCCCGAGAAGACTTTAGTTATCACATAGGGACCTTCATAGTTTGGTGTCCACTTGCCCCTGTGGTTTGTATGAGGAGGAAGGATCCTTTTCAGTACAAGCTCTCCCACTTAATATTCCCGAGGTTTGACTTTTTGATCGAAGGCTTTCTTCATCTGTTTCTGATATAATTGACCATGACAGATAGCTGCTAATCTCTTTTCTTCAATTAGGCTCAGTTGGTTATAAAGAGATCGGACCCATTCTGCTTCGTCCAGTTTTACATCCATCATTACCCTCAAGGAGGGTAATTCAACTTCAACAGGTATGACCGCTTCCAGACCATACACAAGTTGATAAGGTGTTGCCCCGGTAGATGTCCTGATGGAAGTTCGGTACCCATGTAAGGCGACTGGTAACATTTCATGCCAGTCTTTGTACGTGACTACCATCTATTGCACAATCTTCTTAATGTTCTTGTTAGCCGCCTCAACAGCGCCATTCATCTTTGGCCTGTAAGGAGAAGAGTTGTGATGTTGAATTTTGAAGTCTAGACACAGTTCTGCCATCATCTTGTTGTTAAGGTTTGAACCATTATCTGTAATACCCCGTATTTAATTAAACGCACTGGATAATATTAATTAGGATTAATTAAGTATTATCTGACTCAGAGATATTTTCTGAATATTCTCAAATTGGGCCCGTTAGTATACTAACTATCGTGTATTGGTATGATATACATTGTTTGGTTTTTAGAGAAAGAGAAACAAGTTATGTATTATAAAAAGAAAAGAAAGAAAAGAAAGGAAAGAAAGTTGGTAAGAAAAAGAAAAGAGAAAGAAGGAAAAAGAAGAGAAAGAAAGGGATAAGAGAAGAGAATAAGAGGAAGAAACCCTAAGAGAGGAAAATGCTCGGATCATCGCCATTCCTTCGTCAAACACTCTTCTTCACCAACCTCCTCGTTGATTGCAAGGTGGGTTCTTAGTTAGAAACTTTTCTTTTGAGTTTTGGTAGAGATATTGAGTTTTAGGGTTTTGTAGAAATCTTGGAAATTGCAAGATTAAACGGTTAAAACTCGACTAAAACACCCACACTATGAATATAAGCATGTTTGACTATGTTTTGCTGGAATTGTTAATGTTTTGAATGGTTTTGGCATGGAGAAGGGATTTTCCCGTAAGCTGGAATTTCCTGGACTGGTATAGCTCGCTCAGCGAGCTGTCCTTCGCTCAGCGAGAGTTCCAGGAAGATTTTCGCTCAGCGAGCTAGGCTTCGCTCAGCGAGACCTGTAGGTTGAGTTTTTGGTGTTTAATTCATAAGTTGTGATATGTCGGTCCGATTATTGCGTTCCGCATATCGTTGTAAAGCTGAAAACATTTGCTAACTAATAAAGCCGAAAAATGTTAATTATACCCGACTTTTACCCGAATTTTCCGATAAACTGTAATTATGTAAAATTGAGGAATTTGGGTATTAGCCTTTGTGGCTCGATTGAGAATTGAGGCATGAGATCATTGTGAGAATCGAACGGAAGAAAAGACAATGAGTTTATGGTGAGGATTGTTTAATAGTAATGATTAAACTAAAATGTTAGAACTATATGTTCGGAAACTATAAAATTGAAAGTATCAAGAATGGAGAGAGATAAGAAATCTTACCATAAACCAATAGTGTGGCCTAGTTTTGTAACTAGAAATTGTTAGATGGTATGACTTGTGAGATACTTAGGTTCATCCTAGGTCGTTGCGAATCCTAACGCATTATACGCGGTATCCTCCAGAAAGTCTTGAGTAAGTCTTGAGGTGGGTATTACACTGAGTCCCATGGGAAGCATCCGTAAAGGCTTGAAGTACCGTCTGTTATGATAAGTCTTGAGGTGGGTATTACACTGAGTCCCACGGGAAGCAATTGATAAGTCTTGAGGTGGGTATTACATTGTGTCCCACGGGAAGTGATTGGTAGCTTGAGGTGGGTATTACATTGAGTCCCACGGGAAGCGAGTGTAAGTCTTGAGGTGGGTATTACATTGAGTCCCACGGGAAGCGATTGGTAGCTTGAGGTGGGTATTACATTGAGTCCCATGGGAAGCGAGTGTAAGTCTTGAGGTGGGTATTACATTGAGTCCCACGGGAAGCGATTGGTAGCTTGAGGTGGGTATTACATTGAGTCCCACGGGAAGCGAGTGTAAGTTTTGAGGTGGGTATTACATTGAGTCCCATGGGAAGTGATTGGTAGCTTAAGGTGGGTATTACATTAAGTCCCACGGGAAGCGAGTGTAAGTATTGAGGTGGGTATTACACTGAGTCCCACGAGAAGCATCCGTAATGGTTTGATTAGAGCGCTATATTGAATCCTCCGTAAGGTATTGAGTAATTCTTGAGGTGGGTATTTCATTGAGTCCCACGGGAAGCATCCTTAAAGACTTGAGGTAGATATTTCATTTGTTTAGTGGTGTAAGCATTGTATGGAGTGTGTTCCATCTTGCTTTGGTTCCTGGTTGAGAGGCATAAGGAATATCCTAGCTAGTATTAGTAGGATTAGTAGAACTCTTGGATGTGGTTCCAAGGAATGCGAGACGTATGAACTCAATGTCGTTTTCCTTGCCAAAGACTTGAGTTAGGTTTGATAGAACCCTTAGAGCCGAGAGAAATTTAAGATAGGGAACCCACTGAGATGTTGTTATCTCACCCCACTATTATTGTTGCTTTTCAGGGTTCTTTTGCAGGTTTGGCTTACAAGTGGAGCTATGCTCGAGATGTTTCAAGTGAAGCTTAGTTTAGTCTTCCACTGTGTATTTCCTTATCTTTGTACAATAATGGATATTGTATGGATCTTAGCTTTTGTTTTAGTATAATTCCCATGTCTTACACCATTGTTGTATAGATTTTATAGTTGGTCAAGAATGTGAATTATGCTATTAGGAACTTATGATGGTGTTAGTACCAAAAATTAACTCTGTATGATATTATTCTAGATATATATTATATGGGTGTTACAGTTGGTATCAGAGCAGGTCGTATCCTCGACCTAGCATTGAAACATCGTAAGTAAATCTTTCCTGCCTCTTAAGTGTGTCTGGTCAGCATGGTTCTTAATGTCATAATATGTAGTAATGGATCTGATCAGCCTAGTGCTATGTATGTGGTAGGTAGGATCATGGTTGTGCGACCATGAGGACTCTGAAGTGTTGTTGCAACCTGTGATGTGAGAATGGACTCAAGCCAAGAATTAGCAGAGGAGAGCTTTGGTCAGCTCGGTTGGAGTCTTCTTAAGAATTTTACTTCCTGTAACGTAGGATTGCAGAGAAGTGTGTGATTTGAGGAATCCCTTGGAATGAATAGGATCTGAAGTGTAAATATATCTTCAAGATGAAAGGTCGGTGTATCAAGGAATAAGTAATTTCGTTGGTGGATCAGTAATAGTCACTAGTATGGACGAGAGTGTTGAGAAATCTCATTCCGCAAAGAGAGAGGGTGCTTTATGGGACGTATGACGTAAGCTCGAGAATGAGTTAAATTGTTAGTGTTTCAGTTCTAAGGACATAGTCACATCTTGGATAAACGAGTGTACTTCAAATAGTGTATTCGGATAACACCTCACGGATGGGTAGAAGATTGTGATTATGTGTTCGATTATGATCAAGGAGACACGATCTAGAGTAATGCATAAAGGTATTATATTTTAGTAAGAGATTAATTTGGAATCGTGTAGTGACCTAAGGAATGGTATAATGTATAGTGTCGGAGGAAGAATAGGCTCAATTTAGTAACATGAGGTGTGCGAAGTGCGGACTTGGTAATGTAGTGATAAGTTTTAAAATAAGCATGTTGAATTTGGAAGAATCTCTAGTAATAATAAATTGGATTATGTTTGAAAATGATAAGGTTACCGCAGAACGTACTTCTGGATATGTCACATGTCCAAATGGAACTCTGCGACCAATGTTACCTCTATGGACATCACTTGTATCATCAAGGACAGGATTGTCAACGAATGAGATTGAATAAGTATAAGGCAAGCCTACGAATTCAGAGACTTGTTTTGGAAAATCGTTAATTCGGTATTATATGAATTTTTCAGAAGAAGTGAACGTCCTGAACGAGTTTGTTGGTCTACGAGAATGGTGGATGGAAGGGATTTCCTAGGGATGTTATTGACTTGGTTAAGAAAGATTTTGATGTAAAGAAATCAGTTGTGGAGGTCGAGTCTGTCGCTCCCCCGAAAAGACACCAGGTCCCACAAGGTACAGACGCGAACGGTCGGCGAAAAGAGAAATGAAGTGAAGATGAATAGAGTTGTCAGCTAGGCATTTTTATCCCGAAGGAAAGGTAATGCTGCATAAACCTAAGAAAAGATGGATAAGACGATTGCGAACCAGAGAAACTGAGAAAGAGGGTTGGTTACAACCTGGGAAGGTATTAGCACCCAGATTGTTCGTCGTACTCAACGGGATCCACGCTTAAAAGATTGTGTTTAAAGGGGTAGGGTATGTGCTACCTGCGTGCAAAAGCTGAGAATGAATATACAAGTGTTAGTGCAAAAGGGTGAATGCTCAGGGACTGAGGCTTAGAAAAGAATGCTAAAAGGGGGGATGACAAAGAGACTTTTGTTTGATAACTGTTAAGTTATGCCTACGTATCCTCTCGTGCAATGAGGAAGTCAGAACACCGTAGTTCGACTCAAAAAGACTGAAAGATAAATCGACAGTGGACTGCTTGCTTTTCTATGCTCAAGTGTATGACTCGTCTGGCTCGAGTGCTAACTGTCTTGCATTAGACGGAAGAAGCACGTTCTCGTTTATGAATGAGTGTGATGAGAAAAGAATCCCGAAGGAGACGATTATTTTTTGTTTTTGTGTTTTCAGTTTTTTTATTGTTTTTGGTGTTTGTCATAAGTTAATGAGCTTAAGCCAAAATCAAGGGCTTGTAAACTCATTATATCCTCCCTGATTAGGGATAATGAGTCTACTTACGTATGAGATAAGCACCTCAACTTAATTGCCATGACGATGTAGGATTAAGATCATTAACCTACTTATGATTATTAAGATGTTTTTGGGTTTTTGTTTAGTTTTAAGTAATGAGTTTAATCTCTAATCACAGATTAGTGGGCTTATTACACCATCCTAATAGAAGGATAATAGATGAGAACACTTAAGCTGAGGAAGATACCTCAACTTAATCCATGGTTAGGGATTAAATTCATTATATAACAAAGCCTTTATTAAGTGGAATTTAAATAAGGGATGAGATTAAGAAGTGAATTTTAAGTTTGTAAGACCACTTGAGGGGGACTTGTCCATTAAACACTAGGGTTAGTCCTTCTTAACCATAAGGAAGAATTAGAACCATAATGTAAGGCCCAAGTTACAAGATAAAGTCTTAGTGATTATTAGATGATTTGATTAATAGGTTTAAACAAATTAAAGGTTTAACACTTAGGATTAAAGTTATACACTCCATCCTAAGAGAAGGATGCATGCATAACCCTAATTCCAAAGTCCTAAAACTTTAAGCGTTTAGTCTCTGATTATTGAGATGAGTAGAGAGACTCAAGGAGACTCAAAGGTAAAAAGCTAAGGGGGACTAATTACAACCCTAATCATTATCATGCTTGGATATCATATGGTTTGTAAGGCTTGAGAAAGATCTTCAAGGAAGCCACCAATGGAAGAAGTAGATGAAAGGAGGATGAGAATAAGTTACTTACTTCATTGAAAAAGATAAGTAACTTAAAGAAAGAAAGTGAGAGAGATGGAACATAAGTGAATCAAATTCACTTCAAAGACGAGTTAAAATGCAAATGAAAGAGATAAGAAGAAGTGAGAGGTGAAGGCAAATCCACCTCCCAAAATAACTTACCAAACCTGAAAGTGTTAGCATGAATGCATAAAGTATAAAGCATAAAGGAATAAAGTGAAATGAGATGCAATGATCAAAGTCAGAAGTGTTTATGCAATGCAAATATCATGTAAGATGATGCAAAGTCATACAAGATGCATATGTATGATCATACAAAGATGAGATGCAAAAGAAGCATGCTTTGAAGTTTGAAAACACATGAAAGTTTATGAAATGAAATGAATGCTAAACATGGAAAATGGATGAAGAAATGATTAAGCAAGGTTATAACATGTCCTAAGATGTCTAAGATGACATATGAATGCATGAAATGTCATGGAAAGTTCATGTAATAATGCATATGCTAGGTGAGTGCAAATGAAGCATATGAGAAATTAGGGTTACATGGACATGTGAGATGCAAATGGATAAAACAGAAGCATATGACATGATAAAAATTTGCAATCAATCTCAAACAAACCCTAACCTCATATTAGGTCACACCCCAAAGGAGAAGGTCAGAAGCCTAATCAATCAAAAGTTATGATTTTTCTAAGTTTTCTAGGGTTTTTGGGTGGTTCAAAGGGAAAAATGCAAATCAATTTGAAAATGCAAGATAAATTCATGAGGAAAAAGACCTATAAACTAAATGCAATATGTAACACAATGCAAAAAGAATCAACTTCAAACTCTTCATTGTTAGGAAGAAATGACTTTTCAAAGTTAGGGTTTAAAAATATGATTTTTATAACCCTTAAAATTCAAAGAAAATTGGTAAACTATGATCAAAACTAAAAAGAAATTTTTGTGAAAAGTTTGAAAAATGTTTCTAAATGTATTGGGATGATTCATTATTTTTTTGGTGATTTTTAGAAACCTAAATGTATTTTTAATTAATTAAAATACTTTAATTAATTAAAAATAACATTTAAATATTTTAAAAATACTTTTTTAATGTAAAAAATAAAATAAAAATTATTTTTCGATGGAGAAAAATATTTAAAGTCAGAATGTAAAAGAAAATAATTTTTGAATGCTTTTTGCTATTTTAAATAAAATGAGAAAGAAAATGCAAAGAAAATGAAATAAAAATAAATAAAATGAGAAGTATGCAGATCTGATGGTTGAGATTCAAACTGGGAAAGGGAGAGTTGACTGCAGGCGCAATCCAATGGCCAGCATTTAAACTGAGTTTTAATTAAGTTTTACAATTAATTAATCAGGATTAAACTTAATGGACTAATCTGAATCGTACAAGGCCTAACCCTAATCACCATCCAATGGTCAGAAATGAAACTGGGAAATTAAACAGGGATTAGCCCTAATTACATTCAGGTGGCCGGAGAAGACCTCCGGTCATCTTCTCCGGCCAACCCCTCACCTGAGTTTCCTCATAACACTACCCCAAGCTCCCAAAACCTCCAGAATCAATCAACTAACTTCCCTAAACATTAATCCAGCCTTAAAATTCATTTATCATTCATCATCAACAAGATTCGAACAACAACATCAAAACGACAAAAGTTTCAGAACAAGCATACACACTCATCTCTCCACCATTTTCGAAAATAAACATATCAACATGATCATTGAAGCATACAGAATCATTTAGAAACTTAAAAAAGGAGTTCTGGAAAAAATGTTCATCATGGCTACCTGAGATGGAGCTTTGTGTTCTTGAGCTTTCTGGGCCTTCCTTTTGTGCAAATCACCTCCTTTGATCCCTCTGAGTCTATTGTGATGCTTGGAATGAGTTTATTTTGGCTGAATCAAGAATTTCAGTTCTGAGTATGCAAAAATCGTATTTTGGCTTGAGGGTGTTTTAGGCTATGGTGATGGGTGGGAAATGATCCTGAGGTGTTTTTGAGTTTATTGGTGAAGGAAGTTTGAAGTTTTAGTGGCTGAGTTATGAAATTCGAAGAAGGGAAGTTTTTGATGAATTTTGTGAAACTGAGTCTATGGGAGCTTTCAGGCTATTGTGTGTTATGAAATGTGATCCATGATGTTTGTTTAAGCCAATGGGATTGATTAGAAAGTTGTTGTGGCACAGGCTGATTGGTATGGTGTGTTTTTGCAAAAAAGTCAATTTATGTGTACTTGAGGTATGGGCAATGGAAGGGCTAGCTTTTTGGGGTGTCTGGCCTCAGCAAGATTCATGGAGAGCCATAGAATCAGTTTGATGCAGCTGACACAAGTGGATGAAAGGATCCAATGCATTTTGCAAATTTTGAGAGTTTTGGCCCTTTTGAGATTTCTTGAAGTTCAAGTCATAGTAACCCTAGGTTCAATGCACATTTCTGATTGTTTGAAGTTTATTTGACATATTATGAAGTGTTTGTGCACATTAGAGGTCATTAGAATGCTTGAACATGCCAAAATGCAAAATCCCTCTTTGACATGAAACTTGAAATTATAGGATTTTTGCCAACTTTGAAAGGCCATATCTTGAGTTCTATGATGAATCAAGACATGTTATTGTACTTTTTGAAAAGGGAAAGACCTAATCTACAACTTTCATGACCAAGAATTTTTCATTTGAAGCATTTTTGGTTATGAAAGTGGAGGTTGAAAAACTTTCCCAAAATGGAAAGTTTGCATTTCAATTCATTTCCAAAAATGGCAAGTTTGCAACTGGCTCAAAATTCTTCAATCTTGTGAACTTCCAACCATTTCTAAGATCAAATAAAGATCATAGAACTTCAATTTGATGAAAATACCCCTTTGGTTCCATTGTTGGGGGCCTCCAATGCCCTGATTTTGACTTAACTTGCTCAGGAAGTTACCCAGTGAACAGATGACTTCCACAATGAGTTTCTTCATCAAACTTGGTACACATGATCCTTATAACATATTAAGAACATTAGAAACAAGAATGGAAAATTTTTTGGAGTTAAGGCCTCTGAAACCAAAACCCTAATTTTTGTCATATGTGCAGTGAAAACCCTAGCTCTGCTTCCATGCCTTTGCCAATTTTGTGATTTCTTGACTTCCATGAACTTTGAGGAGCATAATATGATGATGGAACACACATGGACCCTCTTGGAAAGCTTTGAGGCCTTTGGGATGACTCAGATGGATTCTTGGATTGCTCAGATCACAAACCCTAGATGCAGATGAACTTGAACTTATGCAGTGAAGCAGAAATGCAATATGAGATGTAATGCTTATGTTAAAACAAAAATGAAAGATCACAAGCCATGGTGTGATAGAGAGTGAGGTCAAATTTAGGGTGTTTACAGAGTCGAATGGTCATCCCCTTGCACTGGACTTTTGCTCATGTATCAGATGAATTTGTAATCTGGTTTGTAGCAACCTATTGCTTGGATTGATGAAGACGAGACCCTCTAACCACAACTCACCGCTGTCTTTCTTTCAACATTAGTCAGTTGGAATCATCTGTTGGTGATGGTTGTGACCTTTGGCTATGATTGGAATGAATTGGGAAACTTAAGTAACAATGAAGACCAGAAGTTTGCTTCTGCGTTGAGTAATCGGATTATCCTCTGGATAGTACCCGGTTACAAAATTGTGTTTCTAAATCTCTTTCAGCTACTAGAGTCGTAAAGTCGTACTGAGCGATCAGCAACCTCCTAGTAGTGACCGGTTATCGTTGTTATGTTTTGGAATAATTGAAGTAATGGGATTATGCCCCGGTGAGACTATGAATGTTGTTGTTGATACTAATCCTTGCAAGGAATTAGAGAGAAAGTGGACAAGGTTGTATACTGGAGATAAGATGTCCTTTGTTTTTCTTTGTTTTATCCGATAAAGATTATGTGTTGGTTTTGTTTATGGATGAACCAAGCATTAGCTTGTAGCTAAAGCCTTTGATGTTGTCCTTGTCGTTTCCCTAATAATGTCCTTGTAAGTTTGGGATCAGATTATTCCGTTGGGTATTCGTGATGTGACAGTAACGGAATGGTAGATATACTTCATTGCTTGTTGGAGTTGTGATCTCTATGTTGTGCCTATTTTGTGTTATCTCGAGTTACGAACAACAAGCGTTTGTGCTCATGACAGGGCGTTGAGAGTGAAAATCATATTGCAATTTAGTGTGGTTTGGATTGGTAAATTCGAGCTGGATTGTTTGCTAGCAAGAAAAACAAGTTTAGTTGTGTTTGATCGTTTAACCTTAATTAGTTAATCGATAGACACATGATCTTGGTGGGAACATTAGAGAATCATACTTTCTGAGCTATAAGTCCGTTTTGGTTTCCGTACCAAGCGTCAGTGGAGAAAGTGTTGGACTTTTATTTTGAGCATGATTTTTGGTGGACAGTAAATGATCTGAATTTTGAGTGGATAAGAGATGAACAATTGGTTAGTTTTAGTATCGTTAACATCAGTTATAGACTCCATGAGAGTAATACCAGATGTGCACAGTTGAGTCGTACTCAAGGATATGGATCCTTAAGTTACCTTCCAGGTAAGAGTGAAAGGTGAATGTTCCAAAGTTAAGCATGTAATTGGATTGTTTAAGAAACAAGACCTTTGAGAGAGGTGGATTTGAGTGATAGGTTTTGTGTGATCCTAAAAGGTGAGTGAGTAGAATATTGTATGAAAAGGCAAGTGTTGTGGAAACCCGCAAGTGTACTAAGGATGATTTGAGTTTGGTATTGGTGACTCACTGGTTATTGTAAGTTCTGTGGTGTGGCTGCATTGTTATTGATGGATCCCTTATGTCAACAAAAATCTTGACTGAATGGAATTTTGTAAAGAGAATTGATATGAAGCATTGTAATCATGGTCTGATTGGTTAAGTCTAATTGGATAAATGGTTTCGAGTTTCAAATGGAATTGGAATGGTATTGGTTGCGTTTGCAGCAGTACAACCCTGCATCTTTGTTATTGGGGAGTTTGGACCGATGTTGTCATTTGTGTAGTAGACAAGTGAATTGTTCTATCATTACATGTTTGCAAGTTCTTATTCTATTGGTTGGTGAGAGCTCCAATGGATACGAGAGTTCTCCGCAGACTACCAACTATTTAGTATTGCTTGAGAATTCATGGTATTCTCCACTGTTAGGCTTTGGAAGCATAGTGGAGGGAGACAGATAAAAGAGTTCAGTCAGATTATGAGAATTTGAAGAGATTTATTTATAAGTGCCGAAGTAAGAGAATTTTATTCTAAGTGGATTGTCTATGGTAAGATACCGAAGGAATGAAATGCCTGATGTGAATGGTCATCGTTTAGGCATAAGACTAGGGGAAATTAGTGAGGGAGTCTTTGACAACTTTTGTTATAGCGTTAGTGATTGGAGGATCTTAATAGGATGCTTTTGTTGGGAAATTGTACATGGAAAGGATCTCGCCAATATACCTTGTGGAACCTTGTCGAGGTAAGCCGTAGTGTTATGTTTTGTATTGCGATGCAATGAGAAGAATTTGCATGGTGTGTTTCTCTGAGGGAGAAATGAGACTTAGTGTTTTGCATGAAGCAACAGATATGTTGCGGAAATAATAAATTGAAATTTAACCCGATATTGGAAACAAGCGTATGAGTAAGGACGCGAGGTTTGATTTTATTGTGAAACGAGGATCTTTGAGCCGCAAAGTCAAATTGGATTTGAACATGTTCGGATATTTAAGATAATTAAGGATGAGAATGGAACTAAGATAATGTTGTAACTTTCATTGTGGATTAGTAAAGGAAATTCGAGGACAAATTTCAATTCAAAGAGGGGAGGATGTAATACCCCGTATTTAATTAAACGCCCTGGATAATATTAATTAGGATTAATTAAGTATTATCTGACTCAGAGATATTTTCTGAATATTCTCAAATTGGGCCCGTTAGTATACTAACTATCGTGTATTGGTATGATATACATTGTTTGGTTTTTTAGAGAAAGAGAAACAAGTTATGTATTATAAAAAGAAAAGAAAGGAAAGAAAGTTGGTAAGAAAAAGAAAAGAGAAAGAAGGAAAAAGAAGAGAAAGAAAGGGATAAGAGAAGAGAAAAAGAGGAAGAAACGCTAAGAGAGGAAAATGCTCGGATCATCGACATTCCTTCGTCAAATCTTCATCTTCACCAACCTCCTCGTCGATTGCAAGGTGGGTTCTTAGTTAGAAACTTTTCTTTTGAGTTTTGGTAGAGATATTGAGTTTTAGGGTTTTTTAGAAATCTTGGAAATTGAAAGATTAAACGGTTAAAACTCGATTAAAACTCGACTAAAACACCCACAGTATGAATATAAGCATGTTTAACTATGTTTTGGTGGAATTGTTAATGTTTTGAATGGTTTTGGCATGGAGAAGGGATTTTCCCGTAAGCTGGAATTTCCTGGACTGGTATAGCTCGCTCAGCGAGCTGTCCCTCACTCAGCGAGAGTTCCAGGAAGATTTTCGCTCGGCGAGCTGGGCTTCGCTCAGCGAGACCTGTAGGTTATGTTTTTGGTGTTTAATTCATAAGTTGTGATCCGTCGGTCCGATTATTGCGTTCCGCGTATCGTTGTAAAGCTGAAAACATTTCCTAACTAATATGGCCAAAAAATGTTAATTATACCCGACTTTTACCTGACTTTTCCGATAAACCGTAATTATGTAAAATTGAGGAATTTGGGTAATAGCCTTTGTGGCTCGATTCAGAATTGAGGCATGGGATCATTGTGAGAATCGAACTGAAGAAAAGACAATGAGTTTATGGTGAGGATTGTTTAATAGTAATGATTAAACTAAAATATTAGAACTATATGTTCGAAAACTATAAAATTGAAACTATTAAGAATGGAGAGAGAGATAGGAAATCTTACCATAAACCAATAGTGTAGCCTAGTTTTGTAACTAGAAATTGCTAGATGGTATGACTTGTGAGATACTTAGGTTCATCCTAGGTCGTTGCAAATCCTAATGCGTTATACGCGGTATCCTCCAGAAAGTCTTGAGTAAGTCTTGAGGTGGGTATTACACTGAGTCCCACGGGAAGCATCTGTAAAGGCTCGAGGTACCGTCTGTTATGATAAGTCTTGAGGTGGGTATAACACTGAGTCCCACGGGAAGCAATTGATAAGTTTTGAGGTGGGTATTACATTGAGTCCCACGGGAAGCGATTGGTAGCTTGAGGTGGGTATTACATTGAGTCCCACGGGAAGCGAGTGTAAGTCTTGAGGTGGGTATTACATTGAGTCCCACGGGAAGTGATTGGTAGCTTGATGTGGGTATTACATTGAGTCCCAAGGGAATCGAGTGTAAGTCTTGAGGCGGGTATTACATTGAGTCCCACGGGAAGCGATTGGTAGCTTGAGGTGGGTATTACATTGAGTCCCACGGGAAGCGAGTGTAAGTCTTGAGGTGGGTATTACATTGAGTCCCACGGGAAGCGATTGGTAGCTTGAGGTGAGTATTACATTGAGTCCCACGGGAAGCGAGTGTAAGTCTTGAGGTGGGTATTACATTGAGTCCCACGAGAAGCATCTGTAATGGTTTGATTAGAGCGCTATATCGAATTCTCCGTAAGGTCTTGAGTAAGTCTTGAGGTGGGTATTTCATTGAGTCCCACGGGAAGCATCCGTAAAGACCTGAGGTAGATATTTCACTTGTTTAGTGGTGTAAGCATTGTATGGAGTGTGTTCCATCTTGCTTTGGTTCTTGGTTGAGAGGCATAAGGAATATCCTATCTAGTATTAGTAGGATTAGTAGAACTCTTGGATGTGGTTCCAAGGAGTGCGAGACGTATGAAGTCAAGGTCGTTTTCCTTGCCAAAGACCTGAGTTAGGTTTGATAGAACCCTTTGAGCCGAGAGAACTCTAAGATAGGGAACCCACTGAGATGTTGTTATCTCACCCCACTATTGTTGTTGCTTTTCAGGGTTCTTTTGCAGGTTTGATTTACAAGTGGAGCTATGCTCGAGATGTTTCAAGTGAAGCTTAGTTTAGTCTTTCACTGTGTATTTATTTATCTTTGTACAATAATGGATATTGTATGGATCTTAGCTTTTGTTTTAGTATAATTCCCATGTCTTGCACCATTGTTGTATAGATTTTATAGTTGGTCAAGAATGTGAATTATGCTATTAGGAACTTATGATGATGTTAGTACCAAAAATTAACTCTGTATGATATTATTCTAGATATATATTATATGGGTGTTACATTATCAGTAATGATTCGCTCGGGAACTCCATATCGACAAATGATATACCTTTTCAAAAATCGGGCTACCACTTGCTTGGTGACATTTTCATACGAGGCTGCTTCAACCCATTTGGTGAAGTAATCAATGGCTACCAGGATGAATCTGCGACCATTTGAAGAAGTTGGCTCGATCTTTCCAATCATATCAATTCCCCACATGGTGAAGGGCCAGGGTGAATACAATATATTCAAAGGATTGGGAGGCACGTGCACTTTGTCTGCGTAGATCTGGCATTTATGGCACTTTCTGGCATAGGCGCAACAGTCTGCATCCATTGTGATCCAGTAGTAACCTGATCTTAACAATTTCTTTGCCATTGCATGTCCTCCGGCATGGGTACCGAAAGAACCCTCGTGTACTTCGTGCATTAGTAGGTCTTCTTCCTTCTTGTCAACACATTTGAGCAAGACCATGTCGAAGTTCCGTTTGTATAAGGAGCCATCAGTATTGAGGAAGAAACTGTCAGCTAGCCTTCTCAATGTCTTCTTATCATTAGACGATGCCCTAGGTGGGTATGTCTGAGTCTCCAAGAAGCATTTGATGTCGTGGAACCAAAGTTTGTTGTCAATGACAGTGTCCGCAGAGAATACATATGTTGGTCAGTCTAGTCTAGATACTAAAATCCGAGGTACATAGTTAGCAGTCTGTACTTTGATCATAGATGAAATAGTAGCCAAGGCGTCTGCAAACTGATTCTCATCTCGAGGGATGTATTCAAGCTTGACTATTGTGAAGAAAGTCAACAATCTCCTCGTATAGTCACGGTAGGGAACCATATGCTCTTGATGAGTATACCACTTGCCATTAGTTTGGTTGATCACCAAAGCTGAATCTCTGAATACATTCATGGTTTTGATCCTGAGGTCAATGGCTTCCTCAAGACCCATGATGCAAGCTTTGTATTCAGCTTCGTTGTTAGTGCAGGCAAAGGTGAGCCTTGCTGAGAAAGGCAAATGGACTCCCTCAGGTGTAATAAGCACCGCACCAACCCCACGACCGTTACAATTAATTTCCCCATCGAACATCATAGTCCATGCTTCTTCTGGATCAGGCCCTTCAGTGTGAATAGGCTCTTCACAATCTTTTGACTTTAAGAACATGATGTCTTTATCAGGGAAATCAAATCTCATAAGTTGGTAGTCATCAATGGGTTTCTCTTCCAAATAGTCAGACAATACACTGCCTTTGATGTCTTTCTTAGAAGTGTATTGAATATCATATTCTGTCAGAATCATTTGCCCCCTTGCAACCCTTCCGGTAAGTGCTGGCTTCTCAAATATGTACTTGACTGGGTCCATCTTTGAGATCAACAAGGTACTATGAGTCAACATATATTGTCTTAGTTAGCGAGCATCCTACGCTAAAGCACAACAATTTTTCTCGAGCAGTCAATAACGTTGTTCACAGTCGATAAACTTTTTGCTTAGGTAGTATATTGCATACTCTTTTCGACCAGACTCGTCATGCTGGCCCAACACACACCCCATCGATTCATCTAATACTGTCAGGTACATTATTAGAGGTCTTCCTTCAACTGGAGGCATGAGAATTGGAGGTTCTTGCAGATACTCTTTGATCTTGTCAAAAGCTCTTTGACAATCATCGTTCCACCTGACCGTTTGCTCTTTTCTTAGCAATTTGATTATTGGTTCACATGTTGCAGTGAGATGAGATATGAACCTTGAAATGTAGTTCAATCTACCCAAGAACCCTCGAACTTCTTTCTCAGTCTTAGGTGCAGGCATTTCCTGAATAACTTTGACTTTGTCGGGATCAACCTCCATTCCTTTTCTGCTTACAATAAAACCTAGCAGCTTACTAGAACGTACCCCGAATGTGCATTTGTTGGGGTTCAACCTTAACTGATACTTCCTCAGACGCTTGAACAATTTCAAAAGGTTCACCAAATGCTCTTCCTCTGTTTGGGACTTGGAAATCATGTCATCCACGTAGCACTCAATTTCTTTATGGATCATGTTGTGGAATAATGTTACCATAGCCCATTGATATGTTGCACCGGAGTTCTTCAAACCAAACATCATTACTTTGTAACAGAATGTACCCCATGGTGTGATGAAGGTTGTCTTCTCCATGTCTTCAGGTGACATCTTGATCTGATTGTATCCAGAAAATCCGTCCATAAAAGAAAATACCGAGAACTGAGCTGTGTTGTCTACCAATACATCAATGTGAGGTAATAGGAAGTCATCTTTCGGGCTTGCTCTGTTCAGATCCCGGTAATCGACACACATACGCACCTTGCAATCCTTCTTAGGCATAGGTACAATGTTAGCAACCCACGACAGGTAACTAGTTACAGCAAGAAAATCGGCGTCCCACTACTTTTGTACTTCCTCTTTGATTTTCATGGCCATGTCCGGGCGAGTACGACGCAACTTCTGTTTGACCAGCGGGCAATCCTCTTTTAATGACAATCTGTGCATGACAATATCTGTATCCAAACCCAGCATATCTTGGTAGGACCAAGAGAAGACATCGACATATTCTCGTAGCATACTGATAAGTTGTTAATTTACCGGAGCTTGTAGACTGGCTCCAATCTTCACTTCTTTCACAACTTCCTTGGTACCAAGATTAATAGTCTCAACCTCCTCCTGATGAGGAGCAATCACCTTTTCCTCTTGTCTCAATAACCTGGCTAGCTCTTCAGGTAAATCGTAGTCTTCTTCAACCCCTTCATCTGCTTGATTAATCGCATTGTCAAAGTCATACGAGGTCATAGCAGTGTCGTTGTCGGTGCAATCTTGAGGGCTATCTCTGCAAGGGTTGAGATTTGGTTCATTTTAGTGATTGATTTTATCTTATTTATAAAAAGTGAATGAAGTAATTATTGAGAAAAACATTTCCATTTATTGTTTTGTGCGAAAATAACAAAAATAAAAAGACAGTGAGCGAAAAAGATTATTTGCAAAAAGATGTTCATTGCTCATTAATATTCAATTTGCACAAATACATATGGCCCTATTACAAAATGAGTCCCGACATCTTGGGCAAGATGCAGGACTTTGATGCATGCTTAAAACAGGAAATAATAATTAATCTCCAGCAGTAACCCTTATAATTTCCTGGGAAGACCAGTTGAGGACTTGTTGGCCCGGGACTCTTGGACGGGTCCAGATTTCCAGGTTGTAGTCGCTCTCAGCCTCGTCTTCCAAAGTGTTGACAACATTCGGGGTCAGCATTCCCCCACTTATGAACTTGGGAGCTTCAGCAGCCTCCTCTGGAACTTGTCGAGATGATCTATAACCCAAACCGAATTTGTCTTCTTTCATCTGAACCTTCAGCGGCTTGCCCCAGCCTTGGGCATTCCCTTCTTCCACAACCTTCCGAGCTTTTTTGTAAGAAGCAATTGAGGTGCCCATCCTTTCCTCTTGGGATGCAGCAAACACCTCAGTTGTAGCTTCGTTGACATTCAAGCCTTCAAAACCCTAACTCATGGTTTCATGGATCTCCCCATCCATTTCTATGTACTTGTACGTAGCCAGGTGACTGACAAAGATGTCTTCTTCTCCATAGATAGTGATAATTTGACCTTCCTACTCATATTTTAACTTCTGGTGAAGGGTTGACGTTACCGCGTCGGCGACGTGAATCCAGGGTCGACCCAACAAACAGCTGTAGGAAGGCTGTATGTCCATCACATAGAAGGTAGTTTTGAAAACTTGTGGGCCAATTACCACAGACAACTCAATCTCTCCGAGAACCGATCTCTTAGAACCATCAAAAGCTCTGACAACTAGGTTGCTCGGACAGAGTGCAAGGCCATCATACTCCAGCTTGACTAAAGCTTTCTTTGGCAACACATTGAGTGATGATCCGATATCAACAAGGACATGAGAAAGTATAACACCTTTACATTCCAAAGTGATATGCAAAGCCTTGTTGTGGTTACGCCCCTCCGTAGTCAGGTCAGCATTGGTGAAACCTAGTCCATGACTAGTATTGACATTTGCGACCACCGTTTCTAGCTGATTGACCGTGATTTCTTCCGGCACATGAGTTGCGTGCAAGACCTTGAGTAGTGCATTCCGGTGAGCCTCAGAACACATGAGCAGGGATAGTATGGAGTTCTTGGAGGGTGTTTGGTGGAGCTGATCCACAACTTTGTAATCACTTTTCTTGATAATCCTCATGAACTCGTCCACATCCTGATCAAAGGACGTCTTCTGAGTTTCTTTTGCAGCTGGTTCTTCTGGCACTACACTTTTGCCTTTTGCTTTGGCAGCAGTTTCTACTTCAGCATTAATTCTTTGAAACTGTGAAGCGAGTGAAGCCTCTGCCTCCCCCGACATTGTCAATTTTTGGTGTAGAAGTTGAAGAGTCAAGGGTAACTTTCCTTCCGTGGCGGTAAAAATCTAAGTCGTAGTGCCATGGCACGACACTTTTGTTGTCATAGGGAATTGGCCCAGGCACCGTGATGGTTACCAGACTAATTTCAACGGAAGAAGGAGTTGTGATAGTCTGTGGATCATAGTAGATGGTGACAGGAGGTCTGATTGAAGATGGTGCAGGTGCAGGAAGTTGTTGATGTTGATGAGGGTGTTGCTGAAAGTTGTTGTTGAGAGAATCCGGAACATGGATGGTTGCTGGATCTTAATAGATGGTAACCGTTGAGATGTCGTCACTGGTGTTAGTTGTTGTTGTAGTCGATTCTGTTGAAATGATTTTTGTTGTATTTGTAGAAGTGGTTTCTGTTGCAATTATAGAAGCTTGAACTGTTGATGTTATCTGTAGGATGCCTTCCTTAATCAGAATATTGATACCATTCTTCAAACTTGTGAAACCATTAGTAGTAACCTTACAAGTTTCGCAGTAGGCTTCACAATCTGTAAACACTGGGCATTTTAAAAGCTGAGCTTTCACCTCGGTTAGAGGTGTTCGAACACTTGCAACATTATCGATCAGGATCGCTGGTTGGTCTTCCTAGATAGCATAAATCCTTGGCCCACCGTGGTTAGGTATTGGGTTTTTGATAACACTCGGAGGAGGCGCAAAGTTTACAGCTTTAGAATCAATCAAGTCTTGAACCTTCATATGCAGGGCCCTACACTTTTCTGTGGCATGGCCAGGAGCATTTGAGTGGAAGGCGCATTTTGCGTTGACATCATAATTTCTTGGAAGGTTGAGAGGATCTGGTGGAGCCAAAGTTCTCAGTTCAACCAAGTTGAGTTTCAATAGTTGCAGGAGTAACACTGCATAGGGCATCAGAATGGGATCGATTACCCTGTTAATCTGAGAAGGCCTTTGTTGGAAAGGATGTTGTTATTGGTTGTTGTTATTATAAGATCTTTGTTGTTGTTGAGGATACTGTTGTTGCTGAGGTGCTGAAGTAGGGATGGTGACTGCAGCCACTGATCTTTGCAAGTACTGGGGTCTACCTCTACTAACATGCACTGCATTAGTCTCCCCTACCTTCTAGGTCCTGAGAAGGGTTTCTTTGCATTGCTAGAGCTGGCACCATTATCAAAAATCTTACCCATCTTCAATAGGCTTTCGATTCTCTCGCCTGCTATAACCACATCAACAAAATTGGTAGAAGAGAAGGCAGCAAGTCTATCAATATAGGTCCCTTGCAAGGTATACATATAAGCCATTTCCCTTTCAGACATAGGTGGCTGGACAGCAGCAGCGAGTTCTCTCCATCTTTGAGCGTATTCGCGAAAACTTTCTCTCGAGGACTGAGACATACCCATCAAGAGGGTCCTATTGGGTGCCATATCCAGGTTGAACTAATATTGGCGTACAAAGGCCTCATATATGTCTTTCCAGTTCCTGACAGTAGCCCTTGATAGGTGTGAATACCACTCTCTGGATGCCCCAGTTAAACTGTCTTCCAAGTAAAACATCCACAGTTTCTCATCCATGGTGTATGCCTTCAGCCTTCCCAGAAAAGACTGTAAATGAGTGCGAGGGCAGGAAGTTCCATTGTACTTATCAAAACACGGGGGCTTGAATTTGTGGGGAATCCTTACCCCTCAACTAGGCCCATGTCCATTACATCAAATTCCAAGGAGTTTTGGGATTCCAAGGATCTTAACTTTTCTGATATCTCGTCCACCTGACGGTCATAAGCTTCATCTGCCCCAGCATCTAACACTATAAACTGCTCATCTTGAGGATCTTCCTGTAGAATACGATCTCCAGTGTTTCATTGGCCATGTTCAAGGATATTAGCTTCAGGATTGTTGTCAGGTCCAAACACTACTAGAGTCGTTCGCGGCTGCTCACGCTCATTATTACTAGTACCTCTAGTGCCTGCGTGGTTATCTTCCGGGGTTTTCCGCTCGACCAACTCCTTCAATCTTTCCTGGGTTTGGGCTAGTCCAGTCATCATAGCCATGAATTGATTCATTTGGGTCCTCACTTCTGTCCTCACATATGTCATTTGAGTCCTCACATTTGTCAGTTCCTGCTGTAGCTGATCCATTTGTAGACTCGGAAGGTTGTGTCGAGTTAGATATCCGTGGACTCGGTTGACAGAAAAGACCCTTCTGCGAGCAATATTTCCTGAAACAATCAACAAAGTGAGAAGATAACAACAAAACACCTGCAAAACAAAGGATATGAGGTTAGCATGCAATGCAATATGTCTATTTGTCTTCAGAGGATATCCGGTTTGGTTCTTGATTTTGACCTTTCAGACCTCTGGGAGATGAAGATGTTGAAGCAAACAAAGTCCATAAGAAAATCCAATACATAACCATAAAAATACAAATGGCAATGCCAAAATATAAATAATTCATGAATACAACAAAACATACTCCATGGTGAGTCGAAATACAATCAAATTCAAGAATACAACAAACAAAATCACCATGGTGAGCTAAAGTACAATCAAATAGATATAAGTAAAGAAAATCATACATCTAGTCCAAAAGAATCCTCCCTGACTTCCTTCAGGAGGGCATCAGTTACCGGTCCAACTAGGTGCTCTGTAATGGTTCTGATGAGAAGGTTTCTGGTTGCAATGGCATTTATCATCTTCTGATACTTGTCTTGTTCTTTGGATCTCTTTAATCCCGCTCGGAGTTTCAACTCTGAGATCTCCTTCTGAGCTGCTAGCAGTGCTTCTTGGCTTCTTTTCTCATTGGATTCCAACTGCTTTATCTTGGCTTGCATCTTCTGGTCTTCTTTCAGACTAGGGTCAGTTATCTTGAACCATCTATCCTGACTCTCCTCTAGATAATGCTCAGATCTTGCCTTCTGAATTTTTGCCTCCTTACATGCATTCCTCAACACAAGTTCCCCTGCTCGGGCTTTCCTGATGAAGTCTTCAGTCTTCTCAATCTTGGCTATATGCTCGATGCATAGCTTTTCTAACCTCTCAATGTCCAAGTGAGCATCATTCCTTTCCCAAATGGTCTTTTTTAAAGCTTCGGCAAGCTGGGTATTTCTTTCCTTTAGCTTTTCAAACTCTTCCAGGCTTACTGTAGCTATGGGCTCAACTGCTGATGGCCATGGTACATCCTCCAGGGTGAATGGCATGTGAGTGACCTGTCCTCTGATATACGATCATTCAATGTACTGAGCAGAGGCTATGTTGTTTCACTTCCCCAAAATAGCAGTCCCTCTAGTCTGTATGTGGTCCCAAGCCCAGGCTGCTTGTCGGACAATGGCATGATTGTTCTGAATAGCACAATAAAGAGACTCTACTAGGTCTTGCTCCCTAGGTGGATGTACCAAGGCATACCCCAACTGTCTTTTGAAAAGTAAAGGATTGTAATTGATGCAACCCTTTACTCCAATAAGTGGCACATTTGGGTATTGCCCACAGCTTGTTATTATGTCTCGGCCCTTGGTGTTCTGAGTACACCATCTGATATCTTATGAAGTAAGGGCAATCATCCTCTTATCCCAATTCCTTGACTGATGTGGGTTTAGGAAAGCTTCCGTCTTTGGCATATGCTTCATCAACCAACTGTAGAAGAGAGGGGCACAACACCTTACCAGTCTTCCCCTCTGTTTCTCATTCCTCTGATGAACTGAGTAGTAGAAGTCTCCCAATAAGGTGGGAACCGGGTTCTTTAGCATGAAGATGTGGATGGCATTTTTGCTTACAAACTTAGGCTCGTCTGCAAACAAAATGATACCATAAATGCTGAGAGCCAGGAGAGCACACACAGTTTCCCAATTCCTTACTACAACTTGCTTTGTAGCCTGAGTAATCAAGAAATCCAGATGAAGGCCTAGGATTCCTGCCTTAGAAGTCATGTACTCATCAATGACAGTTGCTTTCAGATGTAATGCTTTGGCTATGTCTTCATTCTTTGGAGGAGTCATTTCAGGATTGAAAGGAATTCCTCTTCTGATAGGGACACCCAATAGCATAGAGTATTCTTCCAGCAAATGACCTATTTGAAAATCTGGAAAAGTGAAGCAATGTTGAGGAGGGTCATAAAACTGAAGACATGTGTGAATCATGCTCCTCTGCAAAGTGTCCAAGTCCCCAGCAGAGTCGCCAAGCTGTCGCTCCCCGGATTTTCATCCCGGTGCAAACGCGGACTGGTGTCGGCGATGTTGAAGGTTGAGGTTGAATAGAGTCGACAACTAGGCATTTTTATCCCGAAGGAAAGGTAATGCTGCATAAACTTAGAGTGAGATGGATAAGACGGTTGTGAACCAAAGAGACTGAGTAAGGGGGTAGGTTACGACCTGGGAAGGTATTAGCACCCAGATCGTCCGTCGTACTCGACGGGATCCACGCATACCTGATTGTGTTTAAAATGGGATAGTGTATGTGTTAAACTATGTATAAAAGGCTAGGGAGGAATAGATGTACAGAGTGTCAGTGCAAGAAGAAAGTGAGTGCTCAAAACTGAGGCTAAGAAAAGAAAGCTAGAAAGAGAAGAGGGGGGAGACCTGGACACTTTTGTTCGATAACTGTTAAGTTATGCCTGCGTATCCTCTCGTGCAATGAGGAAGTCAGAACACCATAGTTCGACTCAAAGAGACTTGGATATTTTTGTGTTTTCAATTTTTTATTGTTCTTGGTGTTTTGCGTAAGATAATGAGCTTAAGCCTTAATCAAGGGTCGTAAACTCACTATATCACCCCTTATTAGGGATAATGAGTCTACTTAAGTATGAGATGAAAATCTCAACTTAATTACCCTAATGATGTAGGATTGAGATCATTAACCTACTTGTGATTATTAAGTGTTTTTGGATTTTTTTTTTGCGTTAAGTAATGAGTTTAATCTCTAATCAGGGATTAATGAACTCATTACACCATCCTAAGAGAAGGATAATAGATGAGAACACTTAAGATGAGGAAGACTCCTCAACTTAATCCATGGTTAGGGATTAAAATCATTATATAACAAGCCTTTATTAAAGTGGATTTTAATTAAAGGTGGAATTAAGAAATGGATTTTATGTTTGTAAGACTAAACCTGAGGGGGACTTGTCCATTGAACACTAGGGTTAGTCACTCTGAACCAACAGGCAGAGATGTAACCCTAATATAAGGCCCAAGTTACAAGCTTAAGTATTAATGATTATTAGGTGTTTTGATTAGGAGGTGTAAACAACTTAAAGGTTTAACACTAAGTATTAAAGTTATACACTCCATCCTAAGATAAGGATACATGCATAACCCTAATTCAGAGTCTTAAAACTTTAACTGTTTAGCCTTG
Source organism: Lathyrus aphaca (assembly GCA_963966055.1). Classification (NCBI taxonomy): domain Eukaryota; kingdom Viridiplantae; phylum Streptophyta; class Magnoliopsida; order Fabales; family Fabaceae; genus Lathyrus; species Lathyrus aphaca. Next base: position 422,178,304 of record OZ014520.1, read on the forward strand.
ATTATGAGATGAGAAGCAGAGACTCAAGGAGACTCAAAGGTATAAAATAGGGGAGACTATGTACAACCCTAAATTTATCATGCTTGGATATTCCTATGGTTTGTGAGGCTTAGAGAAAGATCTTAATATGGCCACAAAGGAAGAAGAAGCAGATGAAGAGAGAAGAGAAAGGAGAATAGGTTAATTACTTCCTGGAGAAGTTAAGTAACCTAAGAGAAAGAAAGGGAGCAAAAGAGAGCATAAGTGAGTCAAACTCACTTCAAAGACCAATAAAGATGCAAATGAAGAGATAAGAAGAGGTTGGATGTGGAGGCAAATCCACATCCTAAACAACTTACCTGAAGCCCCCTGAAATGGTTAGTATGAATGCATAAGATGTGAAACAAAAGGAAATGAGTCAAATAAAGATGCAATGATCAAGACCATATGTACAAACACAATGCAAATGTATTATGAAATGATGCAAATACATGTACAATGTTTATGCATGATCATACAAGAGATGGGATGCAAAGGAAGGCATGTTAGAAGCTTGAAATCACATGAATACTCATAAGAAGTAATGAATGCAAAACATACCAAATGGATGCAACAATGATCAACCAATGTCCATACATGTCTTAAGGTATCTAAGATGACATACAAATGCATGAGATGTCATGACAAGTTCATATGATGAAGGTATGGAAAGATGAATGCAAATGAACATGGCAAATTAGGGTTTTAAGAAAGTATGAGATGCACATGCCCACAACAGAAGGATAACACATGATAAAAATTTGAAAATGCAACCAAATGAACCCTAAACACGCATAAGATCACTCCCCAAAGATGGAGGTCAGAAGCTATACCAAAGTCAAGTTATGGTTTTTCTAAGTTAGGCTAGGGTTTTGGGTACTTCTTCATGAAAAATGCCAAAAAAATAGAAAATGCAATGCAAAAATATGAGTTAAATACCCTAGATACTACATGAAAAGTATGAAAGAATGCAAAACGAACCATGTGCAAACTCATCTTGGTTGATCAGAAATGGATTTTTGAAGTTAGGGTTAGAAAAATAGGAAATTTGGGAACCCTAATTCATGGTTTAATTGTCAAAACATGATCAAACCCTAAAAGAAATTTGTAAGATGAGTTTGTAAATTGTTCTAAATATGTAAGAATGCTTCATGATTGTTTTGGTGATTTTTAAATACCTAAAAGTATTTTTAATTAATTAAAATGAATTAATTAATTAAATAATACAATTAAATGATTTAAAAAAAGATTTTTAATGCAAAAATAAAAAATAAAATTTTTTTTGGTTTCTGAAAATTATTTAAAGTGAAAGTGAAAAAGATTATATATTTATAAAATGATTTACTATTTTAAATAAATATGAGAAAACAAATGCAAAATAAATTAAAAGAAATGCAAAGTAATCACAATGGATGGCCAGGATGCAATGTTGATGAGATCAAGGGCTGTGAAGGGAAGTCAGCGTGACTTTGGGTAGTCTGATCCAAGGGTCTAGATTCAAAAATGCACTGTGCGCGTTATCCAATGGTACACAATTAATTTGTTTTTATTAATTAGGTTTAATTTAATTAATTAGAAATTAGGGTTTAATGAGGGATCTGGGCCGTTCGTGCGCTAATTAAAACAAGATCCTAGGGTTGTGGTTGCATTTGGAAACAAAACAAGATTAAAACCCTAATGACTTTCAGGTGGCTGGAGGGAAGCTCCGGTCACCTTCTCCGGCGAACCCTCAACCCTAGCTTCCTCTATAGCTCACTAAAACTCATGAATCTTGCCCATAAACGATCCTCTAACATCATACAACACGAATCAATCAACAAAAACCATGTATATCACAAGAATCATGAGAATCGAAGCAAACATCAAGCACGGGAAAAATTTCAGAGCATCATAACATGCTCATTTTTCACTCATTTTCAATTCTAAACATATCATGATGATCAGGGTAACATGTAGAGTCAATTTATAACAAGAAAATGAAGTTCTGGAAAAAAATGTTCTTGGAGGCTTCCTGAACTGAAGCTCTTCAAACTTGAACTTTCAAAGCCTCCCTTTGGTGCAAAATGGCTCCTCTGGTCCCCCTGAAGCTATTGAAATGCTTTGATGGAGTTTAAATGGGCTATTTTATGATGTGTGGTTCTTGTCACTCCCAAAGATTTGCATCCCGATACAAGCGCGAACGGTCAGCGAAGAGAGAAGATGAAATGAACTGAATAGAGTCGCCGGTTAGGCATTTTTATCCCGAAGGAAAGGTAATGCTGCATAAACCTAAGAAAAGATGGATAAGACGGTTGCGAACCAGGGAAACTGAGAAAGGGGGTTGGTTACAACCTGGGAAGGTATTAGCACCCAGATTGTCCGTCGTACTCGACGGGATCCACGCTTATAAGATTGTGTTAAAAGGGGTAAGTGTATGTGCTATCTGTGTGCAAAAGCTGGAAAAGAATATACAAGTGTCGGTGCAAAAGGTGAATGCTCAGGAATTGAGGCTTAAAAGAGAATGCTGAAAGAGGGGGAAGACACAGAGAATTTTATTCGATAATAGTTAAGTTATGCCTACGTATCCTCTCGTGCAATGAGGAAGTCAGAACACCATAGTTCGACTCAAAGATACTGAAAATAAATTGATTGTGAACTGCTTACTTGTCTATGCTCAAGTGTATGACTCGTTTGGCTCGAGTGCTAACTGTCTTGCATTAGACGGAAGAAGCAAGTTCTCGTTTATGAATGAGTGTGATGAGAAAAGAATCCCGAAGGAGATGATTATTGTTTGTTTTTGTGTTTTCAGTTTTGTTATTGTTTTTGGTGTTTTCCATAAGTAAATGAGCTTAAGCCTAAATCAAGGGCTTGTAAATTCATTATATCCTCCCTGATTAGGGATAATGAGAATACTTAAGTATGAGATAAACATCTCAACTTAATTGCCATGATGATATAGGATTAAGATCATTAACCTACTTGTGATTAATTAGATGTTTTTGGGTTTTTGTTTAGTGTTAAGTAATGAGTTTAATCTCTAATCACAGATTAGTGGGCTCATTACACCATTCTAATAGAAGGATAATAGATGAGAACACTTAAGCTGAGGAAGATACCTCAACTTAATCCATGGTTAGGGATTAAATTCATTATATGACAAAGCCTTTATTAAGTGGATTTTAATTAAGGGATGAGATTAAGAAATGGATTTTATGGTTTGCAAGACAACTTGAGGGGGACTTGTCCATTAAACACTAGGGTTAGTCCTTCTTAACCATAAAGGAAGAATTAGAACCCTAATGTAAGGCCCAAGTTAGAAGATGAAGTCTTAGTGATTATTAAGTGATTTGATCAAGAGGTTTAACCAAATTAAAGGTTTAACACTTAGGATTAAAGTTATACACTCCATCCTAAGAGAAGGATGCAGGCATAACCTTAATTCCAAAGTCCTAAAACTTTAAGAGTTTAGTCTCTTATTATTGAGATGAGAAGAGAGACTCAAGGAGACTCAAAGGTAAAAACTAAGGGGGACTAATCACAACCCTAATTATTATCATGCTTAGATGTTCCTATGGTTTGTAAGGCTTGAGAAAGATCTTTAAGGAAGCCACCAATGGAAGAAGCATATGAAAGGAGGATGAAGCAGAAGAATAAGTTACTTACTTCATTGAAGAAGATAAGTAACTTAAAGAAAGAAAGTGAGAAATGGAACACAAGTGAACAAGTTCACTTAAAAGACAAATAAAATGCAAATGAAAGAGATAAAAATAAGTGAGAAGTGAAGGCAAATCCACTTCTCAAAGTAACTTACCACCTGAAAATGTTAGCATGAATGCATAAAGCATAAAGCATAAAGCATAAAGAAATGAAATGAAATGAGATGCAATTAGATGAAATAACCAAATTCAGAAGTGTTTATGCAATGTTAATGTCATGTGAGATGATGCAAAGGCATACAAAATGCATATGTATGATCATACAAAGATGAGATGCAAATAGAAGCATGCTTTGAAGTTTGAAAACACATGAAAGTTAATGAAATTAAATGAATGCAAATCATGGCAAATGAATGAAGAAATGATCAAGCATGATTCTAACATGTCCCAAGGTGTCTAAGATGACATATTAATGCACGAAATGTCATAGCAAGTTCATATATGGATGCATATGCAAGATGAATGCAAATGAACACATAAAATTAGGGTTTTATGGACAAGCAAGATGCAAATGAAAAAATCAGAAACATATGACATGATAAAAATTTTAAACCATACTCAAACAAACCCTAATCCCATACTAGGTCACACCCCAAAGGAGAAGGTCAGAAGCCTTACCACCCAAAAGTTATGAATTTCCTAATTTTCAAGGGTTTTTTGGGTGATTCTCAAAAGAAAATGCAAATCAATTCAAAAATGTAAGATAAATTCATGAGATAAATGACCTATAAACTACATGCTATGAACAAAACAATGCAAAAAGAATCATCTTCAAACTCTTCTTGGTTAGGTAGAAAAGATTTTTTCAATTTAGGGTTCAAAAAATGCAATTTAATGACCCTTAATTCAAAGGAAATTCTCAAGTTATGATCAAACCTAAAAAGAAATTTGTGTGAAGAGTTTGAAAATGTTTCTAAATACAAAGGGATGATTCATGATTTTTTTGGTGATTTTTAGAAACCTAAATGTATTTTTAATTAATTAAAAGACTTTAATTAATTAAAAATAACATTTAAATTTTTTAAAAATACATTTTATATGCAAAAAATAAAATAAAAATCATTTTCTGATTAAGAAAAATATTTGAAACAAAAATGCAAAAGGAAATATTTTTTGAAAGCTTTTTGGTATTTTTAATTAATTATACAAAAGAAATAGAAAGAAAATAAAATAAAATGAATTAAATGATAAAGTCAGCGCATCCAATGGCTGAGATTTGAATAAAAATGGTGGGAATTGACAGGCGCGTTATCCAATGGTCCACATTCAAACTGGCTAAATGATTTTAATTAAATTAATTAATCAGAAATTAATTTAAGTGAACTAATCTGAGTCGTACGCGCGCTAACCTAAATAGGATCCAAGGGTGGGAAATCAATCTGGGCAACTAACCCTAATTAGGGTTTTAATGATTTTCAGGTAACCGGAGCTAGCTCCGGTCATCTTCTCCGGTCACTCAAAATCCCAACTTCTTCACTAGGTCAAATTAGAACCTCTAAAGCTCCAGAAATGATCTAATACCCTCCCCAAACAATAATCCATCATCATTTAACATTTATATTTCATCATAAGCAAGAATCGAATCAAACAAAATTTTCGGGCAAACTTTCAAAACAACCATACATGCTCATTTCTCAATCATTTTCAAAACTAAACATATCAGAGTGATCTAGAGAACATGTAGAATCATTCTAAAACTTAAAAGAGGGTTTATAGAAAATTTGTTCTTGAGGTATACCTGGTTTGAGGCTTTTCAGTTTGGAGCTTTATGACCTCCTCTCTTGTGCAAAACCACTCCAATGACCCCCCTTGTGCTTCTGAAAGGCTTAGAACAAGCTTGTTTTGGCTAGTTTGAGATGTTTGGTTCTGATAACTCAGAAATCATATTTCTGATTTTGGGGGGTTTTAGGCCATGGTGAGGGATGTTTTGTGTCCTATGAGTGATTTGAAGATGATTGGTGAAGTTTGTTGATGGCTGTGTTTTGAGTTTCGAAGAAGGGAAGGTTTTTGATAATTTTGTGAATTCTGAGCTCTAAGGTGTTTCACGCTTCAATGTGTTATGTAATGAGGTCCTTAGGGTTTGCATAAGAGATTGTGATTGGTCAGAGAGTGGGTGGTGGCTCAGTTTGATTGGTATGGGAGGAAATGCAAAATTGTCAACTTTGTGTACTTGAGGTATGGGTATGGTGCAGGTCTGACTTTAGGGGTGTCTTGGCCTCAGCTGAGTTCATGGATGGCCCTTGAATCAATTTTATACAGCTGGATCACTTAGATGAAGAGATACCATAGGTTTTGCAAAATTCCATCTTTGAAGTTTATTGTGAATCAAGTCATGGAAATGCCAAATTCTTGGGCCAATTCTGATGTTTAGAAGTCACATAGGCATGCTCTGAAGTGTAGAAGTTGATTAGACGTCATTAGAATGCTTGAACATGCCATTTTGCAAAATCCCTCTTTGACATGAAACTTGAAATTTTAGGATTTTTGCCAACTTTGAAAGGCCATATCTTGAGTTCTAGGATGAATCAAGACATGTTCTTGTACTTTTTGAAAAGGTAAAGACCTAATCTACAACTTTCATGACCAATAATTTTTCATTTGAAGCATTTTTGGTTGAGAAAGAGGAGGTTGAAAAACTTTCCCAAAATGGAAAGTTTCCATTAAAAGTCATTTCCATTTTTGGCAAGTTTGCAAATGGCTCAAAATTATTCAATATTGTGAACTTCTAACCTCTTCTAAGATCAAATAAAGATCATAGAACTTCAATTTGATGAAAATACCCCTTTGGTTCCATTGTTGGGGGCCTCAGATGCCCTGATTTTGACTTAACTTGCTCAAGAAGTTACCCAGTGAACATATTACTTCCACAATGAATTTCTTCATCAAACTTGGTACACATGATCCTTATAACATCTTAAGAACAATAGAAACAAGAATGGCCAAAACATTTGGAGTTAAGGCCTCTGAAACTAAAACCCTAATTTTGGTCATATGTGTAGTGAAAGCCCTAGCTCTGCTTCCATGTCTTGCCAGTTCTTGTGATCTCTTGACTTACATGAACTTTGAGGGACATAATATGATGATAGAACACACATGGAACCTTTTGGAAAGCTTTGAGGCCTTTGGGATGGCTCAGATGGAATCTTGGATTGCTCGGATCACAAACCTTAGATGCAAATGAACTTGAACTATGCAGACGAAACAAATATGTAATGAGGTGTGATGCCTATGCTTATGCAAAAATGAAAGATCACAAGCCATGGTGTGAAATGAGTGAGGGCAAATTTGGGGTGTTTACGGTTCTAGTTTGGAAGAAAATGGAGTTCTTGTGTGTTGAGTTTTAGGCCATGGAAATGGGTGGTATTTGTTCCTTAGATGATGTGGAGTTGATTGGTGAAAGAAAATGTGAAGTTTGATGGCTTGGTGAAGAGATTCGAAGAGAAGAAGTTTGAGAGGATTTTTTGCAATTTGATCATATGGTCTATTGCAAGGCTTGATGTTATGTGTTTTATGCTTCTTAGGGTTTGTATAAACAATGTTATTGGTCAAAAGAGTTGTTGTGGCACTATGGGATTGGCATGGCTTGAAATGCAAAAAGTCAAGATTTTGTGTACTAGAGGCATGGGCTAGGACATAGATGTTTTGAAGGGTAGTTCTGCATCATCTAACTTCATGGAGCACTCTTGGATCGTTTGTCATGAGCTGTAACATTTGGATCATGAGATTGTATGTATTTTACATTTTCACAACTTTAAGAATTCTTGAGATGCAGGTCATGAAAATCCTTGGTTCTTGGCACAATTCTGGTCTAAAAAAGTTGAATTATGTTTCTATGATGTGTAGAAGTGCATTAGAGGTCATGAGAAGGCTTGGAAAGCAAAATTGCACATTTCCCTCTTTGGCATGAACTTAAAAATTATGTGATTTTTGCCAACTTTGATCCATCATAACTTGAGTTCTAGGATGAATCAAGAGTGTAAACACCCCAAATTTGCCCTCACTCATTTCACCAATGGCTTGTGATCTTTCCATATTGCATAAATTCAATCATAGCATCTCATACTACATTTTTGATTCACTGCATTGATTCAAAGCCATCTGCATCTAGGGTTTGTGATCTGAGCCATCCCTGAGCCATTTGAGCCACTCCAAAGGTCTTCAATCATCTCAAGAGGGTCCATGTATGTTTCAAGTATCATATTATATCCTCACAAAGTCAAGAAAATCAAAGAATCACAAGAACTGAGAAAGGCATGGAAGCAGAGCCAGGTTTAACTGCACAGATGACCTAAAATTAGGGTTTTGGTTTCAGAGGCCATAACTCCAATTTTTTTTGGTCATTCTTGTTTCTATTGGTCTATATATGTTATGAGGATCATGCATATCAATTTTCATGAAGAAATTCAATGGGGAAGGCATCTGATCAAAGGATGACTTCTTGAGCAAGCCAGTGCAAAATCAGGGCATCTGAGGCCCCCAATGACCCAACCAAAGAAGTTTCTCCATCATTTAGAATGTGTATGATCTTTTTATGATCATAGAAGATGTTAGAGGTTCACAAAATTGAAGAATTTCAAGCCAGTTGCAAAATTGCCTTTTTGGGAAAGTGACTTATAATGAAAACTTGCTATTTTAGGAAAGTTTTTCAACCTCCTCTTTTTGATTCAAAATGCTTCAAATGAGAAAACTTTGGTCATGAAAGTTGTAGATTGGATCATTCCCTTTTGAAAAAGTACAAGAACTCATTCTAATTCATCTTGGATCAAAAGTTATGGCTTGTCAAAGTTGGACAAAATCACTAAATTTCCACTTTTGGCACCAAAGAGGGATTTTTGCAAATTCAAGTTTTAAGCACTTTCAAAACCTCAAAATGACTTCTTTGCATCATTATAACATATTGCAACTTAGCAAAATCAGAATTGCCCAAGATTTTACAAGATTCATGCCTTGGATCACAAACTTTCATAAGCCATTTTCCATGAAATTCTCAAAAAAGGAACTCTTGCAAGAATGATGTCCAAGGTTTGGTTTGACTTCTAATTGGTATCAAAACATCATAACAACATCACACAACTCATTTTGCTACAAATTGCCCAAGAAATCATAAGAGTTCATGCCTTGATCATTAAGAAACTTCAAAAGGGCAAAACTTAGTGAAATTTGCAAAACCTCCCACAACTTCTCACAAACTTGCTAATTGGCCTCAATCTCATTTCCATGGTCATCCTTGAATCAAGCTGCAGCAGACATGCTTTTGTTCTAGCCCTGAAACAGCCCATACCTCAAAGGACACATAGACTTGACTTTTTGCAAAAGGGGCCATGCCAATCACACTGTGCCATCACCAACCCTCTGCCCTATCACAGTTTGATAAGTGGACAAAATGAGACTCAAAACATACAAGAGGCAGGCCTGAAACCACAGCATCACCATAGTTCACAAAAACTCTCCATCTTGCATTTTCATTCGAATCTCATCACACAAGCCTGCAACCTCAAAACAAACTTCACAAAACCTCTCACCATGATCCACTGATCATTCCCCAACCATCATTTGATCCTGAAACCATCCCAAACAGAAATACGATTTTCCACTCCCTTTGGACAGAACTTCATCAATCTCACAAACTAGCCACAATACACTCCAACTAAACCTCAAAGCATCTTCAGGGAGATCATTGGAGGAGTTTGGAAGTAGGGAAGCAATCTGAAAGCTCCAAGTTGAAAGCTTCACTTCAGGTAGCTTCGCAAAATCATTTTTCCAGAAACCATTTTTTAAGTTATTGAAATGATCTACATGCTCCCCTGAATGCTTTGCACCTTTTATTTTTGGAAATGATTGATTATTGAGCATGTATTGCGTCTCTGAAAGTTTAGTCATTTTTAGGTTTTTGATTCGTATCTAGTGTTTGAGTGAAAAGAAATGGATTTTGAGGGTGGACTCGTGTTTAGGGAGGTTGAGAGGTTTGATCTGGAGCTTTACAGCTCTTAAAATGGTCCAGGGAGGTTTTTGTTCTTGAGAGGTCGCCGGAGAAGACGACCGGAACCACTGTTCCGGTCGCCTGAACTTGTTTAGCCCTAATTAGGGTTTAGCCACGTGATTAGTTTAGTTTGAACTTGGAGCATTGGATGAAGCTCAGCGCGCGTGAACCTAGGGCCAGGATCTCCCAATTAGTCTTTAATCCTGATTAATTAGAATTAATTAATTAGGGTTAAGTTAAATAGGCCAGTTTAATGCAGACCGTCCAGATGCGCGCGGGTCAACTCCCTCCATTTCTCTTTGAATCTCAGCCCCAGGATTGGCATACTCCTCCATTTAATTATTTTTATTTCTTTTTATTTGCATTAAACTTCCACGAATTTTTAAAAATAGCAAAACATATTAAAAAATTCTGAAATTTTTTGTCGAACCTTTTATTAATTTTCAGAACCCAAAAATATTTTTATTTTTATTTTTTTGCATTAAAATATTTTTTTAAATCATTTAAATGTTTATTTTTAATTAGTTAATGGAAATTAATTAATAAAAAATGCATTTAGGTATTTAAAAATCACAAAAAAATTCACATTGCATTTTAAAACATTTAGAAACATTATCAAACTCTCAAAATAAATTTCGTTTTGGTCCCTGATGTATTTTGACAATTTTCATTGGAATAAAAGTTGTTTAAAGGCAATATTTTTGTTCAAACTTAGGAAAATTCATTCTGCCTAACCATGAAGAGTTTGATGATGGTTCTTCTTGCATTGCATCCTTCATATCATGTAGTTTCTAGGGTAAAATTGGTTTGAATTTATCTTCCATTTTCCATTTAATGTGCATTTTTCCTTTTGATGTACCTTGAAACCCTAGTTAACTTGATAAAATCATAACTTCCATTATGTTTAGATGTAGGTCTCCTCCTTTGGGCAGTGAACTTGTGTAGGGTTAGGGTTCCTTTGATCCCATTTTCAATTTTTTATCATGTCATTTGCTTCTGATTTTGAATTTTGCATTGCATATTGTATGTAAACCCTAATTTTGGCTTTCATTTGCATTCATCTCTTATTTGCTTGCATACATGAACTTGCCATGAGATTTTGTGCATCCACATGACATATGAGACATCTTAGGACACATTAGAGTCATGTTTGATCATTGCATCATTCATTTTCCATGTTATGCATTCATATCATTTCATAAACTTTCATGAATCTTTATGGTTCAAAGCATTCTTCATTTGCATACTCATCCTTGTATGCTCATCCACAACTCTTGACATGTGTTTACATCATTTCTTAGCATCATTGAAATCATGTTTATGCTTCTGAATTTGTCTTGCATCATGGCATTTCATCTCATTTTCATTGCATTTCATTTCCTTTGCTAACTTTTCAGGTGGTAAGTTGTTTTGAGAAGTGAATTTGCCTTCACTTCTCACAATCTCTTCTCATCTCTCTTATGCATCATTGCTGCATTTTATCTTTGTATTAGAGTGAGTTTTCTCATTCATGTTCATCTCTTACTTTCTTTCTTCAGGCAACTTATCTTTTTAAGTGAAGCAAGTTGTCTTGCTTCTCTCTGTTTCATTCTCCTTTCATCTGCTTCTTCCATGGTGGCTTTTCTCCTGAAGATCTTTTGCAAGCCTCATAAACCCTAGGAACAACCAAGCATGATCACAGTTAGGGTTTTAATTAGTCTCCCATTTAGTTTTGCCTTTGTGTCATCTTTGAGTCTTCTCTTCTCATCTCATAATCAAGGACTAGACCTTAAAGGTTTTAAGGCTTTGTGATTAAGCTTATGCCTGCATCCTTCTATTAGAATGGAGTGTATAACTTTAATCCTAAGTGTTAAACCCTTAATGTGTTTAAATCCTTTAATCAATTCATCTAATAATCACTAAGACATCAAGCTTGTAACTTGGGCCTTGCATTAGGGTTCTAATTCTTCCTTAATTGGTTAAGAAGGACTAACCCTAGTGTTAATGGACAAGTCCCCCTCAAGTTGTCTTACAAACTATAAAATCCATTTCTTAACCTTATCGTTAACTAAAATCCACTTTAATAAAGGTTTTGTTTTGTCATGAGGTTAATCCCTAATCATGGATTAAGTTGAGGAGCCTTTCTCAGCTTAAATGTTCTCATCTATTATCCTTCTATTAGGATGGTGTAATGAGTCCATTAAATCCTTGATTATAGCTTAAATTCATTACTTAACACTAAACAAAAACATCTAAATAAACAAAAGTAGGTTAATGATCTTGATCCTACATCATGGTGATTAAGTGTGAGGTGTTTACTTCATGCTTGAAGTATTCTCATTACCCCTAATCAGAGGGAGGATGTGATGAGTTTACTAACCCTTGGTTTAGGCTTAAGCTCATTAACTTATGACAAATTCAAAAAGCAATAAAAGACTAAAAACACAAAAAACAAACAATAATCGTCTCCTCCGAGATTATTTTTCTCATCACACTCATTCACAAACGAGAACTCGCTTCTTCCGTCTAATGTAAGACAGTTTGCACCTGAGCCAGACAGGTCATACACTTGAGCATAGACAAGTAAGCAGTTCACAAGTCAATTTATCTTTCAGTCTCTTTGAGTCGAACTACGGTGTTCTGACTTCCTCATTGCACGAGAGGATACGTAGGCATAACTTAACACTTATCGAACAGAAGTCTCTGTATATTCCCCCTCTTCCAGCTTTACTCTTTAAACCTCATAGTCTTGGGCATTTCATTCTTGTTCTTACACTAACACTCATATATTTCACCTCACCTTTCTTCTGCACTGACACTTGCATTCTTTCCAGTTTTGATACACAAATTGCACTGACACTACCCCTTTAAAACACAAATATTTAAAGCGTGGATCCCATCGAGTACGGCGGACAATTTGGGTGCTAATACCTTCCCAGGTTGTAACTAACCCCCTTTCTCATTTTCTCTGGTCCGCAACCGTCTTATCCATCTTTTCTTAGGTTTATGCGACATTACCTTTCCTTCGGGATAAAAATGCCTAGCTGGCGACTCTATTCATTCCTTCTCCTTTCGCCGACCGTTCGCGTCTGTACCCCTCTTGGCCCCGTGTCATCAGGTAGGAGCGACAGCTTGGCGACTCTGCTGGGGAGCCTTATACTGTAACCAGGGCTTCTGGTTCTTTTAGTGGGTTCCTCCTAGCGTTTGTTTGATTTGTGTTTACTGGGGTGTTATGTGCTATGTGTGTTTATTTATTTTGCTTTATTTATTGCTTTATGTACAACTTATCATACTAGGAAGACCATTCTTAGCTACCGCCGGAGCTATAATAGACGTAAAAAGAGGAAAGCTAACCTTTGAAGTAGGTGAAGAGAAAGTTGAATTTATTTTAACACAATTCTTACAATCACCAGCTATAGAGGATATCTGCTATCTATTGGACGTAATTGACGAATGTGTAAGAGAAATGGAACTGAAAGAAACTACCTATTCTGAAATAATGAAAATTCAAATCCCTCCGATTTTCGAAGATGATAATTGGCGTAAACCATATCAGGATGATAGTCTAAGTGAAAGTTTAGCACTTACACCGGATCCCATGCCAAGTAAAGATAAACCTACATTAGGATTAAAAACTTTACCTAATAACCTAAGATACGAATTCTTAGACATTGAATGTAAAAGACCAGTTATAATAAATTCCAGCTTAGGAACTATCGAAACAAAGAAAATTTTAGATGTCTTGAAGAAATATCCAACTGCATTAGGATATAACATATCTGATCTCAAAGGAATATGCCCTTCAGTCTGTATGCATCGTATTCTGCTAGAAGAAGATTGCAGAACCTCCTGAGAATCTCAAAGAAGAATTAACCCAATCCTTAGCACTGTAGTAAAAGAAGAAGTTAAGAAACTACTAGATGCCGGAATAATATATCCAATCTCTGATAGTGAATGGGTTAGTCCAGTACATGTAGTGCCAAAGAAAGGAGGTATCACTGTTGTGAAAAACGCTCAAGGCGAATCGATATCGCAAAGAGTAGTGACGGGACATAGAGTGTGCATAGACTATCATAAACTAAACAAAGCCACTCGAAAAGATCATTTCCCACTACCTTTTATAGATCAAATGTTAGAACGATTAGCCAAGCATTCATACTTCTGTTATCTTGACGGTTACTCAGGATTTTTCCAAATCCCTATCCATCTAGATGATCAAGAGAAGACTACATTCACATGCCCATATGGAACGTTCGCTTATAGACGAATGCCCTTTGGATTATGCAACGCTCCTGCAACCTTTCAAAGATGTATGATGTCAATCTTCGCAGATTTTATAGACAACATCATGGAAGTGTTCATGGACGACTTCTCTGTATGCGGGCAAAGTTTTGAAGGATGCCTATCAAATTTAGAAATGGTGTTAGAAAGATGTGTAAAAGTAAACCTCGTGCTTAACTGGGAGAAATGTCATTTTATGGTCAGAGAAGGAATCGTATTAGGCCACGTAATATCCGACAAGGGAATTGAAGTAGATAAAGCTAAGATAGAAGTCATAAAAGATCTTCAACCCCCTAAAACCATTCGAGAAATACGAAGCTTTTTAGGACACGCCGGTTTCTACCGACGATTCATCAAAGATTTCTCGAAAATCACTAAACCTCTTACTGGTTTATTAATGAAAGATGATGAGTTCATATTCAATGAAGATTGTCTTAAAGCATTCGAAACTCTAAAAACAGCCCTCATCACCGCACCAATCATGCAACCCCCTGACTGGAGATTACCTTTCGAAATCATGTGCGATGCGAGTGACTATGTTGTAGGCGCAGTTCTAGGCCAGAGGAAAGAAAAGAAACTTCATGCGATTTACTATGCCAGTAGAACCTTAGATTCTGCTCAGATGAACTACGCCACTACTGAAAAAGAATAGTTAGCAGTTGTCTTTGCGCTTGACAAATTCCGTTCTTACCTAGTAGGAGCGAAAATAATCGTTTACACAGATCATGCTGCTATTCGATATCTATTAACTAAGAAAGATGCTAAACCGAGACTCTTGAGATGGATTTTACTCTTACAAGAGTTTGATCTCGAAATAAAAGATAAGAAAGGTACTGAAAACGTCGTAGCGGACCATTTATCTAGAATAGAAGGTATTAAACCTGAACAAGTGCCGATTAACGATGATTTTCCGTATGAACAGCTAATAGCACAAATAGGAAGCGACCCAGTTCAGTTAGACTTAAATGAACCAGAACCTGTGGAAACAATCCAGACAACTATAGGACTGCCATGGTACGCTGACATTGTCAACTACCTAGCTGCAGGAGCTCTTCCACCTGATTTAACCTATCAGCAGAAAAAGAAATTCTTTCACAATCTCAAACATTACTATTGGGATGAACCATTATTGTTCAAGAGAGGACCCGATGGAATCTTTCGTCGATGTATTCCCGAAGAAGAAATAGAAGATGTCATTGCTCAATGTCATTCATCTCCTTATGGTGGACATGCAAGCACTTCCAAGACTTGTGCAAAAATCTTGCAAGCCGGCTTATTCTGGCCTAATCTATGGAAAGATGTCCACATCGCTGTTATAAATTGCGATCGGTGTCAACGCACCGGCAATATTTCAAGAAGAGATGAAATGCCTCAAAAAGGAATTTTAGAAGTAGAAATCTTTGACGTCTGGGGAATAGATTTCATGGGACCATTCCCATCATCTTTCGGTAACAATTACATACTCGTAGTTGTTGATTATGTTTCGAAATGGATTGAAGCTATAGCTTCTCCTACAAACGATACACGAGTAGTAATAAAGCTTTTCAAAAATATAATCTTTCCCAGATTTGGTGTGCCTAGACTCGTCATAAGTGACGGTGGCTCGCACTTCATTTCAAAAATCTTTGACAAATTACTATCTAAGTATGGAGTAAGACACCGTGTGGCAACACCATATCACCCACAAACAAGCGGACAAGTCGAAGTCTCAAACAGAGAAATCAAACAAATCTTAGAAAAGACTGTCGCCATATCTCGGAAAGATTGGTCATCTAAACTTAATGAAGCTTTATGGGCTTATAGGACCGCTTACAAGACACCCATAGGTACTACACCTTTCAAATTAGTTTATGAAAAATCTTGTCACCTCCCGGTAGAACTAGAACACAAAGCTTATTGGGCGATTAAAACTCTCAATATAAACTATAATGCTGCAGGAGAAAAGCGAATCCTAGACATTAACCAAATAGAAGAATTAAGGCTAGATGCTTATGAGAATGCTAAGATATATAAAGAAAGAACTAAGCGATGGCATGATAAACGCCTATCTAGGAAAGAATTTAGTGTGGGAGACGTTGTACTCCTTTTTAACTCAAGACTTAGGCTCTTTCCTGGAAAATTAAAATCTAGATGGTCAGGACCCTTTGAAATAAATAAAGTGTTCCCGAGTGGAGCAATAGAAATTAAGGGTAGGAATAGTGAACCATTCATAGTAAACGGACAACGTTTAAAACATTATCATAAAGTTGAAAATAGAGATTATGCAAATAGTCTAAGTCTTTTAGAGTTGTCCACTAATTCCCCTGATTAATCTACACCTAAGCATTACGTCAGGCTTTTGACGATAAAAACAGCGCTTAGTGGGAGGCAACCCATTTACTCATTTAATCATTTAATTCATTTTTATCAATCTATTATTTTGTCATTTATCGTTTTATTCTTCATTTAATTGTTTTGTCATTTTATAGCTTTATTTCATTATTACTATTATTGCCTTTAAATTATGCATTTCATTTCCTTATTTTTCTTTATTTTAATCTTAAATCACTTTTACAGATTTTCTAAAAGTCTTTTCCACTTTCCTTCTCCCCCTGATTTGTTTCCTCCATATTTGCACTAACCATGGCTAACCAACCAATAAACCATATGGAAACCAAATTTAGAGGTAGGAACAAAAGAATGAAGTTTGAAGAGTTATCACAGAGGCAAATGGATTTGACCCTGTACCCGGATGATCTGACTATGGAAACCCTAGGTATACATGATAGCATCCTGTACTTGTTTAACCGACTTGGATGGGAGAATGCACGGATTCAACATAAGTTTGTGACTTACCGCGAGCTCACCCTTGAGTTCCTTAGCTCCTTAGTTTACCTACCTGAGCGCGGTTTTGGATTCAGGAAAGGATTTATCAGTTTCCACCTATTTGGAATAGAATATGACTTTAACCATAAAGAACTAGCTGACTTATTAGGATTCCCTAGTGGACCCTTTGCTTTTACTACCACACAGGTAGAATTGATGGACATTGAGTTGGATTTCTTTTGGGGAACTTTAACCGGAAACTACCACCCTGAACCAAATAGCATGAACAATGATGAGATACATAACCCTGCTCTCCGTTACTTCCATAAGATCCTTGCCCACACCTTCTTTGGAAAAGAAGAAAACATTACCGGAGTCTCTAAAGATGAGATATTTATTATGTCATGTTTCACTAATGGACAGCCTGTCAATGGTGTACCTTTCATGATGCAAACCTTCACCAGAATCCAAGAAGAACTTGAATTACCTATATTAGTAGGAGGTATTGTAACCATGATTGCTGATGCCTTAGGACTTAGATACCAATTGCACAGGTGCAACCGTTTAGGTACCATCCTTCCTATGAATCTTAACTTCTACTTTAATCGCCATATCATAAGGAATTTAGGACATCCACCTTTCGAGTACCTAATCCGGAATGAGGTAGTAACCCTGTTCACACTACCAAACCATGCTAGAGTAAGTGTTCACAATAAGGATAACTGGCTTTATGAGTTAACCCCACCTGATTATCCATCTACTCCTGAAACACCTCAGTCTTACAAGATAAAAGATGATATAATGACCGATGTCGAAACTGACCCTGAGACACCTCCTGGTTACCATGACATTGACCACACTGACGAAGTTATTGAAACCCCTGAAGTGAATCAAGGAGATTATGCTAACAACTTACAGAATATCATGAACACTCTTGAAGCTTACCAAACTAATATAAATACATTTAAGGATGAAATTAAGAGCATGCGATTGGACATTATAGGTCTGACTGACATAACCTGTGAACAATTCTATCACTTGAACTCCGCAATCGAAGATTTGAAGAAACACTTTTGAAAATGCTATAAGTGATCTAGTTTATTTTTCTCATTGTTTTCATTTTTAGTTAGATTTACTTTTCGCAAACAATTTCGTACCGTATTTTCATTAATGTAATTTCATTTCAATTACCATATGCAATGCACTTCTAGTTTGAAATTTTTTTCCATTTAATCAATTTATATGTTTTCATTATATATACTGTTATGCTTGAATTGATTTATTTTCTATAAAAATCTCTCGTGCAATGCAAATATACAAGTACTATATTGAAAATATTTATTATATGGTGTTTATATTAAATATTGAGTGAGAAGTGACCAAATAATTATTATACAAATTATATGAAGCGTAAGAGATAATGTTTCTGGAAATTATTAAAGGAAATCAACCCTCACGGTCGTCATACCCCCCTAACGATCGTGACGTGCTAATTTAGCGTGTCACGGCCGTCACCTCCTTGTCACGACCGTGACAAACCTAAATATAGAATTCGTGAGAACCAGAACTGTTTCTTTTCGAAACCTCTTCTTCTTCTTCCTCCATAACTTTCAAAACCACCCATTATCTCCCCCAACTTCCGTAACCTCCCATTACCAAATTAAAACTCATTAACCTCTCCATTATCACCACACCTATCACATTCTCACCTTCCAATATTTATCCGAACCATTATTTCTCTCATTTTATCACTTTTTCACAACAAAAATCCCAAATCCTCATCTCTCACTCTAGTTCTTGCATGCAATGGATGCTATACAATTCAGAGAGGGTGAGAATGGAGAAAACCAGAGAGAAAGATTCATCCGATTCCAGAACCGTGGTGTGCAACCTACGCGTTATATCGACACTGTCTGTTTGAGGGAACTCGGAATGCTTACCAGTGTCAAGAGCCTGCTTCAAAAAGTCGGTCTGTGGGATCTTTGCAGTCAGCCTCAACCTACATTCGAGCTTCTGACATTGGAGTTCCTTATCTCATTCCAGTACATCACTCCTGCCGGTTCTCAGAGCCAACTTACCGGTTTCGCTAAATTCAGATTGCATGGCCAGGAGTTTAACCTCTCGCAGAACAGGATAGCCGAGTTGCTAGGCTTCGATCACGGGAATGAAGCTCACCTCCGCGTGCCGGATAATTTCAGTGAAACATCTTTCACTTTATGGCACGACATAACCAATACCTGTGCCTCAGCTTTTCAGAGCCTTAATGCTACACACATCCACAACCCGGCAATCCGATATTTTCACCGAATCATTTGCAACACCATATTTGCTTGCGAGAGTAACCATAAGCTCAACTCCAAGGAGCTTCTATTCTTGTACTGCGCTCTCAATGACGAGCCAATCAACGCTGCCCCGTTCATGCTTTCTCACATCCAGGCCATTGCGCAAAGAGGCTCCACCCCATTTTTCATAGGCGGCATTGTCACCACCCTCGCCATTCAGTTGGGGCTTGGTGACTTGGTCGTAAATCAGCCTTTCAGAGAAGCAGAATTCCTAACCAAGAGCTATTGCAGGTCCGCTCACCTGATTGCGCAGAGAGAGGATGGCAGGTATAGCCCTGTTATCCACGGCACTGTTTACCATCACATCATTCTGTCGTCCCGTGACCGCATCGACCCATCCAGCCGAGCCAACTGGCTATTTGTTCTACCTGATGCTGCCGGCCACGCCCCTATTCATGATGATCAGGCAGATCCTCCAGCGGATGAGATGCAGGACGCGATGGATGCAGCCGAGCCTGTCCAGGACATTCCAGAGACATCTACCCGACAGCCTCCTGCACAGGATTTCACTCTTGAGGACGTGCAGAACCAGATGAACCAGATGAACACCGCACTGGAGCGAAGGCAGAAGGAGCAGTATGATGCTTTACTCCGCACTATTGCAGCAAACCAGGAAGATACTAATGAGAAGTTTGGAGAAATTTTCAGCGAGCTAGAGGCCTTACGCATTGACATCACTGCTGTTACCGGTACCGGTTCTGATCCTGAAGCGACTCCTACCAGACGCTCACGCACCAGAAGCCGCGCCCGCGGTCCTCAGCAGCCTTAGTTTTAGTTTTTGCTTATGTTTGTTTTTCATTTTCATAGTTTGTATTGTACTTTTACCGCTCTTATATCACAACATTGAGGACAATGTCTGATATAGTGTGGGAGAGGTACCTTTAATTTCCCGCATTTTCCCTTTTCGCACTTTTTCAATTCCGTTGTATTTCTTTTCGTAAGTTAATGAAACGAGCGATTTTTGTGCTATTTTCTTTAGTTTCAAACTTTCCCCGTTTATTGAGCTATACCGGAAAAAAAATCTTTAATTATTCGCATTACCCGACTTGCCTACGAAATCGTAATTAGGAAGCTGAGAACGATTCAACAAGACCAATACAATCTTGACGCCTTTGACTTCCCACTTAAGCGATTCCATTCCGATTATCATTACGAGTACACCTTAAGTTTCAGTTCAAAAGTAACCCCTAGTAGTTTATACTAGCAGTCAGCACCGTCTGAACACAAACCACGTGGGGAGCCGATGAATATAAGCGTTTGATGCCTAATCAATAATGATCCTTCATATCTCTATGCAAAATGAAAATAAATTGCACCAAAGTACACGGTCGCATATAAGAAACGAGAAATATGAGAAGGAGTCCATTGCGGGTTGGTTCGGAGGTACTGGTTCTGAACTTGGTAGGGCGTGCTACAGCTCGATCCCCCACAACCTCCAAATCGGATAATGTATGTAGGGCTACCGCACTCGTGTACCAGACCTCGTGATTAAAAAGGATCAAAGTCGCTAACCGGCTACTCCACTACGTGCGTGCTAAGGCAAATGGCTTAATGTGATTGCGCTAGAATGAAACCGGGCGAAATAAGATCGAAAAACTCTAGGTGAAATCGTAAAGAAATTGCCGATTGTTTCGTTTAACGGGAAGTCGACGACTTAGCTTGTTACTTGTGTCATTAGTGTATCGTTAGTGTTTTATCATTACCGGTTTATCCGACAAAACGATCCCTCGTACGGTTTGTTATGTGTATGCGTCGATAAAAACTTGTCTGACGATTTTCAACCGACTATTTGCTTGAGGACAAGCAAAGGTTTAAGTTTGGGGAAGTTTGATAACGAGAAAATGTATCGATTATATTGCTTAGTTTCATTAACGTTTTATCGCATAATCATCGTTTTAACACCCGATTCCTCGAGTTTCCCTTACCATTTTGCAGGTACATCGTATACGGAGCTAAATCATGAGCCAAGAGCAAAAGGAACCAAAACAACCATAAAAAGATGAAGAAATGAAGAAACCTGCAAAAACCTGCATATTTTGTTGCACTCACGGTCGTCACCTAGGTGTCACGACCGTGACACCCCAAAAGAAGCAATCACGACCGTGATGACATTGTCACGACCGTGACACTTAAAATTCAAGGGACACGAACGTGAAGACCTTGTCACAACCGTGACAAGGGAAAAAGTAGGTTATTTGACCCAGACTTGGTCACAAGGCTACGTGCATGTGAAGCTGCTACTTTCCAGCTGACCCTGTATCCACGTTCCTAGATTTCCTCAACTGCTTCTACGAGGCCCATGCAACAAATTCAGCCACAAGCCTAATTATTCTTCTATAAATAGCATAATTCAGTTAAACAATTTACAGAGCATTATTTTATCAATTTCCTGCGGAAGCTCTGCCGAATTATTTTACACCCTTTTTGTTTCAGCATTATTTTCAGCATTTCATTTTTATTGTATCCAAACCCAACCTATAACAATTTCCAACATCAGGAAATTGTTATACAATTTACTTGTTTCCAAACCTTCATAATTTTATTTTATTTTCGATTCCGCCAAATACTCCAAGCTTTCCGGTCTGTGGAAGAAGGAGTCTGCCATTTTATTGTTAACCAGGTTTATATTATTTGCAATTTAATATTTATGTTATTTATTTATTTTTCTGCCATGAGTATTTTGTTTATTGTTTCTCTGCCTCTGTCTGGTTCAACAAAAATGAGTAGCTAATTACCTTAGGGCGGTATGTAGTTAAAACAAACTTAATCGGTAAAATTAACCATAGGTTTAAAATAATTAATAACTTAACATTTTGGCTGATACTTTTTATTTAAAATCGACCTTTTCGTTACGAGAGTAAGGAAAGAGTATTAGGTTAGGTCAAGACCACGAGAGTGTGAGATTTTAACCAGATAGCTAAAGTTAGGCATTTAAATTAAACACAGCGAGAGCGCTTTAAAATAAATTAGGATTACTAAGTTTCCAAAAATTATCTCTAAACACTTATGGGCTAGCGAGAGCAGGCATAGGGCTTTAGGGGTAAGATCTGAGATAAGACCACGAGAGTGTGAGTTGAGGGTATTTAAACCGGTAACCTCTACAGAATAGTTTAAGTGAACACCTTTATAAGCCTAGGTTAGATTGACCCGCCTAAGTTAGTATAATTACATACCGACCGCCTTAGTATTATTTTATTAAAACTTAAATTTAATTCCCGCCTTTAATATTTTAAAAGCAACAAAAAATCGTGACAACCCTTTGCCTTAGCTAAAATAGAAGTTCATCTAGCACTAAGTAACCATAGAGTCCATGTGGATCGATAATCTTAAATATTACTTCGATAGGCTGTGCACTTGCAGTTAAGATACCGCTAGACACATAATTAGACACGTCTTTAGCCCATCAGGCGCCACTGTTTGTTGTTGGAAATTGCTGCTGGGAGGAACATTTGATGGGTCATAGTAGATTGTGACTGTCGAGACATTTGATGGGTCATAGTAGATTGTGACTGTCCAGACCTCGAGGAAGATGCTTTGATGTTGTTGAGAAAAGAAAACCCAATGAAAGCAAAATAATATATTACAAATAATGAACAATACATAGTCTGTTTTACAACACATGCCCCTGAAGGGTCAAAATACCACACAAAGAAAAGTACATCAAATGGAAATGAACAACAAGCAAAGAAGTCAAACATCCAATCCAAACTCATCCTCCTTGACTTCCTTCAGAAGTGCCTCAGTCACTGGACTAGCTGGGTGCTCTGTAATAGTCCTGATGAGGAGGTTTGTGGTGGCAATGGCAGTGGTCAGCTTCTTGTGCCTGTCCTGGTCCTTTGATCTCTTTAATCCAGCTCTGAGTTTTATCTCGGAAATCTCCTTCTGGGCTGCCAACAAAGCTTCCTGCTGCTTCTTTTCATTAGCCTCTAACTGTTCAATCTTGGCCTGAGTCTTCTGATCTTCTTGTGTACGGGCTTCAGTGATCCTGACCCACCTAGCCTGACTTTCTTGCAGATAGAGCTCAGTCCTGGTCTTCTGAATCTTGGCTTCTTTACAGGCATTCTTCAATATTTTCTCCCCAGCTCTTGCCTTCCTGATGTAGTCCTCTGTTTTCTCAATCTTGGACAGATGCTCCACCCTAAGCTTATCCAACCTTTCAATGTCCAGACGACCATCACTCCTTTCCCAAAGGGTCTTCTTCAGAGCTTGAGACAGATTCTCATTCCTTTCCTTCAGCTTCTCAAATTCATCCAGGATGACAGTTGCTGCTGGCTGTGCTGTAGATGGTCCAGGTATGTCCTCCAAGGTGAAGGGCATTCCAGTAATCTGAGCACTTGTACGGGACCAGTCGTAGTAATGAGCTGAAGCAACATTATTACACCTTCCAAGAATAGCCATCCCTTTTGTCTGGATGTTGTCCCAAGCCCAGGATGCTTGTCTGACAACAGCTGAATTAGGTTTTACTTCACAATACAAGGTCTCAGCTAAATCTTGCACTCTGGGAGGGTGAACCAAAGCATAGCCCAGTTGTCTCTTAAACAGCAAAGGATTGTAGTTGATGCAACCCTTTACTCCTATCAGAGGTACATTTGGGTATTGCCCACAGCTGGTGATAATGTCTTTGCCTTTGGTGCTCTGGGTGCACCATCTGATATCATCTGAAGTTAAAGCAATGAGTCTCTTGGACCAATTCTTCTGTTGGTGAGGGTTCAGGAAGGCATCTGACTTAGGCAGGTGTTTGAGCAGCCAGGTGTGAAACAAAGGAGCACAACATCTCACCAACTTCCCTCTTTGTTTCTCATTCCTCTGATGGATGGAGTAATAAAAATCTCCCAGCAATGTGGGTACTGGGTTCCTCAGAAGGAAAAGATGAATGGCATTCTTGCTGACAAATTTGGGCTCATCTGCAAACAGTATAGCCCCATATATGCTGAGGGCTAACAGTGCACAGACTGCCTTCCATTCTCCCAAGGAGGCCTTCAGGATGGCCTGAGAAATCAAGGTCCATAACCATATCCAGGATACCTCCATAGTGTTCTCTGAACAGTGGGATATGGTCAGGTGTGATAAGTGACTGGACCTACCTGATACCAGTCAACACAGGCTCAAAGAAATGGTAGGATATGTTGCTCTTCCTGGGAGTAGCCATGAATGCTGCTGAAGATGATGAAGATAGTTGCTGATGAAGATAAAAATTGATACTGGAGATGAGCCACTGATAGGCTGATGCTGGTGATGATGAGAATAGCTGAAGCAGGCAGCTGAGGCAGACAACTGATGAAGATAGCTGAAGCTGAGGTCTATGCAAAAGAAGGGGTCAAAACCGAACCAGATATGATATGGATACCCTGAAAAGCAAATAAGCAAATGTTAAATGATGCAAATGATGAGTATGTAAATGATATGCAAGGGTTTGTGATCAAGCCGGATCTGATTGTCTGTCTTGATATAGGTCTATGTATGTTCAAGAAGTCTAGATGGAGGTTCAGAAATCCAGTAACCAAGGTGGGGGACTCAAATAAAGAGTCACATGTCCAGGGTTAAATCACAAGAACTGTCCAAAATGAGGTACTCTTAGCCAAAACAAGTAACAGGGTATGATGTGGCCAATGGTACCTGCAAACCTGTAAACAGCCTAACCCCCTCACAGGTAGTGTTCTAAAACAAAGATCCTCAGACTTGGATCAGTTATGAGAAGTGTAAACACTTCTAACTCGGAGGTACAGTGTTTACAATAACCATAAAGATCCTCCTCTAATTCACCTCAGTTTCTGAAGGTCATAATAAAAGGTCATCCAGACTTAGCAGGCTTCCCAGATAGCCCTAGCACTATAGGAAATCTGTAGCACAGAGTTCTCAAGAAGAAACCCACATCTGAACCGTGTTTCATATTCCCGCACCAGACATAAATGGAATGGGAAAGAACATGAACCACTCTAGCCTAGGTGTCACTCAGGTCCCAGGTATAGGACCTTAAACTCTCAATGGAACCCCACCCACCAAAACAGAAACCAGATCCAACAATGATAATGACAGTATGAAATATGAAAAACCGTAGAGGAAAGCAATAAATAAAGTTGTACATAAAGCAATAAATAAAGCAAATAAATAAACACAATTAGCACATAACACCCCAGTAAACACAAATCAAACAAGCGCTAGGAGGAACCCACAAAAAGAACCAGAAGCCCTGGCTACAGTATAAGGGTCCCCAGCAGAGTCGCCAAGCTGTTGCTCCCACCAAATGAGGCTAAGTCAAATGGGGTACAAATGCGAACGGTCGGCGAAAGAGAGAAGGAATAGAGTCGCCAGCTAGGCATTTTTATCCCGAAGGAAAGGTAATGTTGCATAAACCTAAGAAAAGATGGATAAGACGGTTGCGAACCAGAGAAACTGAGAAAGGGGGTTGGTTACAACCTGGGAAGGTGTTAGCACCCAGATTGTCCGTCGTACTCGACGGGATCCACGCTTGAAAGATTTGTGTTTAAAAGGGGTAGTGTCAATGCAATCTTTGTATCAAAGCTGGAAAGAATACAAGTGTCAGTGTCGGAGAAATGTAAAGTGTATAAGAGAAGTGTCAGTGTAAGAACAAGAGTGAAATGCTCAAGACTAATGAGGCATAAATAATAAAGCTGGAAGGAGGAGGAATATACAGAGACTTTTGTTCGATAACTGTTAAGTTATGCCTACGTATCCTCTCGTGCAATGAGGAAGTCAGAACATCGTAGTTCGACTCAAAGAGACTGAAAGATAAATTGACTTATGAACTGCTTACTTGTCTATGCTCAAGTGTATGACCTGTCTGGCTCAGGTGCTAACTGTCTTGCATCATACGGAAGAAGCGAGTTCCCGTTTGTGAGTGAATGACATGAGAAAAGAATCCCGAAGGAGACGATTATTGTTTGTTTTTGTATTTTCAATCTTTTATTGCTTTTTGTGTTTGTCATAAGTTAATGAGCTTAAGGCTAAACCAAGGGTTAGTAAAATCATCACATCTTCCCTCTGATTAGGGGTAATGAGAATACCTTAAGTGTGAAGTAAACACCTCACACTTAATCACCATGATGTAGGATTAAGATCATTAACCTACTTGTACTTATTTAGATGTTTTTGGTGCTTTTGTTTAGTGTTAAGTAATGATTTTAAGCCATAATCAAAGATTTAATGGACTCATTACACTATCCTAATAGAAGGATAATAGATGAGAACATTTAAGCTGAGGAAGGCTCCTCAACTTAATCCATGATTAGGGATTAACCTCATGACAAAACAAAACCTTTATTAAAGTTGATTTTAGTTAATGATAAGGTGAAGAAATGGATTTTATGATTTGTAAGACAACTTGAGGGGGACTTGTCCATTAACACTAGGGTTAGTCCTTCTTAACCAATTAAGGAAGAATTAGAACCCTAATGCAAGGCCCAAGTTACAAGCTTGATGTCTTAGTGATTATTAGATGAATTGATTAAAGGATTTAAACACATTAAGGGTTTAACACTTAGGATTAAATTTATACACTCCATCCTTATAGAAGGATACAGGCATAAACTTAATCACAAAGCCTTAAAACCTTTAAGGTTTAGTCCCTGATTATGAGATGAGAGGAGAAGACTCAAAGATGACACAAAGGTAAAACTAGTGGGGGGACTAATCAAACCCTAATCATGATCATGCTTGGTTGTTCCTAGGGTTTATGAGGCTTGCAAAAGATCTTCAGGAGGAAAGCCACCAGGGAAGAAACAGATGAAAGGAGAAAGAAGCAGAGAGGGGCAAGACAACTTGCTTCACTTAAGAAGACAAGTTGCTTAAAGGAAGGAAGTAAGAGATGAACATGAATGAGCAAGCTCACTCTAATACAAAGATAAAATTCAGCAATGATGCATGAGAGAGATGAGAAGAGATTGTGAGAAGTGAAGGCAGATTCACTTCTCAAAACAACTTACCACCTGAAAAGTTAGCAAAGGAAATGAAATGCAATGAAAATGAGATGAAATGCCATGATGCAAGACAAAGTCAGAAACATAAACATGATGTTAATGATGCTAAGAGATGATGCAAACACATGTCAAGA
Organism: Lathyrus aphaca; assembly: GCA_963966055.1. Classification (NCBI taxonomy): domain Eukaryota; kingdom Viridiplantae; phylum Streptophyta; class Magnoliopsida; order Fabales; family Fabaceae; genus Lathyrus; species Lathyrus aphaca. The sequence continues at coordinate 422,205,475 of OZ014520.1, forward strand.
ATTGTGGATGATCATACAAGGATGAGGATGCAAATGAAGCATGCTTTGAACCATAAAAGTTCATGAAAGTTTATAAAATGTTATGAATGCATAACATGACAAATGAAAGATGCAATGATCAAACATGATTCTAATATGTCCTAAGATGCATTACATGTCATAAGGATGCAGAAAAAGTCATGGAAAGTTCATGTATGCAAGCCAATGAGAAATGGATGCAAAAGAAGGCAAGAATTAGGGTTTATACACAACATGCAATGCAAAATTCAAAATCAGAAGCAAATGACAAGATAAAAAATTGAAAATGGGATCAAAGGAACCCTAACCCTACACAAGTTCACTGCCCAAAGGAGGGGACCTAAGTCTTAACCTAATGGGAGTTATGATTTTCTCAAGTCAACTAGGGTTTCAAGGCACTTCAAAAGGAAAAATGCTCATCAAATTGAAAATGCAAGATAAATTCAAAACAATTTTACCCTAAAAACTACATGATATGAAGGATACAATGCAAGAAGAACCATCATCAAACTCTTCATGGTTAGGCAGAATGAATTTTTTCAAGTTAGGACCAAAATATTGCCTTTAAATGACTTTAATTCCAATGAAAATTGTCAAAATGGGTCAAGAACCAAAAATAAATTTGTTTGAAGAGTTGGACAATGTTTCTAAATATATCAAAATGCAATGTGAATTTTTTGGTGATTTTTAAATACATAAATGCATTTTTAATTAATTAATTTCCATTAACTAATTAAAAATAAACATTTAAATGATTTAAAAATTATTTTTAATGCAAAAAATAAAAAAAAAAAATATTTGGGTTCTGAAAATTAATAAAAGGCTTGACAAAAAATTTCAGAATTTTTTAATATGTTTTGCTATTTTTAAAAATTCGTGGAAGTTTAATGCAAATAAAATGAAATAAAAATTAAATAAAAAGAAAGTATTCTCATCCAATGGCTGAAATTCAAACCTGGGGGAGGGTGCTTGACTGCGTGCGCAGATTGAGGGTCAGGATTGATTCTGGCTTAATTAACTTAATTATGATTTATTAAATTAATAAAAACAGGTTAGGGTTTAATGACTTAATCTGGGCCACTCGAAAATTAAACTAATCCACATCCAATGGCTACAAACGCATCTGGCAAACTAATTAGGGTTAGGGCTTAATGACTTTCAGGTGACCGGAGGGAAGCTCCGGTCATCTTCTCCGGCGGGTCAAAAACCCTAGTTTCTTCTACAGGCCACCTCACATCAAATTGAACACAGGGAAATGATCCTCTACCCAAACCCCATTCAAATCACCCCTCAAACATCATTTATAATCCAAGAACTGAGGGAATCGAAGCAAACAAATTTCACGGGTGAAATTTCAGAGAGCAACCAAATAGTCATTTCTTCACCATTTTTTATTCTAAGATATCAGCATGACCAGCATAACATGTACTTTCATTTTGTAACAAAAAAAGCAAGCTCTGAAAAGTTTGATGTTTGAAGCTACCTGAGGTGGTGAACTGTGAATATGAGCTTTCCAGGCCTTTCTTTGATGCAAAGTGTCCCCTCTGAACCTCCTGAGATCAATGGAATGCTAAAAATCTTTTGTTGGTGGCTGATTTGGGAGTTTGAGTTCTGGTATAGCAGGTTTCATAGTTGAGATACATGGGGTTTCAGGCTGTTTCAATGGTGGATTTTGGTTCCATGGAAGATGTGTGATTCATTGGTGAAGGAAAAATGAAGGTTTGATGGCTGTGTGAAGAAATTCGAAGAGGAGAAGTTTTAGACAGATTTTTGTGCAAGCTGGATTGTGGGAGGTTTCTGGCTTGTGTGTGGTGTGCTTTGGGATGCTTGAGGTCCACATATTAGACTCTGATTGGGCAGAGAGTTGGTGGTGGCACAGTGTGATTGGCATGGGCAAAAATGAAAAAAGTCAAAAGTTTGTGTACTATAAGCATGGGCTGGAACATAAGTCGTTCAATGGGGTGTCTTGCCTCAGCATAGTTTATGGTGAGCCCTAGGATCAAAAAGATGCAGCTGGATGGCTTGGATAACAAGATGGCATGAGTTTTGCATTTTGCCCTCTTTGAAGTTTCTTATGAACCAAGGCATGAAATATTATGATTTCTTGGGAAATTTGTAGCAAAATGAGTTGTGTGATGTTGTTATGGTGTTTTGATATCAATTAGAAGTCAAACCAATCCTTGGACATCATTCTTGCAAGAATTCCTTTTTGGAGAATTTTATGGAAAATGGCTTATGAAAGTTTGTGATCCAAGGCATGAACCTTGTAAACTCTTGGGCAATTATGATTTTGCTAGGTTGCAATATTTTATAATGATGCAAATAAGTCATTTAGAGGCCTTGAAAGTTCTTAGGACTGGAATTTGCAAAAATCCCTCTTTGGTGTCAAAAGTGGAAATTTAGTGATTTTGTCCAATTTTGACAAACCATAACTTTTGATTCAAAATGAATTAGAATGAGTTCTTGTACTTTTTGAAAAGGGAATGATCCAATCTACAACTTCCATGACCAAAGTTTTTCCATTTGAAGCATTTTTGAATCAAAAAGAGGAGGTTGAAAAACTTTCCCAAAATGGCAAGTTTACATTACAAGTCACTTTCCAAAAAAGGCAACTTTGCAAATGGCTTGAAATTCCTCAATTTTGTGAACTTCTAACATCTTCTATGATCAAATAAAGATCATACACATTCAAAATGATGGAGAACACCCTTTGGTTGGGTCATTGGGGGCCTCAGATGCCCTGATTTTGCACTGACTTGCTCAAGAAGTCATCTTGTGATCAGATTCCTTCCCCAGTGAATTTCTTCATGAAAATTGATATGCATGATCCTCATATCATATAGAGACCAATAGAAACAAGAATGACCAAAAAAATTGGAGTTATGGCCTCTGAAACCAAAACCCTAATTCTAGGTCACCTGTGCAGTTAAACCTGGCTCTGCTTCCATGCCTTTCTCAGTTCTTGTGATTTCTTGACCTCCTTGATCTTTTGAGGATATAATATGATGATTGAACATAAATGGACCCATTTTAAGTGATTGATGACCTTTGAAGTTGCTCAAATAGCTCTTGGATTGCTCAGATCACAAACCCTAGATGTAGATGACTTAGAACCAATGCAGTGAAGCAAAAATGCAATATGAGATGATATTGTTGAAGTTATGCAAATGAAATGATCACAAGCCATGGTGAAATGAGTGAGGGCAAATTTGGGGTGTTTATAGACCCTCCTTTGAGATGCTTCACTTTTCCAGACTTTCAGCTAGGACCTCTGCTAGAGGAGTTTTCATCATTGATTGGAGTACCTGTCAGGGGTGGAATCCCCTTCAACCCAGAAATGACTTCTCCCAGCAATGGAGAAGTAGCAAACGCACTGTACCTGGAACCTGCCTTGATTGAGCAAAATATGACAACAAAAGCTGGGATCCCTGGTTTGCACTTGGACTTCTTGATTTCTCAGGCCATCCTAAAGGCCTCTTTGGGGGAGTGGAGGGCAGTCTGTGCACTGTTAGCCCTCAGCATATATGGGGTTATACTGTTTGCAAACGAGCCCAAATTTGTCAGCAAGAATGCTATTCATCTGTTTCTTCTGAGGAACCCAGTACCCACATTGCTGGGATATTTCTATTACTCCATCCATCAGAGGAATGAGAAACAAAGGGGGAAGTTGGTGAGATGTTGTGCTCCTTTGTTTCGCACTTGGCTGCTCAGACACCTACCGAAATCAGATACCTTCTTGAACCCTCACCAACAGAAGAATTGGGCCAAGAGGCTCATTGCTTTGACTTCAGATGATATTAGATGGTGCACCCAGAGCACCAAAGGCAAGGACATTATCACCAGCTGTGGGCAATACCCAAATGTACCTCTGATAGGAGTAAAAGGTTGCATCAACTACAATCCTTTGTTGCTTAAGAGACAATTGGGCTATGCTCTGGTTTACCCTCCTAGAGTGCAAGATTTAGCTGAGACCCTGTATTGTGAAGTGAAACCTAATTCAACTATTGTCAGACAAGCATCTTGGGCTTTGGACAACATCCAGACAAAAGGGATGGCTATTCTTGGAAGGTGTAATAATGTTGCTTCAGCTCAGTACTATGATTGGTCCCATACTAGAGCTCAGATTACTGGAATGCCTTTCACCATTGAGGACATACCTGGACTATCTACAGCACAGCCAACAACAACTATCAGCCTGGAAGAATTTGAGAAACTGAAGGAAAGGAATGAGAATCTGTCTCAAGCTTTGAAGAAGACTCTGTGGGAAAGGAGTGATGGTCGTTTGGAGATTGAGAGGCTGGAGAAGCTTAGGGTGGAGCATCTTGCCAAAATTGAGAAGACAGAAGACTACATTATGAAAGCAAGAGCCGGGGAGCAAATATTGAAGAATGCTTGTAAAGAGGCCAAGATTCAGAAGGCTAGGACTGAGCTCTATCTGCAAGAAAGTCAGGCTAGGTGGGTCAGGATCACTAAAGCCCGGACACAAGAAGATCAGAGAATTCAAGCCAATATTGAACAGTTAGAGGCCAATGAAAAGAAGCAGCAGGAGGCTTTGTTGGCAGCCCAAAAGGAGATTTCAGAGTTGAAACTCAGAGCTGAATTGAAGAGATCAAAGGACCAGGACAGGCACAAGAAGCTGACCACTGCCATTGCCACCAGGAACCTCCTCATTAGGACCATTACAGAGCACCCAGTTGGTCCAGTGACTGAGGCATTTCTGAAAGAGGTCAAGGAGGATGAGTTTGGACTGAATGTTTGACTTCTTTGCTTGTTGTTCATTTCCATTTGATGTACTTTTCTTTTGTTGTATTTTGACCCTCCAGGGGCATGTGTTGTAAAACAAACTATGTATTGTTCACCATTTTGTAATATATTTTAGTTTGTTTCCATTTGGGCTTTTCTCTCAACAACACCAAGCATCTTCCTAGAGGTCTAGAAAGATCAAAACCAAGAACCAAGCCGGATACCTTGAAAAACAAATAGGCATACTACATTGCATACTAACCCTTGTTTTGTTTTGTAGGTTTTGTTTTATTTGTTTCTAACTCTGTTTTCACTTCAGGAAATATTGCTCGCAGAAGAGTGTTCCCTGTCAACCGTACGCACCGGTACTCTACTCGCAACAACCTTCCTGGTATCCAAATGGAGCAAGTACAGCAGGACCTGACTGAGGTCAGAACTCAGATGGCTAATGAAAGAGTGGAAATGAGGAACCAAATGACTCAATTCATGGATGTAATGACTGGCTTGGCCTAGAGCCAAGAAAGGTTAAGGGCATTAGTAGAAATACAAACTCCCGAGGAACCTCATCCTGGAACTGGAGGAACAAGTAATAATGAAAGGGGTCAGCCTCATGTTAATCCACCAGTATTTGGACCTCATCTAGATCCGGAAGTCAACATCCCGGGAAATGTGCAAGGAAATGCTGCTGGGGGAGAATCTTGCAAGAGGATCCCCAAGAAGAGCAATTTACTGTTATGGGAGCTGGAGACGAAATCTATGATAGGAGGTTAGATGAAATTGCTGAGAAGTTGAGATCTTTGGAGTCTCAGAACTCCTTGGGCTTCGATGTAATGGATATGGGGCTAGTGGATGGGGTGAGAATTCCCCACAAATTCAAACCCTCGTGCTTTGAGAAAAACAACGGGACCTCCTATCCACGAACTCACCTGCAGTCTTTCTTGGGAAGACTTAAAGCATATACCATGCATGAGAAGTGGTGGATGTTCTACTTTGAAGATAGTCTGACTGGGGCTTCAAGAGAGTGGTATTCACACTTGACCAGAGCTACTATTAGATGCTGGAAGGACTTGGCTGAAGCCTTCATCAGGCAATATCAATACAATCTGGACATGGCTCCCAACAGGACCCTCCTAATGGGGATGTCTCAATCTTCCAGAGAAAGCTTTAGGGAATATGCCCAAAGGTGGAGACAGCTTGCTGCTGTTGTCCAACCACCCATGTCGGAAAGAGAAATGGCCGACATGTTCATGAATACTCTGCAAGGAACATATATTGATAGACTGGCTGCCTTTTCTTCTACCAGTTTTGCTGACGTAGTTATAGCTGGGAAAGGATTGAGAGTCTATTAAAAATGGGAAAAATTTCTGATAGTGGTGCAAGTTCGTCCAGTAATCCTAGGAAGCCTTTTGTGGGACTCCGAAGAGCTGGTGAGACAAATTCCATTCATGCAAGCAGGGGCAGACATCAGTATGTCCATAAATCAGTAGCAGCTGTTACCATTCCAGCTCCGATTCCTCAGCAATCAGCATATCAACAACAACAACCACATTATCAACAACAAGTTCAGTATCCGCCACAGAGAACCTACAACAACAACAATAGCAATCAACAACAACGACCCTTCCAACAAAGACCATCACAGGCAAACAGGGTGATAGACCCTATCCCTATGCCTTATGCTGCCTTATTGCCACAACTCCTGAAGCTTAACTTGGTTGAGTTAAGGACGTTGGCACCACCAGATCCCCTCAACCTCCCAAAGAATTATGATGTCAATGCCCGATGTGCTTTCCATTCCAATGCACCTGGCCACAATACGGAAAAATGCAGGGCCCTGCAAATGAAAGTTCAAGATCTGGTGGATTCTAAAGCCCTCAACTTTGCACCTCCTCCGAATGTCAACAGAAATCCTATGCCTAATCATGACATGCCGAGGATTAATGCCATTGAGGAAGACAAACCATCTACCTTGATTACCAGTGTTGCACAAATTCGAACACCTTTGGTCGAAATTAAAGCTCAGCTTCTAGAGTGCCAAGTGTTCCCCGGGTGTGAGCTCGGTTGTGGGTATTGCAACATTGCAGTCAACGGGTGTGAAAATTTGAGAAGCGGCATAGATGGTCTTATTAAGGATGGTATCCTTCAGATCTCAACAACGGCGCCTACAAATCCAGCAATTCCTTTGACAACAATTCCTGATTCTTCTACAACAGCGGCAACAATCAATCCCACCGACTCATCAATATCATCAGCAATTACTCCGTCCATCACTTCAACAAGTCAGATTTCAACAACCATTTCTTCTACAACATCAGCATCCATTTTATTAGCAGGATCTTCTACAACGCCAGCAAAAGATAATGAAGATGTTTCAACGGTCACAATCTACTATGACCCATCAAATGTTCCTCCCAGCGGCAATTTCCGGCAACAAACAGTGGCACCTCCTGCCAGGTCACCAGTCACAATTTACTATGATCCGCACACCATTACAGTACCCTCCTCCGCAGCAGTCAGTCTAATCACCATTACGGTGCCTGAACCCATTCCTTATGAAAGCAGTAATGCCATACCCTGGCATTATGGCTCTGATCTCTACTACAACGGGGAGAAAATCACTCTGGATTCATTAACCTCTTCTCCACAAGTTGATAATGTTGGGGGAGGCGGAGGCTTCACCAGAAGCGGACGCCTTTTTGCCTCACAAATTCAAAGACCTAATGTTGAAGCAGAAGCTGCTGCCAAAGAAAAAGGAAAGAGTGTGGTACCTAAAGAGTCGGCTGCCAAAGAAACTCAGAAGACATCTTTTGAATAAGATGTAGACGAGTTCATGAGAATCATAAAAAGAAGTGATTACAAGGTGGTGGATCAGCTTCACTAAACTCCCTCAAAAATCTCCATATTATCACTGTTGATGTGTTCCGAAGCTCACAGGAACACATTGTTGAAAGTCCTGCACGCAGCATACGTGCCGGAGGAGATTACCGTTAATCAGCTAGAAACTGTGGTTGCAAATGTCAACACCAGTCATGGACTGGGCTTTACCAATGCTGACTTAACAACAGAGGGACGCAACCATAATAAGGCCTTGCATATCACCTTGGAATGCAAGGGTGCTGTTCTATCTCATGTACTGGTGGACACTGGGTCATCACTCAATGTTCTACCAAAGAAAGCCTTAGTGAAGCTGGAGTATGATGGCTTGGCACTGCGTCCGAGTAATTTGGTGGTGAGAGCATTTGATGGATCTAAAAGATTAGTGCTTGGAGAGATTAATCTGCCTGTGATGATTGGCCCGCAGACTTTTAAAACTACTTTCTTTGTGATGGACATTCAGCCGGCCTACAGCTGTCTGTTGGGTAGACCCTGGATCCATGCCGCTGGCGCTGTTACGTCTACCCTTCACCAGAAGTTAAAATTCGAGTGGGAAGGCCAGATCATCACCATCTGTGGGGAGGAAGACATCTTTGTTAGCCATATGGCTACGTATAAGTACATAAAAATGGATGGAGAAATCCATGAAACCATAAGCCAAGGGTTTGAGGCCCTGAACATTAATGAAGCATCTGCTGTACTGGGAACCTCCATAACGTCATATCAGCAATCCCAGAAGATTGTTGAGGAAGGTACCGCCCAAGGTTGGGGCAAGTTGTTGCCCGTGGAAAAGAAAGAAGACCGATTTGGGTTGGGTTACAGACCAACTCAACAAGATCAATCAGAGGCTGCAAAAGAGCCCAATTTTGTCAACGGGGGAATGCTCACCCCGGATGCTGTGAACAATTTGGAAGACGAGGAGGAAAGCGACCGCAACCTGGAGAGCTGGATACGTCCAAGGATCCCGGGGAGCCAAGTCCTTAACTGGTCTTCCCAGGAAATTATAAGGGTTACTCCTGCAGAGTAATTATTATTTCCTGTATTTTAAAGCATGCATCAAGTCTTGCATCTTGCCCAAGATGTCAAGGCTCATTTTGTAATCGGGCCATCTTGTATTTTGTGCAAAGATCAATTAATGAATATCAGGGCATCTTTTGCAAATGAGTGTTTTCTTTTCCGCTCACTGTTTTTCATTTTTCTTTTTTTGTACAAAAATAAAATGGCAATGTTTTTCAAAATAAAATAACTTCATTTTCACTTTTTTCTAAATAAAATAAAATTGATCACTAAAATAAACCAATCTAAACCCTTGTAGAAAATGCCCTCCAGATTGCACCGACAACAACACTGCTATGACTTCGTATGACTTTGACAATCCAATCAATCAAGCTGATGAAGGGGTTGAAGAAGATTATGAGCTACCTTAAGAGCTAGCCAGGTTGTTAAGGCAAGAGGAGAAGGTTATCACTCCTCATCAGGAGGAGATTGAAACGGTTAATCTTGGTACGGAGGAAAACGTAAAAGAAGTTAAGATCGGGGCCTGCCTACAAGATTCAGTGAAAGAGCAACTGATTGATATGCTTCGGGAGTTTGTGGATGTTTTCGCTTGGTCTTATCAAGATATGCCAGGGTTGGACACCGACATTGTTATGCACAAACTGCCTCTGAAGGAAGACTGCCCACCAGTAAAACAGAAGCTACGCCGTACTCGCCCAGATATGGCAATGAAGATTAAAGAAGAGGTACAAAAACAGTGGGACGCCGTTTTCCTTGTTGTGACTAGTTACCCGCCGTGGGTTGCTAATATTGTACCTGTGCCTAAGAAAGACGGCAAAGTGATGATGTGTGTGGACTACCGGGACCTGAACAGAGCCAGCCCGAAAGATGACTTCCCTTTACCTCACATTGATGTATTGGTTGATAATACAGCTCAGTTCTCGGTATTCTCCTTCATGGACGGATTTTCAGGATACAATCAGATCAGGATGTCACCTGAAGACATGGAGAAGACAACTTTCATCACACCCTGGGGCACATTCTGTTATAAGGTGATGCCATTCGGACTGAAGAATGTTGGTGCCACTTATCAACGGGCTATGGTAACATTATTCCATGACATGATCCACAAAGAAATTGAATGTTATGTGGATGACATGATTGCCAAGTCCCTCACAGAAGAAGAGCACCTGGTAAATCTGTTGAAGTTATTCAAGCGTCTTAGGAAGTACCAATTGAAGCTAAACCCCAACAAGTGCACATTCGGGGTGCGATCTGGTAAGCTGCTGGGATTTGTTGTAAGTGAGAAAGGGATTGAAGTTGACCCTGATAAAGTCAAAGCCATTCAAGAAATGCCTGCACCGAAGTCAGAAAAGGAAGTTCGGGGGTTTCTAGGTAGATTGAACTACATTTCAAGGTTCATATCTCACCTTACAGCAACCTGTGAGCCTTTGTTCAAGTTGTTAATAAAAGAACAAACAGTCAGGTGGAACGAAGACTGCCAGAGGGCTTTTGACAAAATCAAGGAATACTTACAAGAGCCTCCAATCCTTATGCCTCCAGTTGAAGGAAGACCTCTAATAATGTACTTGACAGTATTAGAAGAGTCAATGGGGTGTGTGCTGGGCCAGCATGACGAGTCTGGTCGAAAAGAGTATGCAATATACTAACTAAGCAAAAAGTTTACCGACTGTGAACAACGTTACTCACTGCTCGAGAAAACTTGTTGTGCTTTAGCGTGGGCTGCTCGCCGACTAAGGCAGTATATGTTGACCCACACTATTTTTTGATCTCGAAGATGGATCCAGTTAAGTACATTTTTTAGAAGCCATCACTTACCGGACGGGTTGCAAGATGGCAAATGATCCTCACAGAATATGACATTCAGTACACATCCCAAAAGGCCATCAAAGGCAGTGTATTGTCTGACTATCTTGCTGAGCAACCCATTGATGATTACCAGCCTATGAGATTTGACTTCCCTGATGAAGACATCATGTTCATAAAAGCAAAAGATCATGAGGAGCCTGTTCACACTGAAGGGCCTGACCTGGAAGAAGAATGGATTATGATGTTTGATGGGGTTGTTAATATGAATGGTCGTGGTGTTGGTGCAGTACTCATTACACCTAAAGGAGTTCACATGCCTTTCTCGGCAAAAATCACCTTCAACTGCAATAACAACAAAGCTAAATATGAAGCTTGCATTATGGGTCTTGAGGAAGCCATTGACCTCAGGATCAAGACTTTGACTGTGTTCGGAGATTCAACTCTGGTAATTAATCAAACCAACGGCAAATGGTACACCCATCAAGATCATCTGATACCTTACCGGGATTATACAATGAGGTTATTGACTTTCTTCACAGCAGTCAAGCTTGAGTATATCCCTCGAGACGAAAATCAGTTCGCAGATGCCCTGGCTACCATTTCATCCATGATCAAAGTTCAAGCTACTAACTTTGTGCCTCGGATTTCAGTGTCCAGACTTGACAGACCAGCATATGTATTCTCAGCAGATATTGTCAAAGATGATAAGCCTTGGTTCCATGACATCAAATGCTTCTTGGAGGATCAAACATACCCACCTGGGGCATCTTCCAATGATAAGAAGACATTAAGAAGGCTAGCTAGTAGTTTCTTCTTGAATGCTGATGGTTCCCTGTACAAGAGGAATTTTGATATGGTACTCCTTAGATGCGTTGATAGGACAGAAGCAGACTTGTTGATGCACGAGGTGCACGAAGGATCTTTTGGTACCCATGCTTGAGGGCATGTAATGGCTAAAAAGTTGTTAAGATCAGGCTATTACTGGATCACAATGGACGCGGACTGTTGTGCATATGCCAGAAAGTGTCATAAATGCCAGATTTACGCGGATAAAGTGCATGTACCTCCAAATCCATTGAATGTAATGTATTCACCTTGGCCCTTTGCCATGTGGGGCATTGATATGATTGGCAAGATTGAACTGAATGCTTCAAATGGGCACAGATTCATCCTGGTAGCCATTGATTATTTCACCAAGCGGGTTGAAGCAGCTTCTTATGCAAATGTTACAAGACAGGTAGTAGCCCGATTCCTGAAGAGGGATATCATTTGTCGGTATGGAGTGCCCCAGCGAATCGTTACTGATATTGGTTCCAACTTAAGCAATAAAATGATGGCAGAGCTATGCCGGGACTTCAAGATCCAACACCACAATTCTTCTCCTTACAGACCAAAGATGAATGGCGCTGTTGAGGCAGCTAACAAAAATATCAAGAAGATTGTACAAAAGATGGTGGTTACCTACAAAGACTGGCATGAAATGCTACCGTTTGCCTTACATGGGTACCGAACGTCAATCAGAAAATCCACTGGGGCAACACTGTATCAGCTTGTGTATGGTATGGAAGCAGTCCTACCTGTTGAAGTTGAATTACCCTCCCTACGGGTACTGATGGATGTCAAATTGAACGAAACAGAATGGGTCCGATCCCGATACGAATAGCTGAATTTGATTGAAGAGAAGAGATTAGCTGCGATCTGTCATGGGCAGTTATATCAGAAAAGAATGAAGAAAGCCTTCGATCAAAAAGTCAGGATCCGAGAATACCAAGTAGGGGATCTTGTGCTGAAAAGACTCCTCCCTCCTCATACAGACCACAAGGGCAAGTGGACTCCGAACTATGATGGGCCATTCATAGTAAAGAAAGTTTTCTCTGGTGGAGCACTAATGCTCAGTACTATGGATGGTGAAGACTTACTGTCCCCTGTGAATTCAGATGCAGTTAAAAAATACTTCGCATAAAATGACCCGCTGGACATAAAAACAGAATGTAAGTCCAGGCAAAAATAGGGCATCCCGGCGAGTCAAAAACAGAATAAAAGACTCGGGCAAAAATAAGGGAAATAAATAAAAAATGTACACCCGCTGAGTTGAAAAGCCGCATTGGACGACTCAGGCAAAAATGGGTATCCCGGTGGATTGAAAACCTGAAAAGGCGATCCACGCAAAATAAGGGAATAAGCGAACAACTGCATTCTGAATTCATCTGTATCACCCATAACATGGCAAGCTTCGAAAGGTCCAAGCATCAGTCATAATCAACCTTCTTCAAAAGCAAGATGAGAAGAACGTCAATGTCATACAAGTCATATTAAAGGGAAGCTCCTTGAAGCGTCATCAACATTTCCAGCATCTCCCTTTTGTTTCTCATTTTGTAACAATTCCCTCATTTCAGGGGATCTGTTTCTTTGATTGTAGTTGCCAATTCAGGGCACATAAATTAATAAAATCAGATTTTTAGTCATATTTCGTCTTGTACATTTTATTTTCATTTGCAAAAATGTCCGATGTCCTTAATATAATGATTGCATAAATACAGATGCGTCTTTTCTAAAACTACATGCTTGCAGGAAATATATTGACTCTCGGGAGTGTCAAAATTCCTATGATGGAATCCGGTAAGGGATACCTCGGGATACTTATACGTTTCTTTGTCATACAGGATTGTAAGCGATCAAAATGCATCATGGGGCATGAAAGTTCTTCCCCAGCAAGCTGTCAAATCATTATCTACTCAGTTCATCTTCTAAATAGCACCGGAGGTGCTTTCCCTCCAGCCGAGTTGCCAGTCATCATTTCCTTTTCAGACAAGTGCAAAGACAGGGAACTACCTCCCCGCAGAGTTTCAGCCTCTATCCCGAAGAGCAATGCCTAAGGATCTCACAACAGAGTAATGAAAGCTTCTACAACCCCCAGCTGGGTCCCTCATTACTGAGATAGGTCTATCAGAGATCTATTTCCCCAAGCAGAGTCATATATGTCAGATCTACCAATGATCTCCTCCCCAGCTGGGATAACCACTACAAGCAGATCAGCCAGAGATCTCCTCAGCAACGGGATCTGAATCCCGGATTGGTATCTCTGCATAATCATAGCATTCGCATCATATTTCCCCCACATAGCGTAGCATTCCGTCTAATGCGGAGCATTACGGCAAAAATCAAACATATTACATAATCATAAGCCATGATTCTGAAACACGCTTGTGAATACCAACAATGCCACATCAGCAGAACACAAATATCTCTTAAACTCCCCGGCAGAATGTTAAAACATTTCCTTTACACTCACAAATACAGATACATGCACCTTTCGGCACTCGTCCGTGTCATCATTCCCCAGTAAATTACCCGAGCAAACAGATACTTCTTGACACTCGTCTGTGTCATATCCCCAGCAGAAAGCCAAAGCGTCCCCTTTTCACTCACAACACATGTGTACATATATCTACACTTTCTCTTTTGACACTCATCCGTGTCACCTCCCCCAACATAGTTACCTAAACACTTTGTAAATCAAATACTTGTTTATAATACACTTTTTTCGACACCCGTCTGTGTCATGCTCTCCCTAGCAAGTTGAACACTTGTCTATGTTTCACCCGTCCCTCATACAGATACTCGTCCGTATCTTGTATATACCACTTAAAACCCTTCAGATTCGACACTTGTCCGTGTTCTTTGTTAACCAGTTGATACTCGTCCGTATCATCATCTCTGAACATGCGTCAAGCGTTTGTTTCTACTGATACTCGTCCGTATCATAGTCTTAAGGATGCTCTCCGCATTTTTAATCTATACACCGTGTCAAACACTTATGTCTTCTTGAATTTAGACACTCGTCCGTGTTTACCCTTCCCCAGAAGAGTCCCCAGCAAACCCCATTGATTTATTACCTTTTCTATCTGACATTTGTCCTATGTCATGATACTTTCGGCAGTCGTACCCTGCCAGGTGATCGTCCTTCACCTTTTTGATGATCGTCCCTCATCACCCCCAGTGGAGTCTCTATTCATTAGAACCTATTCCTATCCGACATTCGTCATATGTCGTGATGTTTTTAGCAGCCGTCCCCTGCTAGGTGATCGTCCTTCACCTCTTGATGATCGTCCTTCATCATTTTATCCGATGGCCGTCCCCATCGTTGATTCTGTTATTTGACATTCGTCCTATGTCATGATAAACCCTCAGAGCAGTCGTACCCTGCTAGGTGATCGTCCTTCACCTCTTGATGATCGTCCTTCATTATGCTTATCCGATGGCTGTCCCCATCGTCGACCTTTTTATCCGGCATTCATCCTATGTCGTGATACTTTTGGCAACCGTACCTTGCCAAGTGATCGTCCTTCACCTTGGATGACCGTCCCTCATCCTTATCCCCAACAGAGCAGCCGTCCCCTGCCAGGTGATCGTCCTTCACCTTTGATGACCGTTCCTCATCATCTGTTTCTTCAACCCGATGGTCATCCCTATCATTTACCTTTAAAAATCCCCAGAGAATCTTTGTTGCCTTATTTGGTGGCCGTCCCCATCATGATCCCTCTGTTTCCCCATCATGTCGGTCATCCCCGTCATTGCTTTATCCCCAGCAGTCGTCCTCTGCTTGACGGTCGTCCTCCGTCGCCCGCACTTCATAATCATACTTTACTCCCTTTTGCAATCTATATCCCTTTCCTTCTTCATTCAGTGAGTGTAAATTTTGGACTGTCTTTGGTATTCAACCACAAGTTACCTTGTTTGTCTGTTAAGCCGTTGCTTACATCCTGCGCAGCTAACTCATGCTTGAATAGGGGCCGCTGTAAACACCCCAAATTTTCCCTCACTCATTTCACCAATGGCTTGTGATCTTTCCATATTGCATAAATTCAATCATAGCATCTCATACTACATTTTTGATTTACTGCATTGATTCAAAGCCATCTGCATCTAGGGTTTGTGATATGAGTCATCCCTGAGCCATTTGAGCCACTCCAAAGGTCTTCAATCATCTCAAGAGGGTCCATGTATGTTTCAAGTATCATATTATATCCTCACAAAGTCAATAAAATCAAAGAATCACAAGAACTGAGAAAGGCATGGAAGCAGAGCCAGGTTTAACTGCACAGATGACCTAAAATTAGGGTTTTGGTTTCAGAGGCCATAACTACAAATTTATTTGGTCATTCTTGTTTCTATTGGTCTCTATATGTTATTAGGATCATTCATATCAATTTTCATGAAGAAATTCAATGGGGAAGGCATCTGATCAAAGGATGACTTCTTGAGCAAGCCAGTGCAAAATCAGGGCATCTGAGGCCCCCAATGACCCAACCAAAGAAGTTTCTCCATCATTTTGAATGTGTATGATATTTGTTTGATCACAGAAGATGTTAGAGGTTCACAAAGTTGAAGAATTTCAAGCCAGTTGCAAAATTGCCTTTTTGGGAAAGTGACTTATAATGAAAACTTGCTATTTTAGGAAAGTTTTTCAACCTCCTCTTTTTGATTCAAAATGCTTCAAATGAGAAAACTTTGGTCATGAAAGTTGTAGATTGGATCATTCCCTTTTCAAAAAGTACAATAATTCATTCTAATTCATCTTGGATCAAAAGTTATGGCTTGTCAAAGTTGGACAAAATCACTAAATTTCCACTTTTGGCACCAAAGAGGGATTTTTGCAAATTCAAGTTTTATGCACTTTCAAAACCTAAAAATGACTTCTTTGCATCATTATATCATATTGAAACTTAGCAAAATCAGAATTGCCCAAGAGTTTACAAGATTCATGCCTTGGATCACAAACTTTCATAAGCCATTTTCCATGAAATTCTCAAAAAAGGAACTCTTGCAAGAATGATGTCCAAGGTTTGGTTTGACTTCTAATTGGTATCAAAACATCATAACAACATCACACAACTCATTTTGCTACAAATTGCCCAAGAAATCATAAGAGTTCATGCCTTGATCATTAAGAAACTTCAAAAGGGCAAAACTTAGTGAAATTTGCAAAACCTCCCACAACTTCTCACAAACTTGCTAATTGGCCTCAATCTCATTTCCATGGTCATCCTTGAATCAAGCTGCAGCAGACATGCTTTTGTTCTAGCCCTGAAACAGCCCATACCTCAAAGGACACATAGACTTGACTTTTTGCAAAAGGGGCCATGCCAATCACACTGTGCCATCACCAACCCTCTGCCCTATCACAGTTTGATAAGTGGACAAAATGAGACTCAAAACATACAAGAGGCAGGCCTGAAACCACAGCATCACCATAGTTCACAAAAACTCTCCATCTTGCATTTTCATTCGAATCTCATCACACAAGCCTGCAACCTCAAAACAAACTTCACAAAACCTCTCACCATGATCCACTGATCATTCCCCAACCATCATTTGATCCTGAAACCATCCCAAACAGAAATACGATTTTCCACTCCCTTTGGACAAAACTTCATCAATCTCACAAACTAGCCACAATACACTCCAACTAAACCTCAAAGCATCTTCAGGGAGATCAATGGAGGAGTTTGGAAGCAGGGAAGCAGTCTGAAAGCTCCAAGTTGAAAGCTTCACTTCAGGTAGCTTCGCAAAATCATTTTTCCAGAAACCATTTTTTAAGTTATTGAAATGATCTACATGCTCCCCTGAATGCTTTGCACCTTTTATTTTTGGAAATGATTGATTATTGAGAATGTACTGCGTCTCTGAAAGTTTAGTCATTTTTAGGTTTTTGATTCGTATCTAGTGTTTGAGTGAAAAGAAATGGATTTTGAGGGTGGATTCATGTTTAGGGAGGTTGAGAGGTTTGATCATGAGCTTTACAGCTCTTAAAATGGTCCAGGGAGGTTTTTGTTCTTGAGAGGTCGCCGGAGAAGACGACCGGAACCACTGTTTCGGTCGCCTGAACTTGTTTAGCCCTAATGAGGGTTTAGCCACGTGATTAGTTTAGTTTGAACTTGGAGCGTTGGATGAAGCTCAACGCCCGTGAACCTAGGGCCAGGATCTCCCAATTAGTCTTTAATCCTGATTAATTAGAATTAATTAATTAGGGTTAAGTTAAATAGGCCAGTTTAAATGCAGACCGTCCAGATGCGCGCGGGTCAACTCCCTCCATTTCTCTTTGAATCTCAGCCCCAGGATTGGCATACTCCTCCATTTAATTATTTTTATTTCTTTTTATTTGCATTAAACTTCCATGAATTTTTAAAAATAGCAAAACATATTAAAAAATTCTGAAATTCTTTGTCAAACCTTTTATTAATTTTCAGAACCCAAAAATATTTTTATTTTTATTTTTTTGCATTAAAAATTATTTTTAAATCATTTAAATGTTTATTTTTAATTAGTTAATGGAAATTAATTAATTAAAAATGCATTTAGGTATTTAAAAATCACAAAAAAATTCACATTGCATTTTAAAACATTTAGAAACATTATCAAACTCTCAAAACAAATTTCTTTTTGGTCCCTGATGTATTTTGACAATTTTCATTGGAATAAAAGTTGTTTAAAGGCAATATTTTTGTTCAAACATAGGAAAATTCATTCTGCCTAACCATGAAGAGTTTGATGATGGATCTTCTTGCATTGCATCCTTCATATCATGTAGTTTCTAGGGTAAAACTGGTTTGAATTTATCTTCCATTTTCCATTTAATGTGCATTTTTCCTTTTGATGTACCTTGAAACCCTAGTTAACTTGAGAAAATCATAACTTACATTAGGTTTAGATGTAGGTCTCCTCCTTTGGGCAGTGAACTTGTGTAGGGTTAGGGTTCCTTTGATCCCATTTTCAATTTTTTATCATGTCATGTGCTTCTGATTTTGAATTTTACATTGCATATTGTATGTAAACCCTAATTTTGGCTTTCATTTGCATTCATCTCTTATTTGCTTGCATACATGAACTTGCCGTGAGATTTTGTGCATCCACATGACATATGAGACATCTTAGGACACATTAGAGTCATGTTTGATCATTGCATCATTCATTTGCCATGTTATGCATTCATATCATTTCATAAACTTTCATGAATCTTTATGGTTCAAAGCATGCTTCATTTGCATCATCATCCTTGTATGCTCATCCACAACTCTTGACATGTGTTTACATCATCTCTTCGCATCATTGAAATCATGTTTATGCTTCTGACTTTGTCTTGCATCATGGCATTTCATCTCATTTTCATTGCATTTCATTTCCTTTGCTAACTTTTCAGGTGGTAAGTTGTTTTGAGAAGTGAATTTGCCTTCACTTTTCACAATCTCTTCTCATCTCTCTTATGCATCATTGCTGCATTTTATCTTTGTATTAGAGTGAGTTTTGTCATTCATGTTCATCTCTTACTTTCTTTCTTCAGGCAACTTGTCTTCTTAAGTGAAGCAAGTTGTCTTGCTTCTCTCTGTTTCTTTCTCCTTTCATCTGCTTCTTCCATGGTGGCTTTTCTCCTGAAGATCTTTTGCAAGCCTCATAAACCCTAGGAACAACCAAGCATGATCACAATTAGGGTTTTAATTAGTCTCCCATTTAGTTTTTCGTTTGTGTCATCTTTGAGTCTTCTCTTCTCATCTCATAATCAAGGACTAGACCTTAAAGGTTTTAAGGCTTTGTGATTAAGCTTATGCTTGCATCCTTCTATTAGGATGAAGTGTATATTTTAATCCTAAGTGTTAAACCCTTAATGTGTTTAAATCCTTTAATCAATTCATCTAATCACTAAGACATCAAGCTTGTAACTTGGGCCTTGCATTAGGGTTCTAATTCTTCCTTAATTGGTTAAGAAGGACTAACCCTAGTGTTAATGGACAAGTCCCCCTCAAGTTGTCTTACAAACTATAAAATCCATTTCTTAACCTTATCGTTAACTAAAATCCACTTTAATAAATGTTTTGTTTTGTCATGAGGTTAATCCCTAATCATGGATTAAGTTGAGGAGCCTTTCTCAGCTTAAATGTTCTCATCTATTATCCTTCTATTAGGATGGTGTAATGAGTCCATTAAATCCTTGATTATGGCTTAAATTCATTACTTAACACCAAACAAAAACATCAAAAACATCTAAATAAACACAAGTAGGTTAATGATCTTGATCATACATCATGGTGATTAAGTGTGAGGTGTTTACTTCATGCTTGAAGTATTCTCATTACCCCTAATCAGAGGGAGGATGTGATGAGTTTACTAACCCTTGGTTTAGGCTTAAGCTCATTAACTTATGACAAATTCAAAAAGCAATAAAAGACTAAAAACACAAAAAACAAACAATAATCGTCTCCTCCGGGATTCTTTTTCTCATCACACTCATTCACAAACGAGAACTCGCTTCTTCCGTCTAATGTAAGACAGTTTGCACCTGAGCCAGACAGGTCATACACTTGAGCATAGACAAGTAAGCAGTTCACAAGTCAATTTATCTTTTAGTCTCTTTGAGTCGAACTACGGTGTTCTGACTTCCTCATTGCACGAGAGGATACGTAGGCATAACTTAACAGTTATCAAACAGAAGTCTCTGTATATTCCCCCTCTTCCAGCTTTACTCTTTAAACCTCATAGTATTGGGCATTTCATTCTTGTTCTTACACTAACACTCATATATTTCACCTCACCTTTCTTCTGCACTGACACTTGCATTCTTTCCAGTTTTGATACACAAATTGCACTGACACTACCCCTTTAAAACACAAATCTTTAAAGCGTGGATCCCGTCGAGTACGGCGGACAATCTGGGTGATAATACCTTCCCAGGTTGTAACCAACCCCCTTTCTCAGTTTCTTTGGTCCGCAACCGTCTTATCCATCTTTTCTTAGGTTTATGCGGCATTACCTTTCCTTCGGGATAAAAATGCCTAGCTGGCGACTCTATTCATTCCTTCTCCTTTCTCCGACCGTTCGCGTCTGTACCCCTCTTGGCCCCGTGTCATCAGGTGGGAGCGGCAAAGAGGATTCTTCTAATTTTTGAAAATGGGAAGATCCAATCTACAACTTTCATGTTTGAAAAAATTTCATTTGAAGCCTTTTTGATCAAGAAAGAGGAGGTTGAAAAGCTTTCCCAAAATGGAAAGTTTACATTACAAGTCATGTCCAAAAATGGCAACTTTGCAAATGGCTCAAAATTCTCCAATCTTGTGAACTTCTAACAATTCCCAATATCAAATAGAGATCATAGGACCTCAAATTGATGAAGATGACCCTTTGGTACCCTTGATGGAGGCCTTAGATGCCCTGATTCTGACTTTTCTTGCTCAACAAGTTACCATTGATCAGATAACTTCCACAATGAATTTTTGCTTCAAATTTGATACACATTCTCCTTATAACATATATAGACCAATAGAATCAAGAATGGCCAAAAATTTCAAGTGTAAGGGCCCCAAACCCAAAACCTTAATTTCTGGTCATCTGTGTAGGAAACCCTAAGCCTGCCTGGGTAGCTGTGCAATCCTCTGAGATTTTGTGACTTTAAAGCAAACTTGGAGGTATAATATGATCATAGAACACTCATGGACCCTCTTGGAATGCTTCATGGCCTCTGAGATAGCTCAAACCACTTCTAAGATTCATTTGATCACAAACCCTAGTTATGCAACTTATGCAGTGAAATAACTATGCAGTGTGAGATGGTATGATTATGCAATGCAATATGAAGGATCACAAGGCAAGGTGTGAGAGAAAAAAAGAGAGGGAAAATTTGGGGTGTTTACATCTGCCCCTATTCAAGCATGAGTTAGTTGTGTAGGATGTAAGTGTCTGGCTTAACAGACAAATAAGATAACTTGTGGTTGAATACCAAGACAATCCAAAATTTGCACTCTTTATTATAAGAAGAAAAAGGATATATATTGTAATAGACAGTATAGCCTGAATATCAAATGATAGCGACAGAGGACGACCATCGAGCAGAGGACGACTGCTAGGGATAAAAACGCTGAGAAATGCACTGACGGGGACGACCATCATGCTGGGGAATAAAGAATCCACGACGGGGACGGCCATCGGGTAAAGTGATGAAGGACAATCATCAAGATAAAGAAGAAAACCATGACGGGGACGGCCATCGGGTAAAGGATAAATGAAACAATGATGAGGGACGGTCATCAAAAAGGTGAAGGACGATCACCGAGCAGGGGACGATTGCTGAAAAGATCACCACATAGGACGAATGTCGGATAGAAAGATCAACGATGGGAACGGCCATCGGATAACATGGTGAGGGATGGTCATCAAAATAAATGATGAAGGATGGCCATCAAGAGGTGAAGGACGATCACCTAGCAGGGGACGGCTGCTTTGTTGGGGATTATCTCGACATAGGACGAATGTCAGATAAAATGATCGACGATGGGGACGGCCATCAGATGAATGATGAGGTACGGTCTTCAAGAGGTGAAAGACGATCACCTAGCAGGGTACGGCTGCTGAGGATTATCGCGACATAGGACGAATGTCGGATAGAAAGTTGACGATGGGGATGGCCATCAGATGAATGATGAGGTACGGTCATCAAGAGGTGAAGGACGTTCTCCTAGCAGGGTATGGCTGTTGAAGATTATCGCGACATAGGACGAATGTCAGATAGAAAGTTGTTTTGTTGGCGACTTCCGGGGATATATAAACACGGAAGAGTGTTTAAGCCCTAAAAATAAAATGTCATAAGTGTTTCGACAGTGTGTATAGATTAAAGATATGGACGAGTATCCTTAGGACCACGATACGGGCGCGTATCGATAGAAACAAACAACGACGCGTGTTTAAAGAGTGATGATATGGATGAGTATCAACTGTTTGAACAAGGAACACAAACGAGTGTTGATCTGCTGGGGAGATGCGTATCCTGATTTATAAATCGGATCATCTAGATCATAAAGCTAATTGTGTTTACTATGCACACTCGTGCGCTCATGGTCAGGTAGCATTAAATGCGGCACAACTACGCCATTGATCAGAATCTTAAATTGGTCAAGACCTCGGTCATACAACATCTCTTTCTCAAAATAGAATGTGATATTCATAGGCCTAAACTCTCCAAGTGGGTTAATCTTAGAAAGGCGGGCTTTAAATCTCGTTGCATCAGCAATCTTGGTAATTAGGCCACCTATCATGATTTGACGGTTCTCACTCTGAATAATGTTGCAGAAATTTGCAAACATGAAAGTTACCGCATTAAACTCTCTGGAGGTGAAAGCACGGAACATAATGAATAATTCCTCTCATGAAACAATGTTGTCACTCTCAGCTTTTCTAAACAATGAGTATGCTAGGATCATATGGAAATACCTAATAGTTGGGTTGTGAATCTCAGTGGACAACATAGGGTATAAATCATGATCAGGTCATCCTGAGATACTACTTCAAAAACAGTCTAACTCACAATGTGCAAGCAATTCCTCTTGTGGTTCCAAGAAAATGGAAGGGCCATCTGGAAACTCTAGATGGTTATCCATCTCATGAATGTTAAACTCACAGGGGTATCCAAAGAGTCTAAAGGCTATCTTTCCTCTTGTAAAGCCTTTTCCATAGTTTGGGTTGTAAGTTAGTGAACTTAGGAATTCTAAGGTCATATCATAGTAGGTTCTATGTTTCCTAAGTGCAAACCCCTCCCAGCCTAGCTGGAAAAATAGGTAGTCAATTCTAGCACCTATGCCTAAGGATTTTATGGTAGGTACATGAGAAAATTTGGTCAAAGACATGGGTCTTAGGGCTAAAGCTTCATAACGGCACCTCTGGACGCCATCTCTAAAATTCACAGTCATATTGGTAGTCATGATCAGAGTTAGTGAGGCCGAAAAACAGATAGGGAGTAGAAAACTTTGAAAAATCCTAGAGTCACACAATAAAACAAAAATAAAAACAGCAATCAGTGAATTTAATGCATTTTGGGAAATAGAATTTTTGAAAAACAAAAATGTAAACTAAAATCGACAAAATAATGGGTTGCCTCCCATAAAGGGCTTCGTTTATTGTTGGGGCTCGACATGGATTAAGGGAACTAATCTATGGTTTCTAATGGAAATTATGCCAATTTCAAACCTATTGAATATTCTTTATCTTCTATGCAACTATAGTGTTTAAGGCGTTGCCCATTTACTATAAATGGTGCACTAGACCTACCCTTAAATAAAAGAACGAGAATTAAATAAAAGAACGACATCTCTCACACTGAATCCGTTCCTAGAAATTCGCTTGTCATGCCATTTCTTGGTTCTCTCCTTATATATGCGGGCATTCTCGTAAGCGTCTAGTCTTAGTTCTTCCATGTCATGTAAGTCTAGAATACATTTCTCACATGAGTTTGTGTAGTTAAAGTTAAGGTTAGGCTTTGTGTTCTAATTCTAATGGAAAGTGGTAAAACTTTCCATAGACTAATTTGAAAGGTGTGGTTCGGATGGGTGTCTTAAAAGCTGTTTTGTAGGCCCAAAACGCTTCGGGTAGCTTGGTAGACCAATATTTCCTCGACGTAGCAAAGGTTTTATCTAGAAATTTTTTTATTTCTCTATTTGAGACTTCTACTTTCCCGCCAGTCTGCGGATGATACGGTGTTGCGACTCGGTGTCTTACTCCATATTTCAACAAGAGCTTACAAATACTTTAGATATGAAATAGGAACCTCCGTCACTTATAACGAGTCTTGATACACCGAATCTTGGGAAGATAATGTTTTTTAAAAGCTTCATGACAAATCGTGTGTCATTTGTTGGGAAAGTTATAGCTTCGATCCATTTCGAAACATAGTCAACAGCGACGAGTATAAATTTGTTTCTAAAAGAAGATAGGAATGGTCCCATAAAATCAATTCCCCAAACATCGAAAACTTCCACTTCAAGAATGCCTTTTTGGGGCATCTCATCGCGCCTCAAGATGTTACCAATGCGTTGGCATCGGTCGCAATTTAGAATGGCAAGGAGAACATCTTTCCATAGAGTGGGCCAAAATATGCCTGATTGAAGGATCTTCGCATAAGTCTTTGAAGTGCTTGCATGTACACCATAAGGAGCGGAGTGACAATGGGAAATTATATTATTTATTCTTCTTCTGGGACACATCAATGATAAATACTATCGGGTCCGCACTTAAAAAGCAATGGTTCATCCCAGTAGTATTGTTTCAAATCGTGGAAAAATTTCTTCTTTTGTTGATATGTAAGATCTGGTGGAAGTACCTCGGCAGCTAAATAGTTAACTATGTCAGTGTACCATGGTAGAGTGGTTTTTGCACAAATTTCTTCCATAGTTTCTTCTTGGATTTTTTAGTCTAGAGACAAGGAATACACCTCACTCTCAAGTTAAGCTATAAGACGTTCATGAGGGAAATCATCATTAATTGGTATCGGGTCAGGTTTAATTCCTTCCATATGTGATAAGTGGTCTGTTACTTCGTTGTCAGTTCCTTTCTTATCCTTGATTTCTAAATCGAAATCTTGTAGCAATAAGATACATCTTAGTAATCTAGGCTTCACGTCTTTTTTACTTAGAAGGTGTCTAATGGTTGCGTGATCGGTATATATGATTATTTTAGCTCCTACTAGGTAAGAACATAATTTATCAAGTGCGAACACGACTGCTAAGAGTTCCTTTTCTGTTGTAGCGTAATTCATCTGAGCAGGGTCTAAAGTTATGCTTGCATAATATATTGCGTGAAGTTTCTTATCCTTTCTTTGGCCTAAGACTACCCCTACAACATAATCACTTGCATCACACATAATCTCAAATGGTAGCGTCCAATCGAGTGGTTGCATGATAGGTGCAGTGATGAGGGTTGTTTTGAGTGTTTCAAATGCATTTAAACAGTCTCCGTCAAAGGCAAACTCAACGTCCTTCATTAGTAAACTAGTCAACGGCTTAATGATTTTGGAAAAATCCTTAATGAATCGTCGGTAAAAACCGGCATGTTCTAAGAAACTTCTTATTTCTTTCACGATTTTAGGAGGTTAAAGGTCTCATATTACTTCTATTTTTGCTTTAACTACCTCAATGCCCCTGTTAGATATCACATGTCCTAAAACTATCCCTTGTTTAACCATAAAGTGGCACTTCTCCCAATTTAGTACAAGATTCACTTTTAGACATCTCTCAAGTACCATCTCTAAGTTAGATAGACATCCTTCAAAACATAGGCTACATATGGAGAAGTCATCCATGAACATTTCCATGATGTCATCTATGAAATCAACGAATATTGCCATCATACATCATTGAAATGTTGTTGGAGCGTTACATAAACCGAATGGCATACGACGGTAAGCAAATGTTCCGTAGGGGCAGGTGAATGTTGTCTTTTCTTGGTCATCAGGATGGATAGGAATTTGAAAACATCCCGAGTAACCATCCAGGTAGAAAAAGTAAGAATGTTTGGCCAGTCTTTATAACATTTGATCAATGAAGGGTAAAGGAAAATGATCTTTTCGGGTAGCTTTGTTCAGTTTTTGATAATCGATGCACATTCTACTCCCGGTTACTACTCTTTACATTATAGATTCGCCTTTGGCGTTCTTAGTGACTAAAATGCCTCCCTTCTTTGGTACAATATGCACTGGGATGACTCATTGACTGTCGGATATTGGATATATAATTTTGGCGTCTAATAACTTCTTTACTTCGTCCCGAAATACAGTACTTAGAATTGGATTAATCCTTCTCTGGGGTTCTCTAGAGGTCTTACATTCTTCCTCTAGCATAATATGGTGCATGCATATTGAAGGACTTATTCCTTTTAGATCAAATATGCTATAGCCTAACGCAGTTGGGTACTTTCTTAGAACGTCTAAAAGTTTCTCAGTTTTGAGTTGTCCTAAGTCCGCATTCACTATAACTGGTCTTCTAAGTTCCGAATCGAGGAATTCGTATCTAAGGTTGTTAGGTAATGCCTTGAGTTCAATATCAGGTTTTTTAGGGCATGGAATTTGATCAGGTGTGAGAGTTAATCTTTCAATTTGGATTTTGTCCTGATTAGGTTCTTTTGAGATATCATCTTGGAAGATCTCAGGAGATGGGATTTTCATTATATCAGAGTAGGTAGTTTCTTCCTTTTCCATCTCTTGCCTGCATTCGCCAATGATGTCAATAAAGTAACATGTATCGTCTATGGCTGGAGCTTGGAGGAATTGGGTAAGAATAAATTGGACTTTCTCATCTCCTACTTCGAATGTCAACTTTCCTTTCTTTACATCAATGATAGCTTCGGCAGTAGCTAAGAACAATCTTCCTAGTATAATAGGGTTTATAGCATCCTCCTTGATGTCCATGATTATGAAATCAATTGGGATATAGAACTTACCTATTCGTATAGGAACATTCTCTAGAATGCCAACTGGGAATTTAATTGAACGATCGACTAGTTGAACTGACATCTTTGTTGGTCTCAGTTGTCCTATATCCAGTTTCTTGCAAATTGATAGCGGCATAACACTTATACTTGCTCCTAAATCACATAGGGCTTTGTCTATGACAAAATTTCCTATTACACAAGGAATAGATAAACTTCATGGGTCCTTCAGTTTAAGAGGCATGTTGTTTTGAATGATTGTGCTACACTCAGCAGTAAGTGTAACTATTTCGTTCTCCTCGATTTTATTTTTGTTAGATAAGATTTCTTTTAGGAATTTAGCGTATGAGGGCACTGAGTAATAGCTTCTATGAAAGGTATGGTAATGTTTAACTATTTCAGAAGCTCTACGAATTTCTTGAACTGTCCCATAGTTTTAGAATTTGTAAACCGTTGGGGGTACGGAATCAGTGGTTTATATGGTGGCGGAGGTACATAAGGTTTCTCCTTTTCCTCAGCCTCATGTTCATTAGTTTCCTTTTCTTATGGTTTATCAATTTGCGTAGTTGATTTCTCAGGGTGTTGATACATGGTTGGGTTTTTCGGTTCTAGGATCGGTAGGTTCGTCTAACTCTTTACCGCTTCTTAGTATAACTGCATTCGCATGACCTTTAGGATTTGGTTGTGGTTGTCCAGAAAACGTTACGGCTGGAGCAGCACTAGATGCTTGTTGTTGGGCTACTTGAGAGATTTGGGTTTCTAACATTTTATTATGAGTAGCTAATGCATCTACTTTGGTCACCAATTGTTTGATTTGCTCACTAGTATGGATGTTATGATTCAGGAAATCCTTGTTTGTTTGAGTTTGTGTAGTAATGAATTTTCCATCATCAGTTCAAGGTTTGATTTCCTTGGAGCATTTGGATTGGGTGCGGCAGCTTTTTGGTATCCTGGTGGTACAGCTGGTGCTTGATTATGCGCATACAAGGCATTGTTGTTCTTGTAAGATAAATTTGGGTGATTTTTCCATCCTGGGTTGTAAGTATTTGAATAAGAATTTCCTTGAGCATAATTCACCTGATTTGTGGTTAATCCGGCAAGAAGTTGACATGCAGGTGATGTGTATCATGGGATTCCACAAATTTCACAATTTGGAGTTACTACAGCCACGGTGGCTGGTGGTGTTATGGTCAGGTTATCGATTTTCTGAGCTATGGCATCCATCTTGGCATTTACGTGCTCGAAACGGTTCACTTCATACATTCCTCCTTTAGTATGGTTCTTCTCTACATGTGTTCTTTCTCCTCTCCATTGGCAATGATTTTGAGCCATGTTCTCAATGAGGTTGTAGGCTTCTTTGTATGGTTTATCCATAAGGGCGTCGCCTGTGGCAGCGTGTATTGTCATCCTAGTGTTATATAAAAGTCCATTATAGAAGGTTATGATGATTACCCAGTTTTCAAATCCATGGTGTTGACATAATCTTAACAGATCCTTGTATCTTTCCCACGCTTCGTATAGCGATTCAGCATCTTTTTGTCGAAATCCGTTGATTTGAGCTCTCAGCATGGCTGTCTTTCTTGGCGAGAAATATCGAGCATGGCTGGTAACGATTGTAACCATGCCCAAGCTCTATCCCTTAAGGAGAATGGAAAAATTCTTAGTCTTATTGCGTCTTGGGTTACACCATTCGCTTTCACTGTATCTTCGTATTGTACGAACTTTGTCAAATGCTCGTTAGGATCATCTGTAGGATTCCCGGAAAACTTGTTATGTTGTACAAATTATAGCAGTGAATGTTTTAATTCAAAAATTTTTCGGCTTATGGATGGTGCGACAATATTGTTGTGCGGTTCTTGTTGATTTGGAGTCGCATAGGACTTGAGTGAATGTGGTGCTCCTCCATTTTTGGCCATGTCAGGTTCTTCAGCTAGTTCTGGTATAATAACTTCAGGAATAAGGGTTTCATTAGGTTTGGTTCGGCGTCTCGAACTTATAAAATGTTCTACTTCGTCGATCAGGAGTTCTAAGTCATCGCCTCGGGAGCGAGTATTGGGCATACAATCGACAAAGGAAAGGAAAAATTGTTGCCTTAATCTAGACGGTGCAACAACAAATTGCACTATTGAGTAAATCTAAGTCCCTAGCAATAGGGTAGAGAGAAACTCTCTGTTTACTACGAATAATTTTCATAACGTTTCTCTCTATTTTGAATTCAGTTTCATAAATAGGTTACTGGACTTTGAGCTTTTGACTAGTGTAACAATTGTGAGATGGGCAACTTGGCCTTGTGACAAGCGTAACAATTGTGAGACGGGTAACTTGGCCTTATGATGAGTGTAACAAACATGGGACGGGCGTCTTGAGAAGGTGACGATCGTCACTCATGGGTGACGGGCGTCCCACAGTCAATTATGCAGAATTGGCATTTTCTTGATCTATTTCCTTTTGTTTTCTACATTTCTTGTCCATTAAGTCTCCTTTTTATATTTTTGCCTCCAAAAGTCATGTTTGATCAAATATCTGCAAAACAAACACAAATCTCACATAATATTTTCCAAAATACATAAATTAACATGTTAAATGATCGGAAACCGTATTAAATAATCGATATAAATTTGAGTTATCACCAACATCAAATAACCAAGCTAAATACAAGGAATTCCTCGCAGGACTATGTTTGGCCAAACACCTAGCAGCAAAGGAAGTCAAGATCTTCACCAACTCTCAACTTGTAGCCTCACAAGTAAAAGGTTAGTACTAGGCCAAGAACGACCACCTGGTTGAGTACTTAACTTTAGTACAAGAAAAATTGGCATAATTCATATCATGGGAAGTCCAGCACATCCCTCGCAAGCGGAATTCCCTTACAGATGTCTTGTCAAAGTTGGTGTTGGTGTAAGCCCCGGATGCCAATACTTTTGGTACTTGTATCGAATTATTTATTAATAATAAAAGGAATTTCTTTATTATGTTTGTTTTTTCAGAATGATAAAGTCCCTAGAATAGATAGTTCGTTTAATAAAATATTAAATGTGACTTAAATCATGAGATTTCATTAAACATAAAGATATTATTCTTAAAGCATCCATAGTTGAGCTTTAATGTGAAATGGGATAGCCTTAAAGCATTAAGATTATTATGTAGATAGACTGATGATCACGCCTCATTGATCATGGATAAGGAGTTATCAATTCTTGACATAGGTATGAATATTAGGAGTAATATTTATACTGGATTGGCCCACTATGAGAGTACTACATAGAATGTTATGCAAAGTGTCATAGGTTACTCTCATGGTAATAGTGGTGTATACCACCCTTCGATCTGAAACTACTATGGACCCTAAATGTATAGTCAAGTACTTTATTGTTGATCAAACGTTATCCGTAACTAGATGATCATATAAACATTTGATGGGTACTTCACAAAGCATGCTGAGGAACATGAGTAGCCTAGATGGAATTTGCCTATCCTGCATAACAACATAAATGTATGAGGACCCAATATTGAACTGGACAAGGATGACACGATATATTCCTTGTGTTCAATATAGACATAAGGGAAAAAGGGTAATTGTACACACATGTACTATCACAAAAGGTTTTTTCAGATCACGTGACAATTTTGTGACTTGAGTAGCAGTGATGTGTTGCTAGATACTGACCACTATTTATTATGTTAAATACATGATTTAATATAATTGTCAACATCGCGAAATCCTACAGGGTCACACACATAAGGACAATTAGAGAATGGGTAGAATAAATAAGGTACACCATAAGGTAGGGTGCACTAGAATGGAATACAGAATATGGTAAGGTACCATGTGCTTAATTAACATATGATATAATAATAGTTATTATTAATTTTATAATAGTTATAAAATGTAATAATAATAAAATTATGTTTATTATAATAATAGTTATTATAATAATATAATAATATTATTATTGAGTTGGGCTTTTAGCTTAAAGCCCACACAAGTAGTTCTATAAATAGAACCCTTGTGTAGAAGCACACAAGTTATTTTTTTTTGAAACCATGGTTGTATTCTATTTTTCCTCTCCCTCACTATAAAACCTTCAATCTAATCTGCTAGCACAGTGACTGAAGGAAGTTATTCGTGTGGACTGAGTAGAGGTGTTGTTCATCGTACAACGCTCGTGGTGATCCATCGATTCAGATTCAAAGGTTTCATCGCCACGAGAGGTAACTTTTCTATCACGGATCATGACCTTTCGTAAGGATCTCTAAAGGGAAATTTTTGTTTTTCGCTGCGTTTTATTGCTAATTTCCCTTCAGTGGTATCAGATCCACTTACGAAACCATGAATCTGGTAATTATTTATTTTCTGCTTTTTGTTTTAATTGGATTAAAACACGTAAACATAAATTAAATTAAATCCGGATATTGAATTGTTGGCATCAGATTATGTACGGTTTGGATGGCTGATATTGACTATGCTACGAGATCTGACAATAGTATGGTGAAGCAGCGATATGTCAATCATCCATAAGTTACTCATATATGATCGATCTAACTCATTTGTGATATGATTAACTTTAATGCAAAAATGGTATATTGGATATACTATTTTATTTTGTTAGTTCGAATCACGTAATGATTATCATTCATTTGAGCAATTTGTGGTCATCTGCTTCGGAATCCGACTTTAGTATGGTGAGGCGATGTCATACGAATCAATCATATTGAATTATTAATCATGGTGTTTTGTTGGTATGAAATTATTGCATTATGGTTCATGATGACACAAGGGTTGCACCGTCAATGAGGTCATCAATGAAGTCACGTATTATGTAAGTGTGATGGTCACCATAAAACAAGTGACGGTCGTCACAAACTTAAGTGGGACGATCGTCATGGACAACGGGTGATGGTCGTCACATGATCTTGAAGTGTGACGGTCGTCATAAGCACTGTGACAGCGCAAGGGTTGTGTCAATGTAGTCTGTGCTTTAGGTTATGGATTTGCCACAAAAAAAATTAATTTGATTTATTTAATAAACAGGATTTAAATTAATAATAATAAAATTTGTTTATTATTTTTCTTGTGGTGATCAGTTAAGGCCTTAGTTTATTTTTGTTTTGGATTTTATAAATACGACCTGCGTGTCGTGCCTCTCTCTTATTCTCATCATGTGACTTCTTTTATCATCTCACTCCCTTGTATGTAAAATGAGTTTCCTTAATGTAATATGTTATTATGAAGAAAAAGAAGATTACAAAACAAAGAAGGACAACCTTGGAGATCTTGCTTGGAGAAGTGAAGATCATTATAAGGTTTAGCTTAAGTTCTCTCATTGGCTTGGGAGAGCAATTGCGCTAGGGGTCATTGTTGGATTTATTAATTCAGCGTCACCCTTAGGGATTCGATGGGCTTAACATCCCAACCCATGGCGCTTAATAGGCGCAACCCCTTGAAATACTCTATACTATAAGGAAATAAAGTTGCGCCTTCACTAACAGCAATTGCTTTTAGTGCAGTGGTAAGCGCTTGATCCTACAAGTGGTATCAGAGCCAGGTCATGGGTTCGAATCCCCCCGGCTGACACTGGGGGAGAGATTGTTGGATTTATTAATTCAGCGTCACCCTTAGGGATTCGATGGGCTTAACATCCCAACCCATGGCGCTTAATAGGCGCAACCCCTTGAAAGACTCTATACTATAAGGAAATAAAGTTGCGCCTTCACTAACAACAATTGCTTTTAGTGCAGTGGTAAGCGCTTGATCCTACAGTCATAACTGTTATATTTGTATGTATGTTGATATATATTGTATGTATGTTGATGCATGTGTGAGGAAAGATTTATATGATAAATAAGTCGTGAGATCAAACTAATTAAAATTCCATCAAAGCTAATATTAAGTTTTTGCTTTCCAACTTTTAGAACTCATCAAGACTAGTATCGAATATTGTAGGTTTCGCCTAACGCAAGGTGCATATTCTATATTAGTAAGGTGCGATGGGATAAAAGTAATATCCAATTTCTAAAATAATGGGTCAAACTTAACTGAATAAAATATAATAAGATTTTATACGTTTAGAAGCAAGAGTTCGGAATGATCCATATGATGGATTGTAATAAGGAGTTATTCACCCAACTAAAATATTCGAGAATTGTATTGGATGCAATTGGAAGGAATTCCTACCTAAATAGCCGAGTTTTGTGTAATCAACCTAACGTTGACTTGAAACAAAGCGAAATATGGATCTCGATCCACTAGAAAATCTTCCAAATCAAATGATGAGGGTCATTTGTTTTTAGTAAAATAGTGGGAGAATATTTAATTAAAGCCTAACTGAATATATTTAATGATATTAATATCTCCACCATCTTTTAATGTATATTACCATGACAACAAACACATCTAATAACATTTTGCGATCATTCCTTAATAAAGAAAAATTGTCTGGGACAAATTTTCTAGAATTGCACCGAAATCTGAGGATTATCCTCAAACATGAGAAAACGTTGTATGTCTTAGAGACACTTGTTCCTGATGAGGAGCCTCTTAGTTCTGGTCCTAAGGCTGATAGAGATTCTTATGAGAAGCATGTCGATGATGCCAATGAAACTGCTTGCCTCAGGCTGGCTACCATGAATTCTGAATCGCTAAAGTAACATGAAAACATGACAGCGTTCAATATGATCGAACATATGAAGATGCTCTATCAAGAGCAGGCGAGGAATGAGAGGTGTGAAGTTTCAAAATCCCTTTTCCAAGCCAAGCTAGTTGAGGGAAGCCCAGTAGGTCCCTATGTACTCAAGATGATTGGGTATGTGGAGAATCTTGAAAGATTGGGTTTTCCCCTCAAGAAGGAGCTTGCAACTGATTTGATCCTGCAATTGTTGTCGGAGAGTTTCGATAAATTTTTCCTTAATTTCAAAATGAATGATATGGACAAATATCTTCCTGAATTGCTAAGCATGTTAAGAACTGGTGAGCAAAATCTGATGTCAAAAGGGAAATCCATTCTGATGGTCAGTAATGGAAAGAGACAAAACAAAATTCCCACAGAGCAGGGTGGTAAATGGATAGGCAAGGAAGTTTCCAAATCCAAACATAATGCACCTACTTTGAAGCCTAGTGGAGGTATAGATAAGGAGGGCACTTGATTCTATTGTGGTAAGACCGGACACTGAAAGAGAAACTGCCCAAAGTACCTGGAAGATAAGAAGAATGGAGTGGAGACTTCAACTTCAGGTATTTTTGTTATAGAAATTAATTTATCTACTTCTTCATCATGGATATTAGATACTGGAAGTGGTTCTCACATTTGTACCAATGTGAAGGGACTGAAAAGGAGTATAGATTTGGAAAAAGGTGTAATTGACCTATGAGTTGGAAATGGAGCAAAGGTTGCTACTTTAGCCATAGGAATTTATGATTTGACTTTACCTAGTGGTTTAATAATTCAGTTAGAGAACGGTTATTATGTACCTGCAATTAACATGAATATTATTTCCATTTCTTCTTTGGACAAGTTTGGTTTTTCATTTATAATAAAGAACAATTGTTGCTCTATTTATTTTAAATGATATATTCTATGCTACTGCACAAATGAACAATGGATTGTATATCCTTGATCTTGAAATGCCAAATTATAACATTAATACTAAAAGGATGAAACCTAATGAGTTAAATCCAAGTTACTTTTGGTATTGTCGCTTAGGCCATATAAATGAGAGGCGCTTCTCCAAACTCCATAAAGATGGACTCTTAGATTCTTTTGATTACGAATCATATGATAAATGCAGATCTTGTTTAATTGGAAAAATGACAAAGACCTCATTCATAGGAAAATGTGAAAGGGCATATGATCTTTTGGTACTCATACTGATGTATGTGGATCACTGAACATACCAGCCAGAGGAGGTTTTCAATACTTCATCACATTTACGGATGATTTAAGTAAATATGGTTATGTGTATTTAATGAAACAAAAATTTGAATCCTTTGAAAAGTTCAAGGAGTTCAAGAATGAAGTACAAAACCAATTAGGTAAGAATATTAAAACTCTTCGATCTGATCGAGGCGGTGAGTATTTAAGTCTAGAGTTTGATGACCATTTAAAAGAGTATGGGATTCTATACCAACACACTCCTCTTGGAACACTGCAATGGAATGGTGTGTCTGAGAGAATAAATTGAACCTTGTTAGACATGGTCCAATCCATGATGAATCACGCCGATCTTCCAAACTCCTTTTGGGGACATGCACTATTGATAGCAACTTACACACTTAATCGTGTTCCATCCAAAAAGGTAGAAAAATACCATATGAGATATAGAGTGGTAAAAAACCACATATGTCTTACATGAAGATTTGGGGTTGTGAAGTTTATGTGAAACGACAAGATTCAACTAAGATTGAGCCCAAATCTGACAAATGTTTATTTGTAGGATATCCTAAAGAAACAAGAGGATATTACTTCTATAATCCTTCTGAGGGAAAAGTGTTTGTCACTCGAACTAGAGTCTTCTTGGAAAGGGACATTATTTCCAAAGGAATCTGTGGGAGGAAAGTAGAGCTTGAAGAAATTCAAGAATCACAAAGCATTGATACACCTATGGAGGAATTAGAGTAGGAATCACAAACAGTTGTGGAAGAGCAACCTGCTCAAGTAGAACAAAACCAACGTAGGTCGAGCAAGATGCATCACCAACCAGAGAGATATAGATATCTCATAAATGATAAAAGTGATGTTTTACTCATGGATCAAGATGAGCTTGTAACCTACCAAGAAGCCATAATTAGTCCTGAGTCTGAGAAGTGGCTTGAATCCATGAAATCTGAAATGGATTCCATGTACACAAACCAAGTTTGGACCTTGGTAGAACCTCCTGTAGGAGTTAATCCTATAGGATGCAAGTGGGTCTTCAAGAAGAATACTAACATGGATGGTAAGGTACATACCTATAAGGAAAGACTAGTTGCTAAAGGTTATAAACAAATTCATGGGATAGACTATGATGAAACCTTTTCACCAGTTGCAATGCTTAAATCTGTTCGGATTTTACTTGCTATCACTGCATATCATGATTATGAAATATGGAAGATGGATGTCAAGATTGCTTTCCTTAATGGGAATCTTCTTAAGGATGTGTACATGACATAACCTGAAGGATTTGACATACCTGAAGAAGCCCAAAACACATGCAAGTTACAGTGGTCAATCTACGAATTGAAGAAAGCTTCCAGAAGCTGGAATCTTCATTTTGATGAAACAGTAAAACTATGGATTCATAAAAAATGAAGATAAGCCTTGTGTCTACAAGAAGGTTAGTGGGAGCATGATCGTTTTCCTAGTATTATATGTAGATGACATATTACTCATTGGAAATGATATCCCTTCCTTGCAATAAGTAAAAGGTTGGTTAGGGAAATGCTTTTCTATGAAGGACCTTTGTGAATCAGCCTATATATTAGGAATCAGGATCTATAGAGATAAATCATAAAAACTTCTTGGCCTAAGTCAGAGTACATATATAGACAAAGGGTTGAGACGCTTTAATATGCATGGTTCAAATAAAGGATTCATACCTATGCAACATGGCTGATGTCTATCAAAAGCACAATCCCTTTCAACTAAGGAAGAAAGAGATCGCATGAATAAGATTCCATAAGCATCTGCAATAGGATCTATCATATATGCCATGTTATATACTCGACCAGATGTCTCATATGCTTTAAGTGTAATGAGTAGGTACCAAATTGATCCTGGTGATGCTCACTAGTGTCATACCCCAAATTTGTCCTACTCGTACCATTTTATCTTTCTGTCAACTATTCGAAAGAATCCCAAAATATCTCACTATTATTCCCAATTTTATTTACTATTTTTATTATTATAGTTTTCATTATTATAATAGATATTACTTTTATTATTACTATATTTCTATTTCATTATCTATTTATTATTATTATTTTATTATTATTAGTATTTTTTTATCGAAACTTAATCATATTTTTCTATTATTATTCGTCTTTTATCCATTTCTCAATTTCAACACCGGTTATCCATTATGTGTTTAATTTTCATTTAGGGTAGATTATTTTACATAGTTTATTTTCCATAAAAAGTACTACAAAATATATAGATTTTTTTTATTCCCATTATTTTTATTATCATTTACTTTTATTTTTATTATCATTATTATTATTATTATTTTATTATTCATTTTTTTTATTATTATTATTTCTGATATTATTATCTTTATTTACTTTTTTTATTATTATTGTTTTATTATTATTATTATTATTTTTATTAGTATTATTACTATTACATTTTGTTTTAACAGAAATCATCTCTCCATGTGACCACCTCAATTCCACTATCAGCAATATTCCTCCCGCACACCACTTTCTTTCCACCTTTTTTTCTCAGCATCAACAATAACACATTCCACTCACACTTTCATTCAACAGAATTGTAACAACCAAATCACAAAAATATTCTCTTCATCCTTATCCATTTTATCCCAATCTTCCTCTAATACCCTTCACCAATTCCTCCAATAAAATCAATTTCATTCTTCTTTATTAAAGGGGAAGAAGCTTGAAAAATCCAAAAACTCTGCACAAAAAACATTACCACCAAGCTTCAGAAAAATTTACAAAAAATCTAAACAAAGCTTTCATCCGTAGCCTGTCAGCTGCAAGCCATTTCAAAATCACTCCCACAAAAGCTCTTCAACACACTGATTTCCGTTCATCTTCATCATTTCTATCAAACCTCAACAACTTTCTAACGCATGAAAAAACAACAAAAACTAACCTCTGTACTTTCAGCCACCACAAACTAAACTCCCTCACACTACACCACCGCCACCGATACCACCATCAAATAAAAAAAAACATTCGCACAAAACTTCAAATCCATCGTGAAATAACAACCAAAAAAACTGAAAAAATCGGAATCGCACGTCGTTTCATTACTCCATCACCGTGAACCAACCAAAAACCTAGCACCGCGAATCCATAATACCACCCAATCCACCACTGTCAAAAAGCCCCAAACACGAAACCATTCGAAACCGTTTCCGACGGAGATCAGAACACCATCCGAACACAAACCGATGACCAAAAGTAGAGCCAAACATCAACACAAACACTTAATCCGAAATCGTTCTGAGAACTGAACACAAACTCGAAATCCACCGTAAAACAACCTTTCAAAACCGTGAAAATCACTGCGTGAGACTCTGAACCGAAATCGAAACCAGATCGCAGAAATAACCGCCGCTACTGTAAGAACCACCGCTAAGAGAGGCTCACAAAGACCGAATCGGCTAAAAACAAGATCAGAGGACCAATTTTGAAAACCGAAACCGTGATTATTTGAAGCCAACACGAGTCGTGCGAGAGCTGAGGATGCCGAGCCGTAAACGCATTAATCCTTGCCTTGATAAACCGTTTGAGTCGGCGAGAGAAACAAACGAAGAGGTTGGATTTCTCTTTTTCTTTTTTGCGATGTTGTTGGTGATGCATATATTGAAACTGATCATGGGTTTGTGGATTCATCCTTGTTGAAAAGCTGATGTGATATTTTTATTTTTTATTTGGTGTTGGTTTTGTGATTGGGTTTGAGAATCCTAGAACCTATTTGGCTGCGCTAAAGCCCATGCGAACCGTGCTAGGCACACACCCTAACAACTAGTGTCCCTCTTCTCTTTTCTAATTTCTTTTAATTTCATTTTTTTTTTGTTTTCTTGTTTTTTTGTTTTGCTGACTTTTTAGTTGTGTTAGTGTTTTATTGTTCATTTGATGGAATGATAAACTATGTTGTGACCATTTTACTAACTTATTTTCATGTCCCATTCTTGTGTGTGTAATTAATGTTTATTGCTTGAATTCCAGTTGCATTGCTTTGGGCAAGTCTGTTAAAACGTCATACACACTAATTTGAACAAAATCCCACAGCTTTATTTATTTCCTTGTTTTCATTATTTTATTATTATTATTATGATGTTAGGTTTTTTATTATTATTTTAATTCTTATAATTTGATTTTATGATTCTTATTTAATAACCAATTTGTAAAAAAAAATCTTTAAAAAAAACAAATAATGAATCTTTCCTTTTTTTATGGGGCCAATGATATAATAAACGATTAAATTATTTCCGATATCGCTAAATTGGGAAATTTAATCAATATGAGGCCTTTTATTTAATTTATTATATTATTCAATTTCGACAAAACATATTCAACATATTACTAAAGTTATTATCAATTTAATTTAATTGCAATTTAATTTTTTTACAATTCAATTTAATTCACTTATTTATGATTCTCACCATTTGTTGCTTTAATAGAATCACGAATTAATGTAAGTCGAGTACTTTGTACCTCGCCATCCAACTTTTTCGAACTGGACATTAAAATATTTTATAATTAAATAACGGAATAACTGGATTCTGGAGTCTCGCATTCCTCGAATTCTTGAATGAACGCTCCTGAGGCTCGCCCCACGGGACGTGGTTCATTCGACTTTCCGTAGTTAAAACGTTTAATCCACATATCAAATAAGGAAAGAATTAAATTCTGGAGTCTAGCATTCCTCGATTTTTTGAATGAACGCTCTTGAGGCTCGCCCCACGGGACGTGTTTCATTCGCCCTTTCGTTCCTAAAAGACTAGTCGAATCAAATTTTTTTTCAAACGAACATTGTTTAAATCATTTCCATCTCGCGAACAAGCTAGCGCTTCCGCCTCCTATCGCGAGCAGACAAGCCAACGCTTATCACTTAGAATGCGGTTTAAATAATCGTTCATTAAAATGAACCAACCAACTAACCTTAGTACCACGAACTACGAGGCTCTGACTTTCCTATTGCACAAGGGAATACGTAGGCACACGGATCTTACTCCTTGCCGAGCACCCTAGGAACAAAATAACCCATTTCCCCTATTAACCTTAGATTAGAATCGTTCGAATTTACTTTATTATTCGAAGAAAACAGAAAGCATAAGTCAACATTAAATCGAAAATTAAACTAAGAGGTTCCCGTTGAGTACAACGGACGTAAGGGGTGCTAATACCTTCCCCTTACGGAATCGACTCCCGAACCTAGAATCTGGTTTCAAAGACCTTGTTCTATCCATTTTTTCAAAAAGGTTTCTCAATATTTTCCTTTTCCTTAATTGGAATAAAATAAGTTCGGTGGCGACTCTGTTGTTTTAATTTTCATCCGCGGTATTTTCTTATCGCGAGGTCGTATTTTTCGAGGTGCGACAGATGGTGACTCTGCTGGGGAAAGTCAGAGAGTCAAGCCTAACTTAGTTTACTTTACGATCATTGTTTACTTTGCTTATCTATTTTCTTCAAGCTTTTCATTTATGCTTGTTTATTTTCTCTCTCTCTTTATTATGATTATTATCATACCTACTTGTTGGATCCTGGGACGACATCTGAGTTTGCGAAAAAGAAGAGGAAACACCTAGTTTAGAATTATAAGTTATTAGTGTTAGTCTCCAAGGACTCGCTCCTTGCAAGCCTAGCATGAAAGCTCCCCCCAGAGAGTAGACCTATTCACAGATCTCGTCATAACACAGCTAGCCTGTCGCATGACTTAATTCATGAAAGGGCTGTGACTCTGGGACCCACTTTTAGAACCGGTTTCAATGTTGGTAGTTGCGTAATGTTAGTCTCCAAGGATCCGCTCCTCATACGGCTAACATGAGAACTCCACTCAAGGTAGACCCTATCATTATTATCTTCATAATACAGCTAGCCTGTGGCAGGATGTTATTACGATTAGCGTCCGTGACCTTGAGTATCTTATCCATAACTGTAGAAACTATCATGTGAGTGGTTTTTACAGGTAAAGAACTTAGAACAATCCTTTTAAGAGCCTACCTGTTAAGGTTACTTTTATCAGAGATACCAGGTTATTTACTCGTTACTATGGTTCACCCCATAACAGATTATACTCATGATCCTGGATCTTACATTGCATCCATGCACATATTCTTTTCATTTGCATTATTTGTTCATCTTGCATTTCATTCCAAAGCCGTAAACTCATTGCATGTTCCTTCATCTTCAGTAAATCAAGCTGGTTTCCCGACGCCCGTATCGTGCTAGACACCCGTATCTAACTAGAGCCAACACTAGAAGACTGGTGGACGTGATTCAAGAAGAACAAGCTGCTATGAGGGAAGAGATTGACTCAGTCAAGAACAAGATTGACCAGATTTACGAGACTATCCAAGCCTTGGCAAGGATGGAAGAACGTCGCGATGCTGCTGCCGCAATGAACAATGCTCTAGTGCAAGGACCTGCCTCGCGAGCAATGCCTTCAGTTCCAGTTCCCAATCCTTTGGTCTATGGTCTACCTCCAGGCTTCACTCTTGCTGTTGAAGAAGTCACTTCTCAACCAATACCTACCTCTGGTGTTACTGTCGGTGCTATTCCTCAAGCTCAACCTATTCCAACTCAAGTCCATTTTCCTCATGCTTAAGAGGATCATCAAGTTGAGTATGAGATGCATACTGCTGTTCCAATCACCAATCCTCATGCTGTCGAAGAATCCAAAGCTATGAAGATGTGTCGCGAGTTAGCTAAAAAACTCTGAATCATGGAAGGACACAATCCAACCTCTCTGAGTGCCTCAGACATGTGCCTAATTCCGGATGTTGTGATCCCTGCTAAGTTCAAACTGCCAGAATTCGAGAAGTACAAAGGCCTCAGCTGTCCTGAGCTCCATTTGAGGATGTATTGCAGAAAAATGGCCGCTCATGCCAAAGATGATAAGCTTATGATCCATTGCTTCCAAGACAGCCTGTCTGGAGCATCTCTATAATGGTACATGCAACTTGAACGTAACAATGTTCGTACTTGGCTTGATCTACCTGATGCATTCAAAAAGCAGTACAAGTACAACACTGACTTAGCTCCGAACCGTACTCAACTTCAGAGTATGTCTCAAAAGGAGAGCGAATCCTTTAAGGAGTACGCCCAACGCTGGAGGGAGTTAGCTGCCAGAGTGCATCCGCCATTGGTTGACCGTGAATTGATCGACATCTTCATGGGTACCTTATAGGGGCAATACTACGAGAAGCTGATCAGCAGCGTATCTTCTGGATTTTCAGACATGATGATGGTAAGAGAAAGAATTGAAGAGGGTTTGAAAAGTGGAAAGATCCAAGGAGGTTCTAGCAACCAATATCAAGAAACCTTTCAACGGGTACAAGAAGGGCGAAACAAACGCAATTTCTTCTGCAAGTGGGAATCTTCAACAGAGTGCACCTACTCATATTCCCTACTACCAGTATCCCTATGTTGTTGCTGCACAATACGCTCCTGTGCCATATCAGCCAGTTCCTCCAATGCCTTACCAGCCAGCTATTCAAGCTCCATTTCCACCTCAGATGGCTTATTAACCACGTCCATATCCTATGGTCGCTGCTGCGCAGTATGCGCCCAATCCGTACCAGCAACCGGCCTACTCACAACAGCCTGGTCAACAACAACAACGCGCTCCTCAATAGCACCCACCATATCAACAAAGAGGATATGATAGACACCTTGACCCCCTACCTATGACATATTCTGAAATCTTTAATCAGCTGATGGCAAAGGGATCTCTTACTTTGAAAGATATGCCACCTCAGACTGGTAATTCCCGGAACTTTGATGACAATGCTCGTTGTGAGTATCACAAAGGCGCTCCAGGTCACACAATCGAGAACTGCCATGCCTTCAAACACATGGTTCAAGATATGATCAACTCTAAGGATCTCACCCTCACTCCGAGAAATGCAAATGTCCAGAACAATCCAATGCCACCGCACGGTGCCAACAATTGAAGACATTTGAAGGGGTGTTGAAGACCAAGCTGAGTAGTCTCCAACTTTGAAGTATTCAATCAAGAGAAGTTCAATTCCTCAAATCAAGGCAGTCATCGCCATTTTATCATTTTCACAGTCTTTGTTATTTTGTACTGTTTGTTAAGTACTATTTTCCTTGAACATTATCATTTGTACTTGGTTTTGTTAATATTATGTTTATGCATGTTTTGAATCAGTTTATTCGCATTCGCTCATTATTTGTCATTTATCACAAAAATCATAAAAAATTTCTCTCACTTCACTTTAGCAAATATTTGAGGGAGGATGATGAAAACGAAATACCCATAACTGTTGCGGTATGCTTTCAGATAAAACCTCGTCAATGATGTACAAGAATTCTTTCAAAATTCCCAAACACTAGAGATATAAGGAGTTAATCCCTAGTCAACCACTTCGAGCCTAGAAGTAGGAATTTCTTTCGGATACAAACCTTACATCTAACCCGGGGCAGGGTAGTTGTTCAGTTAACATGACTACACTTTCAAATCGCAAGATGAGACATCCCGTCGGAGGACCATCAACGAATGACTTGGCAGTCACAATATTTAACAAAATACAAAAAAACAAAAAAAAAACGCTAAGTTGAGCACTCGAAGGGAGACTTAGTCGACAAAAAAGAGAACAAATCGAAAGAGGAGATCAAATCCTCAGCAAAAGCAAAACAAATATCAGTGACCACCAAATCCAGAATCAAAGGGTCACCAATAACAAAATAAGATGACTGCCATTTTCAAGCAAACTTTAAAAAAGCTTCATCTTCACTCTTGCAAAGTCAAAACGAATACAAATGCAAAGTTAACTGAATGTAGGACTGGAAAACACCACGAAGAAGGGTTGGGTACAAATTAAACTTTGAGCCTTATATCATTTGTTTCTCAAACCATTAACCAGACCATGTTACAACCCTCGAAAGTCCTAATTGAGGCACGGTTTATTCTAAAAACATGTTA
Source organism: Lathyrus aphaca (assembly GCA_963966055.1). Classification (NCBI taxonomy): domain Eukaryota; kingdom Viridiplantae; phylum Streptophyta; class Magnoliopsida; order Fabales; family Fabaceae; genus Lathyrus; species Lathyrus aphaca. The sequence continues at coordinate 422,249,004 of OZ014520.1, forward strand.
TCAACAAGGTTGCGTAAATTGACTCCCATATATTTGATAATCTTCAATCTTGATTGCACATTATTATTGTTGCATCTTTCACGCACTTTCTAAATCAGCACCTCGTTTGGACTAATGGTCCATTCGTCACACTTTAATATCATTCAAATAAATTGACTTTTTCAAAACTTACATGAACTTTACATTAACACTACCATTTGTGTATGAATAATTTAATTGCAATTCAGTGCTTGACATTAGTGCAATCCCAACAAGGGGCAATCAAAAGAGAAATTTGAACTTCATTGGTGCCAACATGAATCAAGACTACCTCAACAGCCCAATCAGGGGCAATTTATCTCAAAGTCCATTAATCAGGGGCAAAATCATTCTTGGCGGCCCAATTAGGGGCAAATCACCTTCAAAGGCTCAATCAGGGGTAAGTCATGTCATGGCCATTGTCAAAGATTCCCTACCAGATTTATTTCAAATACCCTTATAGGCAGGGGCAGCCATACAAGGAGCAAGTCTTCCTCTCTCTTCTCCCCAGTTGAACAAGCAGATCTTGTCAGACGTTGTCATCTTTTCAAAGCAAAGCAATCTTCACATGTCATTTAAGTCGCTCCGCTCACCAGCAAGTGACCAAACTTGGAGCGTTCAGATACATCTTCTGACTATATATTGTCGAAGATCGAGTGTCGGGGAATCAAGCACTCCACCCACCCAAAGTCCAATCATTATTGGCAACTACCAAACCAAAAGTCCACCAAGATGGCACCTTTCAAATCGCTCATATGCATCATTATGCATTATCAACGTCATAAGCATCATTTACATCAATAATTTACAACATGTGCATCATGTGCATACCTAAATAAATCAGATCTTCATATCCCTAACATTCTTAATTTATATCTTATTGCATAAGCACTTGCATCGTATCTCCATCATTATGGAATACCATTTCAATAATCAAGCATAGTTGCATAACTCAGGATCCAGGATCAACCCAAGTTTCCAGTCCTTTCCCCAGCGAAAGTCAGGATCCAGGATCAATCGAAGATTCCAGGCATCTCCTCGGCGGATTCAGCGGCCGTCCCCCATTGAATCTTTTCTCTTCAACTATTTTAATTTCCAGCCACTCAGTTTTTTCCCTTTAAGTGACAGGAGTCGTTTTTAAATTTCGCCCGCCTTATCATTCTTCGGTGATAAGTGATTTTATTTTCAGTTATTCGCCTTATCATTCTTCGGTGATAAGTGATTTTATTTTCAGTTATTCGCCTTATCATCTTCTGGCGATAAGTGATTTTATTTTCAGTCATTTGCCTTATCATCTTCTGGTGATAATTGATTTTATTTTAAGTCATTTGCCTTATCATCTTCTGGTGATAATTGATTTTATTTTCAGTCTGTTGCCTTATCATCCTCTGGTGATAAGTGATTTTATTTTTCAGTTTGTTGCCTTATCATCCTCTGGTGATAAGTGATTTTATTTTTAGTCATCCGCCTTATCATCCTTCGATGATAAGTGATTTTATTGTAGTCTTTCGCCTATCATCCTCTATTGATAGTGACCCTTTATTTTTTTCTGTTTTTCGCCTATCATCCTCTGTTGATAGTGATTTTTCATTTTTTTCTGTCTTTCGCCTATCATCCTCTGTTGATAGTGTTTCTTTATTTTTTCTGTCTTTCGCCTATCATCCTCTGTTGATAGTGATCCTTTATTTTTTCTGTCATTCGCCTTATCACCCTCTAGGTGATAAGTGATTTTATTTTCAGTCATTCGCCTTATCACCCTCTAGGTTATAAGTGATTTTATTTTCAGTTATTTGCCTTATCATCCTCTGGTGATAAGTGATTTTTATTTTCAGTCAGTTGCCTTATCATCCTCTGGTGATAAGTGATTTTTATTTTCAGTCAGTTGCCTTATCATCCTTTGGTGATAAGTGATTTTATTTTCAGTTATTCGCTTTATCATTTGTTGGTGATAAATGATTTATTTAGCCAACTTGTTTCTTGCTGTGTCACCCATCATTTCCAATTTTTTTTATCATCTGTTGTTTTCACCACTTCATTCTTCTCGGACAAATTCGGAGTCTGTTAGTATCTAATTGCCTTATACCTTGAAAGTTTGAATGTGGGCCAATTCATCTTACTCGGTCTAAGTCAATTCGATAGGGGCATCTGTCCTACCCCAAATTTGTCCTACCCGTACCATTTTATTTTTCTGTCAACTATTCGAAAGAATCCCAAAATATCTCACTATTATTCCCAATTTTATTTACTATTTTTATTATTATAGTTTTCATTATTATAATAGATATTACTTTTATTATTATTATTACTTTTATTATTACTATATTTCTATTTCATTATCTATTTATTATTATTATTTTATTATTATTAGTAATTTATTTATTTTATCGAAACTTAATCATCTTTTTCTATTATTATTCGTCTTTTATCCATTTCTCAATTTCAACACCGGTTATCCATTATGTGTTTAATTTTCATTTAGGGTAGATTATTTTACATAGTTTATTTTCCATAAAAAGTACTACAAAATATATAGATTTTTTTTATTCCCATTATTTTTATTATCATTTACTTTTATTTTTATTATCATTATTATTATTATTATTTTATTATTCATTTTTTTATTATTATTATTTCTGATATTATTATCTTTATTTACTTTTTTTATTATTATTGTTTTATTATTATTATTATTATTTTTATTAGTATTATTACTATTACATTTTGTTTTAACAGAAATCATCTCTCCATATGACCACCTCAATTCCACTATCAGCAATATTCCTCCCGCACACCACTTTCTTTCCACCTTTTTTCTCAGCATCAACAATAACACATTCCACTCACACTTTCATTCAATAGAATTGTAACAACCAAATCACAAAAATATTATCTTCATCCTTATCCATTTTATCCCAATCTTCCTCTAATACCCTTCACCAATTCCTCCAATAAAATCAATTTCATTCTTCTTTATTAAAGGGGAAGAAGGTTGAAAAATCCAAAAACTCTGCACAAAAAACATTACCACCAAGCTTCAGAAAAATTTACAAAAAATCTAAACAAAGCTTTCATCCGTAGCCTGTCAGCTGCAAGCCATTTCAAAATCACTCCCACAAAAGCTCTTCAACACACTGATTTCCGTTCATCTTCATCATTTCTATCAAACCTCAACAACATCCTAACGCATGAAAAAACAACAAAAACTAACCTCTGTACTTTCAGCCACCACAAACTAAACTCCCTCACACTACACCACCGCCACCGATACCACCATCAAATAAAAAAAAACCATTCGCACAAAACTTCAAATCCATCGTGAAATAACAACCAAAAAAACTGAAAAAATTTGAATCGCACGTCGTTTCATTACTCCATCACCGTGAACCAACCAAAAACGCAGCACCGCGAATCCATAATACCACCCAATCAACCACTGTCAAAAAAGCCCCAAACACGAAACCATTCGAAACCGTTTCCGACGGAGATCCAAACACCATCCGAACACAAACCGACGACCAAAAGCAGAGCCAAACATCAACACAAACACTTAATCCGAAATCGATCTGAGAACTGAACACAAACTCGAAATCCACCGTAAAACAACCTTTCAAAACCGTGAAAATCACCGCGTGAGACTCTGAACCAAAATCGAAACCAGATCGTAGAAATAACCGCCGCTACTGCAAGAACCACCGCTAAGAGAGGCTCACCAAGACCGAATCGGCTAAAAACAAGATCAGAGGACCCGTTTTGAAAACCGAAACTGTGATTATTTGAAGCCAACACGAGCCGTGCGAGAGCTGAGGATGTCGAGCCGTAAACGCATTAATCCTTTCCTTGATAAACCGTTTGAGTCGGCGAGAGAAAAAAACGAAGAGGTTGGATTTCTCTTTTTCTTTTTTGCGATGCTGTTGGTGATGCATATATTGAAACTGATCATGGGTTTGTGGATTCATCCTTGTTGAAAAGCTGATGTTATATTTTTATTTTTTATTTGGTGTTGGTTTTGTGATTGGGTTTGAGAAGCCTACAACCTATTTGGCTGCGCTAAAGCCCATGCGAACCGTGCTAGGCACACACCCTAACAACTAGTGTCCCTCTTCTCTTTTCTAATTTCTTTTAATTTCATTTTTTTTGTTTTCTTGTTTTTTTGTTTTGCTGACTTTTTAGTTGTGTTAGTGTTTTATTGTTCATTTGATGGAATGATAAACTATGTTGTGACCATTTTACTAACTTATTTTCATGTCCCATTCTTGTGTGTGTAATTAATGTTTATTGCTTGAATTCCAGTTGCATTGCTTTGGGCAAGTCTGTTAAAACGTCATACACACTAATTTGAACAAAATCCCACAGCTTTATTTATTTCCTAGTTTTCATTATTTTATTATTATTATTATGATGTTAGGTTTTTTATTATTATTTTAATTCTTATAATTTGATTTTACGATTCTTATAATTTGATTTTACGATTCTTGAATGAACGCTCCTGAGGCTCGCCCCACGGGACGTGGTTCATTCGACTTTCCGTAGTTAAAACGTTTAATCCACATATCAAATAACGAAAGAATTAAATTCTGGAGTCTAGCATTCCTCGAATTTTTGAATGAACACTCCTGAGGCTCGCCCCACGGGACGTGGTTCATTCGCCCTTTCGTTCCTAAAAGACTAATCGAATCAAATATTTTTTTCAAACGAACATTGTTTAAATCCTTTCCATCTCGCGAACAAGCTAGCGTTTCCGCCTCCTATCGCGAGCAGACAAGCCAACGCTTAGCAGTTAGAATGCGGTTTAAATAATCGTTCATTAAAATGAACCAACCAACTAACCTTAGTACCACGATCTACGAGGCTCTGACTTTCCCATTGCACAAGGGAATACGTAGGCACACGGATCTTATTCCTTGTCGAGCACCCTAGGAACAAAATAACCCATTTCCCCTATTAACCTTAGATTAGAATCGTCCGCATTTACTTTATTATTCGAAGAAAACAGAAAGCATAAGTCAACATTAAATCGAAAATTAAACTAAGAGGTTCCCGTTGAGTACAACGGACGTAAGGGGTGCTAATACCTTCCCCTTACGGAATCGACTCCCGAACCTAGAATCTGGTTTCAAAGACCTTGTTCTATCCAGTTTTTCAAAAAGGTTTCTCGATATTTTCCTTTTCCTTAATTGGAATAAAATAAGTTCGGTGGAGACTCTGTTGTTTTAATTTTCATCCGCGATATTTTCTTATCGCGAAGTCGTATTTTTCGAGGTGCGACAACTAGGTAGCTGTCAAGAATATCCTTAAGTACTTGAGAAGGACTAAGGATATATTATTGATATATAGAGGTCGGGAAGAGCTCGCCATAATTGGTTACACTGATGCTAGCTTCCAGACAGATAAGGATGGCTCTAGATCGCAATCTGGTTATGTGTTATGCCTAAATGGTGGTGTTGTGAACTGGAAAAGTTCAAAGAAATAGACAGTTGTTGATTCTAGAACCGAGGCCGAGTATATTGATGCCTCAAATGCAGCAAAGGAAGTTGTTAGGATCAAGAAGTTCATTAGTGAACTTGGCATAATCCCTAGCATTGTGGATCCCATTGATCTCTATTGAGATAACAATGGCACAATTGCACAAGCTAAGGAGCCTAGATCTTACCAACGATCCAAACACATACTTAGGCGTTATCATCTCATTCGAGAGATAATAGATCATGGAGATATGAAGATATGCAAAGTACCTACTGAAACACCCCATTTCTATACCCCCAAATAATAAATTAAATCACTTAGGCACATATTAAAATTTCATCAGAGTATAGTTAAAACATGGTATAAAAGAGGCATGCCACATTATACTTGAAGTTAAAACATTCAACACCTGCTCATTCAAAGATATGCAACAAACGGGATAACTTGTAACAGAAGGATTTCATCCTTACACTCGTATTCAAAAGATTGAAATAACAATGGAAACTAATCATTTGACAACATCAAACTTATATACTTATATATATATATATATATATATATATATATATATCATCAAGTTTGATTCACCAAATATATCATGTTTACACAAAACATTCATTACCAAAATACATATACAAAATGTATCACAAAAGGCGTCAAGCCGACCCTAGCTACCCGGTGCTACAATTTAGAGCCGACCGACCAAAAGAATGAAGACAAGCTTCACAAAAGACCTCCAGTAACCTACTCTGCAATGCCTCGTAGAGCATCATAAAACAGCAGAAGGGTGAGAAATATTATCATAATAACAATGCATATGATTATATATCTCAACATAAAAATACACATATACATTTCTTACCACAATTCATTTCTCACCACAATTCATTTCTCACCACACATATACATCACAATGTATATATAAGTTCATACTAGCATATTCATCATACACAATCCACATAAACACATATATATTCATGTTTATCCACCAATATCAATCACTCCGCATAAACATACATTACTCATGTTTATTCACCAACATCATTATTAGATGATAAATGCAAATCATAGAGACCGACTCACGACTCTATGCAAATGCAATACGGTACCGACTCAATCATCTCAAGTTCACTCAGGAACTAATGGAACCAACGCTCGTTACCTAAAGTAACTCCCCTTCGGGCATGCGATGTTCACCCATTGCTCACACCCCACATGGGCACACAATGTTTATGGATTGCTCACACCCCACACAGGCACACAATCCAATAGCTCACACCCCACACAGGCACACAATCTGATTGTTCACACCCCACACGGGCACACAATCATTTGTGAATAAATCCCTCATTGCTCACACCCCACACGGGCACACATTTTTATGGATTTCTCACACCCCACACAGACACACAATCGAATTTCTCACACCCCACACGGGCACGCAATCATGTTGTAATCATCGCTCACACCTCACATGGGCACACGATGTTACAACGAATTCACAATAGAATCCACAACACAAGAATGCATACATTATGCTTCACATGAAAAATGACACACAACATTCTTGAAAATGCACACATATTCACAATATAATTACGCATTCATCTCATACAATCACAAACAAAACATACACATTCGTATTAATTACGCCAAAAGGCAATAAATCTTTCACAATCAATCATGCATTTATATTCACTCAAGCAATGCATTCATTTGCCAAATGGCCACAATCTCATGATCAATCCTACAACTCCATAATTAACTTAATTACGTTTTATCATAAAAGTCGGTTACAAGTCGGCTAAAACTACATATTTTAGCATCAATAATTTCTACATGTTTTTAGCTTCGAAACGATATAAAGAACACTAAATACAGATAACCGAAACTCAAGTTATAAACAAAAGGAAACACCAAACCAAAACTCCCAGGCTCGCTGAGCGACCTGCTCGCTCAATGAGCGAGGAAATCTCTGGAAAACTCGTTGAGCGAGGGGTTGCTCGCTGAGCAAAAGCAGCAAATTCAGAATATCTCAACTGCACAACAGTCCTCACCAACACTCCCAAAACTCTAAGAAACTCCCATAAACATGATCAATAACATATATCCAACATCATACTTCGATTATAACAAGTTCTAACCGATTAATCTACCATTTTCTTAGATTTTAATCAAAACCCTAAAACCTAACATTCTCTAAACTCTTCCAACACAAAAACCCAATCATTCTAACACATACATAATCATACACAAAGTTAAGATAATGATATTTCACACCCTTACCCGATTGTTTCGATTCCTATGAGCAATCTTGATGATTTTTCAACTTTTCCTCTTTTCTCTTCTCTTCCTTTTCTTTCTCTTCTATTTCTTTCTATTCTCTCTTTTCTTTCTTTTTCTCTCAACTTATAACTTTCTATTTCTATTCTATTTTCTATTTTCTCAACAAAATATCATTTTCTCACAATTTCTAATTCTACCTAATTTCTAACTTATCATTAATTAGTAAATGTCTAAAATACCTTCCAATCTAATTTTACCCGAAAATTCTCAAAACGGTAAAATAATATAACACATCAACATATCACATAAACACACCAATTTCACAATTGAAAAAATTATCATTCAACTTAAATAAAGGACTCAACAAAATGGGAAATAATCTAATCGGACGTTACAACTCTCCCCCACTTTATAAATTTTCGTCCTAAAAAATATTACCTGATTCAAACAACTCCAGATACGACTCTTGCATCCCACTCTCTAATTCCCAATTCATATTGTCTTCTGGAGCGCCTCTCCACACCACTTTCACAAGCGCAATATCCTTGCCTCTTAGCTTCTTGATTTCACGGTCCAAAATCCTAATCGGCAAAGCTTCCACCATAAGGTTATCTCTTACTTCAACCTCGTCCATAGGAATAACATGTGACGGATCTGGAACATACTTCTGAAGTTGCGAAACGTGGAACACATCATGCAAATTCGAAAGATTCGGAGGCAATGCTACACTATAAGCTACAACACCAACTCGTGCAGTAATCTGATACAGACCAATAAAACGAGAAGTCAACTTCTTCGACTTCAAAGCACGACCCACACTCGTAATCGGTGTAACTCTCAAAAACACATGGTCGCCTTCCTGAAACTCAAGATCTTTTCTTCGCTTGTCATGATAACTATTTTGTCTACTTTGAGAAGCTCTCATCTTCTCTCGAATAAACTTCACTTTCCCCATCGTTTGTTGTACCATCTCCGATCCAACTACCGTTATCTCACCGGTTTCATGCCAACACAAAGGTGTTCGACATCTCCGGCCATACAAAGCCTCAAATGGTGCCATACCTATACTCGAATGAAAATTGTTATTTTAGGTGAACTCAATCAACGCTAACTAATTATCCCAAGTGTAAACACCCCAAATTTTCCCTCACTTTTTCTCACACCATGGCTTGTGATCTTTCATTGCATATTTGTTTCACTGCATAGTTCATTTCATCTGCATCTAGGGTTTGTGATTTGAGCAATCCAAGAAGTGATCTGAGCCATCCCAAAGGTCTTGAAGCCTTACAAGAGGGTACATATGTGTTCCATGATCATAATATGCCCCCCAAAGTTTATAAAAGTCAAGATATCATAAAGAATGGCAAAAGCATAGAGGCAGACTGAAGATTTCCTACACAAATGACCTAAAATTAGGGTTTTGGTTTCAGAGCCCTTAATCCCAAATTTTTTTGTCATTCTTGTTTCTAATGGTCTTAGTATGTTATAAGGATCACGTGTACCAAATTTGAAGAAGAAATTCACTGTGGAAGTCATCTGATCATTGGGTAACTTCTTGAGCAAGTAAAGTCAAAATCAGGGCATCTGAGGCCTCCCTCAAGGGCACCAAAGGGTCATCATCATCATTTTGAGTCTCTATGATCTTTATTTTATCTTAGAAGTGTTTGTAAGTTCACAAAGTTGAAGAATTTTGAGCCAAATGCAAACTTGCTATTTTCGGAAATGACTTGTAATGGAAACTTTCCATTTTGGGAAAGATATTCAACCTATTCTTTCATGACCAAAAATGCTTCAAATGAAAAATTCTTGGGCATGAAAGTTGTAGATTATGTCTTCCCATTTTCAAAAAGTACAATAACATGTCTTGATTCATCCTAAAACTCAAGATATGGCCTTTCAAAGTTGGCAAAAATCCTATAATTTTCAAGTTCATGCCAAAGAGGGAATTTTTTGCAATTTCACTTGCCAAGCCATTTCATGGCCTCTAATCAACTTCTATGCACCATAACATGTCAAAGAAACTTCAAAAGATCAGAATTTGCCTTTGAACCTAGGGTTTTGATGGTTTGATTCTCAAGAAATCTCAAAATGACAAGTATGCATAACTTTGCAAAACTATGGCAACTCTTGATCCAAGTGTTTCAGTTGCATACAAATGATCCTAGGGCCATCCATGAATCAAGTTGAGGCCAAGACACCCCTAAAGCCAGCTCTGCACCATGCCCATACCTCAAGTACACAAAGTTGACATTTTTGCAACTTGGCCCATACCAATCACACTATGCCACCACCCACTTTCTGAGCACTCTCATTGGCCTATACTAATCTTATGGAGCTCATTTTACATAACACACAAGCCTAAATCATCCAAGAACTCATATTGCTCAAAAATCCCCAAAACCTTCAAGCTTTCGAAACTCACTCCTCATCCACTCAAACTCCAAATTTCTTTCACCATTCAACTCCACATAACCTAAGGATCATTTCTCACCCCTTGCCATGGCCTAAAAACCTCTCAATCAGAAACTAAAACACTAAAACCAAGCCATACAAACCTGTTCTAAGCCTTTCAGAAGCTTCAGGGGGTCCATTGGGGTGGATTAGCATCAAGGAGAGGTCTAGAAAGCTCAGATTGAGAAAGCTTCATCTCAGGTAACTGTTGCACCCCAAAATTTGCCCTCACAATACAAGACTTTGTGTGCTAAGAAGGTTCACAAGGTTCACAAGATTCACAATACTTACAAGACCTTTCATGAGGTTCATGAAGTCTACAAGATACTTTATGAGGTTTACAAGGTTCACAAGGTTCACAAGACCTCCCATGAGGTTCACAAGACATTTTATGATGGTTCACAAGGTTCACAAAGTTCACAATTGGTCAGAAGAGTTGACAATTCCCTCAGACAATGCACCTCCTAAGCAGTGCATCCAAAACTAGGGTTTTGACTTTAATCAGGTTAAATGAACTTCCAAGACTTCAAGTGAGCTTCATAACATCTTATATGTGTGTAAGAACCCCCATTACAAGTTTCAAGACTTTTCTCAAAGGTTTGCTCAATCAGATGATCAGATAAGTCAAAATCAGTCAAAGTAGTTAAAAAGTTAAACTAAGGACAACTGTGGTCAAACCAAAGTCAAACTTCATGATTTTTTGCCAACATCAAGTATATGAAGTAAAATTCATCATTTGATCAAGGGTTGATCATGATTCATCAAGGAGATTTCAGATCATCAAGAATCAGGAGTTTCTAAATTAGGGTTTCCTTAGTAAAAGTCAACTGAACTTTGACCAGTCATAACTTTCACATGCTTCATCACCAAGTTTCCATCCAAATCTCATTTTGAAGGAAATTGAATTCTCTACAACTTTGTGTCTCACAAGCCAAGCCCAAAAATGCTTCATTTGGAAGGTATGAGCTAAGACATTATAGGTCCTTTTGAAAGTCAACAAAAAGTCAACAACTTCAAAAGATCATAACTTGAGAATGGTAAATGATATGGACATGAAACCAGTGGGGTTGGTTAGAGGACTCTTCAAGCTTTCCAAAATGTCCAAGAACACCCTCATAGCATTAAAATTGAAGGAGGTGTGCCCTTGCAAAGTTGGGAAATTTTTGGTTGGTTTATGAAGAAAATGGAGGTCTAAAACCAATTTTTTCTAAATGGGCTTGCCATATGATGACCCAATCCATACTATAACCTCATGCACGACCCAAGTCAACAAAAATCAGATTTTTTATCATTTTATTTTTATTTATTTTGATTTAATTCATTAAAAATCATTTTAAATTAAAATAAAATATAAAAGTCTAAGATTTAAAAAAGATTAAGCTTCTAGAAATTCATAAATATGATTGGAATCAAAGAGGTAAGAGGATCATGATGATTGGCCTAAAATAGCAAGTGTTTATGCAAAAATATTTGATTTTCAAAGCTTATCTTTTTGAATCTTTTTTGATCAAATTTTTCACACAAGCATTGATCTTTTCTGACCTAATTGATCATACTATAAGTACATTACATAACCCTAGCAAGAGGACACGAATTCCAGCTCAAAAGTGTAAGTTTGCAAATTTCAAAAACCTCTCCAAAACTCAAATTCAGTTTCCCTTCTACAAGGCCTTTGAAGGTATTTGAAGGACATAAGAGTGATCCCTGGACATCACTGAATCATTACCAATCATTATTTGCATCAAAAACCTCATGAATTGCATAAACCGAATGAACATTGTTCTTGTTTTCTTCATTTTTTGATTTCATAAATTTGTTCATTATAAACTGTTTTTGTGCCTATAATCTGGTTTGTTATTGCATAAGGATGATTTCTGGGCAGGTGAAATGAAGTTTGGATGCACGAATGCTTAGACACCATTATTAGGGTTTCTTCGGCCAAATTGGGATTCAACGATTGAGCCAATATAAATAATTTCTAAAGACATAGGATGATTGCAAATGTTGTCTGGAATTCAATGATGGATTCAATTTTGTGAAACTTTACTGTTTTGTTGATGTTTGAGTTTTATAGGGTTTGCTGCAATTTAAATTTCGCAGGAAATGTTGTAGGAAAATTCGCAGCAAAAGTTGCAGGGCTTGAGGAAGAAGATGGTCTTTTGCGCGCGTGTTTCATAATTCAAAAGTTTGTTTAAAAATATTATGTATTATTTCTGTTTGTATTTCACAAGCTTGTGCTTGTCCTAGTGGTAGAGCAGACGCGCGTATTGTTGGAGGGCTGGTGTTCGAATCCTGGCTCCAACCAGTTTTATTATTTTTCCATTTTAATTGCAGCCTTAATATATTATGAATTGTGATGGTTATATCAACAGGTTCGCTCTCCCAGCTGGAATGGTTAACGTGTTTGTGTGATTGCTTGAAGGTCCTGGGTTCGATCCCCCCAGGCCTTTTGCTTTGTTTTCTTTTTTATGATTTTTCAGGAATAACACAACAAAACCAATTCAACCCCCCCCCCCTTTACTGCCTGCGCGCGCGTTGGCCTGGTGGTAGAGATTGCTGGCCTGAGTGTTTGCAAGCAAAGTGTGCTGGGTTCAATTCCCAGCCAGGTAAGTTTCAGTTTTTTTTTGTTTTATATAATTGTTTTGTTAATTATTTTATATAATCATGATTAATGTATATTTAAATAATTCTAGGAAAATAATATGTAAATATTTTATATTTTCTAAGAAAAAGCTTCTAATTTATTTTTCTAAATTCTAAACCTAGTTTTTATTATTATATATTTAAAATCAAAAATATGTATATATTTATTTAGTTATTAAGTTAATATTATTAGAAACCCTAATTTATTTTTTTTAAAAAAACCTAAAAAACTTATTCTTCTCAAACCCTAATTTTCTTCTTTTATTATTTATATTTAAAATTCTTGAGTTAATTTTTGTTAATACATAAATTGTTTATAATTTAAATTTTTGTATGTAAGTATAATTTAAAATTAAAATGCTTAATTTATTTTTTTATAATATGGAAATATTCTCTAATTGTTTATAATTTAATTTTGCATGCAAATAATTTTTAGTATATGTTTAAAAATATGTAAAAATTGCTAATTTAATTTTTATAATTATAATTTATTTTTCATAATATGTTCATAATTGATTTAATTTTTATAATTTACATATAATTTCAAATTTTATAATAATTAATATAATTGTTCATATTTTCTTATTAACCTTTAAAATTTTTGTTTATTATAATATTTTTGCTTATTTCATTATTATTGTTATTAATTATGTTTATATGATTATTACTAACTCCACTTAATTTATTATTATTTTTATTATAATTATTATTTTCACTAACCCAATTATAATTGCTTATTTATTTTGCTTATTAATATTTTGTTTATTTATTTAAATTGCTTTTATTATCATTATTGTAATTGCTTCTGGATGTAATATTTTAGTATTGTTTAAATTATTTATTTTTATGCTATGGTTAGTAAATAGGGAGTGTAACATGTATGTTTATTTAAAATTAATTTAGATCACTTAATTCAAAAGATAAAATATTAAATTGTACACTCACACACGTAAGTCGATCTTTGATCGCCATCTCACTTCCTTGGGGATACCTCTCATTGTTGCCTAATCAAAAGGTCAATTAGGGTGTATAAAGCAAAAGTCCCTCAAAATAAAGTCATCTAGTCCCTTAACAATAAAAGATCAAGTCCCTTTTCGAATGTTGCCTTCATAATGATCTTGTCCCTTCCGAATAAAGATGACAGTCCCTTCAAAATTGCTTAATACACCCCACAGTTGCCTACATTAACAAATGACCCTTACTTGTCCCTCACATCCAAGGTAATGACTACCTATTCCTTAATAATAGGGATAGTCTTACCATTTAAAGGATTCAAGAATAGAAAGACTTAAACTTTAGGGTAGGTTTCTCATAGTTACTTGCTCACTCTTCAAAACTTTTCAAACACTTCACACTTTCAAACAAATTTTCCAAACAAAGTTTTTTACGCATCCGTACATGGATCATTATCAAACTCTAATGAAAATTTCTATTCACACACTTCACATTTCAAAAACAATTCAAAGTGAGCTAAGTAACTAAGAGCCCATGGATAACCATGGATGTAAAGGGTGCTAACACCTTCCCTTTACATAACCTACCCCCCGGACCCAAAAATCTTTTAAAAGGTCTTTCCTGTTCTTTTATGCCTTTCCTTTGGATAAAATAAAAGTCGGTGGCGACTCTTGCTATCCGCAACATAACTAAAGTCAGTTCTCCCACCGTGTTACAGAACTGGCGACTCTGCTGGGGACTTTAATTAAAGAGGGGTACCCTTAGGAATTAGATCACTTTAAAATTGTTTGCCTTGTTTGCTTTATATTTAATTGTTGGGCTCTTATGTGTGAAAGATCCTAACCCGGATCTAGTGTACCTTAGGTAAATGGCAATAGACCAAGGAAACTGCACGGCGTATACCGATATGGTTGATCTGGTGGCCATAGTTAGTGTGACTTCTTGGTTGGTGCTTATGTTCCTTAAGTCAAGTTGAGGATAATATGAGGCTGCCATATGTTGTCAATGCACTAACTAACTTTTAGAACCCTAGTTATCCCATCTTGGCCTTTAGAAAGTAGTGAGATAACCGGCTTTGGTGAAGACTGAAGTTGGTTGATACTCGATACTACACTCACTGAGATCTTAAACTTGGAGGGTTTTGGTTGGCAAGTAAGTTGCCTACTGAACAACCACCCTTGTGAAGGATCAATCATATTGAGATCCCTTAGAACCTGGTTACTTTTGTAGGACAGGATGAACCAACTAACTTCAGGGGAGGGTACTTACCTTTGAACCTCATGCAAGCCTTTAAACCTAAGGCTATTGTGTGACTTATTTGTGTGTGCCACATGTTTGTGATTGAGCATAACATCATGACATCATCATGCATCATAAGCATAGCATTTTCACTAACCATTTCAAGGACCAAAGGATTTATCTTTGTTCTTTGTTGCAGGTCATGGCTTCTGCTCGTAGAAACACCATCAGGATCAACTTTGTGGGCATACCTGCTAAGCTTAAAGAGTTGGTTTCTCAAGTGTCCGATCATTCCCAGTTTATCAAGAGACATGGTCACCTATTGGATATAGTCACCTCAGGGTTCAATGAAGACATGATGAGTGTTCTGTTTCAGTTCTTTGATCCTAAGCACCATTGCTTCACATTCCCCGACTACCAACTGGTTCCAACCATGGAAGAGTTCTCTAAACTTCTGAGCATACCTGTTCTTGATCAGAAACCATTCACGGGCTTGGAAAAAGAGCCTAAACCTGAGGTTATTGCTGCAGCTCTACATCTGAAGAAGTCTGACATTGTTCTAGAAACGAGAAGTGGAGTCAAGGGTGTTCTAGCTAAGGTGTTGATAGAGAAGGCTCAAATGTTCTTGAAGGCTATGAGTCATGATGCTTTTGAGGAGATCTTAGCCTTGCTGATTTATGGCTTAGTGTTGTTCCCCAATCCAGATCAGTTCATAGATGTTCATGCCATCAACATATTCCTGAGTCACAATCCAGTGCCTACATTGCTTGGAGACATTCTGCATTCTCTTCACACCCGTACTACAAGGGCAAGAGGAACTTTGATGTGCTTCATACCTTTGCTATCTAGGTGGTTTATTTCTCACCTTCCTCGATCAATGATGAAGAATGAGCAAGGGTTCATATGGTCCAAGAGGATTATGTCACTCTCTCATTCAGATATCCATTGGTGCTCTAGATCCATGGAGAATGTCACTATCATTGACCGTTGTGGGGAGTTTCCTAATGTGCCACTTCTAGGCATCAGAGGAGGCATCACCTACAACCCCTCTCTAGCTTTACGACAGTTTGGTTACGCTCGGAGTGATGGTCCACATGACATGTTGATTCAGGGCATTGTGTTTGACTACGACAACGATCTTCAAGGTTACCGTCAGAGATTCATACGAGCCTGGGGAAAAGTAAACAGGGTTGACAGCAAGACACTGGAGCCTAAGTACACTATTCCTATGGAAGCTTATCTCAGATGGGTGCGATCTCGTGCTCAGACTCTCATGATGCCATATCCTGCTATCCTGCCAGTTACCATGGAACCTGTTGCTGAAGGAGATACTGCTTATACCATCCTTCACCCAGACATGCCTACTGACATGGAAGACTTGCAGAGATCCTGGATCCAGTTGAAGGAGCAAAGGGATACTTTTGAGGCTCATTACAAAGCAAGCCAAGAAAGAATTCTGGAACTAACAAAGCAACTTCATGAGGAGCGGAATCTCAACTCATACCTCAGCACAAAGAGGAAACGTCCATGGGAGACTTAAAACCCCATCTTTTGTATTTACTTCATTTCATTTTCTGTAAGCCCAAGAGGTAAAACAAATTTATTACTAATAAAAGTTTACCTTCTTGTTTGTTTAAGCAAATTTAAATCCTGCGGTCCTTGAAAACATTGCATATACATTCACATATCATTTCATTGCATCACAGGTTTATTATGAACAGGTTTCTTATCTTCTCGCTGTTTATTTCAGTAATGGCTCTTGAACAAACAGTTAAGGATCTCCAGGCACAGAATGCACAGTTCCAAGAGCTGATCCTGAACTTGTCCAAGGGGCAGGATGAATTGAAGACACTGTTGGCCAAGAAGACTAAGAAGACTAGAAGGTCAGGTGGCCTGATCAACATGGGAAGAAGGTTCAGAGGTCCTGTCAAGACCAAAGAACAAGTTGAAGACTATGAGTCTGAGGAGTCTGAGAAAGAGGGAGGCAGTCTCCACAACACTGTGGGGGACTCTGATTCTGAGGCTAATTACTACCATGATCCAAATGAAGACAAATTCAAAATGCTGGTGGATAGAATGGATGCTATGGAGTTGCAAAAGTCTTTTGGGCTGGATTTTGAAGATTTGAGTCTGATATTTGGGGTAGTCATACCCATTGGTTTCAAGGTTCCTACCTTTGTTGTTTATGATGGGGTCTCTTGTCCCAAGCTGCATCTGAGGTCTTATGTCAGAAGAATTCAACCCCACACTGCTGATAAGAAGTTGTGGATCCATTTCTTCCAAGAGAGCTTATCTGGAGCTCAATTGGAGTGGTATTATCAGTTGGAGAGTGTCAACATCAGGGATTGGAATGATCTTGCTGAAGCTTTCTATAAGCAGTATCAATACAATGTTGACTTAGCTCCCACTCGCATGAAGCTGCAAAGCATGTCTATGGGTGCCAAAGAAAGTTTCAAGGAGTATGCTCAGAAGTGGAGAGATTTAGCTGGAAGAGTTCAACCCAATTTAACTGACAGGGAATTGGTTGATATGTTCATGTGTACGCTGAATGGTCCTTTTTACAGTCATCTCATTGGAAGCTCATCATCTGGCTTCACTGAGTTGATAATGACAGGAGAGCGCGTGGAAAATGGTATAAAGAGTGGCAAGATTCAAGTGGGTACTTCTTCATCAGGTGCTGCAAAGAAGCCTCCCACTGGGAAGAAAGAATCCAATGTTGTTTATGGTCAACCTGATCGTAATAGAAGGCATCAATCTGTGAGTGCAGTTCATATTTCAAATCCAACTCCTGCAACAACAGAACAGTCACAGGGCAACCAACAGAGGGCTAGAAGGAAGTTCACTAAGATCAACATGTCAATGGCTCAGGCATTGCAACACTTGTTGAAGGCTGAACTTATTACTCTGAAAGAGGCTCCTCAGAATCCCAATGTTACCTCTCCCAGGTACAA
Organism: Lathyrus aphaca; assembly: GCA_963966055.1. Classification (NCBI taxonomy): domain Eukaryota; kingdom Viridiplantae; phylum Streptophyta; class Magnoliopsida; order Fabales; family Fabaceae; genus Lathyrus; species Lathyrus aphaca. The sequence goes on from OZ014520.1 coordinate 422,267,009, forward strand.
TCCCAATGCACGATGTGCATATCATTCAAACTGTCAGGGACATGATACTAATAGCTGCTGGGTCTTGAAGAACAAAATTCAAGATATGATTGAGGCTGGAGAGATTGAGTTTGACCCTCCGGGTACTCCAAATGTGATTACTGCTCCCATGCCAAATCATGAGAAGACTGTCAATGCCATTGATGAAGATTTACATATCTATTCAGTTGCAGAATTGACCACACCATTGTTTGTCATTAAGAAGAAGTTAGTGCAAGCTGGGTTCTTTCCAGGTTGTCGTGAAGATTGTTTGTATTGTACCTATAAGCCGGATAGTTGCTGGAGATTGAGAGATGGAATTCAGCGTCTCATGGATAAGTATACCATAGTGTTTGAGAGGACTCCATCGTCTGTAGAAAGTATGGTGGGTCATATTACTAAAGGTAGGAGGACTGAAGAGGTTGATATGGTTGATAGAGCGCCAGTAAGGATCACTTCCAAAGGTCCTGTTAAAATCACTCATAAGGGTCCAATTAAGATTACTGCTGAAGGCCCTGTGAAGATTGTTGCTGAAGCCAGAGTGGCTCCTATGGTCATTACCACTCCTGGTCCTATTCCGTATACGTCTGATAAAGTTGTGCCTTGGCATTATGGGTCTGATGTTTATATCCATGGTGTTAAGCAGGAACCCTTAGCTGATGTGCCTGTTGATGTTGATAATATTGCTGGATCTAGTAAGATCACACGAAGTGGAAGAGTCTTCTCTCCTCCAGTGACTTCCAAGAATGCAGTTACTCCAGCTACTACCTCCACCACTGATGCTCGGGGCAAAGGTCCTGTTATTGAGCCTATACCTACTGATGTGCCAGCTACTGGTGATCTCTCTAAGCAGATGGAAGAAGTATTGAAGATCATTCGCAAGAGTGATTATGACATTGTTGATCAGTTAGGGCACACTCCCTCCAAGATTTCCATGCTATCTTTGTTGTTATGTTCTGAAGCTCATGCCAAAGCTCTGATTAAGTTTCTGAAGACTGCTCATGTACCCAATGCAATTTCTGTTGACCAGTTTGAGAATTGTGTTGCCCACCTGACTTATGATAATGGGTTAGGTTTTTCTGATGCTGATTTGACCCCTGCCAAGAGGGATCATAACAGGGCTCTGCATATCTCGATTGAATGCAGGGGAACTACCCTGTCACATGTATTGATAGACAATGGTTCCTCTCTGAATGTGTTGCCCAAAGAAGTCCTGAATAAGCTGAGTCCCGAAGATGTTGTGCTGAAGCCCAGTAGTATAGTGGTAAAGGCTTTTGATGGTTCTAGAAGAGTAGTGCATGGGGAAATTGATCTCCCAATCAAAGTTGGGTCTCAGGTTTTTAATGCTACATTTTATGTGATGGATATTCGTCCTTCGTACTCTTGTTTGCTTGGTCGTCCCTGGATCCATGGGACAGGTGCTGTAACCTCTACATTACATCAGAAGCTGAGATATCCAGTGGAAGGAAAGTTTGTTACTGTCTATGGAGAGGAAGAATATTTTGTCAGCCATGTGAACACCTTCAAGTATCTGGAAGTGGAAGGTGAATACGTTGAAACTCCGTGTCAGACATTTGAAGTGGTTCCTTGGATTGTTAATGATTATGAAGCTCCTCCTGTTGCCAAGAAAGTTCCTGTGGTCACCAGAGTACCTCCAACAATGGCCTCCCTCAAGGATGCTAGAGCTGTAGTGGATGAATGTGGTTGTACTATTTGGGGTCAGCTTCCTGATATCCCATACAAGTCTGACAAATTTGGTTTGGGTTTCACTGCAGAGTCCCAGAAGGTTGTTCGCCGTGCTCGTGCTGTTCGTATCACCAATCAAGGGGTTATGAAAGATCAGATCAATGCTGTGGGAGACTATGATGAAGACTACAACCTGGATGCTTGGATTTTTCCTACTGTGGGTGCTGGACTCAATAATTGGAAAGCTGAAGATGTTATCTCTATCTCCTTTAGTCAGGAGTAAATACTATTACTGTGTTGTTGTTTTTTTAAGTTTGTAATTTCTTGAACAATTGAACTCTTAAGCCTTGTGCCTTACCCGGGGCACAATGGTGTGCTTGTTACGGGCTGTCATTTCATTTGCATACTTCATTCAATAAAAATCAGTGGACGTTTCGTTTTCGTAAATATTGTGTTCCTTGTCTTTCTTTTCTTTTATTTTTGTTTTATCAGCTATGTGTTCTTACACACACCCACATCACTAAAATGCAGATCCACATCCACTCTGGATCCTGTTGATAACAGTTCTACTATTGCCAATTATAATTTCGAGAATCCGATCTATCAAACTGAAGACGGAAATGAGGACGATTGTGAAGTACCTGTAGAGCTTGCTAGGTTGTTACAACAAGAAGAGAAAGCCATACAGCCACATGAAGAGCCAGTCGAAGTTGTGAATCTGGGAACTGAAGAAAACAGGAAAGAAGTCAAGATAGGGGCTGAATTAGAGGACAGTGTCAAGAGCAGACTGATTCAGATGTTACGTGATTATGTGGAGATCTTTGCTTGGTCTTATGAAGATATGCCAGGGTTGGATACAGACATTGTGGTTCACCGTTTACCAGTAAAAGAAGATTGTCGTCCAAAGAAGCAGAAGGTTCGTCGTATGCGTCCTGAGATGTCAGAAAAAATCAAAGCAGAGGTAATGAAACAGTTCAATGCAGGGTTCTTAGCTGTGACTTCTTATCCTCAGTGGGTTGCAAATGTGGTACCAGTTCCTAAGAAAGATGGTAAGGTACGTATGTGTGTAGACTACAGGGATTTGAACAAGGCCAACCCCAAAGATGACTTTCCACTTCCTCATATTGATGTTCTGGTAGACAACACTGCTCAACATAAGGTATTCTCCTTTATGGATGGTTTCTCTGGTTACAATCAAATCAAGATGGCTCCTGAAGACATGGAGAAGACAACATTTGTTACACAGTGGGGCACCTTTTGCTATAAGGTGATGCCATTTGGTTTGAAGAATGCAGGGGCAACATATCAGCGTGCTATGGTGGCTTTGTTTCATGATATGATTCATCATGAGATAGAGGTATATGTGGATGATATGATAGCCAGGTCCCAGAATGAAGAGCAACATCTTGATCATTTGCATAAATTGTTTGAGAGGTTGAAGAAATACAAGTTGAGATTGAACCCAAACAAGTGTACTTTTGGAGTTAGGTCTGGTAAGCTCCTGGGTTTCATTGTCAGTGGAAAAGGTATTGAAGTAGATCCTGCAAAAGTAAAAGCTATACGAGAGATGCCAGCTCCCCGTACTGAGAAGGAGGTTAGAGGTTTCTTGGGACGATTGAATTACATTGCAAGATTTATTTCCCAATTAACTGCCATCTGTGAACCAATCTTCAAGTTGTTGAAGAAAGATCAGGTGATGGAATGGAATGATGAGTGCCAACATGCCTTTGATGAAATCAAGAGATATCTGCTGGAACCACCAATTTTGATGCCACCAGTTGATGGAAGACCCTTGATTATGTACTTAACAGTGCTAGACAACTCAATGGGGTGTGTGTTGGGGCAACATGACGAGTCTGGTCGAAAAGAGCAGGCAATATACTACCTTAGCAAAAAGTTTACCGACTGTGAAACAAGATACTCACTGCTCGAGAAAACTTGCTGCGCTTTGGCATGGGCTGCTCGCCGACTAAGACAGTATATGTTGACCCATACTACCTTGTTGATTTCGAAGATGGATCCAATCAAGTACATATTTGAGAAACCTGCTCTCTCTGGAAGAATTGCAAGATGGCAAATGATTTTGACAGAATATGACATACAGTATACTACTCAGAAGGCCATTAAGGGAAGTGTTGTTGCTGATCATTTGGCTCATCAAGCAGTAGATGATTACCAGTCAATGAGTTTTGAGTTCCCAGATGAAGACATTATGATTATTACCAAAGAACCTGGACAATATGACGGACCTGAAAAAGGATCCCGATGGACTATGGTTTTTGATGGTGCCTCCAATGCACTTGGTAATGGTGTTGGTGTTGTGATTAGTTCCCCTGAAGGTTGTCATACCCCGATTACTGCCAGACTTTGTTTCTGTTGTACCAATAATATGGCTGAGTATGAGGCATGTATCCTGGGTATTAAAGTTGCTATTGATATGAAGATTCAGTTCCTTGATGTGTATGGAGATTCAGCCCTGGTAGTAAGTCAGATCAAAGGAGATTGGGATACCAAGCATGATAACCTCATTCCTTACAGAGAACATGTGTTGTCTTTGATCCCACATTTCAAAGAGATTACCTTTGGACATATTCCACGAAGAGAGAATCAGTTGGCAGATGCATTAGCCACCATGGCATCTATGTTTGAGATCAGTTGGGATGATGAAGCTCCCAAGATTACTATTGATAGATTTGAAAAGCCTGCATACTGTCACACCCCAAATTTGTCCTACCTTTTCGAATTCTCATGATATTTGGTAAATTGGTGAAGATGTTGCTGTGAATCATCATTTGGCTTCCGACCATGATTTTCAAATCATGAAGTTCTTGTTTATGCTAAGGTCAAGTGCTGAATATGTGAAATTTGATCATACATGATTACTGTTAAAATGGGTGTTGTCCCTTTGCAAGATTTAGGGTGTTTGGGTTAGTATAAAGCCTGAAGGATATTATTGAAAAGATGAATTTTGGGATCATTTACGCAGGGAGCCCAAGTGGCAAAGGTTAATATGAAGATACAAGTTTATCGCTGCTATGGCTGATCAAGACCTTGAGTACCATGTGCTAACACTTATTGTCCAAAATATATTTGTATGATTTATCAAGATTGCTTATTAATCATGGGTCAATTAAGGTTTGTTTAAGAGAGGATTGAGGCGTTGAAGTGGGGATTTGTTTGCTTAAAATTACTTGGCCCATACCAGGAACATGTTTGAATGGACATCCAAATAGAGATAGGATTTCACATGGCTAGCTGAAATCATTTACAAGTACCAAACACAAAACTAAAAATCCATGAAATAAACATTCCAATAGACGAACTTTAGTTGTTGTTATGACTTGGGAAATTGGAGTCACAACTGTTCCAAATATTACAAAGTTGGATTTTATTTTACTACTTACATTTTAAGTTACAAAGCATGATGAATGGATTCAAAATTTCAAAGTTAGAAATTCCAATTTAAGTGAATCCACAAGATTACAAGTTGGCATAAGAATCACATGTTTAATACAAAGTTTCTACAGAAGTGTTTTCTCATGGAAACATTCCAAGTCACTACACAAGACCATAGTTTAAGTTTCTAAATCATAATCCAAACAATGTCATTGCAAGTCAAAGTCACCAAAATTCAAAAAAAGTACAAAGGATGCATAAGCCTAGTTCTACAATGTATAGACCAAAATATTCAAAGAGTCTTCATGAGTGCATTCCACGGCCAGACTTTCATATTCCATCATCTTCATGAGCAGTTAATTTTCATCATATCCTCAAGCCTTCACCAATAACATTATTTCTTCTTTTGATCCCCTACCAAGCTTCATGACCAGCCTCACAAAGAATCATCAAGTCTCTATAGCCACTCCAATACAAAAATGTCTCATGCCGTAAGCGCGCACATGAAAAATGAAGCATATGCCTTGCAAAGCAAAACATAAACAGTAGAATCATAAAAAAACACACAAAGCAGGTCACACAGATGATTTAGCCGACACATGATATTACGAAATGTGTGTGTTATTGTTATAACCTAATTGATAAATATCAACAGCCACAACATTATATTTCAAGCAAAACAAGAAAACAGTGAAGCATCAGTAAGCAGAACAAAGTTTCATACAACATATGATGCATAAGGATTCAAGACAATACCACATCAAGATTTTGTTGCTAATGCAAGATGTTACAGGCCATTCAGCTTTTTGTTTAGGGACTGCAATATGTTGCTGCGAGTTACCAAAACCAGTCCACCAAAATCAGGATTTCAAACAAGAAATCTTCCACTATGAATTTCCTTCTTTTGTACTCCCCACACCTAGGCCTTGAAAATACACTAGAATTTCCTTCATTCTCCACGGCATTGAACTTCCATAATACACCTGCAAGCGAGATCACCATGTCCGAATGACTTCACCGGAACAAATATTGATAGTAGTAATGACATTGGTCCAAATATGTAAAACTCACAAGATGCATACAAGGTTTAAACATATTGACTTCAAAGTATAAACAACCATAACATACAAGTGGTATCAAGAATTTTGCAGCAGTAAGAAGTGAACTGAAAATGAGAAGCTTGTAGCAGTAGAAACCAAGTGGTCATCCTAACTCAATACTACTAAGAATAAGGTTCAAGTCTCAACTCATTACCTCAAAAATAGAGGCAACACAAGTCAGAAATGATATGATTACAATTGAAGTTGAGCTTGAAAATGAGTTGATCAATATCGGTATATCCCAGCGAGTTCTTGATAATTCTCAGTTTGATAATTCTCATATAATGCAGTGGAAGCCAGCTGCCACAACCTGAGACATTGTCACATGACATACATACTATCAGAAAGCATCCAAGAGTGAAAGACATTATATCAGTTAATCAAAGAAATAAGTTCAGTCAAGCAAGTCATATCAATCCACAATAATATGAAGAGAGTTCATACCATAGCTCATGGTTGCGGTTGACATTAGCAAGACTTCAAAGAAAAATTAAGTTTGTGTCAATCCTATGGGAATGTTTCCAAGCCTGTCAAGTTTTGAGAAAATACATGAGCAACAAACGGTAGAATGTGTGCAGCCAGACAGAGTCCACAATAGGAACAGAATTTAAAAAGGATATAAGGATGCTTCAATCTAAATGCACTTACAATGTACCAAAATACAGCTCCAATAATTTTCATTGCGGAAGCCATGATTATGCTTATCTTTAGCATGTAGCTTCAGCTCTAATGCTTGCCACACTCACCATTTGTGTACCTTTCTTTACGGTAAAATGAATGTCTACCTGCGAAAAAGCACAATGGCTGCACCATACATTTAATAACAATAAGAGGGCCTTGTGTTAACTGAAAGAAATCAACTTGAAAAGATTTGAATCAGTCTCAGAAAATGTAATGAAGTCATAAATCGTTCCTCTCGTCCACAAGCCATTTGTTCCACCACTGCGATAGTTTCGAATCCTTGCACAAGAAAACCAACTAATGTCAGCAACCATGGTTCATAGCCAAGCAAGTTTAAATAACGAAATTCATGCACACTGAGTTCAGAGCAATTGAAGCCAAGACAGAGAAATCAAAGATTCAAACAGGTCAAAATTTCACCATGGTAAAAAGATTTGGTTCACAACGGTAGTTCAGTGAAAATCAATGGTAAAAAACGCCCGGAACAAAAAATTTCACATGGTTAAAATTTCAGAAGTTTATCATGGACCACATTCATTTCACTACAAACAAAAATTGAGAGTGACTCACCAATTGGAGGCCCCACACAATCTTGCTGCAAATCTACTCTCAACGGTATTTTCTCAAAAACCAGCTCACATTCATCACACGATTTTAAAAAGTTTTTCACACGTATGAGCTTCTTAAACCTTCCTATAAAAAGCCCAATCATTGGCAATGATTGGGGGGATCCACACACACAAAAAAACCCTAGCAGACATATGAGTGTACACGGAAAACCATCTGAAAGGAAACCCTAGCAAAAATACACACAGCGGACGAGCACACGAAAAAACCCTAACGTAACTCTGCATAGAGTCCTCCCAAAGAAAAACCCTTCATACACGACAAACGCAACAGAAGCAGAAGAAGCAATGAGTTGAAGAAGACGAAAGCAAGCGAAAAAGGGGAGAAAGCAAAAAGATTAAGGATCGAAAATACCTTCCAATCTGAGGTTTGAAATCGGATTCTCTCTGATTCTGGTATGAATCTTTCTCCTTCTAACTTGATGTTCGCTTTCCACTGTTTATCGCGTTGAACATTTCTTTCTAACTGTGTGATGCTGTGTGTGCACGATTTGCGTTTAGATTTGGGGGTTAGGTTTTCTGTTGTTTCTTTAATTTGAGTATGTTGCGTGTTTAATCGTTTTTGGGGGTGATGAAGATGACATGATGAAGTTGAGTTTTTGTTTCTGAGAGAATCTCATTTGAGGTGAATATGTGAGAAAGGGAGAGACGAGATAATGTCTGGCTTGTTCATTTCTCTCTCCCATTTTAATTTGTTTTTCCGTTTTTTTTAGTTTTAATGGAGAGAACCGAGTGATTATAAAAACAGAACAAAAACAATTTTACTAATTATTTCTTTTAAATACTTCTATTTACTTAAATCAATTAATATACTAATTAGTTTTATTAACTAATTATATTTTAATTAATTAACCCCCTTTAATATTCAAAAAGCAAAAATATTTTCATGCCTATTTCTTTTGATTATGTTTTATTATTTTCTATTCTCGGTTATCCAAAAAAAGTCCAAAAAATATTTTCATAGATTAATTAAATAGTTTTTGTTCAGTTAGATTAATTAATTTGATAGTTAATTTAATTAAATATTTCTATTTAATTAATTAACTTTTCTCCTTTGCTCGATATTTTGAGTGTGATGAATATTTGTGTATGCTCGATCCTCCTGGCTTGTGATATGATGATATGCTTACTCGTGTGATTACTTTTGCATTTTTGACGATAAATTGCTAAGTAAAAAAAAACAAACGCACATTAAGATTAGTCATTTCAAAGATAAACGAAATCTTTGGTCCAACGCCAAATAAACATCCATATGCACTTCACTTCATACACACACGTAAGTCGATCGTTCCTCGATCGCCATCTGCACGAACTTTGCACCTTACACTTTCAGAAACTTTTTCCAACTCAATGAATCAACGCATTGCGCTTGTTTTCCATAGCTAGTCTTTAGCTTATTTCCTCAACTTTGCGAGTCGAGTACTTTATGCCTCGCTAACAAAACCAACAAATAAACCTCCACTTGCATTCACCTTAGACTTCAAAAACCAAAATGTTACTTCTTAGATCCAAACCCTTGATCCAACATCAAGCGGTCTTAGGAAACAAAACACTTCAATAAATACGAGGAAAATTGCACGCCACGAGCCTTAAGCGATAGAAAGGGGGATAACGAGCTTTCGTTACTCGCTCCGATTATTTCGACGCAGGACACTCGTCTTGTTGGGCGAGATAAACTATCCATAGTCTTTAGTGCAAATGGACTCTTAAATCCTTTCATCAAAGAAAGGTAATAAAATCAACAACCATTACCCTTAGTGGGCCGAACTACGAAGCTCTGACTTTCCCATTGCACAAGGGAATACGTAGGCACGAGGATCTCAATCCTTGCCGAGCCCCTAGGATCAATAAACCCTTTAGTTCAACAAGTAATCATAAGTATAGACATCCATTCGCGCGTGACAACCTAGATGGTTCCCATCGAGTACGATGGATGTAGGAGGTGCTAATACCTTCCTCCTACATAACCGACTTCCGAACCCCGACAATGGTTTGCGATGACCTTGTTTTATCCCTTTTCGGTGGTTTTATCTATATTTTCCATTTCCCTCTTCGGGAATAAATAAAATTAGGTGGCGACTCTCAAGTCAGCCCAGCCGCGACCGCGTTCGCGAGGGATCGTATTTTTCAAGGTACGACAGCTGGCGACTCTGCTGGGGACTGGTTCACCCCTATGCAAGTCGAGCCTAGTCTAGGTTTCCACGCTTGTTTGGATGTTCGCTTATGTGTTACTTGTTTATCGCTTTCTTTATTGTTTTACATTTTATATCCTTATTGTGGATCTTTGGTACTGGATTGATACTTTGATCAAAACAACTTGAGGGAAAGGCTCTATACCCGGGTCTATGAGTGTAAACATAAGTTAGCGAGGTTGTGTAGTATGGGCTCCCGAGGGAACCTCTCTCGTGGGTTGTCGATACGAAAACCTTACTCGGAGTAGATTCTAATGAGGATACTGACAACCGTCAAGCTCTTGGCGTGTGTGCTCAGTTGTTTTCATTAAAGTCGTCAACTCTGAGGACCTTTAGAACCTTTTGGTTAAAACATCGGTTGATGGTTGCGTAGTATTAGGGCACCAGGGTTCGCCCTCGCGTGGCTCAATACGAAAACCTCACTTGGAATAGACTTACTCAATGGAGTTGATTGACTGTCAAAATTGACACGTGCATCAAACATTTGAGAAAGTTCCATAACTCCAGGACTTTGTTTTAAACCTCGTGTCGATGATCACGTAGTATGGGGCACCAGGAGATTTCTATCTTGCGTGGCTCGATACGAAGATCTCACCCAAACGAAATTCATATGGTGGAGTCAATCAACCGTCATGTTGATGGCGTGTGTGATGAACAATCATGCGAATTGTTAACTTTGGTATCCTTAAACTGTAGAGGTCACCCAGTGAGATCCTCGTGAGGAGAATAATCAAAGTATCGTCCATCATGTAGCTCTGGTCCTATGATCCTGGATCTTGCATTTCATTTACACATCATTTCATACGCATTGCATATCATTTTCCCAGAACCAAAGAACTCATCCATCCTTTGTCCATAATCCACAGTTTGATTTCTCGACATTTGTATCAGACTTAAAGTAGCTTTAAAGACCATGGATCCGTTGGAGCAAAGCCATGCTAATTTAAGAGGAGATGTAAACTCAATGAAGAAACAAGTGGAGCAACTTGTGGAGGCCATGATAGCCTTGGCAAAAAGAGAGGACAACATTCAACGAACGGCAGTTGGGGATTCTATTACACAAAAGTGTCACATTGTCAGGAATGAGAATTCTTCATCAGTTGACGCCATGGAATATCATAGTTTTTCAATCTCCGCGCCTAATCCCAAAGGGTCAAACCTGGTATTGAATGCTGAACAACCTCAAAATCCTGAGTTTGCCGAAAGATGTCGTGTCTTGGAAGAGAAATTTGAGGCCTTAAAAGGACATGATACTTTTGGTCTAAACGCTTCTGACTTATGTTTAGTGCCTGATGTGGTAATCCCTCCTAAATTCAAAATGCCAAAATTTGAGAAGTATGAAGGAGATAGTTGTCCAAAGAATCATTTAGTGATGTTTTGTAGAAAAATGACCACTCATACTAAGAACGATAAATTGATGATTCATTGTTTCCAAGACAGTTTGAGTGGAGCATCATTAAACTGGTACACACAACTAAAAAGTAGCCACATCCAATCATGGATGGACTTGTCCAGTGCTTTCATGAAGCAGTATGACTACAATCTCAACATGGCTCCAGACCGCATGCAACTGCAAGGGTTATCTCAAGAAAGCGATGAACCATTCAAAAAGTATGCTCAAAGATGGAGAGAGTTAGCTGCTTGTGTCCAACCACCAATTTTAGAGAAAGAGCTGGTTGGCTTATTTATGAATAGTTTGCAAAGTCCGTATATCGAAAGAATGATAGGTAGCTCTTTTCCCGACTTTTCACAATTGGTGTCAGTTGGAGAACGAATTGAGATCCTATTCAAGAGTAGAAAAGTACAGGACGCCTCAGACGTCCAGACTAGTGAAAGCGAATCAATTGTCAGTTCCCAAGAAACAGGGGAGGAAATTAATGCAGTTTGGGAAGCTTTACAAGCTCCACCTCCAGTGCCTTACCAACATCACCCATGCAGAGGATCTCCTTAGTATCGACAACAGGTTGCATATCAAGAGCCAATGCAACAACAACGTACTCTGCAACGGCGTCCTTACTACGCTAAAAGACCAAAAAGGCATTTTGATCAATTGTCGGTGCTTCACAGTCACATACTTCCATGTTTGATTAATAGTGGATTGGTAGAGCCAAGGAAGATAGATTTAATGCCTCTTCCACATTGACCAAACTTTGATCCTAATGCTTATTGTGGCTTCCATGCCAACTCATCGGGACATTCAACTGATGATTTCCAACAATTCAAGAATAAAGTCCAGGATCTGATTGATTCCAAGGTAATCTCATTCACACCTCAGGGAATTCAAATCCACAATCAGGCGGGCTCATCGATCCATGTCATGGAAGAAGTTGCTGAGAGTACATGCGAAGATGGTTCTCAAACTGATTTTGAAGAGCAATTTTGAAGAGGCTTCAAAGCCCAGTTCCTCAACACTGGCAATATTTAGCTCATATCATTGCTTTGCATTTGTATTTCCTTTTCTGTTTGGTGTTACTTGCTTTTAAGAACTGTTGTCTTTAATGGTAATATTAATGTAATGAACATGCATGTTTTGAACAAATCCATTCGTATTCACTCACATTTTTCCACTTATTGCAAAAAATAAAAAATGCACTTTACCTCCTTTATCACACTGTTAGCAAATATTTGAGGGAGGATGACGAAAACGTAACACCCATAATCGCTGATAATATGCTTTCCGAAAGAATCTTGTTGATGATATACAGGCATTGTTTCAAATTCCCAAACACTGGAGATATAAGGAGTTAATCCCTAGACAACCACTTCGAGCCTAGAAGTAGGAGTTTATTTCGAATATTCAAAACCCTTACGCTTAACCCGGGGCAGGGTAGTGTTCAGTTAACCTGACTTCACATTCAAACTACAAGGTGAAACATCCCATTTCGACCAACCAATTCTCATGTCCATACAGTCATTGCTTGTAGTTTGAATGTGAAGTCAGGTTAACTGAACACTACCCTGCCCCGGGTTAAGCGTAAGGGTTTTGAATATTCGAAATAAACTCCTACTTCTAGGCTCGAAGTGGTTGTCTAGGGATTAACTCCTTATATCTCCAGTGTTTGGGAATTTGAAACAATGCCTGTATATCATCAACAAGATTCTTTCGGAAAGCATATTATCAGCGATTATGGGTGTTACGTTTTCGTCATCCTCCCTCAAATATTTGCTAACAGTGTGATAAAGGAGGTAAAGTGCATTTTTTATTTTTTGCAATAAGTGAAAAAATGTGAGTGAATACGAATGGATTTGTTCAAAACATGCATGTTCATTACATTAATATTACCATTAAAGACAACAGTTCTTAAAAGCAAGTAGCACCAAACAGAAAAGGAAATACAAATGCAAAGCAATGATATGAGCTAAATATTGCCAGTGTTGAGGAACTGGGCTTTGAAGCCTCTTCAAAATTGCTCTTCAAAATCAGTTTGAGAACCATCTTCGCATGTACTCTCAGCAACTTCTTCCATGACATGGATCGATGAGCCCGCCTGATTGTGGATTTGAATTCCCTGAGGTGTGAATGAGATTACCTTGGAATCAATCAGATCCTGGACTTTATTCTTGAATTGTTGGCAATCATCAGTTGAATGTCCCGATGAGTTGGCATGGAAGCCACAATAAGCATTAGGATCAAAGTTTGGTCGATGTGGAAGAGGCATTAAATCTATCTTCCTTGGCTCTACCAATCCACTATTAATCAAACATGGAAGTATGTGACTGTGAAGCACCGACAATTGATCAAAATGCCTTTTTGGTCTTTTAGCGTAGTAAGGACGCCGTTGCAGAGTACGTTGTTGTTGCATTGGCTCTTGATATGCAACCTGTTGTCGATACTAAGGAGATCCTCTGCATGGGTGATGTTGGTAAGGCACTGGAGGTGGAGCTTGTAAAGCTTCCCAAACTGCATTAATTTCCTCCCCTGTTTCTTGGGAACTGACAATTGATTCGCTTTCACTAGTCTGGACGTCTGAGGCGTCCTGTACTTTTCTACTCTTGAATAGGATCTCAATTCGTTCTCCAACTGACACCAATTGTGAAAAGTCGGGAAAAGAGCTACCTATCATTCTTTCGATATACGGACTTTGCAAACTATTCATAAATAAGCCAACCAGCTCTTTCTCTAAAATTGGTGGTTGAACACAAGCAGCTAACTCTCTCCATCTTTGAGCATACTTTTTGAATGGTTCATCGCTTTCTTGAGATAACCCTTGCAGTTGCATGCGGTCTGGAGCCATGTTGAGATTGTAGTCATACTGCTTCATGAAAGCACTGGACAAGTCCATCCATGATTGGATGTGGCTACTTTTTAGTTGTGTGTACCAGTTTAATGATGCTCCACTCAAACTGTCTTGGAAACAATGAATCATCAATTTATCGTTCTTAGTATGAGTGGTCATTTTTCTACAAAACATCACTAAATGATTCTTTGGACAACTATCTCCTTCATACTTCTCAAATTTTGGCATTTTGAATTTAGGAGGGATTACCACATCAGGCACTAAACATAAGTCTGAAGCGTTTAGACCAAAAGTATCATGTCCTTTTAAGGCCTCAAATTTCTCTTCCAAGACACGACATCTTTCGGCAAACTCAGGATTTTGAGGTTGTTCAGCATTCAATACCAGGTTTGACCCTTTGGGATTAGGCGCGGAGATTGAAAAACTATGATATTCCATGGCGTCAACTGATGAAGAATTCTCATTCCTGACAATGTGACACTTTTGTGTAATAGAATCCCCAACTGCCGTTCGTTGAATGTTGTCCTCTCTTTTTGCCAAGGCTATCATGGCCTCCACAAGTTGCTCCACTTGTTTCTTCATTGAGTTTACATCTCCTCTTAAATTAGCATGGCTTTGCTCCAACGGATCCATGGTCTTTAAAGCTACTTTAAGTCTGATACAAATGTCGAGAAATCAAACTGTGGATTATGGACAAAGGATGGATGAGTTCTTTGGTTCTGGGAAAATGATATGCAATGCGTATGAAATGATGTGTAAATGAAATGCAAGATCCAGGATCATAGGACCAGAGCTACATGATGGACGATACTTTGATTATTCTCCTCACGAGGATCTCACTGGGTGACCTCTATAGTTTAAGGATACCAAAGTTAACAATTCGCATGATTGTTCATCACACACGCCATCAACATGACGGTTGATTGACTCCACCATATGAATTTCGTTTGGGTGAGATCTTCGTATCGAGCCACGCAAGATAGAAATCTCCTGGTGCCCCATACTACGTGATCATCGACACGAGGTTTAAAACAAAGTCCTGGAGTTATGGAACTTTCTCAAATGTTTGATGCACGTGTCAATTTTGACAGTCAATCAACTCCATTGAGTAAGTCTATTCCAAGTGAGGTTTTCGTATTGAGCCACGCGAGGGCGAACCCTGGTGCCCTAATACTACGCAACCATCAACCGATGTTTTAACCAAAAGGTTCTAAAGGTCCTCAGAGTTGACGACTTTAATGAAAACAACTGAGCACACACGCCAAGAGCTTGACGGTTGTCAGTATCCTCATTAGAATCTACTCCGAGTAAGGTTTTCGTATCGACAACCCACGAGAGAGGTTCCCTCGGGAGCCCATACTACACAACCTCGCTAACTTATGTTTACACTCATAGACCCGGGTATAGAGCCTTTCCCTCAAGTTGTTTTGATCAAAGTATCAATCCAGTACCAAAGATCCACAATAAGGATATAAAATGTAAAACAATAAAGAAAGCGATAAACAAGTAACACATAAGCGAACATCCAAACAAGCGTGGAAACCTAGACTAGGCTCGACTTGCATAGGGGTGAACCAGTCCCCAGCAGAGTCGCCAGCTGTCGTACCTCGAAAAATACGATCCCTCGCGAACGCGGTCGCGGCTGGGCTGACTTGAGAGTCGCCACCTAATTTTATTTATTCCCGAAGAGGGAAATGGAAAATATAGATAAAACCACCGAAAAGGGATAAAACAAGGTCATCGCAAACCATTGTCGGGGTTCGGAAGTCGGTTATGTAGGAGGAAGGTATTAGCACCTCCTACATCCATCGTACTCGATGGGAACCATCTAGGTTGTCACGCGCGAAGGGATGTCTATACTTATGATTACTTGTTGAACTAAAGGGT